>CM034128.1:7890357-9205000 GCA_019914995.1 Acanthochlamys bracteata
GATTTTACTTTTGAAGAATTTTTTATAATTAACTATATTTGAAAGAGTTTTTCTATAAAATTTTAGAGAGTTTTCTATAAAAGTTTGAAGATTTTTTTTAAGATATAATTTAGAGAAATTTTCTATAAAATATAGAGTAATATTTTATAAAATTAAAAGAAATTTAAATTTTTTTTAAATGTACTAAAATTTTTTAGAAAAAATATTATAAAAACTTTTATAAAAGATTTTTAATGGTATTGAAAAAAATTTTCATAAAATGTATCGGTATGTAAAATCTTACGATTTTACTTTAAGATCCCGATTTTACGATCATACTCAAGCGAAACGATCCTACCTAAGATCCCGATTTTGACAACCTTGGTGGGTGTAGTTATGTTTGATTTATTTGTGAGAGATTTGATGTGGGAGAAAAATATTTTCTAAATGGTGGTATTTTGAATTATATTTTTTCTCTTTACTTTAAGACGATAATAAGCTAAATGAATGTAACAAATTATTAAAGATATAGTTTAACTGAACCACAAATATAAAAATTATTAATTTATTACATTAAGATAAAATATGAAAAAATTATGTTTTAATTTTCAGTAATTTTAATAAGTACTATCTAAATATTTAAAAAAATTAAATAATTTTATAAATAAATTATCGATAATAAGATCTTACGATGTTATTTAAAATCTCGATTTTATGATCATACATCAGCGAAACGATTTTACATAAAATTTCGATTCTGATAACCTTGATGCGATAATATTCTGTGTCAAGCACCGAGTTGGTTTTAACAACACTGCATAAGACGATATAATAAAAAATTATTCAATTATTTTAAAATAAATGAAAAGTACTATAATCACAAATATAACAAATTGAGGGAACTAAGACTACCATGGTGAAGCTGGTCTACTTTGCTGACACATAGGCTAGCGCCGAGGCAGGGTCCCTAGTTAGTAGCGGTCAAAAAGTCCCACCTGCTAGCCTTCCAAAGGACATAGGACACGCCTCAGCGCTGTTAAACTGTTAATCATGCACGCATGCTCTCTCTTTTTCTTCATTCATTCATGGATACGCATATGTTTGGTTATATAATTACTCTTATCTTACCACTTGATCGGAATGAATATTGATTACTAACCTAGCTAACTACTATTGATTACTATTAATTAGTAATGCATGCGTGGGCATTCTTAATTCTGCATCTTTACTCTAACCACCCCATGACTAGTCTTATTAGATATAAAAACAGTGCTTCTTTTGACCATGTATCAATCAACACATCCTACACATCTAGCTAATAGTTTGTATAAATAAATAAATATATATATATATGCTCACATACAGTAATTGCAGGTACATATTTTGTACATCAAATTAGAACTGTCCGATCATAATCGGACGGTACAAATTGCATCCGAATTTTTTGATTATGGGTGCGCTGTACGTGTAAGGGCACGCGCTCTAACCTTGTATATAGCTAGCTGAGAGAAGAATCCCGACCTAGGTAGCTATATATGAACCTCTAACCTTTATATAACTCGATCTGATCGAAGCCAAAAGCTATACAAATTTGATAACATCAAATATGATAAAAAGTCTCTTATTATATATGGGCGTAAGCTATTAGCATGGTTCATTAATAAAAGCTATACATATGTATGCATATCTAGTTGTTGGATCTTGTTGGTGCATGTTTATATATGTTGCCCAAACATATGCACAGAATGTTTAACTTGAATGATCAGTAGCACAAAAAGTTTCACGATTATTATCGAACAGGAAGCTAGCATATATGCAATTAATGAAAATAAGCTTATGCACGTTAGATACTACGTCATTCTCAATCGTAGTCGTAGGCCCGAACGCATGTGCATTGCGTTATCGCGTACAGCGATTATCGATCATCCAAAATTTCGGTGTTCCACTTTTGCCTAATTCATAATGGTCCCAATTATAAAATGAACCACTTATAAAACCCTATATATCTTATTTGTAAGCTATAGCTAATAGAATCTAGTCACGCCTAAATATAAACGATGGTTGCTTGCTAATTTGCTAGCTAGCTCAATTCTTGATGCATATTGTCTTGAGCTTGTTTTGGCTCCGATATAACTAACGCGAGCACATGTTTTTGTGGCCCATGTATTTGCATTATAATCTTCGCTTTTTAAAACATAGATCTTGATCGATTGAGATACATTATCTAACTCATCAATTAAACGTGAGGAGTAATTAAACTTAGTGTGTGTCTTGTCAAAATCATCTTATCACGATCTTAACCAACAAGGTCTAGAAGTGGCAATTTTCGACCAAACTCACGAACCTGATCCGAAACCAATCCAAAAAAATCGGATTTGTGTTAAGCCTTAGACGCGTTCGAGTCAAGTTCGAGTCATTTGATCCGAAAATTTAAATGAGTTAGAATTGACCCAAAATTGACCCATTTAATTATTATATAGTATATATTACTTAATAATCATAGCAAAAAAATTAATATATATATATTTTAATTTATTCTAATTTAACTAGTTTTTATTTAATTTATAAATTTTATTGAAATTAATAATTTTCTTTTTAGAAATATCATAATTAATAATTTTTATATATTATTGTTAAAAAATAATTTTTATAATTTTTATTTTAATAATTTTATTTATTAAATGGGTCGACTCGAATTTGATCCGGTTATAAATAGATTGGATTAGGATTGACAATTTTGAACTATATAAATAAATGGGTCGGATTAGAGTTGAATAATTTTGACTCGGTTATTATATGGGTCGACCCGAAACTGACTATATATTCGAATTGCCACCCCTAATCAGACCATATTAGTTATTTGACATTATATTAGTTAATTACTTGTTATCGGGAATTAAAACCCTAACAAAAAACTTCGATCAACCAATAATGCATATGTAATAAAATTTCTCGTAAAAGAGAAGTCACGTCTTCATGAACACATACATATGGATAATATCAAGCAAGCTAGCGTTGCGTATATATTCTGTTACTTTTTGTAAGCCAAGTAATTAAGCTAGAGCTGCCACTATGAGAGAACTGCTCATTCGCGACCACAAGATATAGTCGTTCATAAGGAAAAGCGGTACCGTTAGTATTAGTGACAATCATAAATCGATTGCTCCTTAGGTCACCCTAAATAGACCACTGACATCTACTTCAACTATAAATTTATGATGGTCAATGATATTAACTGTATCGACGACCAACACTATTTAAAAAACAAATGATAAGATCAAACATGTCACCTTTAATTAACATATTTTCGATCATTAAGCGCTAGTCGTTAATAAGATATTGGCGACCTCGTAGATCTGGTAGCACGATCGGCAAGAACCATCGCTAATTTGAAAAATACAACTGTCATGGTAATGTCGCAGAATATTTACAACCAAAAACTTATGGTGGCTAAGTATTGGATACTAATTGACACTTACTATTGCAACAGCCCTATGTGCTCGATCAACTTCAAACTGTCATCTTTAGCTTTTGTAGTGACCAAATTTTACGGTAGCTAATTCTTTTACTCTTCATTCTTTTCATTTTTTATGATATAAAATAAAGTAATATATAAAGTAATTAATTCAAAAATAAATAACAAAATCATGTTAACCTTAAGTATTATATAATAAAACTTATAAAACGCAATTTTGGTTGTATTTTAGTGGTCCAAATTCAAATTTTGGTGTCAACTCTTCTTACACGTCATACTCGCTGGACCAGTCATACCGTCTTTAATTTTTTTTATCATTCATTACTTAATTCTTTATTTTAACCCTTTAGTTTGTCTAAACCTTAGCAATTTTATAACAAAATCGATAAAACTAAAGTTGTTCATATTTTAATTATACGTAATTGAAATTTAATTTTGATTCTTCATACATGTCACACTCGTCGAGCCGATCATATAAGTGATGTTTTTATATAATTTTATTATATATTTTTTATTTTGACCCTTTATCTTGCCAATTTTACTAAGTTATAATAAAATTCGTAAAAATAAAATTATTTCACACTCATCGAGCCAGTCCTACCTTTATTAGATCTGTGTCATTTTATAATTTATTCTTAATTCATTTGTTAGATTGTTTAAGTTTGGTTGTTTTGTAGTAAAATCTATAAAATGCAAAATCATTTGTTGTTTTAGTTGTCCAATCCTGAAATTTAATTTTGATTGTTGTTACATAACTCACTAGTCGACGGGACATGCCGATACTAATTTTCTGTCATTTCATAATTTATTCTTTATTTAACATCCTATATTATTTTAAAACTTATCTATTATATAATAAAGCATATAAAAATAAAATTGCTCGTATCTTAATCGTCTGATTTTGAAATTTGATTCGACTCTTTATGCATTTCACACTCGTTGATTCGGTCATGCATGCACTGATTTGTGTCATTTGATAACTTAGTCTTTATTTTCGTACACTATGTTCTAAACTTAAAATTAAAAATAAAACTTAAAAATACTAGAAGCTTGCATCATAATTGTCCGATCTCAAATACTACTTTTGATTTTTCTTACATGTCACACTTGTCGAACTGGTCATATCACTAATTTATGGTTTCTTTCATTTAGTAACTTATATTTGTTTTCACCCCCTAATTTTATTTAAACTTAAACAATTATATTGTAAAGCCTAAAAAGTACAAGATTTTATAAAATTTCATAAAATTCAACATCTAAGGTGTTGCAACAAATAAACATATCTAATTAGCTGTATATCTGAAGGCTAACCATGAAATTGTAAATGGAAGAGCTAAATATTGAACATTGCACATTATTCTTCATACAAAATCTCTTGAACATTACATATAATTTAACTATACGATTTATGTCAAAAGATCGGTTAATCATGTACTCTCCGCTAATTTTCTACTGCATGAATACAAACAATTATGAAATAATATATAATTTTTATCAACACTACACATTAAAAGTGTAAATGACATCCAACGATTTAAATTTTACTAAATTTAATTTTTCGTAGTTAATTATGAATACATTCTTATGCATATAATAGCTAGGATGATGACTATCGGTTGCGGATGATTATCATAACCACACCCAAGACATCAACATGATTGTGATTTCATAAGATATTGGCGAGTAAGGAGATTTGCCTTCGTGAATTTGAAACATATTTGCGACTAGGAGACGTAAAAGTCACTACTAGTGCATTTAAGGATGACCTTTTAATTTATTAGTCGCTGAGTCCTTCATAAATGATTATTGTAGTCTACGCTAGTCGGTGATATTTGAGCTACCGTGACAAGCATCTAAGATTAGTCATGGATGAGTATCGTATCCGCGACTAAAGTTGTTTTCCGTCGCTCCTCATTTAGTGAAAAGTGATATGTAGTCGTTGTTTGATACAGCAGCCACTAGTTTTTAAGTAGCTAGATTTATGATCATAGTTGTAAAAATTGAAACAGATATCCAACAGTAAAGCTGTTCAGATCGACGGTTTTCTGATTGACTCGACAGATCAATGATATGAACCGTCGGGTCAACAATACATTCTACCGTCGCCTCTACGTCTCTCAACCACTTCACGACCACCATCATCTCTGCAACACTGCTTTGTACGATGTTCCTAGCTACCTCTCCCTAACACCTTCGCTGAAGCCACAACAATTCCTCCAAGTCGTATTTTTTACCCTTGCTATCTTCAATGAACATCAGCTTTCCGTTCGATGTTGAAGTCTTAGATAACAGGGTGTTTTTGAAGTCTTCATGTTCCCGGAGGTTTGTCAAGTTCCCAACATTGGACTCTTGACAATTACCCAATAAGTCTGCCACCGCCAGATTATCATGTTACCGGAGGGAGACGATGCTGGATTGTCAAGTTACCACTCAGCGAAGTGATCTCGGAGGGATCTCGCCAATGAGTTACCAGCTTGGTCTTCTCTAACACTTAGCGAATTTTTCCTAACACCTCCGAATTGTCAAGTTACCAGCTTTTTACTCAAATTAAGACCTAAGACACGAACAACTACAAAAAAGTAAAAAAAGGAAAGATACTTCATTAGTTATTAGAATGAAACACATTTGAATGATTTTTTCTTCGTTAGTTGCTAGTTGCTATTGAGTATTCGGCTTCGCGACAACCACCGTTGTAGCCTGTAACACGAAAGAGTTGAACTAGCAGCAGTTGCTATTGAGGATCTCACTGTGTTTTTTTGGGCCACATCGACACTCTCCACGAACTCGGCCACTGTATCCAAGACGACTTTAGCGTTCACTAGCATATTACCGAAAATCGCCACTTTCTTCTCCAAACGTACGCTCGTGAACTCGCCAAGCCCTTATCGAAGAAGAGACGGCTATGACACTCCTTTCTTCAACAAAATCAACAAAAATTGGTTAGATTTGGATATTTTTTTTATTATTTTTAACAATCTCCAGTTGATCCAAATAGATAGATCGTCCGGATCACACAGAATCGAAGCGGGTCAAAATGGATCTATAATATATACAGTCCATTTGCAGATCCGAATTAATTTGGTATATGATTTGACGATTTTATTGTCGATCCCAATGGTCCGATCGGATTTACTAACTATGTTTATGATCACTATTTTTTTTTATAGTGTGCGAAAACAAAAGAAACTGACATTTTCATCTCAAATGAAATGCGAATCAATAACCTACACAATCTTAACAACCAAAAACAATCACGTCGTTCATGTAATAATATCTATTAATATTAGTTTGTGAGTTTGAATTAAAAAGAATATGAAGCTGTGGTTCCCGAAGCTAATACTTGTACAATCCGAAGGGATCATCTGTGATTCCGAAAGTCGTTTGCTTGGCCTAAACACAGATTCTCGGAATTGAAACTATTAATTATTAAACAAATCATGCGAACTGATTCTTCGAAGTTATTAAGCTACGGATCGAAGACTTTGATACGTTTGTCCAATGAGAACCAATTTTGACAACGCTAATAAGTACAAGATCAATTGGAATCAGAGCTGGAAGAGCCCCATAACCCGGACGTTGCTTTAAGTGATGCAAGGCATAAATATTTCTGGGAACCGTCCCTTCAGGTCCTTATAGGTCTAGGAATTGTTCGATCCAAATCTTCGGAAGCCGGATACAAGTACTTCTAAACTAGTAGTGTTAAGATTTTACAGTAATATTCTTGCAGGAAGTTGGTATGTTTATAAATAAAGAAAAAAATCTTGATTGGTTAACTAGGGTTTTGATGAAATAACGATGACTTTAACTAGCATTTAGTTTTTTTAAATTGTGAGTGTATTCTAAGTCAAAGTCAGCTTTTAAACCAACATATTTTTTAATTGGCTTTGCAGCAAGAACTATAGTGTCTTGATAAAACTCGACCACATCTCTGTTTCTCAAAAAGGGATTTCTTTTTGGCGTGCGTTGCACGTGTTTGTCGTTTTGTATTTTTAACTGTGTTCTCTCTCTTATTAAAAATCCAGCTAAAATAAAAAGTTATCACTTTTAACAATTTTTATTTGTAATTATTAGAAAACAAACTCTAGCTCTCCTTCACAGCCAGAACTCAAAAGTGCTGACAAACAACGGCTTAATTGTTCGCTTTTGTTCGGGTTGGACCCGAGCGGGTCAGATCTGATCTGTTCAGAGCAGATTGTGGCGACGCATAGATTGGACCAACCCTTACTTTTATGTGCAGCTTATGTATGTATTGACTTTCAAGGTATCAACAATGTCTTATGTACGTTATTTTCTTTTATTTATTTTGTTTTTAGTGTTATGCGTACAACTTTACCTACTTTGTTGTTGTATGAATTGGCTTAGTTTACAAGGTCGTAAAGCTGCGTAACTTTCAAATAAAATAAATGTTGAGGAGATCGTATACACATTTATAAATATTTACTTATATCATGTTATATTCTAATAAATAACTAAAAAAATAAATATTAGATATATATATGCACTTTTTTCTAAATATTCATATTTTACTGTAGACTCATAAATCAATGTCCATATTAAATCAATTACAGATAAAACACACTAGAAATAATTATCAGATAATTTTGGACATATATTTATGAATATGGTATAATAAATACTAGATATTATAATTTTTTTTAAAATATTGTAATTCAATCGGTAACAATAATTACATTTTTTTTAAAGACTCAAGTTAGAAGCCAAATGAGTGAATTTATTTAAAGAATTTTCAAATTTGGGTCGCACCTATAATTTATCAAAAAAATGTTAAACAAGATATTCAACTTGTATTTATCAAAAAAATATTAAACAAGAAATAAATACTGAATACTTTGCTATTACAAAAATTACAACAGAACAAAAATGTCATCAAAATAGTACAAGAAACTTCTTTATTATTTTTTTTGCAATCGCTCTTTCTCCGTAACCGCAGGAACCTTTTGAAAGCCCTTCCTTCGACACTTCAAAAGAGAGAGGGAAAAAAACAAAGGGAACGAAAAAGGTCAAAAAAGAACAAAGAAAATAGAACGAAGAAAATCTTTTGAGAAAAGTAGAAGAAGAAGAACAGTCTTACGTTAAGCAGGTTAACTAGTCTTCACCCTTTAGTACTATAACAGTAGTAACCAGTTTGTCGAGATCTGCATTGTCTTCACCACCACCAACTGAAGCCGGTTTTAATGAATCCTTCTGCTTCTTGATATCTAATTCATCGTCTTCGGTAGTGCCGGAGCCGGCGGTGAGTATTTGAGCTCGTTGAGCCTGCGTGTCCCAGTTTGTTCTTATAATGACGGTGAGCATTAGTGCAACACACGTTGCTTGTGCTGCCAACAATCCTATCCATAGTCCTCTGAAATCTAAGCCGTTAAAGAATGCGAGCCATATCGCCACCGGAGTTCCTACAACGTAAAACGAACCGAGGTTTATATTAGCTCCCGCCCGTGGCCGCGCACTGCCGCGAAGAACTCCAAAGCCGGTAGTCTGCGGACAATTGCCGAGCTCGCTGAGTCCGAGGATAGGAAGTACGGTAGCTGTTAGGGCAGCGATGCTGGCGTCGCCAGTGAACATTCTTGCCCAAATGTTTCTTACGCTGAATGCGAAGAACAGTGAGGAAACTCCAAGCACGAAGCTGCACGCTACGCCTACCTCTCCTGCCCGTCTTGCGCGGTCTGGCCTGTTGGCGCCAAGCTCATTCCCAACTCTCGTCGACACTCCGAAGCCGAGAGAAGAAGGAAAGATGTACAAAAGAGATGTTGTTTGGATAAGAATCCCCATTGATGCCACGGTCGATTTCGGGTCGGCGAGCAATCCACAGAGCAGCACCATTATCTCATACCACCACCATTCTAAGCACACCGACACGCAGCTAGGTATTGCGAGGCCAACGAGCGATTTCCAACCTTTGAACCACTCTGCATTGAACGTGAATCCACCCGTACGGCGGTACGTACCGGAGAAGTAGACGTAAGCAATTAGTAAAACAACAAGATTTAAGTTCGTCCAAACTCCGGCAAGAGAAACTCCAGGGACCCCCAGCTTGTAAACGGAGACGAGGAGGTAATTGATCGGAAGATGAAGAGAGATAGCAGCCGCGGAGCAATAGGTTAACGGCAAGGTGATCGCCTGAGACCGAAGATAGATACGGAGAGGGTGCAGAAGAGATTGAAGCAACAGGTCAGGGAGAGAGAAGAGAATGTAGTTCTGCGCGACGGCGGCGATATCTGGATCTTGGCCGCAGAGAAGTAGAATTCGCTCCATGGTAACCCAAAGAACAGCTATTGGTAGTGTAACACTGAGGAGTAGAAGTATCATCTGCTGCAGAGCAAGGCCGAGGAGTGAATGTTTTCTCGCGCCGAAAGCTTGGCTACAGACTGGTTCCATTCCCATAGCTAATCCGGAAAGAACAGAGTACCCACTAATGTTAGCAAAGCCGATAGCAAGTGACCCACCGGCGAGAGGCAGCCGACCTAGCCGGCCTAAGAACAACATAGATATCATCGAACGGGAATAAAGAATTAATCCGGTGACGACCATCGGGAGAGCGATACTGAGGATTGACTTCGCTTCTACGAAGTC
This sequence comes from Acanthochlamys bracteata, assembly GCA_019914995.1. Lineage (NCBI taxonomy): Eukaryota > Viridiplantae > Streptophyta > Magnoliopsida > Pandanales > Velloziaceae > Acanthochlamys > Acanthochlamys bracteata. Next base: position 7,900,403 of record CM034128.1, read on the forward strand.
TAAAGACATCGAACGGCGGTCGTCGACGGTCTTGCTTGGTTTCAAAACCTGTACTGTGGGCGTTGCTTCAGGTAGAAGGAGTTTGGGAATGAAGGGTATTGTGATGCTGTGTTCTTCTTGTAATTCGTTGTTGCCATTGATGAGAACTTGATCGACAGAGCAGTTGCATTGGGAAGAAGAAGAGATTGTTGGGTTGCACATAGTTGGAACACAGTAGTAGTACTCTTTGCGCCTACAGAGAAGATACAGCTAGAACTCAAAAGCAAAGTAATTGAATTATGGTTATCTATATATGAAGAAGAATAACAGCACCACCAACAAAAGAGAGAAGAGTTGGAAGAAGAAGAAGAAGACTAGTAGCTAGAGATATAAAAGAGAAAAGCAGAATCAGGGCGCTGACATTCTCTGGCGCTTTGTTTTTTGTCCTGAAAGAGGGAGGCAAGATATATAGCTAATGTTTGGCCTGCAATATATTTGATTTTATGGTCTATATAATTTTTGTATTTGTATAGTATTATTATATATAACGTTAGCCTTTACTCTAAATATGTACGTACATAAGAATTTTCTGTAGATAAGGACGCTGAGCTGAGAAGAATTGAAATGGAGTGGAGTTGAGTTTGTGGAGGAAAAGGAAGAGGTTCGGAGAGGTATATATCATAACTGTTTCTTGTCTGATGTACCTACGGAACAAGGTAAGGTGATGTAGTTTTTTTTTTTTTTTAAGTGAATATTTGGTTTGGTAATGCGGTCGAAATACTTTTCTAAATTTGTTATAATTTTTTATTTTTTAAAGAATATATAAATAATTATGTATTGTTTTAAAATTTTCTTCTTTTTTTTAAAAATACTTTTTTTAAAAAATATTTTTAGCAACTCAAAATGTATCATTAAGGTGATGTTTGGGTTATCTATAATCTCCTTTTCATTATAATTTTTTATTTTATAATTTTTAATATTTTTTAAAAAATTGTAAAATAAATGAAAATTTTATTATTATTTGTTTTTATTATTTTTTAATATAAAAAATAAAATTTATTTTCAAAATTTTTAAAATACTTTTCCACTGTACTCTCAAATATTCTTTAAGAGTCATTTGGCTCTTCATTTCAAATACTTTTCATCTCTTTTCAACTTTTAAATTTCTCGAAAAGGTTTATAATATTTTAGTTTAAAACTTTTCTAAAACTTTTGAAATGCGTAGTTAAATTGTGTGTTATAAACTTTTTATATAGCTAATTTTTATTAATTTTAAACTAGAAAATATAATTTTTTTTCACTATTGGGATTGCTTATAAGAGTGTCTCAAAAGCTCTTTTTTATTCTACATTTTATAAAAAATTTTATAATAATATAAAAAAATATTTACAAATTTTTTTAAAATATTTATATAAAATACTTTTTATTATTTTTATTTTTTAAATAAAAAAATAAAATTCATTTTTTAAAATAAATAAAAATATTTTTATTTATTGAAAACGTACTTTTATAAGCCTTCCAAATTGCTCTCTAAATTTTATTATTTTTAAAAGTACTTTATTTTTTTAAAATAAAAATATTTTTTGTTTAAAAATTTTCTACTTTATAAGCAATTTCAAACACTTTCTTAATATGTTGGGGAGCTGTATATATGTAGTTGGCATGTGTAAACTAATGCTTGCATCCTGCGTGTAGCAGTAATACTCAAAAGGTAAAGCGGTTGCTTGAAAGAATGGAAAATAAAAATTGCTATGCTAGCTAGCTTATAAATAACCCGTCTGTTGTTGAGACAGCATGTTGCAATCCCTTATAACATGAAACAATGCTTTCTAATTAAGTTTTTTTTTTTTTTAACTGAGAGAAATATTTTCATAATTTTCAAACTAATTAACTTAAAATACATCGATCATCATCGATCTCGATACGGTCAAAGTAACACAAAATACACAGACCAACCAATTGAAGATGATGACTTTTGCACATTTGCATTGAAAACATGTACGTTAACTTTGATTTATAAGCTATCTAGCTAGCTAGCTAGCTAGAATCAGCTTTTAAAATCTGCTAAAAACAGTTTTATAGGGCCTTCGAACTTGGAAGAGTTGCTAGCTATGCAGGATATATAACTTGCTAATAATCTAAATGTAACTCTTCAATTATGCAGGAAAAACGTACGGATGGCTCTGCACGTTTTTAAAGGGTTGTTTGATATTTGAAAATAACAGAAAACAACTTTAGCTTTATTGTCGCATTATCAACTGCTGCATGTGAAGCGATCGAGCGAGTTAATAATTATATCTTACGTATATATGTTTTGCATCAATAATAGAGATGATGAGTACTGTAAATATTTGTGATTATTTTTTAAACAAAAAATTTTTTATTTTAATTTAAAAAATAAGTTTTAATATTTTTATTTAAAAAATATAAAAATAAATAATAATAAAATTTTAAAGTATAAAATTTATACAAAATTTAAAGTATAAAATAAAATAATTTTTTTAAATAGAAAGAAAAACAGTGGTAAACAGACGGCACAAAAAAACCAAAAACTAATGGAATTTTTAGAAATAATATAAAATAAACTTTTGTTGAAATAAATAAATTTTAATTTATTTTAAAAATTAAGTTAATTTTTATCTAAAATAATAAAAAAATATTTTTAAATTTTTAAATAAATTTTATATAAATGTTATAAAAATTTTAGAAAAAAACGCTTGAAACGGAACCCCACCACACCGGTGAAAAATACGGGGCATTTTCGAACACTTAAGAACATTAATGAACCATTTGTATATATATATATATATAAAGTAATAAAAATATTTTTTTTAAAATATTATTAAAAAATAAAATATATTAATAAAATTTTAACTAAAATAGACGATGAATAATTATTAATCTATAATATTCATTAGTGGCCAAGTGCGCTAACACAAACACCAAATAGTTGTACTAATTAAGGATGCAATTATCATTTAGTAACACGATGATGATTATGTTATATGGCAATGTATTACAGGCGAAACCGGACGTGTATTAACAAGCACAAGTGCGTAACTGCGAACGTAACAATTTAATTTCTTGAGCAGCATAACCCTAAGATCTTAGCCTGAATTAATGTATACATATAAATAAATGAAGTCAAACAATATCTTAATAACGACGGGAATTTCATTAATTAAGCTGTTTTCAATAAGTGGACGTGACATTGGATAAGGTTGATCCTATTGGTACAAAATTTTAAATTCAATTTTTGCTATATAAATATAAAAAATTATTATATTATTTTGATCAAGTGGATGAATATATTATATTAATACGTAATTTATTGAATTAAAATTTTATTAATATATTTTTAATTTATAATTTTATATATTTAAAAATAAAAATTAAATTTAAAATATTGTATCGATGGGACCGCTTTGACGAATGCGTAAGAAGAGATTATGTATATATATAGAAACTCACATATATTTGTACCTGCATAACTTAAAGATGAATTATGCTCCGTAAGCTAGCTAGGAAACAAAAATGTCTAAATCTACATATATAGCACAATATTCTTATATCAATTCGTCGTTGTTTCTTGAATGTATTTCCTAACTTAGTGTCTTTGAAAAAATTTCGGAAATCCCAAGAAGCCACCAATAATATTGATATTGATAGCTAACCTACGTATAAGCAAAATTAAACTGGAAGATTTCTCTTCAAAGTTTCAAGTGGACACATTACGATATATAGTAGTCCTCAACCAAGTCTATCCAACTAAGTTAAGTTGTTATTTGTGGTTGAACTAAAATCTTTGCTTTGAAGTCTATATTGTCTCACCTTTGTGTTTGAATCGTCTCCGTTCAAAGGCTCATAAAAAGCCAAAACTTCACACTTTTACGACCGCAACTGGATTGCATTTAACTAGTGTTTTTTTCTTCCTATATATGCAACTTGTAGATTAATTGCTGACCGACTAAAGTACTGCATGTCGTGGTTGCGTTCCATTAATTTGGGGCGGTGGAGAATTGACATGGTTTGAAATGTTCAAGCACAGAAAAGATTAGTCTGGATTGTCTCGGTATCTCATGACAACTTGGTAAGAGTTCATTCGTGCATAAATAGCAAAAACTATGGACTTGGAGTGACAAGACGTGATGATTTTTCGTGAGTCGTTTAGGGATATGTATCCGTCAAAGACTGCAACTTAAGAACATGATAGTTGATCATATGTTCAAGCAATGAACCGAAACTTCAATCATATTAATCAATAGAGAACTACTTCATTCAAAGCTTTGGTTGGTTTAGAAGTAAGCTGAGGCTTTTACTGTGTAGTCTCTTTAAGAAATTAAAGAGTTTTACTATTATTAAATAATTCCTCAGTCTCCCTATTTATGAATAGGCAACGACTGTTTCTCTCATAATCATACAACGAAATGTCGATGAATGGCGTCGTACCTGCAGTAAAGAGTGTCAAGCGGATACTAAGAATAATAGTAGTGGTCATAGAAAATACTATTAATGTGTTTTAGTGCATAACCAACTCATCTACCTCTTATAATGTTTCTGCTGAGAAGTGCCATCTATGATATATCTATAAGAACAGAAGACGAGACCAATTTGGTACCGAATTACCTTGACAAGTAGGTCCTGCCCCTGATGACAGCTGAATCCACACACCCAGTTGCCTTGACAATTTGGTACCAAGTGGGAGGGTGAGAGAATAATTGGTTCAAGCTGATGCACGTCAAAGAGAAACGGAACCATTCTTTGAGGACAAAGCGAAGGAGTGCATTTATTTACATGGACCAGCTCATAAAAACGAAAGTTGTCAGCATGTAATATGCGACTACATTTGCACCTTCCTCTATTATGTCAGTGCCCTTTGGCGTCTCTCGTTGAACCATAATTTAGTTCGAACTTCAAAGGTGTACCGGTTGTTTCAATTGTGGAAGGTACACAGGTAAATGCTGTTCACCGTTGTTTGATAGCTTAGAAAAGATGTCCTACTCTTTCAAACACTACATAAACATCTGTATAGTGGAGATCGTCTACGTGAGATGGTCAAGAGGAGCATATTATCTGATCTTCCTGTATTGGTAACTAGAGATATATGCCTCACTGGCAAACAAGTACACAGTACCGACTGATACCAGGTTACTCGCATGAAAAGAATTGGTATATCATGAATTCATGACAGACGTTTCAGCCTTAAAGTAGGATGAAGATTGACAGAGGTAGATATGGACGCCTACGATCTTTGACGGAAAATGTCCTGTTTCTACTTTAGAACGTTGCATCGAGTCCTTGAACATGGCCTGGAAACCATTGTCAGTTCTATACTTTCAACCCTAACAACCAAAGTTCTAACAAAGATAAACAGATATTGAATACAAAACCTCTTTCCATGCAGCCAAATGCAAGAAAGACGGTACCAAATAGAAACCTATTTCACAATTCAAACGATTCGAAAACCCTAAAAATGGTACAAGATGGTTTCTGAACACAAGCTTGAGTTACAAATGATAAACGACTCGTTCAGCTGTAAATACAGTAGACTATGAGAACACACGAGACAATCACTACATTACATTTTCAATTGCCAATTCTAATAAACTGCAGTCAAGAGAACATAGTAAGTAGAACAGCATACATCATGTTTTTACACATAATGCATACTGCTTCAATAATCTCTTCAGTGACGAGCAGGTGAGCGGCTGCACAAGCACAATTGTCATATTGAGATTGAGCATTGGAAAAAGGAAGAAATATGAAGGGGGAAAACTATAGGAATAAGCCTTGAATTGGTATTACAGTACAGACCTGCAGTACCTCTCCTGAACCGGGCTGTCAGATCTACCAAAATCTGGGCTACCTAGCTGCTCAGTCTTTGCATAAGGACTCTGGCCATGGCCATAATCAGGGCTATCCCTTTGAACACGTCCACCATAAGGGCTTCGAGATCGACTCCGACCACGATTTCTTCTAGCTGGAGATCTGTCACGCCTTCTCCTCTCAGGACTATACCCATTTCCTGTTTCATCATCGTCACGAATAGCATACTCCACTGAAATGATCCGGTCCATCAATTTGCTGCAAGTTCATAAGGTAGTAGGATTATCATTTGCTTAGTAAAAATACCAAAGACTTATACATATAAAATTAGACTCCACAATCTAGCGAGATAAGAAGCTATAGACTCTTCATCTGCAGTGTCATCTTAACAATAATAGATTTATTCCTCAGATCCTTGACGTTGCAATTATGAATCCTTCCTCATAGCTGTAATGATATAGCAGCTTCATAGCAAAAGCATCTAATTATCAAGCAACTTAGCATCGATCACAAAATCATACTATAAATTGTGTGAACCGCACATTGATCTAGTACATATCTGATGTAACATTATGATTTTTTCTTTTGTTTTTGGTGTTGTGTAAAACGAGGAAGAAAAGGTTTCTATGATAAAGGGAAATGATAACCTCCCCATTCAGCTTGATTCTTTAAGGAAAAGGGGGCGGGCGATTTTGGAAGATACACAGATACACTCCCAATTTACATTGACAGATAATATAACAGTGATAAACCTAATCTGGTGTATATAAAACTACACAGTAATAACAGTATTACTTACTAGGAATATTTTCACCATTTGAAACTTTTATCTATCTTAAGAATTACTTGCTAGTTCCATATGCATAAGCTATTATCCAAAAGAGCGATTTTACAGTTGATTCGAGTTCTGATTCAGATTGTGTGAACCTTGCCTAATACAATTCCCATCGCTACGCAGACTTCATCAAACCTATGATAAGGAAACAACAATTGCCTTGTCGAAATACGAGTTGAGGTCAATAGTTAAATGCTAAGATGTCAAATAAAGGATACCCTATTTAGCTTTTACATCTACTGAGAAGGCCCTTAGAAATAACCACATAGGATATCTAGTCTATGCCAAAAGCTTTATGCCTTATGGAAGTCTTACTAACGATCTGTTACACATTCATAACGCAAACAATTATTTCTTTATTTACTTTTACAAAGAACCAATGCTAAACTACTACAACAATCAAAATAATCATTCAAAAGAACCAGCTCATAATTTACTGACAGTCATGAAGTAAATTTCAATAATTTTAGTTGCAATTTGAAAATGATTGGTCAGGGGTGTAATGCAAATGATCAAAAACATCAAAGAGTTATAAAACAATAGTCAAAATCATGAACCTCAAATTTGACATGCAAACCTGTAAGCAATCAAGTCTAAACATCAAACTCAAAACAAAAATAAGTTCAACTGTTCTTCCATCCGCTATACCAGCATCAAAGCTATACAGCACAAAATCTAGCATTCTAAAGGATACGTAGAGAGAAGCCAAACCTGTTGTTAGTTGCATCAAGCGCTTTAGTAGCATCCTGCTGTGTTTCAAATTGAATAAAAGCAAAATTTCTCCGGATCCTAATGTTCAAGATCTTTCCATACGGATCAAAATGCCTCTCCAGATCACGCATCCTAGTGCTATTGGGATCAAAGTTGATAACAAACAAGGTCTTTGTAGGTCTTGTATTAGGCGATCTCCTCAAACCACCAGATCGGCGACTTCCATTACGCTCTTGCTGCAAAAATGGGAACAGGAAACATCAGTTAAAATACATCAGAAAATGTAATGTTCAACAATCCTACCACTGATGTATCTACCTTTGTCCACTCAACACGTAGACGGCGTCCCTGTCTGCCAAATTCTATTCTATCAAGTCCCCGTATAGCATCCTCAGCATCTCGCTCATCATCCATGTAGACAAAGGCAAACCCTGAAGTTCAATCATCACATAAATGATACATCAAAGCAACGCAATACAATCTTTCTCATGGAGAAATTTCTCGTGTTTATCCTTTGATCAGCAAGCATATAACCAAGGAAATCAACATGATATGTGTTCATCTCATGAAAGGTAAAATAAGAAATTTGAAACAGACCTTGCATTTTGAACTAAGGGACATGAGGGTACACTATTCCAATAGTAGATCTCTTGTGGTAGTTAATAGGACAGAGATTGCCTTCAATCACTATCGAGCCTGAGCGGGAGATTGGCAGAGGGATGTGACTCGTGTGGGAGTGAACAAAATTTCGTAAGTAACGGAAAGGAACATTCAGGAAGGACTATTTCCTTGTAAGTAAGATGCCATAGTGGAAGGTGGATCATACAAAACAAGGCACCGGAACTGGTGGGTACAATTATGCAGAGTTCATCAGCCAGAAAGAGTATGGATGCTCCAAGATATTCCTGCGCCAAAGAAATCGTTACACATGGGAGCATACCCTTCAGAAAAAAAGAATACCCTTCTAGACTCTTCCCATTCCAGTTCTTTTGTATAACTCGACAAGGGTCTTCATGAGTGATGCTTTCATGAACAGCTCCATCGATTTTTGGGAGGAGTCGGACAAAAAATTCCTTTCAAGAATGAAAAAGTGTACCAGCTTGGTTTGAGCTAAGCCACTTTCATATCACTTCTAAAGTATAGGGTATCACAGTCTAACCCACCCAGGCACAAACATAACATACGTGTCAGTATTATCTCAAGTATGAACACAGGAATAACAGAGATAAGCCAATCCAACATATTAAGCAAAAATCTATTATTTGCCTTGCGACAAGTCACGCGCAGATGTATTTTATTAGTTATCAACTCTAAGAATACCAATACCAAAGGCCATTACATGAAATGCATTCGAATGGCCAAATATAGTTGCGAGCTTTACTGAAGACTAATAGTAATTGTTGACTGCTAGAAATTTCAAAAACTCGAAACAGTCTAAGGATAGGGGTAGGTGCATACATCTGCAAGCATGCACTGATAAAATTGCTTGCTGTATTACTGCCAATGCCTTAAGAAGAATACTGCAAATCTTTGGACATCGCATCATATAACAAAGCCAACATCAAATCGGCTCGGTATTCACACAAAATTCCACATAAAAAATTCACTACTAGGTTTAGCAACTCCTGTTAGTGAATGGGGCATAAAGTCTCAAGAAAAACATTACAACAAGAAGGAACAAAAAAGGAGAACTCACCTGACTTCATATCAACCCGATCAACCCGACCATATCTACAGAAAAGTCTCTCAATTTCAGATTGGCGGGCATCATATTCAACATTACCACAGAAAATTGGCCTCATTGTTGTCTGAAAGCAAACGTGAACCTGAGCATGAAGTTAAGGAAAATACGATTAAACTGCAACCACCTGAAAAGAAAGCTCTCCTTGCATTCAGTAAAAATGAAGCAGCTAGATAGGTAGACACTAACTAGTAAAATTAATAAGACTTAAACTTAACTAATCAAATAGAAGGCAAATTACAATTTATAAGATAAGCCAAAATAAATAAAAAAGACAAAAAAGATCATGGTGAGTGTGCCAGCCACAAATTGTCTATCAGGTTGAATTCCAGAATATCTTAGTGAAAGAAGAATCCAGTTTCGAATACGCACCAAAAGTTTTGGAACAAAATCAATTAAATAGAGAAACTTTGCATTTAAATGTCGAAGGCCTGGAATCTTGATGTAAATTCATCCAACTGCACCCTAAACAATACCAGAAAGCAAGAAGACCAAACAAGTTGTATATGCATTCCATAAAGGAAGGCACAGTTACATATATGAGCCTGATAATTTTTAGGGCCTGTACTTAACTAGATCACTTCCTCATCTAAGTTTATGTATAATGTCCAAACCTAATGAATAAATTGAAGATAATATGCAGTAGCATAAACCGATGTAGTCTATTCCATATATACTACCAAAACATATATGATAAATACCCCACTAAAACCCAAACTATAGGCCTCTATAGAACTAGGAGAGGGAACTCTCCGAGAAACTTTAAATAATGACAGTGGACAATACAACCTGTTGATTTTCTGAAAATACTCTCAAAGTGCCCTGATGATTCATTGATTATATCTTTCATGACAACAAACAATTAACATTCAAGTATCTATAAAATATTTTCTAGCATTATCTCTCCCCAATACAACACTCAAGTAAGTCATCTCAGAGTATGACCAATGAATAGTTTTCCTTCTTCTTAGTAAAGAAACAGAAAGACTGTAGCTTCTAGGTCATAAAAGAACCCTTTTGCTTGCCCATTTCACTTAATTGATCTTACATGTACAAACAACTTCCACGCTAAAAAGGCATTTGATAAGTAAGATATAATTATTCTCCTGAGATAAATATGGCAACAAGAATCTCAGTCTTCTCCTTATGCAATCAATCCGTTCTAACTACTAACTATGGAAACACAGAAAACATTTAAACATAAAACTCACATGAATGCACTTAGACCGAGAAGTTTAAGACACGAAAAGGTAGGGGTCATACAGAATACAAACTTTCATATCCTTTAAATACTGGAAATTTCGAGTCATTTGAGTATTCCCTACATGAATGCAACCATGGTCTATCAACCTAAATAAAATGCAATCATCCTTCAAGAATACAAGCTTTGAAATTTAAAGCAGAACATAGGCATCTCATCGGAATATCCAGCACCACCAATTGGAGAACAAGTTATCACTTCTCACCATAAACTACTTACTTCAATACACAAACTTGCATAAACACCACTAAATATACTTAAGAAAAAGCTTGAACAAATCAATTTGCATCTGCAAAAAAAAAAAAAAATGCAGATAACATACTTTCACATGTACTGAATCACCGCAACAACCAGCATATTTATAGAACTCTATTCACTGATCCTATTTCCTAATTCCCAAAATTGTTACCTAAACCAGTGCTTGCATACCAAAGATAGCAATTCTCTTAAACAAAAAGGGGACAGAACCTATCGCATGAACTTCCTACTATAATTTGCCTATAAAAGACAATAAAACTCCTCGGAAGGCGCATATTTCCATTACATACAAACAGAAATAACCTAGACCAAGATCCATCACAAACCTTAAACCTAGAGCAAGATCCATTACAAACAAAAAGTTTCAAATATCCAATAATAAAAATATTTCAACATAAACCTTTTCCGATCTCACTTAATTGACTTATTGACGAAGTTAGATCCCTGAAACACGAATGTTTCTCCCGTTACCTACAAAAATTCTCTAAAGTGTACTACCAAACACTAAATTGATCCTTCATTCTAACAAGTAAAATCCCGGAACCAAAACGAATCCTTATCAATTAGGGGAAAAAAACAGAAAGAGAAGAAAACCTTTTATTTGATTGAATTCATAAAGATCGCACCCTTTTTTGTTTCTTGTGAAGAACACCAAACGCTAAGGCGGTTGCAGCAGCAGCAGTTAGCAGAGAGAGAGAGAGAGAGAGAGAGAAAGAACAAGATCGAAATGAACCAAGCCGACGACCTTCTCCTTCACCAGGTCAGCTGACTAATTTACGCAGATCAACAAGATCAACGGCGAAGCGTAAAAATATCTGACCTGTACGTCATTCCATTCTAAAAACATAATTATTCAACTTTCTAATTTATAAATTTTAAATAAATTTTAAATAATAAATTATCAACAAGGTCAGCTGACTAATTTTAATAAATATTATATAACTTTTTATAAAATTTATTTAAAATTTTATAAATTATACAAAAAAATTCATTTAAAAAAAATTATTATTATTATTATTATTATTATTATTTTAATAAAAATAAATATTTTTAAAATAAAATTAAAAGATATTTTAAAAAAATACTTCCAAACACTTACTCATGGACACATATTGACAGGCTGGCTTGCCATCGTAATGGACTGATCTGCGAGTTTGTAACTTTGTATTGGGCTTCACCATACTAAAATTGCAATAGTTAACATGAAAATAAAATTACCTCATAATAATAACAGAAGAATATTATTCTGCATTTCGTTTAGTGCCATATTTGATTCCAAAGCACGTACCCTAAGGTCATTAAATAGTTGAAATCATGTTCTAATCAAAGTTGAAGGAGTATCTCTTTCATGCAAGAGCTAAACAAATATTTAGGCAATCAAATTTTCTCTGAATTAAATTTTTTAAAACTAAAATTTAAAAAATAATTTATAAAATAAGTTTTATTTATATTAACTTATTATTACAGTAAGTTTGAAATTAAATTTTTAATTTATATTTTAGACATAAATTTTGGCAAAAAAATTGAATCTATTTTATATTTACTTTAATTTGAAAATAAATTGTACGTATAATTTCTTAAAAAAGTGAATTAAAATGTTGATAAACACGTCATTAGTCAATGACTCGAACTAATTAAAAAAGAGTGACTTGCTAAAATTGATCGGGTACTGTTGCGCTAGCAATAATAGTTTGTAAGAAAACAAGTATTTAATTTGAGGGTAGTTCTTTTTTGTATTTAATTTATGGTGGGTTTGGAACTACTTATCATTTTTAAAAAGTTTTTTTTCAACTCTAAATAAATAATTTTTTAAAACTTTTTTTGAAAGTTTTTAAAATATTGATGAATATAAATTATATAAACACTCTTTTTTTAAACTTTTTTGTTTTATAAATACTTCCAAATATTTTATAGAATTATAAGACTTTAAATTAGGGCATGTACCAACACCCCAAACTCACTTTTTAAACTTACTTTCAATATAAAATACATACAAAAATTAAAATAAATTTTTTTATTAATAAATTTTTTTTAAATTTATTTTTAAAACTTACTATAAATATTACATTAATATATAATTTTATTAAATATTTTTAATTTTTAATTTGATTTTTTAAATTCACTTCTAAAAAATTTATTTTACCTGTTTTTTTATCAAGATAAACACGCCCTTAATATACAAATTTGCCTGCATGAAAGTTGATTTAAATTATTTTTTTTAACTGGTTACTTTGTGTGATGGCGTATGTAATTATATACGCATATCCTCTTGCTATTTTGCAAAAGAGATGAGGACCATATTAAGCCCAAAAAAGCTTTTAAATTAAAAACTTAGTTATATGGTGTAGTTTTGTTTAATAATCTGGTTAGAAGATAATCACTAACACAGATTCATTAATTAATCAATTCTATTAAATGTCGTTTTCTCTTTGAAATTGCTCACTCGTCTCTTGTTACAGCTTACTTTGACATATAATATAGTAGGATTCAGTATAATAGGGATGGCAATTTCTGACCGAACCGCAAATTAGATTCGAATCTAATTCAAAAAAATTAAATTCGAATCAAATTTTAATAGAATTTGGATCAATTTTTTGTTGATCCAAAAATCACCTAAAATTTTAAATAAATTCGGATCGAAATTTAGATTATTTCAAAATTGATCCATTTAATTATTTATATAGTATATTTTTAATAATTAGAGATAATAGCAAAAAATAAAATTTAATTTATATATATATATATTTAATTTATCTTAATTTAATTAATTTTTACTTAATTTGTAAATCTTATCAAAATTAATAATTTTTTTTAAATATATTATAATTAATATTTTTATATATTATTATCAGAAATTAATAGTTATAATTTTTATTTTAATAATTTTAATTATTAAATAGTCGATTTGAAATTAATTTGATTATTAAATAAATTGGATTAGAATTAACAATTTTAATCTATATAAATAAATAGATCTGATTAAAATTGAATAATTTTGATTCAATTATTATATGAATCTATCCGAAATCAATTCAGAAATTCGAACCCTCAATCTTATATAATATAAACTAGAGCAGATATATGTAGACCGTCAAATTTAACGGTTTGAGTTTTGATTTCGAAAACATATTTAAGAGTGGTCATTTAAAAAAGAATATTTTAAAATAAAAATATTTAAATTTTTTAAAATAAATTTTATTTGTATATTATAAAAATAATAAAATAAGTAATAAATAAAATTTTAATTTTATATTTTTAAGTTTTAAAAATTTATAAAATTTTAATTTTATATTTTTAAGTTTTAAAAATTTATAAAATTTTAATTTTATATTTTTAAGTTTTAAAAATTTATAAAATATTTATTAAAAAATATAAACTAAAAATTTGAAATAAAAGAAAATATAATACAAAAAGAACTCTAAGTCACCTAACCCTTAATAAAATTATTTTTAAAATTTTGTTTTTGTGTGTTTGTATAATTGCCGAAGTAAGTTTCCTTGCTAATGATTTCATTCACTCACCATTTATGGTTAGCTCCATCTCAGACGATCCCACTGGATCTGTCCTTCAATTTGAAAAAAACCTGCCAGATACAAAGAAACCCAATCAAATAAATCAATACAAGGTTATCAAAATCAAAAACTGAAACTAAACAAATAAACAAAGCTTAAAAAATTAAAAATAAATAATAACATACAACTGTAGAGATTTCTATATATAAATGTAAACTCTCAAGATTCATTCATTATCGATCAATCAAGAAGAGTAAGAGAAAGAAAATAAACTTTTCAATGTTTTAAGAAACTTTATCATCATAATTAACTGGTCCTCAGTTTGTAGAGATTCCGGCTTCTACAGTGCTGCTTGTCTTGTCTCCTCCAAATTCTCTTTCTTTCTCAGTGAAGAAGAAAGAATAAGTAGAAAGAATGAAACTGTAGTCTTTCGTTCTTTGATTAGATCTATAAAGTTGTCGCCTTCGACACTAATATGAGTTTTTTTTCTTTCGCCGGTAGCCGCCACTGCTCTCTGCTTTCGGTTATAGTCACAGTTGCAGAGAGTTTATAGCTCTCCCAACTGTTTTACTGTGAAAAAAGACAGCTTTCGTTTTCTTTTCTTTTTTTCCTCAAGATTTTTATAGAAACAGTTGGAGTTGCTTTGGGAGAAAGAAAACGGTGATTTTGGAGGAAATAAAAAGATTGCTTTTTTCTAATTCTTCTGTTTGTGTGTGAGATTAAAAAGTTAAGTAGATACAGAGAGAGTGGGGAATATAGAATGATGGGTTCTGGGATGAATTTGGTGACTACAGTGATTGGATTTGGGATGAGCGCTACATTCATAATGTTCGTTTGCGCTCGGCTTATCTGCGGCCGCATTCGGTCAAGACACGCTCATGCTCATGCTGCCGCTTTAGATATTGAGCTACGGTCCGACGACGATTCGGTGAGTGAAATTGGAAACTTTTTAAGATAAAAGATACACTGTTGGTGTTGCTTTCTGATAGTTTCTACTAAATAGGGATCAAACTTCAGTCCATCGGAGATTTCTGTTGCTTTGATTGTTGGTAGATAGTTACTTGGTCATGAATGTGTAGGTTTTGTTTGGATTTGAGTTGGGATTAAGGAGGAAAGATTTCGTCTTGTTGATGAACTATGATTTGGCTTGTCGCTGTTGGCAATTACTAAAGTTGAAGAAAATTCGCTGATGGCTATTTTAGAGATGGGTTTAGTAAGCTGAGCTTTTCTGTTGTTTGTCTTACGGAATGGATATATTTTTTCTTTTTAAAATGCTGAAGATGGTATCCGTAAGAGTTTATAATATAAGTGGATGTAATAGTGCACTTCATGAATAGGCCTCCTGTAGTAGGAGAAATAGGTCTTATTGGTGAATATAGACAGCATTTGATATGAGCTAGTGGGTTGGGGAACCTCAGGTTAAACTTGCGGTGTCAAAATTCCTGAAAGTTTGTTTGTTAGGTTTAACACTATCACTTATTATATTTCTGGAATTCATGGCCTAAGAAGGCTTGGTCCGGTACATGCAAAATGCGTACTTGTTTGTGATCTGACTGAAGATATTGCTATAAAAAGAGCACAATACCATAATAGAATCTGCATCCCAGCTAGTGGGGTGATGCTTTAGTTGTTGTTGTACATTTTGGGAGCTCATTAACAATGTCTACCACTATGATTGTACTAATTCTCTGATACCTGTAGTTAAACTTTACTTCGTTGCAAGTCAATTCGGATAATTCAAGTAATTCTAGAAGGTAAATACTTTTTTAGAACATTGTGTGATGCAGCTTTGTCTGTTGGATATGTTTATTTTGATTAATGTATGCTAAGGTCAAATTTTGAATTCAATGTTTCTTGAAATAACTCTTCATTGGCGTTTTCATTTGCTATAATATGTCTAATCTTTTAAGCAGAGAGAGCACACAATTAATGGCCTAGAGCCTGTTCTGGTCGCTGCTATTCCAACAATGAAGTACAGTAAGGAGGTCTTTAAATCCAGAGAGGATACACAGTAAGTCCCCAGATTGGATCTTTACTACGTTCTCAGTGTGTAACACTTCTTTGGATGTATGCTATCAAGTTCCTCTGTTTAAGATGAACTCTTTTCATGTATTTGTTAGGAATTTAGTATTGATGGAATACTTTAGATTTGGACCATTGGACTATGTCATAATGATGCTCCAAGGAATGTAGATGCTTGGCAAACGATGCTGCTACTAAAGTAAATTTAGACGACTCTTGACACATTTTATATGCATCAGACAGTAAATTTGGGAAAATGAATGCAGGACACACGATTTGTTGGATCTGAAGCCTAATTTTTTAAAATAATCTTTTGGTTATAGAAGAAGTTTCCAATCACGTAAATTCAAACCCTGGGTTCATGATTTCAAGTAAATACACACATTAGCTAGATGTCATTTGCTCTTCTGAGGAAGCTGAGTTGTATTCTGTTCGTTAGTTTAGCCCATAGATGTTAGGTGTATGATGGTAGTACAAATGTGTGGAGTCATAATAGCTGCTGTGAATGTGTCAGATGAGCTGATCACATGGACTCTAGTCAGCAGTGGAGACCCTTATGAAGGGGGTGCAATTGTACACAAGTGATGATAACAAGATCTCACTAATTTATATATTGTACTTTCATGTGAGATGGATTTTTGGTAAATTTATTCATAAAATTTTGGAGAAAATTCAAATGCAATAGCTCCATGGTTATTAGTTAAAATTGAATCATAATCTACTAAGAAAAATAGCAAAATGTTTTTATAAGAACAACTTTTCTAAGAAAGACGCATTATCTAGAAAGAAACAACTACGTCCTTATAAGCAAAATAATTTATATGCAAATTTAAGATTTTAGGAAAAAAAAAAACTTGCATTTGAAAAAAATTTGAAGTCAAAGAGTTGAAGTATCCAGTACTTGACAGAAAAATGCTCAATGAGCCTTGTGACAACTGAAGCAAACATATTGGATAAAAGATGGAAGGAAGATTAGATGGATTGAATGTTTTGCTTTAAGGGGGTGCATTGTATATGACCTGTATGCTGAAAATCTGTAGGGTTAAGTTGATTTTGAGGGGGTGCCTGTGACCTCCTTGCATGAACATAGCTCTGCCCATGACTCTAGTTCCATCTACAAGTTCCTACCATACACAGTCATATTTTGTGAGCGTGTAAAGTTGCCTTCTCTCCATGCACCTTTAAACATATGCTATTGTTGGAGACTGTCATAATGCAGGTAACAAATCTGCCGGTCCTCTATATGGACTTGGCACATAATCCTGTCATAACTTGCCTATGTTTAAAGCTAAAGTTGTGTACCTCAAAAAACATCATCTCTCAGATACATATGCAATAATAAGGAAAGGAGATCAAATACTTCCTGAAGCCCCAATGAACAATCTATGTTGTATTTGGGTAATCTTTATAAGGAATTGCTTTTGTCAGTCAAAGGGTCTGAAAATATAGTACAAGTAACTCATAGCTAATTTTAACTATGTGCATTAAAAATTATACGCATGGGATAAAGGCCAATCAGGGGTATCTAAACACATTAAAGTTGCTTAGCTGAAGCCATTCCCGGTAGCCAGTTTACTTGGAACTGAGAATTTATAAACTGTATGTTGTGATATTATATTGGCAATCTTCTAAGAGTCCTCCAGATATTCTCTATTATCTGCTTTATCCTAGCTTAAGATGACCTTATAATAATTTTGAAGTATGGTTAACTATAATTCAATGATTTCAAGTCATCCTCCAGTGATTGGGATACAGGGTTCATAATCATGGATATAAAATAAGGACTTCTTTATTTCCTGTATAACCATTTATCAAAGTTAATTATTGAGATAGTATTAACCCAAAACTAGTACCCAACTTAACCTCCGGGTAGAAATCATACTTCTTAACAATGGTTATCATTTATATCAATCCCGTGGAAATTTCATAGTTTTTGTAACCATTCTTTTAGAATTTATTTTTGATGATTGAAAAAAGTCTAAGACAGGTGCAAGACAACTAATAAATGTCGAGTGATTTTTGTGGAATGTAGCAATAGGACTGCATTTTCTTAGAAAGCTTATGAGCAAATATGTGCACAGCACTCTAGGCCTAGCTAAATATGCAAGGAGGTGACATCTTTTGAAAATTGCTTTTACACTTGCATGATTTTGAAAACTTCTTGTAATTACCTAGGATCTGTACCTAGGATCTGTACTTCTATAAAAAATTTTTGCATATATTGATCTTTTTCTTTCATTAGAAAACTCAACTAATGCAAAAGTTTCATGTAGATCCAATGCAAAGAGCTGCCTTAGGATTTCATCCTGTCTATATGTTAGAGATCTGGAAGTAATGATTGTTGTATTCTCTGGATATATCAATATGATTTCACTTTGCTGGGTGTCATCGAATGAGTTGTTGAGAAGAGAGATGATCTTCATGAGTTATAGACTATAGTGTAAGGGAAAGGTTAATTGATGTTGCTAGTGATTCTTAAGTTCAACCAAAGAGGGTAGTCCATTATCAAATGTTAAGACTGTTTATATTGCATGTATCAGGAAAAGGTTAGTTGATGCTGTTGCTAGTGATTCTTAAGTTTAACCAAAGAGGGTAGTCCTTTATCAAATAAGACTGTTTATATTGCATGTATCATAACGAAAAGCTATTTGAGCTGCAAGATGTTTTCAAGGAATAACTTTCTGCAAAATGATTGATACCCACATTGTCATTTTTCTTTTACAATTTACTGGATTCTCAACACTCTAGATTGCTCCATTTGGAATTCATCTTTGTTGCATCGACCTAACAAAATGCAAAACTGCTTTGTCGCCCATGTTAATGTTAAATGTTTTGTGACTTTCTTAAAACCGCCTCTGTTGCCTTACAGGTGTTCTATATGTCTAGGAGAGTATCAAGAAAGAGAGGTGCTTCGTGTAATGCCAAAATGTAGTCATAATTTCCATCTAGCATGCATCGACATATGGCTGCAGAAGCAATCCACATGCCCTATTTGTCGTTTACCTCTAAGCGATTCGTCATCTGTGGTCAAGCACACCAATTCAGCTTTTCACATCCTCCGACCGCTCGCTAGTCCTCCCTACCGCAGTGATAGATCTATTCACTGGCGGTTGACTGACAATCAGCACGCAAGGGACCGTGAAAGTGAACAAGATATGTATGAATCCTTGTCCGTAACGATTGAAACTCGTGGTGAAACCCCAGAAGTCAGGTGATAGCTGAAGAATGGTCATGAAGGAGAAGAGCATTGGCGCTCTAAGGCTTCCTTCTCAGATGCTGGCTAGAAATTTTGGAGCAAGTTTCCAAGATAATTTTGCCACTGCTGTTCTCAGATGCTGGCTTCCTTCCATCTGATATCATGGAAAACTGATAAGCTCAACTCGGTTTGTTGTCGATCTAGATGTTTTTGATCAGATTTGATTTGAGGAATCAATTTGTGGATGCGAGTACGTTATCATCCATCAAGATCCAACATTTACTTCTGTAAATGTTCTTTGGAGTTCTTGTTCTGTTATGGCTTTTCACTTTCTGTAAAGATGCTACCTTTCCAGTTTTATTGTAAATGCTCAGATAGTTGCTAGTGACTATTTTGTAGTAACAGTCATTAGTCAGCATGAGTGCAAGTACATATATACATAATTGAATGGAAAATCTCCGGAATAGAGTAAATCAAGTATAAATATGAAAACATTCAAACTTCATTAATGGAGGAATGTTGTTCATACAAAGAGAAAAAGGAGAATAAGGACGAACAACAGCTACAAAGCTCTGAACTCAGTTTGACAAGCATCAGAATAGGGTGGGATTGGTACCTCTACTCGTGTTGTCCTCAATCTTCCCAACTTGAAGAAATGATTTGCTAAAGATGTGTTTCAGATCACATCACATCACATCTTTCCAGCAAGCCAAGAAAACATCACCTTGCGTACTGCATCGCTCTTCAAGATGTAGGTCACTGGTGATATTTTTGATGTTGGAGTAATGAGAGCCATGATATCCTTTGTAACGTAATAAGAATGCCTATTAGGACAACAGAAACTGCATGCCTAAGTATCCAAGTATTATGATACTCACGAGATGATAGAGTGAAACCTGTATGTGCAAGTACTCGGTACATCATAAACTCCCGACTATATAAAGATGTTCTGCCGTGCATAGCAGCCAGCCAAACTTCTAATTGTGTTTCCAGTCTTTTACTCATGCAGGTCTCTGGTGCTAAACTTAGCAATTACATTATGCAGATTCACAAAATCATCCAATGTAAGCTCTTCTGGCCTTGACTGCAATTTACCAGGAGGACATCAGTGACACGGACACAAAGAACTTTCAAATAAAAAAGAACAATCTTTTAACTGTCACAGCAGCTTACAGTGACAGGAAGACCTATGCTCTTAAGAGCATCTTCAGTTTCTGTAGAGGAGCATATATGTTGAAGTGATTTCCTTAGCATTTTACGCTTCCCATTGAATGCAGAATTTACCTACAACCACAATGGAACTTCCAACTGATATCAAGTACAGCAGGAGGAAAAGAAGAAATTCCAAATCCATCATAATTTAAAGAAAATATTTGATGTAATTTGGAAGGTTATCACTAGAAATATTGCCTTCAAATTTCCTCACAGAAATTAAAGCAACAGCATGGAAATTGTTTGATGGGCATAGATTCCCTAATATCTAACATTGATGTCCACAAATAAAAAGGTTGATGTTATTTATTGAAAGAAAGTTACAGTTACTTATATAGTTATATAACTAACTCCACTCTGAAATTACTGGTCATTCTACACTTATTTAATTTTTCTAATTGAGGCCAATTGAACTTTCAGGATTAATCAAGATAAATACAACATTACATGTATGCTCCAAATTATTCTGCAAACTAATACATCTTATCTATAGGTGGCAAAAGGGTGACTTGGGTTGGTTGCATATGATCCAGCTAAAAAGTCACCCAACCTGGCCCGACACAATAGAACAGGGCCAAATTACCCAAGTTTTTGTTATGTCTGGCTGGGTTGGGTGCACCAAACCTGAGCCAATCACAGTGCAAACGATGATTTAAAGGAATGGAGCTAACGGCAGCAATGGAAGAGGAAAAATAGGAACAGGACACGGTACCAGAAACGGCAAAGGAAAGCAGCGTAGTAGGTGGTAGAGCTGGTGGCTTGATCTCTTGTGGTGGTGGCGGTGCAAAGTGATCATAAGCAACAATGGCAGCAGAGCAGCAATATCAAAGCGTGAATGTCTTGGCGAATCAGCACGACAGAAGTGACGAAGTAGCATGACAACAGTGCCAGTGCTGTGTAACAGTGCAGAAGAGCGAAGGTAGACGGCACTAGGAATATTGTGAGCAAAATTAGGTTAGAACTAGAGGTTAATTTAATTTAAAAAGTAAGATTTACATTTAGATATGTATTAGTTTAGATTAAAACTATTTAAAAATTTTCAAACTAATTATATTATGATACTTTTGAGTTCGATGGACCATACTATAGATAAATTTATGAGAAATGGGTCAACTTAAACCCACCCCTATAATTGTTAGGTTGGCTTTGGTTCAACACATAATGAACCATAACATTACCCAAAACTAACTCGACCCAGCTAGGTTAGGTTTGTGTCAACTCATGACGGTTGGGTAAAAAATTGCCGCCTCTAATCTTATCACTGTATCTTTTAAATCAAACTTTTTGCATAATAAGCTATATCTTTTAGAGTTTTGCCAAATCAGGATGAAAGTTACAAAATTGAACTACATGCACTTGGGCTTGGATATTCAAGCCATTAGATTTTACTATGAAAAGGAGGAGAAGGATCTCAATCTTCCGCCTTTTTTTCTCTTACCTTCGCTATTGTCTTCTTTCACCCATAGTTCTAAATTGCTAATCAGAATTATGGGTCTAACTCAGACCAACAACTATACCAACACTCCTCTAAAACTCAATTATACCAACAAACACGACCAACTTTAGCTTATTACATTCCTTAAACCAATTTCTCTTTATTTTGTACAACAACAACAATAAACTAAACATTTAATCTCAATTGAGTGGGGTCGGCTATATGAATCTTTTTTGTACATTCCATTCGATTATATATTAGATTTAGCAAAATATCTAAATGCTCCAAGTCCTTCGCCACCACCCTAGACCATGTTAAAAAAAGTTAAAATTTTCTCTTTTATTCTGTGATTATAAAAATGGATATAAACAACTGAAACCATTTGCCACTTGTAGTTTTCTGTTCAACTGATTTGTAATTAGAAATTGTTACCAACTTTGATCAATAATATCGTCTCTTAATTATTTCCAATTCATAATGTTGTTCTGTTTACTTATTTGCTTTAAATTTTATATGAACCTGCTCTCATAATTTTGATTTTTGTTCTAGCCCTTACTACTATATAGTTTCCTCTCAGTTTCCAATTCAATTTTAGTTTTTTCATGTTGTAGAATTGAAACTTTGCAAACAATTCTTTCTCTCTTAAGCCACTATTTCCAATTCAAACTAACTTTTATCAATTCAAAAAGATATAGAAGAGAAGTAAGAGCTCATTATTGAGTGAACTATATCCAATCCAGACAAGCTTTTTGAATGTCATTTATATGGCTGCTAAATTTCCATGAATCTATAAGTCATGTCTCGGCAGTCTTACACGGAACGCCTTCGTCCACCTCACCTGTTGTAGTCATTTATGCTTATGGTCTTATTGATGAATACTACTGGTTCTACATTTTGGGTTTTTGTTATTTTTCTTTTTGATAAAATTGTTAGTTATCTCTCCAAGAAAATAATTTCTTTACATTTGTTACAGAAATTATAAGTGCTGCAATGATGCACGGCTCAACCAGCTGCTCTAAATTCTACAAGAAAACGATAATTTTATATTATTAGGTTTACTTCTGCCGCTATCCATATAGCTTACTCATGTATTAGGAAAAGCTAGATTAATAAGTTTTAGAACATTTAATCTGTGAAACATATTAGTGCAAAACTTCTAATTAGGCCTCACTTCAGCGAGCTAAGCCTCACTGTTCTCTGTAACCAATAAGAAGCATCCAATTTTGTAATCAGTCATGACAACTGAGTAAAATACATTTAACATAGTTCTTTATAAACTATGTTGAATAGCAGCATCTTTTTCTTTCATATAAAAGGGCACTGTTCAACTCCTCCTAAGTAGATCCTTTCACATAGTCCGTCCTAAGCCCTTAGGTAAAGAGGATTGTTGAAAAAGATTAGTAGCCATTTGTTAAGCACTATTAAGCTTTTCTTACATCTTTGCAAAAGGATCCACATCGCAAGTCCCACTTGATGGGCTTTACTGAAAAGGATAAAGAGGAGTAAACTACACCAAGGATCTTAAAGTAGTAAGTTTTATGATAGTCATTGAGAATTTGAACAACGGTGCCGAAGGCAATCAATCTTTTACCAATCAAGTTTAGAATCAGCTTTCTTTCTACAAGTATAGCTATTTTGATGGATTATGAGAAACATGATTTCCTTTTCTCCATAAGATAGTCTAGCGCTTTTCTAATTTAATTTTTACTTTATTAGTTTTTATACAATACTTCTGTTATTCGAACCTACACCACGTGGTTGTAGTCAGGTGTCTTTACCCATAGTCTATTTTTTATGATTAAAATTATGTCCCCAATAGAAGATGCAGACTTCAAGGTTATGATAGTGTGATTGCTGTATACAAATGCTTCATTATCGTTTGGCAATAGTGTTAACCAGCAAAAATGGGTATGTTTAAGGAATAACTACCAACCATTGAAAAGAAGTTCTTGGTGGAAGCAACTGAAGGGTATTCTGAGGACTTTCTCAGTTTAAACTTGATGACAGCTGCATCAACCTGCAGAAGATTATCATCCCCAAGAGCTAAAACTCATCTTCATTGATACTAAAAACATTATAATAATGCATGATCTGTAGTGAGGTTGCACAAATTCATAATCTGTGCACTACGTAGAAATGGGAAGGGAATCTTTTTTCTTTTATGTATCTAAAACAAAATTCTGTTATATATATAAAAACTTCTTATATACATAAGAGATAAGCTACCAATTATATTCCTTACTACAAGAATTTGACTTTACCTATTATGAGTTCTATCAGACGAATGCAAATGAAATCTTAAAACAGGAAAACTATAGCACACAGCTAATACACATAAAAAATAAAGAAAGTTATGGTTATTTACTTGAATCATTTAGAAGATATGAAGCATGTGATTAAAACTAGAGCCGTGAACAATTTCCAGGTTGAAATGAATAACTGATGCAATTCTGCTCTTTGCTCAAGCTTCGAAGGTAATACAGCTACAGAAGTTAGAATAAGTAGGTATCAGTTTTGTCAGGTAATCAGTACCAAATTGGCTATCCTTCTTTGTGGCACACATTTGTACTTTCTAGCATCCAACAACAAGATAGATGCTGCGATATCACTCTAATATCAGAGATACTGACATCAAGCAAACAGCTCGGCCTCTATTCTCTGAAGCAAGCCAATTTCTCTTGATAAGAGAATACCAAATTATGCAAGTGTAGTTTAGCTAAGGAGCTATGTTCTTTCATTTTCCAAGCATCTATATCTGTAGCATCTTCATAAATTCAATTGGCACATTTTGAATTCCAATTTCAGATAGACTTAAACCTGCATTCTTTTACTACCACAAGAATATGAAGGCCATTTAAACATATGATCCTTATTGGATAGGACATGCATACTGTAAAAGTGAACAAAGCAACATTCTTAGTAAAAAGTTGGTTCAAGGAAAATGAATAAGAAGGCAAGGTGCATACATATATTTTTTAAGAATTAGAGAAGGCATGCAATGTCAAAATTAAAGCATTGAGACTCTCACATTTGGTTGAGGGAAAAAGTTTGTTTTCTCAACTTTGAACTTGTATTCTGGTTCTGTAAACAATAAGAGACAAAGTGTCATAGGTAAAAAGCAATACTGCTTAAAAGATTTTGCAATCATCACAATGAATGATAGCAATTATCTAGAGAGCAAAATCATACGTATGCATTTGAGAATAGTGAAGGATCTACGAAATTGACCAAAATCTTTGAAGTAAGGAGCATAAATGACTAACAAGGAAGTTTATAAACAAAAGAACCACCAAGTATACTGGTAAAACACCTACCTTATATATATATATATATATGTAAAGCAATGCAATATGCTTGCTTAGGCTCTCACATCTTTCCGTAAGTTACTTTTCTTTCACAATGATGTTTCAAATTAATACAAGGGAACGAGAAGACCTTTCTTATTTTAAAATCCCTTTCTCAAGCATATTTGATTATTCATTCATCTTTTGCAAAAATACATCGTATCTCTAGAATAATAAAATATTGTAAATAAGCATATTCATCTACAATATCAGGAATATTGATGCAAAGTACACCTTACCTGAGTAAAAGTTCACAAAAAGATTAATGGGTCGATACTCAGGCATTCTTAATGAAAATTCAGCCCAGCGAAGTGCAACCTCATTCTGGAAAGAAACAGGAATTGCCACCTTAATCAACTATATAACTAAATCTTCAATTCCCAAGTTAATCATTTTTATTCAGAAGAAAGAAGCTAACCAGTTTAAACAAGCTTCAAACCCACAAACCATAAAATTTCGAGAAACCAAAACAAATTAAAATGAGATCCAAGCCATCATAGAAGACAGCTCATAATAAAACATCATATTACTAATAAGATACAATGCCTATAGGATTTGCATTACGTATTAATCCCATGAATTTAGGAAATGAAGTACTTAATAGACAGCATGCTACCAAGAAACTATATGTACATCTTGAGTATAAGAGAAACTTCTAGTTATGCAGCTTATAGTTGTGCAGCTTATAGAAAAGATATTTAAACACATTGCTTGTTTGATAAATATAGGTAGATCTTTTAAAGCAAATTAAAGATTATAACAGTAACGGGTAAATTATTGACCCCATTATAGGAACATTATCTAAAGGTCTTCAGAATTTTTTAGAAGACATAGAGAAAGTGTGATGCAAAAACTAATACCTATAAAAATTTAACCTTTGAATTTAAGGAAAATTATAAAAATAAGAGTAAAGATTTTTAACCTGAACCAAAAGTACTACATCAGAAATTATGTCACCCATTGGAAGTAGTTGTCTTACAGTATCAGTACTTATGTTGAAGGGTATATTAGCGACAACCTGCAACAGCAGCACCAAATATGTTCTGTATTTGTGTTCCATGAAACAAATGATAACCAAAGCATAAAGCTAAAAATATACTTCTTACCTTCGCATATTTTAATGCACCGTCCAAGGACTGTCTATTCTTCAGTAAAGAAGTAAGATGGCTATGGATATGGCACTTTGTAAAATCATCCTCTACAACCTGAGTGGATCAAGTCAAAATCATAAATCCAGCGTTCAGATTACCTTCACAACAATCTATCTGTTCTTGTTACATTTTCAACCTTTCCCATACATCGAGATGAATGTGTTGTGTGTGTGTGTGTCTAGAAGAAGACACTGTTCTTTGCAGAATGCAATGGAAACAACTCACTACTAAACAGGTTTCGAAATGATACCCTGTTCATCCAACCATCTCAAATCCCCTCCGCTCAAGTTACAATCTAACGCCACTCAACTTCGCATGCAACTTGTGCATATATATATGGAAAAAAAACTTTACATAAGAACAAGTCAAAATTTCTGCCAGCTTCCATTTCTCAGCATTGACCAAAAAATGAAGCAAACCTGTCTCTGGTTGTATGTTAAGAAAAAAAATTGCAACCTGACATAGGACACCATAGTTCAAAAGCAATTGCTATATCCAGATTATAAAAGGGAAATTCACCAAACTCTTTGCTTCAAGACAATCAATATATTTTTTAGTCATTCAAAGAGCTTAACTACAAGTACCCAAAGCGCCAAAGTACATTTTAACATTGGACCTAATTCAAATTGAGATAAAGCATATATTAAACTTGTAACAAAAAACAGATAAAATCATACAACATCATTAGACATTGTAATAATGGTAACAGTATCTTGGATGTGAATTAAGAAGATACAGAAAACTATGAAAAGCCATACGTGGAAAGAAAATACTCAACTAAGTTAATATGTAGGTTATTTACCATCAATTTGTTGTTGCATCCAAAACGATCCTTAATAAGAACAGCCATGTGTGGATCCTGAAAACAGATTCAAAAACTATTAATAAAAAAACTAAAAAGAAAGAGAGCTACATATTTCAAGACCAAAATGCCTCTTGCTTCTTTTACATCAACATTAAGTTACATGAAATCTGTAAAGTAAAAAGAGTTGATTATCAAGCACCTTAGTTTACTCTTTATCAGTAACAACGCTTCCTTAGTGTCCACAATGGTTATCTTTGCGTGCAAAGGTCTAAGTGTTATATTAGGCCCACATACTAAAATGACTAGCCAACCACTTAATGATTAGCATCTCCAACATATAAGCACCCATGCCTACGCCAGCACACAGTTAATGTAGAACTAAGGATGCGGATTATTAAATCCACCAAGTCAGGACCCATTTGGCCTAGTACAAGATGAATTACATACCAAATCAGCTAGCACTTTTTTATTATGCACCATCCTCAGACCCCTCCGCTACTAATCCTAACTTATATTATCTAACTAGCGTGTTTTTCACTCAATCCTAGGCCCTTAACGCTACTAACAGAGACCTAATCTAATTTAGATGCCCAACAATATCCCTCCCAATACCACGCTGGTTGGCTCCACCCCACCAGACTGATACTAATTGTAGATCGGCTCCCGAATTAAAATAATTACCCAACCACTTATGGGTTAGTATCTTTCACATATAAGCACATACATATTCCAGCACCTAACTAATTTGGAACTATTAAGAGGCGTGATTCCTAAACCCACCAAATCAGAATCTAACATAGTCCAATTTAAGACAAGTTAATGTCCAACCTACCAAGTTAACTAATCCGGTTTTTACTTGGGCACCATCTCATACGTCTTCAGTACTAATTCGGATCTCTCCCACCTAACTATTCCTTTTTCACTCGGGCTCCACCTGACCGCTAACGCAACTAAGTCCGGCCTACTTAAACTTATAGGCGCAACAGTCTCCCCATCCCGCCCTCGCCAATGACACGTCGGATGGCTTAACCCTGCCAACTCTAATACCCATATTCATCGGAGAATCATATTCCCATACTAAAATAACTGGCAAATCACTTAGGGTTTAGAATCTCACATTTATAAATACATACACATTCTAGCACCTACCAATGTGGTCTATTCAAATGTGTGAGTTGTTAAGCTCACCAAATCAGGGCCTAACTTAACCAGACAACGTTACTGGCCCATCTACCAAGTAAACTAACCCGCTTTTTATTTGGACACTATTCCCAGGCCCATCATTTACTAATCTAGATATATCCCACTTAACTAGTATGTTTCTCACTCAAGCTCCACCTGGCTCACAGCGATACTTACCCGAGCATAGCCTAAGTTGGAGGCCCAACTTTAACGTTGAAACATAACATTTGGATTGTCTTCGGTATTCTAGTGCAAAAACCAGTAACCATTGTCACTTAAACAATGTAACCCAGCTGTTAACACCACTTGGTCAAACTGTTTTCATGAAGGATGTCGTCCAACAGTTTAACATCTCACTCAACATAGTATTAGTCAAAAATGTTGTGTGAGGCCGTCATATTGGACGGTTTACACATATTGAACAATAATTAATTGAACACATCCTCACATTAATCTGGATGTTATAGCAGAAAAGCTAAGAAATTGGAAGAAAAGAGTGTTTCTCTTGTATTACAATCAACAACATATAAGCTGTAAATGAAGCAAAACAGTGCTGCAAGAGCTAAGATGAAGTGCAATAACACACTAATTGCAGTATAGCAATTATCAAAAAAGAGAACAAAGGGTGTTGATGCACAGATAGCTAAACAGGAAATGGTATCCAGCAGGAACCAAAACTACCAAGGCATTACTTGTGACTTGTAAGCAACCTGAATGAACCAAGAATTAAGAATATGTTGCATGAGGAATAAGCTATCCAACCTTCTCTACTGCAAGGACGGTAGCACCAGCATTGAGCAGCACATTTGTTAGTGATCCAGTTCCAGGTCCAATCTCCAGAACCACATCCCCCTCACTCACTTCAGCCACATCCACAAGTTGTTGGTTCACACCAGCATCGAGCATGTAATGCTGCATTATAAAAGCAGAACAAAATATCAACAAATCTACAGAAAGACAAAGAAGCAAGCCTAATGTCAACCTTAATGGCAAGGTCAAACTTAATCAAGAGTTAATCCATTCAAAAGAACTCAGGTCAGCATGTTGAAACCAGAGTTTGTTTTGAAAGATAAGCAGACCTGTCCGAGCGATTTTCTCGGAGTGCGGCGGCCGCGGGAATTGAGGACGCGGAGAGTAGCGTGGTAGTCGTCCTGGCTTCTCTTGCTTTTAGTAGAACGGGCACCGGCGACGGTAGTGGAACATAAAACGGCGGCAAGAGGACGGTGGAAGACTAGAAACGGCGGCGGGGCAAACGCATGAGAAGACGGCGGCCGGAGAGAGAGCATTGCTGGTGATGTTGGCTGGTGTTGTGCACCGCTGCAGTGGAGTGCGCAAGTCTTTTTGGGATGGAGATAACATGTGCAAAAAGTTTTTAGGACTTCTCTGTTCGAGGCCCAGTCAGGCCCAAACTTCGCTCGCGTCGGTAAGCCAAGCACAACATGTGTAAATGGCCCAACTTGTTCAAAGAGTTGCGCCTTAACCGTTGCCGGCAACTAGAAAGCTACAAATGCATCCATTGATCAAGATGGCGAGAAGCTTGCTTTGCCGGTTTCAGTGGTGCAAGACAGATCAAGCTAATGCTCCGGCGGATTGGTTAGAGAAGCAATCTTTATATTTAAAATCACGACATTCTGATAAAAGTACTACTTTCTTTATAGAAAAAAACAATACGTACAAAATAAAATTTATATTCTTTTGAATTTTAAAAAATCTAATATCTAATATCTATGATAGTTATATAGTCACTTTCTAAATTATTACTTTCTTAACTTTAGTTATACACGTAAAATTATTTTCTAGATAGCTATCATATATAATAAGCTATCAATTATTTCATTAGAAAATGTTCTTTAGAGGCAATGATATTTAATAGACAATAAAACATACTCAACAATTAATAAATCAAGAAAATTATTTCACCGGACTTTGCTAATACCAATGATAAATTAATATGTTTTCAAAAGACACACCCGTCAAAACTTTAAAAAAATATATAAACTTTGGCGACATATAAGCATATTTACATATATATTATAAGTACGGGCACTTTCAGCACTTCGTCTACGGTCAAAATCACATTACGATATTGCTTAAATATATTTTATCTATATCTTACACACTATGGTTATTTGTATTTATATAGTTCAAAATTTTCTCCAAATTCGTACAAATTGTCACTATATCGTACTTTTACTACTTTTACTGACAATATTATATTTTTTCTTTTCTTCGTGTTATGTTAATTTTTTTCATTATTTTTAACTTAATTTTTTTATTAATTTAGTTATGCTTAGTTAGCTTAATTCTCTTTCTTTATTTTCATTAACTTCATTCTTTCATTCCTCTTCTTCTAGATCTCCTGAGCACTTCTCTTCTTCCTCTAGCAACTACTCATGGCCACTGGTCATCTCTTTCCGCAGCCTCTTCGTCTTGATTTCGATTTTCCTATAGATTCTATTTCGAGATAAAGTTGTGTGCCTCTCGCGCCATCTCTCCCAAAAGCATCTTATGGCCTCCCTCTCCGTTTTTTCGAACCAGTCGGAAGCCTCTCATTTTCAATCTCAAGTATTAAATTTTCCATAGATTTTGATTCGTAGATTTCTCACAAATCTTTTTGATAATTTCGTATGAGACTTGCAATCTCTCCCGAGGATTCCGTTCCATCTCCCCTTTGATTCTAGATGTGATTTGTTTTAATTCATTGATATTTCATTATTTTTTTAGTGATGAATTAGTTTTTTTGGTGTATTAATTTTTTAATAGTGTATTGAGTTTTTTTGGTGTATTGGTTTCTTTATGGTGTACTAAGATTTTTTATGTATTGGTTGCTCCATGGTGTATTTAGTTTTTTGGCGTACTGATTTTTAGTAATGAAATTATTGTAGCAACATATGCCCATAGTGGTCCCTTTGTGAGTTTGCATTGTATGATTATCAGATAGTGAAGGCATTCTCAATTCATGTCCGTTGTTTATATTCTAATGTAGCAATAGTTTTACTTTCTGGATATTTTTATGATGATGTTGGATACTGAATGTTATTTCCTAAAGCTATTATTGTGCTGGATGTTTGATTTGGACTAGATTTTATTGGAAAGACTGAGTTTTTGATTGTTCGGACAATGCTGAATATTGGTAATTTTAACGAGTTATTCATTTCAGTACTGCTGGATGTTGTTCCTATTGTAAAGTGTTTTTCGAAACAGGTGGTTGCCTCTCTTTTGTTTATTACTGAATCCAAAAAGACTGAGTTTTTAGTTGTTCGTACAATGCTGGATATTAAGACAATAATAATGGAAAAAATTGAGAATGAAAGGATAAAATAAGATAATTAAGTTCATTAAGTAAAATTAACTTAATAAAAAGTTATGTTTAAAATAATGAAATAATTAAGATAAGAGGATGAAAGAGATACGCAAAATTGTTAGTGAAAATACATCCAATATAGTGAGAATTTTCAGATTTAGAGAAAATTACGAACTAATTAAATACAACATTTTACAATGCGCAAAATACAAATACAACATATTTAGGCACTCACCTGATGTGATCATGACTGTACTCGTCAAAGAGTGCCCAAAAGTACCTAAAAAGATAAAGTGTTCATATATATATATATATGGGAGGGATAGGGGCACTCTCTCTTAGGAGCACTTCCGAGCATTCCCTTTTCGGTTTATGGTCGGGGTGACTTCCAAATTCAATCTCCACCGTTGGATATGAAGAACTATGAGTTAAAAACATATCCATAAAATTTCAGCTCAATCGGACTACGAATTCACGCCCATCCGGTCACTTGATCAAAATGACAAAAATGATACAATATATATATTTTTAAGTTTTCTTACTTTCTATCATGTTGATCAAATGACTGGATGATGTGAATTCGTAGTCCGATTGAGCTGAAATTTTATGAATATATTTCTAACTCATAGTTCTTCATATCCAACGGTGGAGATTGGATTTGAAAGTCACCCCGACCATAAACCGGGAAGGGAGTGCCCGAAAGTGCCCCTAAAAAGGGAGTGCCCATATCCCTCTATTATATATATATATATATAAGTTTTAAACTTTAGTTTGAAACTCAATTATGAGATTTATTATTTGTAACCCTTTGGTGCATAACGACAAATGATCCGGTCTCATTTGGGATTGAAAATGGGCTCACTGGAAAGTGCTATGTACCTTTTGTCTCTATATGTGAATTCTAATACTGGTAAATGATCTACTAACAAGGAAATCGTTGACATTCAAAAAACAAAGGCACTTCTCATGGTTGAAATTCAAGAATTGGTAACTGGTTTATAATATTTAATCCTCAAATGATTAAAACAATTTTTGTTGACGAGGAAGTCCTTGACATTTATTAAAAAAACATAGTCACTTTCCCATGGATTCAATTCAAAGATTTTTCTTATATGACCTTCATAAGTGATGATTACCGAACTCTACTCTTCACTTTGTCATCTACAATTTCCAAGCAAATACTTGTAGTGTTCGTCTTTGACAATATCTCTACAGCAATCTATACCCATAGGCACGAATGATATCAGTATCAAAATCATTCACATAGTTGACTTTCCTATTGCATGCCTTCAGCAGCATGCTACTATTCGTAGAGCTCTCCAAAGGTTTGGCCAAGAAGGGCCACAACATTTCCTTCACTTTACTCCAAAAAATATTCAAAGATTAGTCCGAAAACTCCTTTCAAATCTCTCCATCAACTTTATCTCATTCGATCTTCCATCAATAAAACCTACCTTTAAACTGTCCAACTACCGCCATGTTTTAACGACAAAGAACTCTACTTATTCTCTCCAAATTATGAATTCTGCCACTGCACATGTTTCAACTATTATTCCGAACTTTACATCTACTTTCACATCAAACTCCACTATCAAAATTTAACTCCAAACTTCATTTTACGTGTTTCAATACCATTCCAAGTTCTACTTCTATCGAAGGTAACTTTTCGTGAAACTTTCGCAAAATTTATTTTCATGAAACGCGCTTGTATATAATTAAAACACGCCCTACATAGCTTTGTTGAAACATCTCACCGTAGAGAGCTACTGATATACGATCTGCAACTATTTAAGCTACGGTTGTAAATCAATATTGAAAAGACATGTCTCTATTCTTACCACACATCCAAGAGGTTTGAATGTTTTAACCTTACACCTTGATGGCCTTCATTCAACCAAAGACCCAGAAGGATCCGAAGGAACGATTGGCCATGGTTGAGCTGCTCGAAATGCTGCTTTCTCTTTCAAAAGTAAAGCTTATTACTTAAAGCTTCTAACGAGAAGGTATAGGTTAAGTTTGTTGTCACTTGTCATCAAAATATTTTTAATGGTATACTGGCATAATTCTCCTTACAAGCCACATAGAGCACTATATTTTGAGTAATCTCCTTCTCAAGCTATTGCCAGTTTCGATTTTTGAAGATCAGCCCACAATAGCATCATTTCACAATGGAAATAAGCTCACGGATGCCTCCAATTTCTAGAAGGGCTTCAAAATGCCCAAGAGCTTTACACTCTAATCTATCAACCTTCTTTCACATCTTGTCAAGGGGTGATATGATTATAGGCATATTTAGCTTTACTTAAAATTAAGAGCTTACAAAAGTGAAAAGCTTAGGTCTATTTGCATATTCCAAACATTATACAGTACTCATAAGTGACTTATTTGGATAAATTTATCCATGGCTTTTATAAAGTAGGTTATTTACAATCTTATCTAAAGTGCGTTATCGCACAAAGTTGTTATTCATTATTGTGACGAATTTAGAATTCTTCTCAAAATCAATTGGCATTGAAAAGAGTGAGACTAAATATTTATAAATATCATCTTAGGAACATTGATAAGCAATGCGGGACTAAATCTTTCTTTAACATCTGCCCTCTAGCAAAGCATTTTTTTTTTTTTTTTTTTTTTTTGTAAATTGAGCAAATCCAAGCTTGTTTCTGTAATGAATTGAATGAAGCAGACCACCAACACTGAAATAAAATTGGCTACTTGCTCTAGAATGTAGCTGATAATGATTCTTTGAATGAAATAAAGCGAATCATGAAAGTCATGAATAGATATAATAATAAAATTAGATTTAGCCTATATTCTTGATCGATCCGGCCTAATCCGTTCTGATATCATGTGACGAATTTAGAATTTTTCTCAAGACCAATTGGCTTGAAAAGAGTGAGATCATATTTTTGTAAATATCATCTCAAAATCATTAATAAGCAATGTGGGACTAAATCTTTCTTTAACAATTATAAGAAACATAATAAGTTTCGCTAAGTTACCGAAAAAGATGGAGGGGGTGTTTGGCATTGCTTATACTAAAAGCAGCTCTTCAATTTTCTATTTATGTTATTCAATACACTTTTATAAATATGTAGAGAATTTATTTAAAAATTTAGAAAGTATAAAAAATTTTTACGTAATGAGATCTTTTTATTGCTTATTTTTATTTTTATTTTTTTGAGATAAAAAAAGTAGAGCTTATTTTTTAAAAAAAATAAAAATGTCTTTTATTCTATAAAGGTTTCGTTCTAAAAGCACCACTAAATACCTTCGGAATTTGGCCATTAAAATTTTGTTAATTTTAGCTCAACAAGGTTCATTTAGTAGACAATTCTATTAGGAATAATGTTGAAGAACAGCAACACCAGAAGAATTAAGCTTAAACACAACTTTCTATCCCAAAGTTCGACTCATACATTTAAAAGTCAATCTAACTCTATATCTTAAGCCAATAAATTTTTAGACTCTCTAATATATATATTTCATCCTTATACTCAACAATCTTTCTCAAAGATGAATCACCTTTATTATTCGCCCTCATCCAAACACCGTTACAGCATACTAATTATTTTGTCACGATCATATCCGATTGAAGAATAGATAAGACCAGACAAATGATAATATTACAAAGATTGTTCAGTTGATTTCTAAGATTTCTATTTCTTTAAGTTATGGAGTATGTAGTGTTCTTGAATCAAGATACATAATTCTTCATCTTTTTTAGATTTTCAATAGTAGTACAATTTCGACCATTTACGCTCCGTTTAGATTATGAGTAGGCATGGAGAGTGATGGTGAAGTTAACAGATTTTTCATCCCTACCCATGTTTGTTAAGTTTTCATTAAAGGAAGTGATGGAGAATTGTTACCCATCATCTTCACTATTTTATGGTGACACAAGGGGAAGCAATTTTTCTTCCCCTTTTATCTTTTTACTTATTTAACTTTTATCTAATTTAATTAATTTAATATAAAATTTTAATTCATATTTATTTTTATTTAATACTTTTAAATTAATACATATTATTTTTTATTATAATAATTTAATTTTTTTTATTTATTTAATTTTATTTAATTTTTAATTGGTAGAGAAAATAATATAATTATATAATTATTTTTATATTTAATAATTAATATAATTTTATATTAATATTAAAAATTAATTTAAAAATTATACTTAATAAATTTTATTTAAAATTATATTAATAAATTAGTTAAAATTATTTTAAATAAAGTAATATTAATATAAATAAAAACGGTATTTAAGTTTTTTATAAAAAATTTACTTTTAATACTCATTTATTTACCATCTATCCGAATATAGTTAATTTATTATCTTTACCATATATTCAAACATCGTAAGATCAATTAACTATCCTTTTCTTATCCGTCTTTTTATTATTTTTTCTATCCGTACTCTTACTCTTATTTCTTACCTAAGAATCATATACCAACTATAGATATCAACAAGATTCATTAGAGATGGAGCATGTAATAAAGATATAAGATCTATCACTTTGTCAGATTTCCAATAAGAACAAGAGAAGATGCTGGATATATTATTTTAATATAGTAGGATCAGTTAAATCCCCAAGATTATTAGTTTTCAAGGTATAAAGACTGTAATGTTGTTGTAATCAATATTTCAACAAAGTTCACTACGCAGCAGTTGTACAAGATTTGAACCTGAAATTTTATTGTCAAATGGTATAAATTATAAGATAACATTTACAAATACTTATAAAATAAATTTTATAAAATTAAAGTTATTTTCTTATTCTGAAAAATAAATTTTATTATTTTGATTTTAAAATAATAATAAAAATAAGTAATAAAAAATTTTCAATCAGATAATTATAAAAAATCCTTAGGCATTCAAGGTTCATTGACAAAAATCCAATCAGTGATCTGTGTTGATGTAGCTCGAAGACATGAGCAATAGCAATCACTAGGGCAGGACAAGAAAACGCGATTAACTTCGTGTCGGATTAAACTAACAATGAAAGTTGGGTCAACTTTGTTCTATTGGGCGGGCTTTAATTTCTAAAACCTGGTGAGCCGCCCAACTCAAAAGTATGAAGTAGCTTGTGAGCAACATAAAACTATACACTATGGGATAGTCGTGGGGCGTTTGAAAATACTTATAAAATAAAAAAAATTTTAAATAAAAATATTTTTATTTTTTTTAAGAAATGAGCTTTTATTTTGTTTAATTTTAAAAAGATAATAAAAATATATAATAAAAAAATCTTATTTTATAAAATTTTTCTACATTTTCTAAATTTTTAAATAAATTTTTTATATACTTATAAATTATGTATTGAAAAACATAAAATAAAAAAAAGTTGAAAAATAATGTTTAAAATGCTATTCCAAATGCGCTCTTGGTTGGAGTAGAAAGTAACTTACTCTCGCCACAATCTCGTTTCCATTCACTTTCTGTACTTAGGAGGCGTTTGATTTAGCATTTCT
Source organism: Acanthochlamys bracteata (assembly GCA_019914995.1). Classification (NCBI taxonomy): domain Eukaryota; kingdom Viridiplantae; phylum Streptophyta; class Magnoliopsida; order Pandanales; family Velloziaceae; genus Acanthochlamys; species Acanthochlamys bracteata. Next base: position 7,937,652 of record CM034128.1, read on the forward strand.
TTAATATTTTTTTTATTTTTTATTTTTTATTTTTTAATATATATTTTATGTATATTTAAAATTTTATTTAAAAATTTTGAAAATTGTATTAAAATTTTACGTAATAAGATAATTTTATTATATATTTTTACTATTTTTTAAGTAAAAAATAAAAATACTTCTTATTCTAAAAAAGTCCTATTTTATAGCATTCTCAAACGCTTCTAAATATTTTAATTAAATAAAACTAGCAACTAAGTTTATAACTTACTTTACTAAAAGATAAATAAAATTAATTTCAATTTCTCACGTTTATAAAAAATCAGCTACATAAATTCACTTTTATAACTCACTTTCGCACACGACTGAGCTCACTACTCATAACCCACTTTTCAGAAAGTTACGTCACAAAATTACTTCTCACGCACGATAAGGTGTCCTAACCCATGCCTCGTCTATTCTCATCTATGTGGCCTAAACAACCATTGCCACTATATGGCGTATCACAAAACATAATCATAAGGCATGTTTGGCTTTTATTAGAATCAATAACTTCAAATTATTTTTTGGAAAAGCATTTTATTTTCCGCAAGCGCAGGTGCACATCTTAAAAATGTCTCCAACATTTAAAGAACAAATCTAGCAGACATTTAATACTTAAAATAATTAATTTTCCTAACAAAAAACTTTTTATTAAAAAATAATAATATTTGTACATATAAAAATTTTTCCACATCAATTTATCATAACCTTTTCTAAAATAATTTTAAAATTTTGTAAAATACTATAAAAAATTTATTAAAAAATATACAAATATAATAAAATGTATCCAACAGCAACTTACTAGCGTTGTAAATTAGAATTCCGATACTAAAACAATTGACTAACTAATTAAAAATTAGTATCCCATATAAGCACACACTAGAATTCCTTCAAAACAAAGGATTGTTAAGCACACCACCGTATTCAGCTCCTCACACTACTAGCCTGACTGAACCTAGTCAACTTGAATGCCCAAGGTACATCCACAAAAAATAACCACCATCCATATGCAGGAAAGAGCAGAACGCTACACAACCAAAACCAACAACACGAGACTCGCAGTTCTGTTCACAGATCGATAATAGTATAAAAATTGCATGACGAGCATACCATCATTCTAACTAGTGTAGCACCACAAAAATCCAGAAAATCATACTAGCACAAGTATTTCCACAGTCTACAAAATAGTAGAACATCTAAGTACACATAAAATGCCTGACTTAAAACAACAACACATGATCTGTCGGTGCACTCCACTGTCTGGTTTCCACAGCTTAAGTTCCCAAACTGATGTAGGTTAAGAAACCAGCTCTACCGTTCCATCACCTGTCAAAAAGACTGATGTAAGGCCCTCCTTCCTGATAGAATTCAACCAAGCAAACGACTAACAATCAATTTACATTTCTAGTGTAAAGACTAATACCGTGAAGCAGCTGGGCTTCCACTAGAGGTGCACTTGCTTGAGCTCTTGCTCTTGTTACAAGGTGGCTGCAGAGAAAACTTATTTACTTACTAGAAGAAACACAGAGAGACAGAGAGAGAGAGTATCCAGGAACTTACAGAAGGTGAAGGCGATCTGGACCTTGATCTGGATCTGCAGAAAGATCAAGCCCATATTATAACCTAGTTTATCTAAGACCATAGTCACAAGGATCAAGGACTCGCCTGATTGGACATCATGAATGACAACCAAAAGTTTAACCCTCTAACTGTGATGTGACCTTAGACATGCATTGAACCATGCATATTTATTTATGAAGATGAACCTCACAACATAAGATACAAGACCTCTGCTTTACCATGAAGCCAAAAGAGAATGTACTTTCATCAGAACATTCTGAACGTAGCCATCCCTCATGTAAACTCCCAAATCCATAATCTATTAATATCCCAATCTACAAACCAGATTATAAAGGATAAGCTATCTCCTTTAGTAAAAGATGTTCCTTGGTTTCTTTCTGGATCAAGTATTGCCACGTGGCTACCTTCACAAACATCAGTATGCTAATTGCATGCACAAAGTTGCTTTAGGACACCATACCTCAAAAGACCAAATGAAGCATCTTTTCACACATCATCCCATCAATTCCTAATGTGCAATTCCCAGATCAACGCACATGTCCCAATCTAGAAAAGAAAGTAAGGGAACTTTTCAACACCAAAGGTTGCTCCACAGAGCCCTCTCTTCTAATTAAGACCGCAAGGAATAACAACATCAACTCAGAATGATGATTCCATTATCCTGCCAGCATTGAATGACAATAGTACTACTGCATGAAGCACTGTGCAATTTCTGCTCAGTAGGACCATCAAACCAACAGGAAGCACTGTACAATTTCTGCTCAGTAGGACACCATTAAACCAAAATGATATATTCAAATTGATCAACCTGAACAGAAGAAAACAATTGAAAGAATACACATGCTTGACAACGAAAAAGAACAGCACAGCTCAAAAAGAAAGGTACTGCTGCAGGCTCATCAACAAGAGGTAAAATTTGTAGTTATTATTTGTAGAATGAAGCCATTCAATTAGCTTTCAACTACAATTCAAAATTGAAAAGTAACTCAACGCTCAGAAAAGAAAAGGATCTCTTCCTACCAACTTTTCTTATGATAAACGGACAAAAAAGAGACTCGAGCACAGGTAAGAAAATACGAGAGGGTAGCTAACCTAAAGAACTAGGAAAACAAGTAGAAATGCATTTAAAGTAGAAGCCAAGCAAAAACTGTATGAATTGATCCAGTTGGATGGCCCTGTACACCTATTAACTCTAGTCTACGAAATAAGGGCATGTTTCAAACACCCGTAACTCCACTTTCTCCCGTCAGATTTTGAGTTTCGAACAGTTCATATGTTTCAATTATACAAGAAACTCAAAACTCCACTTCCACATACGGAACTCTAATTTCAATTTTTTTATTTGCACACTTTCTAATACAACTATATCTTTCAATTTTCAACACACTTTCAAAACCTATTGAAACACAAATACTGAACTTTACTTCCACTTTATTTTTTAAAAAACTCTACTTCCTACTTTTCACTTTCACGAAACTTAGTTACGGACATTTGAAACACACCCTAAGTTTCTAAACAATTAACATTGAAAAGCTACAAGTGCACCCATAATATCACGTCTTCCAAAATTTTCAAAAATCAATTTGAAAGACCTAATAACCTTCAGAATGAAATATAGCACCAAAACAAAATTAATAGCTGAATTAGCAAAACCTAAAAAATGTATGCACTTTTTCCTCACCTACGAGACAAAATAGATAAAACAAACTCATCCAAACAGGTCAATCTAAATACACAGAAAGGAGCATGGCGTACCCTTCTGACTTCTCTTTCGAAGCAGAACGAGATTGCATAGATCTTGATCTAGATCTTGATAAACTACGTCGCGTTGGCTTCAATATAGGAGAATCACTGCACAGCAGTAATACTGTTAGAATACAAATTATACAACGTTCAGAAAGTGCTAGCCATACATACTCTTTGCTCCTGTTTGGGCTCCTGCTATAACTAGGGCCATGGCTAGGGCTTCTGGAATAAGAACGGCTGTGACTAGGGGAATCACTCCTCATGGACTCATATTTTCTCACCTAAACATACCATTCTTGTAACAGTCACATTATTAATAACGCTGAACAATATTTTGGAAGTGTGAAGTAGCAACTTACACTTATCCGTGCTCGAGAAAATGCGTTTTGAAATTCAGAATCATCAAGTTTCTTAATCTGGTAGGTAGAGCTCATATTAGAAATTGGTGCATGAAATAAAGATCCGAAATCTGGACAATCAGCAAAGAACTTACCGCATACTTCATATCATCATAACTTGAGTAGTCCACGATGCCTATAGTGCCTGTATGGGAGACTAAGAATCTCATGTTAAACACAATAATCTCTACAAACTTAATTTTGATTGCTCTGCCAATAAATTTCAAATTGAAACCCTGACTGCTACAACAGCACATTGAAGCCCCACATTGAAGAAACTAACAGGTCCTATGCACTAACTGCTTCCAGTGAACTTTGTTAAGAGCAAGTACTACAATAAACATGCATTTCAAAAACGGATTTGTGCATAGGATATCGGTAATTCTGCTGTCAATATAAAGGCCTACTGATTGCTGACAAGATAAGCTACCACTTGAAAATAACTTCAATAGGTTACATTGAGGCGCACACGAGAAGTCTACATTACCATCCATAATACAGTAAGCATTCTGCTGTCAATATAAAGGCCTATCAATTGCTGACAAGATAAGCTACCACTTGAAAATTACTTCAATAGGTTACATTGAGGCGCACACAATAAGTCTACATAACCATCCATAATACAGCAAATCAGGTACAAAAACTAATATCCTACAACAATTAAATATGACTTCAAGTTGGTATAAATAATTCTGTTAAAAGAAACAGAATATGAGAATTGCAATTAAGATCCAAAAAGATCCTTTAAGTTATTCAAGAAGGCAAGAGATGTTTTTTCCTCTTCCCAAATATTTTCTGTAAATAATATTATGTAATAATAGAACCATTTCTCAACAGCAGTTCTTCTCGACTAAAATCGAACTCCAGGAATCCAGGTAACTGATAAGTCGTACCAGAAGTCAGTGGATGTTTGAGAGAGCTTAACATCTCCTTTTCACTCCAACTTTTCATTTCACATTTTCCCAATAAAGCTTTTAGAATATTCTAAAGAATTTTTAAAAATTTAGAAAGTACATAAAAATTCAATCATGAGATCTTATTATTATTATTATTTTTAAATCAAAAAAGTAGGGCTCATTTTTCAAAAATTTCCAAAATACACTCCTTTTTCAAGCTCCTTTCCAATAAGCACTCCCAAAAAACCACAAGAAACAACAATATTAGCATTTTGTCTTAGGCAACAGAAAAGTTGCAAAGGTACAAGAAGCCTACCTAGTAGAAGCAACAATCAGAGAGTGCAGTGTAACATTTATAAAACTAGACTCTCAGAATACGGTTTACATTTGAGGAATATATAGATCTTCCTGATGAAAGGAATTGTAGTAGTATGAATAGTTCAATTGAATGGTTCCTATTTGATATCTAGCTGTTCATAAATCGATATGTTGAGAAAGTATTTGCAAAGGAGGCTGTTTTGGAAAAATTTCTGACAATTAGCTTAAACCACATTTGAAAAAGGTCAAAGTAAAAACCATGTAGGAAACCAAAATTTGACGTCTATAACTGTATATGCAGGACAACAAAACAAGAATCAACATCCACTCTTGAAGAAAATAAACCAGTAGCCTAAGCTGTGAACTTCACCTCTGCTATCACGGAAAACATCAGAAAAGCACACATCGCCAGCCCGACGCATATGATCCTGTAAACATAACAGAGTTTCACAGATGAGTTTATTTCAGAAAGATCGCAATGACATAATAACCAATAGAAACAAAAATACCTTCAGATCTTGCCATGATGCAGAGGCAGGTAAACCAGTAACCATAACTGCAAATGTAAGGCAAAGAGATACTTAATAATATGTAAATTCCACACATTTGAGAGTGCCTAACAAGCAACCAGTAATCAAAAGCACAAGTCAAGTAAAAGGATCCATCCTGACTAGAATTCACCTTGATAAACTTAATAATATGTACAACAAATGCTAGTTTAAGATTTGAGAGTGCCTAAGATGCAACCAGTAATCAAAAGAACAAGTCAAGTAAAAGGATGCCTCCTCACTAGAATCTACCTCGATACTCTGACCGGCGGGAAATGCTACGACGATAATCACTCCCTTTGCTGTAACTACTATAACGATCCACTGATGAAGAATGACTTCTTCCACTATGCGGCCCATGAGCAAATTCAACCTGTATTCAGAAAAAAAATAAGGAGATTGGACTATAAAATGGAGAATAATTTCAGGAAGTACCAACCACAAAAAAAAAAAAAAAAAGGAAGAAGAAGAAGAAGAAGGAAGAAAATACCCGTAATATGTGACCATCGAAGTCGTAACCATCACGCCCACGAATTGCATCTTCAGCATCATGATAATCTTCAAACTGACATAGTAAAAGAATGTTATTAAAGTGAAGAACATACTTAAGAAAAGAATTCCGAATTTGCATCCAAGAGTATGAGATAACAAGTCCTCAAGATAAAACACCAGTATGACCTCTGTCCAAATTCCAACCTTTCTTCGTATTGAAAGAGAATTCAAGAACCCACAATAATGATTACCTCAACGAATGCAAAACCAGGTGGCCTTGGTGGGATCTTCAGGTCAATGTCAATAATCCTTCCATACTGCATGAACCAACAATTATGACTTTGAGAATAACTGAAAGAAAACTAGCGAGCCCATACCAAACTCATTCAAACAGGTACAGCACAAATAGATATTTCCTTTGTTGGTATAGCTCAATGAGTACCTTTCAAACTACGTATCAGCATTCACAACTAAAATTTGTAATGCCAGATTTTGCAACAAAAAAAAAAACCTACAATAAATTTTTCCGAGAGCTATCCAACCAGTACAAAGAAAGGTCCGGTCCAGTGAAAAGGATAACTGACCAAACTGTTCATTATCTTCTAAGACTAAATTATCGTATGCCTAGTGAGATATACAATTCAATGATACCATTGAAGCACAAACATATCATTCTGCTCGTTCTACGAAGTAATCTATGAGTATGAGAGGGAGGGAGAAGCAGATCACCTTATAAAACAAGTCTTCAACCTCAAGCTCACGAATATCACCCGGAAGACTCCCAACAAAGATAGTTCGGCTTGAGCGGCCCATTCTCCAAGCAACCACAACCTTCTGAAATTAAAATAAAAGAACATTTTTAAATAGATTTCACGGCCATGCATTAGAAAAATGTCGATGACTAAAGTCCCAATAATAAATAAATAAAAACAGCACCCTAACAATAAGCCAGAAATGCGAATAACTTCGACGAAGTTCACTATGATAAAGAAACAAAAACGCACAGAAGGTAAAAATCTGTAAAAGTAGAGAAACCTAGCCTTATTCAAAACACAGAAAGCACGAAAGCAAAAAAAAAAAAAAAAAATCATCAACCAGAAGCTGTTAACTAGAGCACTCCCTCTTCAAGTACACAAACGAATTCACAAGTGAACATTAAACAAAAGATCAAAGCTGACCCAAGAAGAATTTCAAAAAACCGCCGAAAGATAGATCAAACATTAAAAACCTGAACTCGTTACCAAAATAAGGTTGTTTAATCAACGAAATAAACAAGAAAACAATCTCGTTGTTGTTCTTAAACTCGCGAGAAAGAAACGAGAGTAGCGGGCGCACGGTGCGGTGGGGGCACTGAAAAGAGTCGAGAAGAAAATTCAAGAGGGAAGACGATGGCAAAGTGGTTCATGTTGAGACGCGAGGATACCTTGTCTAGTGCATTCGATTGGGTCTAAAAACTAGCCCACTGTATTTCAACTGTTGTTATGCGGCCCAATAATTCAAAATACGCTATCAATCTATCTTAAACAGAGTTGGTAACTAACTGCTTATTCTTTTTTGTTTTCTTCTCCGGCTTTGCTAAAAGCTCCAATAAAATGTAACCAAATAGAAAGCTCCAGCGCCAAACAAGCACTTAAGAAAATGATCTACAACCAGAAACATTGCTAACAGCGGCATCCGGCATAGCAACACCACAACCAAGCCACAAGCTCAATGAGAATGCGAGGAAATCTATAGTGGGCACCAGGCAAGAGGGTACCACAAAAGCAACAACACATCCAAATGCAGACTTACAGCAATACGCCATACTTCGGAAGCTGAGTTCCTGAAAATGCAACCCTTCATCTTTCTTAATTCAACCCTCCAAGCCATCATCTCTACCAGGCTCTGAAACCTGCCTCTCAAAACCTACTACCAAAATGCTGGTACTGCAACAGAATAAGTTTGAAAAATATATCCGTGTGAGAAATGATGTAACATTAAAAAAGACAAATGCAGCTGATACATCCTTCAGCAGAAGATGATTAGCTAAGCAACCAGAAACCCCAAACTAGCTTAATGCGAATGAAGAATTACGGCAGTCATGAACAACAGAAATGATACTACAATAATAGAAAGACATCCATAAGCTACAATGCTTTAGCAAAAAAAGTTGACATGTAACTCAGCAGAAGTGTCTTCAGATCATCATGCAAACAGAAGTAGAACCTCAGTTACCAACAACCAAATTAATTTAATATGAGAATAAAACAAAACTTTCAGCATTGCAAAAATATTGATCAAAGCCAAAACAGAAGTCTAATAGCTTCATTCTTCATCCTCGGCTTCATTCTCTGCAATGTTGAAGTATCTCAACTCATACACATTCCTATCCTTGTTTGAAGCAATGACACGGAGCCAGTCACGAACATTATGCTTCTTTAAGTACTTCTTGGTGAGGTACTTGAGGTAACTGCAAAGAAATGCAAATAACAACTTATTACACATACAGCAGCATAAGGCCTGATTCAAGTATGAAAACAAATCAAATACTTTGTTAAAAGTAAGATTCCCATCTTGCAAGTCACGAAAGTCAAGCATCTACATATAAGAATCCGACACAGTAAAGACTAGAGTAGGATTTCGTTGTTGCACTACAAGTAATTTGCATGAATTACATGCAGAAACAACATACAAGACAAAGCCAGAGGCTGAATGCTTGACCTATCATCAAACTGATGGGGAGCATAGACAATAACGAAGAACTCAATCACTGAATCAGTAAACCATGAGTATGACAAAGGAAATGGCCCCTAAGCAAGAGAGAGGAAGGACTCATGTACTCGCAGTTGGTTGCATGTATGAGATCCAAGAATTAGTTGACCATTTACTAAGAACTAGTTCAACTAGAAACACACCATCCATGAAACAATATTGTAGTCCTTATAGCAAGAACTCACAGATGCAATAAAGTCGACATAACCGATTTAAACACATGAACTGTTGACTAGATGTTGAATTTCCTTCCATCTTTGCTCTGATAGAATCAAATGTTGCAGAAGTAAATGATCAGACCATTGCAAACTACAAGAAGAATGAAAAGGACTACGGACCTAATAGACAACATGACCTACTGGCTTCCTGACTAGCATACATTAACTGTTGACTAGATGTTGAATTTCCATCTTACCTCTGTAGCATCTCGTGCTGCAGAAGCAATGATCAGACCTTTACAAAATAACAAGAATCACTAAAAAGGATAAAGCACCTAAAAGACAGCATAACCAACTGAATGGAGATATAAAATAATTGGCAGTACAAGAGACCTACAGTACTACTTGAACCTCTCAACAGCATGAAGTTGATGAAAACAGGCCAGGCTCGTCAAAAATATTAAGGTTTACCAAATTATATAAGAATATTGAGCTTATAAGTTTATTTGATTAGAGTGAGAATGCTCAGATGCTTAGATTTCACATAAAACATTTAAAAACAACACCAACAAACAACAAGCAGTTCATCAAACATTAACTGCACTACCACGAATATACCATTTGAGTAAACAACAATTTCTGAATTCAAAGAACTTCAGAAAAATATGAAAAGATGTTGCATCAGTTAAGCTCCATTGATTCTAAATTCCAATAGCTTCCAACATTTCAAATCAGAACATTCTAAAACAAAGCAAATGCAAAAAGAAAGAAATTACAATACCGTTTGGAGAAGGGTCCATCAGAGGTGACAGTGATCTTGGCCTTCTCGCGAGCAACAGTGACAGCATCTCCAAGATTACCAGCCTTCCCACCAGACACCTTGATCCTCTCCTGAAGGAATTTCTCAAGCGAAGCAATGTCCATGATCTTATCTTCCACGGGCTTGCTGCAGTCGATGGTGAAGGTAGAACCCTTCTTCTTGGATCCCTTAGCAGCAGTGCTCGAACCACGACTCATCTTGCCCTAGTTCTTCACCGGCGGCGATAACGATGGCGGGAAATGGAGAGAACTAGCGTGACGGTGGCGACTGTGTTAGGGTTTTGAATCAGAAGAGAAGCACAAACAGTTACCGTGGCTTTAAGTAGTAGTAATTAATTAACCCGGATCTATAATTCTGCAACAACGGACTTTTCAATAAGTTTGGCAAAATTAAAATTGAATGAAAGATAAGTTTTTATAGAAATAGATTTTACAATAATACTAAAATATGTGAATTTAAGTTTGAAATAATTTTTTTAAAAATTTTGATATTAAAATAAAATTAAACTTAATTTTTGAAAGAAAAAAATAAATTTGGTGTAATTAAAGATGCCAAAGCAGAAAATGTTTGAGCCAGCAAAGGCCTGGGCCAACCGAGTCTCTTCATCAATAAAACTACAACCCAACGATGCCTATAATAGACCACCGCATAGGAAATATTTTGAGTAATATTTTATAATTGGAATTAAAGAGATGGGTTAAGGTACGTGTCTAATTACACACTTACACGGAGGCTTTTATAGTTTACCAAAGAAAGTCAGTTTAATGTTATAAAATATCCTATCTTATTTGTTTATAAAATTAGAATTAATTTTGCTGATAACACTAAATTAAAATTTGTAGTTTATAATTTAGATTAGACTAATTAGCTAAACCAAATTCTATATAAAATTCTATAATCATAAATTATCATACGTATAACAACAGACAAACAGCTAGCTACACTGCTGCACTATAAAATAATTCTCACCTGCTGGATAACCACTTATCTATATATGATGTCTCACACGAGAGTCAAAATAAATTTGCATAGTATGGAAGAAGAGAATTGAGAGGCCCAAGCAAAAAAAATAGAACATAGAAATAGAAAAATAGCCAGCTAAATAGATGCTACATTCTTATTGCTGAACCAAAAGTCAACTTAAAAATATTAACATTTCAGAAAGACATTCCAGGATGCTCAAGACTTCATACCACAGCATCAGAGCTAGAACAATGTGCCAGCAACGTAATATGTCAAGACCCAAACCAATGAGGTCAAATTCATGAACCAAAAAGCTGACAAAGTAGTAGACATTAAACAGTAATAGTTCAGCCCAAGACTATTAATACAGTAATAAATCAATTTTAAATTTTATTTTTATCGAATATTATTTTTTAGCAAGCTATATTTTTATAAAATTTATTTTTGTAGGACTCATTTTATGTAATTAAAATTCGCTCTTATTGCGTATGAGCATGAGAAGAAATTCAGAAGAAGCTCCGCTCAACCGCTATGCTTCAGGTAGCTCCATATCTGCTGCTTGCCAAGAACAACCACTTACAAGTTTAGCTTTGATGGTGATCAATCAATAAGATAGATGACAAGAGTACTTAGATCAGGAAACCAATATGTTTTACGGATTTCAGCAAAATGAAGTAATCAATCTTTTTCGTCTCATGATCTCGTGATAAGAACAAAGCAGCTGTGATTCCCTCAAAGAGGTAGCGAGTGATTTTGGGAAGCATATTTTCACCCTTAAGATTATAACACCTGGCAATATTTATATAACTTTAAAAGTTATACAAATAATAATAATAATAATAATAATAATAATAATAATAATAATAAACAAGTGTAATACACGAATAAGTATTAAGCGATGTTCTAGCAACTTCCTTTGGTGTCACATTCATGTATTTTTTCACAAATTTATGTTTTCATAAAATCTTTTAGTTGGCTTCACATGATTGGGTCTACATTCATGCAAGAAAGAAACGAAGGGTTTGAGTTTTGATTTCAATTTGAGAAATGTCAACTAGCAGGTGGCCTAAATTTTTATTTTACATATTTTAATTATTATTTTTAAATTTAAATTCTAATTCTATCAATTTTTATATTTATGAATTTTAATTTGTGAAACTTATTTTATGTCATTAAAACATGTCATAAATAAAACGTGGAGGAAGCGTGATTGTTAAAAGGAAAAGAAAAACTGTCATAGCTAATAATGGAGTCCTCACACGGTTACTATTACTAAAACTGTTTTGCAACTGTTGTAACCATGTTTTATGTATTATGTCTTGTGTTAATTTATGTTAATTGACTTTATTAAAATGATAGATACAAACAAATAAATCTTCACGTGCTGATATTTGTTAATTGATAATTTCTTCCCTGTGTCTACATCTTCTTATCTTCAGGTGAGAGCAATAGATAATAATAGCCTCTTATTAATGAATTGAAAACCATCGGAAATTTAGAGTATGTTTGAATTCATAGATAAAAAATAATATTAAGAATACGAATAAAAATAATAATAAAAGAACGGATAGAAAAAAATAGTTAATTAATCTTATGATAATTGAATATACGGTAAGTATAACAAATTAACTCTACTTGAATAGATGGATAAATGAATCAGTAATAAAAATAAATTGTTTATAAAAAATTCAAATGTTTTTATATATATTAATATTATTGTTATTATATAATTTTAACTAATTTATTAATATAATTTTTAGATTAAATTTTTTATATTAATCTAAAATTATATCAATTATTAAAAATAAAAATAATCATATAATCTTATTATTTCTACTAGTTAAAATTAATTAAAATTAAATAAATATATAAATTATAAATTATTATAATAAAAATTATATATCTTAATTTAAAAATATTAAATAAAAAATAAATAGTAAATTATAAGTATATATTAAAAATATATTAAAAATAAAAGGAAAAAAAGGGGCAATAAATTTGCTTTATCTTTTGTCACAATTTGTACCCACCAATTTATTAGGTACACATTTAACTACAGAACAGTAGAAAAAATGAGAAATAGTTTTCCATCTTTTTTTTAATGGTATATTATCAAATATAGGTAGACATAAAAAAATACTTTACTATCACTATTATTTTTCATATCTATCTATAATCTAAACATACCCCTTAAGGCCCTTGTTCATTTATAGTAGTAACTTTCTACCAATATTTCAAATATTTATCTTTAATTATGTTGTATCACAAATTCTTTTTAAAAAATAATGCTCAATTATTACTTTTAAATTTCTTTTTTGTTTTGTGCAAGAAAAAATTATTAAGTATTCAACTCTAAGAACTCAACTTAAATCGTAATCCAGCAAAGATATACTACAAAAAAACAGTCATTAGGACTTTATCTCATTGTACATGATCGATTATATGAATCATTTTAAATCAGTGTATTTACAAATTTATAAGTTAAACTTTGTTGTATCTAACCGTGTCTTTCTAGATTTGAAAATAACCGAACAAGCACTACTTTTTGCTCTCTCTTTTGATTTTTTTCGTAGCGATTCGTGTGCAATTGCACAAGCCAGTTGTTGGACTTTTATCGTATGACGAAGATGGTTTTTATCCATTATTCTTGAAGGAAACCTTTTTTTTTTGACTCACTTGGCTCTTTTTGCCTATCCTACCATGCGGACCGCCCCAGGACTTGTGAGTTCGTTCTCCGAAAAAATCAGTCAGTCAGTCCGCTCGTATGGAGAATGAACCGCCAATTCCCTTCGGTTGGTTATATGTGCTGGTGGGACTACGTCAGCATCATTAATTACATTATTGATAAATCTTTTGTGGCTTTCTTCTGGCCATCCGCCATGCTGACCGGTTTTACCCGAAAAGCTAGTCAGTACGCAAGGTACCCTATCCTATGAAGTCGGGTTGCATCCATCAAAGACATTGTCACTAAAATAAAGCAAGGGTAGCTCTGGTCATCCCAACTATTATGGTGCTCTCGCTGCTGCCAATCCTTCCACCAGTGAATGCTGGCACGCGCTACTTCCTGAATCACCGTGTGACGGTGGGCCTCAGATCGATAGAATAAACTCTTCCAATTAAAATATTTAAAACTATTTTCAAAAAGAAAATATTTTAAATTATTTTTAAAATAAATTTTTAATTTTTCTTAAGAAGTATGTAATAATAAAGTTTAGTACTTACTTTTTAATTTTTTTAAAATTTTTTGAAATATATAAAAAATTTACTGAATAATATAAATTAAAAAAATAGAAATGAATTAAAAATTTAACTCAACATGACCTGAACTTTACGAAAAGATCTCCATCAAAAATAAAATAAATATCTTATTTGTCTCTAGAAGAAGTGATAAATATCTCAGTAGAGATAAATATTCGTAACTGTCATTAACCAGCACAGGTACAAAAGTAGGAAAGAGAGCAGAACCACACACTACAACACAATCTCCACCACACAGTTTGGATAAAATCATTGGATTGAATCCAACTCATCAGTCATCACCCAACCAAAAACCGTTGGCCCCACTCACATCCCAAACAAGTCCAACGCTCCCAGTGCTTTCTTTGTTGTGCGCGCCCGCAAATTCCCAGCTGTTCTTTTTCCAACCCCTTCATCTATTTCCTTCCCGCGTTATGACAGTGACAGCTTCAACAAATCGTTACCTATATAAACATCCTTCAATTCTAAATATCAACAACTGACTTCACTCTTTATCTCTCTCTCTCTCTCTCTCTCTCTACCCAAAACACTTCCATTAATTTCCATGAACGACTTCAGCAGTAGCAGCAGTTATCGGAGTCAATCAGTAGATCAGCCACAAGAATACACGACAGTTTCATCAGCACCCCCGAAACGTCGCGCCGGAAGAAAAAAGTTCAAGGAAACAAGACACCCTGTTTTCAAAGGCGTTCGTCAGCGAGGCAGAGCAGGGAGGTGGGTTTGTGAACTAAGAGATCCCAATAATAACAAGTCCAGAATATGGGTTGGAACTTTTGCTACTGCAGAGATAGCTGCTCGTGCTCACGATGTTGCTGCGATTGCTTTAATGGGACGTAAGGCGTGCTTGAATTTCGCTGATTCTGCTTGGCGATTGCCGGTGGCTAGATCCGGAAGTCATGAAGACATTCGTCGTGCTGCGGCTTTAGCTGCTGAGCAATTTCAACGATATCGTAACGAAGAAGAAGTTGATAAACAAGAATGTCTTGCAGATAAGTCAGAATCGGTTGAAGTAATCAGCAGCAGAGCTTTCGATGTGGAGTATGACACTGATCTGAACTGGGAATTGCAAGGTAACTACTATTTTGCGGAGGAAATGTTAGTCGACGGGCTTGATCCGCCGTTGCCGGGAAATGAATTCAGTTGGGATGAAATCGACTGCGGTGCTGATGTATCGCTGTGGAGCTTCACTTTTTAAAGCTCCATGGCTGCTTTTTCAAAATTTTTAAGTTTTTTTCCCCTTCATTCTTTGTCTAGGAGCAGTTTAATTACACTGTCGGATAATCTAGGTTAAAAGTTCTCAAAAGAAGAGATTATATTATAACAGAATCTCAATTTTGGAACTTAATTCATGTCTCAGTTTGTTTGGTCACTGAAGAACGAATGAAACAGGGAAAGTTTTGAGACAGGTGATTACCAAACCTGTCAACTGAATAATTTCTGTTTTTGATGAATGAAGTTTGAATTGACTTTGTGAGTTGACTACTTGCCTGAAGACAAGTTAGATTTTAGAGTTTTATCAGTTTAACTTCTTAATAATTATGAAAGCATGTTCTTCATTATAATAAATTTAGAAATAATAAAATTATTTTAAAAAAATGCAAAACAATTATTATTTTTCAAATTTTTAATTTTAAAACAAAGCGCATACTCCCTAAGTCTGATTCCTATTACAGCATTTTTTTTGTTTTGAATTGAATTTTCAAAAACTAAGTTATCTGAAAATTCGAAACTGAATTTAAAATTTGTATTTATTTATTATTAAAAGTAAATTTAAAAGTAAAATTTTACTTTTTAAAATTTAAATTTGAAATAGAGCTTTTGGTAAAAAAGTTAATTTAATTTTATATATTAATTTTGATTGAAAAGTAAATTAAAAATAATTATTTTAATAAATTAAAAATATTAATAAACACGCTCTGATTGATGGCATAGTGAATTTCACACATGCCTCCACCAACCATAGCAGTTCACTCTGTTACACAACACAAACGTCTCTAAATGGTTGCGACTGCTATGCGAAGTACATTTTGTCTTCATATACAAGCCCTCTAATAAGTCCAAATAGAATTATAAATATCATTACCAGCTCAGATCCAGAAACTAGACTTGTTAAATAACTCATGATTAAAATGTTTGTTAATACCTTATAATATATACAAACATCAACGAGAGAGAATTGATTAGCAAATGATAGATATGGCTACCAGCTCAAAAACTGGAAGGGACTATAGGAGATGTTTGGAATTGTATTTTTAAAATTTTTTTTTTTAATTTTTAAATTATATATTTTAATATATTTTATAAATATTTAGAAAATTTATTTAAAAATTTAAAAATATATTTAGATAGTAAAATTTTTTTATTATATATTTTTATTATTTTTTAAAAGTAAAAAATAAAATTCATTTTTTTTAAAAAATATTTTATATTTTAAAAAAATTTTATTTTATAAATACTTTCAACTCACCCTATATATGCTGTTTTACGGAAGCTATAACATCAGCGAAACCGAAGCAGAGCAAAACATTTAACGCGCTCCATTTTTTATTTCAGATATTTTATAGTAAAATATCTGAAGATAATTATACCCGACCCGTTTTCTTAATGATTAAGTAACATTCGTAAACCCGAAACCTTCTCATGATCCACGAACCTGACTAGAAACCCGCAACTCTGACCCAAATCCAGTCGTCCATTTTCCATCAATTTCTTTAATTAAATATAGATATTGTAAATTTTTAATATAATGATTACGTCAACTGCGTTTCTCCTCCTTCTTCGTTCATCCCGTGTTCCTCGCGAGAGTATCTGTTTCAAACACTATATATCAAACTCTCCAACCGTCCCTCTCTTCAAATTCAAAGCACAGGAAAACTTCATTCAGCACTCTCTCCTCACTCATTCATTCAACATTACCACAACAAGCAGAATCACTATCTGCTGAAGATCGACATCATCGAAGAATTGAATCAGTGGTATGGCAGCTGAAACAAATTCAACGGAGACATTCAGCAGCAGCAGCAGCGACACCGGAGAATCATCTGTATACATGACAGTTTCATCAGCATCACCGAAACGTCGAGCCGGAAGAACCAAGTTTAAAGAAACAAGACACCCTGTTTTCAAAGGAGTTCGCCGGAGAGGCAGAGCAGGGAGATGGGTGTGTGAACTAAGAGACCCCAATAATAACAAGTCGAGAATATGGGTCGGTACTTTTGCTACTGCAGAGATTGCTGCTCGTGCTCACGATGTCGCTGCAATCGCGTTACGTGGACGGAGTGGTTGCTTGAATTTTGCTGACTCTGCTTGGCGATTGCCTGTCGCAAATTCTAGCAGTCATGAGGATATTTGTCGTGCTGCAGCTTTAGCTACGGAGCAATTCAAAACTTGGGAAGAGTTAAATTCTGCAACTGATAATGGTGATCGAGTACAGAAAGAAAACAGTTGTACTAAAGCCGATGATGCGGCAACGGAGATATTGACCAGCAGCAGAGCTTTCGACGTGGAGTACGACACTGATGTGAACTGGGGATTGCAAGGGTACTATTATTTGGCGGAGGGAATGTTAGTCGACCCCCTGCAACCGGAACAGGCGAAGGGAGTCGGGTGGGATGAGATGGACGTCGGTGCTGACGTGTCACTGTGGAGCTCTTGAAGCTTACGTGGAATTCTTATCCTAATTCTTTCTTCTTTTAAAATGGATATGAGTGCTGTGTTTTAGTTGGTAGTGCTAGTAATAGGGATATTCTTTTTTGATTGATTGGTAGGAGTTAGGGATGACTTATTCAAATTTCTTTAATTTTTTTGTTTTATGTGATGATGTTTTTGGAAATCACATGAAACTAAAATCTAGTTATTCAAAACTCGTATGTCTACATCTGAAGAATGATCGAAAAATAATTCAGCTTAAAGTCAAGTTATATTTTGGACTTGGATACCACAACCATGACCGTTCTGCTTCTAGATGAACAGGACCGGGTTCTTTCAACAGTAGATACTAATGCTTAAAATCAGGTTTTGTGTTCTAGGAATAGCAAGGAGTTCAAATATGATAGTGATAGTTTGGCGAGTGGATTATAAAAATTTGGCAACTCTTCATATGTCTACAAGTTCGATTAAAAAGTGAAATAGTAATATCAGGACCAAAATTTAGGCCATGACTGACAATGGACTAAATAAAGTCAGATAAAACCAAAATTTCAGACTAAAAAAGAGTTATGGTATGTTTGAATTATGAATAGGTACGGAGAATGATAGTGATAGTAAAGTATTTCTCTATATCTATATGTTTGGTAACACTTCACTAAGAAGAGAAAAATGGAGATAGATCTTTTTTCTTCACTATAAATAATGATGAAATGCGTACCCACCGAACCAGTGAGTATACAAATTTGCTTTCTTTTTTATCAATTTATTTTTTTAAATTTTAATCTAAATTAATATTATTTTTAATATTTATTTTTAATTAATAAATATTATTTTTTATAATAAATTTAGAATTTATATATTTATTTAACTTCAATTGCTTTTAATTGTAGAAAAACTAATAAAACTATAGTATCAAATTTATTTATATTTAAAAACTACTTTAATTTTGCTAAATTATATTTACATTATATAAAATTAGATTAATATAAACATTAATTTAAAAGTTATATTAATAAAGTTAATTTAAAATTATATTAATAAAATTAGTTTAAATTTATATTAATATAAGTTAAGTTAATATAAATAAAATAATTTTTGAATTTTTTATAAAAAAATTATTTTCGTTATTTATTTTTACTATATATTTAAATATTGTAAGATTAAATAATTATTTTTTTCTATCTATTTTATTACTATTTTTTCTTCCATTTTTTAATTTTTATTTATTATTCATGTATTCAAACACATCGTTTAAAACGGTGCCTAGCAGTGTTTTAAAACCCAATCCGATCCAGTCGACTCGAAATTTGGTAACCCGACACGATTTCGGGTTGGGTGAGCAGCATAACTCGGTATGCAACAAATCCGATAAAACCCAATCGACCCGACCGATTTTTGAATAACCCGGTGACCCGATACAACAGGTTGACTCGGTATGATTATTAATAAAATAATAAAATAAAATTTTAAAATATGATTGCTCTTTGAGTTATTTTACTGCTTCGAATTATTTCTGTTAAGTTTTTAACCCTCCGTCTCCCTAACCGGTTAATCCATTTTGTTGTTGTCGTTCTCGGCGCCGATCATTGCTACTGCTACCACGCTTTATTGATCGTCGTCGAACTATCTCTACTCTGCTGATCCTTACTATATATATAAGGCGACAAGTAGTTATACATAATTATATATAACGTAGCTAATTTGTAATGTTTAAAATATTGAGATTCTTTTATATTTTGGACTTTTTGGTTGTTGTCATGATTCTTGAAAACTATTGTTTCAAAAATGAAAAATATAACTTCAAAAAATATATTTAATATTTATTGTATATAATCATGTTTTAAAAAATTTTTAAATAGATGGTACGGTAAATATTATATAATATATATACTATATTTATAATATTAATATTTATTTAATAAATTTGATTTAACTCAGTGAATCAATCCGGTGACCCGATAAGTTAATCGGTAATCCGGTGACCCGATAATATTCTGGGTCAACCATCGGGTTGGTTTTAACAACACTGGTGCCTATCGCACAAACGAAAAAACTCTGATACGGACAAAGGAGAGATGTATTAATTTTAAAATGTTGCATCACTAATATGTGCTCAAGTTTTCTCCATGTGGGAGGCTGCCGTTGATAGTATTAGCATCATCAGAGTGATAGACGTCCTTGTCTTTCGTTTGGACACTTGAAAACTTCTCGCACTTGTGCTGTTGAAATGAGCTAGACATTTTTGCTTAAACTACAAATCCATATTTCGGATAGAAATCATTTCCCTCTAATTGACAAACGAAACTAATAAAATAAAGACAAACTTGGTTTCTTTTTCACTTAATGACCAATGGAATTAGAAAAGTTGTTAGATGAGTTGGACAGGTAACTACTACTTACTAATTAATAAGAAAACAAATAGAGATGGATGGATTACCTTCTACTACCTTAGTTTCATCAATTGCATGAATAATCGACGCCCATCCAATTGGTTCCGTCATACACGGAAAGGCGAAATGGAGACTTCACAACTTCCTTGAATGCGTTTCATGAATTTGACGCCCATTATTAATTTATTTTAGATTCATGGAACAACTCTTCCTCTATACTTCGTTTGTTGTCAGAACTTCTTATCAAGAAGTAACTCCAAATTAACATTTTTCAGAAAAAATTATATCTAATAACTTATATTTAACTTTTAATTTATTTTTATTATCTTATTTTATCAATAAATTATTATTTAAAAACTCACTTTTGAATAGCTACTGCATAAGCATTAATTACTTACATGTCACTACATTATTGAACCATTTTATTAATATCTTCACTTTTGAAATTTACTTCAACGAGTAAGCTAGGAGCTGAGCTTTGATATTCTTTGGTGGTTTGATCAAGTTTCTTGCATTTTTTGTGCTACTTATAAAACCAAATTCAAGAGTGAAACAGAGAGCTAGCAAACCAACGCAAGGAATTCATTCACTTTTTGTCCTATATAGAAAGAAATCAGTAACGCTGATTACTTATTACAAAACCCAAAAAGAAATGCTCTGTTTTCTGCAGGAAAGAAAAAAAGAAAAAGAAAAGTTTTCACTTTGCTTCTCTTCTTCATCTCTAGAATCTATAGCTACTCTATTATAATTCCTTCTCTTTTCCTTACCTTCATTTCTTGTGCTTATATATGTAGTTCTGTACCGTTCCATGCACGTTATTTATTCTTTCCTTGAGTTCTCTTTCTCTTCTCTTAGTTGATTCTTCTTCTCTGAGAGATTACAACAAGTGAGAGATAGACTGAGAGAAAGATGAAGGGAGCAGAACAAGTGAGGTCCTTGTTTGGTATATCACTCAGTAACAGACCAAAGTGGCAACAATTTCTCATTTGTTCTTCTGGGTTCTTCTTTGGGTACCTGGTCAATGGTGTTTGTGAGGTATTTGAAACAATTTCAATCTCTTTCTTTCTTCTTGGGGTACCTTGTCATAATTAATCAAGAACATAACCATGATAGTTATACTGTAATTGGAGTTCACCTTATATCTAGTTAACGAGTTCATAATTTCTTGTTTTCTACTGCATGCATCAGTCATCCATGTATAATCATGGACTTCGTGGATTTCCTCTATTCGTTTTTTTTACTTTCTATAATTAATCTGTTCATGTTCAATTTCTACCTACATCAACATTCTTTGTGTGTTTTAGTTTTCTTGGGCCAACTTTCCAACATCTGCTTTCGGAACTTAATCATGCACTTGTTATGTTGTAATTTAATCTAATTTCTCTAATGTTCTTTTTTCCCTCCTGAAACAGGAATACGTCTACAATCGGCTTCAGTTCAGGTTTTCTTTTCCCTCTCTGTTCCGTGCCATGATTTCTATAGCTAGTTTTATTGAAGTGTCTATTGGCATGCATGGTTATTGCAGCTACGGTTGGTACTTCACATTTGTTCAAGCCTTTGTTTATCTGGGACTTATTCGGTTGCAAGGCTTCACAACAAAGCAGATGGTGAACCCATGGAAGACTTATGTCAAGTTATCAGCAGTACTGATGGGCTCTCATGGCCTGACTAAAGGTTCACTTGCATTCCTCAACTATCCGGCACAGATTATGTTCAAATCCACCAAGGTAAAAAAAAAAAAAAAAAAGAAAGAATTTCAAATCCACATCAGCACTTATGTTAAATTTCTTCCTTTTCTGTTTTTTTTTTTGCATTTACCACGTTTATTGTAGAAGTTGACGATGATAAATCCCTGATGGAAATGCCAGATGCCAGGCTCACACACACAACTTCATGTGGTTCTCTGCACGATTAGTGCAATACTTGATTTCATTTGAAGTTTCATTCTAGCTTTAAAGGCGTAAATGGAGTGATATGTTCTCATTGTCCTTATGTTTAATTATTTCCATTGTTGCAATTCTTCTCTACTTCGACTTAATTGACCAGTGTGCTTCTTTTATTTCTAAAGCAAATACAGTTCCTTCTCTAATTTTCTTATTGATGAGTCATCGAATGTCAAATATAGGTGTTGCCAGTGATGATTATGGGGGCTTTTATACCTGGCCTTCGAAGAAAATATCCTCTCCATGAATATATCTCCGCAATACTTCTAGTTGTGGGTCTTATCCTCTTCACACTTGCGGATGCACACACATCACCTAATTTTAGCATAATTGGTGTGGTAATGGTGAGCGGCGCACTAGTCATGGATGCATTTCTTGGTAATCTACAAGAAGCCATTTTCACTACGAACCAAGACACTACACAGGTGACAAGAAATCTCCTCTGTGATATACTAGCAAAGTTTTTGACATGTAATTGTTTCTTATTGAGCCTTGCTTCTTATAGATGGAGATGCTTTTCTGCTCTACCATTGTGGGATTGCCCTTCTTGTTTGTACCTATGATTTTAACAGGAGAGCTCTTCAGAGCCTGGAATTCCTGCTCCCAGGTAAGAACCTAACTAATCTGTTGTGCGTATGCAATGCTTTGTTAAAATTTATTGCAAGGAAGTTCTATTAGTTAATATATCTTCCAAACTCACCAGGTTGTAGTTTACTAGTTACATTTTGAACCTTTTTAATATTCCTACTAAAATTTTAAAAAAGTCAGATGAACTAGCTAAGACCTTTTCCATTCGTATCAGGATTCTGACTTTCCCTAAAATTTACATAGAAACAAATTACATGTAAGCTTGATATTATATATATATTTTTACTGTTTCTGGCATTGCAGCATCTTTATGTCTATGCGGTTCTAGTCTTTGAGGCCGTAGCTACCTTTGTTGGTCAGATCTCTGTGCTATCCCTCATTGCACTTTTTGGTGCAGCAAATACAGCCATGGTACATATATACGTGAATCCTACTTACATTTCAACCGCATTTTTTTTTGTATTTTCTCGTTTATAATAAGCTCCAATTATGATGGATTTCTTGATGATGGACATTATATAGGTAACAACTGCGAGAAAGGCCGTAACACTTCTTCTTTCGTATCTCATATTCACTAAACCCTTAACAGAGCAGCATGGGACTGGGCTCCTACTAATCGGCATGGGAATTACTTTGAAGCTTCTACCAGAATACAAAGACCCGAATTCCTGCAGATCAAAGGAAAATAAACTTGTAAAACAGAACTCATTAGAAGGAGTAAAGGAACACGATGAAGAAAATAGGCCACTGGTATGAAAAAGAAACAATACAAAGTAAAAGATAAAAAAACTTGTATCGCCGTTTTGTTTACTAGTTGGTTTGCGAACGAAAGTCATAGCACAAGTGCAAGCGTGTAGTAATTATTTTACATTATTTTTTATTTTTTTTTCTCTTCTGAAGAAATATCAATTGTTAGGTGAATATGATTTCCGCGATACTAGCAATAAAGTTGCAATTCTTTCAGAAGGATTTTCTTTTTGGCAGCATAGAAGTGAAACTTGTAATTTCTTAAGAGCATTTTTCCATCAAGATTTGCAGCATTTTACAACATTATCACATAATGCAAGTGTATACGTTTCTCTGATTATAATTTATCCTCGCCACTTCCATACCACACTAGAAGAAACTCCTTTCGATCAACCATCAAGGGAGCATTTGAAAGTACTTATAAATAGAACTTTTCTAAAATAGAAAATATTTTTATTTTTTTTAAAAACAAGTTTTATTTTTTTATTTTCAAAGAAATAATAAAAATATGCAATAAAAAAATCTCACTCCATAGAATTTTTCTATATTTTTAAATAAATTTTTTATATATTTATAAAATATATATTAAAAAATATAAAATAGAGAAAAATTGATAAGCAGTGTTTGAAACGCTATGCCAAATGCTCTATTCTTGATTCTATTGATGTTAGAGCGCTTAAAATAAAAGACTTTTTTTTAAAAAATTAATTTTAAAATTAAAAGAAAAGTTTGATTTTTTATTTACTAATAAAATCATAATGTATAATTTATTTGTAATTAAAAAAATTAAAATAAAATTGTAATAAATAGTAATAAGTGCTGCCAAGTGACACCTAAACTTTTGTACACGGAGATCTTTGCAAAATACTAGGAAAGTGATATGAATGAGATTACTCAACAGACTCAGCTACGGACTAGTCTAAACAACTTGGCTTACAAATTTATTTATAACTCAGTTGCAATCTACCGCAGCTAGAATTCCACCTTAAGCTGCAACCTAATGCAGCTAGAATTTCTACTCAAGTAAACTAGCTTACTGGACTCAAGAGTCCTACTTAATTGAGCTACTAGACTTATTATTTAATCAAACTACTAACTACAATAATCATTTATTTTCAGGACTTTCACTGACACTCTCCACGTGTGTGCACGGCCGTGGCTTCCTCCCGTGTCCTGCGTAACAGAAAGATTAATATAGCGCGTTTAGCTTTTTTTAAAAACTATTTTTTAATTTTTTTTAATTTTATATTTTTTAATATATATTTTATAGTATATAAAAAATTTATTTAAAAAATTTAGAAATTATAAAAAAATTTTACAAAATGAAATTTTTTTATTACATATTTTTATTATTTTCTAAAAATAAAAAAAATAAAATTTATTTCTAAAAAAATATTTTTTATTTCAAAAAAATTCTATTTTATAAGTACTTTCAAACGCCACCATAATATATTAATGTAAATATATAGTACACAAACTTTCATCACCAACACTCCTGGTGAAAAATTTCTTGTTCTCATTATTAACATATATTGAAAGACATAATTGAACATCACAATCTTTCCATGAAAATCATTTGTTAAAAACTCCGTAGAAGAGGAGTTAACTAAGAATAATCTAATTCGATTTAAAAATTTAAACCAATTGATTACAAATTCTTTATTATATTAATAATTTTTTATCTTATTTTTATCATATGGAACTAATGCACTTACCATTATGCATAACAATCTCTTTCCAAAAATAAGTGACTAATAATTAAATTTTAAATAAAACTTATAAATATTATAAGAAATTATTAAAAATAAATTAAATAAATATTTAAATAAAAAGCTTTCGTACACATGCCAAACTGTGCTAAATATAATTACGAAATTATGCTATTCCATATTTCTATACTTAATTGGTTATAAATATGACTAATTAGAAATATTAAGTAATTATAAACACGGCTAATGAATTTGAACGTACTTTGGTTTATTTTGAGATATTTAAATTACCTTAGAGATGTTTAGATTATTTCTTATATTTTTATATTTTTTTCATTCTAATTTTTATTTTAAATTTTTAATATTATTTTTATAAAAAAAATTGAAAATTAAAAAAATATCTTGTAAAAATTTATTATTATTTTTTAATCAAAAAAATTATTTTAAAAATATTTTTATTTCAAAAAAGTTTATTTTGGCTAAGCATTCCAAACATCTAATAAAAATTGAACTGAGTCGAATATGGGGCATGTTTGGGAGTGCTTTTTTCTGGCTTTTGGCCAGAAAAAAGCACTCTATAGTAAACTTTATGTTTGGATAGGAGGGCTTTTCGTCAATGTAAGCAGCTTCTTTTGTCGGAAAAAGAAAACAGCTATCTGATGCTTTTTCAATAAGCAGCGGCTTTTCTTGTCTTATAACATGAAATGACTTTTTTAACTTTGCTGAATTTGACAAATTACATAACTATAAATTTACTCACCCATCCAGCTACCCACTCACCTCATTCATTTCTCACCCGTTCGCTGCATTCACTCCTCGCTCGTCTCTGCAGCATTCACTCCTCTGCTCGTCACTGCTCGCCCACCCACTCGTCGGCGTTGTCATTCACTTCTCATTACTAGGCATTGCTGCTCACCCACCAGCTACAATCATTTACTCCTCATTCAACACTCTCATTCGCTCAACTCTACAAATCTTCTCGTGGTTTCATCTCAAGTACCTTTTCAATTCTTCCGGTTGTTCTCTGCTCAAAGTTTTCGGTGCATCATTGATCTTCCAAACGTTCTTCGGTGCCAAGGAGATACACAGGTACTTGATTTTTTGATTTCATTCGATTTTTTTCCCGTTCGATAAATCACGTTCTTATAGTGTTATTTTGTGAAATTTTTTGTTTTTTCTTTCGTCCAGCGTTTTGTTTGTTCTAACCTTTATTGATTCATTATTGAGTGAAAGAAAATTTTTTGAAGTGATTATGGAAATTGTAGAGCAGTGGATCGTTTTTTTGGTCGAGTCTGAATTAAGCAACTGCTCTGGATTGTTGTGTTGTAGTAGTAGCTGCTATTGTATTTTTTTTGCTTACTGTCTGAATTAGCTACTGTCGATGTTGCATCACAAAGTGTTAGTTTTTTCTATAATTTGTTACATGTAATTTAGTTCATACGCGAAACATATCTGCATATTGTATTTTTATTGGTTTGTTCTTCATGATTTTCAAGTAAAGTTTATTTGTTGATCGTACAAGTTTTTCTCAAATCTTATGCATAGTGCTAATGATAGGAATGAAAGTTTGAAGTAGCCTGTTGTCTTACTTTGAGCATTTAGGCACAAATTCTTTAGTATAAGTAGTTGAAACTTCAGTTATCATCAGCATCATCTTCTTCTTCTTCTTGTTCTTCTCCTTTGAATCTGCAACATGCATGATATGTCTCTTCATATTAGAAATTCTTTGTTATGTCAAGAGTGTGCTTTGTATATTTTTTTATATTACATATTACTAATTTAGTGAGCTGAAATATGTGGCTAAATTAGAGCTGAAACATACTAGCTTGAACAAAGTTAAACAAGCAAGCTCACTATATACACCATTTTCTGTTTAACTTGAAACAGTGAGCTTGATTGATATAATTTAGGAGCTAAACAAGTAAGCTCTGTGTTTAGGAGTTAAGAGTGTGCTTGATGGAGCTAAACAGTGAGCTGAAACAACATTGGCATCTGTTTGAGCTAAATAGTGAGATAAACATGCATCTGGAACTATCTCTTGATTGCTATCTTAATTAAAAGTTAAATTTGTGTTGCTTCTGAAATGTTAACTAAACTTTCTTGCCACTCATAAGCATTTCCATTTCTTAATCTTTATTGCCTACATCATACAATGCAATGGAAAGTCTTTAGTAGATTTTGCTTTTGGCTTACATCATATAATGCAATGGTTTTTTTTTTCTTCTGAAAGTCATGGAAGTCTCTTTCAAGTTCTTTCAAATTTTTTGGCTTACACCACAACCAACATTTTGAAAGCTCACTGTTTTGATGCAACAAAGCTGCAACTCACTATGCTTTTATTGTTGTCATTGCTATGCATGCTTTATAGGTGCTCACTGTCACTGCTAAGGAAAAGAAACATTTTTTTTTTGCAATTTTTCTTTTCAAAACTACTATTTTTCATTGAATGTTATAGTGTGCACTGTATTTTGATTTCATCTCATGTAGCTTTTGATCTTTCCTTTACTTCAACTTGTAGATAGCAACTTGTAATTTTTTTAAATGATATCTTAAGTATCTTTTAAGCAGTGGTGCATCAGTGCTGCCTTTGCTCTTGTTCTTCTCATCTCTCACTTTCTTGTTGTTATACTCTGTTGTTCTCTTCTCTCCTTTGCTTCAACTTGTAGATAGCAGTTTGTAATTTTTTTTAATAGATTTGAGAATTTTTTTAAGCAGTGGTGTATTACTTATCTAAAACAATTAGCTTGAACCTTATGTTGGATGCTAATATAAGCTGAAATAGTTAGCTTATACTATACAACACGCTTCTATGAGCTGAAATAGTTGTATATTTATTTGCTCACTGTTTTAGATGCATTGCTGGTTTGTAATCTTTGTGATTCTATTGGGGTTTTGAAAATTTAACAACATGTTACTACAACAGTTTGCTTTAACAGAACCTTTGTTAACCTTTGTGATTCTGTTGGTCTTTAAATTGCTGTGCAAAAGGGTTTTGAAAAAAATTCTTTTAAACACCCTGCAGACTAATTGCTGGATGTGTTCTTGTTGCTATTTTGTTGGTCTTTCACTTTTAACTCTAGCTTCTAATGTTATAAAAATTTTCACTACATTATATGTAACATTCTTTTTATTTTTCAATACATTTCGAGCATTCAAAATTCTACTGTATGAATTTTCAGCTTTACTACATGTTGTTTTCATTCAAATAATTATAATATTTTACTGGTATGCAGGTGGTGAGGTTGAAGGTTCTGTTGTTGTGAACAGAGAAGGCACTGGTAAGAGCTATAACTCACTGTTTTTATTGCATTGTTATATTTCTATTGTTGTTATTGCTATGAATGCTTTGTAGGTGTTGCTTGTGACTGCTTGTAGTGTTTAATATCTTGTGACTGCTTGTAGAGCAGTCCTCTACTACTAGAACACTATAGTGTTCCTATGTACTGGAAGTAGCATGTGTTCTGCTTACTGGAAGTATGCTGTTACCTCAAGCAGAGTGGTGAGATAGCAGCTTGCTGATATTTTAAAATGGATTTGCAATTATTTTTTTAACTAGGTTGCTGTTTAGTGAGATCTTAAATGTTAAAAAGAATTTCTGTAAAGCATTTTTCTATTGCATGCCATGGTATGATTTTTCTGTAAAGAACTTCTGAAAAGAATGGTATGATTTTTGAAAAGAATTTCTCTTGCAAAAAACAGTATATGTCTTTTAATAATAGATTTTCATCTATTAGATGCTGGACATGCTGGAGATGCATCTAGGATAGTTTTATCAACATTTTCAATTAGGTACAAATGGGTACCAACTAACTGCCAAGTATAGACCATGCAATGCTGCTACATGCACTGCTGCCAAGTATAGTACTAACATTTTTAATTAGCTCTTGATGAAAGAGGGACAAAAAAGAAAGAACCTACTGCTACATGTATTGCTGCTGCCGATTCATTTCTTCACACCTCTTTCAATAGTTTTAAAAAAAAAAAAAAAAACATGTTAAGTATTAGAATACATATAGCACTACACCATTAGACATACTTGTTGTAAGTTGCAGCTGTAGAGATAGCATTGACATAGGAAAATCAAGGGGTGTTTTTTTGCTGCTGGAGATGCACCTAGTTCAAGATTGATAATTAGTATGTTTTCATTACATTGTGGCAAATTCTACTTTAAGAAAGTTTAAAGGAAAGGATTTATCGATGATTCGCGATCGTTATGAAGTTTTGTTTGAAGGTGTTGCTGCCACTGGTGCGCATGCTTTCGCACCATCACAAATCCAAATGGATTGTGAACAAACTCAAGTTGAGAATTTAGAAGGCAGTGGAGATAGTGATGATGTTCAAGCTAACCAAACAAATGAGCCATCTCAAATACCTTTTCATATCATCACCGATAATGATTTTTTTCCGCCGGAGTCAGCCTCTGTGTCCCAACAACAAAGAACAAGTAGTAGTAGAAAGAGAAAATTCTCAACTAGTGCAAGGGAAGATGTTTATGATATTAGAATAGTAGCACGTGAGAAACGCGCAGCTGTAGAGATAGCTACCTCCGAACAATGCATACAAGTACTTACTAACATTCCGGAGATAGAGTACAAAAGTGATCTATGAAATTACTCAGCATGTGTGATGAGTAAAAAAGATAACCGAAGAGTCTTTATGAGCTTTGCTGATAATGAAGCTCGCCTTAGTTGGTTGAATTTTCATTTCAATTATTTTGGACCTGGCAAGCATTAAATATGTTGTATGCTATAATATTATAGTAATATTTTATATTGTAATGCTTATGTTGTATGATGTTATATATTATCTATTGTAATATTTAGTTGTATGTTAGCTATTGTAATATTTATAGGTACGTTATTCACTATAATATTTATATTATCTAATATAATATTTAATTGAATATTATACTATTATTATTTTGTAATATTATTTTTATATTTTAATATTTATATTGAAATAGTGCTGGATGTTGCTGTATAGTGTATTATATTTCAAAAATATTGTTTGAATATTGAAATTGAGTTAATAAAATTTGTTATATTTTTTGTGTTGTTGCTATATATATTTTAATTGTGATTGTTAAATTGTTCCGTTTATTATGATTAAATATATTAGCAGTTTATTTAATCTATATATTCTGCAGTTAAATGGATCCTTGGACTAGCAGCGATGATGAAGAATATCACGATTGTGAAGAAGAATTAGCAGATTTTTTGAACAGGCAAGTCAGATAGTAAATCAATATTATGAAAAAAAATCAACGAAATGTGCTTCCATACATCTATATGTACTGGTAATATATTTATGTCAGAGATATTAAAATTTTTGAATGAAGTTGTCGATCTTTTTACAACTTTGTGATGACTTGACAAGGTTTTATGGTTTGGAACCATCACGAGGAATGTAAGTTCAAAAACATATTGCAATCTTATTAATAACTTGTGCGCATCATCTTGCAAATATAATGTATCAGAATCTTTAATCATTCCGCAAAAACAATTCATAAATATTTTCATGAAGTGTTGGAATCATGATGAGGTTAGTCAGAGATATTATAAAACCTCATTCTAGATACAATGAAGGTCTTTGATTTCATAAATCACAGAACTCTCGATATCTCACATGGTTTCAAGTAAGTGCTCAATTTTAATTTCAATTCGAGTAAATTGAACTTCTTATTCTGATATTGAACATTTTATTTAAATAAGCTTGTATTGAAGCTATTGATGGTACACATATAAAAGTAAGACTATCGTCAGGAAAGGTAACAGTTTATATTAGACGTAAAAACTACGCCACTCAGAACATTCTAACGGTATGTGATATCAATATATGTTTCATATCTGTATGGGCCGGACGGGAAGGATCAGCTCATGACGCACGCATACTTACTAAAGCAATCAATACACCTACGCTTAATTTTCCTCGGCCTTCTGGCGATAAATATTATTTAGTAAATGTAGGATACAGACACACACGAGGATACATGGGTCTTTACAAGGGCCGAGATATAAAATATCATATGCAGGATTTTCATCGTGCAAATACATCTCAAATGCGAGCACTAAGAGGTATGAAGGAAAAGTTTAACTATATGCATTCTTCATGTAGAAATATCATTGAGCGTCGTTTTGGCGTATGGAATGCTAGTTTTGTAATATTAGAAAATATATCAAGATATTCAATAGAAGTTCATCATGATATTGTAGTTGCTAATATGACGATACACAACTATATCAGAAATAAAGGTGTCGCGGATGACGCATTTTCTAGGGTCAACGTGAGACTTATTTCCATCAATAGTTGAAGAATCTTCGATTACATCTAACGTTCAAGACAATATTGAGTAAATGGGATGCAAAGTGGATCGCGCACCGTGATGCAATTGCAATAAACTATATAAACAGTAATTATGAATGTTATGATTTATTTTGTTGCTATGTATGATTGTTGAACTATTAATTGTATGACATGTATTATCTTTAATTAAAAATTTATTTAAAATTGCTAATACATTACTATATTTTTTTCATTTCTACAAATTAATTAATTAATTATTATATTAAATAATAATATATTTATATATTTATAAGTAATTTAAATATATTATTTTAAAATTTATTATAATAATATATTTATTCATATATTTATAATATTATTATAAAAAATATTAAATAAAAATTTATTTTAAAAATATATTATAAAATTAATTTTCAAAAAATTAGATAATATATGAATATAAATTTAATAATATATTATTTATTATATATTAAAGGACATTTTAGTCATTATATACTTTATTTACTTATTAGCACAAATTTAATCAAACATATCTATAATTTTCTTTTCTAAAAAAGCTTTAAACAGTAAAATTTATCCAAACTGAATTCAAAAGAAAACAGCTTTCGAATCAAAAGTTCACCGACTGCTTTTTTTAACAAAAGTACATAAACAGCAGCTTTCGTTCAAAAACTTTAAATTTAAAGCTTAATCAAACATGCCGCTGGGTTCCATTATAGCCAAGCCAAATAAAGAAAGAAAAGTTCTGATTGCATTACTGTTCAATAAAGAAAGAAAAGTCTACTCCTCGCTGGTGTCCGAATCGCAATTTCTTCGGACTCAGCTTAGCTCGGGAAATGTGTGATCTAATAAAGGTGGTTTGGCAAAAAAATTTTATTTTATTTCATCATTCGGAAATATTTGACATTAAGTATGACATGATTTTTTATTTTAAAAAAGTTAATATTTTATTATTAGAATATGAATTTTTTAAAATATTTAAAAGATAAATTATATATCATATACATATATATATATAGATAATTTTATTATTTTTAAAATCAATAAAAGCAAACTCATATTTTGAAGAGTCTCACTATAAACTATAAACTATAAACTCTATTCTAAACAAGACTCTTAATTTAAGACTTCTTTAGAAGATTTAGATGAATTTTAGATTATAAAATCTTTATAAATATTATTTTTATAAATTAAATATTTTAAACAAAATTTTAAAATAAAGTTTTTTTTCAAAAACAATACTTGATAACACTTCGAAGTCCAACCTTTCCTTATATAACGAAATAGAACGAGATCCCATCGGTACGACAACGACCAGACTCACTCACTGACCGAGAGAGAGAGAGTGAGAGCGGACCCAAACCCCTCTGCTCTTTTTTTCACCCTCTCTTCTCGCGCGCGCCATTA
This sequence comes from Acanthochlamys bracteata, assembly GCA_019914995.1. NCBI lineage: Eukaryota > Viridiplantae > Streptophyta > Magnoliopsida > Pandanales > Velloziaceae > Acanthochlamys > Acanthochlamys bracteata. Next base: position 7,970,337 of record CM034128.1, read on the forward strand.
TTTCGCTCTCCCTCTCTTCTCTCTCTATATATAAAGCCCCAAGCTCTCTCTCTCTCTCATTAGGGGTTCATGCTCCCTCTCTCTCTATACACTTCGATTTCGATTTCTGGTTGATTATTCTAGCGTGCTTTAATTTGATCGTTCGATCCGATCCGCTTTTAATCACTGTATCACATCAGCAATCGATCTCAAAACGATACTTCAATTTCTTTCTGGTGAATTTTTCAGTTTATCTTCTGAATTTTTTCCACAAAAACTCTTTTACTTTTTGTGGTGGTCGGATTGTTTTACTTTATTTAATGTGTTCAGATCTGTTTGGATTTCGTGGTTCAGAGGTTTTTGGTTTTACATAGTCGGCATAATGGATCAGGTGAGCGGTACTGTGATTGGTTAATTTGTTTTCTACTGTTTTATCTGTGATCGGAGTGGTTTGGTATGGTAATGTTGGGATTTTTATTTTTGTTTTTCAGTACGAGAAGGTGGAGAAGATTGGGGAAGGGACTTACGGTGTAGTGTATAAAGCGAGGGATAAGGTCACTAATGAGACAATCGCACTAAAGAAGATCCGGCTGGAGCAGGAAGATGAAGGCGTGCCGAGCACTGCAATCAGAGAGATCTCTCTGCTTAAAGAGATGCAGCATGGAAACATTGTTAGGTGATATGTTTCTTCCTTGCTCAATTGATAGATTGGTTTCGTTGTTGACATATGTCTATCGTCAGTTTTAGTAATTTCTGCAAGTTGAGTGCCTAAATGGATTAGGAGAAGGCACTAGATGATTGAATGAGATTATGTTTCCTGCTGTTTTGGTGCTGCTGGTGGAACGAAGTAGACTATGTTTGCATTTTTAGTGGGAGAGTTTGGTGCTTGTTTGTTTCCCATCCCTTAGAAAGTAGAATATACCTTTTGAGTGTAGATGTAGTTTCATGAGAGTTTACTTGCTGGCATTTTGTTGCTGCTACTGGAATGACCGTGGAATAGAACAGAAGCCTGAATCCATTGCTGTCAGGAAATCATACTCGTATTTCAACTTGGAGATAACAACTGCTAAGTCGTTCTGCTGTTGAACAATCTTGGTAATATTTTGGCTACTATTACGAAGTAGAATATTTCTGTGGATTGTTGAAAGCAGTAAAATGCGAGAAGCATTGGTTTCTTATTGTTTTGGCTGCTGTTAACAGAACACTGGTTGTTGCTGTTATAGCATGAAAGACAGCCTTATGTAAGTTCAGTTATGTAATTTGACGTCAATCCACCTTGCGTATGTGATAGCTCTTTAAGACACAATTTTAAGAGTATAAGTCACTGTGATGGTTTGTTTATTTTATGTACATTTAACTGGCGCTTTCCAAGTGTTTGAGGGCTTACTTACATATACGTGAAAGTATTTCGATGAGTGGGCCACATTGTTTCCTTAATTGATTTTTAGAGTAGAAGGTGTAATGTATTCCGATGAGTGGGCACATGTTAAGCTTTCAGTTTATTTTGTCAACTTGGTAGCATGAGGTACTTAAATGGGTCAACATAGAAGAATATGTTCTCTCAGTGTGCACTTGAGAGCTGGAGATTGTGTATTAGATGCATAGCTTCTTGTTTGCTATCTATGCTGATAAAAGTTTTTATTATGAACATTGAGGAAACACGAAATGAAGCACTTAAGTTTTTATTTTTTCGTGATTCTGATTCATAGTTTACTGCTTTAGGTTTATATAATTGGATAAGATACACTTAGTTCCATCAGCTTTGCAAGAAATGAACTTTTTGATGCAAAGGAAACATTGGGATAAATATGTATGATTAGGAAGCGTTGCATCTTATGAGTTGTTTCTTTTGGTTTCCATGAAGCAGGCTGCAAGATGTTGTCCACAGTGAGAGAAGAATATATTTAGTCTTTGAGTATCTGGACTTAGACTTGAAGAAGCATATGGATTCTTGTCCTGAGCTTGCTAAAGAACCACGCCTAGTAAAAGTAAGATTTTTCTTCAGCTACATCTTAGTGCAATCATTATTATGCATCAACTTTTTTAGATAGAGTGATGTTACATGCAGTTGATTGCATGAGAATCTTATTTTACGTCCATTTTCCAATTAATGTTGATATGGGTTAGAATGTTCCGTGTAATCCTCAACATATGGATCTTAAGTACATACCACTAGATTCCTGCATTCTTTTGTCCTATCAATTTGTTACTCTGTGATTGTCTTGTAGCTGGCTCGACTCAAATAAAACCAAATAATGCATGGATTAGACTTTAGAGATGATAAGAAATTCATACTAAATATATGATTATAATGTAGGCCTAGGGGATATTTGGCATTGCTTTTTGCCAACTTGTCCCATCTCCTTTTCAGCTTTTCGTTTCGCAAGAAATCTTCTACTGTACTCCAGAAATTATTTGAAAACTTTGGAGAGCATGGGTGAGTAGTATGTCTAGAATCATTATTTGTATAACTTTTTTTGAATTGTACGTCATTGAAAATTTGCTAATAAGTGTTTTGCTTTTGACATTTCATTTCATTTCATTTCTAAATGTGGTTCTCATTGTGAATTTTGTTTAGAGAACTGTGTAGCGCTTGGATCTAATTCCTTCTTAATGTCCTACAAGATACTTTAAGGGGATTAATGAAAAATGGGGCAGCATATCTCAGTTTTGTCTTTCTTAACTAGGAATTTCAAAAGTTGTCAAAGCATGTTACGTCTTCATAAGGCTTATCGTCAAACACGCACATCTTTACATCTGACTATATCGCATGCGTATTCAAATGTCAGTAAATGGCTTACCCAAAAAAATATGAGCTAGGATAGAATTATCGATTTATCGTAACAATGATGTTTTACCAGAGACACTCGGTTATTTCTTGGTTGGTCTTTGTATTGATAGAGTGCTCTTATGTAGCTGTTGCTGACTTAGACAATTGTGATTTCTAGTAGTGTTCTAATACTGGCTTATGGAAGAACTTACTTTATAGAATTTGTCTTCAAGAACAAAATGACTTCTTTTCTTGATGATTTTTTTACGACATTTATGTTTTTTCATTGCAGAGATATCTTTACCAGATTCTTCGTGGTATAGCCTACTGCCATTCTCATAGGGTTCTCCATCGGGACTTGAAACCCCAAAATCTATTGATAGATCCTCGCACAAATTCACTTAAGCTTGCAGATTTTGGGCTTGCTAGAGCTTTTGGCATTCCCGTTCGAACTTTTACTCACGAGGTATATGTCCCAAGAATTAATTTGAGCCTTTTGAGTGCATTTACATAAGTACATGTAAGCTCCTGTTCAAGCTTGGAATATACATTTCGCTAGACAAAGTGCCAATCGGTTCTGAAAGCCAATAAAACAAGATAGTTGCTTAGTAGGTCTTAATGCAATTATAGATAATTTCCTGCAGATACACTTTTGTTCCACTACAAGCTGCTATAAATCTAGAAGTCATACTCTTTAATGTTTTCAGGTGGTAACGCTATGGTATAGAGCACCTGAAATCTTACTTGGCGCTAAGCGTTATTCGACTCCTGTTGATATGTGGTCAGTTGGATGCATCTTTGCTGAAATGGTAAACCAGCGTCCTCTATTTCCTGGTGATTCTGAGATTGATGAGCTGTTCAAGATTTTCAGGTTTCTCTATATATGATTGTCAAGTTAGAGTTTCATTATCCATGCATTCTTTGTACGCTAAGTTTGACATTTTTGCCTTTTGTTGTGTTTATATCTTTGAAGAATTTTGGGCACTCCAAATGAAGAGACATGGCCAGGAGTTTCCTCTTTACCTGACTTCAAATCTGCATTTCCCAAATGGCTTCCTAAGGTATGAAGCATTGATTTGTTGGAAGCATTCCTCATTTTAAATATTCTGACTTTTTGTCATGGAAGCTGTATTAGGACAGAACATGAGGTGATAGCTATCCTGCAAAATCCATGCCTTTTTGTTGAATTTTCATCGTCTTCTGAATTCTGCACTGACATTTTTGTAGTTCTAAAACAATTATGGTTCCTGATCTGCAGGATCTTACAACAGTTGTCCCAACTCTTGAACCAGCTGGTATTGACCTCCTTTCAGTAAGTCATAAACACCACTTGCTGTAGCAATTTTGTTCTGGGTATTGATGCGTCATAAATGTTGAGCCTCAGCTTATAATCTAGAATTGAGGAGTTTCTTGACTGTTATTTTTCTCGTAATTGTTGGCATTTCTATATGAAGTAGAGGTTCTTGTTTCATTCTATAGTATTGATTGTATTAACTTATCCAGTTTTATTGTTTCAGAAAATGCTCCACTTACAACCAAGTAAAAGAATATCAGCTCGGCAGGCTCTTGAACACGAATACTTCAAAGATCTCGACTTAGCTTAAGCTTTGGCTTTATCAACCCTCGTCATGGTATATTATTTCAGAAGTCGGATGAGCAGCAACGTTGGTTTTAAGTATTGTATAATTTGTGTGCTTCTTCAACCCCTAAGAACTTTATTAGTTTGTAGTTTTTCACTAGTCTGTATTAAGAATCAGACACATTGATCCTGTTTCATATAGTAACCCCAGTTTGTGTGAGATATTTAATTTTACGTTCATGTTTCAACGACAAAAGAAACCCTTTTCTGAAACTGACTGCTATGTGTTGAAACCCCAGGCTAAACCCTGTACATTATCTGTAGTTGCAACAACTTTTAACTTGTGCAAGGTTTTTCGTGTTCTATGTTGCCTGTATTTTATGTGCATCCAAGACAACTTAGTAAAATTCTTTTTTGTTATTGAGCCTTGGGATGTAATCAAATGCTATATCGTTATCTTCATGTTTCTTTTGGAGATTGTTTTCAGCGCTAGAGCACTTTTTATTTTTATTTGTCGTTACTTTTGGTTGATTTGGCCTGAAAATTCTTGAGGCCTTTGACGCTACTCAAGTCGAGAGTCTCAACCTTGCGAGCGCGATTGGGGAGACTAGTGACTAGTGACATGTTCTTTTTTTAATACAGTTTAGCACTCGTATAATGTTGGAAAATATTATTATTATTATCGAACTTCCATAGTAGATTTCTGAGCAGCTGAGATTTCGTACTTCTCTTTTACATTAGTAGACGGATTTGGCTACTGACAAAGAGTGTTATCAGAAATTCAAGATGAGTGATGTTCATGGCTGCTGCTTTTACCTAGGAATGTATCAGGGATGTGACGAACAATAATCAGATATGAAAGTACTTTCATATTTCAATTTGACTTATTATTCATTTCTAGATTAACACGTCAATTCTAATGTCAATGAGGGGGGGAAAATATGAAAGTATGCTCGGGAATCGAAGCAGTGGCCATGTTATGTTTGGAATTCGGGAGAGGGTGGAAGAAAGATTGAACTTGCAAATTTTTTAGGTTGATAATGAAGTTAGAAATTTTGAGTTCCGATTCCGAAAACTATACGTATAGTTTCAGTTAGACTATTATGAAGGATCATTATTTCATTTTAACATTTTCAAAATTACCAATTGTTTTTTTTACTCTGTCAGGTTAAGAATTAAGATCACTTATAATTCTATGGAATGGATTAAAATGGAAGCAATATCGTTTTCCTCCTTTTTTTTTGTTTGTGATAAAAAATGTTCAACGTAAAGTAATAAATTATTTGTTAAGGTTAAAGTGTGAACAAACTTGCAATCTAAAACAGAAGATAGTTTCGGATTGCTTAAAAATAGAGTTAGAGAAGAAAATTTTTGTGAGTTTTTTAGTGAACGAGCTTACTATTTTTATAATTATATAGAAATACAAATGAATATTAATATCGGGTAGCAATCAGTATCAGCTCAATAAAAATTCAAAATTTTAACTCGATCGAATTATAAATTAATTTTTATCGAATTAATTAAATAATTCAAAATAGTATATATATATTATTTTTGCATAATTTTGATTAAAAATTTCAATCGAAATTAATACGTCTTACGATTAAGGTAAAATTTTAGCGATATATGTTTCCTCATAGCCTTCATATAACGGTAAAAATTTAATTTGTGACTAGTATATACACATTTTTAAAATAATATATGCCCATATTTTATCTATATATCTTAAAGACGCCCTAACTATCCTGTAATCTGCCATTAAAGTTAATCGCCGCGACAATAAGCAAACCTAAATTTCAGGAAAACAAAAAGCTTTATGATTACGCCGCACTACAGAAAGGGACACCAGTTCTAAGGTGTCATTATCTTGTTACGCAAAATGAGAACATTGTAAAACAGCCAGCTATCAACTGGAATCTATCAATTATATACACAAAAATATCACCAAAGACGTTGTAAATACAGCAATAAGAAGCTCAGTTACTGCAACCACTGACGCAGCACATAAATGATAAATCTAGCCAAGGCCACAAGCATACACTTGCATAATACAACCACCAAAAACCCTAAAAGAGAGCATAAATTTCTAAGATCATAACACGAACAAGTAGATGCAAGCCAATATCTTTTTAAAAATTACCATTATATATGCAGTTTTTATACCACCAAAGTCGAGTAAAACAACAGGCTGAAGACAAGCACATAACGCACAAGAATGCAACTCCGATTACAAGCAATAACTAATATTGGATATTACCCACTTGATGGTCAAATTCCGTGTTTCTTCAAGGAATTTAACCCACAGACTGAAGCCACAGTACGTCTGTGCATCTAAATGATTATGCAGTTCTTATCCGTTCAATCAGGTTGAAGTCAAAATCCTGCATGCTAATTCACAACATATAGAACCTCAACAAACAAGTGAGGACCTAAGTGAAGTTGCACTTGGTAGATGATTGCATGATACCCAACGAATAACTGATTCCGAAACCATGAGGTCTAGCTGCTCCAGTTCCCCAAGACCAATAGTGTGATTCCTTTTGCTTGCGATGCTGATTGTTCTTGACGCAGGGCCTGAGCCTCTCCTGATCTCGGCCGCTTTGCTATCTGCTTCTTTGAGGAGCTTCCCGATGCTGGCTTCTGAAATACAAAAGCTTATTGGATCAGACCAGTTTTACAAAGAAGAAAGAGACTTTGAGGCAGTAGTTCAGTGGTTATACCACTTTGAACTGTGTCTCTGCTTGACAAGCCACTGGCAAAACTGACATGACCTTCTTTCTCACTCATCAAAGGTGGGCTGAAGAAACTGAAGCTGGGCATTGTACGGATTGGAGATGTAGACTCTACACTGTTAGAATTAGAACTCTTTTTGAAGGAGAAGACAAAGGAAGGGACAGAAGGTGTAGCACTGGCAAGAAAGGCTGAAAACGATGACCTGCAAGTGAATGCAGGAGAAGAATGATCTGAATGGGCTTCACAAGTGACTGGAGTCCCACAATTACAGCTTACATCACGACTTTTTGAGGCCAACGGTGTGGAAAAGGAGCAGCTTCCTGCATCTTGCTGTCCAAACTTAATGCCGGGCAGCCAAAAAGGGTTCTCTAAGTTCTCTGCACATTCCTTGAGCCAGGGATGATCTGTAAAAGTAGAAGCCACACTCGTTCAAATGATTGAAAGCCTATTCAAAAGTGAAAGGACACTAAACACATAAAGATACTGCAATGATAAATTCACTATCCACTTTGCAGGATGGACCAACCAAGCAGTACAACTGGCACCTCTGCTGAGGGATGCCCTATCTAATTATCTTCGTAGCTCAGGCAATAAGCTGACACAACCAAAAAGCAATTCATCGTTACCTATCCTATCAGTCACAGCCATCCTGATTCTTCTTACAATCCAATCTCTTTGAAAAGGTGATGCTGGAAGCTAGGGGGTTAATTTGCAACAACCTATTCGCAAGAGCATCAGACATCGCAATGAATAATGAAAGAACAGGGACAGCAAAACATGACCTTTCCTCTCAAAACAAATTCTTATTGCGTTCTTAATGCTTCATCTATGATATCTCCTAAGAATCACATGCTAAACAATTTCTTTAACAGCAAATATCAGATAAAAAGAAACTAGAATGGAAAAAGCAAAATCAAAAGCAAGCAATATAGTTTACCTAGGACTTGCTTGGCAGTGAGCCTCTTTGTAGGATCTCTGCATAGCATTCCTGTAATTAACTCCTTGGCAGAAACTGATATGCTATCCCATGAATCAGATGGAAAGCACAATTCTGCTGTCCTAACTGCATCAAATATTCTTGACTTCGTCTTCCCCCAGAAAGGTGGTATCCCACTGAGTAATATATATAGAATAACCCCGGCGCTCCACACATCAGCTGCTTCGTTATACCCTCCCGACAAAACCTCTGGAGCAATGTAAAATGGACTTCCAACGGTACCCTGCAAGCTCTGGCCTGTATTAATCGGTCACAACTCAGATAATTCAGCATTAAGCACACTGCAGAACATCCAAGATCATTAAGAAACTCAACCGTGGGCTTAATTGGTGTTGACTTAATAAGCTGAAGTTAAGTTTGGGTTGGTAACGCCTAGTCCAATCCAAATAAACTAGGATAGAAGCACTCTAATGAATCTACAAAGGTAATGATGATGCTACCTCAGCAATTATCCGAAGAATTATAAACAACTAAGCAATTATCCCAAGAATTATAAACAACAAAAGAAGCAAAATTGACAGCCGTCAGCATAAGTGCATTACAAAAAAACGACCAAAAACAGACCATAAAACAGCTGAGCTATCATTTGTGATTGCATGAGACTATATGGATGCTGCATAAGCAACTATACTAAATGCTGAAAAGAAGCTAAACCCGTCACAATCAATTAAAACCCTCCAAAACAAAAAATTATTATGACAAGTCACAAAGCAGCTGAATTACCGGGCTTGAAGTAGGTAGCAAGCCCGAAATCTGCAAGCTTGATCGGCGATGAAGATGAATCATCAGCAAGCAGTATATTCTCCGGCTTCAAATCGCGGTGAACAACCCCATTCTCATGACAATAAGTAACCACCTCCACCAACTGCCTAAAAATTGTAGCAGCCTGCGACTCAGGGAACCGTCCATGCTGTTCAAGTCTATGAAACAACTCGCCACCAGCGCATAGCTCCATGACAAGATGAACATTTTCTGAATCCTCATAAACTGCTCGGAGGGCAACAACATTGGGGTGAACTGAAAGTCGAGCCATCACATCAATTTCAAGCTTAACACTTCGGAGATCTTCGGAGGAAACGAGTCTGTCTTTCTTTATAGACTTGCAGGCAAGTAGCTCGCCGGTGAGTAGATCAGTGCAGGATCGAATTAGACCGAATTGACCCCAACCGAGCTGATCTCCTAGACCATAGCGTGATTCTAAGCAGGACACATGAGCAGTGGTGCCGAGTATCGGGTCGCCGAGGCCCGGGGTCTTGTAGCAGTTGAAGGGCCAGTGCAGCCCATCGCCGGCCATCCGGTGGAATGGTTGCTGAAAGATTGTTCAGAAGCTTCAATTCAACATTTGAAACGGAAAGGAGCGAGTTGTATTCAGGGAAGACGTAAAGTTTAGAGTTTAGTGGGAAATTAATTAAGTATTCTAAAGCTCTAACTAGAGTGAGTTTTCGCGTTTTTCATCACAATACAGAAGCAACACTCTGGATCAACAGTTTAGACAGAGATCTTTCAAAGAAGGTGAAGAATTCTAGCTTCTTGTTATGAAAAAAATTCAAATTTCAGAACCAAAACTAGGAGCTCAGAAGGAAATCCGAACTCTGGTACAGGGTTAAATTAAAATTAGCGAATAACAGGGTTTGATTAATGAATTTATATGAATTTGAAAGAGATGGAGAAGAAACAAATCAAATTTCACGACTTCGAAAGTAGAACTGCAGAAAATTTGAGATTAGTAGAAAACAGAATCCACGCACTAGATTAGTAGAAAAATCGAAAACTTCTTCAAAGATTCGGTTGGAATATGAGTGACAAGAACAAGACCCAGCATCCAAAAATCAAGAAAAATAAAAAGCGTTAAATTACAAAAAATTAGTGAATAATTTAGTAGAAATTTAGAAGCTCGAGAGATTGAAAAGGCTGCAGCTTTGTTAGAAGAGCGAAGAAGAATCTAGAGAGAGAGAAGCAGAAGCAGAAGTGGGTGAGGAAAGATGGAAAGAAGATTTGATCACGGGAATCCAGTGAGTAGAAAAAGGAAAAATATTTAATATTTTATTTGCTTATTATATATAATAATTATGATTGATTAATTAATTTGTGTTTAATTATTCTAGTTACTAACTTATGTGGCTCATTTATTTCCGAACTCTTCTTCCGAATATATTTTATTTATTCATAATACATTTTTCTAAAATAATATTAAAGAAACTTTATATTTATTTTTAATAATTTAAATCGATTACATTGTTAATGTAGTTACTCTCATTTGTTTATTATTTATTTAAGCATAATTAAGCTAAGATATTAGTCATGGTGGAGCACGGATGGCTAAATGGCAGTGGTTTGCCTATATAGATGACATAAACTACCTTATTATGTTAAGGTTCTCAAAACCAAAACCATAAATCAGTAATTATTCTAATAACATCATATTAAAAGCCACTGTATTTATTAAGAGATTGAAAGCTAACGGCGTGCCATCATATGAATCGATAATTTTTGGATTGACTTAAAATTATAATTGGCCAATAATATGAAAATTCAGTCACCGGCATCCAAGAAGATGAACATTTAAATTTTTCCTTACAAACACTTCAATTTTCAATCTTGATTTCAAACTAGAATATATACACTTCATTCTTTTTCAATCAATCGAGTAGAACAAAAATCAACAAAGCAACCAAGAGCTCACCGGCATCAAAATTTATCTTCTATGATCTTTCAAGAAAGAAAATTTTGATCATTCAGAATGGCGGCAACATCTTCGATCCATTCTTTCTTGATCTTTGGGATCCTTTTCTAAAACTTCTTTCCTTTTGATAATAACAGATCCAACATTGTGATGATTAGCATCAATAAGACCTCTGCATTTGTTAATGTGCACATCGATTAGAGGGAAAGATCTGAAGCACACGTTTTCAAGGCAAACTTGTCTGGAGTGGTAGAGGAAATCAAATTTTGTAAGATTACGGTGAAGAAACCAATGATAGAGATTGCCTAAAACAGAAAAAAGAGCTAGTGTCACCGATGAAGATCCACCACAAAGTTGATTTGGATCAAACAATTTTTTTTAGTCAAATAATTTTTTATTTTAATCAGCTTGGTTTGATGAATGAAATTAATGAACTCTCATATTTCAGAAATATGTAATATTCACAAAGAATTTTGCTTCGGCGGGAAGCTTCGGTGGAGGTTAGGGTTTCGCCTCCTGCAGTTCGTTCGAGTCAATTGGCTCTTCCGAGCGATGCCAGTAGGTAAGAGAAGGACGCCGTAGAGAAGGAAGGAAAAATCGAAGCTAGAGGAGGTGTTGTCAATCGGAGAAAAAGACGGCCGGAAACGTGTGTGGACGAGCCAAAGAAGTAATGGAAAAAAATTTCCGTGAGGGAAGTAATGAAAAAATTTTCTTTAAATAACTCAGATCGATCCGCACAGATGGATTGTTAGATCGATCCGTTCGGATCATTGATATAATCAAGATTTAAATTTTGAAATGATTTACCATCCGGATCGATGATTTTTAGATCGATCTGGTCCGGATCTACCAACTATATGGGCCATTAGCTTCCTGATTGATAATTATCTTCTCTATTTTATCAAAAGGACCAAAACTGCTAATAGCAATAACCAATGAATTGCTAAATGTTAAACAAACTATTAGGTGACCGTAACTGCAATACTGCCGTTTGGTAACGGATTGATGAAACCCGAGATCTCACTGCTGACGTCGCTATTACCTTGTTCTGGAACTTGCTGCCTACTGCTTTTTCTACTTGCTCTCTTTTTTTTTTTGAATGGTTAGAGTGCATTCTTTTATAATAAATAAGTAATTTAAAAAGTACCTTCTTGAAAAAATAAATCTTTGAAAATAAATTATGAAGACTAAATGATTCCAAAAAATATGAAAAATTATCTAAACAACTTTTTCCTCAAAACAATCGCTTTATAGATGAAAAGAACACATCTTTAATTTGTTAGTTTTTTTCTACATATGTTAAAAGTGAAAGTTAGAGCATTTTTATTCAAATTTGTGTACTATTGTTTGATGATCCTTGGATAAAACTTAACATAAAATAATAGCTTAAAAGTAAAGATGAGAAAAGTAAATAGCTTAAAAAAATTTGTGTACTATTCATGCATAGTTATATATGTGACGAATTTATAATTCTTTTTAGAACCAATTAGAGATGAGAAAAGTGAGCCCAAATTTTTATGAATATCATCTCAAAATAATTGATAAGCAATGTGGGACTAAACCTTTTCTTTAATACTTACCCTCCAGTGAAGCATTTTTTTTTGATAAATTGAACTGATACGGGCTACGTGTTCTGTAATGAATTGGATAAAACGAACGATCTGTCCTGAAATGAAATAGATATGAATAATAAAGTTAGATTTAGCTCATATCTTGGGCCGATCCGGTCCAATCCTTTCTGATACTATGTGACGAATCTAGAATTCTTCTCAAAATCAATTGGCGATGAGAAAAGTGAGCACAAGTCTTTATAAATATTATCTCAGAACTATTGATAAATAATATCGGACTAAATTTTTTCTTTAATAATATCCAAATTAATTTATTGCACTGCCTAATAATGCATGTTCTTGGCCTACTATCTTGATGCATATAGTGGTCTTGATCTTGCAATTTTTTAAAAACTAACAAAAAATTTAAACGTACTTTTTAAAATATATTTTTTAAAATAAAAAATATTTTTTTATTTTAATAAATAAATTATATAATTTTTATTTTAAAAAATAAAAAATAATAAAATTTTTTTACTATATAAAATTTTAAATAAATTTTACAAAATATTATAAAATTTATTAAAAATATATAAAATTAAAAATTATTTTTTAAAACGCGTTGCCAAATACGTCTTACGGAACTCGAGAGCTACCAAAGTTTCTTAGTTTTATTTTAGACTCAGGTTCAACAAGCTATGTACCTTCGTTTCGTGGTTCATGAAAAAGGGATCTAATTTTCTTAAGTTGCCTTTAACTTAGAAGTCGGCTTGATTCAGTAATAACATCGTGTTATTGTCATCACTAAAAAGTCATTTAATTTTTCATGTATCAATTCAATTTAGAGTTGCGAATTTGCGATCCAGTTCTGTATTTGCCAATCTCTTTCACGTTATAATTGCAAAAATATTCCATTTGGAATGCTGCACTCTTTTGGTGATTGATGAGCTGGTGTTCTGTTGCTGGCTTAATTAACTCATACTGCAGCATTCTAATAAATTAGCTTTGCTTTCGGATACACTGAGTTTCTCTTCAGAGGATAAAGGCGTTATTTGGCTATTTTGCTGAGCATTTCATAACATTTGAAAAATTAATTTAAATATTTTTTATAATATTATATAAATTTTATTTAAATTTTAAAAACATAAAAAAATTTTATTCAGTACAATTATTATTATTATTTTGTATTTAAAAATTTATATTTTATAAGCACTAATGAATATCTCGGAAGCTTATGAGGACGAACCAAACCTTTTGTGATTGTTGGGCTTCATGGTATCTGCTTGATGAATCTGTTTTTAGGTTATAAACAATGATATTTGAGGGAAATAATTTAAATTTAGAGTCCGTTTGGAATTGCATTTCTCTAACTGAATTTTTTTATTTTTCATTTCATATTTTTTAATATATATTTTATAAGTATTTAAAAAATTTATTTAAAAATTTAAAAAGTATAAAAGAATTTTACATAATGAGATTTTTTTATTGCATATTTTTATTAATTTTTGAAAGTAAAAAAATAAAATTTATTTTTCAAAAAATAAAATATACTTTTATTTCAAAAAATCTTTTATTTTATAGGCACTCCCAAACACTACTTTACTATTGGAGAATGCCTCGTTCATAGGGGTGGCAATATGGGTTAATGGGTCGATTCCGGATCGACCCATATAATAATCTGATAAAAAATATTCAACTCTAACTCGACCCGTTTATTTATATGGGTCAAAATTATCAATCCTAACCCAACCTATTTATAACCAGGTCAAACTCGGGTCGACCCATTTAATAATTAAATTATTAAATAAAAATTATAAATATTAATTTTAATAATAATATATCAAAATTATTAATTATGATGTATTTAAAAAAAAAATATTAATTTTGATAAATTTATAAATTAAATAAAAATTAGTTAAAATTAAGATAAATTAAAAATATATAAATTAAATTCACATTTTTTGCTATTTTTTAAGTAATGTATACTATATAAATAGTTAAACGGATCATTTTCGGATCGACCCGAATCCGGCCCGAATCCGTTTAAATTTTCGGATCAACCCGAAATCGATCTAAATCCGTCTAAGACTTGACCCGAATCCGTCGATTTTGGGTTGGGTTTTTTGGGTTGGGTCGATTTTTGCCGCCCCTACTCGTTCATGGACTACAAGCAAATAAGGAATAAAAAGTGAAGGAATTTAAGTTTGAACGAGGAGCGAAAGAGGCACCAGTCAGAACAGCTACCTAAAAGTGGAAATGGCATTCATTTTCTCAGCTGATTTTGTTTTTGTTCTTAAAACTGCAGTTGATTAGATATGCATTTGTTATGGTATTTGAATGTTGGATTCCTTCCCTATAATGTTCTGCTATCAAAGATGTCAGACATACTTATTTGTAAAATTTGAAATAATCATTTTATGCCTTAGCTTCTGTTTTGTAGTTCTTATGAAACTGGATTTTGTGCTTCATGATCGCAAGAAGCTGATAAACTAACCTAATGCTATATAAAATTAAAAATTTAACGATAAAATTATAATAAATAACTAATTTAATTCTTCATTGATAACATGAGTTAGCTTAGCTCTTACTATATTGATAGAGTTCTTAAGCTAACAAAACTTTCTAACGCTAAGACTCCTACTCAATGTTATCAAAATTTCAATTTAAAATTTTAAACTTTTATAATTTTATATTACCAAAATGCTCTTTTATTAATAAAATCATTTTTTGAGTAATATTGCATCCAGGTTGTGATTTTAACCATAACTTCAATAAAATTGTGATTTTTTTTTGTTTTTTATGCGAATTCTCTTTTGAAGGTTTTTTATACTTAACTAAAATTTGAGAAGGCTTTCGTAAAATTTAGAGGAGTTCTCTATAAAATAAAATTTTGAAAGATCTTTTTTAAAACAATATAGAGAGGTTTTTTATAAAATTTAAATAGATTAAAAAAATTTCTTCTAAAAGTATTAAAAAATTTTTATAAAATTCTTTTATAATAGTATTAAAATTTTTATATAAAATTTATCAGTTCGTAAAATCTTACGATTTTATTTTAAAAATTTAAATTTTAAGATACTAGTCAAATAAAACGATTCCATATAAAATTCAGTTTTGATAACCTTGTACTCAACTATTCAATTTTCTAATAAAACACAAACAACTTAGTTTCCTAACATAACACAGATTCCTATTGACTGGTTTTCTGAAGTTGTCCTGTCATTTCATTATTATTGTGAAGCTTGTTTATGGCTGATTGAAGCAACTAGATCCTGCATTTTCGCTATTGTGCACCTCTCCTTTTCATTTGTTTTGGCTGTAGATTGTACGAGTTTGGCGAACAAGTTGTAGTAAATATAAGATTGATTACAATTCAATCGGATAAAGGATAATTTATATATTGTGGATATCATCTTTGAGTTCCATAAAATTTATTTCTTGCCCACTATTAAGAGTTCAAATAAAAAACTAGAACTCCTGCTATCAACCAGATTTGCTAAGAGTTTGGAATTAGTTAATCCGAAAAGTAGCAGAAGAATTTATTGGTAAGTAAGCTATTACCAAATAAAATTTAAAAAGTGAAAATCTGTTTAGAGAAAAATAAAGAAAAATGTCAGAAGTGGGATTTGAACCCACGCTCTCTTTCGAGAATCAGAACTTGAATCTGACGCCTTAGACCACTCGGCCATCCTGACATTTTGCTAAAGTGCTTGCAACTTTAATTTGTAATTTATGCTCTCATGGATGATGTTGTCTTTTCAGTTCTTTCTCTAAAGCAAATTCAACTTTATCTACTTTTTCAAGTCCTATATGTCTATCAATTACATACGCTAATTAGGTTTACTCTCTGAGCTATCTTAACAAACAACATAACAGCACAAATAAAAAGTCAGCTTCAACAGAAAAGAATTAAAGAAAACGATACAGAGTTATGGTTTTTGTTTCTCATCAGGAGTTTTAGTTACTACAGGAAGTTTTCAAAAGCTTAATCAGTTCTTGATATTGTTGTTTTTATGATACTTAAGTTTTTGCAAGGAAAAATATTTCAAACTTCAAAGCTTAATGTGTAGCAACTATATAAGTGTTACTTACATCTGCATGCCTTCTAAACAATATCCATGATGGCTTAAGCAGATTGTTAGAAACTTGTAAGAGAATACCTTCATTATCTGTGCTTACGCCGTTAGTTTACATTTTCCGGATCACAGATGATGGATCTTTAATCTTTGCATGTCGTAATCAAGCTCAAGTCAGGAATAGAGCAACTCTCTTTTGGCAGGGGTACAGCAGCAAATTAAGAAGAACAAGACTAACCATTTCCTCATAAAATTAACTAATTAACCTCTCTCATAATTTTCAACAGTAACCTTCATAAGGAGAGATACCCTACAACTGTCTTTAGGTCGAATCTTCTTCAACTCCTCTGCATTCTCTCTAATTGATTTCGAGGCCTTTTTAAGGGGTGAATGCAGTAAGTAGCGTTCTACCTCTGAAGGTTCAACGGTATGGGATTTCCCGTCGAACATGATCTCTTTTACGTTTTTACTTTTAGAATATGTTTGAGAGTATATATAAAATAATCTTTTTCTGAAATAAAATTTATTTTTATTTTATTTTGAAAATAAAATTTTATTTTGTTTATCTCAAACAATAATAAAATTAAATAATAATAAAATTTTACAACATAATCTTTTTATAATTTAATTTTTTAAATAAATTTTATAAGTATTAAAAAATTTTCTTAAAGATATAAAATAAAATAGAGAAATAAAAAGTACTCTATAAGCATTGCCAAACGCAATCTTAGAACAGAGAAATGGTCATATTCAGAATACTGAAAAGATAGAACTTAAAAAAACCTTTTCATAGCTTTTCAAAATATATATATCTATATATATAGAAGTACATATGAGGTATAATTTATCTATGTCATCTAACATTTTAAAAGAACGAACATTCTACGGCATTGTACATTGCTTATTTAAGCTTAAAAAACCTAAAAAAGACATACTAAACATGTATGAAGACACAAAAATTTGTACATTGCGACAACAATAGAAAATTGATCAAGGGACTACGGGAGTGTAGAGGTTTTGTGGATGAGGATGATATGCTGCGGTTGCCTTCTTTTCTTTCTTCTTTTCAATGAATAGGTAACATTCTGATCGAATGGTAGCAACCGATTGTCATTTCATGCGCAAGATGACTTAGATTATTTCTCCATCTCACCTTACCATCTATATTCTTCCCTATTTATATGGTTACAAAATCGTGTGGTGTGGATTGTTCATCATGATATTGGACATCTTTTGTTCCATGATAAAAAGGAAATCCATTTACCTATGGAAACACAACATCCTAACTGACTAAAATTCAGAAAACAATCTTGGGCTCGTCAAGATAATGTAGGATGATTCTGCTCACTCGCCTTTCCGGAGTCTTTCCAATGCTGCCTCTGCCTCTTGCAATTGTATTCTTAATGATGATACCCGGTGTTCCAGCTCTTCTACTGTGCCTCTTGTAAACCGAGGCTTATAAGGTGTCAAGAAGTTCTTTGAAAACTCTTTTAAAGCTGACACTCCACATACCTTCGCAGACACGACATACTTTAAATGAAGGAAATGCCATTTTATCACACATCAAAATGAGGTAAGAAACTAAAACAATTACCTCCTCTGGAAGCAATGGCAGCTTAGTAATATGAAAATCATCGTATAGCATGTAGAACTGATTAATATACTTCTGCTGCATCCTCATTCGGGCATTCAACAGCTTGGACTCAACAGCTACAGACATAAAAAGAAAACAATAATAAAACACGGTAACAGGTTAAATTTAACATTAGAATTGCTGTTTGCAAAAAGACTGGAAACATATTAGTTGTTTGAAAGTAAATTACCTTCATCATGAAACAGAACTTGGTTAATGATAATATTATGAGCATCGATCTCAAATTTGGTCAATTCCTGCATCAACCTCTCTGTTTCATAAAAGGATAGAAATTCAGGGATGCAGACACATACAAAGGTTGTTAAATCCTGTGTAGAAACCAATGAGTCGGTTAGCAAGGGCAAACGTTGATTAAACCCAAACACAGAGCAAAAGTAAAACTTCAATAAAAGATAAACATGAAAACACCATATGGCTTTCCAGATTAAGATTGCAAAATATACGTGCTGAAAACTTAATATAGCATGCATATATGTATTCCCAATTCTAAAATTTTAACTCAAACGTCCAACCAACTCATACACTGCAAATGCAGAGAAGAATAACTGTTATGCCATCAAGTATAAAACGTTTCCTGCCTACAATCAGTTGATATGCTTAAACCATTTAATATACAGAAGATTACACTAATACACAGGAACTCACAGTTGAAAGTACGAATCATACAGGATCTTTGAATTGTTTGTTGACTTGCTCAATCACCTCCTTCATCCCTTCAAGCTTTCCAAGCATGGCATCCTCACTGAACTGATCATGCAATCCAAACATACGAGTTGCCTAGCATAAGGTGAATACATATCGTATCTATTAGCATGATACAAAAAAGACAAAACTTAACATACTAAAATAGTGTTACATGCATATGCCTCATGTACAATACACAGCTAAAATATGTATAAACTGAAAATGGCAAGAGGCAAAAATTTTTAGTAGAATAACGATACAAGTATATTGGATACTTCCTTCAAATAATGGCTTTTCCATGCATGTCCAGAAACCTTACTGTTACAAATTAAGCTTAAGATTGTCATGCTGTACTTGGAGCTTGTGAAATATGAAACAGATTCTTGCATCATTGAAATTTTAATACATAGCTTAAATTTCAGATTTTCTCTTGCCTTTCAAATATTGCAGCATGGTCAACACTCTCAAAAGCCAACTTGTAACCAGTTATTAAACTCCCAGTATCACCAAAAACAAGGCATACTGTTCTGCTATGAACTTCTCAGAAAAATGCAACAAAAGAAGCATAACACGTCAAGCTATCCAAGAACTGAGTAATCAAGTGTTCAATACTTCATCAAACACCAGAGATCCCTTTATAATATACTACCTGACTAATCAAGCCCTCAAATCTATTTTTCAACGCCAGCATTTTAGCTAGCCCCTTCTCTAAAGTTGATGGGAACTGCAGTAACCTCAGTGTATGTCCAGTTGGAGCAGTATCGAAAACAATTACAGAGTAATCCATTGTTTGAACTAATCTGTAGTAGAAAAGGAGTTGCACGAATGATATCTTTGCAAGGGGCGGGCTCAGACATGAACCGTATTAATATTAACTAGTACATTGTCTTATTTACAGGAAACAATATATACAGAAAAGAAGAACTCTAAGGAATATGGTGCAATACATATCCAGACCACAAGGATAATATCTAAAAAGTTTAGGTTAATATTTCAAGTAAATTACCCACCCACCTGGTGGGATGATTAACTGTTTTTGTTGTTGTTTAAACAAATTCAGTATGCCCAGATATCAAGCTAACTTCTGAGCTAAAGAATGCTACAATATAGACATATGCCAACAGTAGATAAGGACCTGTTAATCATCATGGTTAGGAAAGAAATATATGGACCTTGGCTGAGCTACATGCTAAGTTTTCTAATGTTTTCATAGAGGTACATCCCATTTGCAGTAGGTACTACCTGTTAGCCATTATAAGCACAAAACATACTTCAGGATTTTGAAAATAAACAAAGATTCAACGTGTTCTCTAAAAGTATACAAAATCCCCCTTCAGTTCACTTTTATTGGAAACTTCCTGTTGCACTTAACCTAAGAACAAGGCCATATTAACTGTGTTAAAATGAAGCTCCACATACGGGATTGAAAGGTTTCTAGCACATCCTAATGATTTACAAGACGATCCATACAAAACCGAATGTGAAAATGTAAGCCACTCAAGCAAGAAAGGAATAACTCACTTGAGCATTTCTGCGAAACTCATAGCCTCATCAACTCCAGGAATAGCATTAGAAAGCTCTGAGATGAATCCTTCCGTTCCTTCATCATTTGGAAGGTCATCACTCTCTACCTTGGGATCCACCTCCTGTCAAGACAAACATTGGATGATAAAATCAGCTAAGAAATTACTAAGCAAAGCATGCCATGATGAACTAGGTGAGTAACCACAGGTCCACAGCAACAACTTTTATTACAAAAGTAACAAGATAATGCATTATACAATATAGAAAAATAGAAGGAATTCTAACCAAAATTAACAAAAATATAATGTAAACATGCGATTTGAAAGAATGACTACCTTCCAATCAACCAGTCACCCCCATTAGCAATTATTGAACTTGGACTTAACCATGGATGCAACAATGGATCATGATTATCCCATCTAGCATGATTTAGTTTCCAGTTCCACCTTCCTAACAACACAAACACTACACCTCACGGCATACTTGCTCCTCTTCTCTCCCTCCTTGCCTCCCCTTCAGGGTATACTTAAGAGTCTAAATACACACTTCTCCTCCAACAACATCAACAGTAAAAGAATAACTTCTCTTCTCCCATATAGATGCACATGAACATTACAACACTAACCGAGTTACAAACAGCAACCCATAAGTGAAATCTAAAAACGCCCTACAGTCCATATTACTTGCTTATAACATGTAAATTCTGAAAAAATGCAACAAAAATTTCTTCCCTAATAGGTTACACAACATAATCCGATCGCTCAATTCATAAAATGAAAACTTTTTCACTTCGGCTTTTTTAACACATTACCATGGCATAGAGGTTGCTGAATCCATTAACAAGCGTGGGTGTTTTAGTGAACCGCTGCTGAAAAGCGTCGCTGAGATTATGCGCTGGATCAGTAGAGATCACGAGCACCGATTGCCGCACGGAAGCGAGAAGAATCGAAAGAATCGAACTACACGTAGTCTTCCCAACACCTCCCTTACCTCCTACGAACACCCACTTCAAGCTCTCTTGTTCTAGAATATTCTTCAAAGATCCTTCCGGTATGGTCACATCTTCTTCCTCCATTTGTTCTTCTTCGATTCAATCCCGCGTCTTCTCCTCTCTCTCTCTGTCAGTATGCTAGTTATTTTTCCTTCTTGTTTAGGTTTCTAACGATCTTTTTTTCAATGGGCTGGATTTTACAACTTCGAAACGAGAGAGCCGATCTTAGCTCATTTGGACTCTAATTATTGGGCCCGTCAAACGTTGGGCTGAAAACTAAGTCCACTCCTACTACTCAATTTGTTGTTTTAGCTCGTGGACCCGTCGAACTTAAAACAGATCGATCGATACTTACAACGCTCAATTATTAATCTTCGCTCTACGATGGAATTTGAATGGTCAGGATTTAGCAGAGTGAGCTCTGACTGTTTGTGTCAGAACAAGGGCTACAAATGTTCCCCCATGCCAATTAGTGGGGCTCAAAACAGATCGATACATACAATGCTCGGTCAGAAATATCTACCGTACATTGCAATTTGGACGGTAAAGATTTTTGTAGAAATGGAGTACAACAACGTGGTGTGCAGCATGTGAGTTTGTTTTGGAAACAATAAAGCAACTCATGTGTGGACAGTTTATACGTGTTTCCCCATTTTAAAGAAAATAAGTTATAAATCAATTCATAGCCCTAGTAATTGATCCAACGGTTGAGATATGCCTAGATCTATGCGCCGGAGAAAATCCAAATTGCTAGGCGTGAGAGTTTCCGGAACGGGTTTGATATTCTGGATCACACCTTTATCCATGTAGTTACTTGTAAGAGTTTAGATGTCTGACTTTTTCTATATCAATCCACTTGTTATGGTTTTTCAAACGTGGCTACTGTATTTTATATTTCATAATATCTGCTCCTCGCACAGTGTTGCAGTATTTATTTTCAATTTTTTGTAGATGTTATTACGCGTGTGCCTCTTCCTAAACAAAAAGATAAAATAAGAAAGTGGATTGATTTCACAAAATTCTTAAATCATAACAAAAGTTTGCTTTTTTTTTTTATAATAAACAACTGCAAGGTGGTGAAGGCACATGAGATTTTTGTGATAGAGACAACAGTCACAATCTGATTATATTTTTATGATCCTTTGAATAGAACTCAACAAGCGAGTCCAATACATGAAAGTTGGCAACTTTAACCTTCTAATGCAGTCTGGTCTCAGGGGATAAAATTTTTTTTTATAAACAAAAGCTTTAATATATTATTTAATAAAATTTTTTAATTATAAAAATTATATATATATATAATTATTTTATAATTTATATTTTATTTATATTTTTTGAATTATAAAAAAAATTTTAAAAATTTATGCATAACTTTTTAAAATTAAAAAGTTTATTAAAATTGATAAATAGTTTCAAATATGCTCTCATTCAATGAAAGTCACAATATTTGTGCCAAAAATCAAATTTTTTAGATAACCAATGAGTTTCTTATCATTGTTCAATGCTCATTCGAGAAAAGATCTCTAATTTGCCCACAAAGAATCTCAACCATATGTGCGTGCTCAGAATACTAAAAGATATCTGCGAAAAAGATTAGACAAATAAAATTTTTTCTATTTCATAATTTAAGAAGTTATTTTGTAATTACAATTATCTGTTATCATCATTTTTATAAATTTTTAACTCTTTCAAATTTAGATCGTCTAATATTTGCATCAAGTTATGCAAGCGTTTATTATAATAATAATATTCACTCGATCGTCGAATATTTTTTTCAAATGAGAGACTAAACATGCAAACTTCTATTATATAGGGATTTGGATTTGCCATAAAATTATTTTAATTATATTTTCATAGTAAACTCCACCTTCATAAATAGGCAAGCTTGAAAATCATGTGGTCCATAACTCAACGGGTCCGGATCTACTATTTATTTATTTATTAGCGGATCTAGTGGGTAGGTGGATATCCATATAGAGACTTAAGTAGGAGGACACGGTGGTGGGTAAAGAAGTAGGAGTCGAGCCTTGCGCCCAGCCCCTTGTTCCCTCCCGAGACTTCAGCCCAACAGAAATCTCGAACCAAATACAACCGATACTTCCAACCAAAATTTTCAATTTTTCATCACCATCACTTATCAATCAAGAAAGAACAGAAAGAGGGAATTCTTTGTTTGTAGAGATCGAAGAGAAGCTGAGCGATGGAATCTAGGAAAGATGTTGGAATTCTGGCTCTGGACATCTACTTCCCTCCAACTTGTGTCCAGCAGGTAGACAATTTCTTTTTTTTTTTTTTTGGTTTGGTTTCTTTTATCGACCGTTTGCTTGTTTTGGTCTGTTTTGTTGTGGATTTTTTCTTGAAAGATTGGGTTTTTGGGTTACGTACAGTCAGTGGATTGAGGTGTAGCATTTGTTTCTATATATTTCGTTTGATCTCTGTTATACTATTGGCGGATGGTGGAGAAGGTAGATGTGATAGTATGAGAGATTACTATTTGGATGTTTTTTGGTCAGTTGGAGTTAGAAACGTGGATTGTGATTTTATAATCAGCTTCAGTGGGTTGCATTTGCTTTCAAAAAGATTTTCTCTCTGTTATCGGGGTTTTAGTTGTGGTTTCGATCGTTTTACAGAAGCAACAAGCATTTCTTTGATTTTCTAATTTTTATGAGGTTTGAGTTTTGTTTTCAACGAATTTGAAAATTTTAGATATTTTCCCCTTGAGTTGTCATTTGTGCGATCTGAATCTTTTCCAAAAGCCGAGGCTTTAGAAAAGTTTGCATGAAAAACTGATTTTTGTATATAAACTTATGGGATCTGATGTTACGAAAGCTGTATTTTGTGTAATAGAACATGATACTCTTCGAACACACGAATTCATTAAGAGAATTACAAGTTTTGATTTTATCACTATGTTGAATTATAATCTGTTTTTTTTTTAAAAATAAATTTCGTGCTTGTTGTAGATTTTTTTATTTATGGTTTTATTTCATTTATTACCACTTTCTTGAAAGTTGTTTTTTGTATTTATTTTTGGAATATTCTGTTTGATGTCTTTTCTGTGATTGTCATTGTCTTAGTTTGTATGGAAGATGGACTCTTTTGTACCCTGGGCTGTTGTGAAGTTCTGGATGTTAATGATTCTTTGACGTTTTCTTTTTTGTTGGGTAAACCCTGTGACTTCTAAACAACATGGATAACTTTGCTAGGAATCTCTGGAGGCATTCGATGGTGCCAGCAAAGGGAAGTATACTATTGGGCTTGGACAAGATTGCATGGCTTTCTGCACAGAAGTGGAGGATGTTATTTCCATGAGGTACTAATGCCAATAGATTCATATGTGGTCCCAAAATTTTGATGATGATGTTAGCGAACTTGTTTGCTCAGCTCCAGTTCTCTTATAAAGGAAAAGCTTTTATATCAGTTTTGTGTGCATTACTCTGTAGTGGAGTCTTTAACTTCCCCAACTTTATCCTATTGATGAGGAAGTTTATCTAGGATACTTACTTTCCAAAGGCGTAATTATGTTAAGGCTAAACTTATTTTTTTTCTGAAAAAAATGTTGCTTGCAAGACATTGTTAGTCACAGAGTTATGTAAGTTTATTTTGGGAATTTAAGTAGGGTGTGGCATATGCGTGTAATTACCTTGAAGACCAAGTGATGGCTTCAATTTTTCAGGTGATCCGTAGGTAGCGGGCTACAAACTGATATACCGCATACAGCAGATAGGGGCATTACCTGACATTACCTGCCATACTACCTTTTCTATACAGAGCTGATTTAATTGTTATTTCTTTAAGATTTTTTTATCCTGGCACCTATTCTTTGTGGACAGATTCCTAGGATGTATTAGTTCATGCCTTGCAGTTTAGGATATAGATTCTTTTAAGGCCTTACTTTTCTTTATACCATTATGTTAGGCCAAATATATTCTGCTATCAAATATGCTTGAGATGCAAAATTGGCATGAATAGAATCTCAATATGGAAAATTTCCGGATAAATGTTTTAGCTTGTTAAGCCTCGGTATTGGTCAGTACTTTAGTAGCCAGAATCATTATGAGTTACTGATATGAAGTTCTTGTCAGCTTGACAGTTGTGACATCCCTTCTCGAGAAGTATCATGTTGATCCTAGGCAAATTGGACGTTTGGAAGTTGGCAGCGAAACAGTGATAGACAAGAGCAAGTCCATCAAGACTTGGATTATGCAGATATTTGAGGTTTCCACGTGACTTTTTGCTGGACTTATTGTTCTTCTATATTGTCTTTACTTTTGAGTTTTACTGTTATATGAGAACCAGATTGGTGCATAAAAATATGCAGCGAAAGGGCTGTTTATTTTCTCAGATATGCATATTTTGTTAACATTTGTCATATAAAATAACGTACCTATGTAGTCACTGAGTTTGTGGAATGTTTTTGTAACATGCTATTCGCTTTTGCTTGGCCACTTAATAATTGGTCACTATCGTCTGTTTGGAATATGCAGGCATGTGGCAACACAGACATTGAAGGTGTGGACTCAACAAATGCCTGTTATGGAGGAACAGCTGCCCTGTTCAATTGTGTAAACTGGGTTGAGAGTAGCTCATGGGATGGACGCTATGGACTTGTTGTTTGTACAGATAGTGCGGTATGTTATTTTGAAAACTTATTTGTTATATGCTAGAGCCTTTATAGGTTCTATAAACGCGCAATGGTTGAACAATCCATTTCTTTTGGTTATGTGAACCTTAATCAGTGGTTTCATTTTAGAGGAGCATTCAGTCGTAGCATCATAAGTTAGTCCCAGATTCCAGGGGAATTGAGATAGCAGATCTTTCTGTGTGGTTTTGTTCCTCATATCCAATTTTATTGTGTCAGGTTTATGCTGAAGGACCTGCTCGACCTACAGGTGGTGCAGCTGCTATTGCAATGCTGATTGGACCAGATGCTCCAATTGCCTTCGAGAGCAAATACAGGGGAACTCATATGGCACATGTTTATGATTTTTACAAGCCTGATTTGACAAGTGAATATCCGGTATGCTCCATTCCCATCTATTTAATTTTTCCTGTATGCCCTTTTGCTCATTTTTTCCTATACCTGGAAAACTTGAACGGAATGTTTCTTGTCCTTATCTCAACCTCAAAAGGTTTTGATTGATCCGTAGACATAGGCAATTGGGACTTTTAGCAACCTTTTCTTTCTGTTTGGCACTTTTGGTTCTGTGTAACACTTTTTTGCTGCTGCAGACTGCATTTTTAGCTTTGGGATTTCCCTTTTCTTGTCATTATGGACATGCTTTCTCCTAGCTTATTTTCTGTGAATCAATGCATAAACTGGTTTGCAGGTTGTTGATGGAAAGTTGTCTCAGACATGCTACCTCATGGCTCTTGACTCGTGTTATAAGTGCTTTTGCAGCAAGTAAGTTGCTTGGAATTGTGTTATGAAGGCCACTTCTTTCATCTTGAACTCTACTGTAATTGCTATACTATTGTTGCTGCCATCAGGTTTGAAAAATTCGAGGGAAAGAAATTTTCAATTGCCGAAGCAGACTACTTTGTCTTTCATTCTCCATATAATAAGGTACAAACTTGTTACCACTAGTGTATTATGTGAAAGCAAATTTCACTTATTTTTTTAACGTTGTCTTAAAATCCAACAGCTTGTACAGAAAAGTTTTGCCAGGTTGTACTTCAACGACTTCCTAAGTGATTCCCGGCAAGTATTTCCTGATTGATTTTATTTTTGGATATCTATGCAAGACTTGCGAAGAGAACCTAAAGAATTACTCTGCTTGCAATATTGTAGTTTAGCCATTTGTCAATTGCAAGACTTGGGATATTCTTCTTTCCTAACTCAATTTATTCCAAGGACGTACAGATGTATAGTATGATGCTCTCATTAGTGTTCCTGCTCTATAAGCAAAGTATTAAAAAATGACTCAACTTTCTTTCAAATTTATAATATCAATGCATTAATTTATCGGCTAGAATATCATTCAACTAGAAGAAGGTTCTATTTTGTGTGTCCTTGTTCTTAGAGAGTAGTTGTAAAAGCTGACATGAAGGTTGAGGAAATGTGACCTAGTGATTCCTCCTATGCCATTTTCTGTAGATTAAAATCTATTTAGCTCAGTGTATTCTCAATGATGTTACACACAGGAAACATTACTTATTAAGATTGGCATGTTTTTTCTGGTCTTAACATTGTTGCTTATCTTTCCTTATTATTGTTTCTAGCTACATTGATAAGGTGGCGAGAGAACAACTGGAACCTTTTTCATCCTTGACTGGTGATGAGAGTTACCAAAGTCGTGATCTTGAAAAGGTTCCCCTTAGTTAATCTGTTTGAAGATCATACAATGAATTTCATTAATTTCTAAACTGTCTTCATTGAGTACAGACTTCCCAGCAAGTGGCAAAAAGCCTTTATGATACAAAGGTTCAACCATCTACTTTAATACCGAAGCAGGTTGGCAACATGTATACTGCATCTCTTTATGCAGCGCTCGCGTCTGTGATCCACAACAAGCATAGCACACTGGTGAATGCTAATTCTTGATTTCACTTTATTCTTTAATGGTGAAACTCTTCTTATATGAGGTGTCTTTTGTCCGTCTACAGTTGGGCAAGCGTGCTGTGATGTTTTCATACGGTAGTGGACTTTCATCCTCCATGTTTTCACTGAAATTCAAGGATGGTCAGCATTCTTTCAGTTTACCTAATATCGCTGCTGTTCTAGATATTTCAAGCAAATTGGACTCCAGACACATTGTATGTTCTCATTCGTTTTCTTTACTCATTCATCTAAGCTTCATTTTTATGCTTATGTGTCCCCATTATGCTATTTACAAAATGCCTAAATATTTAAATTACTTCTCACTTAGATGATTAGTGCGAATTGTTCACGGTTACACCTAGGAGGTAAATATTGAATTGCAAAAGGACAACCAACTATAATCACTTAGTACATCAGACAGTTTTATGTGCTTATTCAAAATGCATGAGTTCTATTGAATATAATCATCTATCTCTATTGCTATGATGTGGATGCTAAGCCTTGGCATTTGTCGTTCAGTTCCCTCCAGAAAAATTCGCGGAGAACATGAAGCTTATGGAGCACAGATATGGAGGAAAGGATTTCGTAACGAGCAAAGACACATCCCTACTCTCTGCAGGAACATTCTACCTTACACATGTGGACTCCATGTATAGAAGGTTTTATGCCAAAAATGGTGCAGCAGGTGGCAGTTTGAAAGCTTCTGCAGCTGCACACAGCAATGGTTTGCTAGCAAATGGTCATTAGCAACTGCATCTTCTATTTAATTGTAGCCTCTGTAATCTTCCCCTTCAAGGTCTACGTTGTTGGTTCTTGAGTGGTTTCATTTCTATTTTAAGTTTTCAATCGTTTAGTTCTTTGCGGAAATGTCTTCTTCAGCCTTGGGGAAAGGTTGTATGGAGTTAATTTATGAAGGTGCTGACTGATGTATTTATTAGTGGAACTCATTTGGATACTTTTCTCCCCTGAAATTGTAAAACTTCACATTTTAATTAAGGTATTTTCCATAAATTAACAAAGGACTACCTAATGTATTGCTTTTTCCTCGAACCGGAAGAGGCCTTTAATATATTAACCTCCTATAATATTTGCGAATTTGTTTATTTGATTGAAAATGAGTTATTAAAAAATGAAGTAAGAAGTGAATTATAATTAAAAAAGAGTTATTTGCACATAAATATTCGAAAGTGATTTTTGCTTGGAGGTAGAATTTTAGAAAGGAAGTATTGAAAAATAAATTATTCAAGAAAATAATTGTAACAAATAAATTAATTTTTATATTTATTTTTATTAAAAATAATTTTTAATTTTAAAATAGAGTTGCTGAAAGTACAATTAAAAGTTAGTTTATTTTGTGTATTAATTTTTATTAAAAGTTAAGCTTTTAGTTTAAAATATGGTTATTGAAAGCACAATTTAAAAATAAGTTTATTTTTTATTTAAAATGATTTTAAAAATAAAAATTTTGATATGAAAAAATTAAATATAAGATATAGATGAACATGTTAAAAAAGAAGTCACTTTGAAACAGTTACGGGATAAGTAATTAAGCACTTCTTCTTGAGATGTTTATTACTAAAAAATAGGAAACAAAGTCTAATTAATATTGATAGTAACATAATTCAGTTGCATTTGGGAAAAAAAAAGATTAAATTGATCAACAACTGTTAAACAAGCAGCTGCTAAGCATTGAAGTCTCGGAAGAACACTCGTTCGTCAACTCTCTGTTCTCTTTTCTTTTTTTGGAAACTCAGACATGACATGAGAAAGATTTTATTCCCAGGAAATCACTTGGCTTCTTCCTGAACGGTTTTCCAACTCTGAGATCGCACCAGAAGCAGGTTTCGTTTAATTTTTGGTAATATTTGCCGCTTTTCCTTTCTTTTGAATTTTCATTACATCAGTTCATTTAATCGCCAAATGTTGCATCTTTTGAAAAATTTCTTGGTGCACAAAGATGAGATTCTGTGATGAAATTTGATTGTTTTTTCAGTTAGTGCTTACTGGGCATAGTAAGTGCAGTCACCCAGCACATAATCGACACTGCTCCGAGCAAATTCCGGCTGCCGGTCAGACGTGAATCGTGTTCTCCGAGGCCGCCTTGTTTGTCAGTGCTCAAGGATGCTGAGACTGTCGCTTAGTTGCTGCACATCATTTCTTTGGTGAGGATGGAAAGTGGAACTTTATTGCTGATGCTGAGACTGTCGCTAAGTTGTTTTAGACGCTGATGCTGTTTTGTTTCGGGAATTGGTGTCTTGTTAGGGTATTGTTGAGGTTAGCATTGGTCCAGGATAGCAGATATAAAATGCTCCTGCAAGGAGGGGAGACTGCCAATGTAGATAAAAGCTTAGAATTACCAGGAGTTCCTAATGATGAAATGAAAAATCCTCAGAAGCTCATAGGACACCATGTGAATTGCTATAACACAATTTCATGGTTATATACCAAAGAATCTTGAGGGCAGAGCTATGTCTGGCTTGAGTGGATTTGCATGGGGAGGATGCTAGAATGATCTCTGATCCTATGTGAAGGTACTTACAAAGTACCTTAAAAGTACCAAACGGCTTGGTTAATTCAGCAAATGAACCTCTAACATGCAGTGTACCTATAAAGTTCTTGCATAATGTGGTCTTCTCATAGTAACTTTTGCATTTGCTAGAAGCTTAGTCCTAGCAATTTTATTTGTTTTACATACCTTCACCTTTGGAAAAACCCAGCCAGTTTGGTAACTATTTGGTATAAGAAGGGACTTTCCGGATGGTTGTTCTACGGGGGAAGTGCTTTATTATAAGACCTCTTACTTATGTTAATTAGAATATATGTAGTTCGATCATGGTGGCCCTGGCTGGTTTCCCTATCTGTAGATGTTACTAGGATCTCCATTCTTTTGTGGACAGCAAGTCCTTGTAGTGGGAAGGAGAAGTTCTATGAGCTCGCAGGATTGGAAAAATATGAAGTGTTTCTAGTATGTTTGTGATTAACTTTAAGCAAGGGTAGCCTGATTCGGCTATATTTATTCAGCTTGATATTAGAATTGATAATTGTGATTCTAACTTATGAGGAAATAGTGCAGTAAACATCATGCCTTTCATGTCCCGGGGAAACTCTGATTGGTTTTGCAGTCATATTGTTGCAGTGCAATAAGACTTAAGTTTATCTGATTTGGGCGCTTAAGCTTATGGGAGATCCATTCTTTACCAAGCATACGAAGTACTACACCTCAAGTTTATCTGATTGTTTATCATTAATTCATAAAGTTATACACTACTCATTTAGTGCACCATAATTTGTTCTTCGACCATTTTTTTGTCAGGCAGCATTGGAGAAGGTTGATAGCTGTCTATCTCATGTACTATTTGGTGGTGGGTTCTTCACAAGTAACTAGTTCTGCAGCTCACGGTGTTTCTAACCTTTATTCCTATATCTTAATTAATGCAAATTTTCATTCTGGTGGAGGTAAACTTATAGAGCTTCTTATTGGAGCACAAACGCATTATATATGCATTTCAGGTTCATGTGCTGATCCAAAAATGGCGATATCCTTTCATCTGGATGGACGATTTTGATGTATGTACCCTGTATCACTATGTTCCTAGAGAAGTGTGATTTATCCAATAACAAGTCCAAACAGCTATTATTATATACCCATGAATCTGAAGTATTTTATTGCATAATGCGTATGAATAAGTGAAGCATTTTTAGGAGAAAGGGAATCCATGCATGCACTACTTCGCCAAATAACCATTTAGTCTTTGGTATTTACATATAACTTTGCAAGATGCCAGTACATGCTTAGCAAATGCGGTATGCATATTGTGCTTCAGTGCTTCATTCAAGCCCGTAATCTGTTAACAATTGTTCAGGCCTTTACATTTTCGCGTAAGATGACATCGTTTTAGCTTCAAAATCCCTAGTGAGTTAACGATACCTTCCATTTCCGTCAATGGGCAATGGGTATATGTTAAAGAAGATGTCATAGTTGGAGGTTTGGAGCGATCAACTGTATTGCATCTCCTAGGGGTAACAATTATGATTACTGGATTGATTTCGAATCGATTTATTTAATAACCATATCAAATTCGTTGTAATTTTAGTTCAACCCATGAATTTATACGGATCAAAATTATATTCTAGCTCAATCTATTTAACAATTGGATCAAGTTCGGCTCGACTTATTTAATAATTAATGTCATGAATTTTTATTTCTACATTTTTAAGCGTGAGTGAAAGTATAAAATTAGTTAGAATAAATATTATCCGGTATTTTTGTAAAAGAAATTTTGTGAGTGTATCAAATGTGTATTTCTTAATATTTTCATCGATAAGATTGTTAAGATTGAAATTTTATGTAGGATCATTTCGCTTTCGTATGATTATAGAATCAGAATTTTAAGAAAAAATATAAGATCTTATTTATTGGTAATTTTTTATAAAGTTGTTTAATAGTTTTAAAAGTTTAGATAGTACTTATGTCATATTATTGAAAATTCAAGATATAATTCTTCTTATATTTATTTTATGTAATAAATTAAAAATATTTATATATGTGCTTCAGATGAACTATATCATTAATAATTTATTATATTTTATTTAGTTCATTATTAT
Source organism: Acanthochlamys bracteata (assembly GCA_019914995.1). Lineage (NCBI taxonomy): Eukaryota > Viridiplantae > Streptophyta > Magnoliopsida > Pandanales > Velloziaceae > Acanthochlamys > Acanthochlamys bracteata. The sequence goes on from CM034128.1 coordinate 8,002,703, forward strand.
AATCTCATTATCACCCCTCATAGAATAACTAAATACCACCGTAATCGCTACGAACGTACGATAGATCTTCTCTAGCTATTTCAGCTTTGCTCAAAATTTTCAAGAGCTTTTTTAATTCATGAAGATTTTTTATAATCTGAAATCGTAAGATCGCAAATAACATCGAAATTTTAAGGATTTTGGATTAAAATCGGAATCTTATGAATTCGAAACAAGATCAGAATTTTATATCAAGTAGGATCATTTTGTTGATATAAAATCGTAAAAATGTAAAATTTTAAAATTTAAATCGGAATTTTAACAATCATGTTCATCGATCCTTAGAATGTTCTTAAAATTTTTTATTTTTTAAAAATATATTGAGCTTTTTGCCAAACTAATTAATTTGGTATCACGATTATAAGTCTAAATGTAATATTAGAAACTAAACATTAGAAGTTCGTATCTTCTAACTTTTAACTGCTAATATTTTTTTAGCTTTTTAATAATTATGATTTTTAATTAAAAATATTATCAATTCTTTAGAATATATAAACTAGAAAGTAAATCAACTCAAAGACAACTAAATATAATTATTTTTTAAAAAAGAATTACGACTAAATATATATTTTATTTTCATGAATAATTTAAATATAAATTTAACAACTCTATCAAATATGTACCAAAATCAATTGTTGTTAAGTTTGCTATGCATTGCAACTTCAATTGCTATTCCTGCCATCTCGGCCATCCTTTCGAAGATTCGCATTGCCGCAGCCTATCATTGATCTTCCCTGTTGTCGCTGGTCTTGTCTCCCCTACTGTCATTAGCTCTTCTACTAACTCTAAACAGAGGTGTAAATCTAGACCAAGCTAAACGGACCAGTCTGAAATTCGACTTGTCTGGCCCATGAACAGTAACAGAATATGGCACAACCGGTCTGATTCACCAGATAGTATAAGACCAACATTGGTAGCCCATCCCTTTGGCTACTATGTATATTGATCGGTTAACGATATATTGTTGACTTAGTCAATATTAATAGTTGACCAAATTAACTTATAATAAAAAAAAATTTAATAATAAAAATATTTTATTTTATTTTAGTAATTTTTAAAAATTTAAAATTTTTATAAAATATAAAAATAAAATAGATAAACGGATAGAATGGGATTATCAAAATTACACTCAGACTGAAATAACTCGGCCCGACCAATTATTCTGGTTCGGGTGTGAGACCTTGCCCGACCAGCTCACTCGAACTGGGCGGCATGGCCCGTCCATATTTAAATCTCTAGCACCAAATGCATTCTCTTAGGATGTGTTCGATTTCGTGATTGAAAGATTGCATATTGATTCCCGCTCGAATTCTACTGGTGGAACACGCGTGACAAGAAATTGGGCCACTACATGCTTTGAGTAACGGGTTAAAATTAATGGAATGGGCCTTGAGCAACGGGGTGCGTTGTTGCTTTAGTATAAAATGTGAATTTAATGATTTCGTATAAAATGGATTATTATAAATAATAATATTTAAAATAAATTTAATTATTATATCTTTTAGCTGAAAGTAAATTAGAGATATTTTTTTTAAAGTGGTTTCAAAGTAATTTTTTAGTAGAATAAAGTGCGTTATAAGATTAAGAAAACACATCTAATATGTTGGTGAAGCACCAACTGTGCACAATATTTTACACCATTTTATTTCCTCTTTGATCTAATTTGAAAGTGCTTTAAAAAATAATTTTTTAAATTAAATAATATTTTATTTTAAAAATTAGTTTTTAATTTAAAAAAAATAAATAATAATAAAGTTTTACTATATAAAATTTTATAATTTTTAAAATTTTAAATATACTTTAATAGAATACTGTAAAATTTTTATTAAAACATATAAAAATTAAAATATTAGATTATTTTTTGAGACAAAATTGTTTTTAAATAAATTGTTTTTGCTACCAAAATTAGAGTATTCCTAGCGACAAGTTCATGGTGTGTTTAGAATTGTTCATAAAATAGAACTTTTCTGAAAGAAAAGATATTTTTATTTTTTTTGAAAAATAAGTTATATTTTTTTTACTTTCAAAAAAATAATAAAAATATATAATAAAAAGATCTCCTTATGTAAAATTTTTTTATATTATCTAAATTTTTAAATAAATTTTCTAAATATTTATAAAATATATATTAAAAAATATAAAATTAAAAAAAGTTAAAAAATAGCGTTTGGTAGCACTCCAATGTAAGTGCTTCCGATGTAAATGCCTTATACAACTGGTAGTGGATTTAAGAGAATCTATTTTTTGTTCATTGATAGCTCATATATGCTTATATATATATATATATATATATATATATAATAGCCACAAATAATGAAAACTTGTGCTTTGATTAATTTTTTATGATAAACTAAAAAATGGTAACATGTTTAGATTAATGAACGGAATAGATATGTTTCCTTAATTCTAATTTTCTTAAACTATTTTGATGATTATATTCTCAGAAGCTTTGGAGGCCCGAAACTGTCAAAAAGAGAACGAATATACGCAAGGCTAGATATCATAATTCTATAGTAACCATATATACATAGACAAGTCATTGATTTACAAATAAGATTCAAACATGTAAGCAATATCTCTATCTTCTTTGTGTTCATATTTAAGAGAAACAAACGTACATGTTCTTCAATGCTAACCTTCTCCGGTCTCTTCTATTATCACCAACCAACATTAAATAGCCAACCCAATGTAGATAACTACATTTTGGAAACAAGTGTTTTATGGCTAACATGTTTTCAATCACTGACAAATATTAGTAATGTGTCATCACGTAGTTGGCATATTTTCAATTTTATAAGATATCATCTCTGCCATTGCTGGTGCACCTCAAAGGGTAACGATGAATGCAACCAGACCAAGGACCATTAATCCCTTCTTCATCTTCTTCAATATCTCTAATGGCTTCCCAAACCATGCTGTTACTTTTAGGTCCGCTTCCCATTGCAAGCTGCCAAACTACATCACCCTTCTTCACTCTCCCTTTAGCTTCTGTGTAAGCAAGCTGGTACCATATCGACGCCGCCGACTGATTTCCGAACCTGTGAAAGGTCGCCGAAGCCGCTTCCGTTTCTCGATTAGTTAGTCCGATCCCCTTTCCTATTTCGTCTATCACTGCTTTTCCTGATGCAGGAAGGCAGAAATGTTTCGCTGCTGTTTTAAAATCCGGCACTGCCAATATTGATTCCTTCTTTGTTACCTGCAGTAGTTTTCTCTTCGCGCACGCGAGAACGTAGCGCGCTTTTTCGTCAAACGGCAATAACATCGGCGCGATGGCGGAAACGCCGCTGCGTAAAGTTTCTGCGGCCACCTTTAATAAATCTCGCTCGATTGAAAACCCAGTAATGCCCTCGTTGTCTTCTTCACGCGCCGCCGACTTATACGACCGGTCATCGAACGCTCGCTGAGTTCGAACGAGATGCTTTAACTTGTATTTGAACTTGCACCGGTGAGCGGCAGTGCTGTTAGGTTTCTTGTTCGTTAACAGAACAGCAGAAGCCCCCATTCGGAAAAGGCAGTTGAGTAACAGTTTCCGGCGGTCTTTTCCTGGATACCAACCAGTGGAAACGATTTCAGTGCTGACAACGATAGCGTATTTTCCTCGCCCGGTAGCGAGGACTCCTTTTGCAATATCGACACCGATAGCTCCGGCACTGCAGCCCATGCCGGAGAGATTGAAAGATTTCACGTCTTCCCGCAGTTTGTAATGGTGAACTATCATAGAAGATAATGATGGTACAGGACAGAAACCGCTGCAGTTGAGAACAATAACATCGACCTTCGAAGGCTTTACCTTAGTCTTCAAAAACAAGTTGTCTAACGTTGGAAACAGAAGCATTTCAGCCTCTTTGATCGCGTCGTCGTGGCGAGGAATCGGAGGGATGTAGTGCAACGGCGGAGGGAAGTAAGTTTCATGGCCGATACCAGAAGTTCTTATGACTTTGGACATGAACGACTTGCTCGGTTCATCGAAGCAGTCGATTTGCGAAAGGTGTTCGAGGAATGCTGCTATCGGCACACGACAAGTTGTCGGCGGCCTGAGACAAGAGTAATCTACTAAGTAAACGTTGGTATTTCTTGAATGTGAGAGAAGCCATTGGATTGCTGGAATAAGTAGAATGAAGAAGAGTGGAAGAAGATAGAACGCTGGCGAGTGTTTGTGAATGAAGATGTGGAGCTCTGCTGTGATACTGAAGAGGAGAAGAAAGACATGGAGAGTGTTTAGTAGAGGAGATAGGAGACGGGTTTTAATGGCTCCAATATTATCCATTGGAGAGAAGAAACAGATCTAGAGAGGGTTGGTGAAATTGTGGTGCTTTTTAGGTAGTAGAGATTCTTTTTATAAACTGTGATAAAGAGATTCATCAGTGACGTGGTGAAGTGGGTGCATGAAATTTGACTAATGAGATTTCGGTCTAGTGTGGTTTTGGAAAGAACGATTGCTTCTAGATCAATCTACTACATGAATCATGTTTCTGGAGTCGCTTTAAATTGATCTGATCTGAAACAATCCATCAATGATCGTATTTAAAGGATCAATTAAGCGCGCGCGCATAATAATAATAAATTCATTCAATGCTACTACAACCTGAACTATTTCATTGTGTTTTGTGGTTGTGCAAAGTTCTGCTAACCTACAATCTACATGTTTCATGATTAGGAAATCTTAGTAAAATAAAAAGAAAGAATATTGTGAAAATTAGAATTAGGAAAATCATAAAAAAACGTCGTTTGATTTACCTTCTACCTTACAATAATGAAGAAAAAAAGTAAAACAATTATGTGTTTTTAAAAAAATATTGAAGATAAAGAGATGTTAATGAGTGTTTTTAGAAAATTTTAAAACTTCTTTTAAAATTTCATTAAAACAAAAATTATTTTTATCTAGAAATAATAAAATTATATATGTAATTTTATAACTTATATTATTGAAAAATATAAAATAAAATATTGATAAAAATCTTTTGTATAATGGAATTCCAAATAAATCAATGGCATGAAGTTAGAGAAGTTCAACTCCTCTCCAACTAGGATGTCTTTGCTAACATGTAAACTTACCGATCACTTAGAGATAAACTTTGCAAATACAAACTCGCGGAAGTAAATTAATTTCATATTTGCATTGCAGAGCAAAATAAAGATTACCGAAACAGTTCATGTGGTTGGGTGCCAAGCTCTTGCAACTTTTAATAACAGTTTGAACTAGGAAAAGATAACCGCTCTATTTGCTTAGCATACCGGTGGCAACTGGCTAGACGGTGTGTTTAGTTCGGAAGCGAGTCTTCAATAAAATTGAATTCGATAGAAAGTAAATTAAAATTAGTTTGATAAAATTAAAGTAAACTGAAATACGAAAAAACTAAATTCAAACTTAAAATCTCATAGAAAAAAAAAAAGTTCTTTATAATTGATAACAATATATCTATGTTTAATATAAAAGTCATCGTATAAAATTTTTTAAAATAAAATACTTTTAAAGAAAAATTTATTTAAAGCTTTTTAAAACACAAATTTATTTTTTAACTTAATAATAATTATGATGTACTGTTTGTTTATGTAGTTAAAATTTTAAAAAATTATAGAGGCTAAAAAATTATTTTTTAAGCTCTACCAAAAGGATGCGTTTAGAAGTGTGACGAACCTATAATTTTTCTAAAAACTAATTGGCTATAAAAAAACGAATCAAATTTTTTATGAATATCATCTCTATGACTATTGATAAGGAACAAAAATAGTGAAAACTAGGCATTTAAAGTTGATATGTACCTGAAAGACCATTCTCAACATGATTTCTTTAATATTCTAGGGCTATTCTCACAAATTAGTTAACAAGCAGTTGTTACAGAAAGAAAGGAAAAGGATCGATAGCCACTGCAGATCTGGGACATGCTCAAGAACTGCACGCACACCCGACTCTCTCATGTCCTCCGAGAAGAGAACGAGGCATCCAATTGGCTGGCAAAAATGTGCCTATTGCTTTCTGTTTTGCAATATGAAATTAAATCTTTCCTTGACACCTATTCTTCGATGAAACAGACGACCTGTTCTAAAATGAAATAGATTATTTACTCTAAAATATAGAACATAACTGTTTTTTTTAATGAAACTGACTGTCTGTACTGAATAAAATAGACTATTTTTATCCTAAAATAAATCGGACCATGAAAGACCTGAATAAATATGGATAATAAATTAGATTTATTCTATATTTTGGACCGATTCGGCTCAATCTATTCTGATATCATATGATGAATTTAAAATTTTCTCAAAACTATTGATCACAACTCTACAGGACGTAAAATGCTCTTAAAAAATACTTTTCTGAAACAAAAAATTTTTTAATTTTATTTTAAAAAACAAAATTTATTTTTAACCTAAAAAAATTAATAATAATACATAATAAAAATTCTAAAAAAATTTTCTATATTTTTTAAATTCTTAAATAATTTAAAAAATTATAAAAACTTTATTAAAAATATGAACTAAAAAGTTAAAAAAATATTTTTCTGAAATAAAATTCTAAACAGCCATGTACAGCACTACGGTTTTGGGACAAGAACCGTCTTGTACAAGAATAACATCTATTTAAGAGAGGTCGGAAAAATTATGTGAATCAATAAATTTATTCATTCAAATTTGTAAACTCAAGAATACAGATTAGTGAAATAAGAAAAATGCGATCTCCAACCCAGTACATGTGAGCCAACTACATTTCTCAATCTATAAAACTAACCAAGATGCAAGGTACTTAATTGAAAGTGTTGCATGAGGTGTACCCAAGTTCTCGTTCATATGCAGTTCACCTTAGCGCCTCATCCTAGCTTACACTGCGTGCTCACTTTTCTTGGAAGGAGGCCATCTCTCTTGGCCATTTCATATAGAGCTATAGCAGTAAGAGCTTTTGAATCAGCAGTCATGCGCCATAGTTTATCATATGGAACAACATGTACCTTAATCAGCTCCCCATGATCGCGAAGTCCCATTTCTTTTCCTTGCAACGTGTCAATAACTTTCTTTTCAACATGGCTCCTATAGAGAAATAGGCTCAACTCCTCATCACAACCTCCCTGAAGAAAACAAAAAGAAACAAAAGAATATAAGGACATGTCAATTGTAGTTTTGTAGATACGAAAGTAGCATTCACAAAATGGATATCTTTTCAAAAAATTGCAGGCTATACATGCTGCTAAGTCCCAGAAAATTAATAGACATAGAACAGTTGTTTTTGCGTTACCGGTGATGGGAAGACCTTGTCTCCGGTTGCAGGTTCAAGAAACGAAGTTAGGTCGACCATATCCTCTAGACTCAAGGATATGCCCGTCTCTTCTTCAACCTGCCATACTAACCCTTAGAATAACCGTCACAATATGGTTTATGAATGAATAAACATCTTGCTAATGCAACTTTACTAGTTTTGCATAAAGGACTTGGAGATTTAATTAAATAAAGAAAGCGTCTGCCTCAAACGTCAAACATGACAGGTACATATATAGGTAAAAACTGAAATGATACAATCTTACATTTTAGAATTAGCTGAACATTTAAACCTTCTATAATAGCATAGTTCTTACATCCGTAAAGCAATGATGCATTCAACATATAAGTAAGATAAAGCCGGAAAGGGACAAAGAAGATGAGAATGCACCTCTCGAACTGCTGTTCCAACAACATCTCCCTTCTCATCATCCAACATACCAGCTGGTATCTCCAAAATAAATTTTCCAACTGGAACCCTAACCTATTAAGATAAGAAGAGCTTGTTAGAATATTGAATTGGGTCCATTGTCTGCAAAGTCACATCTTGGTAAATACAAGAATTATAAGAACAGGATTAATATATATGGGGAGGGGTAGGGGCACTCCCTCCCCTATATATATATATATATGGATGGGGATAGGAGCACCCCATTTTTAGGGGCACCCTTTTCAATCTAAAGTTCGAAATTCAATCTCCACCGTTAGATATGAAGAACTATTAGTAAAAAATATACTAATAAAATTTCAAGTCAATCGGAATACAAATTGATTTCCATCCGGCGTTTGATCAAATGATATAAATAATAAAATTTGATAAAGATGTTCTTTTTTCTTTTTATGTCATTTTGATCAAGAGATTTGATGGAGATCAATTTATGATTCGATTGAATTAAAATTTTGTAGCCGTCTTTGTAACTCATAGTTTTTCATATCCAACGGTGGAGATTATATTTAAAATTGTTTATGCATCTTTTTAGAAGGGGGTGCCCCTATTCCCACCCTATATATATATATATATATATATATATATATAAGAACACCTTTGTCAAGCACTAAATATGGAATGAACTGATGCAAAGATAAGACTATAGTATCTATCAACAAAAGGATTTTCAATAGCATAAGAAAAAGAAGTTTTGAATGGTTAGAGACCGAACAGTCTGAAAAACATCCAGAATGGATACCTGTTCAGTAAGAACAACGTACTCTTTCCCCTTGGACTCCAAAATGATCAGCACAGCTACCGATGGTCCGCGTGCAAACACAATTCCTGGAATCTGAATAATTCGGGAAATATTAGATAGAGAAAAGGATGCTCTTGTACACCACTACGGATTAGATTCCAATAAGACCATCCAAACAACATCTGGCAATATGCTGCTTTACTATAAAAACAGTCAAAGCTATGGAAGATTAATAATTTGGTAGTAGGCATAATAAGGATCCTTTTGAATTTGGGGAACAAGATCCACAGTCACTCATATCATAGATACATACATAACATATTTGTACTACAAAGTTGAATTTACAACATTCCCGCTGTCATAAAGTCCAAGACTACAACTCAAAAAGTGCAAATATTTGCCCAAAATTTTGTTAGTTATTACAAGGAAGGACATTTTACTAGCAAATATTTAGCAAGAAGAAAGGGATTCAGTTCTTTTATTTTTTTGCCTTTCACCTTGATTTCCGATCTATGATTAGACTGCATAGTCCACTGTGCCTAAATTAAGATTTTCCTTTCAGATAACCTAACACTAAAATTACAAGTTAGAAGGGGCTGATTGAAAGTTTTAGTAGTATCAAAGAATCACAGTTTCAAAGACAAAATTGAAGTTCCAATACAACATATAATCTAGCTACAAGACAATGCTTCAAATACGATAATTCCATTTAGAACAAAGCTTGATATCCTAAGCAAACACAAATTGTACTTCTATATAATGCATCAACCCAAAATACTAGTTACAAACCTTTTTCCCAGTATCCCTGTCAATGACATCCGCTTTGAATTTCAAGAAGCCAACACCTCTTCCGAACATATCCACTCCCTGAACAAGAGATCTGGTTACTTCAAGATGAACACATAGAAGTATATATCTTCAGCTGGAATTCTCAAGAATATAATATTGACAATAACTGAAACATTTGTTATACTTTAGCCACTATTTTGTCTTGCATAGTTCTTATTATTCATTCTTACAACTAACAAGAAGAAATTATTTCCTCCTTTGTGGAGGTGGCCCAAATTCATATAGTTAAAACCCATATGAAGAGATAATGGCATTTTTGTCTTTTCCTTATTAAATGAATTTTTAGGGTTTGTAACTCTATGCTACAGCAACAATCAAGAACAAGAAAAGTCGTTGTCTTACTGTCCAGTTTGATCAAACGCCGGATGAACGTCGATTTGACGTTCGATTGAGCTGAAATTTGGTCAGCGTGTTCCCGACGAATAGTTATTCAATTTGAACGGTAGAAATCGTATTCGGAATTCTCTACGTACAGATCCATACGTGTTTGTGAAGCCACCGAACTTGGTGAAATCTCTTCAATTCTCTTTTACGGTTTGTCAAAATTATTGAATATTGAGATATATAGTTATATGCCTCTAATTTTAGCTAAAGAGAACTTGTGTATTCCCATTATTGTGATAGTAGAGATTTGTTGGTTACCGTTGTTTTTACTCGTGTTGAGGAAATTTTTTACCGTAAATTGCTTGTGTTGATGTGATTGCGATTTTGGTGATTTTTGTGCATTGAATATTTGCAAAAAATATTGCTCTATTTGGTGGTTTTCTATTAGATTCACACAAGAGAGGGATAAATTTTATTTCCGCTGCATGCTCTACATATTGTGTTGAATATTGTTAGAGACGGTTTTCTCCAATCAATTACAACATACAATTTACACTCACATATAGTATGATAAGTTCATGAGTAGATCTACCGTTCTTAATGTGTGTAAGTTACATCAACTTCTGAAAAATGATGGAAGTAAACATTCACATCTATGATGTATATATATGAAATGGAAAATACCTGAATATACACTTGCTTCAAATATGTATCTCCCCTAGATAGAAGTCCTCTATCACCCTGCAAATTCTCCAACCACTTCTTGAACGGAGCAGACTCAATCGCATTGCTGACAGAAAGAAAGAAGTAACAGAAATTACAATCTCTCGGAGTACAACAAAACACAATATAGGTTCAACCCAAAGCAATTCATTTATTCATCACTCCACCATTCAACATAATAATCCAAATCAACATCTCATCACAAAACATGCAACACTTCCATATGTAACAATCTCAATGATGATACCTGAGATCGGAGTCGGAGATACCCGGTCCAGCGATGATAGGAACTGGAGCTTCACAACCAGGAACAGAGATTGAGCGCGAAGGAGAAGATGATTCCTTTGAGCTGATCGACGATGATGCCATTCTCACCGGCGGCGATCTTACGGCGCAGTAGCTAGAGATATTGGAGAAGGAACTGATTGATTTTGCTGATGTTGTTATTCTGGCAAATGAAAAGCTCCGGTGACGAATTGTCGAGAAGAAGAACACCTGCAGTAGAGCTCGAGCAACACATAGCATGGTGCTGGTGTTCTGCTCTTTCCAAACGGGCCCTTCTCTTATTTCTGTTTAGAACTATATATGGGCCACCAGGAGGCTCGATCCAAGCTTTTGTCAACATTCTTTTTTTAATATATAAAGCCTGGTTTGATATAAATTAATAGAAAATTAATTTTTGAGAAGCTATTTTTTTGAAAAAATGGGTTTGAAATCCGATTTAATTTTTTGTATTTAATTATTTGACATTGAGTTTAAAAGTAATTCTTATATTTAGTGGTGTTTGAAATTGAATCTAAAATTAATTTTAGAGAAAAAATAATTTCATGGAGAACCTTTTTATGTCAACACTGATGTAGCATACACAACGGTTAGATACTTGGTTTTCAATTTTCCTCCATCAAAAGTGAATCGATTCCAGAAAAGGCTTTAGTAGATATTTAAGAGAAACTAGTAATATCATACATATAATAAATAGCGTGATACCATATTAATTTCCAACACTGTATAATCTGATTAATTAAATACTTTAATCTAGCGTACTTTAGAACCTTTGGCATTACTTTTTATTTAAATATTTTATTTTATAGTTTTCAGTAAAAATTTTAAAATATTTTACTTTTTAAATATTTGAAAAGTATAAAAACTTTATGTCAAAAAATTATATTATTATTTATTATTATTATTTTTTAGATTTAAATAGAGCTTATTTTTAAAAAAATTAAAATATATTTTATTTTAGAAAAATATAAATTTATAAATATTTCTAAATATTTTCTTAATCAAATCGAATTCAAAGGTTCTTGGTATACATCATTATATAACAAATTATGCACAAAATTCAATCTCTTTATGCAATTTGTAGGTTTAACTACTATACCTTTTTTTATATGAACTCTTTCAAGAATAGATGTTCTGAATTTATAATAATTTTAACATCATATTCTGCAAGTAGAGATATCACATAAAGTATCATGCCATATACTGACTTACAGAATTAGAGCATTTAGCACATAAGGATGTACCACAATAGTTTGTTAATAAAGAGAGAATTGGAGCATTTAGCACATAAGGATTTACCATAATAGGATTTTCCTGATCAAACAAATTTGTGCAATTATCACTGATCCAATAGAAAAAAAGCTAAACTATAACATCTGTTTATCTTTTCAAATATTTCATTGAATTTGACCTACCAGAGTTCAAATACCTTTAGGTAGTTTTTAGCACGTGTTTACTATGCTTTAAATTCACTTCGAGGAACTGAATTTGTAAATAATGAGTTCGAAAAGTGAAAATAACTGAGTTTGTAAATAACTGAACTTCAGTGAATTTTGTATTTATCTTTGAATTTAAAAGTGAAATTTTAAAATTTAAAATTTGAATTTATGGTTATAAAAAATAAGTTTGATTATTGCGTTTATTTTATTTTGAAAAGTGAGCTTGAAAGATTGGTAAATACATATTTAATATTGGTACTGAGGATGTGCAGCGAGGAGCAGACGGAAACATTTTTGTTACATACTACATGCTATTGCATCAACTTGAACTGAAACACTAAACTTTTTGAAGTCCTTTTCTACCAAAAATCAAGAGCACTTACTCCAAACAAGCAGTTTATTAGCTTTCAAAATGTTGCTGCATGGAAGAAGATAAGTTAGCTGCATTTCGATATCTTATGTACAGCAAAATATAAACAGAAAAATACCTAACCTGAGGATGTAGGCTTTCATAGAATCATGAAATCTTATTAAAGAATGATGTACCATTTTCCATATAAAGAATGTAGTCTATTAATGTGTTCTACGTCAAGTTATTACATGTAGTAGAAATCTTCATTGCATGCAACAGAAAATGTTAATCGCAGCAAGTGTTGTAGCCTGTAAGTGTTCTTCAAAATATTACATGTACCAAACTCAAAAATATGCATCATGTGATATGAGTCCAGATCTTTCGAATTAGAAACACCATAGCAGGTCAACAAGAAAGACGCAATAAGTTGGCTACCTCACCGAACTGACAAGCTGCAATCCCAACATTTCCTGGAGAAATATTTGATTCTATCATTCTAAAATAATCAAAGTGAGATCAGTAACACAATAAAAACTCCAAAAACACTGTAAGAAAGCTGCCACAAAAATTCCAGTAACATTTAATACTCTTATGAAATTCCAAAACCAGTAGAAGACTAAACAAAAGTAACCGTCTCCAAAAGCTCAAGAAACATGATAAGTAACTATTCTCATATAACTCAAACAGGGACATCAATATAGCCACTCTCAAGAGCAAAACTAAAACAGCAATGCTTCTAAAGTCTATGATCACACATGAGGTGCTCACTCCTCATCTTCCTCATCACCACCACCAACCTTCTTCTCAGCCAACCTCATGTTCTTTCTCTTAACCCTGCCAGGACGTCCACCGCCAAGAGGACTTGTGATGGAGAAATCAATGTGCTTCTGTGACTCAACCCTCACCAAGAATGAAGGAATATTGACCAGCTGCCTGCCAACCCTGCAACAAATTGCAAACAATACAGTGCCAGTGAAATGCTCTTCTCTAATAAAAAGGCAACAAATTACCAAACAGGCTTTCACCACTAAGAGGGGTAACTTGTGTGATGAAAATTAGACATCAAAAACTCCCAATACTAACAAGTAAACGAATAAACAAAGAGAGAGATTGTGACATAGTATCATGTCTGCTATTTGGAACTTAAAAGGAAGGAATTAGTGAAAGCAAACTTATACAGCAAGTCATCAAAACAAATTCATGAAAGAGATACACAGTCTGGCAACATTTCTACATAAACTTGTAGAAGAAACTCAACTTAAGGACGTGTTTAACTGCTTGGAAGTGATTTTGGAAAGTGAAAGTCACTGTCAGGGTCACTTGCGGTGAAGTCACCGAGCCCTATGTTACAGAACTATAAATATGAAAAGGATGGTCCTACTAACTGTTGTTCACATTCTATAGGCAAAACAAATATCATCAATATCGCAAGAAATACGTCTATAAAAATCCACATAACAGGTGGCGGAGGTATGGTTGTCTGTGTTGTAACTGGCTGGTTGCCCAAACAACTAGATATCTCAGGCGTGCCGATGAGACACATTAACAACATCTACTAGCAGTACCAATTTCATTTAAAAGAACACAAATCTGAAAAACAAAAAGCTTACCTGATGTGGCGTTGGCGGATCAGGACTCGAGCATGGTGAATGGATTTGGCCATGCCTGATTTAAAGACCTGGGTCTGCAGCCGGCGCTCAAGAAAGTTCTCAACAGTCAAGGCCAGGACATAATCAAGCTTGTTCTGGCTCTCCTCAAGAAGTCCGTATCTGAACATGCGGCGAAGTAAGGCATCACCCTCAAAGATACGCTTGGGGTTCTTCTCATCAAGGGTGAGCAGAGTCCTTGCAGCATTTCGGATGCGGCTCAGAGCATACTGCACCCTCCAGAGTTCACGCTTGTTGCGGAGACCATACTCACCAACCAACTTCAGTTCAGCATCAAGCCGCTCCTTCTCATAAGGACGCCTTGGCTTCTTGAAAGTCTTGCCATCTGAATAATTAACATATACGACAATTCATCCGATCTATATAACACTACAAAAAATAAGTACAACATGCAAGTGCATGTCGACACATATTTCTTGACCAAAAAAACAACAGGTCATATATAAACACACACTACCTGCTCCTAAATTCAAACTACATTCAGAACGATTAACTCATTCAGTGATTATTCTTTAGATCTATTTCCATTTCAAATTATCTCGTAAACAAAATAAACAAAACACTGAAAAACAAAAACTAAGTTAAACTCACAAAAGATCAGGTCTTTTGGCTAACAAATGGATGGTTCATTTACGATCAGTTTTCTCATTCGATATAAACATTAACATGAATGACCTGTATTAATCTAAATTAACCTATGAATAATAAACCCTAAACATCTAAGAATGGAAAAAAACTAAATCAGGAATTTCAAACAACAGAACTATAAGAAAATTCCTGAATCAGTTCATTACAACAACAAAATAACAAACTAAAAGGAAAAAAACAACACGATCTTATCGTAAGAGAGCATTAACGATCTAAAAGCCCATTAACAAAAGCAAGCAAAAAAGCTAGATACAGAGAGAGAGCGAGAAAGCGAGAGAGAGAGCGAGAGAGAGAGAGAGAGATTACAGTTGCGGTAGAAGCTAACGTGCACCATTGCTGGCAGTGCTGTCCTGCTACTGCAGCGCCGCCGCGGTTTCTCGCTGAAGAAGCTTATAAGAGAGAGAGAGAGAGAACAGGTAGGGTTTTGCAACCAAGTATTACTGTGGGCTATTATGCAATGGCCTTACAGCCCACATAAAGAAGATAAACGATACTTGGGGTGAAAAGTTTAATTGTGTAGAAAGCCTTTTTTCAGATCCCACTTGAGAATTGAAGAACATCAATTTTCTTTTTTCCTTTGGTGATCCATTTTCTTCCCCAACCATCTACTGCAGCGATTACGGAGATATTTGAAACTGTTTACAAAATAAATTTTTGTAAAATGAAAATAGATTAATAAATGTTATAAAAAAGTTAAATTTTAATTTTTTATTAAAAATCTATAATATATATTCTTTAAATTTTTAGTTTTATAAAAATTTAATTAAAATAAAAAATAAAAAATAAAAATTAAAAGCTATTAAAATGACGTGGTAAAACTGAACCTATTCACATAGTAAATCCATCGAACGATATTGCATTTACATGCGGTAATCTCCCTGCCCCGTACGAACAGAATACTTAGTAAAATATTTCTCAAGTCAGTTGCATTTTCTCAGATGTGGCAGGAAAACAAAGTTAAAGCTGCTATTAAATTAACAAATAAATAAAAAAATACTGTTTATAAAATAAAAATTTTTTGAAATAAAAAATATTTTTATCTTTTTTAAAAAATAAATTTTATTTTATTATTTTTCAAAAAAATAATAAAAGTATATAATTAAAAAAATTTCACTACGTAAAATTTTTTAATATTTTATAATATTTTTAAGTAATTATAAATTATATATTAAAAAATATTTAATAAATGCAAGCTCCCAAAGTAATTACAAGCTAACCCTCGAGATGTTTGAGTCATAAAACCATCTTCTCCGTTGACCTACTAACTACAAGTTCTACGATACAATAAAACATCTCCATCCTCAAGTCATCCAAGGTGGGTCCCACAAGAGAGATTGAGTTCATGGTAAGTGAAACTCTGAGATCAATTGCATGTTTGAAATTATTTATAAAACAAAATTTTGCCAACAGAAATTTTTAAATACTTTATTTTATAAATAATTAAAAAATAAAAAAATATATATAATTATTTTTATATTAATACTTTATTTTGTAATTTTTAAATAAGAAAATTATATATAAATTTATAGAATTAAAAATTTTTTGGGAATGATAAGTACACCCAATCCTGACAGCAAATATCAGACCATAACTGTCATAGTGCAAAAGATTGTCACGTTTATCTAAGTGTTTAGACTTCATGAATGTGTACGTGAAGGCCCTCATGAATGTATACAAAAATTTATTTTGATATTTTCTAAAAATATTTTAATTTTTTAATTAAAAATAAAAAATTATATATATAACTTATAATTTATTTATATTATGAAATTTACTTGAAAAATATAAAATTAAACTAAAATAATAAAATAAAATAAAGTATCAAATAGCTCGTGGTGTTACCTTATTCTTGGAGAAAAGTAAAAGACAGCTAACAGAATGTTCAATACGCAATTGATTAGCTATACTCTTTCTGGCGAAATAATTAGCCTGTGTATTTGTTTTGCTCCGTTAACTAGTATGTGTTTACTATCATTTCAAACTTTATTTTCTAAATTTATTTTTATATTAATTTTTTTTATCAAAGTTTTTTTTAAAAAACTTAATTTTTAAAATTTATTATTAATATAAAATTATATATATAATTTATTTTTTAAAATTTAAATTTATCTTCTAAATAAACATGCCTTAAACATGCGATAACCTGTTTGAAATTAGTAGTATTTATTAGGACGTATTTTAAATACTCGTAATTATATTTTGTGAAAATAAAAATTAAAAAATAAAATTTTTTTGAAAAATAAAATAAAAGTAGATTTTAATATTTATATTTCAATAACTTTTTTAAAATATAAAAATTAAATTTATTTTTAATAATATTATTTATAATAATTCATTTTATAATAACTCATTTTATAATAACTCATTTTATCAAGTCACAAAACATGCTTTAAGAGAAACTATAGTGTATCTTAAGCTAAAAGGCATGAGTAACCCTAGCCAACTCGTAGGACCTAACTTCCACAAGTGCATGAAAGGGATAGTTCATTAGTTGGAATGCAAACTACTTGCTTTCTGTGACTACGTACAAGTTCACTCTTTTATTGTTTCCTTGTTCCTTTCCGCAAATCCTCTCCATAAACATAAAAGATATCACCTTGCAGGATCCTTCAAATCAACTTGAGCATTTGCTTAAAACAGGTAACATTCCAAAGAAATGCCAAACAATTTCTGAAGAGTCGACATCATAAGACATTAAGGCAAGAGAGTACAATTTTACGTTGGCTCAAACTTAGAAACAGTAAAAATCTCCTAGTTTTTCTTGATAATTGCAGAAAGAAGGGGCCTCCACTTTATTCTGAAATAATACATTGTTTAGTAAATGATAATGGCGACGATTATGATCTCTATTTGTGATTTTGTCTACGAAATGCTAGCAGATGCAGGCCTTGATCAATTTGAAGTGTTAGCATGGTTCTGTATGTGATAGATTTCTTCTCATCAGCTAGCTTGAATTGAAATAAGCCGATCAGGACTGACGCCATCACCTTCATCTGCCTGTATGCAAAATCTTTCCCAAGGCATATCCGTGGACCACCCTACATAGCACCAAAAAAATATCTCAGGTGATTGATTAAAGGAATATCAATAAGCTGATGTCCGGTAGAACATCTAATAACTCTGATCATCTCATACGCTTTCCGATTATGTCATTAATCTTTACATTAGAATACCTCAATCAAAGTTTTGATATCTATGTCAACATCCTACTAGTAAAGATATAACGAAGAGTGGCCAGGAAGACTTAATTTGCGTATATGCACCTGGAATGCAGTGAACTTAAAAGGGCTTTCAGGAGAGAAAATTCCATAATCATCAAGCCACCTCTCTGGTCTGAATTCCTCAGCTTGTTCACCCCATATGAATTTCATTCTGCCCATTGCATAAGGCAAGTATGCTACCATGTCTCCTTTTCTCACATGAAAGCCATCAGGCAAAGTGTCATCACTGAAACAAAATTTTGGATCCTAGATAACAACAAAACAAGGTGACATTTAATTCATAGTTCAAAAGGCCATAGTTGGAGATTACGATAACTTATTGAAAGGACTTACCACAGGAACTGCTGGATAGAGTCTCAATGTCTCGGTTAGAGTAGCATGGAGATAATGCATCTTGTCAATGGCTTCTTCTGTTATACTTGAAGGAAATCCAAAAGATGAAATTCTATCGTTTTGTGTAGCAATGATCACTTCCTGGAAGACCTTTTCTTGTATAGAAGGATGCTTGCAAAGCATATAAAAGAACCACGAAAGAGTAATTGCTGTTGTATCTTTCCCAGCTATAAAAAAATTTAGTATGATATCTTTCAGGTACTTACTAGTGATGTTTAGTGGGTCTCGTTCTCTCTCAATAAGAAACCTTGACATGATATCTTCTCTGTTTGGCTATCAAGTAATCAAACCAAACAACAAATATTAGTTACAATTCATGTTAATATTTGCACTGATATTAAACATAAAACTGAAAACTCCCGGCTTACTTGTTTAGAGCTTGGCTTAGACATTTCTTCAATCTTCTTGTTTATCATCCTATACACAAAACTATCTACGACTTTGATTTTTTCATTACGTGTAGCTTCGCAACCAATGTTGAAGAACCTTTTTATCTTCCATGTGATGTCAACATACCTCCAAGTGATGAGAGCACTTGAATCATCAAACGCTTCAGCAAACTCCACTTCTTCTTTACTAGATCCACATAAACTATCTAGTTCCACCCCGAACACAACTTGAAAAATAGAGTCCATTGTTGTCTTCATAAATAAGTCCTGAATGAAGCTATTCCTATTTATTCTTTGCCAATTTGCTGCTTGCAAAATATTTTTTCAAAAAAAAACTATAGGAAAAGAAAAGCATTTGATAAAATAAACTAGTGCAGCCTTTGTGATGATTGCTAAACTTACTTGGATGTCAAATTCAGTGCAGGAGCTAGCAGCACGGGAAATCGCAGATGCTAGTTTGCCAGCATTGTTTTTAAAAACTTTAGTGCTGTAGTCTTTTAGATCCCATCTGGAGAACTCGCGTATTGCAATTTTCCTTTGGTGTCTCCATTTTTCACCATCCACTGCAAAGATTCCATCGCCAAGAAGATCCTCCATGATGCAATAGTTGTATTTTCCCTACCATTTCAACAGAGTACGTCAAGGCATCAATGAAAACACAGTGAACAAATGAATCGTGTACCTGATTCGGCCTATTAAAATGAAGCTTAGGACACTTGAAATGCACCTAGTGTACAGGCAAACTAAAAGACAACTTAAGGATCTTGTATACTATATAATACATGTAATGTCTATAGAGCAGTGCCTGTACAAATATAATTCTACATACTTCACGTAATTCACTATGCAAATTCTGGGCTTGGCGAAGACTTTGAAAAGGTCATGCTATGATCAAACAAATATCATGATGACAATAAATTGTTCCACCCAGATTTGCGTAGTAAACCTAACTTAAGATGATTCTGTTAACTCAATTAACCTTGAGAAAGAACTATCAGAAAGAAGATCCAGAAGTGGACACTTCTTCAATGAATAGTAGTAAGGAAATAGGAATCGAGGAACAGAACCTATTCACTAAATTATCGGGGATAGGCGACTCCGGTGCTGCTCTAAGTGAAAATCTTAGAGTACTGCCAACTAAGCAGAAGAATTGAGATAAAGAATATATTTCGAGTGTACTGAGCATATTTCACATATTTCTTCTATGACCATCTATATTATGTAATGAGGCCCCTAAGCTAGCCGTACATGTTCATCTCCCCTTATATTAGAGGTAGCATCAACATGATCTTAAACATTCACTGCTAGAAAAATATACAGCAAACTAGACAAGCTACAAATGAGATCTAACTACCAAATATTTTGAGATATCTTATTCAAATATCAAATAGAAAGTCTATACTTAGGAACTGAATCACTGGATGGTATCACCAAATCACTGAGACTTCATGACAGAAGCATGTACATAAACTTCAGGAGTATACAATGGGACATAGTTTTACAAGCTTCCATTCAATATTAAGACATGTACCTTGCCATAGTTCCGGAAGTTGGTCCTGAGAATGTACTCCACATTGGTTGGGTCAGCAGTGTAAACCTCACTGCGGAATGGCGAGAGCAGCCTATAAGTTCTGTGCTTGAGTGCGTGGTTGGCACAAAAGTCATGTAGCCTCCTGAAATTCAGCAATTGGTTAAATATCGTTCCAGCCACCAGGTGGTATCTCTTGTTCTTGCATCCCCATCGTAGAAGGAGAAGTTCCAATGCACAGAAGCCAAGCAGAAGAACTGCTAAGCATCCTCCACTTGCGATTGGAGAGAAGTGAATTAGGTAGTTGGTGAACTCCATGGAAGTGGTGGATGAGGAACTCATTTCTCTCCTGCTTTCTGGATGGCCTAGATGTCACGATTGAAGACTTTTGTGGGATAAAACTTCATCAAACACAGATGTCTAGTTCCAAGCATATGCCACTTTAGTTCTTAAATTAGATTGAAAACATCACAAGTTGAGTTAGTTCAAACGCTTTCATGAACGTGAAAAATGTGTGGATAGGATTGGAGGCCACCACGCTCCAGCCATTAGTTGAAGGTGATTGGTACCTGCCTAGTTGAAAAAGACATCCGCTATTTGTGTTCTAGCAAGTCTATCTTAAAAGTTTTTTTCTTAAAAGAAGTAAAAGTAAAAGAAAGAAGGTTCGATCATGTAAGGCTTCCTCAAACCGAAAACACATTTTGTTGGTCTGACCAAAATAACTTGTACTTGTGCACAAATTATCCACATTTTACTGAAATGAAAAGGTAAAATTTGGGAGTTCACAGCCTTCTTACTTAATAAATAGGTACAGATCATAGCATGAGCTAGCAATAGGACTAAAAGTGTATCTGCTTAAGCAGTTAAGACTCTACGTAAGTTGCCAAAATTGATGACATTATCCTCCACTTAGGAGGATCCTCTCTTCCTTGGCAGCTTGCCACTCCCCATGAGACTGGAGGATACTCAGTGACCTGAGATGTCAAAGACCTTATGGGCATGCATATTGAAATGTAATATGGTGGAACCTTAGGTGGAGGGTTCTTGAGCTCTGTTTTTATGCCGCCATGGTGGCAATTCACCTTGCTGCATCAATGCGCATAGGTTGCTTATCCAAGAGCTGTTGACTAGGCTTAGTTTGGCAACCGTGAGCATGTGCATGAAAGGTGGTCCAGCAATCATCTAAACCATGTCATTAGCGTACTGAGTTCCACGTAATAAAGACATCTGTATTTGCTGATAGCTTAGACTAACTCTGGCTGAATTGTAATGTATATCTAAGTGATGAATCAGAGTGGGTGTAGAATCAGTTTGAACATTTCCAAGTGCCTTGTTTCTTTAAGTGATGTTAGGTAGCTCTTCAATGTCACCTGTGATTGCGCTAATGAGCTTCAACTCTTCATTGATTCCTGTCAACACCCATTCTAAACTTTCTAATACGAGATTGGTTGTGCCTTTTACCGAGAACACAAGAATATTGCCATCAATCTCAATCATGCTGCAACCAGGTGCTGTCTTCTTGATACCCTGCTCAGACATAAAAGCTCTTACTTTCTTAACATCTATGAATCTTTTGGCTTTGGCATATATATCTGATAGAATTATATAGTAAGCATGATTTTTAGGATCCAAGCTAATTAAATGATGTGCAACTTCTTCTCCTAGCTCTACATTTCCATGCATTCTACAAGCCCCGAGCAATGCTCCCCAAACAAAGACATCTGGTTCCATAGGCATACTTCGTATAAACCTCTCTGCCTCCTCAAACAGCCCAGCGCGGCCTAGCAAATCAACCATGCAGGCATAATGCGGCGGCTGTGGCTCAATCAAGTAGATCTTATTCATGGCATCAAAATACCAGCGACCATGTTCTACCATACCAGAATGAGCAAAAGCACTAAGAAGTGCACCAAAGGTCACTAGGTTAGGTTTCATTTCACACCTCTCCATCTCCTCCAGAACACCAAGTGCTGCTTCTCCTACCCCATGAATTGCAAAAGCTGAGATCATTGCCGTCCATGCCAAAACATCCTTCTCAGGCATCGATTCAAAGACCTCAATTGCTCTTGTCAAACAACCACATTTTCCATACATATCGATAAGGGCAGTCCCAATTACAACATCAAATTCCAATCCATGCCTCTTCAAGTAGGCATGCACCCACCTTCCTTGATCCAAAGCTCCAAGACAAGCACAAGCTGAGATCACACTAGCAACTGTAATCCCATCTGGTCTCACCCGTCCATTATCTGCCGAGAGCAACATCTCATTAAACAACTCTAAGGCCTCCCGCTCCCTCCCACCATGAACTAATCCAGTGATCATTGAATTCCAGGTACGAGCATTTCGTCCCTCAGCAGCTATAAACATTCCCCAAGCATCATCTAACATACCACACCTCAAATACCCACCCATAATCGAGTTCCAAGAAACAATATCTCTAACCGGCATTTCATCGAACAGTTTCCGTGCGATATCGACAAACCCACAATTCGCATACAGAAATATCAGAGAATTGTTAATATAAACATCTGTACAAAAACCCATTTGAATAACATGGGAATGCAAGCATTTCCCAGCAACGAAGTTCACTGAATGAGCAAAAATATTGAGAACAAACGGAAAGGTGAGATTGTTTGGACGAATGCCAATGTGAAGCAGACGGGCATAGAGATCAAGCGATTCAGAAGTTCGACAACGGGCGTTAGCAAGTGAACGAAAGAGAGAATTGAATGAGAAAATATCAGGAGTAGAGATTGAATTGAAGAGATCAGTAGCGTAGTTTAAAGCAGCCGCGGCGGCGGTGGCGGTGGATGAGGAAGAGCTTGAGTTAGAAGAGCAGAAGAATTGAAGGCGGCGGAGAAGGGAAGGGTCTGGTGGAGAAGAGGTGGTGATGAGATAAGCGTGGAGTTGCTTAGCTTCACGCAGAGTTGTGCAGCGATCGATGAAGCTAGCCACGGCAGAGAGCAGCGGTAGCATTGAATTTTCGCGCGCATGCTCGAAGTTTAAGTGCTTTTTATAATTAAGTCATAA
The DNA here is from genome assembly GCA_019914995.1 of Acanthochlamys bracteata. NCBI lineage: Eukaryota > Viridiplantae > Streptophyta > Magnoliopsida > Pandanales > Velloziaceae > Acanthochlamys > Acanthochlamys bracteata. Next base: position 8,026,028 of record CM034128.1, read on the forward strand.
TTCTGGGGTTATTTACAACTTTCCAATTTTCGTAGTGGAGAATCACAGTATACCATGAATTCAAACGTGGCATACCCATATTGGCTCTTTCCCAGCATACGTCCGCCACGAGTGTAGGGATTGGTATCGCGGTTTGACAAAAACCATCTATGTTTTTCACAAAAAATTTAATAACCAGTTTCAAGGACGATTCATTCTTCTTTTCCTTATTAAATCAAAATTATCGAACCTTCAACAACACTCAACTACTTGCAAACATGAAATCGAACTCCGGGGAACACTCGATCATTTGAATTCAGTCGAATGAGTTTTTTTAAGGAAATCATAGATTCCTTCTCCGATCTCTTCAACAAGAGCAATAACAACAGTGCTCCGACCAGTTCTTCATCGGCGACGGCGGAGATGGAGAATCCGGCGGCTGTCGTAGGGGAAAGAGCGGCGAATAAGCTGCAGGGTTACTTCGAGTTAGCGAAGTCGGAGATTGATAAAGCAGTGAGGGCTGAGGAGTGGGTAATCCTTGAAGACGCCATCGCGCACTACCGCAACGCTCTTCGTGTACTCGTTGAGGCTAAAGCTGCCCGTGTACCAGATGTCCTCTCATCAAGGTTAGAATTCCTTGTTATGATTGGTAACAGTTAGGTATTTGATTGGAATTTTGTTTAAAGAGGTGTTGTTTTTCAGCTGTAAACTTAGGCTTACTTCACTGCTAGATCTTTTCTTGTGATAAAAATTTTTGACGTCTGCATCCAAGTTTGTTTGAATCAATGTGTTTTTGTGCATTTACTGATGTTGAATTGAATAATTTGAGATAACCATTGCTATCACTAGTGATGCATTTATCATGGAATCAATGTGAATTGGCATCTGCATTCCAAGTTTGTTTGAATCAATGTGTTTTTATGCGTTTACTGATGCTGAATTGAATAATTTGAGATAACAATTGCTGTCGCTAGTGATGCATTTGTCATGGAATCAATGTGAATTGGCGTCTGCATTCCAAGTTTTTTGAATCAATGTGATTTTGTGCGTTTACTGATGTTGAATTGAATAATTTGAGATAGTCAGTGATATCGCTAGTGATGCGTTTGTCATGGAATTTAAGCTATGATGGTTAGCATTTTTTATTTTGGAGGTTAGCAAGGAATGCCATCTATTCTTTATCAAATATGTATGGTCTAATTTGTTCTGAGTTTGGGTTTGAGGTTGTTTGATTTTACTTTCAGGAGGTTCATCTTTCTAGATGGAGAAAATGTAGTGATTGACCTCATTAACATTAAAAAAATGCTACAAGATGTCTTTGCAAAGAAAGTTTTTGTGATCTGTTCTAAATTAAAATTTCTGTGATTTAATGCAGTTTGTTTTCAAACTACACTTGCATTCACTGCTTGTTGTCTATAATCGCATCATCTTTGGATTTGACTCATATTAATGAGCATCAATGATTTTTCAGCACTTGTGGCGGTCATATGATGTTGGGCCTTAAGAAGTTTATGACTGTATTCTATTTTCAGATAATCAGGTATTACGTGTGCGTGCTCATGGTGACTGTGATCGTTATTGTACCCCTCAAAATGGGTATCAAATCATTACTTACCAGCCATGTGGTGCTTCTCAGAACACATGCACACATGCTAGCTCAGTAGCCTTCAACTTCATTTATGCATTATATCTTGGTAGTTAAGTTATCGGAGTTTGACTTTTCACAAATGAGAAATAAATGAATCCGTAACTGAATGCAGCTATGCTGAACTTCATCTATTCCAGATTAGCTTAGTTGCTCCTTTAAGTAATGGAGATAAAATTATGGAGTCTCAGCAAATCCATCTGATTCCATACTTCATATCTGTTCACGTACTAAGAAATCTTGTGCTGGTAACATTTTGTTACCTGGGTGATGGTTTTGATCTAATGAGCTGACTTAGTTAATGAGCTGTGAACATTTAAATGTTGCTTGTTCCAATTTTTATAATATGCTTCACTTGTTTAGACTCTTCTTTTTTTTTTTGTTAATCAGATCCTTCAAGCAAACTTTGCTTGGAGAAGTGTCTTCTCTATGCCTTATCTGCTAGGTTACAACAATTTTTCGGACTCTAAGTTTGCTCAGTAGGTCAACTTTTTTGACAATTAATTCATAGAAGAACTCACTTTTCTAGCACTTTGATGCAAGGTAGAAAATGAAATGATATTTGGAAGAAATATCAAAGTACCGAGGTAGATATCTGAGAAATGAAAGACTACTTTTGATTGGTGCAAAATAAATTGGCATGTCATTTAGTAAGTTAGTTGGGCCTGATTTGGTGAAACATGTGGTTGGTGGTGTTTGTCCACATTTATTTCTTGTTTGCACTGTACCTCTTGCCGAACTGTATCATTTAGATGAAAGTTTTAAAGCTTTATACTACCCAAATGTAGAGTCCATAACATGCAGTTTAATTGTCTACAGTGAGATGCAGAAGGTGAAAATGTATCAGGAGAAGATATCCAAATGGCATGGTAAAGTGTCTGAAAGATTGAAATACCTGACTGAGAGGACTGGTACTGTTGTGCTTTGACTTCTACTTATCTGTTCATATATTATATTTTCATTAACTTCTTAGTTGTGTTAAACATTTCCTTTTTCATCCTATATCAGGTGTTTCATCATCACCAAGCAAGGTATGGTTAATTCTGGCATAAATTCTTGAGTTATCTTCCAACCTTTTGTTTTCCACGTTCTTTACACTGGGTATTTTTGTCTTTAATATTTTAGCGGCCTGTCTTTCAAACAGTAACAGCTTCTGTCTTTCTTGGACTGATATTTCTTTGTTTGTTTGTGCAGATAAACCGTGATCAAGCCCAATGTAGAAGCCCTTCATCTGCATCCGGTCCACAAAGGGCTCCATTAGTGGAACCCAATTTAAAAGGTAATGTGAATATAGGGTCTCCTAAAGGTGCTGATGGAAACCGCAAACAAGCAAAGCAAGATGGTAACGGTTATGAGGCCAGGCTGATAGAGGATATAAACAGCACTATAGTAGATAGAAGTCCTGCAGTAAAATGGGACGATATAGGTATACTTGAGATAGCATAAAATTTCATGGTGATCTGGAATTCTACCCATACTTGTTGATCTACTGGTTGCTAACGCTAAATCCATTCCCTAGCTGGTCTTGATAAGGCAAAGCAAGCTCTCATGGAAATGGTTATTCTACCAACCAAAAGAAGGGACCTATTTACTGGTCTTAGGAAACCTGCTAGAGGTACTCTTTTGTGCAGTTTCTGTGTGAGATTAAGCTTCTAGTATCAAACAAGATTCTAATCCCAATAAAACTCATAAACGTCAGGATTGTTGCTCTTTGGACCCCCCGGGAATGGGAAGACCATGCTTGCCAAAGCTGTTGCATCCGAATCAGGGGCAACATTTTTCAATGTTTCTCCATCTTCATTAGTTTCAAAATGGGTACCTTTCTGTAACTTATTTGATAGTCTTTCAATGCTCGTAGTTATTTCCTTGCTTAGATGTCTCAAATGTTTCTGAATATTTTTTGAAACAGGTAGGAGAAGGTGAAAAACTCGTCCGAACCCTTTTCATGGTTGCTGCTTCCAGACAGCCATCAGTTATATTTATTGATGAAGTGAGTTACAGTGAGCTCATTTTGGCATTTCTATTACATGGTTGCATTACACGTGTGTTGTTACTGTTTATTTGACCCAGCAATATACTCAGTTTCAGGAACTTTTACTTACAATAAAGCAGTTATTGTCTGATTGTGATACTTAAAACTTATGTAATTGCAGTATGTTTTTTCTTCAACTATAGACGAATAATGAGAGATATTCTGCCACAGTCCTTCACTTGTTCTAGTTTCAACGCCGATTGGCATTGGACATAAAGATGAAGGTCCTTTCCTATAGCATGCATGTGGCTGTTCTTAAGTATTACAGCAAATAATATTCCACATATAGGAGAAGATGATTGATGACTGTGTTAACGATATGGTGGTTGGTTGATTTACATAAAGTTTATGGCTATCTGATTATCTCGCATATCTTTCCTAGTGGCTTCTATGGTCTCTAGCAAAATGCACCTAAGCAAGTTGGTGAAATACCTTTTCATAATTTCTGTTTTATAATAAAGAGTGCATTATTTGAAATTTTAGGATGATGTGAAAATCATTAGCTCCAATATAAACACGTCCTGGGATGCTTACTGTTTTGTAAGTGAGCTCTCGAAGATACTGTTTGCTGTTGACTCTAGGATGAATAAATTTTGAAATTATGGGATTCTGCATAATGTTTTGAGCACTTCCGGAATCTATTTCTGTCTTTCTGTTTGTTAGTGTGCAGAAGATACTTATTTTGTTTAACTTTGCAATGTTGTTTATCTAATGATTCTAGAGAGATTTATTTAGGACACAGTTAGACATGAATTATTTGTTCTCTTTTGTGATTAAGATTGATAGTATTATGTCAACAAGGCTGGCTAATGAGAATGAGGCAAGTCGAAGGTTGAAGTCAGAGTTCCTTATACAATTTGATGGGGTGGCGTCTAACTCAAATGATTTAGTAATTGTTATCGGTGAGCAAAATAGTTGTCAACTTCTCATCTAATTCTTTTATACTTGGATAGATAAATTCTTTTTTTGTGAAGACTACATCCAACTTACTCTGAAATAGTGAGAGGTTGATCGTTTGTGTCAACTTTCAACATAAAATCGCAGGTGCGACTAATAGACCACAGGAGTTGGATGATGCTGTCCTTCGTAGACTGGTTAGTTTTCTTATTCTTTCAACATTTATGTGTTGTTTAAATGGGGAGGGATATGCACACTCCCCCACTTATACACACTCCCGCACTCCCAACCCCCTTTTTTAATGTATAGTTTACCAAGGAAGAAAGATGCTTACCTTTATTTGTTGCAATATTACACTGGTTATGTCTGATGTTGTACGGCCATTTATGCATAACCCGTTTCGAAATGACTTGGTAACTACTAACTTCTAAATGACAACATAACTTATACTTTCATTGACAAGAAAATTTCTAGCGAGGTGTGATTTTGCAAATACTGAAGACTTTCAGTTTATTGTGCTGCAATATGTTGCTACTGTTGTTAATTGTGTAAACACCAATATTTTTAAAAGAAGGCAAACTGCTGACCTACAAAGGTGCAGTAATTTACTATTAACATCACGTGTTACTAAGGTTATAGCTTCAACTGCTGCAAAGATTTATATGTGATGATGGGTTGATTCCAAAATCAAAATGAATAAACAGGTCACACGATGGTTTCATGGAAAGATAATATTGTTTTAATGAGCAGAGTTTGGATTGTTATGACTATTATTCCTTCCATACCCTATTGAAAGCCGTTGGATCTTTTTCTTGAGCTTATAGCTGTATTAGCAAACTAATTAAGGATACACATGGTTTCACCTTTTCTCGTTTCATTCTTCTTTCTCAAAAAACACTAATGGTTTCAGCTCATAGCTATAATATCTATGATGTATTGCTTCATAAGTAAATATAAGTTACTCAGATATTTTATCTTTTATTGTGATTTGTTATTTTTGTAAATATTGAACATAGCCACTGACTCTAGTGTGAGCAATGATACACCTACTTTATTTATAACTAGCTCTTAAGCAATGTTATATAAAATATTTGTTTAGTCCGATAAATGCGACAAACAATTTTTTCATTTGGGCTTTGCTGCTTTCCCCAACACACTCCCCATAATATCCCCCTCTAAAGTTTCGATATAGTAACAATTTTTTAGCGACTTAAACTCTTCGGTCATGATGATCTACAAATGATAAAAATTTGGCTCATTCTGAAATTATATCATACGTTCTTTGAAACCATAAATGAACAGTAAAGAAGTGAGTGAAATTATCTTCACGGCTAGATGATGTTTAGATCATGATTCAACCTTTGGATTTTCAAAAACAATTGATTAACATATGACAACTTAATACACGGGAAAAGGGGATTTTCGGGGGAGTATGGTATATTGGATGAGTAAACATTTTATATTGGAATTATTCTTTTACAAGAGCACTCTCCTTTATAAAAAACTAGCCTTATAAAAATTTTCTAAAGTGTAGATCTTTGTCTGCTATGTCATATGTGAAAGACCCCACATTTCGTACCCTATGGTGACTGCAAGAAATTCGATGCTACTGCTATTTTTTGTTCTTTCTTTGGATGAGCTAGAGACGCCTAGTGAATTCTGACAATTTCAGCTTTGTGTTTTACATGTTATGAATAGGTGAAGAGAATATACGTACTGCTACCTGATCAAACCGTTAGAAGGGTCCTACTTAAGAATCTGCTCAGAGGTCAATTTTCTTTACCAGGTAATGAAGATTTTTACTGCTGCCTTCTCTAACTTGATGATGTGTGAAACTTTTTATTGTTCTCGGAAACTACACATGTGAAATGCTAACATATTTTTTTCCCCCTGTACAACTTTCTAACTTGCGGTAGATCTGTAATAGCTGTTTGTTTTATATTCTTTCATACTATATTCTTCTTGGATTTAACATCAGTAAGCTGCACCCTTGATCACTTGTCAGCTTTAATATAAGATAAAATTTGAAGAATAACTGGCGTCCAGGACAAAGTTGCTTCAATTATATTAACCAATTAGTAATGTACCTGAGTGCACTTGATGAAACAAGATTCATTTAAAACCTCATAAGATCAGGAATGCTAAATTCAGTTTTAAAGAAGATTGAAGAAAAAGTTCCGTAGGTGTCGCTGAAAATTTCTGGCAACTCAATGAGGTTATCCCATTGTGCAAGGTTTCGGGCTGAACATTTTGTACTTGATTCGAGATTTTACTTGATTCTGTATATTATGCACATAATAGTCGTTGCATGTTTCAAAGGAAGTGCTGATGGTTGAACTTGAATCTTTCAATTGTATCTACACTTACAAAAAGTGCCTCAATTTCCTTGGTCCATTGGTCCTTTTCTTGCTGTCATCAACCATGCTATGGTACTCCATACTCCACAGTCCTTATGTTATATTTCTTGTGGATAGTTACAGCATCATCTCTACATTTGACCAATAACTAGCAAACTAATAGTGGTTGATGATCTCTTTGATTGCTGACACTTTCTTTTGATAGACCTGGTTACTTGGGTTGTGTTTTTTAACATTCATTATTAGCTATATACCAACATGTTTAAGATTCTCTCAGGAGGCGATTTAGAAAGACTTGTCAAGGAGACTGAAGGTAAGACATCTATTTATAGTTGAGTTCCTCAACCCTTTAGCAGCATTGATTTTCTGAGCCATTGTGGTAGGATATTCTGGAAGCGACTTGCAAGCTTTGTGTCAAGAAGCTGCATTGATACCAGTGAGGGAACTGGGTCACAAACTTCTTACATCAGAGGCATCTAAGGTGAATATTGTCCCACTTGCAGTAACCATTCAGTTACAAGATGTCAGTATTGCATGTAATAGTAACATATTTTCTGCATGATGGGTGTCTTGCAATATCATGACTTATCAGGCCCTCAAGGAACAAATTGTTATTAGTGGCATATACCCTTGAGACCATTGCATGTGACATTTAAAAGATGCTGATGTCTAAGAGTTGTATAAGTTCTCATCGCTTTTTCCCAGGTCCGTCCATTGAGATACGGGGACTTCCAGAAAGCAATGACTGTCATCAGGCCGAGCTTGCAGCGGAGCAGGTGGGAGGAGCTTGAAGAGTGGAACAAGGAGTTTGGTTCAAATTGAGGTGTTGTGATATAATACGGCAGCTGATATGGATTGATGGACGATACAACGTGTCAAGGGCCTCAAACTCGCTTAAGTTTATACATAGATAGGTTTTCTTGATCGCATTCTCAAGGGATCTAAATGTATATATATAGGAAAGCACAGCTTTTTTTTTCCCCCTTAAAACGTTGTAATGGCTTTATGCAAGTTTGTCAACAGCAGCAATTGCGTATAGGCTAGCTGATGGTTCCAACCAAAAGTAATACTCTTATATAAGTATACAATTTCTCAGCAGAATTACTTTTCTATCGGACCGAATAGTTTAGGCGTTCTGTGTGTTACAAGTAATCCTATCGATAAATGCCAAGCCGAGTATACGCTGGACTCTGGAGTCATTCAAATTCCAATTCTGAACAATATGGGCGTGTTTACTGTCATCTCAACTTCATTTTCCAAAAACTCATTTTTAACATAAAATAAATAATAAATTTTTTATCATTTTTTTTAAAAAATAAATTTTAAAAAATATTAAATTTATATAAATTTATATTGTATTAAATATTTTTAATTTTACTTTAATTTTTAAATTGATTTTTTAAAAGTTCAAGTTTACTGAGTTTACCTCTAGGTAAACACAGGCTTATATATTTATTGATACATAGAAGTGTAAGTGAGAGGATTCTGTTATCAACTATCAAGGACCTGATGTTGCCAAAGTTCTGTCTGTTGCAAATTATGAGAAATCATTCAACTATGAGACGCGGTTTTCTGTTCTGCGTCTCCTCCAGCTCACTGAATTTAAAACCCCAGCTTTCTCGCCAAATCTCAAACATCACTATAGCTTCTGCTCTACAAGATCACATTGATTCCATCAACCCATCACCAGGGCAAGCAATCCAGACATATATTCTCAAGAGTGGTTTCTCTGTGAACACCAACATCTCCATCAAGCTACAAATTCTCCACCTAAAATGTGGTTGCTTGTCCTATGCCCGTAAGGTGTTTGACGAAATGCCGAACCTCACGCTATCTGCTTACAATTACATGATTGCTGGGTACTTCAAACAAGGACAAATGCATGAGGCGTTGGAAATGGTGTCAAGATTAGCTTGGAGTGGAGAAAAGCCGGATGGGTTCACCTTATCCATGGCACTGAAGCTTTCTTCTAGCTTGGGTTTGGCAAGTGAAGCTAGGCAAGCGCATGCAATCATGGTAAAACTGATATGTTATCCTGACGATGTCCTTTTTGCCGCACTTATCGATTCCTATGTGAAGAATGGAGACATGAGTTATGCGAAGAGTGTTTTTGACATAATGCCAGAGAAAAATCTTGTTTGTTCCACAGCTTTGATTGTCGGCTATATGAATCAAGGCTGCTTTAGAGATGCTGAGGCACTGTTTGAGAGTTTCAATGAGAAAGATACGGTGATCTTCAATGCGATGATAGAAGGGTATAGCAGAACTTTAGAAGCTTCTATTCAGTCTCTTAAAATCTATAAGATTATGAGGTGTTCAAATTTCTGGCCTTCTATATCAACTTTTGTGAGTGTGCTTGGAGCATGTACCCTTGTATCAGAGCATGAGTTTGGTCAACAGGTACACGTAGAAATTATCAAGACCGATTCCTCTTCACATGTGAAATCTGGGAGTGCACTTGTAGACATGTACTGCAAATGCGGTATGATTGAAGATGCCCGGAGAGTCTTTGACTTCATACCTGAAAAGAATGTCATTTCCTGGACCTCCATGATAGACGGCTATGGGAAAAATGGGTATCCAGAACATGCTCTACAACTCTTCCTTGAAATGCAAAGAGCAACTAATGTTAGGCCCAACCACGCCACATTTCTAATTGCTTTGTCAGCTTGCGGGCATGCTGGTCTAGTCTCAGAAGGGAAACGAATTTTCAAAATCATGGAGACGGATTATTTGCTGAAGCCACAAATGGAACATTATGCTTGTATGGTTGATCTCTTGGGGCGCATGGGAAATTTGAAGGAAGCATATGACTTCATCAAGTGTATTCCTGAGAAGCCAAACTCTGATGTTTGGACAGCTTTACTCGCAGCATCTAGGCTCCATGGAGATGTTGAAATGGCAGATATTGCAGCTGATGAGGTTTTCAAGATAACTGAAAATGGAAGGTCAGGAGCTTATGTTTCTCTGTCTAACACATTTGCAGCTGCTGGGAAATGGTATAGTGTTTCAGAGGTGAGAGGTTTGATGGTAGAAAGAGGGGTTTCTAAAAGTTCTGGGTCTAGTTGGGTAGAAACAGGGTAAGTGATCAAAAGATAAGCAAATATTGTTCCAATGAAAGATTTCCAATCAAATTGACATGCATGAACAGTTAGTTACAGCTGATCAGAAGCAAAACTCAAAGAACCTGCCTGCATATGCTAGCTGATGACCAAGAACCTCTACTACACAGGCTACATGAATTTATTCCAATGGAAATGTACACCTTCAAGCAACTTCAAGTACTCAAAACTTAAATGTTAGTGCCCATTTAGAATATACAAATATTCAAACTGGAAATGAAAGTAGTGTTTGAAGCTGCAACTGACAACCAAGAAGGGCAGCAATGATCTTTAGCTGTTCCCGGGTAGCAAGATCTGAATATCTCTTCTGCCAAGTTGAAGATACAGTAGCCATACGCTAACTGCTCTTGGCATATGGAAATAGAACGTAATGCCAAATAAATGGAACTGCCTGTGAATGAAGTATCTGCAGGAACACAAAATGATGGAAGAATAATAGCGGAATCATTACCAAGATAATTTCAACATTTCAATCTCTTCTTCACAGTCTCTCTAAGAGGTGACTTATTTTCTTCGGTTCTTCAATCTGTAACAATCCAGTTCCAACCTAGCAGGGTCAGAACGTCACATTTTAATACCCCGTGGTACGATAAATTGGATTAGATCACCAGATGACAGGACCACAACACAGTAACTACTGAATTCTTTCGTTTTCAGTAGCGGCTGCAATCTGGATTTTTTGGCTGCCAGATCCATGACTAGAGACATCTATTACAAAAAAGCTATGCTCTCAGTAACTGCTTTGATTTGCCTTGGGTATACAATAGGCGTACAGTCTTCAACTCTTCATAGGACCGTCTGTGTTCCAAGCTGGTCCAAGCAATGTCTCTAGGATGGGCGAAGGCTAGACATTTCTTACTGACACAAATGGCCATGATGGTGGGAGCCCTTCAAGATGTACTGATGGTATGAAAGCTTATATAATCGGTGAACTTGATAAGTTGCTTGTCTACCATGGCAACGACATCATCCAGCAAGTGAAGAGTCCGGAAGAGACCCCAAGGAAATGGACTAGCATCAACATCCAAGAGTGGGATGGAAACGCCTTCTAAGCTGACTTTGGAACTTCTTTGCTTTGCTTGATTTGCCGGTTCAAGCTATTCTTTTGATCCCATAATGATATATAGCCAAAAGCTCCATCAATCTTCAAAGTGTTAAACCTAGACTCACTAATTTTGTCCTAAAAGAGGGTTGCTGACCTTGTTAAAAATTGATGTTGACAAAAGAGTACGCCTCTGTCCATCGGTCGTTCATTCATTCTAAAGTTGATTATTTGACGCTAGCTGTAGTTGAGAGGAATGATGAAGATCATGTTCCTGAGAAGTATGTGGCATTCTTATGGTATGGTTGTGCAGTGAAGTACACACTAGCCTTCTGGTCCGGGTATAGGCTTTGAAATGGAACTAAAAGTGAGTGGATGCAACCTCGATGAGTGAAGGAGATTGCTAACCAGTTTATGCAACAACAGAAATTAAATCCATTTTCCATCCAGAAAATTGGAAGTAATGGAAGATTATTGATTTTGGTTGTGCATCAATAAGATACTTTGGGACTATGAAACATAGGATTTTGTTGATCCAAAGTGCATTGAAGAGTACGTGATCAAACCCTAGGATCTCTAATCTAGAACGGAGGAAGGATGCTAACTGACTCCCGATTGCAGACCTGATGAAGGGAATGCAATTACAGACTTTATGAAGGGAATGCAAAGATTAAAATTTCATATTAATTGCCTACAAAATGACAGTTTTGTTTCATGGCCAACTTGTATCTGCATGGTCTGGTAGTATTCCAATCTCACCTGTAATCAATCCTGTAGTTGCCAATTAAGTTTCTTTATAGGAACTTAGTTATAGCCAATATGTGAGGTTTTGGATGCATTTTTTTTCTGGAATCTGGAAGTGACTTTTTTTGGCCAAAATCACTTCTTATGATTTTCTATTTTTTACAATAATTTACTTTTTATAATTTATTTTTCAAAAAAATTGTTTTCCAGAAAATCACTTTATGTAAAAATGACATTACCTTTATGTTTCACTTACTTGCAGAACTCTAGTGTCAAGTACTTGTGTTATATGTTATTTTGATCATTGACTTGATGAAAGAGTCATTATTTCTCTGTTAAAACCCTTATATGTGTACTCATTATATAGTTTGTTTCCTGTTAGTTTTATTAAGGGAATATAATAAGGTAATTGAATAAAGTGCACAACGTTCATTGATGATAAAGTGGCTAAAAACCACAGGGGATGTTTCGTTTCTTATCAATATAACATTCAACTTTAGCTGTACATGATTTCTTTTAATCATGCTCGATTAATCAGGTTCTTGTCCATAGAGTGGATATGTTTGGAAGAACTCTTGGCTATCTGGAGCATAAAACAGCTGATATTGACAAAGAATTATCAACAGCATAACGAAAATGTTATTTATATGTAACAGACTTGCTCATAGGCGAGACATAGTTCCGTTTATACTTAAGCTGTCAATGCTGTTCTGAGAGCAAATAAAAGAAAGCGACTGTAGCCATGAGACGAAGACTGGCTTCCTGGTAACATCATCGGACTCTGCGATTTGGGAGCTGATATCATCAAGCAGCACATTCTGCCCATCTTTAGGCAATTGCAAGATGAACTCTGCGGACTGCTTCAACAAGTACGGCAAGACCTATGGAGCAACAATAGAAAGTAGACTTATCATAAAGTTAAAAGCATATAGGCAGGAAAAACACCAATCCTAAAACATCACATGCATAAGGACATGTTTTACTAGACTATGATACCAGCAGATAATTATAAGCTCTAAGATTTGTTCGTGCAACTTTGTGTCACTGGCTCATTCTTTATAAGCTACATATCTACCTACACAATGGCTTCTGCCAGTGTTTTAAACAATTGGATAACAAGAAAGAAAAGGATGAGGCCTTTCCCTATGTCTACTGATGATTAACTTAATTTGATAGGTTTCAAAAAATAATTTTGGCGTTTAGGAATGCTTTTGAAATGGAGCTTTTCTAGAACAGAAAGTATTTTTGTTCTTTTTGAAAAACGAGCTCTATTTTTTTTACCTAAAAAAATAATAATAATAAGCAATAAAAAGATTTTACTATGTAGAATTTTTCTATACTTTTTAAATTTTAAATAAATTCGCTAGATACTTATAAAAAGTGTATTGAAAAACGTAAAATGAAAAATTGAAAAGCTGATTTTGGGAACGTTTTGCCAAACTTAAATTTTCATATCAGACTGGCTGTAACACATTGTGTTCTAGCTTCCAAGTATAATATACTTAAGTTTTTCAAGTTAGAGGAGAGGACATAAATGCCACTAAGCAAAGAAGTGAAGAAGTTGAATGTTAGAAGTTTTACAAGACCCTGAACATGACTATGTTTCCCCAGGGCTAGACTCACATTTAAGTCATGCATGCACTTCAATGACGGTTAGACACAGAATAGTGCACACACCCAAAGAAGCACTTGAATACATGAAACATGCCAAAACAAGATGCCCTAACAACAATGCATAAAAACATGCACTAGGAGTAAGAGATGCACATCCACAAATACAAGCATGCACCTGTAAAATTGCGAATGTAGGCATCAAGATACAACTGTATAAATGCAAATATGAAATTTTAATAGGTTTACTTATCTATTGCCCTTTGAGATTTGTGAATGTCAAAAAAATGTAAAGTGGCATAGGAACTCAATGTCAAACAGAGATGTCAAACATGTCGAACTGCACAAAGTACAAAGAACTGTACATTTACTTGAGAATAATAAATGCTATATTGATACATTTGGTATTTGACAAGTTCTTTAATGGAAAGAGGAGGAATTATCGACATGGCAAACTGAAGTAAAAGTGATTATTAATTGAACATCAAAGGAGATCACAGATCTGTTTAGGTCTTTGTATAAGAACACAGTAGGCAAAAGAGCAAAATTTAAATACAAACTACCAAATACACGGAGACATTAACCCAATAAAAAAGGCAAACTACTTGACAAGATAAACTAAGTTATTCTGTGTACTTTTATGAGAGCACTCATACCAACGAAACACGTTTAATCATGGGCAGAGAATGTTACTGCTAGCCAGAGAAAATAAAACCTTCCATACAAACAAGAGAAGCAATTACCTGTATATCTACAAGAAAGAAGAGGCGCAATAGCAAATCAACAATCTTCTTGGAAGGTTCTGTACTCCCTTCCCAATTTTTCCATATATCTCTATTATCATTCATAACTTCGCAAAGTTCTTTAGCTTTATCTACGATGTTATGAACAGAGTAAAATATTGCAGGGCTCCCTGCAGGAACATGTCGAACCAGAGCTGCAACTCCTGAAGCTAAACCTTCAAATGGAGTGATTCCAGGATATGCCTAAATCCAGAAATGATGGATAACAAAGACACTGAGATCGAGAAATGAGTCTTGCAAATCAACAGCAAAGGTAGGGTTGCATTCTTACCTCCAAAGCTCTCTGTATGTAAAAGAAAACAAGTTGTTCCTTCAAAGTTGTTTGTCTCTCTTCCTCAGAAGCATTTCCAGATGATACAAAAGCAACAAATACAGAATGTGAAGCTCGAGCTACCTTTCCATTTGGGTGTTGCATGTATCTTTACTTGTTAAGAAATATAAGCAAACCACAAAAAACTACCATCACATGAGATTTAGGCCCTCTGAGAAGTTAAGGAAGAAAATGCAAGCAATTAAGGATACAGAAACATTGTTGGAACCACTGTTTTTTCAAAGACAGCAGCAGGAGTCAGACCAGCACATGTCGGGATCACACGCAGGTAAAATAATATCCGTGCTGTCTGCACCTCATCCTCATACCATGTGTACTCCACTTCATCCAATGAATGAGCATATGAGGTGATTATACGTATAAATTGTTGGTATATGATGACATCAAATATATCATATAGCACCACCCTAAAACAGAAAAGTTATTCATGGATATTCCAAAAGATGCAAATCAAGTGCTTACCATTCTGGTCTATGACTTCTACATATTGTGGCATTGACTCGACAAAAAGGATAGTGCAGGTTGCACTCTCTTGAAGTACTAGAACAGCCTTCTGGATGGCATCAGTATATTGTGGCAACCGAATTTTTCGAAGATACTCAATGCAAGAGAATGCAACCAAAATTCTCAGTGCAGCATCTTCTTTGATATTCTGAGAGGCCTGAGGAGTCAACTTATGCCTTGCTACTTCAGCTGAAAAAACCACCACCATAAGAAAGGCCGAGTCCGCAATCTTCTCCAGATGCTTGAGTAGCTCATCATTTCTTCCACGAAGGGCCAACGAAGCCCTCCGAAGATATGAATAGAGTTCCTTACAGTATTTCCACATATTCATTTCAACAAATGCTTTGCTACTATCATTAGCAGAAGTATACTGGTTGCACATAACACCGGTCACTGCCCCTGCCTCCTTGAAGAGAAGACCATCAAGATGTTCTTTCACCATATAGTGTGCAGAACTTGCTGCTTCTTTGCTCTTACCATCAACAACCATTCTGAAAAAAAACCTTAGAGGAAATACCTCACTCAATAGTGCCAAACAAAGACATCGAAGCACATGACCACTGCCCAAAATAGCACCACACCGAGCTAAACCTAGCGGAATGCACTGCAAGACAATCCGGTTCTCAATTGAAAAACTTTCCAATTCACCACCATTTTCAACACCCAAAACCAAATTTTGAGCAATATATGTGATCGATTCTTCCAAAGAATTCTGAATTCCTTGACCAATCTCCACCCTTCCATTTGAACCCGCCATCAAACGGAATGCTCTCAAAGCACCAGCAGCAACCATAATAACTAGAAATGGCGCATAATCTTTCACCTTGCACATTCCCGGTGAAATCTCATTACACAGCAACTCCACCTTATCAAATGCCTTGGACGCAATAACCTTACACACAGCCCAGTCCACCAATCGCAAGACCATCAACGAATTCCTAACTCCATCTCCAACATTCCTCCCAAGTTCCTTCTTTTCCAACAGCAATCCAAGGATTGTCTTGAAACTAGTGTTATCCGCAACGGAGAGCGCATAACCGATTCCTGCAAGTGCTTCAGGAACAAAATTATTATGAAAATCTGATCTTTGTTGCAAGATTTGTTTGATATGATCAAAACAAGAATCCCGATCAGCTGGAGAGATTGTTGGAGCCGCAGAGAGTGCTCCGAGGAGAAGGATATTGTAAGGAAGAGGACAATAAGAAGATGAATTAGAGAGATTAGAGAGAAGATTTGAGAGAAGAGACGGGTTCGGACGGTTTGATTTTCGAAGCCAAGCGTGAAGAAGAATGTAGAGGTAAGATCGAACAGATGGTTGAGGGGATGACTCAAGGGATGATGATGATCGAGAGAGGAGAGAGAGGAGGAGTTTGGCTTGAGGATCAGAGATGAGAAGAGAAGGAATGGAAGAGGAGAGGAGTTGGAGAGATGGAGAAGGATTGGTGCTGCTGGTGTTGCGAAGGTCTGACCATGCTTGGAGAATAGCGCGAGCAGATGAAGCGGAATGCGGCGGTGCAGAGGAGGAAGATGGTAGACTGCTTCCACCGGCTCCATCACCGGAGACCGCGACGGAGCGAAGGTGGTCGTCGAGCAGCACCGGGGGATTTGGTTGAGCTGGAGCTGCTGCTGCTGCCGCTGCCATCTATGAGAAAAACCAACATTTCCTGCTTCGTTAGTTCATAGTGGTGTACAGATATTGGGTCAATGGATGTTTATGAGTGAGAAACTATTCTAAAATCATTTTAAATTTTTAAATATAAATTTTATTTTATGTATTTAAAAATATAATAAATAATAAAATTACATAAATTTGAATAAAGATAGTTAAAAAACTTGGCCGAACACATTTTTTCTTTGGGGCTAAGCACAAACATTATTCAACTGTTCAAAGGGCAATATGTACAAACCAAGGTAAAAATGAATGAGAAAACATTTTCACTTAGAAGCCAAAACTTATTATACCCTCTAAATAACTTGCTGTGTTGCCAAAATTTTTAGGTAACAGCTGATACAATGATGTCAGTCGCGAACTAGGAACTAGAAGAGCAGGTCCTCATAGCTTAACAGCTGAAGAATTACATGCGTGAAGAACGCTATAATTAACTCTTTCAATTTGATAAACCTAGGTTACAAAAGCAAAGCTCCTATATGATTTTGTTCCACTCATACTACAAAATTTAGTTACGTCTGAATCTGTTACCACCACCATTCCCACGGCCACCTCTGCCTCCACTGGAAAAACCGTTTCTTCTACCAGAGAATCTATTGCTGCCACCTCTACCAGAGAATCTATTGCTGCCACCTCTACCTCCAGAGAAGCCACCACCACCCCCAAATCTTCGAGCCCCATAGCCTCCTCTCTGCTGCTCTCTTTCCTGTAGAGCAGGCAGCTTATCCAAGACCTCAATGTTTACCATGTTTGCATTTTCTTGCCCTACAAGACAAAAGATGCACCCCAAAAAAAAAAAACTAATTAGTAACATTACAAATGAAGCCACTTGAAAGATTCATGTTAAGAATCGATCACTATATCCCTTCATAACCCTTCTACGTTCAGATAAGTGGATAACCTCGTTGACATGAAGATGGTCGAATATAAAACTAGATATCTGGTTCACCAAACCTATTGGTTCCAGCTGTAAACGCATAAAAACTAACAACTTGCAAGCTAAATAACCTTGGATCAATTATTTCAGTACCTTCAAGAAACAGGTCCACATCAGAGGCAGGTACATCAAAGACTGCACCCATACCATCAGCTGTAAGAGTAAGACCTTTCACCCCGACAATCTTTTCCTCAGGCAAGAATCTCTTTAAGACACCAAACGCAAACCTACAATTAACAATGAGATGCATAAGTTTCAAACTTAAGATTGCAGAAAGTATAGTGTCCTAGCAAAGTAAACAAGATATGCTACTTCTTAAACAGACAATTAGATATAAAGTTCATCATCTAAATATAGTAATCACAATACGCTTGCAATACCAAGTCAAGCAAATAATTCCAATACTTACGATGGAGTGTAGATAGCTTTTCCTGCCTGTAGAAGTAAGGTTACATAGTTCTCCATGGAGGACAGTAAAGATCTCTTTTTTATCTCCGTGTATCCCTGTCAACAAATAAAAAGTGGTATGTTATCTCTATAAATTTATCTTTACATTGCAAGAGAATAAAGTAGTTTATTTACCGCAGCCTTAGCAAGTGCTTTTGCTAGTAAATCAACAGCAGGTAAACCAGAAGAACTCAAAAGTTGCTCCGCTTGCTCGAGGAAAATTGGAACAACACTGCAACAACCAAATTCTGATTAAAACAACTGCTTTTATTTGCTATTGAGTAAGATCAAGATGTGAATATGCACCTGTCCGAAACACAAGAAATAGCTACAGCAGCTTCAGAACCAGCTGATTCAGCAACATCAGAGGGCTGAGGAGCAGATACGTGCTCAAATTTGACACCTGATTCTCTTTCTATTCTCGAAACAGTATGTGCATACTTTGGCTCATACAGCAGAATGGCGATTCCACTATTACCTGCACGGTTTCAATGATCAAAACCTCATCTAAAAACATTTCCTAAATAAAGGCACAACAGACGATTTGTATACCTGCCCTTCCAGTTCTCCCAGAACGATGGATATAGGCCTCCACATCACGTGGGGGCTCAACCTGAGAACAAACACAAAGTTGGACTTCAACACACAGTTGGAAGAGTAACGAACAAGTATGAAAGTATTGTAAGAGCTGTACCTGGATAATCAACTGTACATCATTAATGTCTAGGCCTCGTGCAGCAACATTCGTGGCTACCAGAGTCAAGAATTTCCCAGACCTGAACCCAGACAGGATCACCTGTGCAACAATTTTCAAGAAGACATAAGAACTTGCTGCAGGTCAAAGTAAAAGATTCATGCCATTCTGATTTCTTACCTCACGCTGAGCTTGTACAATATCTCCATGTAAAGCCCGTGCTCCAGGTAAAAGTCCAGCAAGTTCAGATGCAGATTCTTTTGTCTCGGTAAAAATAATGGTTCGACCACCACTAGATAACCACAAAACTTATGAGATACAAGGATAAAGAATTGGAGCAGAATGTCAAGGGGGGAAAAAAGAACAGAGTATTGCAAGAAAAATACCTGCTATAACACCGGATAAGATCCGGAATAATCTGTTGTCTCGCTGAACGAGAGCAAGGAAGAACAAGATGCCTAACATTAGCGCTGGCCTTTAACTTCTCGCTGCCAACAAGATCTGCAGTTCTTTTGTCTGGCTTCAAAAACTTTGCAGAGATCTAACAACAAAATAATATGAGTCAGAGAAAAACAGAATACTTAATGGCAAAGGTCTTGGACATCAATCTTGGGCAAACAAACTCACATGTAGCGTGAGTTTAATCAACATTATCAATATGTACTTTAAATGAGCTCCCATGTAAAGGCAGCTTCTTTTAATGACAGATGACAAATTTTGAATAAACCAAAACCAGAAACATTTTACATGTTGTAACTGCAAATACAGATAATAAAAGAACTGTAGAGGTTTTGTAGGCCAAATCCAACAGACAAAATCAAGTGAAACAAGAATCGTGGTTAGATTGTTGTCCTTTCAGACTAAAAAAATTATGTACATGTCTTGCAGATAAAACTTTCTAAGAATAGGGCAACATATTACACTAGCTTCATTTCTTTCTGTAAATCCGAATTGGCAGTACCAGAACATTTAGGTATCCAGTATAAAATATTGCAAAATGATGCAACTACTTTGTGATTAAATATACTGAAAGTAAACGAAGTAACACTAGAGCCTCTCTTGCAACCACCGTTCATTTCTTCTTTTGAGAAATCTCCCTTTATTTAGCTGGGTTGGCATCGTCATAAGCCTAATCTACTACACTAATGCACTAAGTTCTAAAATTAAGATTTGCAGAAATGACATGGACAATTAACAAATATATACAGCACATTTCAGGATTAAAGGTTAACGATCTAACCTTTTTCACCCAGTCAGGAAGAGTTGCACTGAAAAGGAGGGTTTGGACTTTGCTTACATCCTCAACTTTCCCTGAGGCACAGGGGAAAAAAGAATCAATAAGCCAATCCAGATCTTGACATAATGCAAATCATTACCCAACAAAGTAGAAAGCACAATTTTCGTAGCCTGCAAGGCAGAATGTCTACACAGAATTAGATCTATAGAGCTAATAGATGATATCACGGGTACAGAAATTTTGTTTTGTCATATGCTTTATTTATTTGCACAGAACTAATCAAACAAAAGTAACCAGACTGTAAAGGAAGGTAACAAATGATACTAATGATGAGTCCCACCAAGAATCAACTCAACATCATCTACGAATCCCATATTCAGCATCTCATCAGCTTCGTCAAGAACACGGAATTTCAAGGACTTCAAATGAAGAGTTCCCCTTTCTATATGGTCCTGCACCAAGCAAGGATGGAGTCGGTAAGCGATACAACAAGACAGCGCAGAGCTGTAATACGAATAAAAGAATTCACCAAAGAAAATACCTTCACACGCCCAGGTGTACCTACAACGACATCAACTCCTCTTCTTAGTTTCAACTCTTGTTCGCGAAAGTTAGCTCCTCCATATAAGCAGCAGCAGGACAATCCCAAGGCACCACCATAGACCTCAAAGTCCGCATGAACCTATCAACAATAAAAACAGTTGAGCAGACAGGACATAAATGTGTAAGTCTGAGAATGGACTTCAATAAAGCTTGTCATACCTGACTTGCAAGTTCCCTTGTGGGAAGAAGCACCAATACAGTGGGTGGTCTTCCATAACCAGTCCTACGTGAATCCTTGTACCGGCCATTTATTAAAGACTCCAAAATAGGCAATACAAAGGCCAAAGTTTTACCCTGTCAATTAGCATATTAAACATTTAACAAATAGGAAGCGGTTCTCTACTATGACTACTGCAATATATACTAGAAAGGAAAAACTTTAGGACTAACAGAAAAAATTCGGATAAACAGAAATTCCAATATCCAACTACATGCCCTTTTGCAAAAGTTTAATGGTCTATCAAGCACTCATACAGTGTTTACAACGATAACAACAACTAAATTAATGACTGAATTTAGCATAATATTGTCCTACTGGACAAACATGGAAAGTGTATACCTAAAATTTGATGTACATCATAAGACATGAGCATGTATCAAACATTCAAAATATACGTTTAAAATATTGATCAAGCAACAGGTAAACAAGATATATTGACCAAAACGAAAATGCGTATACAGATATGATAAACCAGCTATACCAATCCAATCAATTTATCAGTAAAATCTAAGAAATGTAAAGCCAAACCCCTCCATTACCTGTCCGGTGCGAGCTCGTCCGACCAAATCAGACCCATTAAGAACTACATTAAAAGTCATAGCTTGGATCGGGAACAACGCCTCGATCCCTCTCGATTTCAAATTCTCCCTCAATGGATCCGAGATCCTAAAATTTTCGATAGCGTTAGGGTTCTCCGCCGCGGCCGGAGAATTCTTCTCATCCTCCACCACCTCACTATCGTCGTCATCACTCGTTTGCTTCTTTTTCTTCTTCTTCTTTAGCGGTGGCTGTTCAACAGCAATTATCTCACCCGCATCAGAACTCGTCTCGCTCTTCTCTTCTTCTTCCAAAGCTTTCCTCTTACTCTTCTTCTCCCTCTTAACACTCTTCAATTCTTCTTCTTCATTTTCTAATAATTCCTTCTTCTTCTTTTTTAAGCTAGATTTCTTCTCTTCGTTGATAGCCATGGGAGAAACTTTCTCGAGTGGAATCGAAGGCATTATTCAATTCAGGAACAAAATAAACTGATAAAAAATGATAGAAACTATAAAGCGGCGGCGGTGTTCTTCTTTCCTCCTGCGAGAGAGTTGGAAGGCGGTGGAGAACAACGCAGGAGGAGAGAAGAAAGAGGAGTTCCAAGGGATTAGGGTTTTGGAATTTATGGAACGTGGGAAAGAATGGACGCACGAGCGTTGCATGCATTTTCGTGCATGGGCACGAGTCAGATTGAGATCGGGTTCAGGGTTAGGTTGAGGTTAGAAACGGGCTCGGTTCGGGATTAAAGGGAGCATTTTAAAGTGTTTATAAAATAAAATTTTTTTAAAAAAATATTTTTATTTTTTTAAAAATGATTTTTATTTTTTTTAATTTCAAAAAAAATTAAAAATATGCAATAAAAATATCTCATTTCGTAAAAATTTTTTATACTTTCTAAATTTTTAAATAAATTTTTAAATATTTATAAAATATGTATTGAAAAATATAAAATAAAATAAAATTGAAAAGCAGCGTTTCAAACGCTCTCTTACAATGGGCTTCATAGATATTGATTGGGTGATTCGGATTAATTCGACCTTGATTAGGCCCACGAAGTTTTAACTCGGTCGCATTCCGATCAAAGAACTCTGAAATATAAAAAAACCGACCGTCTTAATACAAAATAAATATTATAAAAATAACAATTTTATTTTTTATTTACTAACAAAATAAAGTGAAAGTCATTTTAAAAATAAATTATTACAAATATATAAATTTATTTTTAAAATTAAATTTGAAGTAATTTCTAATATTTCTTTGTATAGTGAAAAATTGAATTAAAAAAAGTACATCCTAAAAATTTATATTTTATAGTATACTATATAAATTTGGGCATTCCAACTTCAATAAGAGCGTTTGGCTTGCGTTTGACAATATTTCAAATACTCTATTTTATTTTATAATTTTTAATAAATTTTTATAATACTATATAAAATTTTATTAAAAAATATAAAAATTTTATGTTGTAAGATTTTGTTATTACTTAATTTTATTAATTTTGTAAAGATAAAAAAAGAACTCATTTCTAAAAATAGAATAAAGATACTTTTTATATTAGAAAAGTTTCACTTAAGAAGCACTCTCAAAAATCTCTAACTTTTTATATTTTCCATTTTCAGAAAAGAGCTACAAAGATTAGAAGCAAATAAGTAAATACTCGTTGATAGTTGGTAATCTTACTGAAACTCTCCTCTAATTATATTATTTGATTTACTAAAATAATACACTTTTTGTAGAAAAAAATTTTAAAGCTTTTTTAAATAAAAATTTTTTAACTTAAAAATAATAAATAGTATACATATAATAATTATGTAATTATAATTTAATTTATATTTTTAAAATTTAAAAATAATTTTAATGTATAGTAAAAATTTACTTAGATAATTGAAAACTACGACAATCAAAATAAGCACTTCAAAATCAGTTTCTAAAGTAAGTCCTATATATCTGCACCTACCATTAAGCATAACCAAAGTATTTATTTCGATGACATTTCTATTTAAAAATCTACCAAATTAATTGGAACATTCAAGCCAATGCACCTAAGATGTTAATTAATCCATGACATACCAATCTCTGTGTTTTTTCTTTTTCCTTCTATTTTTTACCCCCATTCTGTAAATTCACTATTAGTTATGAATTTATATGTAAATCAAATCGTTAACGAATACTTTTAACCAATCACTACACCGCCGGCACTTCCAACTCTGTTCATCTTCCTCAAAAGCTCCATTCACTGTATTCGATAACGAACGTTTTGTATAATTGTATTCTCTTTGTGGTAATTTGCAAACAAATAACTGAGGTTGAAAATATCGCTTTGCTTCACGGTTTTTTCGTAGCACTACTGTGGTTTAACAGTACGACATATTATTGGAGAGTTAAAGCATTTTGTTTAGTTAAGGAAGGCAGAAATAGTTGTCTAAACCCAACCGATATGAACTAGCGAAGCTAAGAGATGGTGTTCGTATTAGAAGATACAATACCGAACGAGCTAAATAAGATAAAATACAAACAAAAGTTCGCCTCATACATTATAAAGTTCAATCTAATACAAAAATTAAAACTAATAGCCTTAAGAATTCTCTAATACATTAACTATTCTAACTATTTTTTATCCATATGGGAGTTATTTAACTTTTCTTATACCTAACAATCTCTTCTTTAAGAATAAGTCACCCATATTATTTCTCATCATCCAAGTACTAATATCGTGCATAGAGCCTTCAGAATTTGATTTGCTCTAAATTATTACTCACAATGGAAAAGCTCATGAGAGTTGTATTGCTCTTAATCACCCCACCACACAGCTCGTAAGGTTCCGCTTAGATTGAGAGTAAATAAAAGTAAAAGGATGCAAGAGAATCAACTACTCTTCTTCATTTTTATTTGATAACTCTTTTATAAGAGTAATGAAGATTAAAATTTTTCTTCATTATTCTTATATAGAGAGTAAGATGTACATTCTAATATGGTGTGACCGAAGTAAGAGTAACTCAGAGCTATTATATATCTTTTCAATTTCTGTTAATATAAAAAAGATTAAGATATTTATATATATTTCTATTCTTTTTTATGCATATATCAAATAATCTGTTAGTTTTTTAACCAACTAAAATTAATTAATAAATATTATTAAAAATATTTTTTTCACTAGACTCTATTCTTCATAATATGGATATAAAGTTTTCAAATTTTTCAACATCTAATAGCGCATTTCAGATTTTTTACAAAAAATAAAAGTAATTTGTTATTCTTCATTACTTTGTTAATATATCTAAATATGATGAACATAAATGATTATTCATTTTTATATTACTCTTCTCTTTGTTACTCTTATTTTTACTTACTCTTATTTATTACTTTCTTATCCAAATAGATCCTAAGAGTTATAATATGCCTCAATTGCTCTAGGTCTCAGTTTAATCATTGGTTCTAATATCACTATTAGAGAAAAAAATCTAAGTAAGATAGAATACCTAAAGAGTCCAGCTTATATATTATAAAGCTCAATCCAACTTAAAAATATAAGTAATGAGTTTAAAATTTCTCTAATATATTAGCCTCTTTTTTATCTTTTTTTTCATATAGGCTATTCTAACTCATCATTAATCTAATAGTACTGCTGCGAAACTAAATGAAATTGTTGCCACGTATGTGTTTCAGCACCACTTCAATAGTGGAATCTGGTTGTGTATGGAATGTCTATGTGGCAATCGTCTCACGGGCTACGTACATTTCATGATTACTTGAATTACTTTATTTCTGACTTGAGAGAAAACTAGAGCTCCAACTTCATTAAGCATTGGAAGGCCCAAGTAATCCTACTAAGCATTATAATAAGCTTGCAACTGCTATTAGTCATCTTTCTTGAGTTTTTGTTGCTGAATTCAGCTCAAGTCTTTCACAGTCGCGATCACGGTCATTAGACGAACTTGTTGATAACAGTGAAGCCTATGTATAACGGAATGTGAAAGTCGTGGCAACCGCAGGGTCGAGTGTCCAATATAGGTGTGTCGTCATGCTTTCGTCAAAATCACTTCAATGGAGAAAAATAAAGAAACTCGTTAAGAACATTTTCCTTCAAGGGATTAATTGATTTTACTGTATTATTGATGAGTGCGGGATGTTCGTAGACGTAAACCTTGCAGGAGCTTTAGTGATTGTTAGAATTTGTGATAGAACTATGAATAGGTGCTGATAACCGTGAAAATGAATGATCACAAAGCAACAACAAGAGCAATAACAAAATTAATTTTACACGTCTTATAAGATCCTTTCATAAGTTTGAATTTGATCAGTTATAATTTTCTTAAAGTATCAGCTATGTATATCATCTCTTACACTAAATTATCGTATTAGTGTTTATGAATATTTAGCTCTACCCTTAAAGTCTAGCCTATTATGTGTTATCCTCTCTATGTCATAAATAAATTCTACACATTAAAACACCAAAGAATCTAACTCCAAAATATTCTACTTCAAGTTATGAAGTAGCTTAGATTATAATTGGCAAATCCGAAACGTACCGTTCGGATAGACACAGACATCATCGATTTGGAATAAAATCGTACAGATTTGTAAATTAATTTGAGGTATCGACCTGATTGATCTGAGTTGGCCTATTGGGGTTTCGGATGAAACCATCAACATGTCTAATCGGGTGAACCTAGATGTCAATTAAAATATTCCTTTTAATGTTGTTATATTGTCGAGTACCTCTACTGAGTGCCGAGAAGTCCCGTGCATCTCCGTTCTGATTATTGAATGCGGCGACGAGGTCGACACGAAACCGAAGCTGAACGTTCTCATCTTGTCTTCCGTTCACTTTTTCGTCTCCGTCTCAATTTTCACCCTTTGACCTCATAAAGCTGATCCAATCCATTCGTTATGCAACTTGATGTCCTTGCACTAACTTCTATTTGCCTGCTTATTTGCATGTACATGGTTTAAATAGGAAGCTGAGAGAGATTATTGACCGGTGTTCCTGACACTCAAAGTCAGACCTCAATAGATCAGTATTTTTAGTCATTGCCATCTTAATTAATTCTTTCTGCTAATTTTTGAAACAATCCATAGAATCTATTCGAATAAAATTGAATCGGAGAGAAATAAAATGGAAAACAATTGAATAGTTTAGCTTTCTTAGAAAGCCTCATCAATCCTCATATCTCTCGTGGAGACTGCTCTCGACATCTCCTTCTATCTTCTACTGCTCAAAGATTATGCCAACATAAATAATCACAATATCAACTCCTTTTTCCTCTTTTTCTTACCGCTCTTCTTCTTATCATTTTCACCCTTCTTCTTTTGATCACTTCAATTTCATAGAGCACAAATCACCGAATAAATCCTCTTCGCTAAGTTCGGCATTATCTGCAGGCATGCCCGTCAAAAAGACTCTAATCCTCCATCGATCTCAGGTCAACTGAATCGCCTATTGATGTGTTTTTTAGAAATAGTATTTGGTTTCCATCTCTGTTCCTTCCTTTTTTGATTGTTTTGTTTGTTTGTATTTGGATTCCAAAGAGGTCAGCTCCATCTCGTCCTCATCCTTGGTGCTATTGACCATATAGATCGATCCTTGATCTGCCTAGTTAACCTAAAAATCATTAATTCGAACAATTGATTTGATCGACGTTTTGTTCGATTCTACCAACTATAGTTCAGATTTTATTTTTATAACATCAAAATAAATGAAACATGTCAACTATTTATTGGAAAATGGCTACGACTCTTGATTTGGTTCTTTTTGGCATATTTAATTTTGTGTTCAACTCTAATTTCATTATAAAAATTTATTTCATATTTTTTAATAAATTTTTTATAATATTTATAAATTATATAAAAATTTGAACAATACAAAAAAATTTACATCATACAATCTTATTATTATTATTTTTATTATTTTAGATAAAAATAAAAGTTGATTTTTAAAAAAATTTAAGTCTTCTTAACTAAAAAAACTTATTTTAAAAAAATTTCTAAAATTTTTTTATTTTAGAAAAAGCTTTGGTATCATAATTTCCAATCATCTCCTTCGTCAACCAAAACGTGGACCACTTCTTCAATTGCTTCTCACCCAGCTTCTGGGCACCGTTCTCCGATCAGCTCCTCCCAAGTTTTCTCAAGCGCGTCAAACGAAAAGGAAAAGAAAAATTGAGCAACTGCGCAAACAAACAGCCATCTCCTTCGCTGCAGAGCACTTCAACAACAACTTAGATTTGTTCTTCGGCGAGATACTTGATCGGTGTCATTCGGTAACAGAGTCTCAACAACAACTGACAGCGATCGATCTCGCCTCTGAAAGGCTTCTGAGAGATTCGATTTGTGTCCGTCGGGCGGAGCAATGAAGGCGAGCAACAGAAGGAATTGTGCGTTTGGTTATTTTGTTGTTGTTTTTGCGTTGGCCAGTTGTGGTGTTTTGGGAAGGCCTGATAAGGAGACGCGGGATAAGTTCTACGGTAGTCTTGCCGGCGGGTTTCCGCCGAAGAATTCTGGAGATGGAAGCATAGCTGATATTATCGATCGTGTTCTGGAGAAGGAGTTTTCGGACAATGAGACTCCTCAAGGTTAGATTCTTATGAGCAGTTTGTTAATGTTCTTTCACTAAACAAATTTATTTATGGAAATTTTTAAGTAGACAAGACCATCGAGCACCAAAAAATTTTTCTCGCAATCATCGTGTGCAGTTAATTGTCGTTAAATGTCAATTTAATAGGGATAGCTACGTCCTGGAGGCGGAAGTTGTTAGTCATAGACTAGTAAGGTTTTAATTGGCTGACTAATTTAGATGTCCATTACATGAAAGTATTAGGTGGACATAGGCATAATGGGTAGAACTATAGAGGCTTCCGTGTGCTAAAGTTGCTCCGCTTATATCATGAATTTGAACATAATGGCAACTATCTTACTGATTTTAGCCTCTACTTTGAACAATGCAAGGAAAGCATTATATTCTACACCACTGCCAATTTTGCTATTCATGTCAGTAAGATGCACTAGTTTTCTATAACCTATTCTTATAAGTGCCTCTCATAGTTTGATAGTTTTGGTTGCACCGTCGTTAATGTTGATATCTCTTACCGTCTGAACAGGTTGTTTCTTTGTTTTAAAATACCCTCAGTATTGGTTTTTTCAAGTATTATTACAGGAAGACTGCTTAGAAACAAAGACTAGTTCTTAGTATGCAACAATAATTGCTGATCCTGTACTCGAAGTAATTTACTTAGTAGTTTAGCGAAGTATCAATACTTCTATGTTGTTCCCAATTTCTTCTTTTTCTTTTTGTTCTAACAAGGCTGAAGAAAACAAAATTCATAAGGAGACTTCAATCACCATGAGATAGGAGCTCCTTTTAGGGTTACCTTTATATTTCTAATGCAAAAAAGGCAATAGGAAATATCACTTCTTACTTATAGTTGATGGGCTTGTATACTATAAGTAACTTAGAAGCACTTCTCAAAATATTTTTATTAACAGAAGGCATGATCGGCAATTATTAAATCCTATTTGTTGTGAACCTCCACATTTTGAACATTTTGATTGGCCATCACCAGTCATTGGAAGGAATTGTATTCTCTAGTTGTGTCATGGCTGTTATAGACAAACCAGATAACTGTGAGCTATTTGGATTTATAATGTCGCGATTTTCAGTTAATTGGATAGATTGAATGGAGAAAGGAAACATAAGATACCTTGAAAGTGAATATTTCGGGAGCAATTAGAAATTTACTTAGAAGTGAGAAGAAAGCAGCTAACACTCCATGGTCATAGCTGCAATCATGTTTCTGATTTATTTTGTATTTAATGCTTAAGATTCATAAAATAGCCTATAATTGTCTTTCTATATAATGTACCGGCAGTAATTTAATCTTTGAGCCATCCTCTCTGATAGACTGTGTTCTTTTTGTTTTCAGGGCCTGATAAAAGTAGCTTCAACAATACAATGGCAGATAACCAAGTAGGTTTGTTTACTTTTTGGATGCTTTATTCTCCTGAATTTTTATTCATCGTCTGTTTCTACCATATTTTGACATAAAACTATGCTGAATTTAGGACTACCTAGGCTGCCTGCTCATCAATCTCTAATACATTTTGTTTCTTGACCACTGCTAATATTGCAAGGAGAATAAATAATACAGGTTCTAGGTCATCTTCTTACTTGCCAGTGACTTTGAGATAGAAATAGAGGTTAATTCAATCAGCAGACAGGAAGTTCATCTTTGCTGACTGGTCTTTGAATTTATTGATAAGGAGAATGTAGTGTATGATTCTTGATACTTGCTTAGATGAGTTTCCTTCCTCTTAATAAAAGATGCTCAAACCTGACTCCTAAACGTATATGCTTAAACTTGTTTCTGTTGTGTCTTTTTCCAAATGTGTGGCCTTGATATTCCAAAATTGTAAAAAATCAATCTAGTTTCCTCTACAGGTATTGTCAGGATATCTGAGGATTAAAGTCATCCATAACCCACACCTTCAGATGCCAAGAAATTCATGATCCTAGCTGTAGGAATGGTCCATGCGGTTATCTTAATCATTGAATTACTGGAAATTGTGGTCTTCTATGCCTTCAGAAACAAATTGTATAGTCTAAAGGGGGTCCTTAGTTGCTTGCTCACCTTGGCTTTTGTTGGCATAACCTTTAGTTGGTATTGGGTATTTGTTGATGTCTTACAACCGCCTTCCATCTTTTATGAGTTGTTGTGAATTTGTGATTGAATTCTTTTTCTTGTGGTCACAAAATTGCTATATTTGTTTGGCATGTCTTGCTTATCCAACTAACTATACCTCATCTATTTTCAGAATTTTGTATGATGTTATTAAACTTGTTGCTTTACCATACTTGGACAGGGCATCTTGGAGACTGTCGCTATAATTACACATGACAAGCTCAAGAAAAATGAAACCAATGTCAACAAGTATTAATTTCTCAGAAGCTTTGGTTTTAATGTGTTGCTTCGGAATTCTCTAAAGAAAAAATGCTGACAAACTTTTGCTCGGCAGTTCATCTAGACCATTCCAAATTCAAGATGTTTTTTCGATTGAGAACGGAGGCTCTGATGATATGACAACCTTGATTGACAGAAAGGTGAATTGTGCTGGCCTTTTTAATAAAAAAGGAATAACATGTGTTAACAATGTTTCGCTTATTAAATTTGCTGATTATGTTGTGTTTTTTTCCCTCTCCAGGACAATGTTTTTGTTATGTCGAATCGTAAATCAAAGTATCCGGTTCTCCAAGTAGATCAAAGGTTTGTCTGGTTGATGCTCTCTAAATGGCATGTTTTAGTTATAATATCACAAAACTTTGGTGATGAACTCAGGACTGATTACAGTGTGAGTAAATAGCCCATGTTGACCTTTTCATGTGCAGTGAGCTTATAGACAATGTCCTTGCTTGCAGGCTGATTTCTGATTTAGTGGTCGTAATTGTGTCGGCGACAATTGGTGGAATAATTTTTTCTTGTTTGGGACAACCAGTGAGTAGTCAAATATTTTAGAACCAGCTGAGATTTTAGAGGATTACTGTATATTTAGTTATTGATTTGTCTTTTGCTTTTTGATGATGATTATGATTTAAGGTCATTGTTGGATTTCTTTTGGCGGGATCTCTAATTGGGCCTGGGGGTTTGAATTTCATTAGCGAAATGGTACAGGTATAATTAAATATCCTTTCTGAATTTACCATTCTATTTGATTTTGTCAATAACTTTCTTTTGAAAGCTCCTGTTTCTCTTTTCTATGATCAGAAGTTACTTCTCTAATATGCTGATCACACCTACAACTGGCCTTAATGTTATGCGTAAAAACTTTCTGCTTGTCTGCATTTTATCTGATTAGGCAGAGCATCTTTTTTGTGCATAGTAGTAGTTGCGCTACCTTTCAGTAATTATAGTCTCTGTGAGTTAGGTGGAAGATCAGTATGAAATGCTTATTTTTAAAATATTATAGCAGTAAGTAGCTTGTCCATGATAAATCCTATGGGTTCTGATGATGGTTTACACTTCTGAAAGTTACCTAAAGCTCGTGATTGATGTTGAATTTAATTATGAAATAGATAGACCACTAGATAACTATGGGTAAACATAAACATGTTCTCATAGGCAAATGCATATAAAATGTTCACAATCATCTAAAAACATATTGAGGCAAGCAGGTTGTGTTCTGTCTAAAGTGGCTATAGTGAGGAGAGAGGGACTACATGCAGTACAGAGGAACAACTTCATATTATAACATACAAGCTTCGTTATTTAACGGATTATTCGACAAATTTTTATGTAATGCATATCTTAGTCTGTCCATTCTGTAAAAAAGCAAAGGACAATAACTCGAATTTATCAGGGAAGTTCTAACACACCCTTAATGTCATAGGTTTGTTTTAATTTGATATCATGGCAGATAGTTACCTAGAACTCTAAGTTCCTAGTAACATC
The DNA here is from genome assembly GCA_019914995.1 of Acanthochlamys bracteata. Lineage (NCBI taxonomy): Eukaryota > Viridiplantae > Streptophyta > Magnoliopsida > Pandanales > Velloziaceae > Acanthochlamys > Acanthochlamys bracteata. The sequence continues at coordinate 8,057,878 of CM034128.1, forward strand.
TAAGTGATGATGCAGTTGCTTGCTCTTGAGGCTTTATGATGGAAACAACGAACAAGAATGATTGTATAATCATTATTTTACCTATAAAAGGTTTGTTCTTCTTGATGAGTATCTTGAGAAACACCTACTCCAGGATTAAGTTTAATGAGCACATCTAGATTATAAAATTCTTCAAAGACATTCAGTTTCTTATCCAAGATTATGTTCATTGAACAGAAGTAGGAAGTAGAAAGGCTAAATACAGAAGACAACATTCTCGAAACTTAGTTGGGAGGCAGCTGATAACTACTTCTGATATTAAATGGTGAATTGATAGGAGGAATTCCCGAAACATTCACATTCATGATTGTCATGGTTTAGGTACTGAGATTTTAATCTTTCTTGCTTTTGGACAAGTATGGGATTTTTTAATGGGAATGTACCATTTCAATAATGCACTTCAGTTGATTGTCAGGGAATTTCTTTAAATGTTCTTACAGTAAGACCTTTCCCTCTTGATGTTGAACTTTGATGCAAACGTGCTCTATGTCTCAGCATCTAACTGTTACTAGATCTTATGTGTGACATTTTTCTAGTTTTTAAATCCAAAATAGTAGGTTAGTCAGATTTGCTTCTCTGTTTTGATGTTTGAGTGCTTCAAACTGACTGATGCAGTATAAGCTGTGTGCATGCAGGTTGAGACTTTTGCACAGTTTGGTGTGGTGTTTCTTTTATTTGCATTGGGTCTTGAGTTCTCACTTACTAAGGTAGTGAATAGATTTTAAATTTCTTTGAATTCTTTTTGCACTATAATTCGTTTTTTGGGTGGTTGGTCTAACCTGATTGATTGACAGTTGAAAGCTGTTGGACCAGTTGCTGTTCTTGGAGGGCTGCTTCAGATATTTATTTTTATGTTCTGTTGCGGTGTAATAGCCATTGTAAGAGTCCGTCAGCTGCCTAAAAAAATTTTGGTAGATGTAATGTATTTAATGGACTAAATCTCCCTCATTGTCATCTTCATGTAGGCCTGTGGTGCAAAACTATCAGAGGGTGTATTTGTGGGTTCCTTTTTATCGATGTCGTCTACAGCTGTGGTATGTTACAGGAGTTTGGTTATCATGTTCATCTAAATTTGTTTAGACATATTTTTAGTGTTGCTTTCCTTGCTCCAGGTTTCAAAATTTTTAGTGGAAAGAAATAGCATGAATTCTCTTCATGGCCAAGTTACAATCGGGACACTCATTCTTCAGGTTTGTATCACAATTCCTGCTTTTATTTAGCCAATAGCAATTTAACACTGGGATGGGGCATACACTTGCTTTTACATTTTTCTTCAGAAAAGTTCGTCGCATGTCAACTTCACGCTTTGCTTTGAGATAAATGGAAAAAGAAGCTTTTAATGTACTCGATGAATGCAATTTACTTATACCTCACAAAGCTTAAAGTTGTAAGTAAATGTCTAGAAATAAGTCCAGACGAACTTCTAGAATTAAGAAAATGTTTAGCTCTCTGAGCTGAAATCTGCATACTGAGTACTTTATGCATTAGCCTTGTCAACATACTTTTGATTGTTCTTTCCTCCTTTTCAGGATTGTGCAGTGGGGTTGCTATTTGCTCTACTTCCTGTTCTAGGTGGTAGTAGTGGCGTCTTCCATGGTGTGATGTCAATGGCAAAGCTGTAAGGTTTTTAATTTACTAAAACACAATTTAGGACAAGTTACATCCTTTCTAATGAATATTGTTGTTAATTAGATTTTGTTTGCTATTCCTTACTCACATTCATGTTTTATATATTTCTTAAGTTGATCCACTGTCTTCATTTTTATTTCTGTAGTGCCATTAAACCTGACATTATGAAGCAATAAACAGTTCATATTAACTCAAAGTTATAAACAGTTCGTATATCATAAATATTCATATATCTTAAACATCCTTTATTGAAATTTCAAATTTTATTCACTTTTCATTGAAGTGTAAACACTATTTCAATTCTTAGGACATATGTCTCGTAGGTGTGCTGAGCGTTTGGTCTTGATATTTGAATATATGTCATTATCGATGTTACTTAACAATGTAAGAGTTCTTTTATGTTGGCCGGTTTTGAATATTACATCAAAAAACTCTGCTTGCTGGATGGTACAAAAGCATCATTTGTGTGCCAGAACCTTGTGATGGATCTGCAAGTACACTTTACTAGGACTATCCAAACAGTCTTATAGAGATCTTCCTTGTAAAGCATTGGTGAAGCATATAGCTGATACAGTACATTGCTATGCAGGCTACTGGTTTTATCCTTGTTTGTGACTGCCGCCTCCATGTTGTCCTGGTCTTTTGTTCCTCGTTTCTTGAAGCTTATGATCCAGTTATCATCTCAAGTAAGTAAACCCTATCGAATTTGTCACGACTGACACAAATAAATTTGAAATTTCCTGTTTTCTGTTGAAATTCCCTGTTTTCTGTTGAATACATATTTAGATTAGCATATTTGTTACAAGCTCTATTTTTCCGTTGTCTTCATTGATCCTTACATGAAAAATATTTTTAATTGGTTTCTACTGGCTACAAGTCAAGAATTGCAACTTTCTCTTCTTGCAAAAGACTACATCCATATTGAGTTTTAGTGATTGCATGCCTTAGTGGGTTTTGGGGCATGCAGGCTTTTTTTTTTGTTGATTTTCAGCCTTAAATTTCTATGATTGATTGATGTCATGCACAAACATCTGACTTCACCATTTATTCTTTCAATATATGAACTTTGTGCAGACAAATGAACTGTATCAGTTAGCTTCTGTCGCCTTCTGCTTACTACTAGCTTGGGTAAGTGAATGCTACCTGGTGCCCTTTCCGTCTTGATATTACAAGCAAATACTGGTCCTTGTTTGTGTATTCTCTCATATGGATCTCCTTTTCTCGGAGTCATGTTGTATTCTACAACCACTAGAAGAAAAAAGTTCCAGTGATTAATTGGCTGATGGATGGTTACCATCTGGTGGCTTTGTCTTAGTCGATCTGACTTGACCACCCATCTCTGAACTGTGTCAAGTCAAATTGTGCTACAATGGTGAATGGTGTCAGGAATGTATATCCTATTACCAAATTGTACTTAAAAGAAATCCTAGCTGTACTTCCACTTTTTGAAGTCACTTCCTAGCAATAAGCCTGAGCGAGCATCAGAATTCTTTCTTGAAATGGTTGTTGAATGGTGGACTTAGACGTTGCTGCATGACTGCAAATACCGTAGAACGACGTATATCGGTAGCCATAAGTTGCGTAAAAATCTCCGGAGGCACAATTATAAACTTACTTTTATCTTCTTGCTTTTTTTTTTGCAGTGCAGTGATAAGCTTGGGTTAAGTCTGGAGTTGGGTTCTTTCGTTGCTGGTGTTATAATATCCACATCAGACTTTGCACAACATACCCTTGACCTCGTAAGGAATCACTTTAAACTGCATACTGTATTTGAATTGTTTTGCAAAGTTATTGAAATAACATATCTCACAAGTTTATATTTTGAAACATCATACAAGCGTGAAATGTAGTTCTGAGATACATCTATAACTTTTTTTGAGGTATGTGTATCATGGAAGCTTCCGTCTCCATTTTCATTTTTAAAAGTGTATCTTCAATCATATCCTGATTTGACATATATTGAAAATTTTGAACCACAACTTTGCAGTGGCCTTAATTTTTCAAATTTAAAAGAAAAATTGTCGCAAGTCTCAAAACACAAATGGTTAAAAAGTGTTAACCCACTTCCGAATACTTTAGCTTACTTCTTCAATTGAGAAAAATTTTTATGAAAATCATATGATGGCATCTCATGAGTGGAACTTCTGTCTTCCTGTTTTCTTTTATCAGGTGGAAGCAATCCGTAACCTATTTGCAGCTCTTTTCCTTGCAAGCATTGGAATGCTCATACACATACAATTTTTGTGGAATCATGTGGATATCTTGCTTGCAGCAGTCATTCTTGTAATCATAGTCAAGACTTTTGTTGCAGCCTTAGTCATTAAATTTTTTGGATACAGCAGTAGAACAGCAATTCTTGTAAGTATCTATTTACACACGCGATTGATAATTTGGTATCATACTATCCTTACTGTACACGGTTCTAACTGTATTCCTGTGATGATTGATTTTACAAAAGGTTGGTCTCTCATTAGCTCAGATTGGAGAATTTGCATTCGTCCTCTTAAGTCGTGCTTCAAATCTTCATCTTATTGAGGTGATGCTTTTGATCCTTTGTCTTTTTTTTTTTAATAAATAATTTTATAAAATTATTATTATTATTATTATTATTATTATTATTTTGTGAAGAATGAAATGCTTTTCTACTGAATTGAAGGTTCATTCCATCTTGTAGACTGTAACATTGGAGATATAAAGGTCACCCTCTCTAGTCTGTCTTTCTAATTGTTTGCTATGATTAGTCTAGTGCATCTGGGACGTTTAATCTAGCAGTATATGACTGTGCAGATACTATGCGCATGAGTGCTCGCCTGTCCTACCTTTGTTTATAAGATCACTAATCTATGATGTATATATAAAGTTGTATTCAATACATGTAGCATCTTTTATTAAGAGCATTTTGCATGCCAAGTAATCCCATTTTCTCTGTAGGTGATTTTGTCTAGCTACGTGTCACAGTAGCACTTTCTGAACTTATGGCAATTTGCTGTCGCTATTTCAGACAATGGGATCTGTTTACCTGGGTTGGGACTTCTGTTTTCTTTCTAGCAATGTTAATTTCGGTTTGTTATGTAGTTTTAGGATTCTTTTCATCCAAAAAGGAGTTCAATACAAAAATATCCTTGTTACAATTTATGAACTTAAATAGGTTTTGTTTCTGTTATTCCTTTTCTTAATTAACTTATTTGGTATTACACCTTATGCTTAATGTAGTTTGTTGTCTTTTAGGGGAAAATGTATCTATTGCTTTTGGGGACGACAGCTCTTAGCTTGGTGAATTTCATATCTCAGGAATATCTTTCTGGAGTGGCCAACATTTATGGTAAATCTAAGTAACCCATCTTTTACTGCAGGTAACAACTCCTCTCATGTTCAAGTTGATACCAACAGTCGTGCAACTTGGAATTCTCATGCATTGGTTTCCTTCAGAAAGCACTACACAGAATGAGGTTGGTTCTTAACTTAGTCCTACAAAGACTTTATGCAATTGACAAACCCTCATATGCTGAAATTCTGTTTTCTTGCAGGAGAGAGCTACAATGCTTGATGAATACAGCAGAAAACTGTGACGAAGAATCAAATCTCGTATTCTAGGATTTCAAGACAATACATGTATGGCATAGATATCTTATCTTCACAAAACTGTTGTTGCTGCATATCATTTTGGAGAAATAGTTGACTAACAGCAGTCTTCCGGAAAAGAAAAAAAAAGCTTCATCTTTGATGCCTAGTTGGACTCGTTCCATGAACTGTAAATATCCTGGTCACGGAGCATGGGACAACTAGGTAGTATAAAGCGAGTTTTAGATCTGAACCAACAGTATTTGTTCATACTGAGAGACTTGTCGATAAGGTTGCTGTCAATTTATGAAAAGGTTTTTTGTCATCTAATTCCTGTGAAAAAATTCCTATTGCGCATTACGCTTGAATTGCAAAAAACATGAGTTCTGCTTTGGGCATGTTTCAGGGAATGGAATTGCTTATGAAATGAAACTTTTGTAAAATGAAAGGTATTTTTGTCTTTTTTAAAAAATAAGCTTCTATTTTTTTATTTTTAAAAAAATAATAAAAATATGCAATAAAAAGATCTCATTCCGTAGAATTTTTTTACATTTTTTAAATTTTTAAATAAATTTTTTATATATTTATAAAATATGTATTGAAAAAACGTGAAAATGAAGAATTAAAAAGTTGGGTCGGAGGAAAGCAAAGCCAAACAACCCCTCAATCATTAGGAACTCAAAATTTATTTTGCAGAACTAGAATTTAAATAATTTTATATATTTTATTTGTACAAAAAATTTTAAAATTTTAATTTTACACACTAAATTTTAGTTTTAATTTTTATTTATATATTTTTTAATACAGTTTTATTTTTTAATTTTTAATTTACTTTAAAAAAATTTTAATTTTTTATTTTTCACTTAAAAAGAATTCAATTATAAACGTTTGAAACACATCGTTATACTTTGTCCAGCGAAGCGCATCCGTAGACATGTAGGGTTATCTGTAAGAGTTTGCTTCGTAGCAGGTCATTGTTATAAAATAAAAACGTTGAAATTGAGTTCAAAAAAAATAATCAAGAATTTGACAAATTTTAATAACTTATATAAAATAATTTTAAATTTTATAATTTAATCAAAATATAATTTTGTATAATTAAAATAAGCCTCTTCCGAAAATTTTTATTTGAATAAAGGATGAGATATTATTAACAGAAATTTATTAAGCAACGTGTGTGTACAGTAATTTTTAACAAGGTTTTTACATACCGTATTAAGAAAACATTTGCCCTTTTATAAATACATAAATATAAACCAGTGTTTACCTATCACCAAAATTTTATTTTTTTAAAATCAATTTTAATATGAAATAAACAAAACATTTTAAAAAATTTTCTATTAACAGTTTTTTTAAAATTTAATTTTAAAACTTATTTTAATATAATTCAATATAAAATTATTTTAAAATATTTTAAATTTAATTTTTAATTTATAAAAGTAATTTTATCTCAAAAGTAAAATTTACTTTCTTATTAACTCGTAGAAATTTTTAAAAAGAGAAGGGAGAGAATTTCGTTGGGGTTCTTTTTTATTAACTCGTAGATACCTTTGGTGTTGATTATAGAGAAAATTTCAGGTGCTGATCTCACAAAAAAAAAAAAAAAAAAAGAGAGAAAATGTTATCGGGTGTTAGCAATCTTCTTTCGGTTTGTAATTCACGGCGGCAACCTTCTTTGTTTCAGTTCAATTCTGTTTTTATTCTTTCGCAATCGTTTGTTAGCAATCTCTTGTGGTTGGTATTTAGTTGGCACGATCTCCTTTTTGATCAGATCATATACTGGTTTTTTGTTTTCTGGTTAGGGTTTTGTTTCGGAAAATTTTCGTAGGATTGGATCAGCAACTTCTTCTTCTTCTTCGATGAGATCTTTGGAAACTGTTTATTAGGTTTCCTTATAGATCAATTGAATTCGTTTATATCTGGGAATTGGATTTAGAAGCTTTTCTTCGGCGTAAATCTGGTCAATTAGGCGATCGATCGATTAGATTTCAGGTATATTATATCAGTGTTGGATCAACAACTTCTTCAATTCAACTAATACCAGTCATGTACCGACAGGAACAAGAATTTCTTCTGCAATTGATGATTAAGGCGTTGTTTTATTTCAAATTTTGGGGGGATTTGATTCAATGGTGCTGGTTTTCTGGTTGTTGTTGTTGTTTAGACACAATGACCGTGAAGGTGGGAAGAGCGGATTCGTGTCAGGGATGTGAGTTTATTCGCAGAATTATCATCCGTCCAGTATTACAAGCCACAGCTGAAGGTCTGTTCTTTCTGGAGAGATGGAAGGTGTGCAAGAGATCTCTGCGTATTTCTTTGTTGTGAGATTCACTCACGGCCATCTGGTGCCCGACTATCTGTGAAGCTGGCACAGGTTAAGAGGAGCAAAGTTTAGAGGAACAAGGCTGACGTTGATCAGCCTAAGGAAGTAAGGATGGTGTTGCAGCCAAGAATGGTGTTACCCAGTACAAGAGTGGTATGCAAGTGTTTCAGATTTTATAACATTCTCAAGAGTTAGTCAGGAAATCCATGTATGTTCTTTATATAAGCAATCCTGCTCTTGTACCTGTTGCTGTTTGTTTTCTCAATTTGCTGAAATATGTATCCAAAGGTTTAATCTACTTTTCCTTCAATGTTAAAAGACTGCATCATCTGTCACAGGGGCTCGTTTTGCTTTGGCATGCATGATTCTAATGGCGAGCCAAATCCTACTTACATTGGGCAATGACAATTGTCTCTATGTATCGGACTTGCCATCATTATATGAGTGACGGAGAATCTTCAGTAACAAAGCGTTCATATCTTTATTGGGAGGGCCAGAGGGCTTGTTCTTTACAGGTGACATGATAATGGAGAGTTGAAAGTCTGGTGATTGCTCAGAAGTAAAATCAATGCTACCTATTACTGTAAACATTAACATGTTTATATTTAGAGGTTGCTGGGAACCTTCTTCAGCAAATGAGAGAAGACTAAAATTGATTTTTAGCCATTTGTTTTACGTTGCCAAGGGCTGCATCTACTTGGCCAATTTCTTCATTCTTCGAGGTTCCAACATGTAGTTATTCTTTTAGTTCTTCATTATGTACCTATTGGTGCGGCAAAAGTAATTGTAGACTTCTTCATTTCAAGCAGATTATTTTCCGAAATATCTATTAAATTTTGTGTGTTGTACTCCTAACGCTGTTTCAATAAGTGAACTGCAATTCTTTTATTTGTTTATTAGTTTTATACAAAATTTGTACAGCTGCTTCAACACTGGCCAGCTTCCACTCCGAATGGATGCCATTTTGTTTGTGAACAATGTTAGCTTGCATTCACTTTCGTGATGTTGCAAATTTCCCAACCAAATTAGCTTGCAAGCAACGTCATGATGTGAAAGTGTAACAATCATCTTTAGTAGTGACAAAAAGTTTGCCTGTTCTGCTATAGGCAAAAAATATAAAAAAAAAGATGTAATTGATTCTGCAACTTAAACGAAAAAAAAGATGTCTACCTAACAACTAACATTGAGTTAAACTAAGGGTGGCAATGGATCGGTTTCGGATTAAGCTATATAATAACCGGGTCAAAATTATTTAATTCTAATCCGATCCATTTATTTATATAGGTTAAAATTGTCAATCCTAATCCAACCTATTTATAACGAGATCAAACTCAGATCGACTCATTTAAATTAAATTATTAAATAAAAATTATAAATATTAATTTGTAATCATATATATATAATTAATTATAATATATTTTAAAAAAAAATATTAATTTTGACAAAATTTATAAATTAAATAAAAATTAGTTAAAAGTAAGATAATATTTTTTGCTATTATTTTTTAATTATTAAGTAATATATACTATATAAATAGCTATACGGGTTAAACGGGTCAATTTCGAATCGACCTGAATTCGATCCGAATACGTTTAAATTTTTCGGATCATTTTCGAATCAATCCGAACCCGACTAAAGCTTGACCCGACCCGATCTTTTTGGATCGGTTTCGAGTCGGATTTTCGAATCGGATCAAAATTTGCCATTCCTCAGTTAAACTATTGTGGTTCGTGAGATTCTACAGCTTCTTATTTTCCTTGCCTCTCCAAATTACAGTTTGCTCAAGCTTATAGCAACAAGATCACAGCTTACTCATAGAGCCAACTACGCAGAATTCTCACGAGATGCTTTCTCAGTTAGGTCTTTTATGATTACACTTTAACTTAAAACTTGAGGTTCTTTCAACCAAACAAGAGTTACCAGACAATCATTTTCAATTTCTTTCGCTTCCAATAAAAGTAAACTTCGAACAGATCTGCTGCTACGACTATCATAATGTTTGGCCTAAGAAATCTTTCAACAACTTTAAGTTTTTAATTTTTCGAAAGGGACATTAATTTCCATGATTAATCATGGAACAAAGTCCGCACTCCTCTAGGCTGAAAACAGCAAAGAATAGAATGATTCCAACAAACCACATTGGAAAAACACAAGGTGATCCACCAAAATTGAATTTCAGGACGAGAATTACTTCCGCTTTGGGATGTAATAATTGACCTTAACAACAAGAATTTGGAAACCAATATGTCAAAACAATCAATTCATGGTGGGGTGTAATCTTCATGTTATAGAATCCCAAAAATGAATCAAATTTCCTAGTACTATGAAGAGGAAGAGGCAGCCTTGCAACGTTTCTTGGCTTCACTGTAGAGTAGAACTCCAGCAATTGTGATGCCGAACCCTGCCATCCCCATGACTGTAACCGGGTTTCTGAAAATAAGAACTGAAACAATAGCAGCAATAGCTGCCTTTGCATTGCCTAGCACCTGCAATGTCAGGGCACTAGTGTGCTTGGTCACCAGAAAATTGGTAAAATTCACCAAATAAGCAACTGTTGCATTGGCTAGAAGCAGCAAAATCAGCTTCGGCTCCTCAACTGCCCTTGCTGCAGTCTTCGCCGCCACATTGCCCTCTACATACAAACTCACAGGCAACAATGCCACAGCAGCCATGGGAGCCATGTACATCAACAAATTCATGGAATTCAACCGTTCAGACTCGTGAGTAAGCAGAATTCCCTGCAGTACAGATTTCAAAGCACGGCCAGCTGTGGAGCCAACACAAACAATGAAACCAAAGGCATGGAATAATGGTTCACTGTTGGAAGCAAGAACAATACCAAAAACAACTGGGAGCAGCGCTGCATACACAAGTCCAGGCTCACGACGGGAGGTGAGAAGGAATGAGAATGCTGCAGTGAAAAGCGGGGTGGTAGCTCCAATTGCCTGGTTAAATGATACTGGAATGTAACGCAATGATGTGTTTCCACATACCACTGAGAAGCTGAAGACTGCTGATAGTGCCGCAACCTATCAAAACAAAGCAAAACTTATAATCAGAATCACTGCAGCATTCACAAAATTTTTTAAAAAAATAATAATAAAAATTAAAAATTAAATTCAACAACCATGCTCTTGTTTAATTTTCCAAACGTTCGAATTTTCATAATCCCAACCAGTGAATCAATGCTTGTAGCTCAATCAACTATTTGCAAATTCTAACATTTCCCTTTAGAACGATTAACCATCAGCACAAATGGTTAAAATCCCACCCTGTAACTATCAGCAGTTCTCAATTCTTGTTACTACAAACAGTAACCAATTCATCGTACAATTAGAAGATTTGAAGAATAGCATCAATAAACTAAGCAAACAATTGGACAAAGAAGTTGAATACCTTGAGAAATTGTCGGCGGGAAGAGATTGTCTGTAGCGGGACAAGACGAAGCCCTCGAACAGCAGCAGAGCTATAGAGAGCGCAAGCGATCATGTGGATAGCGGTCAAGAAAATCGGGTACCGAAATCCGTAAAAGCTCAACAAGTATTTGTTTAGAAGAAGAACACCGATATTGGATAGATACCAAGACCCGATACAGAATGCCGTCGTTGCAGTGGCGGAAGGCTTACTGTTGTTCCGTGCTTCACCGGAAGGTGTCGGTGGTATGTCCAGGATTATTGGGTCGGGTTCGATACGCGGGTTGCTTCCTCTCCGCTCCACCATTGCTGCTGAAGATGAAGAAGAAGAAGCTCAGAAGCTGCTTTAAAAGCAGCTTATTATCGATGGAGCCAGAGAAGCAGATCTGAGACTTTTGACGATTGCAAATTTGCAAAAAAAAAAAAAAAAAAAAAAAAATTATATGAAATTAAATTTGGGGATTGGGCGAATATTTCAATAGAAGTTCTGTTACTGTTGTTTTGCATTATCTGCACAATAATATATGTTTTAGCAATATATAGTTCTTGATTGGCAAACAAATTACCACCTTTAACTCTCTTAATTGTAGTGTTTATTTATAATATCGCTCTTTAACCTCGATACATTTATCAAGTGATATGAATCGGCAGGGAAAGAGACGGGATGAATTAGATATCTGATCGGACGGCCTAGATTGAAAGTATTCTGTCAAAAGTAACTATGAGCCGTTGGATTGAGAGTGAAAGGAATGACTATGGACGTATTTACATATCTCTTTAAACTCACTTACATCACAAAATATATTACAAAATTAAAATAAATTATTTTTATTAAAAATTTATTTTTTAAATTTGATTTTAAAACTTATTTATACTATAAAATAATTATAAAATTTTATTTTTTATTAAATATTATTAATTTTTAATTTAATTTTTTAAACTCACGTCTAAAAAAGTGAGTTTACACACGCCTTATTTGGCGGGAGAGTGGTGTAATTGTTTAACTGTAGGTAGAGTTCAATAGAAATATATATAGATTTTTATAAATTAAATAACATGAGTTTTAAATAAAAAAAATATTTCAAATATAATAAAATTAAAAAATATATTTATAATAAGATATATTATTAACTTATTCAATATTTTTTCTCAAATTAATATAAAAATATAATCAATGCCTAATTTATTTAATAAGTCATAAAAAATTTTATTTAAAACTTTTTTTAATATATCTGCTAGCTATTTTTTTATACCACAAAAAATAACTCAACCAATTTTACTTTTAATTTTTTTTAAATAAACTATCAATCTTACTAGACTATGAATAATATTTATTATTATTTTTTTATTATAGAATTGTTTCATATGAATAATAATAAGAGTTCACAAATTATACGTGCCATTATTCTGTATTGAAACTGCGGTGGACTATTTACCAACACGTGATTGGTCACTTCTATTATAAAATTAAATATATCGCAACTCAATCCAATATTAATTTAATTAGCAGGATATGGCGCCCATAGTTGTTTTGGCAGTTTCAGGTCTGTAATTATTTAGCACGCAAATGCCGTAATTGAGTTACGTTGAAAGTAAAAAAAAAAAATAAAATTTTTTAAAAAATAAGTTGAAAATAAAATTTAGTTTTTATATTTTAATTGATTGTTGAAATAGGTTGGAAGTAAATTTAGAAAAAATATATAATAAAATTTGAGTTTTACTTGTATAAAATTGGGAACTTGAATTCTGAATTCTATTTACAATTGCACTCTCTTCAAACACGCCATTAACTTATTTAACTTAATATGCAGCATTTCATCAAAGAATAAAAGCACGCGGAAGCTGTGATGGATCAGGAATTGTTAGAGATGATTGATGTTCTTTGCTAATTAATCAAGATTCATATGGGTAATTTGTTACAATTTATTAATTCTGGTTCTGTTTATCTTTGTTCGGTGAACTCAATTGTTTTTTTACTTTTAAACGCTGTCAGGTAATTTGTAAACTGTAAATCTTATTATCGGTGAGATTTTGAATCCGTAATAACATTGTTGAATCGCATGCCTTTTGAATGACAGATTGTTATTGGTAGATGACAGTAATTTTTTTTCTTTCAAATTCTTACTGCTATAGTTAATTAGAAACCAATATTTCTTCTAGCTACTGGGTGATGCTTTCTAAGAAAAATTTGTTTTTGTGATAATTTCAAGGTAAACAAGGTGATTAGATCGTTAGAAGCTGTGAAGACTTTCATGTTCCGGGTAACTATGCTGAATCGACTTAACTTGAGAGCTTTAGATTACAACTTCCTTTTTTTTTGTTTTTTTGTTTCTTTTGTTGTTGCTTGGTCGGGTCAATTTCTTTGTAATCTCCTATGCTTATTTAGGGCTTTAAAAAAGCTCAGTTCAGTAAGTTTGCTATATGATAAAATGGTTCCATCTACACAAGCATCATTCTTACTGTTTTTGATTTAAAATCACCTATTAAAATGAACATTGTATACCCTGTAACTGTAAAGGAGGGTTTCGACTTTTATCTCCTCTGAAAGTTCAAGTACTTGATGCTTAGACAGTATACAAATGTGAACAATATAATAATACATAGGTGAAGGATTATTATAAGAGTCAAGTACTTATCTTCTAGGCCAAGATAATCTTCAAGGAACTCCCTTATTGTTTGATTTAAGCTCCCTGGGACATTAATAGATTCTTCTCTGTCCCCCAACTGGGTTAACATCAAGCCATACATAGTCCATGAAGCCGGATTTGCCCAATAGTACCATCTCCACCAAATTGGTATCATCTGCAGTAGTGAGGCGTAATGTGAAGTATCCACCACAACAGGCTAATGAAAATTTTACTCTCTAATAGGGAATGAAACTAACCTTCCATGGAATGATGTAGCCAGAGAAGATGTTCCATAAAACAAAAATTAGGAAGGATAGACCAGCAGCTATTTCTTGGACTGGGGTAAGGGCAACAACCATCATTCCGAAGAGTGTGAAATAGATGAAGCTTAACAGAATGAACATTGTAAACCAAGCAAATTTCAAGAATGTAAACTGGAATCCTATCATAGGGTACACAGTGGTTGAGAAGATCAGCACTTGGATTGTGAAATATGGAATTTCAGCTGTAATCTGCATAAAATATTGGTTAAAATATCAGTATAGTTTAGTTTTTTTGCATAAATGTTTGCGAACAATTTGACTTCCCAGCATCATGATTATGTTTGCCTACATACCCAATTGCAATTACCCTTCAAATGTATGTCTTCTTGTCCATTTATGTACATAGGCATATACCTTGGAGTTAATCAACCTAGGACCAAATGATCAGTGTATAGTTATGCTCTAGTTTAGAGAAACTTGTCAAACTTCCGTAAATTCCCTTGTTTCAGAGTTTACTTTTTGCTGTATTTTCTGCAAACAGCTTGCATGGTAACCAAGGACCATTATTATAAAATTGTTATTTGAGCCTAAAAGGAATACTTAAGCAGTCATAGAGCACTATTATGGAAAAGTTGCTTATAACATTTTCCCTTTTCTGCCGTAATCGTTCCTCCCTTTGGCCCATGAATTCTTACTAAATTGTGTAAACCACCTTCATTCACTGGTACTTGCAAAACATGGTAAAAGTTATCTAATGAAAAGTGCTGTCCCTGTAAAGAATGTACTGTTGAGTACCTGGGAAATGGCGAAAGGCATTGGAGAATACATCCCTGCTAAGCTTTCTCTGTAGAATACCTTTCTTTCCATCCATACAACAGGCTGCAGTATATTTGCATTTGTGAAGCCTAAGAACAATGCTGATCCATACATGACTCCTAGAATGTTGAAGATATCTTCTTCACTGGTACTGTAATTCATAAAAAGCAGCAGTCATGAACAAAAATAGAATGAACATCAAAGGCTCGAATCATCCACAACTTACATTTTTGAACCAATTTGCCAGAAGACTATTCCAAATAGAAGTGAGGTAATGAGCGTGATTATGAATCGCACAACATTATGTTCAGGGTTCTTCCAATAAGAATTATGTTGTTTCCACAAACACGCAATAAATTGTTCTGTGAAACTTTGGCTATATGTTGAAGGAAAATGGAGGTCCTCCATAGCTGGTTCTGCTGTCATTAGTTTGCCAACAAGTTCCATGTTGTCTCTGTTATATAGGAGTATGCATATGTCAGAAATTTAGTTACATGATGTAAGCTTGAGTTGAGTTAAGTTCACTCTTACCTATACAATAACGATTTCTGGTAGGTTTCTGCATAATCTATACCTAGTTGGTATTCCATGGCAGAGGAACTAACATGTAACATCCATGCTGCGGGATTTTGCTCATCTTTTATCTTTGGTACTCCTGGAATCGCCTTCAAAACAATGCTTTGGTTTAATTTCAAATCTTTCTCCTGGTACACAGGAAACATGACCAAATTCTAGAAGGGACCTTACCTCAAAATATTGAATCATGTTCAAAGATAGGGAGCCCAGGGGTCCAGCATAGATGAGCTGTCCTCGTTTCATTAGTAGCAGCTGAATGAGAACAAAACTGTTTAGTACTAGTTCTACTCTTTCTATCACTATAGGACCTGAAGTTTGCTATGTCCATACTGTCTGATTAATACTTGTTTCTGAAAGTATCATAATTATCTTCAGTTTCTGTACTGCATGTTGCTTTTGGTTGTCAGTCTAATAACTAGTGATTATGAGATGAGCTTGTCAACTTATTCATCAAACTTTTGTGGATTTTGCTGCAGTCTCCATATCAAAGGACAAGCTTTTAAAATAACTCCCTTTTCTTCTGATTTTGATGTAATCTAGTCTAACATGAGCTACATCATTGTGCATCTTAAAGTTTTGCAATTAGAACTTCCTCAATTAGCAGGGTGACTAGCACCTTCTTTCTGTTGCTGTTTTGGTTGGAACTGAGTTTGGAAAGCTGATAAGATATAAAAATAGTTCAGTTTTGAAAGGTTGGTTTGTTTGATAACTTGAGCTTTTACTTCTGATTAATCTTTCTACATTTCCTACATACCTCATCAAAGGCTTCAAATATCTCGATGCTTGGCTGATGGATCGTGCAGACAATAGCACGCCCAGTGTCAACTGTCTTTCTCACTGTTCTCATTACAATTGCTGCAGCTCTTGCGTCCAGAGTAGATGTTGGTTCATCCATGAATATGATAGAAGGGTTGGCAACTAGTTCCACTGCGATTGTTAGTCTCTTCCTTTGCCCTGCTGACAAACCTTGTAGTCCTGGAAGCCCAACCATAGCGTTTCTCAACTGCTTGAGCTCTACTAATTCCATTATTTCTTCTACAATCTTCTGCAAAGTAGGAAAAGAAACCTAAATGTTAGAATCTAAAATTTATGGTGACGTACAAGTTCAATAGAAATAAGGAAGACATATGCTACCTCTCTATCGTGGGTTGTGATTGTGGAAGGTAGCCTTAGCCATGCGGAGTACTTCAGAGACTCATAAACTGTTAGAAAGGGTGAGTGAATGTCTGTTTGTTCACAGTAACCTGAGATCCTTGCAAAAGTTTCTTGCTTTTTTGGGTAACCAGATATAGTTATAGTTCCTTCCACATATCCTCCTGTCTTTCTTCCAGCTAAAACATCTAGCAATGTGGTTTTCCCTGCACCTGTAACTCCCATCAGTGCAGTAAGAACACCTGATCTGAAAGCGCCACTGACATCATTAAGCAACTGAAGCTTCTTCCGATCTCTTCCCTTTTTCATGAGTTCCTAAATATGGAAAGATAATACCGAATACTAATGTTTCAAATATGAGAAAAAAGACTTTGATCTTTTGTAAAAGATAGAAGTATTTATATACCGTAGGCATGTCCACATAATAGCTTATGTGGCAGAAGGCTAGTGTTAGACGCTTGAATGGTAAAACTCTTCCTCTCTTGGAAATTGTGTTTCTTGTTGCTTCTAATTCATGATTTCTTTTATTCTTCATGGGCATGGCCATGGTTTTGATATTGTTTTGAATCTTACATGGACCTGTGAGCCAGTAGCAGATTGAAGAAAGATAATCTCACAATATGTTATATAGAATGCTACATGTGGAGAACTCACTATTAAAATAAGTCAAGGCTAAGATGCTGAGAGCATTGAAGACGAGTGAGAAGCTTAGTAGAACCCCAATAGAGATCCAGTACCACTTCCACTTTGTGAGAATCCCTCTTGTAATGAGAATGGTTTCACCGACAGTACCAGCATCAAAATTTCCATAGTCGATTTGCTGTTCAAAGGTGTTTCTGAGTAATTTGCACGATACTTGGCATTTGGATTGAACTATGGAATAAGTCTAATTGAAGGTCTAATAGGTTATAGTACTCACCGTGCTCCATCTTGTATCAAGAAATTCGTTCAGTGCTACTGCATTCTGGCTATAGGTCATGGGAGATGCCCAGTATCCCCAAATGAGCCATGGCCGTATATTGTCTGCTTAAGCATGTAACACTGGTAGTAAGTGATTTGTTTATAGGATTAGATAATCCATTGGATTTTGTATGCAAGAAATGGTTTAAAGATTCAACCTTTTGATACGATGAAGCCTCCAAAGATGTATACTGCAATTAGGGTTGCTATTCCAAGCATGTTTGCCATGACCTGAGTTCTACCAACAACAGCAACAAATCGGAAAAGGCCCATTGACATTTGATGAATGCTAAAGTATGCCAAAAATTGGAGTGAGAACCTGCCAACATTCATAAGAGTCTTGAATGGAATGTGAAGATGGTTCAAGTTTTTTTTCTCTCTTGAAGGTATGGAAGAATGGTCTTGTACCTATAAGCTGAAGGTGCAAAGCCGATCACAAAGTATGTCATAAAAGTCCAGATGCCTGTTTCAAACAGGGACATGGGTAGACTGAGGATAAGGATTGACGAAATGACCGCCCAACCCGGCAAAAGAAGAAGCTCTCTTTGCTTGTAGAAGACGGGGAGTCTTCTTATCATCATTGATAACTCTGTCATTCCATTGAATTTCACGATAACAACTCCAGCAGTAATAGCTCCAAAGAACTTGTTCCCGTCTGCGATTGAATTGTGTTTCATCTCTCTTCGAAAGAAAAGTGTCATAATAACAAAAGCCAATAAAGCAATTTGTAAGGTCTTGAAGACATGCACCGGGAAATTCCTCCTTGCTAGTAGAAGTTCTCTTGACAAACATGCTTTGAAGGTTTTCCATTTTGATATGCTGGATTGTTTGCTTGCCTGAATTGGAAGATGTATCGCTGTTCTGTTGCATGGCTCACACAGTTTTTGAAGAAGGAGCTGGCCTAAATGAAAGCCGTAGAATGATTCAGCAAGTTCTTCAACTGATAGGTATTGGTACTCCCCTTTTTCACCACTCCAAAATTGTGCTTGGTCCACTTCTGAAGTTATCTGTTAGTACAATTAATTTAGTGAGCATTCTAGTTGTATTTCTATTTTAACCTATTATCATTCTTAATTTGGTTGCTTGATGTTGGGAGTATTTGCTCTACTAGATGATGAAAGATCATAAACACACATACACTCTGGAGTTCAACTTGTGAGCATGCATGTAGAAATTTACTGACTTAACTTTAAAGAAAAACAGATAGACCTATCTCCTTGCGTAGGTTATTATAACATAACGTATTGATACACATATACGCATGCACATATGTGGTTGTGAAGTTATCCTTCTTAAAAACATGATATGGTTGGCAAAAGCCAACTGATAACAGGAAATTGCAGAAGTAGTAACTAGTCTAGTAACAAGTCCTAAGATAAGGATCATCGGAAGGAGGTTTTACTTTAGCTTAAGGTGTTAGTAGAATGCGGAGCATTCCTACAGCTTCTGATATTAATTGTTACTGCAAACTTGGGAGCTCTTTTTTCCTAACAGGATCTGCATAGCTTTCGTGTTGCAGTTCTGGGAAGTTTTGTTTGTGGATAAATATTGCACATAAACTTGAAAGCTGCAGATCCTAAACAATCTAGCAGTCAAGGGAAATCTAGAGCACTTAATCCTACATATGAATAATCATCAATATGGATGTGTTGCCTGCTACATGAAAGTATTTTTACAACTAATTGAAATAACGACTGTTGATCAGAAACTCTTAAGAGATGGGTATTTGACTGCATAATATGTTGAGTTTAAGAAGTAGTACCTCTTGTAGAAAGTCAGCAATGTTCTTCCTTTCAGGGCATTTAAAATGCATGTGCTCAAAAAAATCAAGGACGCTATCTCGAGGGCCCTGATAAACGATATGGCCCTCACACAACAGGATTAAATCATCAAATAACTCAAATGTTTCAGGTGGCGGCTGAAGCAATGATATAACCATGGTCAGGTTCATCAAGTGTGTCATCTGTCGGAGAAATTTTATAATTTGAAATGTGGTGGAGCTGTCAAGACCGGTGGATATATCATCCATGAAAAAACTTTGTTCAAGTCCAACAAGCATCTCCCCTGCATTAAGGTAAGCTATCAATTTTTGTTTAGTGGAATCCAAATTCATGTGCATTACTTGTTTAGGTCACTTTCGGTATTCATAATCTTCAACTATTCAAAAGCAATTGTCGAAATTCCATTATATTAATACGAGTGTCATATAGTGAAAAGTTCATAGAGGTTTTGCAATGTTTTGGAGATAAATGTTATATATAGTACTACAAACAAAGTGTTTACTTGAAAGTGCATATAGGGTTCCGCTACATGATTTTTTTATGCTTCTTACTACAGCTGGGATACTGTTGATATACTTTTTCTAACATGTGTTCCATGTACTTAATTCAAATGAGAATTGAGCCTTTGAAGGCATACCTATAGTTAGTCGTTTCTTTTCTCCACCAGAGATTCCCCTTCTCATCTCATCTCCCACCCTGGTATCAGCACATTCGTCTAGCCCAAGCATCTATCCAAATTCGTAGAACATGAAACATCAAGGCATCATGTTATAGTTGTATAAATTATTAGAATTTGCCAGCTGTTGTATCATAATCAAAATTAGCTTTGGCACTTGAACTTTATAATCTCATTTTTCGGATAACAAATATGCAATGACTTCAGTGGTTCAATGGATATTTTCTATTGTTTCTGAGGAATAGGTAGATACCTTGATTATATACTCTGTTTCCAATTGCCTCCCTTCACATCTCATGCCCTAGAGTCAGAATATCATATTACTACTTAAGTCCTCTAATTCTATGAATTATATCAGTGGATGATATTGATGTCCAAACCTTGAAAAGATTTTGTAGTGTTGGCTCAAATTCGTCAAAGATGCCCTTGCTCTTTTTTGCTTCCATTGATATATCTTGCATAGAAAGGAAAAGGCTAAAGGTTAGTTGAACATGACGGCATCTGGTTGAAGTTACTATAAAATCTGTCAGTTACATACTGTACCGTGCCTAGAAATAGTTTTCATTCGAAAGGAAGCACATAGGATAAGTTGTAAACACAATTTTTAAGCCACCTCTATATGGTGATAGGGCATGTGGTGGATCATGCTTATATACATCAATCGATTAAGAAAAGTCTCACCAGTTAATACTTAATTAAATTGCATTACCGTGTGGCTGTTTTACCAAAAGGTTTCCTGCATCGATATTGTGACTACTAGATCAATATTTTAAAGATAGTTTATTCTTACCAATTTTTCAGCTGCTTTGGTTTTTGGTCCTTTTAGACTTGGTTTACCTTTCTAAGGAAGTATTGCATGGTTCTTGTAGAAGCACCAGTTTTGCGCTAAAATAGATACTTCACATATTGTAGTATCAGTCTATTTTCACTAAGTATATCGAATAAGCTATATTAGCATATGGAAATTTTGTAATGGCAATACGAAGAGCTTATAGTGGAGATTTACCTAAGGCATAACTTGTGTGGAGCATGCGCCTGGAGAAATCTAAAGTTTCCCTCACTGTCATTTCAGCATGATGCAGGTCTTGTTGGGTGACATATGCACAACAGCGTTGTGATACATAAGGGTTAAGATCTTGGCTGTTGTGTGTAACTCTTCCCCTGAACTAGTTGATGCAAATTATACTAAATAAATGCTTGGGATAACTTAATGCTAATAACTTTTTGAAGTGAAGTAAACAGGTGGCAGACACTTTTACTATTTGCAGTCTGCTAATTACTAGTACTTACATTTAAGGTAGGATCTAGTCTTCCTGATAATGCCCTTAACAATGTGGATTTTCCTGATCCTGGCGAGCCAAGAATAAGTGTCATCCTGAATCACAAGTAAACAGCTTTATCATAAGATTCTTGTCAGAATATAACATTTTAAATTGAAGTATATACTGGAACGTAAGAAAGTTGTTGGGCTTAGATAATTAAAGTTTATATAAGTTGTTACGATACAATATGCACAATCTTATCATTTCCGCTATGATCTTGACATGGATTTTGTCACTATGAGTCCTTTTGATATGTTTAGATAATGCCATAGTACTTACATATTTGATATGTCAATTCCCATCATACGGTTACCCTAAGATCTTTTGTATGCATGTATTCGTTGAATGGAAACATATATGACAGTTTCTTGGTCTTGTTAGTATGCTTGTATGGCCAATATAATTTCATTGATGCTATTTCCTAAAACACAAAATCTTTAGAAAACATTTCATACAGTAAGGTACCTGTATTGGGGTTTATGGATTTCATAAAACTCCAAAGGTAGTTATTATCAACACTAATATCTGGCGTGTTTGTGTAAGAAATCAACAATGGTTGCTTATCAATGGCCTTTGAGGGTGTTTGATGCGTGTAATGAGCCAGCCTTTCAATTATATGAAGTGTGTTAAAATTTTCAAGCTCTTGATGCTACAGGAACCATTTTAGAGAAGTTCTCTAACCTTGATGGCTTTATTATGCCTGAAACTCCTTTGAGAATTTTCATGGACTTCTTCTTTGTTGGGCACATGAGTACTGATCTCACTGTTTCCTGCTCAAGAATACTTCAAGTTTAATTAAGATACTCGTAAACTTTTACAAGAAAATAACAGAAAAAACATAAAAGCAACATGTCACTGAAATATTTTAGTAATAGGTGATTCTACTATTTGTGTCTGATTAAAGCGATTACCATATTATTGTTACTCCTGCTTTTAAAATTCTTTAAGAGTATTCTTTACAAAGCATTTAATGTAGTGAGTGGTGAATCTAACAATTGCGTATAAAACATACCTTATGTAGTATCACATTTACAATCCAGTCTGTAGCCATCTTTGATGATATCATAACCACTATTAACGCCTGTGATTTGTCTAGTGATACCTTCTCTAGTACAACTTACAATCCAGTCTGTAGCCATGTTTGATGATATCTTATCTAGTGATACCTTGTCTAGTGATACCTTATCTAGTATTACAACTTACAATCCAATCTGTAACCATGTTTGATGATATGTAAGTTAAGGTTGCTTCAAGCACTTAATTTTGTGCAACTAGTAGAACAGGCGATTATTGAGTTTTTTCCCCTGTTCTGTGAGGAGGCTCAAACTTAAAATATCAAGAAAGTGCAGTTGCCAGCAGTTGCCATAGGTGAGTTTAACTGCATATGTTTAATATATATTTCCTATATACTGAACTATAAGCATTGTGTGCTTTCAGAGATCGCTCTGTTCAGATTTAATCTCTTACTTCTTCCTAATTGCTGATTGCACTTTTCTTTTGCTTGTTCGCCATTGACATAATAAGATGGCATGTAGCTCCAAACCAGTTGTCATTAGATAATACAGCTTATAGAACTTCATCTACAGACTAGCTCTTTATTCTTTGTATCAGGTGCCAATACGTATGGAACTAATCATTCCTGGTTCAACGATGGATGCTTTTTAAGGTCATGAAGACTTCAAGCTTTCTGTCAAGATTCTATATGTCCATTGTCTTGAAACATTACAGTTGATTGAACTGCATATTATTAATATACATTGCCTATATACTGAACTAAAAACATTTTGTGCTTTCAGAGATGGCTCTGTTCAATTTTAATCTCTTTCTCGTTCCTAATTGTGGCTGCAATTTCTTTTGTCGTTCACCATTGATATAATATGATGTTGTGTAGCTCCATACCAGCTGTTGTGGAATAATATAGCAGCTTACAGAACAACTTCATGTACAGACCTAGCTTTTTATTTTGTATATAGTGCCAATACGTATGACACAAACCATTCCAGGTTCAACTGTGGATGCTTTTTAAGGTCATGAAGAGTTCAAGCTTTGTGTCAAGATTTCTTTATGTCCGTAGTCTTGAAAACATGTGAGGTAATTACTGCTCGGGCTCTTGAGACGACGAGGTACCATTTTATATTGCCACTTGAATAGTTGACACTCTATACCTGATTTATTAGTCTCTGTATTTCTGTTAAGAAAAAAGGTGGGTAATTCCTGGTTAATCAATAAGGGATATTTTGCTGGGGTAATGAGGGCTTCAGGCATTTGGTTTTATGTCAAATATTCTTCGGCAACTCTAGTCTCTAAGTACTTTGCAACAGTTAGATGCAAAGAGTAGGAACTTTCTTGCATTTTCACTGATATTGTGGGAGAGATGATTTTTTTAGTTTTGCTCTAGCATCTTGTGATCAATCCTATTACTGAATTAATTAAGTACAGATGTTAGACCTTAACACATGCAAATGCAAGCTCTAGAGATATGTTCTTTCGTTTAATCTAGCATAGGATTGCATGACTAGTGTATTTCCACTTTAGACAACAACCAACGTTGAGTATGGCTTTAGTTTCTGATCTGACACATCTCACCACGGATATCATCGTTTTTTCGTTTAGTAGGAGAATATAGAAAATGACACACAGGGCCTGAAAATTGGCATCTTAAAGAAATAATTGAACCCCAGAAAGTTGCACAAAACATGACAAGATAATAGAAAGTTCCACCTACGAATTTGGAAACAATTGTATCTGTCACAATCCAACTTTGATGCTGATGCACATGTAGCCATTATATCCTGAATATCTTTTGTAAAGGTGCTATGAAGCTAAATGCACCGAGTATTATCATCTTGTCATGTCTTCATCTCTTTTTTGCAGAGTGTGACAGATGGATTATGGGCATTATTTCAATCTTTTGCATTTATTAATGTCCAAATATAGAGAAAGAAAGTTGCAAGATAGCCAAAAAAGACGGAATAACAATGACCTGGAAGGCATTGGCGACTGCATTTGTGAGGGTCGGTAGTGCCCTCCGACCAACATGTAATTCGGCAGTGATGTGCACATTGTCAAACCGCACCTCCACTTCGTGTTCTTGTATTCCCATGCTACCACAAAACCAATGCAATATTGAGCTTTAATAAGATTGCAGAAAATGAACAACAGTTACTATTCTTTTCATACCTTAACTTCTGATCACAAAGCCATCGAAGGAAGGCCTCATTCTCAGCATCTGTCAGTGGTTGCTCATAACTCCTCTCCATTCACTGTTTCAAAAGGTGAGTGTATGAGAGTTTGGGGAGTGAACCTTTGGTGTGGATACTTTTAAATTGCTATAACTAGTTAAGGGGTTTTTATAGACAGACAGAATGTCTCATAGTCAAAGGCAATAAAAGGCTCCAGAGAAGAAGGTACTGCAAGCATGCCACATCAGGAAAGGAGTTAGATTTTGGTGTTCATAGGATTCAGGTTTTAATTGGAAGTCAACAAACCGCAAGCTAGATTCCCACTCAATTCAGATAATCCCGAAATTACTGGTGGGCCAACTTAGCAAGTGGTTTTACATCCGGAGGAAGTGCTTCTACGACTCAGCTGGACACGGTGTATGCATCTGTAACAGTAACTATCATCTTATACACCGTAGTCTTGGAAATCTGCCTAAAAAGATACTTTGTATATACACTTTCATGAAGAACCAATGCACATAGGCATTTCTTTGAAGTAACTTGCGCATGCGATAGATAAGGAAAACATCTCCAACTGTGTCTAGGTTATTGCAATCCTTTTCAAATTTTAGAGAGCCACATCAAACTCTTTTTGATAGAAAGTGCTTCCTTGTTGTGTGGTGTATGAATGGCCCAAGGTCTGGTATAGCTGTAACGTGGCAGATTTTTGTACGGCATTATGTTCTTTCGACCAGTTTGCTATCATTTAAGATTTGCCGTGTGCCAGTTTGATGCAGAGTTTGCAAATCTTTTAGGTAAAATGTTCTAAGTGTGCTCTAGCTTTTAGAAGTCCTTCAAGCAGTAATGAAACATAATCATTGTTTGGGCTTATCTATAATATACATATGCGATTGCCTGGTTTTCTTTTTGTGCTTTGTATAGAGAAACTGCAATCTTATAACTGATTTTCGAACATCTGCAGGTGCATGTACGTCGGATGGATGTAACGCTAGCGGAGAAGCTCTCTGATGGGATAAAAGGAAACAAGATTTACCGAATGAAGGATGATGAAGAGGTGATGAACAAATTTATTATTACGCCATTACAAGTTATTGGTGTGAGGTAGAAGCTTCTGAGGCAATGATGAGGAGGTTGGGTTAGTGCTGAGAACTTTGAAGCTGAAAAAGAGTGCTTTCCAGTTGCATGCCCTCAAGATTGATCTGGATGGCAATTTGTTGGCATATCAAGCAATTAAAACTCACACTCCATATCGTGCAAAAGGCGTTGTGGCAAGATAGACGAAAGCCACGTTGTGTCATGCAAGAAATCATCAATAGGTTTGTTTATATTGATTCTTGCTGTTGTTATGGTTGAAGCTCTTTGGGATATAATGGAATGCTGATGATTGGCTGCGTTTCGCGCTATGTTTGCAACGTTTCATTTCAATTTCATATTTTTTATAATATATCATAATTTAAAATTTTTATAAATTATATTAAATTTATATTGTAAAATTTAATTATTATTTTTTTTTTAACTAAAAAATAGAACTTAATTTTTTAAAATATTATAAATATGTTTTTTTAAAAAATTATTTTATCTTATAAATACTTTCGAACATCTTTCAAAATTACTTTCCCTGATACAAACGGCTTTGAACATATTGTTCATTCATTCTGTTTAGGATTATTAATCTTTGTATTTTGTAAAGAGAGCATAATCATTAGTTACTACATTCTTCTTGTGGAATGAAAGAGAGAGCATAATCATTACTACATTCTTCTTGTGGAACGAAAGAAAGAGCATAATCATTTCTACATTCTTCTTGTGGAATGATTATAAATGATTATTGGCTTCAAATTTTCTTTTCTAGTCTAGAGCAGTGTTAGAGCTGTATATGTGTAAAACATTCTTATGTTTTCCTTTTTTTTTTTTTTTTTTTTTTGAATGAGAATTTTACACATAAACGTATAATCATTAAAGTTAGGCAATTAACTTTTTGATATGGATTATATTAATCTTAGATCCGTGCAGCGTTGTTATGATTAGCTAAATTTTAATATCCCCAAATATACGATATATTGGACTCTCTAGAGTTCTTTTAGTTAAAGGTTAGTAAACTAAAATTAAATAATTTAAATAGGTTGGCTATAGGAACAATAATAATAACAATCAGTTTGAAATTTCTCGAAAAAATCTAGTAAAACCAAGATGCTTAGTATTGCTTATACCAACTTATTTTTAGAACGGTTAGGAATGCTTTCGAAATATATTTTTATCTGAAATAAAAAATATTTTATTTTTTTTAAAATATGAGATTTTGTTTTTTACCTCAAAAAATAATAATAATAATAATAATAAACGTTAAAAAATTTCACTACGTAAAATTGTTTTATATTTTTTAAATTTTTAAATAAAATTTTTAAATACTTATAAAAAATATATTAAAAAATATATAATTAAAAATTAAAAAGTTGATTTTGAAGAAAGCTAAAGGCGTATTTATCTTGATAAAAAGTGGGTGAAGTGAGTTTTTTAGAAGTAAATTTAAAAAATCAAATTACAAATTAAAAATATTTAATAAAAAATATATATTAATGTAATATTTATAGTAAGTTTTAAAAATAAATTTTAAAAAAAAAATTATTAATAAAAAATTTTATTTTAATTTTTGTATGTATTTTATATTGAAAGTGAGTTTAAAAAAAAGTAAATTTAGGGTGTTGGTAAACACGCCCTAAATCAAAGAACCTCTCCATCTCATTCTAAAATTTATTTTCTAAAAAATCTTTGCACTGCTCAAAAATTTCTTTTCAAAATTTAGAAACAAATTTGTATATTATAATTTTTTTAAAATCCAAAAAAATGACAAGTTTGTGTTTCTTAAAAGATTAAAAAAATTCTTTTAAATTTTCACTTAAGCGATCCCAAACGACTCCTGCACAACTCACCAACTTCAATTAACAAAAATGTTATTGCGTAAAACATTTCGTTTACTATTGGTAGTAAAATCAGTTGATGAAATTGTCTAAGATTAATTAATTAGAAGGATTAAAAGTTTGGAGTGTCATTAAATTATATTTAAGAAGAAGCCGCCTAGTAAGTAAGAGTGCCTAAGAGTCAAAAGATAGTTTATGAGAATTATCAATACAAATTTAACAATTAATTGATTAATTAATTTTTACCTAACTAAGGCAATATACTCTTTAAGGTTTGCTTAATCTTTTGATAATTCATTATGGCATCTGACTAATAATTAATGAAAATATTATCCATCACCTTAAATCTTTGAATTAAATAAATCAAATTATGAAACTTGTGTGTTCAATTAGAAACAATTTCTATAGAAATTCTTTTTTTTTTTTTTTTTTGGTATCTAATCCTACAAAAATTGCTGAATGAATTAAATAATTTATATAAGTAATCAGTTTTATTGTAATTTGACAAAAGGGTATGGGTTTTTATGTTTGATGGAAAGAAAGAAAAAATTTTTAACAATTTGACCAGTTTACACAAAAACAAACTATTATCAATTAACAAACAACAACAGTAGTAGAGCCCGCATATAAGTTTCATCTAAGAGTTTGGACTCTATGTCTGGGCTACTGGCCCAGGATTTGTTGTGGATCTTAATTTGAAAAGTTAATCCAACGGCCCAAAAGCCAGTTACATTTTTCAATAGAGTTTTTATGTTAAATCAGTTTTAAAAGTTTTTATTTTAACCAACTTAAAGGTCCTTTTAACTCGTCGATAGAACCTTTTATAAGGGATAATGTTGAACATCAAATAAAAATATCAAGTTTTTTATATTTGTTTTTTTATTTATTACGAATTTAAAAAAAATTTCAAAATTAATTGGCTGAATTCAAATATTTATAAATATAATTTCAAACTATCAATAAATAATATGAAAGTAAATATTTTTTAATAATAATTAATAATAAAATATTATGTTTTGGAAAGGTAGAGAGAAATAAATGAATTAATTTAACTTTTGATCAATCACCTCAAAATTTGACTGCAAACAGTGGGACGTTTTATCAGAGTCAGAAGAGACAAAAAGTCTGATCTGCTCAAGGTAATTTTTCAATAACTATGCATGCAGATTATGCTAATTTAAGTTAAACTCTTCTATAAGAATATTTAAAGTAATTATGATAAATATTTTATTGAAATAAAAAATATTTTCAAAATGAGTTAATTGTTATATATATATATATTTCATAATAAGTAATTTTTTATACTTTACAAAATTTAAATTTTTGTAATTTCATAAAATTATAATAAAAAAATGAGTGAAAAAGTGATAACTCAAAACAAAATATAGAAGTTTTAAATTTATAAATAATTTTGATATATAAATATATGAATAATTCAGTATTCTCTCACATCGTAGTATGCATTATAGAATACAAATTTTTTATGAGCTAACTTTTTTTAAGAACTAAGTTTTATACACGATTTGTAAATTATTTTTGCATAAACTTTAGTTTCTTAACTTGTATAAATAATCACCTAACTTGAATATTAAGAACATATTGTAAGTATGTAAAATTAAAATTTAGTAAAAATAAAATTGAAATCATTATTAAAATATATAAAATAAATTTTAAAGTTAAATTTGATTAAAGTTAAGCTTATATTGAAGTAGAAGCAGAAATAGAGTCTGTAATAATAACTAGAACAAACGAATTGATTAAATTCTAAACGTGAAGAAAATTAGTAGTATTCTTTTATAATGGAAAGATGCAGTAAACACTGTTGATCAGAAAGTGTGAAATTGTAAGAGCTTTTTGAATTGTTTAGAGAATAAAATTTTTTGAGACAAACAATATTTAAACGAGCTTTTGTATTTTAAATTTAAAAAATAATAAAAATAAATAATAAAAAGATTATATATATATATTATAAAATTTAAATAAATTTTATATAATATTATAAAAATTAAATAAATTTTATATAATATTATAAAAATTTAAAAATTAATTTTAAAATAAGCTTTGCTAAACGTAAGATGAAGATGAAAATAGTGAGAATTCAAGAGAGGATAGATCCAAAAAGGCATTTTTGACAAGTCCACTTTTATGGCTTATTATCTGTCGCTGTTTGGTTCTGCAACCCACAGGGAAGCACTCCACTGCACAAATTCTATTGACAACAACAAAAACCTCTCTACTCTCTCTCTTTCTCTATCTCAATCTTTACACAGCACTGTAGTCAGTCAATAGAGGTGAAGCCAGCAGTAGAGTCCTACTATAGGGCAATAGCACACACAGACTTTCTTAAAGAAATTGTTTAAAAGTAAGAAATTTTCTATAAAAACTTTTTTTAAAGATTTTTGTAAATTTGTCTTTACTCAAAAATAAGAAAAAAATTATACTTTATATATATATATAATATATAAATATTTCAGCATACTTTACAGTCATTTGTGGCCGTGATAATTTTTAAATTTAATTTATGCTATTAATAAAAAAATTTATGAGCTAGTAATATAATGATAAAATTTTAATCAATAAAATTTCGATCTGATTTTCATTCAATCAGTTAATCATAATAATACAAATAATAAAAATTTATATATTTATTATATTTTATATAATAAGTTTATTATAATAGTAAAAATTTATAATTTTATTATATATATATCGCTCCTATTTTTAGTGTGTATAAAAGTATTTAAAATGATTTTAAAATAAATTTTTTTAATATAAAATATAATTTTAAAATTTTTTCAATTTTTATAGATTTAAAAATAAATATATTATAAAAAAATTATTAAAAATATAAAATATATATCTAGAAGGAAATGGAATTCAAGCTATCTTGAAAATCCGGAAGAAAAAAAAGACCAGAATCGTTCAAAGTTTAATGTACACTGCACAATATGTCACTTCTCACGGACATATCATTGTAGAAAGCAGTAACAACATTTATACTGTTTCGGTGTAGAAAGAAAAAATTTGAATAGAATCGTAGTAAGTAGTTCATTAATATTCACAGGTCTCTATGCGTGCATTTCCTGCTGCAAGTCAAAACCCTAAAAAAAAATTTAGAAAAAAAAAAAAACAGGTCTTTATTGATAGGGCGTTGTATTCAATTCTTTCTCTGTACATTAAGTTTTTACCCAGACAGTGAAACCAACGCAGTTTTCACCATCTTCTCAAACTACACCCATTCCTTTGCAAATAAACAGAAACAAAAATCTTCTCTTGAATTTTCTTTACCCATGCAGTGAATGTGTTGTCCGGTTTTGGGTTGTAAACTTTTTTTTTTCTTTCTTTTTGCTTGGGCATTGATTGATGATCCGTAATAATTGGAATTTCTGTTACATTAAAAGCTTTACATGTAGATCTAGTTGAATTAATCATTTTATATCATAGTTAAGCTATTGTAAGAAATTATTTTTTTTCAAATTTTAGATTTTTCTATTTATGAAGTCAGAATTTTATTTTTAAAAGATTATTATTGTAATTGTAATTGTAATTGAGCGAGAGAGTGAAAGAAAAGTTAGATTTTATTAAGAACCGGTGATGGACAGAAGAGAAAAAGACTGCATGCAGCCAGCAGAATAGCAGAAGGCAAAAGCACCAACTAGCTCTTCGTACTGCGGTCCAAATATTATCATTTTGCAGTTTGAAGTCCCTCGTTGTCATGCCTGAATCGAAACCCAATTATTGGGTTTTTTTTTTTTTTGTGCAAATACGGTCATCAATTTCCATGTTTATCAAATTTGACGAAATTGAGTCTAAAATCTTTTGATAGATAGATTAGAAGATACCACTCTATTAATTGTTACATTCACAAAAATATGAGCAAGAGTTTCACGATTGAGTATTGAGTGTAGTACGATTGGTTAAAAATAAATTCAAAATTGAAAGCCGCTATTTGTTAGATTTTTCATCGCTGCTGTTAAGCTTAAAGATACATGAAAACAAGTGTTCATAAATCTGCTAGTAATAATAAGAAAAAGAGAATATTTGGAGCTAAATCTGCTAAAACATTCATTAGGTAAACAAACATATGCAAAACACCAAAAAAGAGCATGAGAGTATTATATTTGGGCCTTAATGAACCAAAGCAAAGCCCATGTAAGAAAAGAAGAGAAAAGAAAGCAACAGTCAGGTCACTATCAAAGGCTCGGCTCTGCTCTGCTCTGCTCCTATTTTTGCTACTGCTGCAGCTAGCAATCGCTAGTACGGCTACTCACACAATACACACACCACTCCCGATTTCTATTTTCCCTCTTGTTTCTTTTTACGTTTAACCCCCCTTGAAATTATTCATTCATTTAAATAACCCTTTTAATTTTATAAATTTCCAGCCTGGTTTAAAACCTTCGTTCACTCTCCTTTTATCTTTTACTACCGTTTATCTTTCTCTCTTGCAATGGAGATCGTGGAGAAGAATAAGAAGAAGGAGAAGAATTGTATGGATGTGGAGTTCATGGCTGCAGCAATGGTACTGCTGCTGTTGTTCTTCTTCGGTTGTGTATCGCCGGCTTCATCAGCTTCAGTAGTAGTACTCTCTGATGAAGGTCCCTCGTTTGCTCTGCTCTTTCTTCTTCATTCTGTAAAGAAATAGTTTTCAAGAAATAAATTCATCTCTTCAGCTAGAAACAGCTTCTTGCAACATTATGGTTAGATATCATTTAGCGGTGTTGTTTGCCGTGAAGCAACATTAGTGTGTTTCTTCAAAAATCTCTTGATGGTGTTTTTGTTAAGCATAGTTTGTGAACACCATTACTGGCTTAGAAAACAAAAATTACGACTTTTGTATTCTTTTTTTATTTTTTCAGGGAAGGCGTTAATAGCGATGAAGGCTTCGTTCCGTAACGTAGCAAACGTTCTCATGGACTGGAACTCGGTAGCCGGTAATAGCAACGATGATCATTGTTCTTGGAGAGGAGTTATCTGTGTTAATTTTACATCCTCTGTCGTTTCTTTGTAAGTTTAAAAAAAAAAAAAAGAACCAAATGTTGTCATTAAACATTCATTCGTTTTGTTCTTGGTGAATTTATTTTCTGTTTGGTGTGTAACTAAACTAATTTTTATCGGTGAAGGAATTTATCAAACTTAAACTTGGGTGGAGAGATCTCTCCAGCAGTTGGGCAGCTCAAGAGTTTGCAATCATTGTACCTTCTTGCACCTTTAAATTTTTCTTTTTTTTTCTTTTTGGGTTTTTTAGTTACTATCCTATCCCTTTTTCTTGGGATTATTGTACATGTTTGAAACACTGTTTCATTTCATGAACTGCAGAGATTTGAAGGGTAATAGACTCCAAGGCCAGATCCCAGATGAAATTGGAGATTGTTCTTCTCTGAAATATCTGTACTACATAAGCCTTCTTTTCTCTTTATTGTTAAATTTTCTTCTTCTTCTTCTTCTTCTGTCCTTTGTTTTTTTTTTTTTTTTTTTTTTTTTTGTTTTTTTTTTTTTTTTTGCTTTTTGCTCTATAACATTTCCTTGTTTGAATTATAGGGATTTGTCTGATAACATGCTATACGGGGACATTCCATTCTCAATATCCAAACTGAAGCACCTTGAGGAGCTGTAAGAATTCTTTTACAGTCTTTCTTTTGAAAGTTCCTTTTCTTTTTTTTCTTTTTGATTAGAAATTTTTAGCAAGTTTCCTGCTTTTTTGGATTTTGAAGGAACCTGAAGATCAACCAGCTCACTGGCCCAATACCTTCCACTCTCTCCCAAATCCCCAACCTCAAAATTGTGTACGTCTTTCTAATCCATGCTTATACCCATAATTGCTACTAAGAGTAGCTATCTTTTGTTCCAGTTATTCTCAACCTAATAATTTTGAGGGTTTGTCTCTAACTATTCTCATACAGCGATTTAGCACAGAATCAGTTAACAGGTGACATACCAAGACTGCTCTACTGGAATGAAGTTCTGCAATACCTGTGAGTGTTGGCTTCAACCTTATTTCATAATCCTGTGCTTACTCCTGGATACATTAACTTAACGTGAGTTATATCTGTTTAGAGGATTGCGTGGTAACTCCTTGAGCGGAACTTTATCGCCTGATATTTGTCAGCTGACCGGCCTTTGGTACTTGTGGGTGATTCTGCTGTTATGGCCATCTTCTACATTGTGTATAACCATTGATGCCAAAGCAAACCTTTTCTTACTACTTGTTTATTTGTTGCAGTGATGTGCGAGGCAATAACATTTCAGGGACTATTCCAGAAAATATTGGTAACTGTACCAGTTTTCAAATCTTGTATGTTCCAGTGTCAATAACTCATGAAATTCCAGCAGTTAGTATATGAGCTCGAGTTATTTAATCTATTCTCCCTTTCAGGGACGTATCTTACAATCAAATAACTGGCGAGATTCCTTACAATATTGGCTTCCTGCAAGTTGCAACTTTGTACGACTCCAATCAGATGCTAAGTTGCTTAATAATTATTGGTTGCATGGGATTGCTTTCTTGTTCATATTTGGCACACTATTGATATACTTGTTCCTCAAATGGTTTTCACTAGTTTGAACATGATGGTTATATCATGCTGACAGGTCTCTCCAAGGAAATAGACTAACAGGGAAGATCCCTGAGGTGATTGGACTTATGCAAGCTCTTGCTGTACTGTGAGTATATAATACTGAGTGCCTGCTATAATTTTACAAATGTCATTAAACTATGTTACAAATTTGCAGGTGGCAATAGCAGGTTCTGATCTTTGTTTATGATTCTTGTCAATTTATAATTCAAATATTTACTCAGACTAATAGCATGAATC
Organism: Acanthochlamys bracteata; assembly: GCA_019914995.1. Lineage (NCBI taxonomy): Eukaryota > Viridiplantae > Streptophyta > Magnoliopsida > Pandanales > Velloziaceae > Acanthochlamys > Acanthochlamys bracteata. The sequence continues at coordinate 8,091,931 of CM034128.1, forward strand.
ATCTATTTTATTGCATGAAGTACCACTTTTACTTCATGAATATGATATAATGTTATTGCACTTTGCTAATATTGGGCTCTTATTTTCCTCCATTGTTATCATTCAAGTTCATGGTGTTTAATAGAATCCTGTACGCCTGACATTTTCTTTTAATTATCAGGGATCTAAGTGAAAATGAGTTGACTGGAAGCATTCCTCCAATACTGGGCAATCTGACATACACTGGCAAGCTGTAAGAGATTTGAATATCCAGCTCGCTCATTGTGTGCAAATTATAATTCCCGTTGTATATTGTATTAATATCGTGATCTGACCCAGATATCTACATGGTAACAAGCTCAGTGGACCAATTCCTCCAGAGTTGGGGAATATGACAAAACTTAGCTATCTGTAAGGACATTACTATGTTGTAATACATTCTGCAAATTGTGGCAAGAATTTCTACAAAATAGTGTTTCTGCAGGCAATTGAATGATAACCAACTAGTGGGAACTGTGCCAAATGAACTTGGGAAGCTTGAAGAACTGTTTGAATTGTGAGTTTCAAAAAAAGCTCTTAGAAGTTGTTAGAATACCTACAGTGCTATATCTATCGTGTATCTTGTTCTAATCAAGTTGGATTTGTCTTGTAGGAACCTTGCGAGCAACAACCTTGAGGGTCCTATCCCTCGAAACATTAGCTCATGCACCGCTTTGAATAAATTGTGAGTTTACATTGACATGTCTGTTTACAGCAGCAGATATTGTTGTGATGTAACTAATGCCTTTCCCAGGAACTTTCATGGTAATCGTTTGAATGGCTCCATCCCTTTGGAGTTCCAAAAGTTGGAGAGCCTAACATATCTGTGAGTTTGCATTACTAGATTCTAATTTATGTATAAGTAAATTTTTCTTTGGAGAACTGAATCCCACTAAACATGACTTAGCTCACCTTGAAGAAATATGTATCTTATTTTGTAAAGGATATTTTAAAATAGCTGCGTGGTTTACTACCTTTTAATGCATACCTGACATATTGGCATGTTCTTATGTTCAAATTTCAGGAACCTCTCATCAAACAATTTAAATGGTTATATTCCTGTTCAATTGGGGCTAAGCGTCAACCTTGATACTCTGTATGTATTTATTTTTTGATGAAGGACTTCAAGAATAGCTACAGTAGTCATTTACAATATCAATTGATTTTGTCCAATTTACCTTCAGGGACCTGTCCAGCAATGAGTTTTCAGGTTCTATTCCCGAGTCTATTGGTGATCTTGAACACCTTCTTCAATTGTAAGTCATCAGATACTATTTGTTCCTGTTCTTTCCGTTTTAAGCTAGCCATTAGGCTTTCAGTACCATTTGGTCTTGTTGCTATCCAGGAATCTGAGTCTAAACCTCCTCAGTGGATCAGTTCCTTCTGAATTTGGGAACCTGAGAAGTGTGCAAGTAATGTATGTTCTCAGTTAAAACTATTACTCTTGCACTTTCTCAACTTCTCTTTAAATTTACCTTAATGCAAATTGTGAATGTTGCAGCGATTTATCGTACAACAAACTCTCTGGTGTTATTCCTGAAGAATTCGGACAGCTGCAGAATGTGGAAACATTGTAAGACTCATTATTGAATGTTCTTACAAAAAATTTGATTATTTTTATCTCCTGCTCAATACATTCTTTTTGGCAGGATTCTGAACAATAATGGTCTCTATGGACAGATACCTGCACAATTAACCAACTGCTTTAGCCTAATCTCTCTGTGAGTTTGCTTCTTATGTCTCCTTTTGCGGACTATGTATATAGTACACCATAGCTTTTTGCATAAGTTGCACTTGTACATTCTCAGTTAACAAAACTTGTTCTGATTCCAGGAATCTTTCATTCAACAACTTGTCTGGAAATCTACCTCCATCAAAAATCTTTTCGAGGTTTCCTCCTGAGAGGTATTCAGAGGCCTCCTCTCCTGAGCATACTTGTGAGATAGTGACTTCCCTATCTTAAGTTTTCTTCCTTTGCTAGTTTTGTGGGGAACCCAATGCTGTGTGGAAATTGGTTAGGGTCAACTTGTGGACGGAGTATACACCATCCAAGAGGTTTGTAGTCATCAAAAAATTATTCATTCCTTTGCAACCTCTCTGGTCCTTTTTACTAATAAAATTGTTTTACACTCTTCCTTGCAGAAACTATTTTGATTACTGTTGCAGTCTGCATCGTATTAGGGTGTACAACTTTGTTATGCATGACTTTGCTAGCATTGCATAGGTCCATGCGGCCGAAGGAGTATATTAGAGGCTTAAGTGGAGTTGTCCAATGTGCGCACTTAGCCTCAAGGTTTATTCTGTCATCATTACATGTACATGTCTAATCCTAGATGTGCTCGTTCTATCTTTTTCAGGCCCTCCTGAGCTTGTAGCTCTCAAAATGGACTTAGCAGTTTACACATATGATGATATAATGAGGATTACTGAAAATTTGAGCGAGAAATACATAATAGGCTATGGCGCATCAAGCACAGTGTACAAGTGTGTGTTAAAGAACACTAAGCCAATTGCCGTCAAGCGACTATTTAATCAGAATCCTCATAATTTGCGGGAGTTTGAGACAGAACTTGAAACCATAGGGAGCATCAGGCACAGAAATCTTGTCAGCTTGCATGGCTACTCCCTCTCACCAAATGGAAACCTTCTCTTTTACGACTACATGGAAAATGGCTCATTGTGGGATCTTCTTCATGGTCATTCATCATCTCAACCTCAAGTCTTTTTATGAATTTTTTCGCACTGTATGTTCTAATCGATTTTATATGGACAGGGCCCTCGAAAAAGGTGAAGCTTGATTGGGACACACGTCTGAGAATAGCTGTAGGTGCTGCACAAGGACTTGCTTATCTTCATCATGACTGCAATCCTCGAGTCATCCACAGGGATGTGAAGTCCTCTAACATCCTACTAGACGAGAACTTTGACGCCCATCTCTCTGACTTTGGTATTGCAAAATGCATATCATCTGCGAAGACGCACGCATCAACTTATGTGATGGGGACAATAGGGTACATTGATCCAGAGTATGCTCGGACCTCCCGGCTGAATGAAAAGTCAGACGTCTACAGCTTTGGGATTGTCCTTCTAGAGCTACTCACAGGGAAGAAGGCTGTTGATGACGAATCCAATTTGCACCAGTTGGTATGTTCCCTTGACTAGTTAGTATACATTCTTGGTAAGATAGCTGGTAGTTCTAGTTGACAGCCACTGAATCTGAATAAGTTAGCTAGAAAATTTTGTGTTAGTAATTTGTTTCAGATATTATGGAACTTTGCATTCAGAAAGATGCATTGTAGTGAATTGTTTCTATTCTGGTTTCTTTCAGATATTATCAAAAGCAGATGATAACACTGTGATGGACACAGTAGACTCAGAGGTGTCAGTGACCTGCATGGACCAAGGGGTCATCAAGAAGGCCTTCCAGCTCGCGTTGCTATGCACGAAGCGGCATCCTGCAGACAGACCGACCATGCATGAGGTTTCACGGGTTCTAGTGTCATTATTGCCAGCACCACCCCCAAAAGCATGCAGTGTGCCACCAAAGATGATCGACTATAACTTATACATCAAAGAGAAGGACACCAGACTGATCTCTCAAAGGCACGATAGTTCATCTGATGGACGATGGTTCGTTAGATTTGGTGAGGTCATATCCAAGTATACTTTCTAATTATAACACGATACAATATAGACGGCTGTTATTTGCTATTACTGTTAGCAATCAAGCTGGGACAGAAGGAAAGGTCCCAGAATTTTGTTTTTCTTTGTCCAAAAAACCTACAGTAACTCCCTGCAATGTAGGTTCATATTACAAGCGATTATAACTTATCTTCTAACTGTTGTATCTATGAAGAAACTTTTGAGAAGGAAACAAATAGAACTAGTTTTCCTCTGATGTTGATCATGTGCAATGTTTCTTTTCCTGTCTGGCATATATGTTTTGAGTTCTTTTTATGTAACAATACTGCAGAAGGTTTTGGCATTGTTGTTACAAAATCTCGTGAACGCTTTTATTGCATTGCAAAGCATTTACTATTTAGGGGGATGTTGTTGAATGGATCTTGTCATGTGCATAAGGAGTCGTGTAATGTCTTAATGAGAGTATGGAGAATGTGGGGCTCTTGATTTAGTTGCTAGCTCTTTATGGGGATGAATTTAATTTTGGTAATATGAAATGTTTTGATTAGATTGAACTGAACTGAATTTAATATGAGGTTACGCTACAGGGAATGTTACTGTTAAGAGTTGGTAGTTGGTTATAAAGTGGAAGAGTTAACGGTAGCCAGCGATTAACCAACAGATAACTACAGCTTTGGGTTTAATATCATAGACAGTAGCATCTAGCAAAGGAGACTAGTTAAACATTATACGTTCATGTTTCGAGCGCAGAAGGAATTTTGAGCAGATAGGTTTTTCCTACGACCTACAAGTGGCATTGCCATTAAACACATTAATAGGAGAAACTCCTCCGAAGAAAAGTTTACAAGATACGGTGTACATAATTAACCCATGAAATCATGAATGGGGTGACTGGAAGAATGGCACTACTTAAGACAATGATTATTCTGATAAATCACATAGATATGATACTAAAAAGACAACCTGCTTTCAGCAATGCAGCCCCTTGGCTCATTGCAGCTCTAGAATGTAAAGCTGGATAATTATATAACTCAGGATTTATATACAAGATCAATGACTGAAGTTTACATGTTTCATCTAAATGGAAACTTAGTTGTACAATATGTTTGGCTTGCCTATGGGATCCTCAGATATCAGCATTCGTCTTCTACCAAGATCTGATGCCAAACTGTTCATCTATACAACCCATATATTTTCTAAGGGAACTAATTGCCTGAAACAAAGAGGCTATCCCTACAATAACGTTACAGACCTTTCTGCTGTAACATCACAATTATAACAATGATATGTACTTGAAAAAGATTGCAGCCTTTGCTGCCACTCAACAGACTCCTAATCTCCTGTTGCAGAGTCAAGCATTAGTAAGCAGTTTCACGCAATTAAACCCTTTACAGCCATTACCTTGAAAACCATGACACAAATAGAACACTGCCATTTCAAAGAATTAAGCAACTCAAGGTTTACACATCAGTGAAGCAGACCCACCACTGTTCTCTAGCAAATCATTAAAAACGAAGCGCGACCTTTTGGTAAATACACACAAAAATGTACATGTAGGATTTACGAGCCATCATGTATATGAATACATAATATACAGGCTATATTGTGTCCAATGGGAATCTTAAACGAAATTTGGGTCAAGCAATGACAACAGCAAGAGAAAACAAACAACAATAAAAACTAAAACCTGATCCCGCTAGTTGGGGTCGGCTACAAAGATAGTATAGAAAGAGGGCTTCAAAAGCAACTGCAGGGTTATTCAGGATCAATCTCAAAAGAAATAATGCTGAAGAGCATGTCAGAAGTTATAAGGATTCAATCATAAATTTTACTTGCTAGAAACTACTGAGAAAGTATTTGTCCACGAAATTAAATTCCAACAAAAAACAACCTGCTGTTAGGTTAATTGCCGGATGAGATGAAAGTTACGATCACATAGGAAACTAGATAGCCTCATATAACACCAAAAAGATGACATTCGTTGTTCACGATGATGGTATTAACAACAAATATGGTCAACAAAAATATAAAAGATTAATTGCTCAATTGGTTAGTGACCTTTTGTAGCACAACAATTAGTAAAGGCTTCAAAAGATGCAACCCAAACAAGTAATGTCATGTCCTCCATTTGCACATAGCAAAGAGTGTTTTTTCAGCTTACTTAACATAAAGTTAGTTGACTTAGACGAGATAAACTGAGGACATGCTGAGACCATCGTTCATGCGTAATCTGAAGTTCAATGCTAAAATGCATTTAGGGCTTTTAGACAAGAACAAAGAGCATTTGGCTGTACTTCTAGGTGCTTATGTCATCTCCATTTCAACTTTTCGTTTTCCAAAAAACCTTCTATAGCACTCAAAAAAAAATTTTGTTAAATTTAGAAAGTACGAATGAATTGTACGTCATAAAATCTTTATATGTGTAATTTTTTTAAAGCTAAAATAGACACTCGTTTCGAAAAAAATCCCACCAAAAGTGGCTTTTCAAAGAAGCACCTTATTTTAACGACTTGAAAGCCTTCACACTCAATAGAGCATTTGTCCAGTGATCACAAAGCATACATGATAATAGCTATCGCAACATAAGCTCTTGATCTTAGTATTCACATTCATATGCAAGGAAACTCCAATGGACAACTAAGAAATTCCATTATGAATTACCTATGCACTCTGCAGACATCACCTCAGTCAAACTAACAACAGAAGCAGCAGATCCAAGCGGATTTACAACTTACGAAGAAGAAAAACAAAAGGCAGACCAATCAAAGTTGCATAATAGAATTACTTAGTATTAAATTTGAGTATTTTGATATCCCAATATACCTAACCTGTAAGTATCTAGTTGCGATCTGATTCCGTGAGTTGCTATGTTTTCAGCAAGGACTTCATTACTTCCACGCCTTCGCACCTCTCCTTTCTTCATTAGAGAAGTGTACAGATAAAAAAGTAGTGAACAAAAGGAATCTAGTAGAAAACAGCACACTAAGATCACAAAGAAATGAACTTACATTTTTGCCTCGTCCTAGAGGAGCAATCACATTCTCCTTCGGACCCTTGCGTCCAAAAAAATAGTGTGAATAGAGAAAGAGCGTATAAGAAACGTTAAACAAAATTCAAAAAGAAAATACTTGTCTAATGAGAAAAGTAGGCAATAACAACCTTAGAGCCAGCATTAGGAGGTTGTAGCAACTTATCCTCAAACAAAGACGTTCTCTGTGCCCCAGAATTTAAAGACAGCTAGAAACATGGCATATAATGAAAGGATAAGTAAATGAATGAATTCATAAAGGATCACAGTTCTTATTTCTCGTAATGGCAAACTTTAACACGAAAAAGTAGCTTGAGTTGGTATTATTAACCATGTAAAACAAAAGTAGATATAGAAACACCTTGTTAAAAAGCTCTACAGGCAGATCGCATCTTCTTCCAGATGATAGGTTGAACTCCTAATAGAGAGAGCATATTTACAAACTGTTAAACTTGACAGAGCATTTTAACATACAGGCAATGTGTTGCAGCCAACGTTGGATACCTTAGGTTTTGTAACTTCATTCTTGACGCTTCTGAATACACCCATGTCACCTTTGCTTAAAATAATCTACAAAAAGCATATATGGTCAAATATCTTAAATCTTCAGATATATAAATTACTGTAGATCTTAAGCTTGAATACTTCAGAGTGGCATCTGAATAGAAAACCACTTTTGTTCTTACATCTACAAAGAGTTCATCTAAGATGGTTATTTCTTAACTGACCTTCTTATCAAATGGTCGAGCTTTAAAATGAACTGCTGCATCTGGCTTCTTACAGTCACTGCCCCACCCCCCCCCCCCCAAAAAAAAAGAGAAGAAAGTAAAGGTTAGAAAGGCAATTGCAATTATATCTTGTGCGTAAAGTCTATCTCTCAAAGTATATGCTAAGGCTGCTTTTGGAACAGTCAGTCAGAGGATGGAAGCCACCAGCTTCCGAGTTGGAACTAAGCTCAGAGGGTTGATGCGTCTCAATGCCCAACCACCAAGAGTGATAAACTCTGTCCCTTGGTACTTATATACTACGGCTCAGTTTGGTAACGCTGAAACTTATCAAAAGCCACCTTAAAACGCTCATGCTAAAAGTTGCTTTGAAAGCGGCTGTTTGGTAAATACCGAAGAAACTATAAAGTGTTTCAATATAAAACATGTACAAGTATCCAATTCTTAGAACATGAACATACTTTGCGAGCTGTTGGCTATGAACACTCTGATTCTTTAGCCTTCTGGAGCCTCCTACAGCACTTTGTACACTACAACTTGGATTCTGGACATTTATAATGTCAGAAATGAGTAATTCAGGGAAGATAGAAATTTAATTGATAATAAGTACATAACAATTGCCACAAAACCATCTCTTAGTGATAAAGAAATTCAATAGATCTTTTATATCTTCCGTCCAACATACCTGTGAGAACGAAGCTGCAGAACAGTGTGAACTGACCCTCTCTAATGTTTCCTGCAAAGATCATTTTGTAATGAGTAAATTAAAGAAAAGGAAGCAGTTAGTCACCAATTATAGAACAATTATTTTGTATATGCATGCTTTGTAAAAAGAGCTTCTCGTAGCCTGCCGGTCATAAAGTTCAAATACATACATGCTGCTGAGGCATCTGTAGAACATTGTTCTGAGGAACTGGAAATGAAGGAGCACTGAAAATCTGCACAAATTACCTAATAAACTGAGATACGCAAAGCTACAAAATTGAAAAGACCACAAGGATTCTGAACTTAATGAACCTCTTTGTTCAAAGGACAAGCTTTAAATCCAGGTGTAGTTGGAGATGTTTCTTCTTCCAAATGCTTATTATTCTTGAGCCTGATATTGGAAAAAAAAAAGGAATAAGAAAGGACCAGAATGAATTTGACAGTCTAGAAAATGATATATACTAGATGAGGTACGTTGAGGATGAGACGAGCAAGTCCACCTTAGCCTTTGTGCTCTTCGAGCTGTCTGAAGTTCAGGTTCTCTCGGAATTGTTATTTTTAATCTTGATAACTTGGGATTGCAATTTGGAGGATCGTTCTTCTACTTGTATAAAAAGAAGGATAGTGTAAACTGACAACTTATATGTATAATAATTGATAAACCAAACGAATCAGTAATATGCTGTATATTTACCTTCTGTGGAGGTTTATGCAACAATTCCGACTGGTTTGACACTCCAACTACCTGTTACATGGAAGCGTACATAGCCATGAGCATAGACACACATAGTTTTACAGAAACTTACTTGATAGTTCTTATAGCTTTACAAGTCTACTTAGACAAGTATTCAGATGGAACTTAAAAAAAAAGAAACATGTCATCCAGCAGATCCATTTTACTCAAGAAGAAGAATTAAATGTCGGTAAATCAGCTATCTATGTATGGTCCGTAGAAACTAGTCAGACTTTTAAAGATAATTCCAGCTTGTCTAATATAGTTGCTTTGTAAGATAAGAGAGAATGAAAGATTTGGTTTATAAGATAAGTAAGAATTTAGTTGCAGAACAAATTACAATCATCAGATAAGGATATACACAAATCCATAACTATGTCAAAGTGGTACAAATACCAGCATAGTGAACAGTCTGGCTTTAGCACATACCTTGAATAGATGTCCTCCCTCTAATTTCTGCCTCTTAGCAGCTTGTACTCCACTGTCACATGGATATGGATGACTTTGACCAATTTTCACTGGCTTGGGGAATCTGCAAGCAGATAAGGAAACATTGACTTTGTCAACTAGCAAAACATGGGCCTGCAGCATCGAAGAGTACTAGAAAGCTCATTGCAAGTATAAGAATCAACACATCAGAATTCAGAAGAGAGAGACTCACAAAAAGATTATAGGACAGAAGACTGGGATGTTACCTGTGAATGGGTAGATTTGAACTCTTCATTTCTCTTCGTTGATTTTGCTTAGCTAGTTGACTTGCAGTAGGCTTCATCAAAGTGGAGGCCCTCGAAAAAAGTCGCTTTGAGATGGAATTTTTGTCATTCTTCAAAGCATCATGTGAGGTGCGTGTTGATTGTGTGTCACCTGTACGTTGTTAAAAAATTAGTAAGTGGAAAAAGCTGCAACCTAGCAGTTTGTCCTTTCCACTGAAGTTTTCTAAGGAAAGATGTCACAACGATAAAATTACTGCTACCATAAATTCCATAAAGGTGCATTTGGATACATTAGAAAGTTGGATTAAGAAAAAAAAAAGTTGAGACTTTGGTTATGAGAAGGCATAACATTGGATTATCATAGCAACGATAAACTCCAATTTCTAAACTACTTGGATACAACCAATACGAACTACAGTCAAGTGATCCAGTAAAGAATTCTTTTAATTTAAAATATAAAATTAATTTTGTTAATTCAACTAATATTTAAACAATAAATTAGGAGATAAGAGAAAAGCTTTGAGGAAAAAAGACAAACAAGAAAGAAAATAGAAAGGAAGGAAAGATCAAATAAAGAAGGAAAGGAATAACTTGAATAAAATAAATAAATAAATATTTGGAAAGATTAGTTCTGATAAAATACATAAAAAGATAAGAAATTGAAGAAGAAAGATGTAGTTGGTGCCAAAAGAGATAGTGGAAGTGATAGTTGGGGCGAAAAATATCTCAAAAATAGAGTTTGAAGAAATTGAACTCTTAGGTGGATTTTTGTGTACCGTGATCTTGGGGGTAAACTGCAGTATTTTAAAACTATCAAAGAGGCATCCAAGCACACCCAATAGCCATTTACAGTGCAGTTGTAGAGCAATGCAGTTTTGTATCTAAACTCCAAAGTAATTATGCATCCAAACAGAACCCAAGTCAAAATGAGATTATGAAGAAAACAACCAAAAATGCAAAACTAGAGAAAGTATTGAGAAGTAAAACCTCATTCTCTTACTATATCTTATATGTTCACCTTCTAAAATGTCAATGACATATAAATGTAGAGGAAGAGCAATCAGAAGAAATTAAGAGAAGGTAGAAGTTGCAAAGTTGATCCTGTTATTGGGGCATATGTGATTGTTCATATATGATAGCCACTAAGGATCATATCTCACAAACCACTCCATCAGGTGATGGAGGCAGTTCTTATCACTGATCTTGGATAAAAAAAAATGAAACAAAGCAGAGTACTGCATAATCCAGGAAAAAAGATGCTGGAAATATCAAATAACATGCAGAAATTATTTTTATAAACTACAATAAGGCATGGTTCAAGCTAACAAAGAATATTCCTTCTAAGATATAAAAACATTTCAGGCTCTAGATCCTAGCATTAGGAGTTCTTCATTTCTTCAAGAATATGCATGATTTCCTATGCTTCTTTTGTCTTACTGTCATGTCCATAGCATATGCTCCAAATAGTCTAGATGCATTGAAACTTTCCTTTTAATGTATAACACACAACTTCAATAAAATTGTTCAAAAGTACTACTGAATGAAATTGACAGGACGAGAGAGATGGGTAACTAAAGATGGACAGGAGGAGACTAACATAGAGCAACCAATACTATAAGAGAAATTAACAGCTGAAACTTTTCAGGTGCAAGAGTACCTTCAGGACTCTCCGAAGCAACGGTTTCAGGATTGTCGTTGTCCACTCCTTTTGTTTTTGAGATGGTATTTACGAGCTCTAAGAAAATACTTGATCCCATTTCCTTCAGTGCTGCTAGAAAAGCTGGAGAACAGAAAACATAAGTCTTGATAGTCGATGCTATAATCTATGAACAATAATCACAAAACAATACTTTAAGGCAATAATAATTGGAAGAAAGTACACACCCTTTAAGCAAATATGCTTATAATAAATAACAAGATATATTCATTGAAGCATATTATAGAAACTATAAATCAATTCGCCCAACCAGAAGGACAGCTTAAAAATTGTCCATTTCCAGACTACATAAAATCACAAACACAGAGTCCTGAATTACAGGGGGAAAACGGAAAAAGGTGGCCTTTCAGGCATTTTATATTTGAGATATGTGCATACCTAGACTCACAAAATGAACCATCATTTCTGTAAATCCAACCTCAGGAAATCCAACTTTTGCACACAAATTCAAAATAAACAAAGAAAATGGTAAGTGGAAAACAATAGCATCTATTTAGCATTCACAATGGAAAAAATTCAAACAAAACCAACATTTAATTCCAACACTACCGGACACAACCAATCTAAGAGTACAATTCTCAATCCCAACCACAACCCCAAAATTCATCCTCAACTTGCTGTCAAGCAACAACCAAATTACCCACGATCAAAACCACAACAAGAATAGCAGCAGCAAAAGCAACCAAACCAATAATAAGAACCAAAACAAATAAACAGAAAAAAAAAGGGAAAACAAATAAAAAAATTTTATAGGGAAAAATATCGCACGTGAGGGCGGGTAACTCTGAGCCGAATCAAACCATCGGTCAGAAGCCCTAGCTTCTTCTTCAGATTCTGGCCGTGAGAAATCGAAGAATCTCACCGCATCGAACTCGTAATCCAAATCCAATTCCAATTTATCACTCCCTTCCTGCTCCTCTACTCTCAACGAATCATAATACCCCTCCTCCACCACCACCACCACCTCCATTCCCTCATCCTCCTCTATCATCTCCGCTCACCGCCGACAATATTACTCCTTCTTCTTCTCCGACGCCGCCAGAGAGCGATCGCTTCTCCGGCGATAATAAATAGGCAAAATAAAATTTTGAGGACAAAATGAAGAAATCGAGAAAGAGGCGGAAGAAATTTGAATGCGGGGTCGGGATGTGACACTAGTTGACCCATTTACCCTTGTAATTAGAATCCAATGTTAGACGGTTTTGGGTAAGTGAATAAGGGTATTCGGGGAACTGTAAAGTGTTTTATGGAGTCATATCGGGTTCGGGCTTTGTGTCCAAGAATTGAAATACGAAACATTTAGGAGTGTTTAATTAAAATTTTTTAAAATAAAAAATATTTTTATTTTATAAAAATAAGTTTTATTTTTATTTAAAAAATAATAATATTATTATAATAATATTATTTTATTAAGCAAATTTTTTTATATTTTTTTAATTTTAATTTTTTATATATTTATAAAAAATATATTAAAAATATAAAATAAAAAATAAATAAAATTTTTGAAAAACGTTTTTCAAACGCCCCCATAGTTGGACAACTTTTTGAAAACTTGGGTTTGGTGAAGTAACGTTTACTCTTGTCTTTCTTTCTTCGGTTTTTTTATTATTAACTCTTTACTTGATGGACATCGATGGTAGAGCTACTGTTACGGTAAGTTTGAATTCATAGTTAATAAATAAAATTAAGGATAACAAATTAATTCAAATTTGTTTGAATAAATAAATAAGTAATAAATTAATTGTTTTACATTAACTTAACTTTAAATTAATAATACATATAATTTAATAAAATTAAAGAATTTTTAAGTATAAACATATTTAATTATATAGTTTTATTTTTTTTACCAATTAAAATTAAATAAATATAAAAAGATAATTATTATAATAAAATAACACAGTATTAATTTTTAAATAATAAATTAAATATAAATATTAAATTTGATCATATAATGTACCTTCTAAAATAGTGAATATATATTTAACCAATATATGTAGAGAGGGATGGAGAATTGTTTTTCATCTCTTCTATTAATGAAATGAAATTAAAAATGATAGAAATGAAAAAGTAGATCACTTTTCACTTCACTCCTATCCTCTACCTATCATCTAAGGGCGTGTTTCAAATATCCGTAATTGAATTATATGAAAGTGAAAAATAAAAAATAGAGTTTCTTAAAAAATACGTTAAAAGTGAAGTTTAGGTTTTATGTTTTAATTGATTGTTGAAGTGGGTTGGAAGTAAATTTAAAAAAAGAAATATAGTAGAACTTACGTTCTATTGGAAACTCGAGTTTCCAATTCTATTTGCAATTAAAACATAAAAAGTTGATGGAACTCTAATTCTGACGGAAGAAAGTGAAATTCCACCCAATTGAAACACGCCCTAAATAATGCATTAGAAGCATCGGAAGGTGAAGCTCTTTTAAATTTCTCTACATAAGTAAATAGTATCTGAAACTACTTTTCAATTTTTTTTATTCAATTCTTTTATTTTATATTTTAAATAAAATTTTCATAATATTTAACAAAAAATATTTAAAATTAAAAGATATAAAATTTTATATCATAAAATATTATTTTTATTTATTTTATAAATTAAAAAAATAGATCATATTTTTTAAATAAATATTATGGGTGTTTGAAATACGTTCTAATATAAACGCATTCAATTTCAGAACTAAACAAATATGTTAATCATAGATTACGAAACATAATAAGTTGGGCTAACATAAATTTAGGTGGAAAGTGGATATTTCAAGTATAGTTGTAAAAACCGACTCAAAACGCCATCCGAATCACCGGATCGCAGTTTGACTCGACAGCCGTTGAGTCAACATTTTTTAAAAATCTAAAATAATATTTATCTAGAAACGATTCTTTATTTTAAGCACTCTAAACATCTAAAATGGACAAATCAATGTTGTAACAAAGTACATTATCTTTTTTCAAAAAGTAAATGTCACTCACTGCTACTTTAACTTTCATTTCATTAATATATATCACCCGTGTTTCAAAAGTTCTATTTTCTTTTCAAATTTGCCACTTAATTGACCGTTATTTTTTATGATCTAAAGTTCTAAACCATTATTTTGTTATTATTAAAAAAGATATTTTATTTACAAAATATTAAAAACATTTTAAATGGTTCTACTTAAGTTTCTTAAATTTTGCTATACTTATTTTTCTATTTTAAAATAGTTTATATTAACAAAATATATATTGTTTTGGGAATTATGAACTAATTATAGAAAATTACTTAGAAAATTGATATTTTCAAATTAAAAATTAAAGAGTACTCAATTTTATATGGTAACTAATAGTTATTTAAAAACTAAATGGCGCATATTGAATATAAACTATATATATAAAGAAAATACAAATCTTTATAATAATAAACGATATTTATCCGTTTTTGAAATGTGAATTGTAAGCTCTGTTCATGTTGGGTTAAATATAAATAAATTAGTTTTATATTAAATAAAAATAAGATGAGATATATTTTTTAATATATTTTTTATAAATATTTGAAAATTTTATTTAAAAATTAAAAAAATATAGAAAAATTCTACGTAATAAAATTTTTTTAATTTCTTTTTAAATTAAAAAAATAAATCTTATTTTTTTAAAAAATAAAAATATTTTTAATTTAAAAAAATTTCTATTTTAAAAACACTATCAAACGCTTTCTTAGTTAATTTGTTAGTAACAAATTGTATTAGAGAGGATGTTCTACACGGTGATGAAATATGATATTGAAAAGTTTATTAAAAAAACTTTTTGTTTAGAATATAAATATGATACCAATTCTCACTAAAATAGATACCAATGTAGAATATTAAGGAGCACAAATTGTTAAACCTATCAAAATTAGGATTTAATTTGGTTTAATTCAATATGAATTATTGGCAAAATTTTAAATTACTAGTCCTATTTCAAATCCTTACTCTATTAATCATATCTTAACTCATATGACTAACATGTGTTTCACTTTGGCGTACCTAGTTTTCCACACTATTAATCCAAATTTAGTTTAATTTGAATACCTAATAATCTTTGTAGAGCAACACTTCACTCCGTAGAACTATGATATCAATTGTCGAGGGGCGTTTAATTTGAATACCTAGTTTTACACAATATAATTTTTAAATACTTTTTATATTTTTAAAAATATTTTATTTTTTTAAATAAAAAAAGTTTTTTTATTTTAAAAAAATTTTATTTTATAAGTAATTCTAAGCACACCCTATGAATAGAAATGGTACGAGAGGAGCTAATTAAAGGTATCCGAAAGAGCCTGGTTCATATTAAAGAAAGGTTCATTAATCCAAAAAAACTAACCCTATCAATTTTGAAACTCTAATATATTAATCTATTTTTTATTATTCTTATTTAACGTAGAACTAAATCTACTAAAGCTTAGGTCGGGTGACGTTTGCCGAAAATAATCTTAAAAGTTATGTGTGTTTTGACAAATAATTATAAATAAATTTAATTTTTATATTTAATAATATTTGAAAATAAAGGTGTGTTCTTTTATATATAAAAATATTTTTTTACTAAAAAGTCATTTTTAACTTATTTTTACTAAAAGAAAATACCAAAAATTATTTCTAACTTTTTTAAATACAAAAAAATATATTATTTAACGATACTATGTTTAACATATCATTTTTAAAAAATTATTTTTAAAGTAAAAAAATGCAACCTAACTTTTTAAAACTCTTCCACGAAGGAGGAAGCAGCTAAGAGCAGAAAGAAACATTTGAACAGTGAAAAGAAAGACAAGACAGTTCTCTTTCTGATAGGGCCTGCTTCGTTGTGGCGGGAAACTCAAAGGGTAGACTTGTAATTTTATATGAGATGGTGAACGGTTACGTGACAAGGAATCTGGCCCGAGATTCCCTACGGTGGATCTCAGATTTCGTCCCACACTAGCAGCCCCCACTCACGCTCAACTCACGTGGCCCTTACAAATACTTTATTTTTTTTTCTTTTTAACTGATTTAAATTAGAGTGAAAATAAAATATCATAAAATATATTTACAACATATCAAATTTTAATTTTTTGATCAAACAATTTAATAATCAAAATTCAATCGTAAATGATCGGAGTGAAAGAATGAACAAGTTATTTCATTTCTTTTTTCTTAAATTGAATCTCGTTGGATTACCTTTAATATAAAGAATTAGCTTGTTAGAACTTAGAAGGCATTTCAAATTCTTATAAAATAATTTTTTTAAAAATAAAAATATTTTTATTTTATTAAAAATAAGTTTTACTTTTTTAATTTAAAAAAATAATAAAAATATATAATAAAAAAATTTTACTATGTAAATTTTTTTTATAATTTCTAATTTTAAAATAATTTTTTTAATATTTATAAATATATATTAAAAAATATAAAATTAAAAATTATCATTAATGGCACGTCTCTAAGTGACTTCATCTTCAGTTTAGTTGACATAGTTTCATTGTCATTTTTTTCAATTTGTTTGAATTTTATTTAAATCACTTTTTTGTCAAATATTTAATAATAGTTTGACATCAAATTAAATGATTTAAACATTACATTTATTTATTTTAAATATAAAAGAATTAAACGTTTACTTATTGAATTTATTTTTAAGAATTAAATTGCATCCAAAAATTCAGTTTAAAGATTAATTGAAGTACAGCTTAAGAAACCAATAATCAGCTTTTAACTCACTGCTGAAAGCATAGAGCAAACCAACATACATAAAACAATAATAGATCTTATTTAATTTTTATTTCTATGAAACTATTACTTATTCGTGATTTTAACCGCCAACCTGTTTAGATTTTAGAAGACCTTGGCCAATCTTATTCAATTTTTGAACGGCGCAGAATCGCCTTAGCATCTCCGCCCCTCTTTCTCATTCTCCCAACACAACATAACAAAATATTAAAATATAAAATATACAAATAATAACAAACCAAACAACAACAATAGTTCAAACTATTCATTCATTCATGATTCATGGAAGACGAAGAAAACCAAAAACATTTCTTCCCATAATACCTCTCATACTCTTTCTCTTACCCCCAAATGAAATCACCGATCACCGGCGACCAACTGAACAACAACAACATCAACTTGAATCAATCATTATCTTCTTGTACAAACGTAGCGGGCATGCGGTTGATTGTACCATTACAAGGTGTAGTACAAGGCCGCGGAGGTCTTGTTCTCGGCTCAGTGATTCCTTGCGCTCTATTCTACTTCCTTCAACTCTACCTCAAACGAAATCGCCCTCCTTCTCCTTCTTCACCTTCTACGTCTTCTTCTACGTCTCCTTCTCCGCCCCCTGAATCGAATTCGGAGACCGGAACGATTACGAGATCGCTGTCACGGCCGTCGCTGCTATCGCCACGTGGATCTACTGCTCCGGCTTATGTGTCGGTAAGAGCGGCCGGGGTTAATCGGGGTGATGAGTCTTTGCCGATTGGGTTGTTGAGTAGAAGCTTGCAAGATAAATATCATCCTGTGGATAATCCTAATGGCGTTATTGATCTAAGCCGAGCTGAGAACAAGGTATAGTATTGATTTCTTTGTTATAAATTCAGTTTGTAGTTGAGTTTGGGATCTTAGTTTTGAGATGCAAAACTGTAGAAGTTTTCTACTTTTGACAAGGTTGTTTACTAAGGTTAACTTCTTTTGGAATTAGTCGACCGTTAAAAGTGTGTTTTCTGCTTGCCAGGTTGCTTGTCTGTGTGCTATGTTTAGATACACGCTTTTCATGCCGTCCGTTGTAAGATAGTTTAGTTTCTATGTTGTTTTGTTGGATTTTGTATTTTTGTGAGGAGAATAGTTTTAGGAGTTTGGTATGAGAAGCACGCTTTTGGTTTCTTCTTAAGCCACAATTTGTCAAAATGTAATTTAATATCTTAAACGGTAAGGAAGCTTTTAAAACTTGTTCTTTATCTTGGGCAAGGTTCTTTACTAAACTTACATGTTCCTCAGTACTTCTTTGCAGTCTACAGCTATAAAAGACAATAGACCGGTTAAAGATTCAGATATTACTGTTTTCTCAAAACTGTTCACCAAGTGTAAAAGTAGATTGGGAAAAGTTTTCCTGCATTTAATATGAACATTAATATTATAACTCGATTTGAAAGGAGACCTTTAAGGATGATTGGACTTGATCGAAACTTAACTAAAGCTTATGGTGTATGCGAAGGCCATTGAATGGTTTGAGTTCCTTTGAGAGAGTTTGTATGGATATAGAACAAGGTACTATCTCATAATATTGGTTTTAGTGCAGCTTTCGATGGATCTGGTTCATAAGTGGATTGAAGGGAACTTGGAGACCTCGTTGCTGGATGAAAGGCTGGAGGATTTGGGGATTGGTGGATTGGCTGCATACCAGCCGTTTGATGGGTTGATGGAGCTGAAAATTGTGAGTATATCTCTTATTGTTTGCATGATTTGTTTTTTCGGTTCATTATCAGTTATGGCCTGCCTACTTTTTATTGCTCCGAGTTACATTCTTGTAATGCCAAAATTTCAACGAACCTTTATTCCATTTGCCTTGAAAGGAAAATAAGGCTCCTTTTTTGTGTTTCTTTATGATGATGTCAATTATTTTACTGTTCATAAAGATAATTGTTAGCCCTGAGTATTCATATAGGATAAATTGTCATGGTAATTAGGAAAAAATAGTTGTGAATCTCATAGAGAATCTAAGAAGTTTTATCTAGCATCAATCGTCATCTAATTTCGATTCAATAAAGCATAAGAAATAATGGAACTCAAATGTATAGAAACCCATCTGCCCCTTACTTTGAGCACTTGCCGTTTCAAACTGAAACTGCATGATATAGTTCTTTAGAATATCTATGGTGTTATTTGGTGTCATACTGATCCTGTGCTTCTCTTATAGTTTTTTCCATCAATGTTGTAGGTAGTGTAACATGTTTCAGGCAGATTGTATATGTCATGATTCTGTAAACATGTCTGTGATCAGTTGTTAGCTATTTAAGTCCCAAATTTGTTGTGTGTACTCTCATCAGCAAGCAACTTAAATAGTGAACTATGAATCAAATTGACACTCACTGGTCTCTTTGTCAGGCCATGGCTGGATTTATGAGTCGGGTGATGGAGGGCTCAGTTTCATTTGATCCGTTGCAGATCGTTCTTACAGCAGGTGCAAGAGCTGCTGTTGAGATACTCAGTTTCTGTCTGGCAGACCGGGGAAGTGCGTTTCTTGTTCCTTCACCATATTACCCAGGGTAATATTGCTAATAACAGTTTATTGTTCTTCTATGATTTGGTGAGACATCTGTAAGAGGTAAAGGCATCTAACCTGCAGGTTTGATAAGGATATCAAGTGGCGGAGTGGGGTAGATTTAATTCCTGTCCCGTGTCGAAGTACTGACAATTTCGGTCTCAGCATTGCTGCTCTTGAAAGGGCATACAATAATGCAAAAAAACGAGGAATTAGAGTCCGTGGAATTCTTCTGTCAAACCCATCGAATCCTGTTGGCAGCCTATTGAGCAGAGACGAGCTCTACAACCTTTTAGATTTCGCAACTGAGAAGAACATTCATCTGATATCTGATGAAATATATGGTGGCTCTACCTTTGGGAACAGTGAGTTTGTTAGCATGGCAGATTTGATAGACACAGAAGGTTGTGACAGAGGCAGAGTTCATATTGTATATGGTTTGTCTAAAGATCTCTGCCTCCCAGGCTTTAGGATAGGTGTGATTTATACTTTGAATGAGAATGTTCTTTCTGCTGCTAGAAAGCTTGCTGTGTTTTCTTCCATTTCAGTACCTACACAGCGGCTGCTTATCTCAATGCTTTCTGATACAGCACATGTCTCGGAATTTCTCAAGATCAACAGGGTCAGGCTACAGAAAATGTACAGCCAGTTTGTGAATGGACTAAATGAGTTAGGGATTGAGTGTGCCAAAAGCAATGGGGGTTTCTACTGCTGGGCAGATATGAGTAAGTTCATGCGCTCATATAGTGAGAAAGGGGAGGCAGATCTTTGGGAGAAACTTTTAGTGGTGGGCAAGGTGAATGTATTGCCTGGTTCATGTTGCCACTGTATTGAACCTGGATGGTTTCGCTTTTGTTTTGCAACATTGACAGAAAGTGATGTTCCAGTGGTTATGGAAAGGATTAGGAGAGTCACTGAAAGCCACAGAGCCTGATTAAAATGTGAAGGTTATATTTCCAAAATGTCCTTAAAAAGTGGTCAATGCCCCATTCATTGAGTTAACGTGGAAAGAAAATGGACTCCAAATGAATTTGCGATTGCTTCTTGTTTTGAGCCAACAATGTTGGGCTATAGGTGACATGGTGCAATTATTCCAATTGACAAAATAACGGCCAGCTCCCAGCTATTGCGAAGGCCAATACATTGGGCTTGGCAGTTGTAAGCAGTTCCAAAGAGGTCTGTCTGACTTTGTAAATAGGATTCTTCGTGCAGGGCAGGGGGTTTGAATGGAGCAATGTTGTTTGAATGGAGCATTGCCTATCCTCAGGTTGTGTTGGCTGAAGGAATACCGAATTCTTTTTGAGCAAAAACAAGCAATTTCTTATGGTCTTGTAGGAAGAATGCTCTCTGAAACTTCTCCTGTGAAGTTATGCAATAAAGCAATCAGCTAAAGCCACACTGATCTTCACTCTCCTTGCCTTGTTGCGGTATTCTTTCTCTAAATTAAGATTTATATAGGATAGTTTCCGTAGGAATTGTATCTTTAGGTGAAGCAATGGTATATTGTTTAGTTCTTTGTCATATGACTCATATCTGGTATGGAGTTTTAGTCCAATTTGAAGATCATACTCTGAAGGTCTTATAAGATCTATTCTTGTGAACTTCAAACAAAAAATTTTGACACTTCCCAACCAGTAGATTGGCATTATTATTCTCAAAATCCTACTAGAATGTTGATTTGGCTTAATATTAATCATAGTGCTAACCTTATAAATTTATGGTTTTTAGGGAAATCAGAGAGTATTTACATGTTCGCATAAGTAAAGCCCAACGTAGAACGCAAGCATGGAAGGGTGCCTTTAGTTCATTCTATTGTAATATTATGATAATCACACATTTCCGAAAATTTTGATTTCCGTAAATTGGATTGCTTGGAGTTCTGCATTATCACGTTTGCTTTGAAAAATCAGTACATCCAATCCAATTTTAAAAATATTTTTTTAAAAAAAGAAAAGAAAGTTAATGAAAAGAAGGAAAAAATATGTATGAAAGAAAAAAGATTGAGAAAGAACAGAAAACAAAAGAGAATAAAAAAAATAGAAAGAGCAAGAAAGAAAATAAATTATCAAAAACTTTCAAAAAAGGCAAAAAGACAATTAGTAATGATGCTCTTAGTATAAAACAAGACATAATTTTCAAATTAAAAAATTTTTAGATTATCATCTTTTATAAGTTTGTAGGAATCGAGTTCGTGAGAATTACATTACCTTTATTTTATGAACCAAAACTTGAAAATTATATTTTTTCATATTAAATTAAAATATTTTTATAAAAGCATTTCGAATGAAAAGCACTTTCATAGTTTACCATGGACCTAATCAAATTGCTGCTGTATTTTTTTAATTAAATATGTTAAGATTTTCAAATTGACGATGATATGAAAATGTATAAAACTCAATTTCCTCAAAACTGAAAATTTTAGAATAGGCCCATAAGGATTATAAACAAAAAAAGAACAGATTCGCAAGCATATTTTCATTCATTCAGATATTTAAAGGAATAAAGAAAAAAAGTCTCTCAAGCTTCAGTTCTACCCTTGCTTCTCAACAAATCGCGGAGAAACAACTCGCGTGAATGGTTGGTAATCTCTCTCCTGGCCTTCTCTCTACTGATTATTAGATTACAAATTCTCGATTATCTTGATTTAATCACTTGGGGAGTATTGCAAGAACCCTAATTTTAACTTTGGGTTTCGGATTTCAATGGATAGTCGGTTACCCTACACACGAATCTCGGTGACATCAAGTGCGAGATCTTCTGTGACGAGGTGCCTAAAACAGCTGAGGTTTGTTTAGTAGCTGTTTGTTTTTGGTTGGTTTGTGTTGATTTCTGGAGAAAATTGTAATTTCTGGTTACTAGTAGGGTTTGGAGTACCTGATTGAAGCTCTAGAACGTTGATATGCTTAGAAACTTGGTAATTTATTGTGCTAATGTTTCATCAAATTCCTTAGATTGCTGTTTAGCTTCCCAACATGAGAGATATACTTGTGCAGTTTCTATTTTCTTCAAGTAATTTTACTTGATTTTGGTTTATATTAGGCTTATTTGATTCCTGAGACTAATGCTGTTATCTGGATTTCACTTATATTTTGCTTATGAAGTACTTGATAACTATAGCTTTTTGTTTTCCTTTTAAAAAAAAAAAATTATATTTAAGGAATTCTTGGTGTCTTTTTCTCTTATTGGTCAAGCCATTATCAAACTTATGCCAATTGAAGGAGGCCAATAGGGTGTTGCATGATCTAGCTTTGAATATTATGTACAAACAAGCTTTGATCTTCATTGTCATTTAAACCCTCAAATGCTAGGCAAAAACGGGTTTAGTTGCAATTTAAATTTCAAGCCGTACAGGTTTTGTTGCAATTTAAGTTATTGTCTGCAGGTGTCTTGATTTGAACCACAAATAGCTTAGACATTTTGTTGATTACTATGTAAAAGTGTTAGAATATGTCTATATAGGTTATTGTTGGATATAGTGGGTTGATTTGTCCCGCATGGAGTAAAAGGAAGGATGAGAAGGGTGTTCGTATGTGAGGTATTTCTAAACCCATTAGGTTAAATTTTTGGATAGGATCGTGCTTTCTAGTATTATGGGCTGAGCCTTCGAGTAGAAATCCTTATTTCTAAGGTTACTTTTTTTGGGTGTTATACCTTTTAAACAAGTGATATTGTATCTGATGATTCGGTTCTGATTCCAAACGATTGGCACATATGGTGGCTCTTACTGGCTGTGTGATGAATTGTTTGAAAGAGCACCGTGACTTTCATGAGCTTTCGCATTGTGAGTAGTGATTTAGAACAAGTTGGGCTCTTAAGGCTCCTGTTGCGCGCTGATGGTGCTCAGATGAGGACGAATGATGTGGGGAAGTCACCCTTGAGAGGGGGGTGGGTGGGGAGGGGAAATCATTGGATGCAAGGGTTAGTTGGTGGTTAGCCAATATGAATAAAGATAAAGATGAGAAAAGGTTTATACACTACAGTTTATAGACGAATTGGCTTAAGCTTTTGGGTTAGATTGGGTTTTCTAGTGTATGAACCCATTCACTAAAGTGGAATCTGTCTTTAAGATTAGCTCTTATCGCTTTAGCAAAGATCCTATACATATCACCGTTTTTATATATCCTTTTGTTTGCTTGTTGTTATCATAGTAAAATCATCAGACCTACTCTTGTCTCCTTGAGATTCTTCTTTCTGCAGATTATTTGGTATGTTGGAGAGAACTAATTTGTTCTCCTCTTCTATGCAGAACTTTCTAGCACATTGTGCTAGTGGTTATTATGATGGAACAATATTCCATAGAAACATCAAAGGATTTATGATTCAAGGTGGAGATCCTACAGGCACAGGCAAAGGAGGAAGCAGCATATGGGGGAAAAAGTTCAATGATGAAATACGGGAGTCACTAAAGGTACTTCGAACTGACTTGACTTATATTATCAGTTTATTAAACATGCTTCAAATGGTTTCTGTTTCCACAACACTGGAAAATGGGAACTCAGTACATGAAAGCATCTAACATCAGATCTTCCTTCTGTTATGATTTTCTATGCTCGTTTTACTTAGCTTGATTAGGTGTAGGCTTCTTTTGAGTTGCATAGGTTTAGGCTGTTATTTGTGGTAATTTAATCTTGTAAACCTTTTTGAATTGATTCCTTCTCCAGGAGGGACTATTAATCTAATGACCTTCCATGACTGGGTGACAGGTCCCCCGCACCTTCTTCCCACTTAGTGTTCAACGGCAATTCCACTTTATCTATAAAAAAAGTCTTAATAAAATACAAGGCCTGTATTAGCTCCATTGTGTATAATTCAAGCCATCCTTGGATGTGTTTCTCTTGACTGACTACTGTCACTTGGACCAACTACTGTCCAACTTTTAAGTTTAACCACCTTTCAGTTGTACAGTTCTGCTTTCAAGCAAATGAGAGTGACTATGTAGTGCGACCTGAACCGACTTTTTAACTTTTTACAATGGGTGGTGCATCTCCAATCATGTTCATGATTCCAACGAGGAAATCTGTAACAGAGGAGAGGCTAACTTTTAGAAACTATATGCTGTACTAGGTTGATGAAAGAGCTAGCAGCGCCAGCATTCTAGGAGCATACTTGACTGTCTTGTTATTTCTCTAAGGCAATTTCATGATTAAGGGGATTTTTTTTCTTTTCGAGTGAAGTCGACTTGCAGTACCATGAATTGTAGCTCTATTTAATTAGCTCTGGCAAGTGTCTGATATTGTTTTCCTTGCTAGCATAATGCGAGGGGTATACTTTCCATGGCAAATAGTGGACCGAATACTAATGCAAGCCAGTTTTTCATCACATACGCAAAGCAGCCTCATCTGAATGGACTTTATACTATTTATGGGAGGGTAATTCATGGTTTTGAAGTTCTTGATCTTATGGAAAAGGTATCTTTCATTATCTTTAGACCGCAATCGATTTATATGTTTGGTTTGCATTGTATCATAATTATGATTGAAACTATTCTGTCTTGTAGACTCAAACGGGACCAGGGGATAGACCTCTTGCTGAAATCAGGCTCAATAGAGTCACTATCCACGCAAATCCACTTGCTGGTTGAGCTTGCATTAAAGGTTCCTGACAGAACATGGTGGGTTGAGGAAAATACTTGTTTGGAACATTGTACTAACATTTACGTTAGCTGGGGATCAATATTTTCACCTGATAGAGTAATCAAGGAAAGCCAATTTCTGATGGTCTGTAGTCTTTGAAGATGCATCTTCTTGTGAGTGTCTCACACAAAAATGCGAGCAAGAAGCATTTTTGTTCACGTTACAGTCGAATAAGTTCTTGATAGCGTACTACTAAGATATTGGCAGTGTATGTCTTTATTTGTAAACCAACACAGTTTCCAACTGATATGAGTCTTTGAAAATGTACTGGTATATGAAAAAAAATTTTAGTTCTAAATACTTATTGTTATAACGGAACCTATCTTAAGATTGGAGCAGTTGGTAACCAGATGAATGGGAGCTGCAGTAATGTGTTCTCCAAAAAATTTGTCTACTGTGTGATTTAAGGGAAATGGGTACGTCTCCATAATTCTCTTGTAGGAACGAACTGGTAAGTGGTTTGTATGTCCCTTGGAACAAAATAAACTAGTGACTTTTTCGAAAGCGACAGCAGTTTGTTGTTAGTGTATTAATTTTATTTAATTTTAGTCAATTTCAATAAAAATTAAGTTTTATTTTGAAAATTAAAGTTTAGAAAGAAAGTTGAATTTATTTATTGAAAAAAAACCAATTAGAGAATAATCTAAAATAATTCCCTCCTATAAAATATAAATGACCTTTGACTTTGATGCCACAGAGATTACCAAAATTTAACGAAATTTACTTTTCTTTAGAAATATAATTAAGTAATAGTAATTACTTAATTAATAAAAACTCGTAAGACCGAGGCGAGGGAGGAAGTGACAGAAAGAAAAAAGCTGGTCATCTTCCGTCAATGGGTCCCAACATTCTCTCTGCCCTGAGGAGCCAAGGATTCTCAGCTCCCTACTTCACAGCCTTTCGCCGGTCGCCGACAATTCTTCCGCTACCACCTCTCCGCCTCTCTCCTGCGATCTCTTTCTCTGAAGCTTCTCTTTCTTTTAAAGGTATTCTGTTTTTTTTTATTGGTTGCTCTCACATAGACTTTGTTGGTCGTTGTTTTGCATCGTCTTTCTTTTCCATTTCAGCAGAAAAGGGCAGCATATTGCTTTCATCACGTTGCATCAAGGCAGCTTCCGGAAGCAGCAGTAACGAAAGCGCGTTTCAGGTGATCTATCTCTTGTTTGTGTGTTCGCCACTGTAAAAAAATTGTTTTTGGAGTTTGATCTTTGAGTTAACAGGCCGGTTAGTACATGGTGTATGTGTTATTTGATGGTGAATGATAATTTTGATTTATTAGTGTCTGAACTATCATCTTAATACTGGAATGATTCTTTGACTCTTATTAGTTCTGATTTTTATGATATTCACAAGGTTTGGTTTGCATAGAGCTGGAACTTCTCTATCATCGAATCAACATGGTTCTCCCTATATTATCTTTTGAACATATTTGCAAATGTAAATGACAAACTTAGAACAGTTGAAGCTTTTGGATACCATATTGAAGGTCCAGATAAATCTTTTATCTTACAGTTTTATCGGAGAAGTATTGTTTAGTTGGAAGTCACATCCTATCAGATTTAAAACTGATAGATTAGTTTTGCAGAATAAAGATTTTCCTAAATATTCCCGTAAGTGTTTCATGCTTTACTCCTTTTCCTCTTTTTCTTTCCCATGCAAGATATTTGGATCTTGGCATAATGATAAATTTTCGAGGACGTATCTGATATAATGCCCACAGGAGGTACCAGCTGATGCTGCACCAAATGGGGTTGATTTGCTGAAGATTCTGAAGAAAGCAAACTCTGTGATACCTCACATTGTTCTTGCAAGTACATTGCTGGCTCTTGTTTACCCGCCTTCTTTCACATGGTTCACAACCAGGTCATGGATGCTCTTTGATGTAGGCATGCATTTGAGTGGCTGTGGAGTGAACATCCTGCTTTTACTGTTTTGTTCTTGATTTCTTGGTGTGCTTGCATCAATGTACATTAACAGCTAGGATTCTGCTTTCCTTTTATTTAACTTAATTTGAACATCTGACCTGCTTAGAGATAATTCTTTTAAGCATGTGTCTGATAGTAACCAGTTGTTTATTATGTCAACAATAATCTCTTATGAGTGAATTATGGTAAAGCATACAAGACTTTGATGCATTTCTTGTCCATCTGAGGTCGAAGACGCATGAAATATTCAATTTCTAGCTTTTTCTTTTTTTAAAGTTTATTATCCATATGGACTTTCTTTATTTTTTAAGGACTTATGGTCTTTGTATCAATGTTTGAGCTTTAACTTGGTTCAGTTAGGGACTCAGATGGATGAACTTCGGATAGCTCAAGCAGCAGTGAGATTAGGTTGGATGCACAGGTCGAGCCATATAGTAAGATCTAATTCAATTTAATTATTAACATATAAATATTATACCATATTCTCCGGAATTTATGTATTTTAGTCTGGGTAGAAGTTGAGGGTCTAAATTAGAAGAGTGTTCGTGGCATTATCATGTTAATTAGCAACGGGAGTAGCTTTAGCATAGCGTCATTACTGAACTGCTGTGTTTACTATTTGAGTTCTTGTGACGCTCGCCTGTGGATGGGGGGGACCATATGCGGACAGTTCCTATCAAGACCTTTTACTATTATACATTCTAGAAATGCTTTTATGCTGGAGAGACTCTCTTTTATTGGGTTTTGCATCAGTAGGAGCTTATCAGTATGAGGGGTATAAGACTATGCTTTTATGGCTTTTCTATATAGACATGGCTGTGTTCTTGGGAAAAACGTAGTTCCTACTTCAAGAATTTGATGAGTCTGCTCAACAGCTTATTTGAAACTGTAATATGCATTGTTTTCGCATTAAGTTGTCCAAATGCATTTAATTTCATCTTATTGTACTTACTAAAGAATTCTTTAAAGTAGCAGGTATTATGCTCCTGCACTGGGGTTTCTGATGTTTGCTGTTGGTGTCAACTCGAGTCCAGAAGATTTCATAGAAGCTGTGAAAAGGCCTGAAGCTATTGTCGCAGGCTATGTTGGGCAGTTCATTGTAAAACCATTGTTTGGTTACGTATTTGGTACCCTAGCAGTGTCACTCTTCCATCTCCCAACAGCATTAGGTAAAAGAATTGTGCATATCTTGACGCTTTATGGCGTTCAGGTAGATGAGATAGTAACTTCACCTACATTCATTCTATCAGGTGCAGGGATCATGTTAGTTTCTTGTGTCAGTGGAGCTCAGCTATCAAACTATGCAACATTTCTTACAGATCCACCAATGGCACCTCTAAGCATTGTCATGACATCCTTGTCAACAGCCACAGCAGTATTTATCACACCAATGCTATCACTGTTGCTTATAGGAAAAAAGCTGCCTGTGGATGTTAAAGGAATGATGTCTAGTATCGTGCAGATTGTCGTTGCGCCTATTGCAGCTGGACTATTTCTGAACAGGTAGTGGCGATTTTCATTAAAAAATAGACAGTTTATCTCAGCACTAAATTAGCAAGTATTCTCATGGTCTCTTGTGACCAAGAATGTTTTCCGTGATTGGCGAAGAATATCTTAATGCACATTCTCCCATGTTGTATTTTCTGTTAAGAGAGTATATGTTCCTTGAATGCATCTTTTGTTCATACAAGTAGGTCTATCTATCTTAAAATGTAATCAGAATTTTTATTATCCTGTATCATGTTTTCAGAAATTAATATGCAATGCATCAGTGCTGTATATCTTTAAAGACTAATACTATCTGTATTTTCTTGTCAAGGGCCCTTCCCAAGGTTGGCGCAGCTATTCAGCCTTTCTTGCCACCACTCTCAGTTCTAGTGACTGCTCTTTGTGTTGGTTCACCATTGGCAATCAATATTAAGGCAATTCTTTCACCTTTTGGAATAGCCATCGTACTTCTCCTTTTTGGTTTCCATGCGGTTTCTTTTGTAGCTGGATATACTCTTACTGGTTTCGCTTTCCAAAAAGTCGATGATGTCAAAGCACTTCAGCGTACAATCTCTTTTGAGACAGGTTTGAGTCTCTGACTAATCATCAGATAACGTTTTCTCTATGATCTTCCAGCAAAGCTATTTAGACATCTGATTATTAACCATATCAGGAATGCAAAGCAGTCTTCTAGCCCTTGCTCTTGCAAACAGGTTCTTTGAAGATCCACTTGTGGGAGTCCCTCCAGCTATTTCTGTAAGTTGTCTAATGTATTGTCAATATCTTTGCAATTTTATAGAGAATGTCAAGAGGTTCCTAGAAGACAACACAACTGAACGTTTGTAAGGATGTTCATACGACAGATTAGCCCTATAGAAAGATAAAGTGTTTTATATCATCACTCATGTGGCACATTGGAACCTCACATTCCTGGCATTGCATGCAGTCTCTGAGCTTACAATCTCATTGCTGTTGCACTCAGTCTCTGAGCTTATATATCTATATATATATATATATATATATATAACATTGAGCAATTTGAAGTTTTCTCTTTCATCTTATGACTACGCAAGTTTGCAGGTTGTGTTGATGTCTCTGATGGGATTTTCTCTTGTCATGCTTTGGTCCGAGAAGAAACTTTGAGTTCCATCATAACAGCGCTTCCTATATGAGCATTATACATTGTGGTTTCATGTTGAAGCAGCTGAACACAACATACGCTAATGAAAACAATGATACAAACGCAATAGTCTCCGAGGTATTGAGCAACTTTCAAATCTGAAGAGGTGTTTCTGCGGACAACACACTTATGCACGGAATTAGTACTGCTAGTTTTTATAGCTGTTTTAGCCATGAATTCCATCCGTCAGGGCTCAGGAGTTATATTTCTTAAAAGCTTCCAACCGTGTATCAACACATTGACCTGCAAGTCATTCATGGCCAATACGGTCACGAAGCATTGCAATTTTGCTCATAAGCTGTCCTCTTTATACTCAGGTTGTGCTAAAAAGGAAGAAATGCTAAATCGTCGTTGTAATCGATTATATTTTCTTTTCAAAATCATAAAACTGTTTGATGCCTTCTTCATGTTGTGATATTTTCATTGTTCTGTATAAAAATTCTTGTCTATGCAAGTAACTTGTGTTTGTTAGTGGTAGTCTATAGACCACGGTCAGTTAGGCATGTTGCTCTCTGAATTTCTGCAAGATACAGAAGAACAGATTATGATTGGTAGTGGCATGATCTTGCATAGTTTGCATTCTTCCATTGCTGCTGAAGCGAGTCCTTCGACTCTGGTATCTCTCTCTCCCTCTCTTTCTAATGGCTGCAGCAGGAGTGTTACTGCTAACAACTCCAGCACTACCACGTGCTTCTCTCCTCTCTTCTTCTTCTTCTTTGTGTTCTAGGCGTGGCCCCGAGGTCCGCGCTATGCTATCTGGCGTCGGCGCCGCATCAACGGCAGCAGCAGCGGCGACAGCGTTCCCTCTCGCCACCATAGCTTCTGCAGCTACAAGGTCGGACGCGCTCTCCCTCCCGACCTGGTCCGTACACATGTCCAGCGTCGTTGTATGGTAACCATATTTCTTCTCTATGAATGTTATGAAATTGGTTGATGATAAATCCCATCATCGCTCATTATGTTCTTCTCTATGTATGTTATAGAATTTGATTAATCGGGCAACGGCGATGGTGCTAGTCTGGCAGGCGATAGGTCTGGCTTGGATGTCTACCTTGGAGAATGGTGAGTCAATACTTAGGTCCTCTTGCTACTTGTTAATGTTTTTCTTACATATAAGGATCAGTTGGCAACACCTAGAGCGGTGAAACAGTATGAATTTAGGATCAATGTGTTCAAAACTGTTATTTTTAACACTTTACATAAAGCCAAGAGGTCACGTACATGTGGAGGATCAAATTTTATTTTGTATAGCATCTTCTGTTTGTACGTATACTACTGTTTGTAATGCCATGGATGATTCTTGTTTTTCCCTGCATAATTGAACTGAATTTCTGTGTGCTTTTGTGAAGTGTAAAATCAATAAATGGTTTCACCAGTAATACGTAGGTCGCCGCTTACTAGTGTTTCTTGATGTAACACCTGGCAATTTCCTATCTCTATTTGGGTTCGATATTCTCTAAATATTAAGAAGTCTTCTCTAATATCCAAACTAGGTGGTTATAGCAGAGGAATATTTGGAGATTCTTGGAAGGTATACAGAGAATAGTGCAAAATTAGAGGCTGACTTCTGAGAGAATCATGTAAACTTACTAGTGTTTCTTGATGCATCACCTGGCAATTTGCTATCTCTATTATATTTAATATTCTAAGAAGTCTTGCCTAAAATCCAACTAAAGGGGCTTATGACATTTCCATGTCTAATTCATTTGACGGGTGCTTCTGTAGTATATTACTGATATTCTTTTTGTTGTAGATAAGAGGTATCTTGCGTTATTTGTTCTGTAGATTAGTATATCTTATGGAACTATTGTATCTTGCGTCATCCTTTGTGTAGTATATGTAGCACCCGCTTGAGCCTAGCTTCTACTTTGAGCATAATTTGCATGAATAGAGGTGATATTTTATAAGCCAGCGCATCTGTTATGCAAGATAGCTATAGTGGTGCATTCTCATCAATAATATTCACAATGCCGACACAAGCTTAAGGCAACACATTAATTATGAAAA
The DNA here is from genome assembly GCA_019914995.1 of Acanthochlamys bracteata. Classification (NCBI taxonomy): domain Eukaryota; kingdom Viridiplantae; phylum Streptophyta; class Magnoliopsida; order Pandanales; family Velloziaceae; genus Acanthochlamys; species Acanthochlamys bracteata. The sequence goes on from CM034128.1 coordinate 8,123,694, forward strand.
TTACATTCTGCCTTTGATAGTAATGGCTACTACAAATTGGTGGGTGACTCAAATTTTAACTCTTTTGAAATTGATTGCTCTAAGTAAACCTCACCAGTAATGCTGAGGGTGTTTTCAACCGTGGACTTCATGACACACAATGCTACAAAATGAGTGCTTGGGAACCATTTCAACAATGTATTCATACTCTGATAAAGTCCCTTTTTTTTCTGCATGCCAAACTTCCAGCAGCTTAATAGTCATGATGAGGATCACTTAAGCCCTAGTGGTATATGCGACAAAATTCCCACAATCACTTCCATAGGATATTAAGTGTTTAGTATAACAATATATTAACTTTTACCATCCCTTTGTTTTCTTTTGGAATAAGAGAATATTGGGATAGTTTGTCAACAAATTACTACCACCTAAAATAAAAAAGTTAAGCTGCTGGGATATTAACTGTCCTCTCCAGTAACTGCCTTCATGCAAGCTAATTAAGCATTAACCAATTACTATGACCTAATCATAAACAATTGAGGAGATTGAGGTTTGTTAACAAATTAGAGTTAATGAGAAGATAATTTTAGGTACATTTTGTTTGTTACATTATGAAATCGTACATGTCAAGTTGCACAAGATAAAAATACACTAAATTCAGTTGTAGCATATGCTGTGGGTAAGTCCATTCCAATAATATTCATTTTTTCTTTAATACATTAGGATGTTTGGTGTCGTCCTGTTTGTTCGTGTATCCATAATGTGCTTTACTAAAATCATATCCTCTTGATAGTTCCTCGTCTCCAAATAGTAGTTGTTGGGACAATATGATTTGAATAGTCCTCACCATTGCTTTTGCTGGTGTTAGTCTGCTTAAAATTATTAGGGGGGTACTGCAAACAACAAAAGTAGCATAGCTTTTTATTGCACACTTCATCAAATATCATATTAATGTACTGAGGACACTATGTAGGCATTATCCCATGTTGTCATTGTAAACGGCGAAATTGAGAGTCTAGCTATGGTCGTTTTGCAATTCAGTACGTGAAGAAGTTTGATCATGTATTGTTAAATACTGTAAGGCTAGTAGTTTTGTTAATTCAAAACAAGTGATGTAGCCCCATGCACATAGATGGCCTTATTTTGTTAAATGGGAATTGATGTCTTTTGTTTATATACATCCATTTTCCTGCAAGATGTCTGTGAAAGTTGCATTCCTATTCATTTGTCTTCTATCTATGGTCCCCCTTTACTTACTAATATTTTCTATGATCTAAATGATTTTGCTGTCCGTCCAGACTCTTAGTTTCAACAGGATAATGAGCATCTTCCACCAAACTCAACAAAGTTTCAAATGTCAATTATGCATTGCAGATGGGCTCTTTTTCAACAGGTACTTTTCTTATATAAGATATGATATTATCTTGATATCTGTTCGTTTCAAAGTAAGTTTTTGTTTTGAACCCCTATAGTGAAACTTGTTTCATGAGGTTAAGCTAGAAACATCTTGGCCAACATATATATTTTGGGACTTTTTACCGTGTTAAAAAATATTTTGTGATGTGGATTTCCTGTGGGACAACTTGAGGTTGGCTTCATCGATTCGGATTGAAGAATATTGATAGTCGTGGTTAATCCTTTCTGCATCATTCACAATAAAGCCACTTGTTTGATAAGTTCTCTCTATATATAGTTCTGTTACAGTTGCTTCTTCCTTGCATAAGAAACTATAATACAGGAAGAGCTCTAAAGCATCTGTAGAAACCTTGCAGAAACTGTAGTGAATCAGCTGTTCTTTACAGAAATGTGTATGAGCTCTACAGGCTTCGACAGAGACACTTGTCGATTTTTTCATTATTTTCCCGGTGCCTGCCAAAGAAGCCAAAAACATGCGTAATAAAGCTTTTATTGATGAAGAGGCAAGCATCATCCATATGCAATCATAGTGTTCAAACGCATCTGCTCTTTCTTATTTCTTGTTTTCTCAGGTTGCTGAAGAGATGTAGAATCCAGAAACAATGTCTGAAACTGCGAAGAAGCATGCTCTTCTATGAAGATATTAAGATGTTGAACTTGAAGCTTTACCTCCGTAACAAATTCATCATGGCGGAGAACGAGAGGTTGATGGCCACGGCTCAAGCCCTATGCCGAGAGAATCAAGCTCTGCTGTCCTACCTCCAACCAGCAAACACAACAACATCACACACTAAAGCTTGTTAAAATAAGTTCCGTTACCTACTTCAGAATCTCAAAGTTGGACTGACAAGCTTTTAGTTGGATGCTTCTCCGTCGGTTGCGAGACAGAACTGTTAAGCACTAGGCTAGTAAATGTTCTTGCATGTTATATTGAAAGAACTGTGCTGTTGCCAGTACCTGTAGAAGTCAGTAAAGCTGTATGGATTTGCTCTCGCTTCCTGGTTCAATGAGTTTAACCTTCTGCAAGAACTCATGAAAACCTTTTTAACCTTTTGCCAGAACTCATAAAACCTCTCTCAAAAATGATCAATTTTCATATTCTCGTAGTTTTATCATGCCCTGCAGTTCTGTAGACGTGGGTTAAGCTTTTGCTACAGCAATCAAAAGATGATCAGGTCAGGATATACTGAGAGTTGCAAAATTACTAGTATCAGTATCAAAGTCAAGCAGTAACTCATTGGACTAACTAGCTGGTGAATTGATGATACCCCGAAGAAGAATTTTCACTTAAGCAAATTGATGAAATCATTCAAATACAATTCATAACTCTAAAAAGGTTTATGGAATGATAAATGGTTTCTAAGCAGTTTGAATAAGCCTATGCAGATGAAGCCATAGTATAAGATCCACCAAATCCTCAACGTTTAACTAGGAAAGCTGCGAAGGCGAAACTTACACGATACGATAGATGCAATAAACCAGAGACTAAAAACACATAGGAGACTGTATAACTCACCTTTTAAATAAGGCAACTGCATAAACACAAGTGCAAGTGGCACAGAATAGATCTTCACATATTGGCTTGCTACAATTTTGCAGCAAAAATGTTTCAGACAAAAAAGGAAGATTTCATTCTGGAGGAAATATTATTGGCAGTAGTTGTCTGAAATAGTCAAAAACACAAAAAAACTCTAAAAATGTATTGAGCATTTTCTACACGACCAAATGATCAAAACTGATACATAACACTTCTAATCAAGCATTTGGGAGTACCGAAATGAAAACTAAATGAAGTCTTAGGGCTATTATGCTTGGTCTAATATCTTGCTACCAAGATAAAGTCATCATCCTCAAGAACTTGCACCTCTTTATCGCCTATAAAATTCTCTCTCCCAAGTTCATTCACTATTTCCACAAACTCGCATCTCCTCTTAAGGTGTAAAGGAACATAAGGCAATCTGAAAACAGGTCTGATCACTCCAAGCTGAGCCAGCGCTGTGTTTAGTGCTATGGGGTTGGGTTCATCAAAGAGCCATGTGATTAAAGGTATCAACTTCATATTGAATTGAGGGTTATGCCCTTGGAACATGAGCTCATGAAACAGACCAGGAATAAGGTTGCTGGTGACCGATATCACTCCTCTAGCCCCAAATGCCCACCTAGCATCATGACACTGATCGTCATTACCGCTCCATGTAGCTATACCCTTCTTCGAGTACTCTCCTATCCGATCATTCCCCATGCACTCCTTCACGCCTGCCAGGTTGGGTTTCTCACAGATGTTCTGGATTACTACAGGAGATATATCTTGTCCTGTTCTTGATGGTACATTGTATATAATTGTCGGACCCATTGAAATGACAGAATTGAAATGTGCCACCATTCCTTGCACAGATGTCTTTCCATAATAAGGATTGATATGGAGAGCTCCATGCATGCCCACCGCAAAACCCTGCTCAGTAGCATGGATTGCCTCCCTTGTTGAGTTGCTTCCTGTGTTCCCTATTACTTTGATTTGTGTGCCAAAGCAATTGACGGTATGCCCGATGAGCATGATGTGCTCATCCCAACTCATGAGATGCCCTTCTCCTGTTGTGCCACCTACTATCACACCTTCGACTCCATTTTTTATCTGCATGTGAATCAAGGAGTCATAAGCTTCAAGATCAAATCTACCATCAGGTAGATATGGTGTTTTGATTGCTGTAATTAATCTGAGCTGTTGAATTTCGTCAACTGATGTCCTGCATTTGCAAGCATTAACGAGATCTATTAGAAAAATAATACAGAATCACCGAAAATTTGATTATCTGTATCTTGCAAAATATGATATGAAATGATTACTTGTTTTTAAGAGAGAACTTATAATTTACAAACACCAAATAGATTAATTTCAAACATCTTGAGAGACCATCGTAAAGACTGCTTGATAATCAAAAGAAAGTTAAGAGAAAGAGATTACTGTTCAAGGATTTCCGAACTACTTCGACTTTATTCCTAAGGTCTACATGTTCATCTAATCTTCAGGTGGTTATTGAAATTAAAAAGTGGATTTAATCTTATTAATATACCCTCACCAGTGGTCTATTCGTATCACAGCTTAAAGTAGTAGCAAAAATAGTTAGGAGTTGATATGCCATAACTCAATATAAAGACACCTAAGTGCTAACCTAATGGAGTTATTCATCACAGGTAAAGAAACAATGCAAATGGAGATAGGCAACCAATAAGCTAGTGCAAGCCTACTTCAAATTCAATTTTTATGTTATGATCCCTGGATTTCTACAGGAAAACAGTACCATATTTCATTATTTCACAGAAGTTGTCAAATTATATTTGCACCTGATGGTAGAGGAGACTGGAGACCAAGTCAAAGAAGAATTAAGACTCATACAACAATATTGAGGCTTTCATCCCCTCATATTTTCACTCCATCCTTGATTCTGTTCATAATTCTAGTTACTTCTTGTGCTGCCTCAACAGTTGGCGATTAACTGAAATTCCAAACTTTAAAGTGAAAGTACAATATTTTGACATTTCTAGGATGAACTGAACATTTCACAAGCCTTGTTTTCAAAGCCATCACTTGGTATAAGTCTAAATAGCAGCATATGACATTAAAACTTGTCCAATATAATAAATATTCTCGAAAGCAACTACAATCACGTGGAGTAAAATGCTAACAATAATAATTTTAGATAACAGATGGACTGAAAGCAAGTTTGCGGAGCAAAATATAAGGTTTTTTTTTTGTGGATAAAATCTACCACCTGTTCTTCGCTTCAAAACTGCGCATCGGAAGGTGAACCTCTGGAACAACAGCTGCTTTCGGCGATATCCATTTGCCGCTGCTGATAGAGTAGTAATAATATCACCAAAAGTAAAATATGCCACATAACCCACAGACATGAGTTCGCAAAGATGTAGTCAGAACTTGTATACAACTAGCCAACAGTCATGAACATTGAAGCTGAGAAATTTAAAGAGTTAACAACAAAAGTTTAAATTTATAAGTCACAAACATGATAGAATTACCATGAGCCTATAATTGCACCAAATCCATACATAGAGAAATTTCATGAAGTGCTGTAATGTTCTGAAAACACTATAAGTTATAGTTTGGAAATGCCTGACTGAAGAGAGATGAACCCAGGAGTACTTCAGCTTAAAGCCAAACTCTCTCTTAGGATGAAATGAAAACACAGAGCTCTGATGGCACTAAACTTCCTACTTTACTGAATAGTTCAAACATTCGCCTGCATTATCCCTTATCTTTTACTCTGTACATTCTGAAAATTGCTTATTACTAGAGCTTGCAAATAAAACTACACTTTTCACCATAAACACATTTAGGAATTACAGAAGAAAGCCTAGCCATAAATGGATAATTCCTAGAATGTTGAATTTGAAACTAGGCTCAAGTTGCTGCTTAGTGCTTTACCATCTAACAGCTTTACTTTTATAATCAGTATCTTCAGTTCCCTACATAATATTGTTTCTAAAATCCAATCTTGTCGGCAAATGAGTCTAATTCCATGTTCCCCACATTCTATTATACCCTCACATCTCAAATTCAAAATCCATATGGCTAGGGGGGCGTTTGGGAGTGCTTTTGAAATGGAGCTTTTCTGTAACGAAAAATATTTTTGTCCTTTTTGAAAAACAAACTCTATTTTTTTTACCTTCAAAAAAATAATAACAATAAGCAATAAAAAGATCTTACTACGTAAAATTTTTATATACTTTCTAAATTTTTGAATAAATTCTCTAAATACTTATAAAAAATGTATTGAAAAACGTAAAATAAAAAATTGAAAAACTGCTTTCTGGGAAAGCAATGCCAAACAAATGATTTTAAAACTAATAATCGACTTTTTAAAGCAATCAAACCAGAGGAGACGCAAAAAATTTTTACGTGGTTCAGAATACCGCTTATAAAATTTCATATTCATTTGATACGTTTCACTATCCATCTTAAATTCTTAACACCTATAACTTTGATAAGTGGTTACAATGTTCAATTGTTTACTTCCCGAAGGAAGGTCAAACCACGTCCAATGACATAAAACTTCATATGTAGATTGCTGTATACTTTACATCATATCCAACAGTTTGGATTTAATATTTGAATACTAGAGCGACTTATTCGCATTTTTGCTATTGCTGCCCACTACTCGTCGGAGCTGCTTTGTACCAATCATCGGAGAGGTATTCTTCACGATCATCCACAACTCCAATGCTACATCCGTGCGAGCTTAGTTTGCAAGAACAACTCAATAACGTTGCTGCCCACATCACCATACTGTTCTAAGACTTGACTACGGATTAACTAGAGACACAAAAGAAGATGCAAGAGTTGCAGAAGCAACGTTAATAACCTCATGTCCCTGTCTATATTGCTGCGCACATCACCATACTGTCCTCACACCTGATTGTGGATTAATTGGGGACACAGAAGAGCAAGAGTTGCAGCGAAACGTGAATAACCTCATGTCCGCTGTCTATGCTCCGATGTCTGATAACCAAAACACTGCTTCGATTCCCTCCTTCATCCACATCTTAGCTGCGTACCCTCCTCATCCTTCAGAGCAGGGCCCAGCAAGAGCAGCAGCGCATTCCGACATTGAACAATAAGGAAGCACCTTTGCGGTAGCAGTTATGGAAGTAATACTAGAGCATTGACTTCGTGCTTACCATCTAATCTATAATCAGTATCTTCAGGTCCCTACATAGTAGTGTTTGTGGTAGAATCCAGTCTTGTCGCACCTATGGGTCCAATTCCATGTCCCACACATTATTGTATACTCTCAGACCTCAAATTCAAAATCTGTACTGTGTTTTCACTATTTCATTTTGATGTGTTTTCACGAAAATTCAATGTTGTAAGGACGTATCAAAGTTATAGAAGTTAAGAATTAAGATGGATAGTGAAAACACATCAATGTAAAGTTTAATGTCATTGGATGTGGGGCACAGAATGGTGAGAGGTGAACATATCGGTGGAAAGAGAATTGGGATTCTTGTTTGGTGGCCCATTGAGCGTGTAGTTGATTCAACAATATAACTATAAAAGCAAAAAGGCATTTGCATAATTAGACTTTTTGATGAAATCTTTTATATAAAAAGATTTCACTTTAGAGATATAATCTTATTTTCTTCAACTCCCTAGTAAATGGTACTTTAGGATCGAAAGGATAACGCAGTTATACTATCAGTGATGATATCATGATAGCAATAATGATAGTTCCATTTTCAATGGGCTAGTAAACACTGCCTTTTTAACTACGGTGCTACCCAAAATGTCCATAAACGTTTCCATTACCAAAAACATTCCATTACTTAGAGTAGAATTAGGGACACTCGAAAACTGTTAGAAGCATACGCTTATTTGTAATGTCTTGGCTATCACCTACATATATCCAAACTTCACATATCTCAAGCTTTATACCAGATTCAAATTTTCAATGCATTCCAAGCCATCAGAAGACTGTAAAACCATACAAATGAACCAAATGCAACATTTGAAACATCTCACAATCCAATATGCATCAAGCCCACTTGGATGAACCACGTATCTCTTGAAACTATCCTAAAATGGGTATAACTCACTAGCAATTTACCTACAAAAACTATCACAATCGATTACTTTTTCAGATGAGCTGAAAATCTCCTAAAACAACTTACAAAGGACATATCTCAAGAGCTATTTCCCTATAACAACTACTAAAAGGGATTACTTGTGTATGATTTATGTTAAGCTTTGTTATTCTCATAATTAGAAAGTCCAATCGGACCAATCCTCAAGTCAATCCCAAACTATCTATCTATGAATCCGTTGCATGCGTAAGCCAATCCAAATTACATAATATAGCATAGGAATATTGTGGAAGGGACAATAATTCCATAAAAGCGATTGAAGCAAAAAAAGAAATTAAAATCCATTTGGTTCCAATATGCACTGGAATCTACATTTGGCCATTTTAGCATATATTGAAGAATATATGACTTATACAACCTCCAGGGAGCTCTACTATGGCCTACAGGCATCCCCCAGATCAATAATCCTCATAAAATAGTATTGGATTGGAAAACCATGCACATGAACTAAATTAAAATTTTGCATCTAATTCATCCACATGACTTAATGGTTTCAATCATGAAATATTCCTTCTAAGACTTCTATAGATCCTTTTGAAATGTCTCCATGCAATGGAAAGTAAAACCCTAAAAAGAGCAATTACAGCAAATATCACCAACTACTACCACAGTTTTGGTTGACTTTATAAGTCCCATCTAAGTTTCAAACTTTCATCCACTGACATCCACATTACCTTTTCCTTTCATTGGTACCAATAATGTTGCTTTTCCATTTCACTGAGTGCCACTCCATCAAATACCCAGCATTTATTTATACTGATTCAAAGTAAAAATCTCACAAAGTTGCTTAGCAAATGCATCCTATAAATTCATATTTTCTAAATAATGAGGCTTGTATTTGAGAGAAAGTCTTTTAATAGACTTTTCCTTAGAATTACTTTTCTTAATATAAATATTTTATTATTTTCTCAATTGTGCAAATCTTTTCCGCTTTATATTTACCTATGTTAATCGAAATCTAGTTTTGATAATTATTCATAAATATCTTTGTTAACTCACCATAAAATCAACAGGTCTCCTAAGTGAAAGTAATGACAAATAATGGAACATATAAAAGAGTTCGTGGCATAGGCAACTCTGCCCAAACTTTTGGTGGTAGTTTGTAATATTTGTCTAAGCAATAATTATGAAGACTAGATGTGGGTGCTTCGCTAAATTTGGCACACATGTCTCCTAATCATTATGCAATTGTCCTAACTCTATGCTACAATTACTACTTTAAGCATTCTTCTCAAATTTCTCAAACGAAATTAGTAAAAAACACAACACCCCATTATTGACCTGGTCACTATCCCTTCTTCCACATGCAAGAATGGCTGCATATGTAACCACCCTAATAAAGCAAAACCAACATTTTTACAAAGTTCTAAAATCAAAAGGGAACAAAAGACAATACATTGGTTCTCGAGGCAGTCTTTCAAGTTCAATCCAAAACATTTTTCCAAAAAAAGAACTAATCTCTTAGCGGTAACGTCACTAAGAAACTTAAATTCGTCGAAACCTTAAATTATACTAAAACAAAAACACCATATATTCCAGAAAAATTTAAACCTTTGACGTAATGCAAACCAAAAAACGAGTGTTTAGCAGAAAGAAAACCTATGTCTATTCAAAACAAATAAGATGTTCAACCAAAATAGAAAAGAAAATCTAACCTGTTATTGGTTACAAACTTCCTCGTTTGCAGACTGCAGCCAACAGGCAACGCACACGAAGCCATCAACTTTTTTAACAGAAAACTCTTTCCTTAATCTTTTTTTAAGAAAAAGATCTAAGCTAACAATGGATGATAATATCCACGAAAAGAGAGGTGAAACAACAGGATTAAAAAAAAGTCGACAAATATCAAACGGTGGTATTAATAATCGAAGTGGTCATGATGGTGGCGGTGGTAGAGGCGATGGTAGCAGCAGCGGTGTCGGAGGCGGCGGCCATAAGAGAGAAAGAGAGTAGCTAAGGACTTAGACAGTCCAAGGGAGAAACACAACGCAACCCAAGTCTCGAGTGAAAGCGACAGCTCTGACCCCAACCCTTTTTTTATGTTAATTTTAAAGTACTCTGAGTGAGAAACTATTAGTAGTAGTGGAGTAGTTAGACGTGGCAGAATTGTGATTGAATTGATAAATAATAGAGTCACTGATGGGTCTCTCTTCAGAATAAAATTGAAACTCTAGATCAGATCCTCTCGAGCCGGGCTGGACCGGGCTTGGTGTACCAAGCTATTGGGCTAATTCTTCTTACCACTAGGTTTGGTTGGACGTCTTTCTTCGTAGATTTCTTAATTTTGATAAGTTTTATTTTTAAAAATATCAGTACTTATATTCTAAACATTGATGACGGCCGTAAAGAAGTTGATCATAGTAGATTAGCAATAGTTTTGTTGCAAGAGAGTAAAAGTTATTAAGGGTTTATTTACCATCATCTTAAATTTTTAAATTTTAACCCATTTTTAAACAAAAATACTTATAAAATTTAATCTAAATTATTTTCACCAAATTAATGTTAAAATTCAAATTAAAAACAATTACTTTCAAACTTATTTTCAATATATTTTATAAATTTATTTTTAATTTCAAATATTATGTGATAAGCTAATTTTTTAAAATGAAACTAATATAAAATAAATATCCCATAAAGTGCAATGATTTTATTAGTCTTATTGCACATTGACTAAGGCTTGGGCGGACATCCGAGGGAATATTTGAAAGTGTTAATAAAATAAAAATTTTAACCAAAGAGATTTCTCAAAATAATCCCGAAGAAAGCCATAGTCATTATCTGTCCTTGCTTCACAAGCGGTTCTTTCGTAGAACGGTTTTCCTATAGGCTTATTTATTTGTAAGAAATTTCTGAGTTATTATAAATAATTTTTTTTAAATAAAATAATAAATATAAAAACTAATTCAAAAGTAAATATTTGGTTAAAAAATTACATCGAAATCCCTACCTGATAAATAAATAACCCGTGGTTAAGTGCTACTTGATTAATTATTTTCAAAAGAATTGCTATATACGTACAAATTAGTGCAGTCGCCGATACAAGCATATCTATGACCGTCTGAAATTACTTTAAAAAATATTTTTATTAAATTTATAATATTTAAAATAATTAATAATAATAAAATTTTACTATATAAATCTTTTTATAATTTTTAAATTTTTAGATAAATTCAATAAAAAATTATTTAGAAATATAAACTGAAAATTTTAAAAATTATTTTTTAGAAACGGAATGCCAAACATCCCTCGACTCTGTATCAAGATCTACCATAGGCACGCCCTCAAGACATAAAATAATAGCTTTGATTGAAAATACGCTAAAGTGGAAACAAGTTGGTAACCCTTTCCCAATCACGACATATGATTATATGTAGATATTTGCTGATATATACTAGTTACAAATTAATCTTGATTCTCGGAATCAACTCCGTCGAACCAAAGGAAAATAATAAAGATTTACTTGTAAAGAATTTGTAAAAGACGCTTTACTAATGACTGCGTTTGAAAGTAATAACTTAAACCAAGCTCCAAGAAAAACGTTTCCCTTCAAAAGAGTTGCAACTTCAAGTGCACCTTGTATTACTACTTGTTAGATTCAGGGTGGCTCTCAGTGCTCTTCTGTTGTTCTTGCTGACAATCTTGTTGCTGCTGCATTTGGTATAAAGGCATCTGCACAGGCTGTTGCTTATGAAGCTGACGCAGTTGGAATAGTTGGGGGCTCAGCTGCATTTGCTGGTTCAAGTTGCTTGCGAGCCGTACTTCAGTAAGCTCCCCAGTCGCAAGCTTAAGACGTTGGACTTCTGACGACAGGGCTTCATTAAGAGCTGCAACATGTAAAGATATTAAATAATAAAGATTCTGACAAAACATAGCAAAGAAATAGACACTCACACAGAAGATAATTACCATGGGAAAGCGAGTCTGAAATCATGAAATAGCGAAAAACATTTTGACTTTGTTAATATGAGCACCAGAGAATTCATTTCTTGATAATGAACTGTTAACTATAGCATGCCTAGAGTTAACAACCAATACTTAACAAGAAACAACTAAGAGCCAGCACAACATGATTCACAGGAGTCACTTCTAATTCAATCATAAAAAACAAAACCTAAGTTAGGCATTTCAATGTCATAGAAATTAGATACAGAAAAATGTAAACAGACCTTGATCAGTAGTTGGCAAATAAAAGAGCCACATATATAGTTCTATATCCGTAGCCTTTTGTTCAATCATGTTAAATCATCACACTTGATAAAGGTTATTGATGCAATAGCTGGTCGCATAACAATCTACATTTCCTTTAGTTGTGGTCAGAGCTAATGATGAATGATGTCAACTTGACAAGATTGAGACAGGCAATCAGACATGCTGGTGAAGCTGGCATCCTATACGTATAGTTCCTGTATATTACCATGATACTGCAATAGTGTGGTTCTACTAAAACGGTACAGGAGGGCGATTGAAATACTGGAAGAAAGTGATGATAATATCCCAAAAACACTGCTTATCACTACCATTAGTGAGTACTACTCTGCCATATGGGTCAGAGGGAACCCAAATTTAATACTAGAAGGTCTGCATTTGCAATACGTAATCTATTACCCTCCTTTAGTAGAATTCTCACATGGTTTATTGATGTCTATCTAAGTACTGACAGGATGCATCTGTAAACAAACATTGCCCTATAGAAGGAAATCAAACAACAAAGACAAGTCACCATGATCTTTGAACTAAATAGAGCTAGTCACCATGTTGTGAAATGAAGCCGTAAAGTGAGAACAGGTATAGGTTCGCAACTCATGCAATGCAGTTACACAAATTATGCTATTCCCACATAACAGCTTACGCAGAAGCCAAAGGAGCACCTGCCATGTCATGTTTATAACAATGGGGATATCAGGTTCTGCTTCTATACAAGACAAAATAAAAACACAAGCTAGTGATAACTCAAAAATTTAAAGATGACCATTGTTGAAGTATACCTCAAACCGGACATGTTTAGGTGTTTGAAAACTAAAATGTTTACATACGTGCAAGTGCACAAGATGAATGTCAAAGCAGAATATGGATAAATTAAGAAACAAACCAGCTATTTCAAGAGAATAGGAAAAAAATATCCCATGAAATAATGAACTGAAATAGTTACAAAAAAGAAACCTGTGAGCTATTCAAGAGCACGTATGCAAACATTATTACCAAAAAATACGACACCTTAAAAACAAATACTATTTCTAATAAAGAAAAGCAGCACAAGAAAAAGCACTTGCTTACCAGTGGGGAAAAGATTAATCTGAAAATGTAAGACACCACTTACGCATTCAAAATCAAGAAAACAAAACCAAATAAAACTAAATCGACGAAAAGGATAACAAAAACAAACTGTACGTTCAGATGACTACAACGCCCGAAACACCAGAGCCATATATTTTAAAGAACCCGATGACTCTTAATGTCTAGCATGCAACTGGTGTATAGCTTTACACAAAAATAAATAATTTCTTCAAACAAGTGATGTTGACATGGACACTAACTGGGGAAAATGAATTTGAGGATTTTTGACAAAAGTTAACAAGATTGAGACTTTCAGACTCATCTTCAGAAAGAGATAGACATTGCAAACTTCCTAACTCTGAATTGTTTACACGTAGCGGAGATTCGAACACATCTAAGACAAAGAGCAAATTAATGCAACCAATTATGTGATAGAGAGAGCTAACAGGCAAGGAGGTGTGATAGACATATGTTGGGTAAGTAACATTGATAACTGTCATGGCCAGAAGGTGAAGATTTACCTGAAGATTGAGATGTGCTAACAACTTAGATACCCACCAACTACTATCTCATAAACACAGAGTGCCACACTAACAACTGAGCCTTCACCACCACACTTGGCAGGCTCGCTGCATAAATCCCCATACGTAATTGTCATCAATTGGCCAATGAAATTAAATATCTTAAGAGTCTTCAACCATCAAATATGTCTTTTAACACGTGTGGAGTAAATAAACACAAATCAGGAATCAGTCACATCAAGTCATTCTATAGGTTTGAAGAAATCTAGCAATGCCAAGATTGGTGAGTACTATAAATAACATAATCCACTTGATGTACCATCTCTTAGTTGAGCCTGCTGCTCCATGGCTTGAAGACGAAATTTCAACTCATTATTCTGGCTTGTGAGTCCCGCCGAGTCTCTCTGGAAAACCATAAAAAAAGAACACAAGAAATTAGAATTAACATGTTCTTGTAGACATGGCAAAACAATATCACACAGATAGTGAAAGAGTGAAAGGAGCATAAATGTAGAAGTAAAAAACCTGTAACAGAGTCAACTGTGCTGACAATGTGGTAGCTTCCGTCTGCAACGTCTGCACCTTATGTTCCAACTCAGAAATGTATCGCATCTTTCTCTCTTTTGAGCGTGCTGCAGATTGCCGGTTGGCCAAAATCCTGATTTTTATCCAAAAGATTAATAAATTAACAAAATTGAACTTACAAACCGTCAAAATTTCCCAAATTGATCAAATACCTCTTTGCCCTCTTAGGATCGGTGGAAGCAATCTCTGCAAGTTTCTCATTTGCCATAATCTTCTTCATCTCAGCAGCACTGAATTCCCCATTTCCGAACTCCAGGCTGAAGGCATTTGTAGTCCCATCAAGAGAATTGCTTTGTGACAGCTGCCCAGAAACCGGCCTTATCCCAGAGGAAAGCTGCAGCTTTGGCAACTCATCCCCAAAATTCAGCTCACCTATAAAGCTATCCATTGAAGCACTCCTGCAATGCCTCGGACTGATCCCAATCGTGGCTAGATCTCCAGCAGCACTCCTCTTATTCCTCATCTGCACAACGCCACCACCATCGCCACTGCAGGTGCTGCTCTCCGCTTCATTCTCACTACTATCAGCACCATTAGTTCTCGTACCGCTCGCTTTACTACTATCAGGATCATCTTTCTTGTTATCTTCAGATGAATTAAAATGCTCCAACCCATCCAAATTCATAAAGGCATCAAGAAAATCATCTCCTTCCGGTCTCCGTCCCTCGCTATCCACATCCGATTCAAGCTTCACAACCTGCTGCTGCTTCATCGGCACTGCCGATCTGTTCAGCGAACCGGACCTCTCTAACGGCGGCGGTAACGGCGGATTAGGACTAATTGAAATTTTGAACGGAAACGGAATATCACTCTGCGATCTCCTGTGAGATTTCCTCGGCGGCAATCCATCTGTCACGACTCGTCCTGAACTCGTCCTCATTAACGGCGGCAGATCACGATCGTCTATGTGGACACCATTACCGCCATCACGTCGGGGAGACGGTAGAGAATTAGGAGGCGTAGTAGGTGAAGTACTAGTAGTAGTCGATGAAGCATTGAATTGAGCTAGAACTAATGAATCGAGATTGAAGAAGGATGGTTGAGAGAGTGACCGGGTATGACTCGAGGTGAGACTGAAGCTATGCCCGGGAGTAGGAGAAGCTGACCGGTTAGTAGTCGAAGGAGGGTAAGGAGAGATTGGTGGAATGTGGGGATAAGTCGGCGGAATTCCGGCAGGTCGTTTACCGGCTGTATCCGGTGAAGTAGTTCCAAAATTACGAAATTGCCCTTGTTGTCTTGACTGTTGAGGGCTTGCGCTAGAGTGTTGCTTCAACCGCTGCATCAGGTCGTTTCTGGAATCTTCCATCTCTTCCATTGCTAGCTAGAGCAATGCGCGAAGAGGGAAAATGGATGGCTGAGATTTTAGTTTGGAAGAAATCGGACGGTGGAGAGATGGAGCGAAGGAATGAAGGAAAGTAAGGGAGTGCTGAAGCAGCAGTGAGCGCCACCACGTCCGTGTCTTTCTCCTTTCTCTCTCGGAACTACGTGCGAAAGAGGAGGACAAAGAAACAAGGGAAATCTTTTTCTTTTAACAGAAGGTTTTCATTTGGTCTGTATTCCAACTGCATTTCAATTTCACTTTCAATAACGCGTCTTCTTCAACAAGTTTTCAACTACTGTTATAAGTCCTAGACTGATTCCGTTTTTTACGATATAGAGTTAGTAATATCAGTTTTCCGCAACGAGACCCGACAAAACCAAATTACGTGGAAACTAAATTGCTAACAATTAATGTAATAGACTGATTATGAAAATACTACCTTCCTAAACTTCTTACAGAGACTGTTATAGCGACGCGTGGTACGAACAAACTCCTCTTTGCAAAGATGCAATAGCCGATAAGAACTGATCCATTATTAGTAAAGGATGAGAGGTAAGTTCACCTCGAAGCATTATATACAGAAAAAAAGGATTAAATAAATCAAGCCGGTGTTTTATGGAAACCAATTACTATGATTAAATAAATCAAGGGTAATTAACTTTTACAATATTGACAATTATGTCCTTGTCCTTTATTATTAATGTATAACATTTGTTACATGGAAAGAGGTGTTTCTGTATTTTCTGAATAAAGTGATAAGGTTTTAATAGATTAAAAGCTATTTATTAATTAACACATATAACTTTGGTCTAATTTGGAAATTTTATTTACATTTCATTAGTAAGTACTCTTTCAGAAACAATTAACTGCTGTTGATTAATAGTGTGTTTCTGATAATCTTAATGCAAAAACGTTGTTCATGAAACAAATGCCATGATACTCATTCAATTAATTAATTTTGATATTATTTCCATATGAGCATGATGAATATTAAAATTTTATAACAGTTTTAATGTGACTTCCTAATTTGAAATTAAACACTTATTCCACGTTTATTGGTTCCTGTAAATGTGTGAAATGAGAATTTTCAGAAAAAAAATGAACAAATTTATTCAAATTTTACATATTGAAAAATTTATTTGATTTTTTACAACAATCACTTGGCAGTAGGAAACCTTCTCAAGTTGAACTTTTTAAACCAAAAATAACTACTTAAACACATTTGGGGTCCTTTAGAAATGTTTTAAAACAAATTTTACTTCAAAAATTATTTAAACTTTTTATATAAATAAGAAATAAGTATATAAAAGTTTTATGACTTGTTATTTCTATATTTTAAAAAACTTTGAAATTATACAAAAAATCTAAAAAAAATTAAAAGTTAAATAAAATTTCATAAATACTAAAATAATACTTTTGTTGGTTTCAAATCATACTAATTAATAATTAAATAATATTAATAAAATAAGATTTTTTTACAGATTCATAAAATTTTACTCCAACGAATGAAGCAAAATGATGACGTAAATCTAGGAGCCGCTGAATTAACGGTGGTGTTGGTTGCTGTTGGACTTCGAGGAACTTTTTGTTTCAAATTTTCGTTTTGATTTTGATTGATTGATTTGTTTTATAAACTTTCCCGTAGAGCGAAACGTAAAACAAATCGTTTTGACATTCGCTTTCTCTGTTACGCAAAAATTATCTTCACTTCCACCGCGTCGGCGCCTTGAATTGCGGGTGGTGCGGTGGTACTATGACGTGATCTCGCCGTCGGAAGTTAATATATGCCATGTGGCGTCAATCTACCCGTCACCTCTCGGTGTCCCCACCTAAACACTCCAGCTTAAACAAAACATTCCTTATCTATAGTTTGGAGAAAAAAAATAAATATGAAAATCTCAAGGACAATGAAATTTATCCGGTAGATGTGGCAATTTTTACCTCAATCCAAATATTTAATCCGAAACTGATTCTAAAAATTCAGATTCGGATTTAGTTTTAATCAAATTTAAGTTAACCAAAAAATGATACAAAAATTTAAATAAATTCAGGTGAGATTCAAATCAAACAAAAAATAATTTATTTATTCATATAATTATTTATATAATATATATTATTTAATAATTAGAATATAATAGTAAAAAATTTGATTTAATTTGTATACATTATTTTTTAATTTATCTTAACTTAACTAAATTTTACTTAAGTTATAAATTTTATCAAAATTAATATTTTTTTAGATATATTATATTTAATAATTTATATATATTATAATTAGAAATTAATATTTATAATTTTATTTTAATAATTTTAATTATTAAATATGTCGATCTGAATTTGATCTGGTTATTAAATAGGTTGAATTAGGGTTGATAATTTTGACCCATATAAATAAATAGGTCAAATTAGGATTGAATAATTTGATCCGATTATTATATGAGTCGATTTTGAATCGACTCAGGAATCCGAATTGCAACCCTAGGATTAGGCAATGGGGTCGTCACTATTGTATAACTCAATCGAGTAAAGAATACTAAGGATCTGTCTGAACAACAAAATAGTTAAAATAACGCAATGAGATATTTAGAGTGTTAAAAAATTTAATAAAATATTTTACAAATTTTTTCTTTTGAATAATTTCTAATTTTAATTTTAAAAAATAAATTAAGTAATGATAAAATTTTATTACATCAAATTTTTAATACTTTTAAAGTTTTGACATAAATTTTACCTGTGTTTTTAAAATTTTAAATTTTTTATAATATTATATGAAATTTTTTGGGAAAAAAGAGTTGAAATAAAATGGTGAATAAAATGAAAAATTTTGCTACACACCGCGAATTATCTCACTTTTAATTATTATTTTCTAAAAAATTTCTATAGTATTCTAAAAAAGTTTTAAGAAAATAGAAAGTATAATTAAATTATATGTTGCAGAATTTCATTTAATAATTTTTATTTTCTTGAAGATAAAAAAAAGATACGCATGTTTTCAAAAAAATCTACAAAAGCTATTTTAAAAATATATATTTCATTTTAAACAATCCCAAATAACGTCATAGTTTGCTATTCAGAAAATAAAAGAAAATTGAAAAAAATCTTGTACCTAAAGAATTGGTCGTTGCTAATGTTGTAAATATATTCCAAGCACACGCCTAGCGAACATTATTTGATTAAGAGCATAATACAGCAACAATAATAAAATCACTTATCACACATGAGTGAGATCGGCTATATTAATTTATTTTTTAATATTTGGATTCAGCGAAATATTTAATTCTCTAAATTCTTCTTCACTATCCTAAACGAAGTTAATTTTGGTTTACCCCTTCTCCTAAAATATTCAATAAAATGCATCATTTTTATGGACCGTAGCATTTTTAGGTTTGCTTAAGACATATCGAAATCATCTATCCCTTCTCTTAACTTGTCCTTAATTGACGTGACGGTTGCTTGTAGCTGGTCCCAAGTTCGAATAAAAAAAGAAGGTTGCGCTAGCTAGGTTAACAGCCCGAGTTAATCTTTGTCAATTCTACTAAAATCAATTCATTCATCTTCAGGCTATATAAATGTCGGTTACCAATTACAACAAGAAAACTTTCTTGCTTGACTTCGACATGCTCAGATCAGAGTCCACATTTTCACCAAGAGCGTTGTTTTAGTCTCTAAAAAGTGAGTTTAGTGGAACTGAGTTCGTTGAAAAATAAATCAAAGAAGAATTCGGTAAGTTTGGAGAAACTGAAACACATGAAATAGTTTTGAATTTAAATCTGCAAAGAAAAATTAAATTTAGAAAAAACTGAAACAAGCCCTAAATCAAACCAAGTCATGTGCGATTGACAGTTGAGGATAGTTCTTCCTACACTATACAACAGACGCAGACATATCTTCATGCCACTACTCATGCACATCTAATTTGCAAGAGGCTTTTTCTCGATGTAATGTCAAAGGTTCTTCTTTCGTGTCTAGATTGAGCCTGCTTAACCTCTTATAATTGAACTAGTGTATATACCTAAACCGTGAATGCATTCATTTTATTAAGTTATCAAATTATAGCCTAACACTATAAAGTTGGAGTTAGCAAAAATAACATGATTCAATCAATGATACTCGAAGATATGAGAAAGTATGGGGTTTATTCTACTTCATTTGGCTTAAGAATGAACTCTATAAAAACAATCCTACGAGCCTGATGTTGTTCACCAGCGTCGTTATACTGATAGGCTAATCCTACCAATGAAATAACGTGCTGAATCTTCAACATTCCTCCTCTTCCTGTCCCTCTGTTGTCCTTCGACATACCAGTAGGAAAGGTTGAAGTTGTTCCCATTAGAAACTTGTAGTTCTAGGAGCAAAACGAGAAGACACAGAAACTTGAGAAGTTAATGTAATTGGTTAAGGAATTTTGATGAGGCTAAAATTATCTAAAAATTAAAAAATTCTATTCTAATTTATTCGCGATTGCATAGTTATTGTCTACCGTATAATAAATATAAATTCGATTCGTAGAAATTGAAACTAACTTTAATTAAAACCAATCTCATGTAATATATAACTAAATTAATTATTTATCAAACTATAATTATGTATGAAAAATAAAAGTAAATAGTCAAAGAGCGAAATCTTTAAAAAATATAGGTGATACAATAATCAAATTTTAAAATCTACCGCTAATATTTTTTGCTTAAATCTTAAAGACAATCAATGTGTTTTATTATTATTTAATATAAAGATTTTGTATCTTTTCAAAAAAACAATTTAATAAACTATTAAAAGTTTATTACAGCGAAATGTTTATTTGAAATAGACAAGCACCTCTATCAGCAACGTCAAAACGTGCACCCAAGCATCTCGCTTAGCTATTGATGTAGATGTACATATTCAAAAGATTGTCTAATCACACCTTTGTTAGAACCTTTTATGACATGTAGTATTAGATCATATATTTTTATTAATTTATTTCATATGTATTATACCTTACAATGTATTATTAGAATAGATCATACATATTTTCTATTTTTTAATTTTCATATTCTTTCAATATTAAATGTGAGTTTTACATTCAAAAAATTTTGGAAAAGACAAAAGTCCGGCATGTGACCCGGCCCGGATAGGTACGAGGTTTGTGTTACGGGTCTAAGTGCCTTGCCAGGCCTGAGTCTCTAAACAGGAGGCCCATCCAGGTCATATTATAGTAGCGGGCCTGGCCGGCAGGTACGTTTTAACGTGGCGAACCATGTTTGACCGTGATGGGCTGGCCAGGTCAGGTCCGTTTGACATCCCTACCGACGAAGGTAAAGGAATTGAATTATCTAAAATCATTTTTACGGGCTGATCCTGCAAAGTTTTTGTCAGTCATCGCAATCTATTTGCTCTGTCGTTTCACAAGAACTCAATCAACCTTCTCGTCGTCGTCTTCTTCTTCCCTCGTGAATCATCTCAGATCCGGTCACGGCCTGCGGAGATCAGAGAAGAGAACGATGTCGACCTTCAGCGGTGACGAGACCGCTCCTTTTTTCGGCTTCCTCGGCGCCGCTGCTGCTCTCGTCTTCTCATGTATTACTATCAATCTCTTCAATTGAATTCTTCTCTAAACTATTTTTTCTCAGTCATTAAATGTTTTCTTATTGTTTTCGATCTGGAAGGCATGGGAGCGGCTTACGGTACAGCGAAGAGTGGAGTCGGCGTTGCATCGATGGGAGTGATGCGGCCTGAGTTGGTGATGAAATCAATCGTGCCTGTTGTTATGGCTGGAGTTCTCGGGATCTACGGGCTTATTATAGCCGTGATCATTAGCACCGGGATCAACCCTAAAGCAAAGTCTTACTACCTCTTCGATGGCTACGCTCATCTCTCTTCTGGTCTCGCTTGCGGCCTTGCTGGTCTCTCTGCCGGCATGGCTATCGGAATCGTTGGTGATGCTGGTGTCAGGTGATTTGGGCTTCATTTATTCAACTAATTTTTCATTGCCATCTTCCTTTATTTATGCTAAGCTTGGAATGATTGATTCCCGATTGGATAGATCCTCGTTTGTTGTGTCTGTTAGTATTAGTGTATACCTTTAAGCATTGCAGTTAGATGACTGATGATTCGATTGGAATTTTCTTCTTTGGTATCATTGCATTGGTTGTGTTTTAGTTTATAATATGCCAAATAGAAGATCCTTTGTTTGGTTTCTTATTGGTAGGAGTACCTAGACATCTTTGTTCTCATGAAAAAGTGTGACTTCTTTATTTCTGAATTCTATCTACGATGTTGGTCTAGAATTTCCTGTTATGCTGGAAGATTTTTGTTTCCTAACTGATTTTGTAAGCTGATAAAATTATAATTCATATTAAGGAGTACTATAAATCTTAGTAAAGGTGGTTGATGAATGGTCTTGAATCCTGATTATTGTGAGAAAGAATCAAAAGTTCTGTACAGCAAGGGGTCTAGCCGTGAAGGAACTTTGTGGAACTTGGATTTGCGTCTTTCAAAGTTGTCTTTAGTGGATGCAACTTGGTGTTGATGGTGTTAAAAGGGCTTTAATAATACCTGCAGTTGTTGCTGATGGTGTATTACTGAAACTTAAAGTAGTATATTATCAAACGATAAGAAGAACAAACAATCTTTTAGGGTTCTCAGTAGGCAGGCCAGAGCATAAACTATTTCAAGTGATGCTTTAAGAGACTGTTTATGAGGAAGTCTTAGTTGAGATTGTGCATGAGATGCTACTATGGTTTATATGAAGGATTACTTAGTGCTTGCATATCATCACATTGTTCTGAAAATTTCTTTATGATGAACTTCCTCAACTGTGCAATTACTACATAGCATTTTAGTTAGCAATTGATTTAGGTATTAACAAACATAAAGCATACTGCTTTACAGACGGCAAAGATATAGCAATCAGGAATCTGCTTAGAGTCATGTAGTATTGAGATCATTAAGTGAACATGAGGGTAATGGGAAAAAATAGAGTTGCCCATCTAACTTTCCACTATTGATATTTTGTTTATGGAACTATTTTTGACAATGAAGGGAATATGTAGAGGGCTTTTGAATATGAGAGCGCCGCTAGGGTGTGTAAAAATAGATGAGAAATTATGTAAATTATTGTAAAATTGACATAAAATTTAGCTATTAATCACTAGACAGTACGCAACAAAAACATGTTTGAGTCTAGAATGTAGAGATCTATGTGATGGAAATCAAAAGAAAGAAGGAAATAGTTGTACATCTGTAAAAAGGTTTTGTCTCCATAGATGATAAACTAGTTAACTAAGAAAACAAATTTGCTGTGGCAAGAAACTAACCCTATTGGAGAGGTAGAAGGCAAAGCCGTAGGATAATGTGGGATCCAATAATGAAAGTAAGATGAACGTTTTTTTAAGTGAACAGAATCCTCCTGAGAAAGTGTTTATGATTGATTCTTCATGCAGAGCACTTGGGTTCTAAAGTCTGGAAGGGTATATCATAATGAAATTACTGTTTAGTTACGCAAAAAGTCGATTATAAGTTCACCTTTTGGAAACCAATCACCTGGAACGGAACATACTTGTGACGAGTAGATTATAATATAAAGTAAAGCTCTTCATCTCTTTAATAGAATGGAGGTGATGGTAATAGCATATCCACGTATGTAGAATCTTTATTTCAGTTTTAATTTAGTTTTAGCTAGAGTAGAATATGTACTAGTCCCATTACGTGTGGTGAGAAGGATCAACCTCAGTCTTTGTTGTTGGCGGCACACAGCAAGTTTTGTTTAGCTTTAAATTGATGTAGTACAACAACTAAAAATATTTTAAGATCAATTGAAGTGTAGACATCTAGGCTAAAAACTAATTCTCTTCTATGAATTTGCAGAGCGAACGCACAGCAGCCGAAGCTCTTTGTTGGAATGATCCTTATTCTCATTTTTGCTGAAGCTCTGGCCCTTTATGGCCTCATTGTGGGCATCATATTGTCTTCTCGTGCAGGCCAATCAAGAGCCGATTAAGAAAGGCACAACTAGTTTGATCTTGAAGCTGATACGTGATTGAAGCTTCACTCCTTAGTTCTTGGTGGACATTCTTGCAGAATTTCACCCACTGTTCTGATCTTAGCAACCATACCATTTATGCAAATCTATTTTGTCATAGAGGGGGTGGCTTTTTATCTCAAAGAATTTGTTGGAAAGTTTATCGTAAGGCTTGTACCTTTGTTATATACCCATATTGTTGTCTGTTTAATTGATCCCGGGATCTTAGGTAGAATTATTTTGCTCGAGTATGATCGTAAATTTGGGATTTTAAAATAAGAGTAAGATTTTACATACTGATAAATTTTATGAAATTTTTTTTCAATACCATTAAAAATTTTTTATAAAGGTTTTAAATATTTTTTTCTAAAAAGTTTTAGTATATTTAAAAAAACTTAATATTCTTTTAAATTTTATAAAAAAATATTTTATATTTTATAGAAAACTTTTAAAATTATAATTTTGTAGAAAATTTTCAAAATTTTATAAAAAATCTCTAAAGTTTTATAAAAAAATTCTTTCAAATTTAATTAATTATAAAAAGTTTTTTAAAAATAAAATCGTATAAGATCAAAATTTTATCGATTTTAAAATTTAAATTAGAATTTAAGTGAAATTTTATTCAAAAAAATTTTACTTGAAATTGAAATCGTTTAAGTGAAGTAAAATCATAAAATCATCATAAGTTTTAAAATTTAAATCAAAATTTTGATAACTTTAGACTATAATTGCTAGTGCCACAAAGGTATATTTGTGTTATGCCCAACAAAAACTGTTCAAGTGACTGACTAATAAAATTACAGAATATTGTATATATATATTATTATTATAAAGAATATTTTAGTTTTTGCTAAACATCTTATTCAACTTTTATTTAAAAAAAATAAAATTTATCCAAACACATACCTCCTTTTTTTAAAAAAAATTTCAGCTATTTTTTTTATAAAAAAATTAAAAAAAAATTTTTGTCATAAAAATTAAAACTTTTAAGTTTAATCAAAGGCCCATAATCTTTCTGCTGTTCAAGCAAGACCAAGAGCCTCGCACTCTTTGTTACTTGTAGTCGGCTAGTCACGTTCGTCCTTCATCAACATGCTTCATTTCTGGTCTCTTAAATTATACATCCCAACTCGCAACAAGGTACCTCAATTTATACCATATTACAGACTTTATGGCATTTTGAAGCGTCAGCACCGAAAAAGCTTGGTTCCTTGTAACCGAATAAAAATCAATACAAGCAAAAAGAAGACGATGATGCAACATGGAAATTTAGGAGGGCTCCAATGATAGACCATTCAAATTGTATTACTGAGCTATATCTAGTGGGATATCGTACGAGTTCAAATTACGAAATATGAAAACAAGCATTATCATCTAACAGGTAGAAAATATGAAAACAAGCATTATTCATCTAACAGGTCCAAGGACATAAACCGTAATGCTTTAATGCCCTTGTCAGTGAGTAGGATCTTTATCCTTGGACCAAACTGAAGGCACCTTGTACCTGGTTTCTTGCTCTTCTGACAGCCATGGTACATTTGAAGCGAAGTGTTGTTTCACATATTTTACTGTACAATCCCATGCAGCTTGTCGCCATAGATAGCTCATTCCTGCTACAAATCACTGAGGATTCGCCTTGCTCTTCTTTCTTCTCGCGACACTCCCTTTTTAATCCCTTTGTGTGACTTGTGTCATTTCACCTAGCCATACCTTCAACCTGATGGCAGACAAACACAAATTAAAGAACTGGGAGATTTTAGCACAAGCAACACAACTCAATGCACTTGAAACACTATCTGCTGCTCAGGGATGTAAATCTTCCAACCTTCCCTTGTACAATATCTTGGCTCACATTCTTTATCTGCACAAGAAAAATGAGACCTGTGAGCACATCATAAGCAAGGAAAAGGTATGTGCTACTGATATGAACTTCTAGAGTTGAACTCATTCTATTCAAAGTTGCAAAAAGGCATATAGCACTAGGGTACTAATCAAAGATCTATTGATATTATCCATAAAAATAATGGGAATATTGTACCTTTTTCTTAGGCTTGTCCAGAGAAGTCTTCATTAGCTTCTCTTTTCAAACATCCATTAGGAAGACGATGCCTCCTAACTACATGATCCATGGAAGGACCAACCTGCACCACTTCCAATCCAGGAATAGTTGTCCCAGACCTTTTGAGCCTGAGAGCACAGGGAGTGAAGCCAACCTTATTGGATGAGATGGCTGTTCAAACATATACGTGATCGAGGCCAGTTAGGTCTAGATTCTGCACAACCCGCACAAAGCAGAGCTTCTTATAGGATTGGATATGTGTTCATACGAAGTCAAGATTATAGGAGTACACAAATTTACAGTACCTCTCCTCTAAAGAGATCAAGCAGGACTTCTTTCAAGTGTTTTTAACTCCTCAAGACTCTCAAAACCTTCTCCTCAAAAAGCAAAACATGGCTTTGAGCCAAGTTGTGGTGCAACTTTCTTATCAAATTCAAATTATTCAATAGGCTTGAAGTTCTCCCTCCAACATCAACAAGATCATATCTACGATGGTCATACATTCTCCCCAAGGGCTAGGTTGTTAGGCCTTCTCTTTAAATGATAACCAAACTGCAAAACCAAGAAATGACAGTTGCCAGAGAAAGTACAGAAGCACAGCAGAAGGGATTCTTCTATTCTGTTGCATTTTTCAGTAAAGAAGATGAATAAAGAAAAGAACACAGATCCATCAGATGAGGGACAAGCCTAGATGCACCCAATTCCATGTATAAATCTCGCATAGAAACCAGTAGAAATCATAAGTTCATAGCCCTTCCTATGCTAAGCAAACAAGATACGTTAGTAAATTGAAGATTCTGCCTTAGAGATGTAATTACTTATATGGAAGTTTAAACTGAAATGCTAGTACACTACTCTAGTAATATTCAAATAATACGTATCTTACAAAGATACAACTGAATCCTATAGTTTACATCTCAAGGAACCAGGAAGAGGAGACGACTAACTACATAGGTACATGTGCAACATGTTCAAATGTTTTACATAATAGAAATCAAATTCACCAGCAAACATTATTTGCATGACTAATTAGGACATTGTTTTACTTGCAGGTGAGAGTTTTACAAAATTGTAAGGAAGCTTCTAGTGGTATGAAAGGACGAAGTTCACAAGAGTTACAATTAAATCACAACTAAATGTTACTCCAAAATTCAGAATCTAGCAATGCCTTATATATCAATATACTAATTCTTTTGTGGCTCAAACTTCTAGGAATTAAGTTTGATAAATTTCCTTTTTGCATAGCTGAAGGGCCACATTTTACTTTTTCACCTAAAATTCAGATATAAGACGTACCAATAATGTCTCAGAAGTAGAAAACTAATTATTTACAGTAGAAATAACTTCTGCAGAATAGCAAGCTAATGGAGCCTTCGTGGTAGACTAATTGATATTGTTTTCACTGGGAATAGAAAGATGTTGACACACTGGCTACAAATTTGCAAGCTAGAATAAGCAGTAGCTTTAGCACTAGACTGAGCTCCTAGCAAATATATGACTAGAAGCATTTAATTGTACTTCGAAAAGAAAAGGGGAAAAAGCAATTCAATCTCAACCTCACGACAAAGAGACTGCAATCCGTCTTAAGAGAGAAGAACTCAAACGACATCTCACCAACGGCCTCGAACGGTCGAATGTTATCGTTGCGCTTAGTGAACCGAATAGCGTTGTCCCTATTGAGGTGATACAACTGTGCTAGCAGCGAGTTCAGAACTGCGCTCGTCTTCGTTCCCTGGAGTCAGTGTCTTCGTACCTGTCTCCAGGGAGAAGAAGAAGCTGAGAGAGAGCTGACAAGCTTCGGCGCGCGTTTACGAGCTCGCTCTTGACTTTGAGGGTTTTCGGAGCCTTTTATTTTCAACATGGTTTCAAGGCGGAGAAGTCCGGCGAAGTTACGGCGGGAGGAGATTTTCAGGGAAGGGCAACTGGGCAAGTGGAGTAATAGAGAAAAGGGTTCTAGTTTCCAAAGCGAGTTAGAGAAGCGAATAGGTTTCGGGCTTGGGCAAGATTTGGGCCTTCGTAGATTTGTGGCCTCACTACTCTATTACTTGTTTCTGCTGTTGTTTTTTTATGTTTTTGGAGATAAGCCTATTTTGGTTTGTGAAGTTTGTCATACATGGTTAAACAAATTTGTTATTTTGAGTTATAGTTTAAAAAGTTAATTCAAAAAGAAAAGAGAGAAAACTTTTTTTTTAAAATGACTTAAAGTTGGTTCTATCATTTGAGCGCACATGTTACTTATGTAAACATTTTTTTATCTCTCAAGGTTAAAAATGATATTCTTTCTTAGGATATTGTGAAACAAATGTGCAAAGTGAAAGACGCAATTGTGTTATACCCACTTTCATATTGTAAGATTTTATTAAGTAAACAAAATAGTGAAATTAGGATTTCTCATGTCAGACTCCAGCAATATGAGCATTGTATGGACATCTCCTTCATGGTTTATGAATTGATTGCCAGTTACAAATACCTGAACTCTATCTCCTACCTCAATCCAACTACAACCAGGTTCTTTCTTTACCCCTTTATATGCCATTGCCCTCCTCACTTCCTCTGCCTCCTTCCATCTCTCATTTAAGCAGTACAAGTTTGAAAGCATCACATAACCTGCGTCATTCAATGGTTGGACATTCACCAATTCCTGCCCTAAATTCTTACCAAATCTTAAATCTCCCGAAACTGTACATGCACTAAGTAAAGCCTTATTTGAGTCCGATGTATCCCCTTGGTTAGCTGTTCTTGCAGAATCGTTTAGCATTTCCCTTGCCTCTTCTGTGCGTCCAGCACGGCTTAGCAAATCAATAAGGCAAGACTTGTGGTCACTGTCCGGCTGCAGTTCATGAATAGAGCTCATTTGCTCAAAGAAGGATCTGCCCTCGTCGACAAGTCCAGTACGGCAGCAGGCCAATAACAAACCTAAAAAGGTGACTTTGTCTGGAGCTAGGCCATGAGCCAAAATGTCATTGTACACCTTAATAGCTTCAGAAGCTTGTCCATGCGCTGCATACGCAATCAATATTGTGTTCCAAGAGACCAAATCCTTAACAAGGATCATGTCATATACTTGGCTAGAGCTTTCAACATCACCGCACTTAGCATACATGTTTACCAAACCATTAGCAACATAGGTGCAGGACTCAAATCCCCCATGGATCACGCTTCTGTGAATCATCCTTCCAACAACTAGGGCAGTCAAGATAGCGCAAGAGTGAAGAATGGCACCTAATGTGAATTCATCAGGATGTATGTGGTTCCTTCTCATGTGAAGGAAGAATGCTAGTGCCTCTTCAGCATACCCATTCTTTGGAAAACCACTTATCATGGTTGTCCATGAGATGAGATTCTTCTCTGGTGCCTTTTGAAACAGAGAACGGGCTCCCTCAACATCACCCTTTTTCATGCTTGAATCAATCATAGCATTCCATGAAACCAAACTTTGATATTCCATGGAGTTAAAAATCCTTGCAGCATCACTATAGCAACCTAGCTTTGAGTAGAAGCAGAGTAATGAATTGCAGACCTCAACTGCTACTTCCCACCCACTACAGATAATGCATGCATGGATCATTAGGCCATAGCAAGCATTCGGCAGCAGCTCAAAACACGCACTGAACAAGCTAATGAACGTTGAAATATCCCCTCTAAATCCTGATCCTAGCATTCTTCTGAATAAGTTTATAGATAGTGTTGATTCACCAAATTCTGCATAACCAATAATCATTATATTCCAAGCTACTTCATTCCTGACAGGCATTTCATCAAAAAGCTTAGAAGCACTCTCTACATTGCCCGATTTCACATAACTATGAAGTAGAGAACACCACGAAATCTCATTTCGCTCATTCATTCCTTCAAAAACACGTTGTGCATCTAAGGAACCACAGCACTTCCCATATGTATCAATGAGCGCGTTGCAGACGGGCAATGATGAGTCCAGACCGAGTCGGTGAGCTAGCGAATGCAGCATTGCACCAGCACGGGAGTCGCACGCCGTAGTAGCTGCATTAAGTGCTGCAGTGAAGGAGAAAGCGTCCGGAGATTGTTTAGACGACTTCATCATGGAAGAAAATAGTGACAGCGTTTGCAACGGAAGCCCCGAACTGGAGTAGCCAGAAAGCATAGCGTTCCATGAAACTATGTCCCGGTCAGGCATTTCGTCGAACAGGTTGCGTGCGGCTGAGATAAAGCCATTGCGGCAAAGTGATACTATCTCCGAAGTAGTCGAGATGATTGTAGCACGAGTGTACATATAGCCTAAGGTCATTTACAAGTCCGACTCGCCTTCAGAAGCCCATTGGTCGCTGTAGATTCCTGACAACCCAATCAGGAATTGGTATGCGCCTGTAAGCGTCTGGACCTTTTTTGCGTTGCGCCCGTGAACGCTTCGGAATCTACTGTAACTTGTTAGCTGTTAAGTCTGTAATATCATGCTACTCTTAATTAGAATATATTCTTTTCACTTTTATAACTCCTCAATAACATATTTTTTATTTCTATAACTTATATTTTTAGCTATTTAAAAAATATTAAAAGTCACTTTTAATTTACTTTTTTTAACAAAATATAAAATTAGAACTTACTTAAAATAATATTATTATAATAATTTATTTTTTAGTCATTTAAATTTTGATTATAAAAAATATTTTTAAAATTTCAATTGTAAATCGTGAACTTCATTTAATTGAACCGAACCTTTAATACGGAATGGTATCACAATATTATCCATAGTTAGTAGATCCGGATCGAACGGTTCGGATTGATCCGAAAATTGTCGATCCGAATGATAAATTGGTTCGAATCTACAAATTAATTCGGAAATCTTCGGACCCGTTTGATCAGGATTGAACGGCCTAGTTCAATTGAGAAATTGTTGAACCGACTGGGCGATTTAACCGTGAACAAAATACTTAGGCCATGTTTGGCATAGCTTATTTTCTGCTTTTAGCAGAAAAAAAGCACTAAATAGTAAATGTGGTGTTTGGCAACGCATGCTTATTGGCAAAATAAGCTGCTTGTTGTGCTCTAAAAAAAAAGCATCGAATCGATGCTTTTCAAAGAAGCTGCGCGGGGGCTTCTTTATCCTTGATACAAAATGATCGTTCTATCCGTACTAAGTTAAAAAAATTACAGCACTATAAAATGCTCATACTCCCCACTGTTTTCTCACAAGCTCTCATTTTTCTCTCTCTCGATTTCGTTGTTTCTTTTTCTCTCGCTCCGGTTGGTTCCATCCGTTGCCGAAAGGAGATCGTAGATGCTCCAGTTCTTCTATTGATTGAGGTATTTCTTGTGATGAATTTTTTTTGTTCTTAATTGAATCGGATCTGTTTGCGGTTTTGAGATCTAGGATTTTTTTTAACGAATTTTTTTGGTTGATTTTAATACCTAATATTGAGATCACTTAGCAATGGTTTATTTTAAGTTAAATTTTGTTACTCTAGATTGGTGTTTCGGTTTGTATTAACCATTGCATCAACAAATGATAGAACCTAATTTGATACTAATATTAAGCATTGCATCAACGAATTAGTATTACAATTGAGGTTCCACTAATTGAGATTCTGCTAATTGATGTCTATCGCTGTCTACAATCGTTCTATCTTTCTGCAGCTTGCTCTCCAGATTGAGATAGGTTATTGATTTTATTTTAGATCGAGAGATGTGATATGTATCTTCTTCTGTTCGAACCGATTTTATTAGATTGGTGGTTCTGAGCATTTTGACTGTTTTGCTGATTTGTTTGAAAGTGATCTACAGAAATTCCACCGAACCAGCAGAGGCTCATCTTCGCCTAAAGCAGTTGGAGGATGGCCGCACTCTTATTGACTACAACATCCAGAAGAGTATGATAGCTTATTTATTGAGTTGTTGTTAGTTAATCTTATATTTTGGTGTTCATTGTATGATTCACAAGTTTTCTTCATTCAGATTGTCAGATCATTCATACCAGTTCCGTGTGAGTTCTGTTCAATCAATGATTGAGCTTATTGCGTTGAGTGTTATCTCATTAACACTCAACTTGCTGAGCAATAAATACTCTTTATTTAACTTTGTTGTAATACCAACTATATAGAATTATCGTGACTTACCGTTTACTTATTTACATTCTTACATGAACTAAAAGGGGTTAATTATATGATTGTTACTTAATTAAGTTACTGTTTTGAGAGAGAAGTTATAGGCCTTCACTCATGGCTATTATAGAGTAAATACTGATGTTTTAACTTTTTTTATACTGATGTTATATTGGATGCTATTGTAGAGTCAATTCTTCACTTGGTGCTGAGGCTTAGAGGTGGCATCATAAAGCCTTCACTCATGGCTCTTGCCAGGTAATACAATCAGAAAAAGATGATATGCCGCATGTATATATCTGGTCTAATTTGTCTGTTTTCTCTTACAACTTTGTTGGTGATAGTACTTACAGTATACATATAGGATGAAGTTTGGTTTAAATGAGTTTTTATAATGTTAAGCATATGTGAATGATTCTGTAATCTCTTACAAATAGTTAGCGTCTTTAAAAGCATGCGTTTAGTTACATGTAAGATGCTGTTTTTCATTGCTTGTGCTTTCTCAACTTTTGATATGCTTTTTATTTTAGTCTTTCCTATTATATTTAGGTCCAACAGGGATGATAAGTTACATTATATTCTTAGAATTTCATATTCAAGGGGGGTTTGTTGTAACCTACTGCTGACTGGTGCTTTAAGTTATATTGGTTTGGATTCTTTCAGTTGGTTCTGTACTTTTATCTATATGTACAATGGGATCTTATTATATAAAATTTGCTGTGGAGTTTAACATTAGCTTAAAATTCAATCCTTTACTAGGAGCAAGTCATCTTTATTTTTGTTTTCTATCTGCTCGTCTATTATTAATATTCTGGTGTGCCACGAAATATCTTGTGTTACTTTGCTGTACTAAATGCAGGTGCTATGCAAGGTTGCACCGAAGAGCTGTGAACTGTCGCAAGAAGAAGTGTGGCCATAGCAACCAGGTAAGATCCAAATGTTCTCGATGTTAACAACATAATGCTGAAATATTTAACGAGCAACTTTTGATTGAATTCATAATAATGAATGGTTGGTTTCTCTCCCTCATTTGCAGCTGAAGCCCAAAAAGAAGATCAAGTAAGCACTATGCTGGACGAAGCTTCTCTATCGTACTATTTTTGTTTTTATAGTAGCATGTAAGAAAATGTATTTTTTGTTGGAGGGTTGTGAATCTAAAAAGGACTGGCTGTTTTTATGATGTTAGAGACATGCCAAGTATTTTCCTTTTCTTAAAAATGAATGGTTCAGCATTTTATCAAATTGGGCTCTGCCATTCGTTTATGCAATGCTTAATATTAGTATAAATTAATATTCGTTGATGATAGAGCCCAAATATCAGTATAAATTAATAATAATATATTTATTAAGATTTAAAAATATTAGTATATAAAATATTAAATAAAAGGTACTATAAAAATATGTTATAAATTAAAATTTTAAAAATAAAATAAATCATGAAAATAGATTCAAAATTTTAACAATACATTATTTATTATATATCTAAGGACATTTTAGTTATTATATATCTCATTTATTTATAAATACAAAGCCAAACATATTTTTAATTTTCTTTTATAAAAAGCTTTAAACAGTAAAATTTATCCTAACAGAATTCAATAAGAAGCAGTTTTTTTAATGAAAAAGCACCAGCCGCTTTTTTCAGCAAAAGCATATAAACAGCAGCTTTTGAATGAAAGCTCTAAATTTTAAGCTTAGCCAAACATGGCCTTAATCTAACTCGAGTCTTCAGCAGCTGCTCAATCATATTCATTTATTTCTCAAATTTTCCTTTGGCCAGCTGCTCTCTTCTCCGTTGCTCGGCACTATAGGTGCAAAAATGGGCGGGCCGGACTAGCCCGGCCCGGTTTCATTTCTCACGACCCTGCCCGGTTCATTTATCCGATTTATATTTTAAATTTATACAAAAAATAAAAAATAAAAATTATTTTTAATTTAATATTAAAAAATAAATATTTTTTATTTTTAAAATTTATTTTTTAGTAATATAAAAATATTTTAATTGAAATTTGACCTGGTCAACGGTCAATTTTGACCAAGTCAACGGTCCATATTGACCGGTCATTGTGAACAGTAACCGGACTGGCGGGCCGCCCGGCAGGCCAACATAGTCGGCCCATCCTGCCCGTAGGATCGGGCCAGGCCGGCCCGATCCTGTCACTGTTCACCGGCCGGACGGGCTGATAATCGGGCCACGAGCCGGCTCGTTTGGCCCGGCCCATATTTACACCTCTACTCGGCACCATGTAGGTTTTCGTCTCTCTCATCTAAACTAATCTAAGCTAATGCTAGCATCCCTTCACCTAAGCTAAGCTACTATCGATCAGTCGCTGATTTTTATTTGCTCGGCACCGTTTAGGTTTCCATCTCCGTTCACCTGAGCTAACTAAGCTACTACCGATCTCTGTTCACCTTAACTAAGCTACTGTCAATCAATCTCTGAATTTGTTTTCTGATGTTTCTTCTGCCGATTTTTGTTTGCTTGGCACTGTTTCTCTTGCCGCTGCAATTCTCTTCGTCGGTGATTCGTTCAATCACTCTCCGGGCGTCTCTGCTACTCTTTGCCTGCTGACGTGCTCTCATCTCCGCTACTCTTCGCCTGTTGATTTGCTCTTTGCTAATCGATCACTTGCCAGCTAGTCTCACTATTAGGTCTGCTACATCGTGAAACATGAAAGTAGATTGGGTTCTAGAGGCTGCAGCAATGTCTGCTATTGGTTTCAATCCTTCTTCAGATTCTGCAAGACAATCTTCAGCAGCTCTAATAACTCAAAATTCTACAAGAGTGAAAAGTGATTCAACTTAGGGTCACTGTAAGGTTGATGAAACTGACGACAGTAACAATAGGAGCAAATTGATATGCAGTTATTATTCGTGAGTATTTGCTGGAGGTGGCATTAATATATTCAAACAACATTTAGCTAGTGTGAAAGGTGATGTTGGAGCTTATAAGTTTGTTCTTGACGATGTGCACTATCAAATGAAGTTATTTATTGATGAATTCGTTTAAAAAAAAAAAAAGACATCAGAAAATGTTGGATGAACAGAATCCATTTAGCCAATGTCATATAGAATATGAAGAGCAAATTTACAACAGCGAGCTCGAACATATGTAGCCAGATCAGAGCACATCTATAGATTAGAGCACACCAATTGCAAGACTCATATAAACAGAGGAAACTTAGGGAATCATGCAACTAAAAAGATAAAAGAGGTAATGCATTTGGATTCTTAAATTATGCCATGATAACTCCAAATGCACAATCTATTTTGAAGAATGTCTTGCAAAATAAAGGAGGCCATAGAAAGATATTAGCTTAATGTTTCTAAATAAATGATTGATGCATGCATATCATTTAATACTATTAACTCTATCTATTTTCAACTATGGTAAATGCTATTGCTAACATGAGTGTAGGCTATATAGCTCCTTGCTATCATATTTAGATATTTTTGTTGAAGAAGAATGTCGCAGAGACGAGACGTTACATCGAGAGCTATCGTGATCTGTGGAAGAAAACATGATGTGTTGTTATGGCTGATGGATTGTCAGATCAAAATATGAGAACACTTATCAACTTTCTAATTTATTGTCCGAAAAGTACTGTCTTTTTCAAATCTATTGATGCATCTACTAGTTCAAAAACTGCAGACATATTATATAAGCTCTTTAGAGAAGTTGTCTTATACATGGGTGCTGAAGATGTCATTCATTTTGTCACGAAAAATACATCTAATTATACCGCTGCTGGTAGACTATTAGAGAAGGAGTTTCGAGATTTATTTCGGTCTATTTGTGCTACGTATTGTGTTTATTTGATGTTTCATGACTTGGAAAAGTTAAGAAAAAGTTAGCAACGTAGTAGCACATGCATCTAGAATCACAAAAGTATATTTATAACCATTACTTTTATTTACATTTGATGAGAAAATTTACATGTGAAAGAAAAATATTTAGACCAACAATCACTCGCTTTGCTACTAATTTTATTACGTTGTAAAGTATTTTGGCTCAAAATAATAGGCTGAGAGCTATGATAACATCAAGAGAATGGACAACTTTAGTGTATGGTAAAGAAAGTAAAGGAAAAAAGTTTGTAAATGATGTGTTAACTCCTTCATTCTGATCAGAGTGTGCAGCTATTGTGAAACTTACTGCTCCTCTAGTTTGTGTTCTTTGTATTGTTGACAATGATGATATGCCTTGTATGATGCATTTGTTTGAAGCTATTCATAGTGCTAAGGCTGAAATATTGAGAAGATTCAAGAAGAGTAAGGATAAAGTTACACCATTATCTTAACATTATTGAGAATATGTGGGATAATCAGTTAGGTAAATCTTTACATGCAACTAGTTTTGGCTCAACCCTTGTTATCAATATGATAGTTCCTCTGAGGGGACAATTTCTTCACTATTTTGGAGCTTCTTGATGTCATTAAAAAGTATGTCATTTGAAACACGTCCTAAAGTCACCAGCTAACGACTACGATTTCGTGAATCAACTAAAACAAGGCAAAAAAAACTGAATGCACAGAAAAGTAAAAACTAGATGCAGTTTGAGATTATGAGATTGATTATAAAATAAAATTTTTTTGATAAAAAAATATTTTAAAAGAATTTTATCTTTTTATTTAAAAAATAAATAAAATGTCTTTTAAACGCACTTGTGGCTTATTTTACAAAATTGAACTTGTCGATAATTTGATCATTGATATAAAAATGTTGAACGATAGCCTATAAATTTACTAGATAAAATTTATAAACGTTAAACAAAAATTAGGAGAAAACTTGAGCGAATTATAGAAACAAATTGTTAAAGACTGAATGCGTGTTTCAAATGCTCATAATTGAGTTTCGTGAAAGTGAAAAATAGAAGGTGAAATTTTTTTTTAAATGGGTTAGAAGTGAAGTTCAATTTTTGTGTTTCAATTAGTTTTTGAGTGTGTTGAAAGTGGAGTTCAGATTTTGTATTTCAATTATTTTTGGAAGTGAGGTGGAAGTGGAGTTCAATTGTTGTGTTTTAATTGCATTTGAAAGTAAAAACTAAATTAACTTGAAAGTGATATATAATATTTATTAATAAAAATTAAAAATAACAAATCTTATGAATTATTTATTTGGATAAAATTCAACCATACTCCATATATAAGATTTAAAAATTGTATAACATACAATATTAACAGAATATTTATATGTTGTATAATAAACTTATCATTAAAAAATGCAATTTTTTAATAATAATAATAATGCAAATTATATATTTATACCTAAACACTTATAACATAATATAACAAAAATATAAACATTGACATTACAATACTAAATACTACAAAAATATACCAAACTTATATTACATAATATCATATAATACTCTATGATACAAAATACATTACACATGTATTACACTAACGTCATAATCGGTAATCTGATATACCACAAAATACATCATATTTATATTACACTGATATTATAATTAGTATTACAAAATACATTATACCAAAAAATATATTATACTTTTATATACTTACATTACAATTGGCATTGTATTACTATATGCCCCGAAATATATCAGTTATACTAACGTTGGATATCTCTTACCACAAAATAACACATTTCACATAACATGCAACTGTACAAAAAACATAACACAAATTTAATGTTTTGGTTTTCATTCAGTGGTTACAAAATATGTCATTCAGTGGCCACAAAATACGTACATAAACAGAAGCACGATTCTTTAAATAAAGAAGCACAAAATTAAACACTTGTCACAAAATAATTCTCAAAATAAAAAAAATACATTGAAAAAACTTGTTAAGTCACACATGTCTGTTTCACAAACACTAATTCACTTTTACAAAGTAAAACTAAGGAAAGAATCAATTTTAGCAAACAAAAAATTTCAGCAACCACAGGAAAGAGTGAATGGAAATTAGTTCTATTATCGTTTGTAGAACATTAATTTTCTAATACGTGTTCTATGTTAGAAAGCAACTTACACACCATTGCATGCTTCTTATATTCTTCTCAAAGTTACTTGTGAAGCGACAAGCATTAGAAAGACAAAACATTTCAAGTGTAAAAAAAAAATCAAAAGAAAAAAGTAATCAAATACTTGCAAAATCAAAGTAGACACAGATTTTGTGTGGTTCATATTTCACAGAGGCGTTTAGAAATCACATATTTTGTTTATCAAAATCAAATAATGAAATTGAATGAAATTTGAGAAAAATCAGAGCAACGGACGGAGCGAAGTAGAACCAATTTTGGAATAAATGGGTGAAGAAAGAATGAGAAATATATGAAGGGCGAAGAAAAATCCAATACAGAGAAACCAAATCTTAAAACACTAAACAACTCCTCTTCAATCCAACAACAAAAATAGATCAAATTTTTGTTCTTCTCCTCACCTTAGATCTAATTCTAAGAACAGCATAAATTTCTTAAACTGAACAGAAAAAATCCACAAAACAATTATAAAAAAATATCAATTTTATCTCAAACACTAGGACAACTAAAATTTTCTCAGATCTGTCAATGAAAATCTCTGACATCTATTTTTAACACAAATCTATTAACAAAAACTTAAAATATAATTTAGACCTTAGATCTGTACCGTAAATAGAGGGAGAGCACAAAAGAGAATACCGTCGAAGTGCCGGAAATAGGACGATAGCGTCTTTTCAGATCTTTTCACTTCGCCGGAAAAATTAAAACTTTATCGCATCAAAGGGAACGGATTTCATTTGCTGAGTTCCGGAGAGCAATAGATCAACGAATTTTTAGAGTTTGCTGAGTTTGGGGGAGGAAGATTGTGAAGAAAGCGCATCGAAAAGAGGAAGAAATTTGGAGGGAGGAACTATAATGAAGAGCGTGCAGTGCAGAGAAAGAACTACAATAAATAAGCGTGGAACTAGACTTCCGCGCGTGTGAAAGTGGAAATTCGAGTTCACAGTTCTGTTTTGCAGGAGACACAGTTTGTGTTCTATGGTAGGAGAAGCATTTTAGTTGTTTGTAACTTCCACTTGAATAAATAAAGAATGCCATAGTTATAGTAAGACATGCAAGTTGGGCTGTTTGGTTCAGATTATCAGAAAAATAGTTTTTTAATTTTTAATTTTACGTTTTTTAATATATATTTTATAAATATTTAGAAAATTTATTTAAAATTTTAGAAATGTAAAAAAATTTACGTAGTAAGATCTTTTTATTGCATATTTTTAGTTTTTGTGGAAATAAAAAATGTAGAGCTCATTTCAAAAAAATAAAAATATTTTCAATTTCAGAAAAGTTCTATTTCAAAAACACTTTCAAACGTTCCCTAAAACTAGTTTTAGCATAGCTTGGTTTACAATGTTTTTTGGTTAAGATTTTTAATTTTTTTATTTCCAAATTTTTATTTTATATTTTTAATAAATTTTTTATTTATTTTATAAAATTTATTTAAAATTAAAATGTACAAAAGTTTTACATAATAATATCTTATAATTATTTATTTTTATTTTTTAAAATAGAAACATAAATCTTATTTTTTAAATATTTTCAAACTAATATTCGTTATACAAAAGTTTGTTTTTAAAAATATTTTTCAAACATCTCCTATATCTTGAAGCTATATCAATTTAGTAGCAGAGCCAGATTTCATAGAAAAACAGTGATCAAGAACTGTTATTTGTCAAAACCATCTAAAGCAATTATTACAATAGCCGAAGGAAGTTCTACGCAATGACCTCCCTCCCTAGCTTCCGCCGATGATGAGCCCAACTTTCGTGAGGAGATGCGAAGTATGTCAAACAATATCACACAACTCCCAAAACAACTCATCACGGCTATCCTAGCAATGAACAAACACTTTGCACAAAGGTATTCGAACTCACAAATATAGGAACTCTTAATTAACCGACAGTTACAAAATTCGGAAGATAGCACAACTGCCAACTCCACACCTAGTCACCCCTGCCACAAACCTTTGGGCACACGATCGAAATCCTCGAAACCACTGGACTCATGATTGATGCGGGCAAAGAAAACATATAATGTTGTGTAATAACTAAAACTCTGTGGGTTGCAGGAAGCTATTATAAGAACTAGAGGCTCTAACATGTAATGTCCAACTCATTTTTATTTTCTCTTCTCCTTCTTTCTCCTCACTGCCTGCCCGAACCAGAACCCATCAAGCCCACTGCTCCAGCTCCTCTCCGGCGTGAAATCAACCCCTCTTCGGCGATATTCACTTCATTTCATCTTCTCAAGTCATCCTCTTCCTCATTTCCGGTAGTCCTTATTAATTCCAGCGAGCTACGCCGTGAGGGACAAATTTTTAAAATTTGTCCGGCCGTTTTACCGGCGTTCCGGCGAAGGTAAGTAGCTAGAAACGTTCCTCTTAACTTGCTAAGTCTTTTCCTTCATTTATTTGCGTTGATTTTCAGTTCCGTTAGTTGATTTCGTGCGAGTTCGTCGCCGGACGTTAATTCGTCGATTCCGGCCGCCGGCGACAAAATTGAAGCTTGTCGTCTATTCCATTGGATTCTACTAGCAGTGTTGATAATTTTTACTGCTTTGAACGCACTTGGCCGGAACCCTAGCTCGCTGGAATCCGGCGAACTTTCCGGTTAGGTGAGTTAAAAATACTTGCTTCGCGTATTTGTAATTATTCTTAGATGAATTATTAATTCGTTTCGTTTTAGAAAATCGTTCGATTGAAAATACGCGACTTGTTGCCGATTCAAGTCGTTTTAGCATTCGATCGCCTCACCTCGTCGGTAAGCTTCTTGGATTCGTTAGTTAGGTATTTATTTAAAGTATTTGATTTAGTTTTCGTTAGCGTGCTTGTTATTGAATATGCGCGTATGCATGTTAGGTGGTACGAGTGATTTGAATTCGGACGATGCGGCTTAGAGTTGACGGTTGATATAAATATTTGCTTGGACTATAGGTGAGGATTACCGTGCCACCTTTTCTTCCTAGATTAACGTTAGGCTTTCGGCACAGGTAGCATTTATTTTGGAAATTCTGGCGTACTTTGCCATTCTCGTTATATATTATGATTTATCATTCATGCTACATATGCTTGTACATGCTTAGATTTATTTCACATCATGTTTATAGTTAGTACTAGCATATTTGCATATTGTAGACTATGTTGCATAATTATGAGAATATACTATATACATATCAATATTTCTCTTTGACATATGCATAAGTATAATCACGATAGCATTGAAGGCATTGGGCATAACATGTTCATTGAGTGAAAACCTATTATGTTGCATCTACTTGTTAAGGACTGCATTGGTATGGGACAATGCAGCACCTAACAGGTACTGTCATAACCTATTATATTATGTATGCTTGAATGAGATATTGATACGGTGGGTCCCAGGAAATACTGGGCACCGAAATATATGGATAGCCGATGGATTCCAGGATATACTGGGCATCGAGTTATAAGATATGGATTGCCGGTGGGTCCCATGACATATTGGGCACCGAGCTATGATGATATTGCTTGCCGGTGGGTCCCAGAATATACTGGGCACCAAGCTTGCTTGTGGCTTGATATATATAAAAGTATTACATATGTATGCTTGTATGATATACCTGATAGCGTGATGTGAGTTGGAGATATGATCTCACTCGATCGTCTATCTTGTATGACTGTTGACTTGATGCATTCACATACATCATTACATATATTTGCTTGCATGGGTGCACTATGTATATGTATATATATTATAGCCTTGAGAGTGTCGCCTAATATTGTTTCATATTATCGTATATCTCTGCTAAGAACTGAGTCGGTATGGGACGATTCAAGACTTAGTAGCATCTAATCTGATCTATCGTTGCATCTGCTTCATGTAGATAGTACTACAATGCTTACTTAATGCATTATATAAATTGGGCATTCTGCTGTTTTACCTCACTAGGACTGGGCTCACCCTTTTTTTTTTTCTTTGGCCTCCCCCAAATAGGTCAGAGGCTAGCGGGCGCTGATTTAGATTCTGTATTGCTGGACCGAGAGCGTACGGAGGATATTCTATAAACTTTTTAGCATGTAGTTAGCTCTGTAATCCTCGAATGGCATTGACTTTTCTTGTACTTTATTGTATATAGTATTGCAATGGTATTTGTTTTGGATTGTAATAGATGTTACGGCTACCAGTAGCCACTAGTGGTAGTTTGTTCGTAAAAATAATTTTTATGCTATTCGTTTTTCTTGTTTTAGATTTTTGATGATAAGTATAATTATTATTACTTGTACAGGTTCTCCCTATTAAGTTTTTAGAGAAAATTATGTCAAAATTTTTCGAATATGGGCAAGTTAGTTTTATTGAGTTTTGGGTCAGGCTTACTGATTTGGGCCGAGTTTGGGCCTTGTCTAAACTCGGTTTAGTCCAGTGCCGGTCAGGGTCTAATTTTGGGTCTTGACATATTGACTGTTTGTTTTAGCAGGATAGTACTAAGAATGAATGTGATAGTCAATCTACAATGTCGGAAATTGAAACTGAAGTTGGAGAGAGCGATAGGGATGAAGCTAAATTTGTGGAATGTGAACTATTCACTTTCCGTAAAATTTGTAGAGGAAAACCCTTGATCATTGTCTAAAGTAGGTCACCTACTGTTCTTATTAAATATGGGATCTTATTTTGATCTCAGGATGTTCTAGTAGACTTCTGATCTTCATGAATTATAAATGTAGTCAATACAACTCGTCATCGGTTGTGTATTTCGATCGTCAGAGTGAACAAAGCAGTATTGCAGCATGTTGTAGTGAACGTGTTGGTGCAGTACTTGCTGTGGATGAAGATAGCTTTAATTTCTCTTCATGTTCTT
Organism: Acanthochlamys bracteata; assembly: GCA_019914995.1. Taxonomy (NCBI): domain Eukaryota; kingdom Viridiplantae; phylum Streptophyta; class Magnoliopsida; order Pandanales; family Velloziaceae; genus Acanthochlamys; species Acanthochlamys bracteata. The sequence continues at coordinate 8,166,416 of CM034128.1, forward strand.
TTTGACCAAGTTCAAATTCAAGATTTGCAAATAACCTATGCAGACTACTCATATTGAAGGTACTTTTCTTTTCAGTCTAATTATGTTTTCATATCAGGACAATTTCCACTGCATGGATAATTGGAATTTTCAGCTCAACCGATTTAAAACACAACAAACGACGGCCTTTTCTAGATCAATGATCTTGTATTTTGTCCTTAATCTTAAATCTCAAATCTTGTACAAGAATTGGCATACAAAGATGTGCCAAACAATATTAATTTTTGAATAACTTAACATAGGGTTTTCATTCAAGATGTACCACAACATATCGTATATACATAGGGTTTTCATTCAAGATGCACCATCTACCTGCGTACACCTTTCCGCCTACTCGTTTGTTACTTTTTCTCAAATATACGCTATAGCAATGTAAACAATTGGCTGATACTCTCAAGATCTGTCATCACCTTAGCAACTTTTATATGGAAATTCACCTTCTACTTATGAAGGTTGAGTAGCAGAAAGTGCTGGCATAAGTTTTCACCGTACATCATTGTTGCACATAAGTAATTGAATGCTTCACCTTGGATTTTGAGGAGGATAGAGTTCCCATAATGCAACCGTGCTGTCCTCCGAGCAGGAAGCCATGAGCTTGCAGTCATGTGAAAATGACACTGCATTGCACTGTTGACAATAGTGGTAAAAAAACCATTGAGCTTCTCAAAGAAAGTCATCAGAAATAGGATCTTAAGTAGTTCACATTCATCAAGTGGAATTGGAGAAGCCATCAAGACTCCTGAATCATGGTTTCATTTGAAAGCTACTGATTTGAACACAACCAAAGTGGATTTATAGTTATTGTCTAAGCAGATTGTGTTAAGTGATTTAAATAACTATATGTCATCCACCATATGGTGAACTTGCAAGTGTGCTATTCTAAGGGGAAAAATATATGCAGTATGTAAAAACATTTGGTTGGAACCTTAGTAAGAGACAGAGTTTCAATAAGCAAAGAGAAAGTTGGAGCATCATATATTTCCTAATGGATAAAAGCTTGTTCAGTATTGGCACTAAAACTACGTTCAAGCTTTCAACAGTTATATGAGACAAGGTTTGCTCAGACACCTAAGTTACAACATAATCATGACAATTCAAACAATCAAACAGTAAGATAGTTGCTGAAGTAGACTATCAGAATTCATATTGACAGAAATTGAGCAAATTGCACATACATATCTGTCATTTTTGTAGCATATTCACAAAGCGATGCAGACAATTTCCCTTTTATAGTCCAAAATTTGAAGCATAAATGCAGAGCAAAGATACGTGGTTCTTACCGAACCACTGTGATACTTCAATACTGCAAGAGCATTCCCTTTGCGGTAATTGTATACTCGTATCCTGCCACACAAAATGACTGTGGAATTCACTTTACATTCTAAGACATCCAGAAGCGGAATAAGTATGTTATAATGATTATGTGCAAGTAAATATTATTAGGTATTGATCAATAATCAAGAGAATGGATTGATGAAGATTATGTAAACCAGAACCGGCATCTGCACAAGTGCAAAATCTCAGTCAAAGATTTTAAGCAAGTGCATAGATCTGGTTCGTGCCTTTTTGCACAATATTATAGTAGCTTTTTTTATGGCATAGTTATTATCAATTGCTTTAATTAAAATGTATGAAACTCTATAAGCCCTCAAATTTTATGAGTCAATCCTATAAAAGGAGATACGATAAAAGTGCCATCGCTAGATAGCAGGAAGAAAGAATAACTGAACCTATGATCCCATCCAGCAGTTGCAGCAATTTTATTGTCGCATCGAACTGATATGCAAGCAATACCAGGTCGCTCCAAGTTTATTTCATTTTTGATGATGCAATTTCCCTGAAAGGCTGTGAATATTAATATTCTCCTTGTTGGGTCAAAGTTTTTAACAGGAAATTCGTAAATTGCATATTTCACGTAAGAGAACAACCTGAAGATAACTACACTAAACGAGATGAGCAACTAAAACCAGATATCATACAAGAAAGAACTACTACTTCCACCAAGGACATCCATTTTATACCAATTTGTGGTCGAGGGAGAATATCACAACATTCTTGTCTGCACCTCCCGAGATTCCCCCAGCACATGATCCGTCGATGTCTATGCTTAGAACTACAACCAGAACTTATATTAGATGTGTGCATAAGAGATGAAAATGGAGATTAGAGCTAATTCTCCTATACAGACGTGGTTTATTTAAGAATGTCACTTTCTTTACATAACATAATTGATAAGAAAGACAAAATAGGAGGATGAGATTTATAACCAACTTAAAATGTACTCAACCTGCCTCTGAATGATAGTTTACAGAACATATTGGTGTCGAGGTTTTACGTATATCCCACCAAAGCATGCTTCCATCTTCATGACTGCCTTATAAATGCAAAGAGATGAGTAAATAAAGTACACATATACTAATAGGCAGTCAGGTTCATGATGTAGACATGGCAGTATCTATCAAGTTATATCTTATATACATGAAGTTATGATTCATTCTACAGTATTCATCTTATAGAAAGAACCATTCAGCTGAACTACATTAGACCAATATAGCCCAATGTAAGTCATAAAGAATGAAGATCCATTAATAAATATGAAAGCTTATGCATGTATTAATGGAGTAAACCTAAAATAAACACAGAAACGAAAAGAAAGAGGATAATTTCTGCATAAAGACTGGCTATATTTTAATAATTTACTGTGAACTGATGATAATACTGAAAACATATATCCGTTTTGCAGGATTGATACATATGACTGGTGCTAGTTGAATGCATTGATTCAGCAGAGGCTTCAACAAAAGGTTTAGTTTGATTGTTATCAAACAAAAAACAGAGTATGGATTATCTCCTCCCTTCTTAGTTTGTGTAACTCCATTGAAGGGCTCAAACTTACAAATTCCAAATTCAATATGTATATTTAATACTTAGTATATGTGGAAAAGTTATTTGATGAAAAATGCCTGCTGTATCATTATTCTATAAACATATCCATGTCCTGCCTTGAATAAGGAATTTCCTGGATGGCCCATCTATAGGAGTTCAATTTTACTGGCACAATTAGATATAAATGCTTAAGTAACTTACTACTACCGCATTTTCTTATTTATAGACAAGTACATATCATTGCACTTCAAAGATCTTAAACTCTCATGCTATGCCTTTGCCACCAGAAATTGCAAATCATGAAGTCTTTCCTTAAAGTTCTACACAAATTAAGCAAATTACCAAGATTCATAAAATCGGAATCGGGACTAGAATAGGCTCACAACGATCTAGATCAAGATCGAAAAAAATTGGTGAATCAGATAGGGTGATCAAATTTTCACCAAAAAAAAATCTAGAACAAATTTTAAAACAAAAAGTAAAACATTACAGAAATCTTTTATACAGAAGAAAGTATATAGATTTATTAATTTACTAACACATATATTAGAGGTTAATGAAAATTATTCTTCAATCCTTATAGATAAAGCATTTTTATTTGACCAATAATTCTACAGCAAGACAAAGTAAACTAAGTAGAAGCTCATCCTTAACAGTTGGCACAACAAAGTAAACCTACTTCCACGAATAAAAAATAAGGTGAGTTCAACTCAAAAAAATATATTATAGAAATTTAAATCCATTTTTACTTTTGCTATTTCTCCTTTTTTCTCCACCCGCTGCTGTTGCAGCTTCTTCTCCTGGGTCATTTCTCTACTACTGCTGCCACTACTGCTACTTCTTCCAATCTTCTTCTTCTCCTATTGCTGTTTCTGCTATTCTTCTTCTTCCTCCTTGTTTTGATTGTTCTTCTACTATAATCTTACTTTCCCTCCTCTTCAGTTTTCTTATTCTCTTTTTAATTTTTTTTTTGTTAATCAATTATTCCAATGTTTATGACTCTATGGAGAGAAGATCAATCAAGATCGATCAAAATAGGATCAAATCATCCGAATTCGTCCATATCAGCCAAGTTTGATCTAACTGGACGAAGAAATCGTTTAACCGAATTATTTAACCTAATCGGGAACAAAAAGCGCCGATATTGCCACGAATCAACTGATCCTGATCCTGATCAGTCACTTTTGCAAAGCATGAGGAGCAATGTAAGTGAAACTTGACATTGGAAGTGCTATCCAAGAAAATAACTAAAACTTGTAACAAGAATGCAATCTTTCCTTTCTTTTTAATTATTTTAGTACGACATTTCTAATTATTATCTAAAACTTTGGCAATGTAATTTGTGCTACTTCGTTCCCGTTCTCTTTTTCTTGTCTCTCTTGATATTAAAAGCATTCAATTGACAGTAATGGTTTTGCATGAGTTGGATTTCATACCAAGAAGTCGCATACTATCTCATAGTTTCTCTTAGAGAAAGCATAAGAGATTGCAGGTCTAGGGCCGTAGCACTATCTTTTATTGCTATTGATCGAAGACTGTCTTTCACTTTCCTTCTTTTCTACCTAGCTTGATTTTGTTCAAGTGGTGTATTAGATGATTTGGGACATTGTCAATGCACTTGTCAAAAATTTCATTTCATATTTCTTCTTCTACTGTTTGAGTTACATTTTGATAACCCTCCTTTTGCCTTTGTCTTTTGAATGAAAAAACTCCCTGCTGCTCCTTCTTCTTATTTTTAATTCCTATTTATTTATTTATTTATTTTAATGAAAAATTGAATTCTTTAGATCAAGAGTGCCGTTAGTTTACTTAACCACTAGTTTGGTAACATATCAGCTTTGTCCTTTTCTGAATATTAAATACAGACCAAAAAGGAGAAATCATAAAGAGGTAGGAAGTAAAGGACTGTCAGAGAATAGATGTGCAGGAAGTTTTATGAGCTAAGGAGGACGCTCTAGGCATACAATGACATAAAGATTGCATCAAGTCAGGTAGCAAAAATGAACTCAAGATAGCAAATATTATATCCCATATATATGATAATTTAATCTTCTATCTTCCAACATAAGTTGCATTAACAATCGGTTACTTCAATGTGTATTCAGTACAGAAACACATACATTTTTCAATTAAAAATATAATAAGCAAATAAATATTAGTACAGAATTTAGCAGTTGATAGAAGAAACTAACCCAGACAAGATATTCAGAAACCCTTGTGATTCAGGAGGCACAAATGCTCTTACTGCCATACACATTCCTGCATGCAACAACCAAATTTGATGTTAAAAACAATAGGTAACACTACCAGAACGTATCCGAGTTCAAGAAATCACCCAAACAGCAACTAGCTAAGAAAGAGTAAAATTGCAGCAATATTCCAAGATGATGTGAAGATGATAAGTAGAAGATATTGAAAAAGAAAATAGTAACGTGTGATTTTCAGGTTATAATTACTGTAGAAATAGAAGTGAAGCGTCCACAAGTACAAATACCAATTGAGACAAAAGGTTTATACTCTGACTACACATTGGAGAATCAATATAACTACTTTATCCAAAAAAAATTGGCATGTTAGTTTTTCACTCCCTGCAGTCTATTGTAGCTCTCTCCAATTGCTCCTTCACGCCTGTACCATTTGTTTCTGGCATGTCTCAAATGTCTACCCTACAGGTCATAAACACTTCGTAGTTCATGCTAGCAGACGAAATGCTTCATTTGCTGAAATAAGCACTAGGTAAAAGCAGAAGCTAGTTTTTTCAAGCCATCAGTGAACTTATACGCATACACTTCAAAGTCAAGATTCTCATAACATTCATTAAAGAGCAATACCTTTGTAACATCTTCACTTATTACACAAAACACAACTGTGGTAGAACTCTACAATGATTCTATTTAAAACTAAAAGACTCGTTTCTAAGTACCTCTTTTCTTTAATGAATGCTCCGACAATGAACTAGATGTATGAGGCAGACTTATTAATCTTTGAGCAGCATCAAGATCCCAAACTTCGATCTACACCACAAAGATATATTTCACAATGGTTTTCTACAATCTGATGGTGGCACATTTATATCCTTGGGTGGTACTTGAGGGTGCAATGTGAAGCACACACCTTTGAAGATTCCTCACCAGCTAATGCCATCAAATTTTCCCTCCTTACATTGGTAACTGTGTAGAAAGAAAAACAAACGTTCATAAGAACCTAAAAGTATATAAGATTGCAAAATGCTCTTTTATATGCATGGGCACAGTTATTAGTAACATTAGACAGGAAAGAAATACAGAGAAAGAAAATATCGAAGCCTTCTTTGACAGAAAGAGCTATATATAATTAAAACCAAGCCAAGTAACACATTTTCAAGAGACATGTGTGCCCACTGATCCTATGGGTTCTTCATCTAATGATTGATTAACATGACTATTGTATCCTTAAATGACAAAACTCACAAGGAGAAGCTTAAAAGTAAAAAAATATTAGGAACTTAATTTACTTTGACATGAACAGATAACATTATATGAATATTTAACAGCTTAAACGAACGCGTTAGGTCAAACATTCCTAAGAATAACAGCTTCAAAGAATGTATTAGTACACTTTCCTAAATTAATTTGTAGGGGTCAGATGAATCATATATTGAACATTCCGCCATCTCATAGCCAACACAACTTAGATAATTTCAATCTTAACCAATTCATATAGAAGTCTCCAACCCCATCTATGTTGACTTTACCAAGCCAAGGCAGAGGAGATGGTTGGAGTAGAAGTTATCAAATACCTCTAGCATGTAGAAGAACATAAGTTTCCTATGTCAAAAGATGAAGAAAATATGCCTATAAAGATAAGAGAGATACACTGTGAAAGGTTGTATACCATCTTTGAAGATATGGTTGGAGTACGAAGTTATCAAATACCTGGCGTGTATGATATAAGTGTACTACGTCAAAAGATGAAGAAAATAAGTTCATAAAGGATAGAAAGCCTAAGAAAGGTTGTATACCATCTTCAGAGATATGGTATGGAATCGACCATATAGCCGACCTAACTGAATGAAAAAGCCACAACCCATTTACTTGTTGTCTGGTTGAAGTTTTCTATAAAAGGGTCAATCAGATTGAAGGATGGCCTACAACATACCCTGAGGTGGTATATTTGATAAGTAGGGCAACTGCATGAAGCTTGAAAATCAAGCACTATTGCATGTCCGCTTTCTTCCCCATCCTTGATCTTATGGCCATATCTCTACGCAAGGATAGGAGTGAGAATGCAACTAACGACTCCGAAGAACTATATTACTCATTCAAAATGGAGTAAAAAGAATCTTTTTAAAATTGGGCAGCCATCAGTCAATGTGAAATTAAATCAGAATTGCATAGGCAATAAACATTTTTCATTTGTAAGGTTTGTGCATATAATTGCAATAAAGTAAAAACAGTTGCTAAGTGATAATGATACTCACAAGTCTTTCAGGGAATAATCATAAGGAGCTTATACTGCCAACATCTATACTTCATTTCACAAGACTTGGTCAAATTGTACCCACCTCCACCCTGAGCTTGGAGACTTTGGGATTCATCCTCTTCAATCGTTTGCCCATTAGGAACAGAATCAGACTGTTCAACTGCTTCTTGTGCCAAAAGTGAGGGATATTTGACCAAGGAAAGCTTGCAAAAATGATAAGAGTTTGTCCTAAAAGTAGACAGAGGCTTCCTGCCCAACAATGAACACATAGCATTAGATCACCAGTCTATCCCAGAAGCTTGATATGGAGATGAATTTATCTTGATTTACAGCCATTCATAATAAAGAACATAAAGAACAGATTGGATACCTGGAGATGCCTCCTTCCTCGATAGCCCAGCACTTACAGGTTCCATCTCTTCCCTGGCTGTACTCATTCCATAAAACTAGTTATGAACAATTAAGTATGATTTCCAATAAAGAGTAATGAATTTTTGGCAGTGCATCACCTCACAAGTCGGTCCTCAATGGAAGGGCTAGTTGCTACACAGTACACTCCAGCCGCACCACCGTGAGCCCTGAACTAACCCGGTAAGACAAATTTTAACGAACACAATATTCAGAAAACAAGACAAACAACATCAACAAAAGTTAAAAGACTCTTTTTTAATAATTATACAGAAAAACACCTAGATTCATTCCTATAGTCTGTTTGCTTAACACAGAATGTAACACAATATAAATAAATAAAAGAATTCCTACTTTTCAATTTTTTTTTAATCATTTACTCACAAATTAAACTAAATGTTTCCATGGAAGAACAAAGGCAAGAGTGATTACCATGTGGATGAGATCGTTTTGTTTTTCCGTATGTCCCATACCCGTAGCTCTCCGCCTGCCGCCCTGTAGATCAATCAAAACTTAGAGAGAGAGAGAGAGAGAGAGAGAGAGAGAGAGAGAGGAGACTACCCAGTGAAGAGAAGAGGGCGCGAGGGATGGAAGCAAGAGTCCATAACTGAAGCACGATGACCGCGCAGGACCGCCACCGGGTCCGGCGGAGGCCGCTTACCGCTGCCGCCGCTACTCATCGTCGGAAAATTGCAACAGTTACCAGAAGAGAGACAGAAAGGGTGACTGTGAAAACTTCAAAAGCCTGTAAAGGCCCATATAAACACCTGATAAGTTTAGCCCAATAACAATTTAACAATTTTACTCCACTTACAGTAAACGCCCAAAAGGAGGCCCACTAGATTGCCCAATTATGATGTTGTTATGAGCCGAGAATATTCAATTTCCATCCCTCTCTTAGATAGAGGTTTAGACAAACACGGCAGCAGTAGGTAGTACACTCAACTGAAGAACTTTATCTTTGATTGATTGATTCAATCAATAGCAACAAATTGAAATCGCTTGATCGATCGATGGCGGCGGTGGCGTTGAGTAGTGGGCATAAGATGCCGGTGATCGGTCTCGGTGTTTGGAGGATGGAAGGCAATCTTGTACGTGATCTAATTCACTCTGCTATCAAGATCGGTTACCGCCACTTCGATTGCGCCGGTGATTAATTCTAAGTTTCCTTATGTCTAGATTAATAGCAAGAGTGATGAATTATGTTATTTGTTTAAATTGATTGTTGGCTATATTAAATTATAGAACAGCAGAATCATATACAGTTGCAGTAATTTCGGTTGAATAATTTGTGAATCTTGTTTGGTTGCAGCTGATTACAAGAATGAAGCGGAAGTTGGTGACGCCTTGGAAGAGGCGTTCAAGTCTGGGTTAGTGAAGCGAGAAGAAGTTTTCATCACGACAAAGGTGGAAATTTTAGTTACTCTATTCTGTTAAGTATTGATGATTTTCCTTCAGTAAAATTTTATGATTTTGCATTAACTGGTTTTGGGTTTAATAACAGCTTTGGAACTCGGATCACGGGCATGTGTTGGAAGCTTGCCAAGATAGCTTGAAGAAACTTAAGCTTGATTATCTGGATCTTTACCTTGTCCACTTCCCTGTTGCTACCAAGCACACTGGTAATTACTTGCACAATTGCTCAACTTTTAGGCAACATTTTTGTATTTTTGGTTTTTTCTTATGGTTGTGAATGTGCTAAATGATTCGTTTGTAAAGGGGTTGGAACAACCGAAAGTGCACTTGATGAGAATGGAGTGCTAGAGATAGATACGACTATATCGTTGGAGACTACCTGGCATGCTATGGAAGATCTTGTTTCCAAGGGGTTGGTTCGCAGCATTGGGATCAGGTTATTCCTGCCACTTCCTTCATAGAATTATGATCAAATGCTTACTTATTTCACCTGATGGATGCAAGTTCATATATAGTTTAGTATATCATCTTTGGATTCAGTTGTTTGTTGTTCTACCCTATGAATTCTAGAGTATTATCATATATAGTATAGGACAGCACATTAGAAATTATTTTTTCCTCTTGCCATTGTCTCATTAAAGTCTTCCTGTATTATTGTGTGCATTTTCTTCTTGTGTACATTTTAAACAAGTAATTTGAAAGTCTTAATCCTATTTGATCTTTTCGTGTGGATCAATTCTTAAGCTTTTTTGTGTTCTTATAATTTGTTTTTTCTCAATTTACTTAATTTTCTGCTCGTGAAGTCGAACTAAATCACTATTAAATCTACAAGAACACACCAACTTACCTTACTGGTGCAGAAATTGTTAAATTTTTTCTCTTATTCCACAAGGAAGTATTGGCTAAGTTGTCTATTCATAGCTCTTTTCTTGCTTTTTCTAAAATTATTCACATTCTATCATGCATTAAAATTAAATGATCGTTCTTACACAGCAAGAGTTTGCCAAAAATGCTAAGGGCAGAGATCCTGAAAACCTTATTAAAAGGGCATTGTATGCCTTAATGCTTTGAAACTATTTTAGAGAGAAGGAACCTTGTTTTTTTTAAACAAATCTGGTCATGACTGAAAGTTAGAGTGCGCCCTTCCTAGCATTTTATTATTATATGATGTTAGCTGTATCGAATCCAAGGGAAACTTTCTTGTAACTATTGGTACTTTTGGCAATCATGTGTAGAAAGATAAATCAGGTATCAGCAAGTTTCCCTGGAAAAACCTGTTGAAAATAATGATGTAAATATAGAACAACAGCGAGGAATTTTCTGGTTGGTGTTTGTTCTTTTGTTCGTCTTGGGCACTGTAAGATGACTTTGTACTTTGTATGATGCTCTTTCATTGGATTTGTTGCTCTGGTAATGCTAATCCAAATATATATTTATCATACTTGCAAGGCTTATAAGTTTTAGCATTCTCAATGAGAAATTGCAATGGCATTTAACATGTTATTATAAGTATGTCCAAAAGAAAGTTATCAGAAGAACATTTGACTACCTCATTTAACACAAAGTGTACAACGTCTTGCTGAAAGAAACTTGCTATAAACTCTATAGCATTTGGAAGTGATCTAATTCTAGTTTAACTTCTGTTTAGAGATAAGTTTAGACCTTCCGTAGTTTGGCTTCTACTTATCAAAGCAGCATGTGATGCACAATCTTCTTGTTTTTTGTTTTGGTTTTAATCCCTTTCAAACACAATCACATCAGTAAATCTGGTAAAGCATATAGTTATCTCACTTGCATCCTGCTAGTGCTTCTCTAGAGCATGCTTCTTGCCCTAATAGCAGGGTAACTTCAATGATTCTAAACAATGAGGTTAGACACTCACCATTGTTGGTGACTAGGCTTAAAGCACCAGTAGATAGGTTGGCTATAGTTGCTTCTTCTTTTTGTATCCTACTCTTTTGTTTCATGTAGAAGTTAATATATTTACTTTTTATGTGTTAATGCATGATTTTGTATCTCAATCCATTATTTTATTTTCTTAGGATCTTCAGCTAGTTCTATGTGGTATTCCTTGTAACCACATAAAAATTAGTCTAAATTGTTCTGAGTGCATTAACTATCCATTTTACTGTCACTACTTATTTTTGGTCCAAAACGTGCAAATTTGTCATTAGACTTGTAAGTTTGGTGTGATAATAAGAATACCAGGTGTCTGATAATCTTTTCTGACTTGAGGTTTTGTCAGCTGTATCTCTTCATCCTTCAAATACCAAATATACTTTTCCTAAGACTTTTTTCTTCAACTTCGTAATTGTTGTAGAAAACTGTTTAGTTGTATGCTGATTATCAAATATGTGAACAGATAGTGTCCTTTGTATACCATTTTTATAGACTAAGAATCTCAGTGAAGTGATAAAATTCAGAGGAAGCAATGAAACTTTGATCTTAAATGTTTCCTGTGGCAAATTATATTTCATAGAATGTCATCTCTTATAAACAGATTAAATCATTGGTCTATAATTCTCACTAGATTGTTTTTGCAGTAACTATGACATTTTTCTTACAAGAGATTGCCTGGCATACTCCAAGATAAAACCTGCTGTCAACCAGATTGAAACACATCCATATTTTCAACGTGAATCTCTTGTGAAATTCTGCCAAAAGCATGGAGTTTGCGTCACTGCACATACTCCATTGGGAGGTTCTACAGCTAACACTGAATGGTTCGGCACTGTTTCGGCTCTGGATGATCCTGCGCTTAAAGTAAGTTTGTGTTAACAAGTGCAGTTTGTCTTAATTAGCTCTCTGAATTATTTAGTCTTTCTTGACATCAAGAGTAAGTTGCTTCTTTTCAACAACATTTGATTCTCAGGAGTTAGCTGAAAAATACAAGAAAACGGTAGCTCAGCTGGCTCTCAGATGGGGAATTCAGAGAAACACTGTTGTCATTCCTAAGACCTCAAAAATTGAAAGGCTGAAGGAGAATTTTGAAATTTTTGATTTCACTATATCAGATGAAGATATGGAGAAAATGAAGATTCTTGATCGGAAATACCGGACCAATCAGCCAGCAATATTCTGGGGCATAGATCTCTTTGCATAGGTTTGTAAGTGTTTAGCGCAATAGTGCTGGGCAGGATGTATGATGTCTATTGGTAGCTGTGAAGCTCTCTCACTTTGAGTTCCCAGATGTATGAAGCGAACTCATCATTTAAATCTTAATTTCCAGCTTCACATGAACAACCACCCAATATATATCTCGCAAGGGAATGCGAACCCCATATTTGTAATAGAATTGACGTGGTAAACTTAGGAATATTTAGGAGTGTTTATTAAAAAAAAGTTTTTTTGAAAAAAAACTTTTAGATATATTATTTTATAAAATTTTTATAATATAAAAATTATACATATAATTATTTTATAATTGATATTTTATTTTAAACTTAAAAATGTATGTATAAATTTTTTAGAGTTGAAAAAAAAAAGTTATTGAGATTGATAAGTAACTTCAAACATGCTCTTAACCAGGAGTGAGGCTCTCAGCTAAAAATTAGATTCTCCCCTTGATCCTGTGATAAAATTCTGCGGCAGCTGAATGGAAAGCTGAAGAGTTGTCAATAAACACAAAGTGGCTCGCTGCAGTTTAACAAACACCCGTTGTTAGCATTTCTCCTTTGTCTTTGTGTTTGTGTGTGTGTGTGTGAGAGAGAGAGAGAGACCTGTGCTTTCATCTTCTCGCGAGCTTGCTGTGCCCCTTGACAGTTCATCCAATATAAAGGTGGTAGATCTTTCCAATCTGATGCACTGCACACAATAGCGTTGCAACCGAGTAGGATATATTTGAAAATATTTTTCTAACTTCATTTAATTTTAATTTATTATTTTATATTTTTAATAAATTTTTTTGTAATATTTTATAAATTTTAATATCGTAAAATTTGTTAGCACTTATTTTACTTTTAAAAATTTTTTTAAAAAAATAAATACTTTTGAATATTCGTAAGAACACTGCAAACTACAGTTGCAGTTCTCCTCTATTGAACTGCTAGCTTATTCATAAAGGTCAAACTGCACGAGATATTGCAAGACTTTGAGCCACTTTATTCACTCAAAATGTACCAAAGCAGAAATGTGCTTTAGCACAAAGCACGCAACTGACCTTTGTAAAAGAGGCTTCTGCGCAAATGCCCCAAAAAGAAAATATATATACTTCAAGCACAACTCGACACTAGCTTTAGCAGCTAATGATAATCTTCAAATAATTGGATAAAGAGCAGCATATCTCCCGTCATAAGTAGTCAAACTAAGAACGTATTTTAAACACTCGTAACTTTACTTTTTTCTGTCAGATTTTGAGTTCCGAACAGTTCACATATTTTAATTACACGAAAAATTTAGAAATCTACTGCGGAACTCCAGTTTTAACTTTTTTATTTGCACACTTTCTAATATAATTATATTTTTTTAATTTTCAACACATTTTTAAAAATTATTGAAACACAAATACAGAATTTCACTTCTACTTTATTTTTCAAAACACTCTACTTTTTATTTTTAACTTTCACAAAACTCAATTTAAAACACATCCTAAAATACAAAACGATTAACTCCGGTCATAATCATCAAGATGAGATTCATTAGTAATTGCTTAAAATAAAAGTAAAACCATTTGAAGAGATCTGAACCCAAGTTGATCGAAAGTAAGACTTGCACATAACCATGGACCATGACAACAGTAGGAGATTCTTATTTGCTAGCAAATGTGAGTGTGTACAATTCTGTATAAGAGTCAAATTAGTTAATTTATAAGTTTCTATATATAAGTTTATGTTTTACTTGAAAACTGTCATTTATTTCTTTTTAGATGAACCCAAGTTGATCGAAAGCAATTTACTCGAAAACTAGTGGCAACAGCATCAAAATAATGGAAGAACCCTTGGGAAGCACATAACCATGGACCATGACAGAAGTAGGAGATTCTTCTTTGCTAGCAAACGTGACAGTGTTGATGAATCTTGGCTGATCACTAGAAGATCTGAACCATCTGATTCTTGATGATCCCGGTGGGCCAGTACCAATGTTTATGTTCTCTTGTACATACATCTTTGGTTCTGCAAGATCAAGGAGATGGTCAATCTCAGTAATAATTGATATAGTGTGTTTCAGACATTTGCTTAATACATAAAATAAGATACTTAGTATCTTAACCTCCTTATCGGTTGCTCATCTAATGACCTTTCTGGTTGTATCATTTCAATGAAAGAGAGCATATCTTCGGTGCCCTCTTTCTTTTTTTTATAATTGAATTGATATAGACTACGTGTCCTATAATGAATTGGATAAAATAGACGGTCCGTTCTGAAATAAAATAGGCTATTTGCACTAGAATGTAGCGAACAACTGTTTTTTGAATGAAACGAACTATCTGTTCTGAAATAAAGCGGGCTATTTTTGCTCTAAAATAAACCAAATCATAAAGTTCTGAATAAATATAGATAATAAGTTAAATTTAGCTCATATTTTGAGCCGATTCGATCTAACCCGCTCTGATATTATATGACGAATTTAAAATTTTTCTCAAAATCAATTAGTAATAAAAAAAGTAAGCCCAAATCTTCATAAATATTATTTTAAAATTATTAATAAATAATATGAAACTAAATTATTTTTTAACGCTTATTGCATCATCTTATAGAGAAGAAACAAGATACTCGCAAGAATGTGGGAGCTTAACACATATTACCTGTCTCAAATTTCTACCCCTTGACCATTTATTCAGAAAATTTTAATTAACTTAGGCAGATGCTCTTTTGAGTCGAAAACTTGTTTAACTAATTAATTGCAGAACCAGAAACTTCTCAAATTAATTAACTTAACCGAAACTTTCAAACAATAACAGGTCTTTTGCTAAACTCTGTGTGTGAGGATTCTTCCGCAATTAATAACATCGGCATGAGACATAATTGCTATTTCAGACATTCGTATCTGGTAAAAGGAAATGACTGACATAAAGAAAAAAACTACACTGCAGGTGAATGGCACCAACTATCCAACTACAGTCACCCAACACCTGCTCAAATAATAATAATATCTTAGTGAAAAATATTTTAAAAATATTTTTAAATTTTTTTATTTTAAATAAATAATAAAAATAAGTAATAATATATTAATTTTTTTGTATTTAAAATTTTTAAATGTTTATAAAACATTATAAAAATTTATTTTAAAATATAAAAAAAATTAATATTTAAAAATTTTGAAAAATTTTGCTAAACAACACCTACACAGTGCCCACAGGAGTAGTTAATTTAATCCTTGAAGGAACAAGGTGTAAACGGGCGAGATGCTCTTATGACTTGGACGCACGACAGAAGCCTGAGATCCATCAAGTGACTATTATTATTAGAATCAAATCGTGCCCGGTTAGATATTATTATCACGTCCATTCAATGTTGGGCGTTACTTATCAACGCTTTTCCATTCAAATAAATATTTAGTTTGTCAATAAAAATATTACAATATTTTGAAATATATCATAAAATTTTTTTATAATTTTTTTCGATTAAAGATAAATTAAAAAAAATTTTAAATAAAAATTTTTTGAAAGCATTTTATGTTAAGTAATTTCAAGGCATCTCATAATGGGTCCTTGAGACCTGTTAATTGCCTTAGGATTTGAGGTGTTCTTTAAAATTTCCATCGCTACGCGGAATCTAACAATTTCGACTGAAATAAAATCAAATGCATTCACTAAATTCAATTCCAGATGACACGACCACGAGAACTTTGGTCAAGTATCAAAAATGATATAACAGAATGCAAGCAGTCATAGATGGAAATGAAGAGAGCATCCCTTATTAAAAAAAAAGTAAATAATCAAGAGTTCGAATTATTGATTGTGTCAATTTGTAGAATAGAAAAATAACATCTACGAAGAGAATCGCTCGTGAAAGATTAGTCTGTTTCGTCTCAAACAATATCAAACTTGTGATCTAATAGATGCGTGGTAACTATCCGCATGTACTTGTCGCAGACTGCACGCTCCATTTACGGTTATAATAAAAAAATTTTATTACATAATTTTATTTTTAAAAAAACAAAATAAATAAAACTTTTTTAAAAAAATAAAAATACTTTTTATTTAAAAAAAAATTTTATTTAATAAGTAATCCGAAACGCACCTCATGACAGCTCGACTTGTGCATTGCAAATCACCGAGGCAAAATTTCCATCGACACCTTAGCAAGAAACTTCAAGAGCTCAATGCAGAAAAGAAGAACATATGCCGTACACACAACGGAATGGTGGTTGTTGGCTGACCACCGATTGCCAGCATTTAGGGGAAAAAAAACTAATCTGTTGATATCTTTTAACTAAAATTAAGAATGAACTAATCTAAAGATTATGGTTTATGAATAATCTATTTGTTAGTGGTTGCGGCGGCGAAGCAAGTAACAACGTCCCAAAGTTGTATTAATGAAGAACAACAAAGGAATCAATGACGTTTGTCATCATCTAAACAATCAAATGAATGAAAAGGCATACCGCTAATTCTGCGTAACAGAGGATATTCAATTCACTCAATTAAGATTTTGCACTAGCAACATCTACATCTCTCTTCTATGTATTTTGACCACTTCTATCATCAATGAACGAATGATTCCACACAAAACACGCACTTCATAACAAACACACAGCATCTAAATCTAATCTTAAACAAAGGGTAAATCCCTGATTGCACTAGGACCCCTTTGACTGAAAATTGAAGTACTTGTACTGAAAAAGTTCATATACTGAACAGAGATAGAACGCGGACAGAGACCTTTATTCGCTCTACTCTTGAGCTTTTTCATCCCATCATCAGCTACTCTACTTGAAAGATGAGGAAAATTCTAAACCAAAATAACATAAAACAGAGTACTGAACAACAATGAATTCTAAGAAATTTGAAATAAAAATGGAGCTGATGACTCCAACGACACGATAAACACAGAAATGGCAGCAGTGGGGGATATCAGCTAACTGTTTGATTCCCCAACAACTAAGCAACTCTTCATCTTCTTCACACACTCAGGCAGCGCATGAACTCCCACTCCTCGTCCTCCTCCTCAACTCCGCTGCATCCACCGCAGTCGGTGACCTCTTCTTCCCCTTCACTCCCCATCACATCTACGCTGCTGCAAGCAGTCTCTGAACCAACACCGCACACCAAGTATGGCATTGAATGGAAGGCCCTAGCAAGGCTATGTGTCAGTTCATTGTCTTCAACATCACTGCCACTGCCACCGTGGAGACAGTACTCCTCTGCACGGCTCCTGAGAGTCTTGAACATAAGCTCAGGCTCATGCTGCATCGTACGAAGAACATCAGCACAGGAAGGACCAGGCATTGCTGTAGTCACAGCGAAGCCATAAGGCCCGTCCATCTGCAACACCCTAACAACACTAGGACCACCGAACAGGTTGTGCAGCCCTCCAAGAGCTTCCTGGTATGCACCCCCAAGGAACATGCCCAAGTAGTATCCACCTACAGCAGCTCCCATCTCATGCAGAGGCAAGCTTGAACCACCGCCAATGAACTTGTCAAGTTTTCCATCACTGTCACACGTCAGGTCGGAAAGAATACCCTTCACCGCAGGCCGCTGGTCGAGACGGTGGATTGGGACTATAGGAAAAAGCTGCCCAATTGCCCAGAAGTCCGGAATAGATGTAAAAAGAGAGAGATTGATGTGGTAAGTCCTCACTGAATCAATGACACCAATCTCTTTGGCGACCAGATCAGAGAGCCTGTCAACAGCCGCAAGGTGTTCGAGCCCAAGCATGCCGTCCTTGAACATGTCCATGCACCGGCGCTTCAGTTGTTCGATATAAACCAGAGTCGTCTCAAAGTCCCCACGGACGGCAGCAGCCCTCAAGTTGCTGTAGTCAGAACGAACTTCATCAGTCAGGCCATCAAAGAGATAGGAAATGTTGGGTCCAACGGCAACTGCAGGCTCGGCAGCAGTAGAAGACACCGCCTCGAATACCAGAACAGAGTGGTGCGACACAAGCGCTCGGCCAGATTCGCTGCAGATGATAGGATGGCGAACCTGTTTACGATCACAGGCATACTGTACCGCACGCACAACGGTAATCGCATACTCCTGGAGGCTGTATGCGACAGACATGTCGGAAGCACCAGATTGCGAGCCATCGTAGTTAATCCCTAGCCCACCACCAACGTCAATAACACGCATTCCAGCACCGAGACGAGCAAGCTCACAATAAATCTGTGCAGCCTCACCAACACCATCGGCAAGAAGAGCCGTTGTCGGTATCTGAGATCCAATGTGGAAATGCAGCAGCTGAAGGCAGTCTAACATATCAAGCCTCTGTAGCTTCCGGGCAACAGAGAGGATCTGAGTGGTGGTAAGCCCGAACTTTCCCTTCTCGCCGGACGTAGACCCAAAATGGCCGGAATGCTTGGTCCGCAGCTTAGCCCGAAGCCCAATCACCGGACGGATACCCATGCGTCGGCTGGCTTCGACAACGATATCCAGCTCTTCTTCCTGCTCAAGGACAATGATAGTGTGAATGTCGAGCTTGCGGGCAGTGAGCGCAAGGGAAACATACTCGTCATCCTTGTATCCGTTGCAGACGAGGAAAGCCTCTGGGTGGCCGCGTGTGAGGCAGCTCATTCCCAGAAGGAGCTCAGGCTTCGATCCAACTTCCAGGCCGAACCTAAATGGAGAACCAAAATCGACAATGTCTTCGACAATGAACCGGTCCTGGTTGCACTTCACCGGATAAACTCCCTGGTAGTGAGATTCATACCCGCTGGCCTGGATAGCGTACTCGAAGGCGCCATTGAGGGATTCGAGCCGGTTTTTCAACACGTCAGAGAATCGAACAATGAGCGGAAGCTGAAGTGCGAGACCACCAGCGGCCTTAGGATCTGAAGCCTTACGAACAACCTTCATGAGATCGATCTCCTGGTGGGAAAGCGTTGCAAGCCCGTGAGGGTGAACGGAGATGTTCCCGGCGGCATTGACGGAGAAGTACGGGGCTCCCCAAGCACTCACTTTGTAGAGAGCGGCGGAGAGCTCGGTATTCCAGAGATCATCGACGGCAGGAACGGTCGAAGCGCCGCCAGGGAGGAAAATCCCTGGCGCGCGAAGAGAGCCGTCCCAGGAGGAGGGCGAGGAGAAGGAGAAGCCGTAACCAACAGGTGGCAGAGTATCGACGCAAGCGAGGGCCGGCATCTCTTCCCGATCAAACGAATTGGAAGAAAAACGAAAAAATTGTGAAAATTGAAAAGAAAAGGATCGAAAATTAGAACCAGATCTGAATAAAGGGGGCTTTAAAAGCCGCCGAGGCCGAGGCCCCGGCTAACCCCCCCAAACGAAGCAGGCGAAGGAGAACGATGCAGGTAAGAAACCCTAGCCGGCGATGAGCCTGACCGGATATCGGCACGCCGAGACTTCAGAAGACGGCGGGGAAATAATTACAGATCTGAAGAATCGAAGACGTAAGAAAATCACACGAACGTCTACAACGCGGACGATGTCACCACCGCCGCCGGCGAACAGATTAAAAAAACAGGCGAGACGAAGGAAGCCCTAGCTTAGAGAAAAAAGAAAAGAAGAGAGATCAAAGGGTAGAGACTGAAGACAGGATGTAGAAGGCAGAGAGGAGATAGGGAGAGCCGTAAAGAAGAACAACGAACAACAACAAGCGAGCGGGCGAGAACAGCATGAACGGAGAAGGAGGGCCTTTTATAATGGTGATTTTCTGGTTGGGTCAAATTTGCAGTAAACTACCAACATGTTCCATAATGAACAATCCCAACCTTTTATATTTGTTATATATAACTATAACTCCTTAGAATTTGTTTAATATCAAAAACCTCCTCTGTAGTTAGTTTGTTGATGTCAGTATGTCACTACTGACAAAAAATTGATAATAGACAGAAATGTTGAAATTATTTCATTTTAGCAGTATTTTCTAAGATTGGCAATATATGATCCACTTAATTAGAGTTAGTTTAGAAAATTTGATCTATGATTGGCTTAGAATTAGAACGAATTTGACCCAATTATTAAATAAGTTAATTCGAATTAATTTGAAATTGACACACAATCTGAATTATCTTATCTTGAAAGAATAATATTTAATTTTTTCTTTCCGTATATTAAAATATTGACAATAAAAATAATCGATAATAGTAATTTATAAATTATTATATTATAGTATTTATAATTAATTATTATTTTCATATCTTAGTAAAATAATATAAGCTGAGAATTATAATATTATCGAATGTATTACTATGTAGGTATTTCTATAATGACAAAATTTGAATTTCATATAAAAGCTTTTAATAAAATTTTGTTAGATAGCTATATTTATCAAATTTTTATCAAAATTATTAGTATATATTTATAATCATAAATTTTCAGCTGTTAATATATTTTTTCAAAAAATAAAAATAAAAATAAATTTTTTATATATTTTAAGGACTAATTAATATACTAAAGAATGTATATTTTGACCGATATTCATTATATCTCGTTATTAAAAATATTGTACATTTTCATTACAAGATCTTATAATTTTGCTAAATTTTAAAAATTAATAATTAATAATTAATAATTT
The DNA here is from genome assembly GCA_019914995.1 of Acanthochlamys bracteata. Lineage (NCBI taxonomy): Eukaryota > Viridiplantae > Streptophyta > Magnoliopsida > Pandanales > Velloziaceae > Acanthochlamys > Acanthochlamys bracteata. The sequence continues at coordinate 8,187,259 of CM034128.1, forward strand.
TAATTATTAAATAGATCGATCTGAATTTAATCAGATTATTAATAGATTGGATTAGTATTAGACAAATTGACCCGTATAAATTCATAGATTAGATTAAGTCGAACAAATTTGATCCGGGTATTAAATAGATCAATCCGAAATTGACTCACTGAATCTAAATTGCCACCCGTAATTTTTTTTTTTTTGAGATTTTGATTTGGCAGCCATATTAGTTTATGTAATTGGCAAGACATCTGATGGTGGTTGTTAAAGTTATCCTTCAAGTATTGCATATTAAATTAAAATGAATCTATAATATTATCTACCAGGCTTTTGAAATTTTATTAAATTCCATTCCAAAAACTCTATTTTATTTCATAAATATTAAGTAATTTTTTTAATATTTTAAGAAAAAATTAAAAAGTTAAAAAATATAAAAGATTGTATTGTTATTATTATTATTTTTTAAATTAAAAATTAGAGTTTATCTTTTAATAAAATAAAAATACTTTTTTATTTTAAAAAAATTATTTTAAAAGTATTTCTAAAAGACTCCCAAACTACAGCTTTTTATGAAGCAATTGTCAAAAGATAAAAAAAGAAAATTCCCTTATTTTGTTAAGAATGTATAGAAATTAATTTTAAACAAGAAAAAAAGAAAAAAAAAATATCTGGTGGGAAGTGGAACTGGGAAACTCTATTAGCCAAGCCTTTGTTTACTTCCGATCACAACTCCACCTCTTAAGAGCAACAAGTTTTGATTTTCAAAAAAATAAACTTTATAAAACATAAAAATAAATTTAAGTGGGCCTTTATTTTATTAAATTAAATTTAGAGATACAATTCGAAAAAAAAATTTAGAAGTCGAAATAAATATTAAATTTTCATAATGAATCCAAATAACAACTAACATATAACACACGTTTAAAATTTAATTTTGAAAGAAAATAAATTTGAACTTATGGAACACGCTATAAGTGGATGTTTGAAATAACTTTTTTTATTATTTTTTATTCTAAAAACATTTTAAATAAAAAATTCTATTCATTATTTTTTCTGAAAATAAAATTCATTTAAAAATATTTTTTAATACTTTCTTTTATAAAATATTTCTACATTAATAAAATTTTAAAAGTTAAAAAATATATTAAAAAATATAATTAATAATTAAAAAGTTTCGTTTTACTTTTCAAGTTAGGTCTCCTATAAGTTTCTTCACATCACGTCTGACCCCACAGCTGACAAATTGTCACGCCTGTCAGTTCTGCAGGAACCAATCGTTGCAATTGCCAGTAATTATTCTATGTTCCATCTTACAAAAGTTTTTAATTTCTTAGTTCCTGATTCCATTTTATTCGGCCTCTCCGCGTCGGTTTGCCGCGTGTTTGGTCTCAGACGACCCCACAAGACGCTCTATGTGGATCCCACTTTCTTCTCTCCAGAAGCGCTCCTCTATCAATGGTCCCAGATTACTCCTCGTTCAATCCAGAAAACTCCGAGACGGTTTGACTTGAAAATTATACGTAACAAAAAAGTTTTTATTATATATTTTTTGTTTTTTAAAATACAAAAAATATTTATTTCAAAAATATTTTATATTTAAAAAATTTTATTTTAAAATTACTTTTCATAATGTTCCTTCATTTCGACGGTGTGAACTTGAAAACAGGAACTACAAATTTAAATTGGCTATGATATGTGAACCTGAAAACGGGAACGAGAAATTTGACCGCGCTTGGAATGCTTAGGAGATTTAAATGGAGCGGCGACGTGTGTGGTGAATAGTCAGAGAAAGGGCGGTGCACGTGGAGCGGTTACTCTACGGCCTTGTGTTCTCTTCTGAATCTCGGGACCTCGTCTAATTTGAAGAAAATGCTGCCGGTTGGATTCGAGATTGGGCATAGGACGATGAGATGTAGGCCTGACATGTTGACTTGAATTTGGGTCTATGAGTTCAATTTTGGTCAAGTCACGGGCGTAGGCCGCTACAAGTTTCTATATTTGTCACCGTTCTTTTGCTGCTAAAGAAACGTTTAATAATAAGTCACGGTAGGCGTGTTTCCATACCCCATAAATTTTATTTTTAAAATAAATAAATAGTTTAAATTATTATAATAATTTATTAAATATAAAGAATAAATTAAAATGAAAAAATTTTCAAAGGCATCATCAAACAAATTTGATTATATGAGTTTTTTATTAAAAGAAAAATATTATGATTTTTAATTTGTTAATGCCAATGTAAGTATATAACTCCCTTCCTCCGTTAATCGAAATTTAAATAGGCTATGCCGCTATGTTAAACTTTCTGATAGGAGAATAAATGTAAGAAAAGATTGTCACATCAATATTTATTCTAATGACGTGTTTGAGTAAATATGAAATTTAAAATGTGAGTTAAAAATTTTAAATTAAATAAAATATTTAAATATTAATTTTGTATTAATATTAAAATAAGAAAATTTTTTGATAGAAAAATGGGTGAACTTTTATTTCATACATTACCTAATTTTGTTTTCAATATATAAAGACTCTAAACAAAAATCTAAGCAATAAAAAAACCAGCTGAAATCAGATGGCTGGTTATTTTCACTCGTACTAATTCTTTTTCTTCGTTAGTTTAAAGAGCGCGTTTGGTTTAACTTTTAAAGAGCTAATTTTTAACTTTTTTTTTTTTAATTTTATATTTTTTAAACATATTTTATAAATATATAAAAAATTTATTTAAAATTTAGAAAAGATAAAAAAATTTTATGGAGTGAGATTTTTTTATTATATATTTTTATTTTTTTAAAAGTAAAAAAAATAGAGCTCGTTTTTTAAAAAAAATAAAAATATTTTCTATTTTAAAAAAACTCTATTTTATAAACACGTATTTTAAATATCTATAACTGAATTTTATAAAAATAAAAAAATAAAATTTTTTGAAAAATAAAATAGATAAAGTAAAAATATAGTTCAGTATTTATATTTTAATAAATTTTGAAAGTGTATTAAAAATTAAAAAATATAATTATATTAGAAAGTTAATATTAAAGTTTCCTATGTAGAAATAAAATTTTGAATTTTTTTATAACAAAAATATAAAAATATTTCAAAATTAAAATCTGACCCAAAAAAAAATTATATATATTTAAAACACACCTAAGCATTCCCAAACCGTCCGAAAGTCTTATGTTACTTGTCTGAATTGAGCGAAAAGTACTGCCGTCCGGAAAGTCACCTTTCGTATATCACTTCAGATCCAAAGTAATTTTCAGCCAAAATATAATTTACATTTTCCGTCACAAATTTTAAGGTGCTATTTGAATTAATTTTTATTTATATTATATTATATTTTTTAATTTTATATGTTTTAAGATTTAGTAATATATAAACTTTTATAAAGTTTAAAATATAAAACTTATGTTATAAAATTTATTATTATTATTGATTTCTAAAGAAAATAAAACTTATTTTATAAGATTATTAGTTAAATTCTTTTTGAAATCACTTTAAACTATTCTTTAAATTTTTAAGAACTCGTTTTCAATACTAACGACGTATTTTTCTACACTATAAATTTTATTTTTAATAAAATAAAAAATTTTATTAAAAAATATTTAATATAATTATAAAACTAATTAATTAATATAAATTAAGTAAATTTTTTATTTATTAAATATTTTAAATTAATATTTTAAATTTATTTCAAAATAACAGTGGTAGGAGATCAGCGAAGACCGGTGTATTTTCTATCGGAGTCATTGGAAGACCCCGTACGAAGCACGCCTCGACTTAGAGATTACCCTTTTGATAATTTGATTAAGAGGCGTTTGAAATTACTTATAAAATAAAATTTTTTTAAAATAAAAAATATTTTTATTTTTTTAAAAAATAAATTTTATTTTTTTTATTTTCAAAAAAATAATAATAAAAATTTTCATTTCATAAATTTTTTTATATTTTTTAAATTTTTAAATAAATTTTTATATATTTATAAAATATATATTAAAAATATAAAATTAAAAAAAAATTGATAAACAATTTATAGTAAGATGTGCCAAACACCCTCTTTGATAATTCCCTACGGGCGACGACGATTGCAACGGAAACAAAATAGTCGGCTCTCTATTTTGGTGCACGTCTTTCTTACACATATCTATAGAAAAATCAAAAACAATTTCTTCTGGCCGTCGCTTAATTCATTATCCCGGTCAAAAGAAAAAAAATTTCCGTATTGAACTTTGGTTTGGGATTCTTTTTGTTTTCAGAACAACTGAATCTTATCAAAACAAAAGAAGAAAAAGTATAAGGAAAACTTTGGCAAATGAATTTCAGTATCACTTTCACCTTCCCTGTTGCTTCCTATAATAACAATATAAAGAAGAACATTATTTTATTAGTTTACTTGCACAACACATATCATGCAATCTGAAGTGTTCTAGTGAAAGATAGAAAAATCGAAAGCTCATAAAATCTTTTGTGAATCTTCGATATGTTTTGACCGTTCAAGAAAACTCGCGAAGGCTTTAAAATCTGAAAATTCGAACATGTAGAATTTCTTTCGTTAATTTATAATACTTCAGCAATGAAGTCAGTCGGCGCCGTGTGGAAAAAAAATTGCACCAGCCAGACTCAATAGACGCTTCAAATACTTCTTCTAAGCAACTAACATTTTTTCTTGACGATGTTGTTTACCAAAATTTTTCATACCAAAATTTGAGTTCATCAGAATTTTCAAATTGTTTTTACTAAAAGTTTTATTTCTCATAACTCATTTTTAGTATATTTTAAAACTAAATTATAATTTTAAATTGTAAACAATAAATATAATAGTTAAACTTAACTTTAATAGTTATTTTTATTTAACACACTTTTCATAATATATTTTTATAATTTAATTTAAAACAAAGTAAACAAGTTCTCCAAAAATGTTATAAAAGACTTTGCAAAAGTTCTACGATACATAAGAACGAACTTTATATTTTGATTAAAATAATATAAAAATTACTACAAATAATTACTGGTATTCTTAATATCAAGGTCATTCAAACACTATATTAAAAAAGATTAGATATGCTTTAAAATTACTCTAATTATAATAACTATTCTGAAAAAAAACATTCCTCGTAACGTAGCAAAATCGAAAACTTATTTTGCCGTTGTTTGCAGTATCAATTATTTATAATTATATATTTTAATTTATATTTTTTATAAATATTTTATAATATTTTGTAAAATATATTTAAAAGGTTTTAAAATAAAAAAATTTTACATTGTAAAATTTTATTGTCAAACAAAATATATATTACTTATTTTAATTATTTATTTAGATCTACATAATAGAATTTATTTTAAATATTAAAAAATTTTTTATTTAAAATTTTATTGTATAACTACTAAATATCATCTATATTCAAATGTTTCGTATTTTATTTCTTTTTTGAGTAAACCGTTTCTAATTTAATTTTCTACTGACAATTGGCTTTTTTGAATTCTTCAAAGCTAATTGAATCACTATAAATTACTTAGAAACGTTTGGAAATATTTATGAAATAAATTTTTTTTGAAATAAGAAGTATTTTTTTAAAAAATAAATTTTATTTTTTTTATTTTCAAAAAAAAAAATATAATAAAAAATTTTATTATATAGAAGTTTTTTACATTTTCTAAATTTTTAAATACTTACAAAATATATATTAAAAAATATATATTTAAAAATTAAAAAGTATTATTGTAGAAACTCTAAGGGACAAAATTTACAGCTCCAAATACACGCGCGTGACTGTATGTTAAACACGTTTGGGCAGCTAATGTTTACCTCTTCCAACAGAAAAATTCCTCTAAACAAACTTCAAAAGAAGAATAGTGACAAATGGCTTTTGTTTTGTTCTTTTTGATGTAGCTTCTAAAAATTATATCTGTAGATTATTTGCTTATTATTAAAAGCTTGAAAAGGTTATGCAACCAGAGGCGTATGGGGCGTGTTTACCGACGCTTCAAATTTATTTTTTTAAAATTTATTTTTAATATAAAATATATATATATGTTAAAATAAAAATTTTTGTTAATAAATATTTAAAAAATTTTATTTTTAAAATTTAATAAATTAATATATATTTTTATTTCTTATTAAATATTTTTAATTTTATTTTTTAAATGGATATTCAAAAAATTCACTTTATCTATAAGGTAAACATGTCCTTGATATTTATTTTAAAAAATAATTTTTAATTTTTAATTTAATATTTTATAAAAAGATTTATAAAAATTTTGAAAATTTATTTAAATATTTAAATAGTAAAAAAATATTTTATATAATAATTTTTTATTACTTATTTATAAAATTTTAATAAAAATTATTTTACAAAAATAAAAATTAATTTCGTTCAAAAAAAATTATTTAAAATCACTTCCAAAACTACTGATTGAGCTTATAACTAAATTCATGATTATGTTGGATCATTAGTTGAAAATTTTGTTCGAATGAGATTTATGAGACCCACTCGAATCATTGATAATCATTGCCCGCGGATGGCACGTGGTTAGCACGCGCCTTGTATTTATTTATAGTAAGATTTTATTAAAAGTTTATATGACTTTTGAGCAAGTTTCTATAGTAATTTTATTATTTATAATTTCATTCAAAATTGTGTAGTTGTGTTCGAGTAATTTGCAACTATACAAGCTCATTCCGGTTGGCTTACCCAATAATACAATTAGATCGGATCAGTTCGAGTAAGTTCTAATAATATTGGTAAAAACGATCAAATTCTGCCGTAGAAAAATTAACCTGGCACGATTGGTAATCCAACTTTAACTTTTTTTTTAAAACTATTATTATTATTTTTTAAAATAATTTTACATCATTAACGGTCAAAATTAGATCGGTCAATAGTTACTTTTACTAAATTAGTGGTCAAAATATGACTTTTGAACAATAGTTAAACTTTGATCATTGATCTGACAGACATACTGCATGCCGAGCCAAACTTTGGTCGATACTATCCATTTGTAAGAACGAAATCAATATGATTCTAGTATTGTTTACGGGTTGGATCGGCTCGTTCAATTTGGACTATTTTTGCATCTCACTTATAATTATCATGTTGTGGATCGATCAATTGTTTTGATATTGAAAGTGTACGAATTGATTTAGTAGTATGAGATCTCTTTTTTCTCTTTATGATTGCCAGTAAAGAGTATATGGTTTGCCATGAAAAGTAAATGTAACTCCATATCAACATTTTTGAAATGGATAGCCCGTTTCGCATTGTGTTTGAAAAAAATAATTTTTAAATTTTATTTTATATTTTTTAATATATAAAAAATTTATTTAAAAATTTAGAAAGGATAAAAAATTATACATAATAAAATATTTTTATTACATATTATTATTATTATTTTAAAAATAAAAAATAAAATTTATTTTTAAAAAAAATAAAAATATTTTTTTATTTTAAAAAAATTTTATTTTATAGGTATTCTAAATACTCCCGAAATCTTTTCTGAGAAGACGGGAACCATGTAGTTTCATGGATGATGAATCACAATACAATTCACCTAAAACGACCAAACATTGCATTGTGAAGCAGTGAGAAACGCTTGTAGCTTTGCATTCAACTTTGGCTTCCAAAAGGCAAAAGCACCAAAAGCAAGTGATTATGAGGTCCTTTGAGATTGTTTGATATAAGATGCTTTTTACAAAGAAAGCTTTTAGTAGGATTCTTTTAAAAAAAATAAACTTGTCTTTCTAAGTTTTAGCTTAAAAAATTATATAAATACAAAAATTAAATTTAAAAATTGTTTTTGAAAAAACTTATCCATATTTTTTAATTTAAAAGAATTAAAATATAAAGAAGATTTTTATAAAAAAAATTAAAATTAAAATAGAGATCAAATAGATACTTAAAAGTACAGCAAAATATTGTCAACGTCAATCAGAATCTCTCTTATTTCATTGTCCATGGTGCCAAAATTAGGTATTTTTGAAGAAGATAAAGTGTGCACACATACATACGATATGTTTTACTCTTTATTTGCAAGGTCCATATGATAATTAGTGGATTTGCTCTTATAAAAATTCAAGGCCATTCAAATTCTAAGTTTTTGGCATATGAACTAAAATTACGTCTCTTGGTTGCCAATATGAGCTACTCTTGATCCTTGCATTACTATTTTATTCTTTTCAGCAAACCATTAAAAAAAAAATCAATCAATGAAAACAAAAGTTTTTACATGGAGCTATGGAATCACAACCACTCCAATTAAAATTGTAACACCAAATAAAGCAAAAGCATATTCCACAAGCTCTTGTGCCTATGAACTATATTAATTTCCTACACCTAACCTACCTATGTAATTAAATACGCATCTAATGGCTAATGCAGTTTTCAAATATAAAGCTTAAGCATGAAATTGTGAGCTCCACATTTCTTAACATGATTGATTTATAAAGTTTGAATTCTTGCAGTTATGAAGATGGACATCTCATTTATCACTAACAAGAAACATGCCAATGTTCCATGCTAACACCATTACAATGCCTGCTCTGTGTACATAAATCTTAACATATAACTCCAGCAGCTGAACTTTTGAGATTCTGAAATCCATTAGACAGATACATACACGTGCATTTTGGTTGCAGGAGGCAAAAGAAAAAGTAACACGAACACATGCATGTGAAATTCTCGCCATGCCAATTTTTTTGGTGCAAAATAATAACCGGATGCATTTGAATATGCATATCAAACAGTTAAGCAATGCTGTTTTTATCCAAAAGAAAATGAACAAGAAATGTGGAAGTCATAGACGCATGTCACTCGATCCGGGCTAGAGATAAACTCCCGAAGGAAACACGTACAGACGCACATCTAGAAGTATTCAAATTATAAATGTATAAAATGAAACTTATTCTGGTACAAATACAATCAGTAAATGATCGACTGTGTTTCACCAAAATCCGTGTTTCACGTGGTCCAGGAAATGTAGACAGCACCGAAATCCCAAAATGTCTATGAAAATAAGCATAGGAAACTCCTACCAAACCTTATCCAATTCCTATTGACAGCAAGAAATTATTTTCTTTTAAGAATCCAGGAAAACAATTCTCAGTATACCTCAAAGACATGGACTACTAAATACCTGGCGTGCAATATTTTCTTGAAATTGTCGCACTTTTTCTGATTGTATTTATGAAAACAATTGCCATACTACTACTAGCAGTGCAACAAAATGCAGTTTTAGAGAAAATATCTAGAAGCTACTGAATTATGGTAAAATGCAGCCAAGTCTGCAAAGATGACAAAACTTACACAAGCACGATAAGCTTGACGTCTTCTTCATCCTTGAAGAACCAAAGCATACATCTGCTGTAGGCACACGAAGTCAACAAATCACTTAAGTCTCTCAGGTTACCAGATTTGCCGATGAAATCAACTCTGCCATGAAGGAGCTACAATAGTGAAACATTGTAAAACTGCAATTGAAGACCAACTACATCTGCCTGAAATGGAGATACTATTCTAGAAAGTTTTGGCAGACACTTATATTCTCTTTCAATTACAATAAATCAAGGGTTACCCATCCAAGGGATTGTGACCTTTTTCGAGGAGCAACATCTCCATTACATTGACAGCTTACCAGTCCACAAGTACATTCAGCAGTTTTTTACAACAATTAGATAAAAGTTGCTGGAACTGGAAACAATGAAACTTATTGGCATACAATGTGTCCAATTGTCGCAGCAGTCTCAAAAACTTGTACAGATATAGAAGTAGTAGATATCTTAGAAATTACAAGCACGTGCTTAATCTAACTCAAAACAAATCAGGAGCAAAAAAGCCAGAACAATGGACCAAGTAATACCAGAGAATTCCCTTCCCTTTACCATCATCACCTACTACCATAGTGTTCCTCTAGTCCGCTCTTGATTGGCCTGCACGAGAAGACAATATGATCCCCACAATAAGGCCATAAAGGGCCAGTGCTTCAGCAAAGATGAGGATGAGGATCATTCCAACAAAGAGCTTGGGCTGCTGTGCATTGGCTCTAAATTCAAACAAAATCAGAAGTTAGCTAGGATTTGACACTTGCTTCTTTTTACATAGCCTTGTAAAGAAATAAAGCAATACAAGGCAGCCAAGATACAACAAACAATGACTGATTTCACATCTCCTGATAATCAGCCACTAGCCAAATTAAGCTATGGAATTCTAGAAATATTGCATTATTGGGGTCAACCAATCATTGTTAAGAGAAAAAATCATTCAGCATAGTAGTTAATCAAGGTCCTTCTCAAATATGACTCCAAACACATAAAGAATACATATATCAACAGAGTAGAGGCATTCAACCGCAAAATTGTTTGACATAGTCTGAAATGTGGAAACTACAAATTGATGAGCTTAACAAGCTACAACTATACAGCTTTGCCTGTTTTATCCTTTATAGCCCCTAAAAGCCACCCACTCATAACATCTAGTCAACAGATGAGTTCGAACACATTGTATCTCTAGGGCAACAATTTATTGTATATGTCAACACTGTAGCATCAAATTTGGCATTAAATGGTTTTGTTTTCAACAACATACACACCCAACTCAATTCAAATTTCTACCACTTCAACTACGGGTCTGAAATAGCCCCCGGAGTAGTATCAGAAAGCTGATTACAGCTTATTGTTCTAGCATTGATCTCATGAGTACTTATATATCGCATCAAACTATCAAACACATGAACTAGATTCAAGCTCTGAAGGGAGAGTAATTGATCAAGAAACATTCACGAAAAATACTCTAATGCAAGTTTGGTGATATGATGACAACCTCATGCATATAGTCAACTCTTACCCAAGCTAAAAATGATGTTTTAAATGTTCAGAACGATCCAAGCAAGTTGTAAAAACTACTGAGCGCAGTTTCAAAAGACAAACTCCTCAAGGCCCACATAGTCAAAATTATAATAACTAGGTCAGAAGCTTTAGAGTCTAAACCTTTTGTGAAGACATGAATTAAAGCCCCGTATGGATGTAGGAACAAGTTGACCCAAGGTTTCTCAAAACTAGACTATATACTTGTATTTCTGTAGGATTAAAATTAAAAAGGGTTTGATTACAACCCAAAAACCCACAGTTTTTCTTCTTACAAAGAAACAAGCCAGTACAATTTTACGGAAAAATAATAAAATTTAATAATTTTCATAACATCTGAGTAAGAACATGAGAATCTACAATTTAATGTACAGCATTGTCTTTTGAAATAATTCTTTTTAAGGGCACAGCTTGTGTTCCATCAACCGGATGCAGGACAAGGGTGAATTTCTGATAAAAAACTCTCAGTTGTAGTAATCATCAGATAATGGCAGTGATGCACATCTCATCCTATGTTGTTGCCGCCATCACCACCAACGACTTAATGGAAGAAAAGAATATCAGCAAGACAAAGGAGAAGGCTCGATAAATAATAAACATCGATAGAAAAGAAGACCAAAAGAAGAAGAAAAAGAAGAAGAGGGCAGGAGGTATTAACGGGCAATGACAACTCGGAGTCAAGAATCTAAAAATGGTGAAAAGAAATACCCAGCAAAGGTGGAGGAAACATACATGGGAAAGGTGAGGAGAAGAAGTAAGGGTCAAAAACATAATAGAATACCGAGATTGAAAATAATTCACTATAAGTGGATTTGTTTTATTTTGTGTTTAAAAGAATTTAATGGAGTTCATTCAATTTTGAAAAGTTATCCAGAGAGTTTTAGGAATTTTTTTTTCCTGCTAAAAATTTTGAGAGTATACCCTTAAAACTCTAGTTTAGATATGGAGGTTGAAAATAATACACTATAAGTGGATTTGTTTTATGTTGTGTTTTGAAGAATATATTGGAGTTCATTCAATTTGAAAATTTGTCCAGACAGTTTCACGAATTTTTTTTCCTCTGCCTAAAATTTCCAGAGTATACCCTTAATACTCTAGTTTAGACGGGTATCCAAGGGCCTAATATTACCAAATTTTCATGGTATTCCCAATCCTCAACATTATCATAGTTCATGTGTAAATTGCGAGGTTCTTTTCATATTTATCTATCAAATAACTAATACTGCTAATAATAGACCAGCCAATAACCTACTCTGATTGTGAGCCACTAAATATTAGATTGGGAGACAATGCATGCTAATTTAGATAGCCGCCATAACGAATTGGTTCCATTGGCATAAAAGAGCCTTACAAAAAGAGGTGAGAATGCTCCGACAGTCGGTGACAAACAAACAATCCATAACATTGGCCTCACTACTAATTATACAAGCAGCACCTTACAATTTAAAGCTTATGTGGCAGATGTTCAGCCTTTAGTAATCGGTCTATAATCAAATAAAAACAAACATTGCTTCGGAGTTAACTTATTCATTGAAGATATAGGAGCGGCCAACCACAGATAGTTGCAAATGAAACCAAAGACAGCAGCAGAGAGGTCAGCCTCTGCTAGGGGATACCTTAAAGACATAAACAAAGATGAATATGTATGCATCTCTATGAAGCCGAAACACAAGCCAGTACCAATTCTAGATCTATTTTTGTGTCCAAGTTGAAGGCAACAAAAGAAAAAAGTATGGCTCTAGAGACATTTCTCCAGGAATGGTATAATACTTGTACATTTAGACCAGTACAATAAATCTATGAACCGCTTTAGCACTTCTAAATTTCATAAAATGTTTCAAAAAAATAGTTGAACCATCAAGACACTCTATATTCAAAGTGGCACGAAGATGGCACTCAAACTTCCATCTTCTAAGAACCATATGAATTATACATAAAAAAAACTGAATCTCTTTGATCCTACATCAACTTGCACTCTCAACAAAGCAAATCAAGGGCTATTGCGTTTAATATCAACTAAAAGGGAAGCTTATGCGGCTGGTAAACTACTACTCTGATAATACAATTATCACGTGCCTACCGCCTAGTTGAGTAACACAAGCTACTTAGATCAAAGTTCACAGAAAAGGCAAACATAAGAAAGGGAAGTAACAAATAATTAAAATTCACTTCTTCCTGTGAACTTCAGATTACTAAAAGAACACTCTATAGCTCTAGAAACTTCAAGCCTCTTCTTAAACTTGTTCCAAATGAATTCTGGATAGTTGCCCAAAGCAAAATTCTAGAATTAAGTATATCCAGCAAAAACTAAGATCTACTGTATGTCAATGACATAACCAAGGCCAATCCCTAACAAGAATAAGTGATACTAACATAACCAAGACCAGTCCCAAAAGGTTAGCCTCATACTAGGTTTTGATTACAAACTGGGAAAGTTAAGTGTCTGTTTGGAATTGCTTATAAACTAATTTTCATTCCAACTTTTTATTTCATGTTTTCCAATAAGCTTTCTACAATATTTTACAGAAATTTTTTAAAATTTAGAAAGTACAAAAAACTCTATGTCGCGAGATCTTGTTATTACTTCTTTTTATTTTTGAGATTCAAAAAGTAGAGCTTGTTTTTCAAAAATACCTTTCATTTCAGAAAAGCTCCTATTCAAAAGCACTCCCAAACAAATTAAAATCTATAATACTGCAGAAAAGACCAACAAGATCCAGAAGCACTACCGACAAATTAACACCATACTAATTGGAATTTAGGGTGATACAACTGAATAAATTAACACCACACCCAACAAACTAAAATCGGAATCCTAACCAAACATTGCCAACGTCCACAGTTAAGGTTGCACTCCTCATTAATTTAATAAAAACCTTCATTCCATTTCGATGAAACTGTATCCAAAAGGAAATACGAAAGAATATCACCTGACACCAGCATCGCCAACGATTCCAATAGCCATGCCAGCGGAGAGACCAGCGAGGCCGCAAGCGAGACCCGAAGAGAGATGAGCATAGCCATCGAAGAGGTAGTAAGACTTTGCTTTCGGGTTGATCCCGGTACTGATAATCACGGCTATAATAAGCCCGTATATCCCGAGAACTCCAGCCATAACAACAGGCACGATCGATTTCATGACCAACTCGGGCCGCATCACTCCCATCGACGCCACGCCGACTCCGCTCTTAGCCGTACCGTACGCCGCACCCATGCCTTCAGATCGAAAACAGTAAGAGAAATTTAACTAAGAATTGAAATTATATAGAGAAGAATTGAATTGAAGAGATTGATACTAGTACATGAGAAGACGAGAGCAGCAGCAGCGCCAAGGAAGCCAAAGAAGGGCGCGGTCTCGTCACCGCTGAAAGTCGACATCGTTCTAATCTCTGATCTCCGCAAGCAGTGACCGGATCTCAGATGATTGAATTGTTTAGCTAGAAATGACAAGAAGAGAAAACGAGGGAGGAGGTACGACCGAAAGATCAGACAGCTATACAGAATGAGCGCAAACGCGAAGGTTCCTTTTGCAAGATGTATCCTCTAATAATAAGAAGAACAGCCATACAGAGAGCTTTCCGTTTCCATTTACAAGTACTGGACTTCAATTTACATGAATAAGAATTTTGTCCTATATTGCTTGGCGGGCCTTGTTTTATACTGGGCGCGAAGCCCTGACTCGCATTTCCTTTCTCATCTCTCATGTCATGAGAAGGAACAGTTGGTAGAACTCTTTCGTATTTCTGCCGCCATCTTTAAGTGTATTTTTTTTTACATAGAAAGGAATTTCCCTTTTACTAAAAAATCATTTTTAACTTACTTTTTATTTAAAAAAATATAAAAAATCACTTTTAATTTATTTTTTAATACAAAAATAATATATTATTTTTAACAATACTATTTCTAACAACTCATTTTGCTATGTTTGGTTCGGTTGTTTATAAATGAGATGGAGAGGAATCGTATGTTGTGCTTGAGTTGCAATGTATTGTTGAAAAGAAAGGTGGAAATGGAGAAGTAGGAGGGGAGGGGGGGGTTCTACCGTGCATGAGTAGAACCATTATACTTCGATTTCGGGTAGAATGTAAGAGATAGAGAGTACGTTTGGCTTAGCTTATAAAAAAAATAGTTTTTTAATTTTAATTTTATATTTTTTAATACATATTTTATAAGTATATAAAAAATTTATTTAAAAATTTAGAAAATATAGAAAAATTTTATGTAGCTTTCTATTATATATTTATATTATTTTTTTGAAGTTAAAAAATAGAACTTATTTTTTAAAAAAGACAAAAAGATTTTCTATTCTAGAAAAATTTTATTTTAAAAATATTCCAAACGTCTCCAGAATTGCTGGCGCTAGAGTTTTCTCATTCATGTCCCACGTTTTCGTTCCCCGATCGCTCCCGCGCTCTCCGCACTAGCTCTCGCTCATGTTCGTCGGCGACCAATCTTCGTTATAGTAGATCAGCACAAATTAATATCTGTCTATTTTTCGCTCGCTCCCCTATTCGTCGGCGTTCTGTCTCCGTAATACCTCAGTCTTTCTTCATTTTCCGATTGCAGCTAAATCTTTTATTCTCTCTAATTTTCTTTTCTTCTTCTTGGACTTTATTAGTTTCTCAGAATCTCAGATCTGAAATCTTTTTTTTTGTTTTTGTTTTTTTTGTTCCTGCTGAAATCGTGAGAATGTTTGAAATCGAATGTCATCTGAATCTAATTCATTGTTTTCTTCACTCCACTTCCTCACTATAATAGCTCATGGTATTATAATTTTTTACTTCCCTCTATCTGGACAATTTTGTTGCTAATGGTTTGAGTTTGTTTGGTTTTGTTTGTCGAGTGAGTTTGATTTGTTTAGTTTCTGTTCTTGAATGTTATGGCAGGGTAGTGTTGATTAATTTTGTTTGTGGACTGGTGATCATATGATTCACATCTAATCTGGAAATGATGAACTTTCTTTTTGCTTGTTTTTCTTTTAGGGTGAAAGATCAATGCTTTAAATTCATTAATTTAGTTTATCAGGGATATACAGTGATTCTAGTTTTGATTGTCTACAAATTATTCAGAGTAGAATTAGATCTTTAATTTTGTTCTTCTAGTGGATTGAATCTGGTAGGTGATTATTGCTAGTTCAAATAACTTAGTGAAAATCAAATTAATGACCAACTTAAAATATCTTGTGTGATTATACTTTGTCAATCTACTCAGATACATTACACTGGCAGCAAAGCTTGATTTTTATTAAGAATCTTGATATTATGCCACTAGTTGGTAATGTATTATGGTAACAAGTAACTTTTGTTGATGATATAGTTGGTTGAAGATCTGAACAGGTGTTTCCTGTGTCATTTCACTGTCCATGCAGGGTCACCTTCTACAGAAAGAAGAAATGGTAAACATCTCGTTTAAGTTATTTATTTGCAGTACTAGCTTGATGGATCATCTTGCGTGGGTTGCTATTCTATGGATGCATATGATAGTTGAGGGAATTGTTAGAGCATGAGAGCATATGCGGTTCCAGAACAGCTCCCCTATGCTTGGTGTGGGAAGTCTGTGATGTTGAAAGACATAGGCATGCATATAGTGCAGTGCATCATTAAAGCTGATATTAAGAACTAATCTTGTGGTTTATTATAGAATATTGTATTTTTATGTATATAAAAAAAATATTGATTAAATATTTTCATTCTTAATGAAAAACTTTTGTATTTTTCTCGTACTCGTATTGAGCTTGCTCCTAGTAGACATAAATGTAATAGATGAGGAGTTTTAAGTTTCAATAAAGTATGAGTGTTGGTTGTCGTTATTTTGTCACAGTAACTTTTATATATCATATTTAGAGTACTTTGTTGGGCCTCCAAGTTAGACTAGGCTCGGATTAGTAGCGTGTAGGACTTGATGGGTCCGAATAAAAGACGGACTAATTTGATGGGTTATGGCCGGATTAGTAGCGTAGGTGTCTGAAATAGTGCCCAAGTACAAAACGGGCTAGCTAACTTGGAGGTGGACCACCAACTCGCTTTGAATTGGGCTAAGTGGATCCTGTCTTGGTGGGTTTAATAGTCCATGTCCCTTAATAGTCCCACATTTGCTGGGTGCTGGAATATGTATGTATTTATAAGTTGAGGATGCTAACCTCTAAGAGGTTGGCCAATTCTTTTAATGTTGGGACCCGATCCTATATACTTAAATAAAATATGTATTATTTCTTTTAACTGGATCTGGATGTATTTCATTGTTGAAACGAGTAATATAACGTGATTTTGTGAATATAATAATATGATTATTACCATGGGTGAATCAAAGACTTTGCAAAAGGAAGACAATGTAACATTCAATGCAACTATATGATAATATGCTTAAAGAGATTAAAATTTTTTTTTTTAATAAACCACTAAATCAATGAGTATGTATTGAAAAACAAGTTAAATTTTAATTGAGATTGTGAGGCCAAAATTATTATAAAAATATGCTAAACTTAAAATAAGTTAAATTTTAAGTGAATTTATAAAACTAAATCATTTACAAATAAAATAGTTCATTATAAAAAATTACATATAACAATAAAAGAATATTTTAGTCCTTTTACTCACTATTTATTTTTTATTATTTTTCTAATCTAATCTAAACATAATTTATTTTTACACTTTTTTCCTTTACTAATTTATCCAAACATAATCAAAAATTTTTTCTTCCGTTCCTTCTTCTCCCTTTTCTATCTCTTATTTTCTTTTTACTTCCTCCTTATAAACTTTTCATCCAAACACACCATAGAACTCACTTTCAAAGTCAAAAAAACGCATCTTAAATCTGTCTCAGTAAAAATTATTGATCAGATGAAGCTTGATTATAGCAAATCTGGTAACACGTTATGGCTTTTTCTCTACTCTGTTTTTCTCAATTGATTTTGATGCAAGCATTTATATGTCCCGATTTCTTTTTCTCCAACTTCATATTTTCTCTCTCTAAGCTAAGTCAGGTCTGTTTTAATTTGGAGCCGCTTCTCTATATTCTGATCGACCTGGGTATTTTTCTATTCGAATAGAAGGAGTATTTGTGAAATACGCAAAGACTAAAATGATTATGATGTGAAGAAGAGTTTTTTTCTCTTCTTCATTTCGAAATTTTACGGAGATGATCATTATTGGAACCCATAGGTTAATCTTGATAATAATAACTATTAAAAGTTATAGTTTATAATTTAGGTGAACGAATAGTTAAATACGTGTAGATCCAAAAGCAAAAAGAGAGTATCAAGAGAATCAACGTTTGCTATTATACAAGAAGAAATTTATCATACAAAACAACAGAAGAACAGCTAACTACTTCATAGAATCTTTCTAAGGAATAATCGAAAAACGCTAGTTATTATATGGTGCTATTCTTAATTGATTAGATAGCCGAAGAAAGATTAGTATTCAAAATAAAGTCAAAGATAGACTAAAGGTTCAACAGTGACAGCCGACTACTTCGTTGATATTTAGTTACATTAGTGTTGACAAATTAAGCTTAAATGCAAATTCCAAGAGAAGTTTTGAGCATGATGTAAATGAAAATTGAATCCGATATTCTCAACAGAGTTAAAGCATTATATTAATTAAATTTCACATAAAAATTTGAACAAAATGTCAACAAATTCAAACCATGAACACACTAGAAAGTTGCTACCATAGTCACATTACTTATAGTTCGCATGACGAAATCAAAGATGAAATTCAAACTTTATTCAACAAGGTCTTGTTATAATTCTTGTTGCAAAGAGTTATCATTCATAACATCCACTATCATGTGTAAGAATACATTGGAGATGATAACAAGAAGAAGACATTACACTGAGCCAACATAGATGATTACAAGATAAAATTATCATATCACACTTGGCATGTCAGAATTGATATTACTAGAACATCAAAGAAGCAAAATCTTTCTATTTTGATCATTCATTTATAGAAACAAGTCCACAACTTCTAATTATGAGAGGAATATTGTAACAACTCACTTTGAACTAGCTCGAGCGCGGATTGCAGTTGATGAGAAGAGTTTGAAGAAGCGTTCTCGATTGATTAGATTTTCTAAGAGCTACAGGTGAACAACCGGAAAGACTTAGGAGTTTGGAAAGTTGTTGGTAATTCTTCTTGTGAAGAAAACTAGTTAAGATAAGAGTGTTTGGGTACAAACATATTTTGCATTGTAGCACTTGTTATGAATTAATGAATTTTACTCATGGTTAAGATGATCGTGAATGTACCAAATTTTTGACAAGATTACGTAAAACTCTTACTTATGTCTTCTAGTTGAATGTTCTATTTATTTACTTACATTTGAATCATTCTGTAAAGCTTAACCTTCTTTGGTGTATGGAATAGTTAAGCTTCAGTTGGCTATTTATCAACGATTCGCAAATTGTGTGCATGGAAAGAATCATTTTAGTTGATTACTTTGTTGCTGTTCAATGTAAAACTTTATGTTCATTTTTTCTTTTTGAATTTATGTTGTATCAATTCAATTTATCCGTCCCATGTTTTAGTTAATTATGCAGGTGTTCCAATGGTTATTCTTTCTTTAATTTTGGACATAAATGTTTACTTAATTTTATATTTTACTAATTTAAAATTAATTTTTATTTGTGTGATTCTTTGTCACTAATAAAAAAAATAATTTTCACTTTTAGTTATAAGAATAGGAATTTTCAGTTTGCTTGGATTGATTTCAAGAGGCCAAACTGTGAAATAACTTTGCGTTTGTCTGAAATTACTTAAAATAAGACTTTTTTAAAGTAATTTTTAATTTTATTAAAATTAATTTGTCTATTTAACTTAAAAAAAATAATCTCCTGCAATAAGAAAACCCAAGGTGAGAGATTCTTAATGCATTATCCCTCATGCAACTTATGGTTACTTGTGATAAAAGTCTGTTAGATAATTATGATTATAATCATATTTAGCATGACTTTTTTTTTTTGAGTTGTCAACTCAGTAAAACGATGTATAGGGCTATAAAAAGTTTTAAAAATTTTAAAAATATTCATAAATTATATGTTATGAAATTATCATATATTTAATTTTTTTAAAAAGTTATAAAAAATTTTATGGAAGGCTCTTTTTTTTTTCAAGATCCTAAACATGGCCTATATTCTTTGATCTAAGCAATGTCCTAAGCTTTAGTTGCAAGTCCATTGATAGAATATAACAAGCACTATAGTTCTCTTTCTTTAAACAAATGAACTTGATATTTTGCTATTATCTTTTACTTCGAAAACAAAGCTTTATCTCTTTTTGACAAATAATTGTTAGCTATATTTGGCCATTATTTTATTAATATTATTATATTATTTTTTCTGTTGTTGTTGGTCGTATTTATTAATGGATTGGTTAGACTTCAGCGGTGAATGCAGCTCATTACAAGGGAAAGATTCCATGCTGTCAAACCAACAAAACAAATACACAAAAGAAAATAAAAAAAAGAGAAGCACATAATCTATTTATTTTACTATTCATAATGAGAGAGAATGATGTGGAATAGAATACCAAATTTTTAATCATATATGACCCCTAACTAACTATGAGGGACTGTCATTTGTCTACAGCAAAAAAATGGCGGTTACAAGTGTTGGATATATAAAACCACTTTGTATGTGACAATAAAATACAAGACATACACATAATTTAGTTCAAACAGATCGAAAACTCGATTCGGATAGGAGCAGGCTCAGCATGACTCGTATACTCACAAAAAAATCTGAATAGGCCGACCTACAGATCGCAAGTAGGTGCTGGTTATAGCTCTCCATAGCTTAGAGGTCATGATCGAAGGATAATCTCAAGTAAGAAGAGTGCAATTGCATATGGACATGACGAAGATTGGATTTGTTAGAGATCTGACGACCACAAATAATTGTATGATAGGAGAATATCGAGTTAATCATTGGAGACAGAGTAGCAAATGGATTTGACGATGGCAGGTGAGGGGGAGTCATGCAGGGGTGAGATCCTATTGACGATTTGAGCTTAGATAGCGAAACAACGGAATAAAACGCGTAGGTGCGGACCCAGTAGCAGATGCTAGTGCGGGCCTAAGCGCTTGCATGTTGAGGGTGCACGCATCATGCGAAAATGCACAAGCAGCGCACCCGCGAGTGAGTCTGCTAGCGCAGGTATGAGTACTTACAAGTGTAACGTATACACACGTAAAATGTGTGCTTGATGCATAAGCTCGTGTTGGGCCGCGTCTGAATGGGCCAAATTGGGTCCAGCCATGTTAGCCTTCTAACATAGCTATATAGTAAGAGCGGATTTTAGTCACGTAATAAGTGTGTTTTGTAAAAATAAAATTTGATTAGAAGTAGTATTTGATGGAAATAGATTCCGAATGATAGTTAAAGCATGTGAGTTAAGGGTAGAAATAAAGTTTGGTGTACAAATAAAAGTGTAGTGCTTAAAATTTGGATAGAAGAAGTGATTTTCGTTAGCAATTAAAAAATGCTCTAACATTAATTAGGGTTTTAATTAGAATTGTTTTGCGTGAGCAGCTATCATGTATTGGAGTTGTAAGCACTAGCATAAAAATACAAAATGGTGTTGGATGACGTGCAAAGATTTTAGTGTGTATGAGGTAGAGAGTTACTAGTATACTAGTGCGCCGATAACAACAACGCGTATATGGGACATTGTGTGATATGCACATAATTTTTTTATGCTAGTTGTAATTGAGTGTGTTTTGCTTCTAAGAAGAGAGTCAATAAGAGAGTGTTGGTTGTCTCCAATAGGAATAAATGGTGTAATTTAATTAATGATAATAGATATTTTTTTACTGTTTGTAGATTTTTTCTCAAATTAATGAAAGTTTTTTTACGTAATTGTAATATTTTATCATATTTTTTAATTGTATATTTTTGCAAGATGTCTTTAATACCTAGTACATGACGTGATAGCTTTATTTTACGGATATTAGATAGTACGTACAACTAAAATTTATTTTTAAACTCTCATAACTCGTTAGTTAGTCAGTGAACTAGAGAGTTTCACTTACGTGGTCTCGCTCAGTGGACTTATTTTGTAATTTTTTAGTATATTTTAATTATATAAAATAAATTTTGTGAAACTAAGTTTGGTGAGATGGATTTCTATACAAAAGTGAATTACAGATGAGTTAAGTGAGTTCTAAATAAACTAAAATATGAAAAGTGACTTCAAATTGAAAATTTGATAAAAGAAAGAATTCGTGCAATCAAACATACACTTCAACAAAACTAGTTCACTTCTAAGCAAAGCGGTAAGTTTAGTTGATTCACTTGAGTGACACCTGGCAGTCAATTCCTTTTTTTTTTAACGATTGTTAGGCAGTGCATTTCACACTGCTTTTCATTCCAACAAAATTTTCAAATTTCTGGTAAATCTTCCAAAGAATTTTATTTTATTAAAGTTTAAAATTCTCAATTTTATATATAATTTTATTATTGTAATAAAAAATTAAATTCATAAAAACCTTTTCAAATAATTTTAGAACTTTTTCTTTTTCATTTTAATCACTCCAAAAAGTCCCCTTCCTCTTCTATGGATTACCCACCACAACATCTCGTCTCGTCTCTGTTTACTTCTTCGTCGATTCTCTTTCTCTCTCTTTGACCTGTACTACCACTGCGCGCGCAATTGCTCGCTCTCTCAACGGAGATAAGCCATAGTTGAATTCAAATTAAGAATAAGAACAAGGAGAAGAGAACGTATTCGTTCTTCGCTCGGCAATTGCTTTGAGCTAGGGTTTGTGAAGATCGCAATCTCGAGATAGATCTTGGGTGATTGAGGTTGATCCACCGAGTTGGAGTTATCTGTTCACAATGGAGGTTGCCGCCGGCCGCGGCGGACCGATTTCTGCTTCTTCTCCTCAGCCTTCTAGAAAAGAGTGGCGAGCTATCACTGACCACTCATTCCAGCCTAACGGCAACGAGGTATTGTTATACTTCTCTAAAATGCAAAAATTTTGTAACGGGTTTCAGTTTTTCCCCCTTGAATTTGTAATGATCAGTTTTGCTTTTGATTTTGTTTGTTGTGCCGTAGGAGGCGGAGCATGTGATATTGGGACAATCTGAAGAGAGGACGATATACGAGGTATGTATGAACTGTTGATTAGTGGATTCTAGTTTTTCTAAGGTGTTATTAGGAGCTCTTGAGTAATTTTGGGAAACCGGAAGGTGCAGGAGGGATCGGGCCCACCGGAAGTTGACTTTTGTTCAATTATAATTAACGGAGGGCGATTAAGTGACAACATGCTACAGCAAAGGATTCATGATGTTTCAAGGCAGCGGGAGGAGCTGCAGCAAATGGAGATTGAGCTGAAAGCGCAAGCAATTGCACGGTCGGAGATTATAGAGATGCAGAGCAGCTTTGAGTTACAGATTAAGGAACATGCTGACAGTGCTGCCAGACTAAAGGTATTGTTTGTTTACTTATAAGCTTCCGTTCATGGCCTTCTTCTTTATTGACAGACAGTTTCTTTTCTTATTTCTGAGGAACATTATCTTCAGGAACCCTACCCAGACTTCACATGAGAAGCTTTTAATGTGCATACCTTCTTCCTATAATGGAGTGAAGCACTATCTGAAGTTCGAATGTAGATTGTGTGCTTTGCAAATAAATCATGTTGGATATTAATAGCCCATCTTCTTTATCAACAATCTGAGTTGTCAAGGAATAATATCTTACATGGAGCAATTAGGAGATTGGCTCCTTGTTCTTTCCTTGGTAGGGATGTCTGCAAGTTGAAGTCTTTATCTAGTAGGACTTGTATGTTATTTGTGCGTTACACTTTTGAACTCTATATTGCTAAATTGAGGTTGTGCTCATGTTCGACCAATTGGACTTCTAATTGCCAAAAGCAATTTGATACACAGGAGCAATTACAAGAAAGAGACCATCATATACATGAGCTGGAGCTGAAACTGGAGGAGAAGGATAGAGAGCTAAGCGCTGTAAAAATGGACAATGAAGTGGTTAGATTTTTTACCCTTATTAAGTTCTTATGTATATGGCATTGTGCTGATTCAAATTCCATATATTTACACTTTCACATTTGTTGTACAGGCTTGGGCAGAAGAGGAAGCCTCCTTAAGGTAAGCATCAATATGCAGTTGAAGTTGCACAATAAGTAACTGAGAATTGTTAGAACGACAGTAAAAATTTTCTCTTGTAACATTGTTCTGACCATTCTGTGCTTGAAGTATTTGAAAATTCCGCTATACTAACTTGCTGTTGGTGATACTTGGTTGGTTCGCATGCCAGATGAATATGGGAGATGTTTGTTCCTTGTTATCTTGCCATGTTCTTACTACGTGCTCTTCTCACCCTCTCTTTCTTGTTCCTTCTTGAGGTGTTCCGGCATAAATATGGTCTATGAACACAGTAATATGATAAATTTGGTCTATCGATTGAGGAGTAGAATATATTTGCACATGTCTTGGGCTTTAGCACTTTGGTTTGACATTTAAACTGAAGGTCTTCTTTTCTAAGTGATGTGCACTGTGTTATCAGTTCTGCACTTTGCTCCGTAAACTTCAAATTGCAGCTGTTGGGTTCCTGAACTTTGAGTTGCGGCAGAGTCTAAATGTTACATTAGCAGAATGACTTCCAATATGCACATTTAAAAACATTTTTTCTCTAACTTCGCACAAACTATTCCTAACTAAAATGAGTTAAGATGATGATCTAATTTGAGGCTAAGCATTATGTTCCTCATTGCTACTTTAAAAAATGTGGAAGAGTCAGAGTACACATCTTTTCGATGGCCAAGGACCCTCTATATGAACCCTTTGTGGTTTCTTGTTTGTATTCCTTTTCCACTTTGTTGAATTAAGCATCTTTGGTGAATTTTTGCTGAGAGATCTTATATTGTTAGTTTCAGCAAACATTTTGTTTTAAGTCATTAGCGTTGTTTAATTATCTTTTATATAGTTGGTGGCCGGAATTCTTTCTTGAGCATATTTTTAACTAGAATTATGTGTTTTATGTTGGATGGTTGTAGAAGAGAACGTGATAACTCAGAGTCTGAAAGAGCTCAACATCTTCAACAAATTCATGACCTTCAGGAAGATATCAGAGATAAGGAGAGCAAGTTTCTTGAACTGCAAGATCAGGTTTTTCATTCAACTACCTTATATTGTTGTTATTAATTGATGTCTTCGCTTTAATCTTCCTTCATATACTCTTTCCATTTTTAGAGTTTTTTTGTTGAAGCCTTTTCTTTTTCACTTGTAGTCTAGTGTAAATCACAGATTATAAGACTGAAGAACTATCATATTACATCATATTTGTTTCAAACTCATATTCAGCAGTGGTAAATTTTAAAACTAACTTTCCGTTCATTGCTATCGTCAGTGGATGCTGTCTCTTTTGTATTTAAGAGTGCATCATTTCCTTCTTTCTGAAACAATACTGTTTGAAAGATTTTTAAAAAAAATTTTGGGCAATTTTTGAGTAGTTAAAATGCTTACTTGCAGAACACAAAACTCATGAATTCCTTGATGAAGAAGTGACCTTTTGTGAGGATGGATAAAGTTTGATTTTCATATATATATATATATATACATAGTTAGGTGCAATACAGGTGTAAGCATCTTGTTCTTGTTTCCCACATCAACAATGAAGGTTGGCTAAAAAAATCCTCAAGGTGGCAGAGTGCATGTTAGTAAAAATTGGAGTTAGTCTTTAGGAAGATTAGTGATGGTGTTCCTAGCATATCCAACAGGTAAAAATAGATGCTGTAGAACAAGAATCTCAAATGCAAAACACTTTTGAGGGTTAGCATAAACATTAAGTTTGAGTTGTCAGGCTGATCGAAGGCAGTAGATACCTGCATGTTAGTAAAATTGATGTTGGCCTTTAGGAAGACTAGTGATAATGCTCTTAACATATCCAACATGTAAATAGATGCTCTAGAACAAGAATCTCAAATGTAAAACACTTTTGAGGGTTATAATAATCATAAGTTTGAGTCTCAAGCTGATGAAGGCAGTAGATACATGCATGTCAAACACTAGGATTCTGAGAGCTTACCAGTAGTTGCTTAAAAATCTAGTGGTCTTGAAGAGAAACCCATGGTAACTACAACTACAACTGAGCCTCATCTCACTAGGTGAGGTTTTGAAAAGTACTCCATGATGTTGTCAAGACATTCTTCCTAGTGATTGTTACTTGACTAATCACCCCTATGGAGGCATTTGCTTAAATGTGCTGTTTTAATATTTTCTAACAAGTTTCCTTAATTACTTTTGGCTTGTTGAGGTTGTACTTCTGCTATACATTACTTATGACTGCTATGATTATAGATATTAGCATAGCTTTATTCTCTGACATTTTTCCTGTGACTGCTATATGACATCTCACTTATAGCATGCCAGATCTAAGGTCCATTATGTGAATGTGTATTGCATTTGGTTCTTTATCTTTCCTAAAATCCTCCAATGTCCTAATTTCAATTTTTTATTTATGCTAAATTTAGTTAGTTAAGAATATCAAAGAGAAAGCTTGCTGAGCTAGTTTTCTCTGCTCCAGTATAGAGCGGCACAGGATAATATTGTCTTCAAGGACGAACAACTAAGGGAAGCACAAGCTTGGATGACTCGGGTCCAGGAAATGGGTGCTATGCAGACAACAACCAACCAAACCTTGCAAGCTGAACTGCAAGAGCGTACAGAGCAGTTTAACCAGTATTTGGTTGGCTTCCAGCGTCAGGTTAGTTTCATTGTATGCAAATTTTTGTGAGTAAACTTTTTCTTTATTTTATTTTAGGAGAGTTAATATTCATTAGCAAGAACAATAGAGTGTAGAGTGTAGTATCTTTTGACATGACAATAAGCTCTGAAAGTGTAATCATGCTTTATGTGACATAGTTTGTGGAGATGGAGAGGCACCATTTGCAATTTATACAACAACTCCAACTTGAGTTAGCTGAGGCAAGGAAACGGAACGGAGTCTATTCGGAAAGTTCACAAGGGGCTCATGGGAAGTCTGGTGATAGATCTACCCAAGGAAATAAGGAAAACCAGATTAATTTGAATGCTAGTGGCACATTAAATGGGAGCTCTAGGTATGCAGCCAATGGAAATGCAGATGGGGCGTCGTCATATGTTGAATCTATCAGTGCATCCATAAAGGTAGGATGTCGATATAGAAATTGCTTTTGTTGTTTTATTGAAACCAATTGTTGTACTTCAATGGTAGTGCTGTCGCCCCCAACATAAATTGTGTTAGTTTAAATGTTCTCTGTTTGGGTATCTCTGTTTCGTTCTTTTTGTGTAAACAATGTTAGCCCTGGCACTTTGGTTTTATTGTTTGTCATTCCATGTTTTATTGCTAATGCGTTTTGTAGTATTTTCCTTTACTTACATTGCCTTATTTGTCCTATGTCTGCAAGGAAGCTCATTCCATAAGAAATTATTCCTTTGTAATTTCTTTTCCTGGAACTCTTTTCCTCTGCAGTTCTTCACATTTGTATGCACTTCTGTGCATTCTCTTAGCAAGGTTCATGGCATGATACAGATTATAGTGAGTTGTTCAGATCTTTTCCTGTGGATTATAAGTTACTTTTGTTTGGCAGGCTGAGCATGTTCCTGGTGTGCCCTTTGCACCTTCATCCATTCTAAGGATGAGTGGCTTTTTATCGCATGGTCAGATGGCTTCCTTGCAGTCTTATATCATACAACCACAAGCTGTTCAACAGCCTATATCATCTCTCAGTTCTGCTATGCTGCATTCTCATGTTGGGCAAAGCCTGTCAGATTCTGCTATTCCTGCTCACCAGCATTGGCAACATGAACAGGTAATCATGCTCCAGGCTGTGAATTGCATCTCTCCATTTTGGGCACTTCTCTTTTTATTACTAAAATGTCTCTCACCTTTCTCTAGGCCGTCTCTGATGTAGCAGTGCTGTCTCTTGACAACAACAATAAAATCTCCCAGGTAGAACAGAATGTTTTAAGATCTGAAGCTCATTATGGATATGAAGTTCCAATTAAAAGACATGCAACAAATACAGACTCTGTTAGCAACAGTATCGACAAACAAATATCTGATCCTGTCTTGAACGAGGGAGGTGAAGAGGTGCAGGTAATGGCTCGATACATCCCCATATGACTGGCAATTGCATGATGATTTTTAGAGTCTTTTCTATCTGCTCCCTGTTGAGCTGTCCATAATTGGGTAGTTAATGATGAAGTTTGATGCGTTGGCAGGGTACTGGTAAGGGCTACAAAGTATTGCAAGAACCAAATGATAAGTTAGTGTCAGGTTCTCAGCTTCACGTTACATTAGGATCTGATCCATCAGTTCAGAAGATTGAGATTAAGGTTTGACGGTTGTATATACTGAATTCTGGACATAACAGGTGTACATCATAATTGAGACTTTTCTCTGATGTAGTTTGCTAGTGATATTTTATTTATTTCATTCTCCAGATGCAAAATGAGAAGTCCACTCCACCGAATAACCAACCTCAAGAACAATCATTAGCATATGGGCAACAATGGTCAGGATCAGATGGAGCCATTTCCGCGTTTGAGATGAACTCTATAAATTCTGATAACTCCTCTGATTATAGTGCGAACATCACAAGGTCAGGTGACATACCTGTTTCAGCTGCTCATACATCAAGCACAGTGATATCTGGAAAGATGGAGCCCAATCTTCTTGATGAAAGATCCCTCCTTGCTTGCATCGTCCGTGCAATTCCTGCAGGAGCTGGAAATGGGATCAGAATTAACACAACTGTGAGTTTAACACGAACATGTCATTTGAAACCTATATGCTGGTTATGACTGTTTGATTTTATGCATTCGCCCGACTGAGTAATGGTTTTCTGTTTCACTGCTCTCTTATATGTAGTTGACAAACAGACTTGCAAAAATGCTTGCTCCTCTGTGTTGGCCTGACTACAAGAAACATTATGGGGAACTGGATGATTTCATTGGTCATCATCCAGAAGTAAGTTTCTTTCCCCTTCTGTTGTTGTTGTCTGGATTCTCTAATGCTACTGTTACATGCTTCTTTATTTTCTTCAGTTGTTTGTAGTCAACGGCGAGTTTATTCGTCTGCGAGATGGAGCTCATCAAATTATTTCTGCTACTACTGCTGTTGCGAAAGTTGCTGCCGCTGCTTCATCTGCTCCATATTCCTCGGTATTGCCCTCAGTTGCTGTAACTCCTGCTGCACAGATTGGTCGACACAGAAAGGCACCAGCAGGTGATTCCAGAAGCAGGAATTCATTTCATTTTGCTCAAAGTTCTGCAACAATACCTGTCGATTTGAGTAGTAAACCTTCTGTAAGTTCTGTTGTGGTTACTCACGCAAATGGTACCGGATTTAGCTTCGTTCAAGGGATATCTGATATGAGAATTTTGAGCAAATCTAGTTCTAATAAAATATATGGTATGCAGAATGAAATGAGACCATCCCAGTCATCTGTAAGTTTTGCAGTAGGGAATAGTGGAAAGCTGGAGAGACCAATGCCCATCTCTTCAGGAGGCAAAGATATAAGTAATGGGAGGCAAGGTTTTGGAGGAAGAAGGTGCTTTTTAGTTGAAATTTTTATTTGTTTATCATTCATCTTTTTGAATTCTTCTTTTCCTGTTGTACTGTTCATTCACCAAAATAGACCTTATTTTTTCTTTTTGTACTGATAAGTGATCCTCATTTAATCTTATTTAAGTTTGTTCCACTAGGATCTATATTTAGAAGATAGTAAGTCATGGATTAGTTGTATGGTCAAATCGGTCTAATAAGGATCTATCTCGATTTAAAAGTTCCTAAAGCTGAAAATTTAAAAGAAAAAGCAGGCCTAGACGAATTGTATGGTCAAATTGTTGAACTTCGTGTTTTCGCGTGCAATTTTCTTGATTACTCTTTAAGCTACTTAAATTGTACAACATGTCAACATTTTAAGCAGCATTTTGTACTTTAATGATTTCTTTGTAGATTTTAAACTCTGTAGTATATAAATATTACTCATATATCTACTAACATGTTTGCTGTGCTTATAATGAAACTGCTAGCTTAAATAACTTTCGAATATTGCAATTAAATGCTTTTTTGTTGTTTGTTTGCTTCTGTACAGATACAAACACTAAACATGAGAGACTAACACTGCACTTCATAACTTTTTAAACTGCAGGTAATTGGGTTGTGAAATTATGCAGTGCCAAAATATCTGATGGAGCTCTGAGCTGTTGATTACAATTAGTCTTTTCTTTCGGGAAGGGTTAATCATTCTGGCTGTCATGAAGGTCCTAAACTCTGTCATTATTTTACTCAATTTTAATTATTGATAGTGTTGATCCTTATTTACTTATGCATTCTATTCTTGACTGAAAAAGGGACACAGAAGGCTTTAATCAAATAGCCTAGAGATTAAAAGCGTACTATCTGCGCATTACCATTTTGAACACTCTGTCTTGTGACATATGTTTAATGAAGTTTAGAAAGTGGCAGGCTTGCGAGCATTTTGTTCCAAAAAGCAGTGTTCACTTAGTGTGAGAAATGCACTCAAATCTCTTATGTATGTCATTAATGTGCCATCAACTTGGTAAGATCTGGCTTTGAGTGTTGGGTTTAACCTTTAATTTAGCATATAACATTTATCCTCGGGCTATTTCTATGAGCCAAATTCTAGGTACATTTAATTAATCTCAATTTTATGTGCTTTCGCTTTATCATAACTACATTGTCACGTGTTTTCTGCTTATAATTCCCTATTATATCTTTCCCTTATCCTGCTATTGTGATGATTTTCTTGCTGTTTCGCTGCCCATCGTACCATAATTGTGATTGCATGCCTTCTCTTTGCACTAGTTGATGTCTTCTATCCTTATCTTGAAATTTTTTTGTTTTGCTTTTCTTTTAGAGCTTTTACTTGATGTGATTGTTTGACTTGAGGCGGCAAAAACCATCTTTAGGATAGACCCATTTGCACCTTACTTTGGGTCATAGACTTGAAAGCATCAAGCTTTTGGTCTGTTAAACATGAGTAACTTCCTGGAAAACTGCTGGTCTTTGAAGTTATATGATGCACTTTTTTATTAGTTTTTTATTTATTAAATTTTTGTTCTACCATGCATCTTAACATTTATATGCCCTGTTACTGTGTTTTGTTCAGCCATGCATCCTATCATGTAGTATGCCTTATTCTGACTGTCATCATTGTCATCTTTGCCTTCACGCAAATGCGGGTGTTGTGAAGCTGAAGTCATGGTTGAACCTATAACAGGATAGTCTTATATATTATTGATGAATCACAGAATTGTAAATGTTTGGGATAGGGAATTTAGTATTGTTCTGGAGTCCGGATGGAGCTGTTCCTTTTTATTTAACTTTGCTGTTGGTATAGGGGATGTCTTAACTCCCAAATATTCTTGATTGTTGGTATAGGGTTGTCTTAACTCCTATATGTCCATGCTAACTCATATTTGAATACTAGTTCAACCATGGTTAGCTTCCGCTTTCCTTGAGCTTATGAACAGCTCTATAGCCCGCCCAATTTGTTACTTGGTATATCACGTGTATGGCTCTGTTCATTACACTTTTTATTAGAAATGAAACAACAGTTGCACGAGTATATTCTCAACTCGAGAACTTATGTGATACGTGAGTGATGCAGTTGTTGTCAAGTTTCCACTCAAATCACTAGTGTAACGACCGTCTTGATGTTTAACTGTGAGCGGCTTGATGTGGTTGTTGAACACGGTCAGAACTCGGCACCTTTGCTGCTGCTTCACACTAACTCTTTCCTTTTACGATTTTCTGTTCAGCTTTTCCAGGCTCCCAACATTGTGTCCTAGTATTGTGCTATTGGCCCTTAACGTAAGATCCGAAATTCTTCCATTGACTTCGGCTTTAAGAATGGCTTTTGCATTTTCTTTGATAGGAAGAAAACAATTATATTATGCGTTTTCTTTTTATGAAGTAGTTAGGAACATTAGAATAGAACCGTCTGTAGTTGGTATGTCAGTGCTGTATTGGTCAAGCATGACATTATTCGAGTAGCTAACTAAATGATGATTGACGTTGACTAAACGTCTACGCTTCTTTCCGTCGCATCACCACAAGTACGTTGGATGCAAGCAGCCGAAGGAATGAGAGAGACGCACTGTTGCCTGTTCTGTTACGGTGCATGAATTTCCTGTCTAAAAGAAATAGATCGACTAACTACCAAACTTTTGAAGTCCTATTGGATTTTATTTTCGAAAATATATTTTTATCTTTAGTATTTGCGTATATTAAAAATTTGGACCAAGAAGTTAAGCTTCTAATTACAAGTAATCATTTTAGTTGATACTTGTAAGCACGTCTTTTATTTGTAAGATTAATGACTTAATTAGTCAGCCAACTTGCAATCACTTTCTTAATTGTACACAATAGCATCCTTCCAAATAATAATCAAAGCTGTCACGGTCCTAACCCGCGACCTTTCCTTCTTCATCACTTTACCTTCTTCTACTCCACTCCTATAACCAAAACACAGCTACCACCTGAATTATGTAATCAAACACTAACTGTACCACTACTTGAAGAACCATGAAACCAGATCAACAACGCCCTAGTTCTCCTTCCTCCACCAGAGTTAAAGTTCTAGTAGCTAAAGTACCGCCTCTGCTTGTCTTTCTCGCTGCCGGCTATATTCTCGGCTTCCTTACTGCCTCTTCGAACCAATCTTCTCCTCCATCATCGCTGCTTCCAGTACACCTCCATAATATCACTACTACTACTGTTGCCCATGACTCCTTATCCCTCTCTCCTCTGGCTGCCGTCAAGAAAGAAAGAACCATCACAACTACCACCAGCACGAAGACCTCTTCTGCTGCGCCACCGCCGCCGCATGATCTTCTAAGGTTTCGTAACAAGTGTTCAGATCCAGTTGCTCATCAAGATGTACTGAAGACTGTATTGGACAAGGTTTACGAAGGTGTATCACCTTACCAAGACTTCCCGACCAAGGAAACCGCAGCGCTACTTCTTCCACCATCCGATCGACCACGCGGTTGGGGATCCCGGGGCACGGTGTTTGCCGACTTAATCTCCAGCGTTGGTCCAAAAGTTATCATCGAACTCGGGACTTTCCTCGGTGCTTCAGCTCTCCACATGGCTTCACTTACACGTAACGAATCCACCATCATTCTCTGCATCGATGATTTCCGCGGGTGGCCGGGATTCCGTCAACGGTTCAAGCGTGACGTTCCACGCGCTACACACGGTGACTCATTACTTCTGCAGCAGTTCATGGCTGGAGTGGTTCACGCGGGTGAGACTGAACGTGTTGTACCTCTACCCTTCTCGACAGCATCAGCGTTGGCCGCACTGTGCGAATTGGGAATCTACGGTGATCTTGTTGAAGTAGATGCAGGGCATGATTTCCATTCTGCATGGATAGATATTAACATGGCTTACGCCATTTTGCGACCGGGAGGTGTGTTGTTCGGGCACGATTACTTTACTAAGGCCGACAACATGGGCGTCCGGCGTGCGGTTAAATTGTTCGCTAAAGTTAACGGAATCCGAGTCACGGCTAACGGACAGCACTGGGTTTTCTCGCCGAAACCGAGCAACAGAAACGACAATATTCTTTCCTAGTGATCTGTCAGTGTTCATTGGTCAATTCATGATCCTGAAAATTTCTTCCTTGTGGAGATCAGTTGCTGGAATGAATGAACTGCAGATAAGAAGCGAATTTGCCTTGTACTTCTAAGTTGCACGAGGCGGAATGAACACCGCAAGGTACGACAAAAGATTCAACACGTAAATAATAGGTCTTAATTTCTGAAAGCACGCAATAAGAATTTGGAGTTTGGACACATTTATTTTTTCTCTCTTAAATCTTCAAATTTTTTGAAAACATGCCCTGAATTGCGAAAGCGGTATATTGTATTTGTATTCATTTGTATGTATAAATATATATACAGAAAAAAAAGACTCTTTGCTAGATTTCTTTTTTAAAAAGCACATCCTAAATTATGGAGAGCTATTGCAGACGCTAAGAGTGAGATCCATATTTTTTACATATCAAATTACTACTTTAATTAGTGATTGATAATGTTTTTTTTTCCTTTTCTATATAGAACTACAAATAATTACCATTTGTCGTTGTCATACACCAGCTGGTTGATAATGAGATGGGCTTTAAATGAGAAGGGCTATTTAAAGCTCTCCTGCTATTAACGGATGAAATTATGTGGTATTTAATAGTGCTTATAAAATAGAATTTTTTTAAAATAAAAAATATTTTTATTTTTTTTTAAATAAATGTTATTTTTTTATTTTTAAAAAAATAATATAAATATGTAATAAAAAGATCTCACTAAATAAATTTTTTTTACACTTATTAAATTTTTAAATAAATTTTTTAAATAATTATAAAATATATATTTTAAAAATATAAAATAAAAAATAAAAAAAGAGCATTCGGGAAATACAATCCCAAACGACAATCAATCAATTTAATGGAAGTTTGAGATGAAATATCAGTTGCGCTTAATTGCAGGTTATTGTGGGTCTCTCGTTATTCCTGGTTAGTTGGTCTGTGTTAAGGCTTTGGTTGGGTTGCTTATAGGTATTTTTGGGAAGTGCTTTTAGCTCAAAAAAGTTTTTCACATTATTCTAAATCTTTTAAAAAAAAGTTTAAAAAATATAAAAAATTATAATAATATTTTTGTCAAAATTCATAAAATATATTCGTAGAATTTTTTTTTTGGCAAAAAATTCTTTTTTTCAACTACTCCTAACGTGCCCTGAGATTTAAGAGTACTACTGGAAATATGGTTTGAGTGTTGGAAACGGCAGCCCAAAAATTTCAACCAACAACTAACAAGGAAACAACTTATGGATCACAATTGCACTCATGTGCCTTAACTTAAATGCTATGTAGATAATCCATTTGAATTTGTCATTTATATGATCTAATGGAGAAGGGTTGCATTTGGGTTGAGTTAGGGAATTGAAATCCCCTATAGACTACAGACAAGTGTGTGATAAACTTAATATATTTGTAATATCAGTTCAATGTATAAGCTTTATGGATTCCCCTAAAAAGTGTATTTATTTGGAAATAAATTTATTTTTTAAAATAATTTTAAAGAATATATAAAAATAAAAAATATTTAATAAAAAATAATTTTCTATACAAATTTTGTATTAATAAATTTTAAAAATAATTTAAAAATTTTTTAATAAAAATAATTTATTTTATATTAAAAATGAGTTTGAAAAAAAAAATTTAAAGGTTCGGTAAACACGCCAAAAGTGTAAAGTGTGCATGCGGTTCTATTAGTTGAATATACAAGCTTTCTTATTCTGTAGGCAATGCATTAGACCACTGATATTGTAATATCCAAGAGTTCCTTACTGCATTACACATAATCTGGATTCTGAGTAGGATTACTATGTATAGTTCTGAGTTTACATCTTCTCTGATTGTGACTGGGTTTGGTTTTTCGACTCCACCCTCTTTCTGAATGTGACTGGATTAATACCTCATACCCACCACCTCTCAGCATAGAGTGAGATGTCTTGAAAGTGATTATAAAATAAAGTTTTCAAAAAATAAAAAATATTTTAAAGTATTTTTTTAAAATAAGTTTTATATTATTAAAATAATAATAATAATAATAATAATAATAATAATAATAATAATATTATTATTATTATTATTATAAGTATATTTTATATTTTTTAGAATTTAATATATTTATAAATATTATAAAAAATTTAAAAATATAAAATAAAAAACGGTTGTTTTATCTTAATTTAAACTGAAACCTTTTGTGGTCCAGGCTGCTTATCGTACAAACACATTAACAGTAAGCCCATGATATGATGATCACCATGTAGGTAAGAAAGTTGAAAGGTGGAATACAGCCCACTAGTTGCATGTTGGCATGTTGAATTTTGGATATTTTGTTAAGCCTTTCAATTCTTGGGCCGTGTTTACCAACACCCAAAATTATTTTTTTTAAACTCACTTTTAATATAAAATAAAATAAAATTTTTATTAATAACTTTTTTTAAAAACTTATTTTTAAAACTTACTATAAATATTAAATTAATATATAATTTTACTTTTTATTAAATATTTTTAATTTTTAATTTTATTTTTTAAATTAACTTTCAAAAAATTTACTTCACTCACTTTACCTACGAGATAAACACGCCCTTGATGATTCGAAAAATAGTCTTTCTTACTGCCGTAGCCT
Organism: Acanthochlamys bracteata; assembly: GCA_019914995.1. Classification (NCBI taxonomy): domain Eukaryota; kingdom Viridiplantae; phylum Streptophyta; class Magnoliopsida; order Pandanales; family Velloziaceae; genus Acanthochlamys; species Acanthochlamys bracteata. Next base: position 8,223,315 of record CM034128.1, read on the forward strand.
GCTTCCAGTAATCAGAAGCAACCTTAGAGATGACGATCACAAGCTTTTGGATAGTCCAAGCAACTTTGAAATATGTTGAAATGGCTCCTTGTATCCAATAGCGTATGGTCTTATTGGGTTAAGTTTTTTAACTTTTTTTCATTTTAATTTTTTATTTCATAATTTTAATAAATTTTTTTAATGATATTTTATAAAGAAGTTTTAAAATTTTAAAAATATAAAAATTTTACATAATAAAAATTTATTTATTATTATTATTTTTTAAAATAAAATATTAAACTTGTTTTTAAAAAAATTTTAAAATTTTTTTTATATAAAATTAATTTTTTAAAAGCACTTCTGAACTTCTCCTTGAATATAACTGAGTCTTTGCTGCTTGTTTTCTCCAATTCACACTTCAATTTCTCATTCGTTTTCAATTGAATAGGAATACTGAAATCTAGAGAAGGATCAATATATGTAAAGCCAAATACAGAGTTATGTAGGAACTTGAAAAACGTTCATTCACTGTTAGGATCCGGAGTTGCTCAAAAGCACACCATCCTCACCGTCCATTCTCTGAGACTATTACAGTATTTGTTATCCAAATGGAAAGAGATATACGAAGGTGGTTGCCAAGTGCCAAAGCACGTCCTTAGTTTACGCCCTCTCGTTAAGGCCATAACCGCCTCATTCCAATTCTCAAAAAGTCAATGGCGCGCACTAAGCAAACTGCCCACAGATGGCAGCAAGGCATATTGATCAAAAAGCTTCCATTTCAGTGCTACTGAGAGAGATAATGCAAGTTTATTACAAGACCGGTCTCAGGTTTCAGAGCCATGCCAAGGGACTCTTTAGGACACGAACCTCTATGCCCTTCATGCTAGGCGTGTCATCATCATGCCAAGGGATATCCAACTCGCCCGCAGCATTCGCGGAGAGCGACAGTGAAGCCCTTCTTTTCTGTTCATTAGTATATTAGTAATAAAACTTCTGTGTTTTGTGTTGTAATTGGACCTACTTCATGTTTGCTGTTGTTTGATTGCCTGTTCTGATGTTTGTTACGCGTAAAGATTAACTCTGTTAATAAATCTGTTTTAGTCTAATTTTCTTTTTTCTTTGTTATGCTTTCTGGAGATTCTTGTAAATGTTCAATGCTCTATACTAGGCCCTGTTAGCTCGTTTCAGTACGGTACCACTGTTTTAAAAATCTAACCCGGTACTCAATGCAAAAAAATTACCGGCTCACTGAATTCTTGATTAATTTGCACATCATCGAATCTACCACTAGATCAAATAACATTTATCAAATAAATATTAATGTATAAATATAATATATTCATTATATAGTGTCAACTGTAGTAATTATTTAAAATTTTTTTAAAATATAATTGTATACAATATTGAATATATTTTAAAATTATATCTTTTATATTTTGAAGTAATAATCTTTAAGTCAATAACTAAAAGATTTAAAATATAGTAAAATTTTGTTTTACCCATTATAAATAACTAACTAACTACACATTTGAGATTGCTTATGAAATAAAATTTTTCTGAAATAAAAAAAAATTTTTTATATAAAAATAAGCTCTATTTTTTTACTTTTAAAACAATAATAAAAATATATAATAAAAAAATTTTATTACGTAAATTTTTTATATTATTTAAATTTTTAAATAAATTTTTTAAATATTTATAAAATATGTATTAAAAAATATAAAATAAAAAAAATTTAAAAGGAGGCTGTAGAGCTTTTGGCACCGAGAGCATAACTTGGCTCACTATCCTCGAGGCACCAATATTGATATAAACAATTCTGATAACAAATCACCATTGGAAATACAGTTGAAAGATAACTATTTAAATAACTTTCATGTGTGCAGACTTACCACTCGGGTGGAGGGTTGGCTCCTTTAACAAGCTTATTGTCAGTAATTATGTACGCAGACTTACCACTGATCTTAAAAATTAAATTAAAAGCGAAGGCAATTCAACAGCACTGTAGCTTTGAAATAATAATAATAAATAAATAAAGTTCAAGCAAATAGTTGGGAATATGCATTGATTTTTAAATCTTCATATGCTAATAAGCATAGATACAAATTCGGATCGGACTAAACGGGTTGACGAAACGGTCTATATAATCGGCTCACCTGACCCGTAAACAGCGAAGAATCAGGCCAGTCCGATCCAGTAGACAGTATCGGATTGATAATGTCGGCTCGCCCGTCTGACATTGTACATATTAATTTGATCAATGTTGACGGATCAATAACGATCATTGACTTGGTCAATATTTGACCATTGACCAAATTAATATGTGATAAAAAATATTTTTAATAATAAAAAATATTTTTAAATAAAAATATTAATTATTTATTTTTATCTTGATAATATATTTTAAAAATTATTTTGTAATTTTATTATTAATTATATAAATTTTAAAAATAAAACGGATAAAAATATCGGACCGTGTCAAATAAAAGTGCACTCGAGCCGGGTCAGTCCGGCCCGGAAACAAAAGTCGGAACGAACAAACCCAACCCGATCACTTTATTTGGTCCGGACAGGCCGGGTACCCGACCTAGCCCATCATATTTACACATATACTGATAAATGCATCCCACCACCACCAGCAACATAAAAAATAGTTTAAAAAATCTTTGTCTCCAAATACGAGTCATCATCCCAGCTGTCTTCGAGTCTCTCTCGCTATCTCTCTCTTTGGCTTAAAAGCTTCCAAGTACAATCTTAAGCCATAGAGGAAGCTACAGAGGTTCTTTTCCTTTCATCGTCATTCTCTGTCTATCACCTTTCTCCCGGCGATGTCAAGTAGTCACATCATCCCAAAAGTTCAAGTCGCGAGGCTCCTTATCCTCTATGGCGTCCAAACAACCATCATTCACAAACAGACACCCACCATCCACTGTGTTCTTGGCCCAACAATGGCATCGCAGTCCATCTAATTCTCAATAGTCGCCAAGCGCTAAGACTTCCATAAATTCGGGCCAGACTGGCGTTGGTAATCGGCAAAACAATTATTGCCAAAAAAGAAGAGGAGAAGATTGTTGGAAATAAAGATTGAACGAACGAGCGAGAAGTGAACGAATATAACTGCCAGACAAACCACGAAGGCACGAACGTATTTTTATTTTTATTTTTTTTATAAATAATAACACTGGATCGATCCGTTTAACCTGATCATCCAGTCATCAAGTTGATCCAGAACCAGGCCAGATCGACTAGATCTCTCTTGCACAACCATTCTTGTATAATTCAGTCCAGAATCGATGTCAGATCGTCAATTTTTGTACCGAATTTTAAAACACTGTTTGATGCTCACCTATTCTACTAAATTATAGTCTACTTATTAATAAATTATAAGAAATTCAAGTGAAGTAAAATTCTAAGATCGAATTTGATCATATGAATCGTTAGTTATGAAATTTCTTACTTTTTATTTCAGTTTTACTGAACTTTTTGTTTAGAAAATGTTAACGGGGCTGTCACCAAGATAAGGACATGCTTTGGGGTAACTTTCTAAAAGAAATATAATTGAAGAGAAAGTTTCATGTAATAATTTGAAACCAAGGAGGCGATGTGGTAGTTCTGTCGCAATCTTAATTTTTTGTTTATCCTGTATTATGAAGCTTATGAATAGATAAAAATCAAAGATTGAACCAAAAACATATAAAGTTTTGGATAACGGATTGTGGATGGCAACTTTTTGTTTCTTCTCCTCAATTACCAAAGTCTTATATTAAGCTTCTCCAATGGCAGCAAGTCTTGAAGCAAACTCCCAAAGAAAAAATCCCTCCAAAATATAAATAACCAGACGTCCAACAGTTGTTAGAGAAAATCTATTTTTGACAGACAAATAAATTCAAGCAATGGAATTCTCTTCAGTGCTAGCTGTCCTTGGCTACCACCACTACAACTAACCCCCACCATTCCCAACCCTTCCACAACGGCGCTACCTCTCTTCGCCGCTGCACTCCCTCCCATATTCCTCTCGCTCTCCCTCCCTTAGCTGCTGCAGACCTCTCTCTCGACTCTCCACCGACACTCGCTTTCCTCGGTAGCAGCTCCATTGCTGCTCTCGCTGTTGCTCTAACTCTCACAGACCTCGAACGCCGGTGCCAACAGCAAGCTAAATAAGTCGGTGACGGAGATGAAGAAGTTGTGAAGGATTACTTTAACACAACCAGGTTCCAGCGGTGGCGGAAAATTTATGGCGAGATAACTGAAAGCGTTAACAAGGTTCAGCTTGATATCCATCTCGGTCAGTCGAAAACTAGAGAACACACTCAAAATGTTAATCCAAGACAAGCATCTCGACGGAGTCACAGTCTGCGACGCTGGTTGTGGCACCGGAAGCTTTGCGATTCCTCTAGCTATAGCTGGAGCTATCATTTCCGCTAGAGGTATCTCCGCCGCAATGATCGCAGAAGCGCAAACACGAGCAGAGTCTGAGATAGGGACTAAAGAACAAATACCTAAATTTGAAGTTAAAGATCTCGAGAGCTTGGATGGAAAATTCGATACTGATGTTTGTTTAGACGTGTTGATTCATTACCGCAATCGAAAGCTGATGGAATGATAGCACACTTGTCTTCACTGGTAGAAAAGAGGGTTGTGCTCAGCTTCGACCCAAAGACGTTTTACTATGCTGAAGGGGATCCGAGGATTGTTCCCGACGCCGTCAAAGACGACAAGGGCTTATTTGCATGCAGAGAGTGACGTTGAACGGGCGATGGAGAAGGTTGGATGAAAGGTTTACCGGCGAGGACTTATCACTACACAGTTCTACTTCTCCAGGCTATCGAAGCTGTACCTGCTTCGGCTTGATTAGGTGATGCACCTTTTGGAAAAGGAAAATTTTTTAAGCTACTCGATTACTAGAATAAAGTAATCGTATTTCTTCCGTGTCTCATAGCTTACATCCTTTATTTATAGTAATAAGAGTTTCTCTTAAAAAAAACTCATATTTGAAAAAAACTTCTAAAATCTATAGACTTTGTTCAAGAACTAATTATTATAACTAAACTTTTTTTAAAACTCTAATTCTTATTGCTTAACTCAAATCTATAAGCAACTTATTAACTAAACTGTTTGACACTTAAACCAAAGTGCCCACCAGATCCGAGACCTTCTCTATTTTCGGGTGCTGCATCCGGGTGCCATTCTAGTTGCATCCAGGTGCTACTGGATGCAACTTGGGCAAGTTCTGCAATTCTTTTTAGTTGTTTTCTTTGACGTGGCTGCTCTTCTATGATTTCTCTAGTGAACGTCCTACCATGCACATCACTCCTTTTTTCTTGAAATTCGGCCTCGTCTTCGTGGCCGATAATGGGCAACTCGGTGCAGGCTGGTGAACTAGGGAGATTCATTGACAATTGCTAGCATCTTTGAGTCGGGACACATAAAAAACTGGATGAATCTAGAAAGTAGAAGGAAGATTGAGGCGGTATGCTACTGGTCCAACTGCCTCCAGCACCTCATATGAACCGTGGTATCGACTCCGAAGCTTATGATTCTTTCGTTCCGCTACAAAACTCTAACGGTAGGGTTGCAAACGAAGCAACACACGATTACCTGGCTGATAGTGTTTCTCTCGCCGGTGATTGTCGGCCAGCTGCTTCATTCTGTTCTGGGCTCGGGTAAGATGAAAATGCAGCTCCTTGAGAATGTCATATCGTTCTCGTAATTGTGCTGACAATTCGTTGGCTAGGCGACCTCCTGCTAGACAAGCCACTATAGTGGGAGGTGTCCTACTATAAACAGCCTCAAATGGAGTGGTTTTGGTTGCCGAATGAGTGCTTGTATTATAAGAATATTCTGCCCAGTGCAGCCAGTGAATCCACTTGCGAGGGTGATCTCCAGTGAAGCATCGCAAATATGATTCTAGACCTCGATTAACCACCTCCGTCTGTCTATCCGTCTGTGGATGGTAAGCCGTGCTCATGTAGAGCGTGGTGCCTGAAGGCGATGCAATTCCTTCCATAAATTACTAAGAAACACTGGGTCTCTATCGGATACGATAGAAGTTGGGCACCCGTGTAGGCGAACCACTTCTTTGGTGAAGATTCCAGTTACGTCTACTGTATTATAAGGATGCTTGAGAGCCATAAAATGAGCATATTTAGATAAGCGATCTACTACCACAAAGATGACGTCCTTTCCTCCTGATGGGGGTAAGCCTTCTATGAAATCCATTGATATGTCCGACCACACTATTTTAGGTATGGGTAGGGGCTGCAGAAGTCCTGCTGGCCGCAGGGACTCGTTTTTTGCCTTAGCGCAAGTAATGCAAGATGCAATATATTGTGGGATGTCCTTTGATATACCTGGCCAGTAGAAGGTTTGGGCGATCCTCTTCAAAGTGCAGAACTGACCTCCATGCCCTCCTTCCGCTGAATTGTGTGCCTCGAACAGAAATTGTGCACGCAAAGAGCTGCTGTTTGGCACCCACAACTTCCCATTTCGCATAAGCAGCCCATCAACCACCTTAAGTTCTGGCCGTGAACCGTCGAGGGCCGCCTGACAGAGTTCTACCACCAATGGGTCTGTTTGTTGTGCCTTTCGAAAATCATCCCAAAACGTATATTGCATTATAGTGAAGGCTGCTAAAGAGGCTTCTGGACGTCGGGATAGTGTATCCGCCACTATATTTTGAGTCCCTGAACGGTAGATGATCTCATAATCGTATCCAAGGAGCTTAACCAACCACTTATGTTAGTCTGGAGTGGACAGCCTTTGCTCAAGAAGATACTTCAAATTTAGGTGATCCGTTTTGATGGTGAATCGCTGTCCTAAGAGGTAAGGTCTCCACTTTTGCACTGCAAGAACTAGTGCCATGTGTTCCTTCTTATAAATAGACTTAGCCACTGCGGTGGATAATAGTGCCTTGCTGAAAAATACTACTGGCCGTCCTTGCTGTGTGAGAACAGCTCCTATGCCTTTGTTTGAGGTATCTGTCTCTACTGTGAATTTTAGATTGAAATTAGGGGCAGCAAGAACAGGAGCCGTTGTGACTGCCCTTTTTAGCAACTGGAAGGCTTCTGCTGCCTCTGCACTCCACTGGAACGATTCCTTCTTAAGTAGTGCTGTTAAGGGAGCGGCTATCGTACCATAGTTCTTTACGAACCTTCTATAATAACCTGTGAGCCCCAAAAATCTACGAAGCTGAGTGGGGGACGTGGGTACTGGCCATTCATCCATTGCTTGCAGCTTCACTAGATCGGCTGAAATACCCTTTTCAGAGATGATGTGACCGAGGTACTCCAACTGTTTATAACTAAAGCGGCACTTGGACAAGTTGGCATATAGTGATTCCTTCTCTAACACTGAAAACACCGTGGAGAGGTGCTCCAAATGTTCATCCCTCGTCCTGCTGTAGATGAGTATATCGTCAAAGAAAACCAATACAAATTTCCGAAGGAAAGGTCTAAAGACCTCGTTCATCAAGGATTGGAACGTTGCCGGAGCGTTAGTTAAGCCAAATGGCATAACTAAACATTCGTAGTGCCCATCATGTGTTCGAAAGGCGATTTTATGAACATCTTCATCACGCACCCGAATTTGAGGTCAAGTTTGGAAAAGAAATGAGCACCATGTAATTCATCTAGCAACTCATCAATAAGAGGTATTGGAAAATTATCTTTGACGGTGATTTCGTTGAGTGCCCTATAGTCAACGCAGAAACGACATGATCCATCTTTCTTTTTAACTAGTAGGACAGGTGAGGAGAAGACATAACTACTTGGTTGTATGATTTCTTGAGAAAGCATTTCTGCTACGGCTCTTTCTATTTCTGTCTTCTAGATGTGTGGGTATCGGTACGGCCTGACATTTGCCGGTGCAGCCCCGGGTAGTAGTGGAATAACATGATCATGGGAGCGCTTAGGGGGCATTCCAAAGATAGGTTTAAAAATCATTGCATAATTATCCACAAGACTTTGCAAATCAGCTGGCAATGGGCTGCTCTCAGTGCCAATAGCTTCCTCTGGAGTCCCGGCTGCTATTAGTCTCACTGAGCAGAGGGAGGACTTTGAGTTGAGGCTGTTAAGCCGCGAGATCCTTCATCTCGGATCCCTTGTAGGATGAAGTCTTGGTCATTCAAGTTGAACTTCATTTGTGATTTTCGCTAATCGCTCACTACTTCTCCTAGTCCTCAAGCCATTGTATCCCCAAAACTAAATCCATTCCTCCGAGTGAGAAGAGATAAGCATCTACTAGAACTTCTGCCCCTTGGATGGACAATGGAATAGGTTTACAAATGACATCAACCGAGTGTGGTCTTCCATCGGCCAACTCTATCTTGAGTGGCCGTACTGGAGAGGAAACAAGCCTTAGGTGCTTTCCCAAGTGATCGGATATGAAATTGTGAGTGCTCCCTGAGTCAATCAAGATGAAAACTTCTTGCTTCTTGATCTTTCCTCTAACACGTAGTGTTTGAGGTCCAGTCAGGCCACGCATAGCATTGAGAGACAAGGTGGCATCCTCGGCCCTTGCATCCATATCCTCTTCTGGTTCCTCTTTTTCTACTTCTTGTGCTTCACTAACTGCAATAGCAATAGCATAGAGACGAATTGAACATTTATGTCCTGGTATATACCTCTCATCGCAATAAAAGCAAAGTCCTTTCGATCGCCGAGAATTGATTTCAGCCACGGACAGATTGGAAGGCTTGGTTCGGGAATTCTGTGCTTGCCCATTTACGGAGGTGCCAATTGCTGATTTCCCAGTTGTTCGGATAGGGGCTGATGGTGTGAGTGGCTGCTGAGACTGCATGTATCTTGTTGAGCGTTGGTTGCTCAGCCCAGTAGTGTTCTTGTGCTCGAACAACTTAGCCAGCATATATGTCATTTGCAAGTCCTTAGGCCTTGCTGCCATAACATCCATTGATAGGCTCCTAGACAGTCCTCCACAAAACCTACCGATCAAGTCACGCTCAGTAGTGGATGATAGCTGAGTTCTCAAGTCTTCGAAGGCCGCAAGGTATTCTCCTAACGAGCCGGTTTCCCACAGTTGATGCAAGGAGAAACTGGGGTTGCTAAACGCAGTAGGTCCAAACCTTGCCAACAAGGCTTCACGAAATTCCTCCCATTAATGCTGAGGTTTGTCACGCTCGAAACTTTGGTACCATCTATTGGCTTCATCTTGTAAGTACATTGCAGCAATACCCACCCGATCCCAAGGAGCAGTGTTATAAAATTTGAAATACTTCTCAGCAGAATAGAGCCACTCGTTCGATCCATTACTATTGAAATAAGGAAATTTGTGTCGTTCCTTAAAGGGTTGAGCGTATGTATCCAGCCGATGTGGAGCTGAGTGGCTTGTGCTATGTGTGTCTTGTGGAGATGGTTCTATGAGATATGTATTTGTATGCTAGCTTCCATATTCTGCAGAAAAGTTTCGACCTGCCTGGTTATGCACTACTTGCTGCCAATTGGCTTCTGGTTGGGCAGACTCATAGGGAGCAATGCCTTGTCTGGATGAAGTTGGTGCAGCAAGCATGGGTTGCCACCGACAGTCTTGCTGGTTTGGTTGGTGTTGCTGTTGTCTTGTTTGATACAACTGATTATCTAAATTGCTTGGTGTATGGGGTGTTTGATTCTGTTTTGAAGTGTTGTTTGAGGTTTGTAGGGCTGGCCAGCCGGTTTGAATTTTGTAGCCATCTGACGAGCTTCCCTCTTGGATTGGTCTTTGTTTTGTGAAAGTCATTTCCTTCGCTATCTTCTCAGTGAATTCTGGTTCTTTGCTAGATTGTTTAGACAAGACCGCTAGGGCGATCTTTTCTATGTTAGATGACATGCGCCTTATTTCCTCCAACATAAGATTTTCCCCGTGGGTTAGTGCCTTTTGCGTGGATGGTGAGCTGGATGATGCTTGTACGGCATCTCCCATGGTGATGGTAGGCTCAGGAGTCTTGGGTGAGTCCGAGGTAGGGGAACGACGTCTTCCCATAACCTTACTCTGCTACCAAGTTGAAGCACTTTTTGTAAAAGGAAAATTTTTTAAGCTACTAGATTACTAGAATAAAATAATTGTATTTCTTCCGTGCCTCTCTCATGGGGCTTACATCTTTTATTTATACTAATAAGAGTTCCTCTACAAAAGAACTCATGTTTGAAGAGAACTTCTAAAACTTATGGACTCTGTTCAACAACTAACTATTATAACTAGACTTCTTTCAAAACTCTAATTCTTGTTGCTTAACTCAAATCTGTAAGCAACTTATTAATTAAACTATTTGACACTTAAACCAAAGTGCCCACCAAACCCGAGACCTTCTCTATTCTCGGGTGCTGCACTCGGGTGCCATTCCAGTTGCATCCAGGTGCTACTGGATGCAATCTTGGCAAGCTCTGCAATTCTTCTTGGGTTGTCTTCTCCGAAGTGGCTGCTATTCTATGATTTCTCTAGTGAACGTCCTGCCACACACATCAGATTGATTCGAGTATTCTTGTCGCTGATTGATTATTCTTTGAGGAAAGATTCATGTTACAGCAGGATTACTTATGACTATGAAAGCTTTGACAGATTGAACGTAAGAGTTTCACGGTGTGTTGTATATCGACTTGTTCATGATAGTCGAAGCAAAACAGAGTTTCAAGGGATGTTCTGGTCCCCCTTCGTCAAAATTCTGCATTTGTTCCATGGATGCTGAACTGGACAAGTTGGCACTTTACATATTAGCCAAGTTGCAGCAAGGCTACAACACCTTTAGGAATTGTTTAGGATTACTAAAAAAATTTATTTTTAAAGTTTTAAAAAATAAGTTTAGTTTTGTAGGATCGTTTCCTAAGCTAAAAGAATTGCCTAATTTTCTAAGAACTAGCATCCCCATTTATAAGCACATATCTATTCTAGTATCCAATTAATATGAGACTATTAAAAAGCGTGAGCTGTTAAGCCCACTAAATTAGGATCTATATCTAAATTATCTAATAGAGTCGGTTCTAATTCATCAAATTAGTTCATTTTTTACTCGGTCTTTATCAAGCCCTATACGCTACTAATTTAAGCCTAGCATAATTTGAAGACCCAATAATTTTTTCCAACAACACGCCATGTGGCTCAACTTATCGGGACTCTAATACTCAATTGTAGGATCGAGTTCTCACATAAAAAAATTGGTAACCTCCTACGGATTAACATCTCTCATTTATAAGCACATACTCAGTCAATGTGAAACTATTAAAAAGCGTCAGTTTATTTTACTAACCCTTTTTTTATTTGACATCATTTTAAGTCTCTACGCTAATAAATCGGCTCTATTCTACTTTTCATTCGGCCTACCAAACTTTACAAATTCGGACTAACCTAACTTAAGAGCGCAATAATAAATTTTAAAAATAATAAAAAATATATATAATTTTATAATGTATAAGTTATTTATGTGATTTATTTAAAATTATTTGTAGAGCTCAAAATGCACTCCGAAATGTTTCCTCACTTTTGTACGAACATTAGTAAAGCTCACGATCACTCATGTGATATCTATATGTGAAACAGAACGTGGTATTACTTGATATTAGATTTGCGTGTTAGACAAAAAACAGAGCCCAAGGCATGTGGGACTAATAAACCCATTTTATTATCGAATCCTCGTCGTGGAGGTCTCAAACGTCTCCTAGTAGACGCTAAGAAGTGCTTAAAATAAAACAAAATTTTAAATTTAATTGCAAATTTTTAATAATAATAATATAATTTTATTTTAGAAAATAATAAATTTATATTTATGAAAGTTTTACGATAAAATCCTTGTTATGGAGGTTTCAGTAGCGACTAACTTGGGCTAATGAGTGATATAGAAATCATTGAGTTGAGCCCATCAAAGACTGGCTTTTGGGTTGATTCATTTAACTGAAAAGTCCATTGACGCTTATGAAATTTTGGTTTCATTCGGCTCTTTATGGAAGATCGATGTATTCCCAGATCTAAGGCATAAACGTTAAAAAAAAAAAAAAAAAAAGAAAAGTTACGATGTATCAAAACAAAAAAGGCCATCCTAAATCCGAATTTCTTCCATTGTCAAAACACTTTCACCGTAGATAGAAAGAAGGCGGAGAACATGTTTCGAGTTAGGCTGTCGTCTTTCTTTGCCGGCGCCGCCGCGGCGTCTGTGCCGGGCTTCTACTTCATCTACCAGGATTACAAGCTCGCTCACAAAACCCTCGACCAGCAGGTCCGCAAATCTCTCTCTCTCTCTCTCCTAATCGATCTCAATTTTGCTTTCCTTTTCGCATTGCTGTAGACATTTACAAGGGTTTTTTGTTTTGTTTTTGAGCTGTGTTGTTTGGTTGTTATTAGTTGTTGTTGCTTGCTTTCTTTGTTTATGTCCTTAGCGTTCGGAAATCGTTGTAGAGTAATCGACTCAGTGCGCATAATTGGTTTCTGTTTGGAATTAGAATTGACTTTTTGTTAACTACTGTCTGGTCGATTTCTCTCCATCACACACATAGTGATTAGCATGGCCTTAGTACGCTTGTTAGAGAAGCATTTTGAAGTTTTTCAGTTAGTGTACTCGTGCGCCAAACATTGATGTACCGTAGTTTCAGTAATCACGCCATGTTGGTGGTTTGAGATGGTGTGCAGTTACAAAATTTAGTAATTCTGTCAGCTTAAGTTGCAACCATTGGGATTTGACATCCCCAGTCATGTAGATTTAGTAAATTGTCTAAAGCATTTCAAATAACTTTGTGTCATCCAATCTCCTGGCTGCACCTCTTAATTTGGAGCTGCTTAAAACAATATACTGCATATTTGCATTTTAAATTGGCTAAGACTTTTACCGAAGACTATCAATTGCTTGTGCTTCAAGTTCATATGCTTCCCGTTACTTAGATATGCTCACTTAGTTTATGATAGATTTTGCGTTAGTTTCTTGTGAGATTAGGATCTTCTTTCTGCATATATTTTCAAAATTTGAACTTATGATGAAGTAGTTCTAGCAGAATTAAAATAAGATGAATGAAATGGCGAGGTGCTAATCGAAATCTTGTGTAATAAGAAATTTTTTTTAAGGCTAAAATGTCAATTTTATAGAACAATCGTTTGAGCATGCAATATTATACGGTAGTAAATGCTGGCTAGTAAAGGTCAAAATGTTCATAAAATAAACAGCAAAAATTAGATATATAGATGAATGTGTGGGTATATTAGAGTAGAAAAAATACGAAATGAGAATATATGACAACAAGCAGCTGTCGCGCCGATAAAAGACAAGTTAAGAAAATGTAGGTTTAGATGGTTCAGGCATGTCTTGTGTAGATCAAAAGATATTATAGTGCATAAGAAATACGATTCCATTTGAGCACTTTAGGAAAACAATGGGTAGACCAAAATTAACTTGGCCTAGGATCGTGGCGAAAGGTTTAGAGGAATTCGATCTTTCGCTAGATTTAGTTTAATTTATAATCAAATGGAATGAAGAAGATGAATTAATGTAGCCGACCCCACTCAAGTGGGATAAAAACTTAGTTTGTTGTTGTTGTTGTTGTAAGAAATAGTTGTAGCAAGGTTTTGGAGAACTAGAGTTAGAAGTAATTTTTGTCTATGTAGCTCAACTTGTGTGCACGCACCTTGAATCAAACTTAGACTAAAATATAGGACCTTATTTAGGGTGAGGTCTTGGTTTAACTCCTTCCAGTATCTAGAACAACTTCCCTTTTTTGGTCCTAGGGGGAGACTAACTTGTAAACTGGATCTAGGCCTTGTGATGAAGGCACATGGTCATCACTTTATTAACTGATTATCTGTGTTTTCATTGGGGTCAAGCACCCAATGGGTTGAGTGGCTAGGGTACACACTTCCCAAAGTGAAAGCCGGGAGTTTGAATCCCGGCAATGCCATTCATCTAAAAAAATCTTTAAAAAATGAGTCTTACATTTAGATAACAACTCTATATGAAATAGTTGTAACGAAGAGAGTCCCATCTTAGTTCTGAAGGGTAGTATGCAAACTTCAAATAACTCTCAAGTTAATTACATGTGTTCGATCTCTGCATGGTAGACTACATATTTCAACAATAGGAGAGCAGATTGTAATACAACATAAAGTCACTGAATTTTAGTAAGGGAAACCTGATCCTGATCATGAACATCAATGATTTGCTTACTTTTTGCTCATGCAATTTCGAAATATCTAACTTTTTTCAGAGTATATTCATACTGACTATTTTAAATTTTAATCGTTAGACACATGTGAATACTGGATTGTATTGGGAAACATGGTTGAGGACAGTCATTGGCAACTGCAACATCACTCTTCCTGCTCTGCTATGAGTTCAAGTAGGGATATTGTAGTGTTGTTTGTACTTGCCATACTCTGATTAATGCCAATCCCTTCTGACCTGCTTTGTCATTGCTCATTGTATGTAAAACACGATTTAATATAAAAGCAACTTTCAACTGCTAGCATTACCCAAGATCAGCAATATTGGTTGCGAGATATGCACTGCAGTGGGATAAATAAAGATTGTGTCCTTCATCTTATGCATTCTGGTGGATCAGTTCCTTCATAGTTTCTTTATCTAATGGAACGGATGGCAAAGCTCTTCCTCTTGAAGAATTAATAATTAGTAAGAACATTCAAGAACAAGTGTTGAGCTGTTTCCCTCCCACGAATTATTTTAAAATACAAGGTTTTTGCTTCTGAAGTTTCCAAATGATCATATCAATTTTCTAGTTTACATCTAGTTTTATTTTTCCATTGTAAGTGGTGATTCGTTTGTTCTGATTCTTAGACTTTGGCCTTAATGATTTGGTTTCCATCACGAGGTTAGTAACATTAGTAGGCTTCAGCTTGCTTTTGTTGTTAGCAAGAAAGCAAAATTCAATTTTCATTTTATCTAACAGGATAAGAATATCCTTTCCAGGTCATTCTAGGAGATTCAGCAAAACCCTTCTGTTTTTCTTCAATAAGCAATTTTATTGAAATGGCAAACCATGGTAATAACTATGCATACTTTGGTGAACCTGTGTGAGGGAAGTTTTAACCTAGATGCATCCCTTTTTTATGGATTCATTGAACAAAACATTCTTTGGTTCGTTCTTATGATTTGACATCCTTGTAGTTGTCCGTAGTAGTATTGCTGTTTAACAACATCTCCATAACAAGATTCAAAAGCATGGACTTCTTGTGCGCTGCATTATTGAGAATGTTTTAAATGTGATAGTGAGGACTAGAGATTAAGTTAAAGTGTTTACCATGCTATCCAGAAAACAATGAATTCATCATCTCGCAAGTGAACTAGCTTTATGGGTTTCAACTCTGTTGTGGTGGTAGTGGCCTATTTTAACTGCAGTCTTTGTTTCATCTAAGCGGTGTATAAGTCTATAACTATAAGCATGAGTTCTAACTTTTTTTTTTAACAAACTTGGTGAATTCTTGTCGGACTGGACATTTGTACTGTGTTGTCTTGCTCTTTGTGCATCTTGCAGATGATAATTTCTGGTTGATCCTTTGCCTACTGATTACGTTTTGGTTGTTGGAAAGTTATCAGCAGCCTTGTAGTTAGACAAGTTTCTAAGAAATGATCTTTACATTTTGTCAAACAACAATCCTTAATAAACAGACTAGAAGAATGTATACTGTAGTGTAATTCTCTATAACTGCATATATATCAAGATGTTCTGAAAGAAATTGCCTGTAGTGTAATTTTCATCATACCAAGCCAATGGGTTGGTATGATGAGAAAAATGTGCGTAGATATTTACTCCTCTAATAATTCTCTCCCATTGGCATGGTTTCGTGAGAGAACTGGTTGGAAAAATTACATCCCACTTGATTCTTTAAAAGTTTGGAGTTCATGAAGAATTGATTTCCATCCTATATTGTAATTGCATGTAACCAAATCTTTAGTCCTTTGCCTTCAGGTGAGCAGCTTATATCAATCTCTTGATGAGCGCTATGAAGCCCTGAATGCACGCATATCAGCATTGGAAAATCAGGAAGGACATGCAGCTTCATCAGAAAATCAGAAGAGTCTAGAAGGTTCTAGCGTTTTGGAGACCTCTGAGTGACAACTGCTTTATGGTTTTTGACAAACGAATAATCTCTTTCTCCTTTAAATTAATTACGAGTGTATAACTTGTCTCCTAGCTATAGTAGGATGGATTTTGTTCTTGCAGTGGGGCAAGTGCAAATGAATTCTCAAGTCATCTTTCGCACTTTGAGAGTTGTGCACTGGCCGATACTTTGAAGCTCAGTTTTGTTGTTCGAAGTTGTTGCAAAAAATATGCTCTATTTGCACTTTTGTTTCTAAACTTATTAAAGATACTTTCAACTTATGAATCTTGTTTATACAATATACTGTCTTGTTTATGTTTTTCTTTTTCTAAAATTTCCTTTACTACTACATTGTCAATCATCATAGTTTCTGTTAGCCGTTAATCAATTTAAACTACTGTACAACTTCTTATCTTAAAAAACAAAAAAAAATCTACTGCACTACTTCAAGCACCTGATTATCATTTGCTCTTGTTTCTTAGAATTTTTGTTCTTACTTTTTAGTTCTCATTCATTTGCATCGCTTATTATTAGTCAATTTTTAACTTGTTAGTACTAAGTTCACACCCAATTGAATTCCCAACCAATCAATCAACCAACGGAGCTCCACGGATCATCGCCCGCCTATCAGCCTCTCTTCTTCCTCTCCAATCCTTTCCTCAGCCGTGATCTCTGCTAAGCCTCGTCGGTCTCTACTTTGTCGACAATGACTGGAAGACTGCGATGATGACCGAAGGTAACCCTGCTCCTTCGATTCCTCATTGGACATCAAAAGTCTCTGTCTCTCCTGCCTCTGCTCAATTTCAAACACGGAGCAGTTCAATGCTGCGGGTTCAGATGTTCTCCGGGCACTGCAAGCCGCTGCTGCTGCTGCAAATGATTCTTCTAAGAAAGGCAGCGGTAAAAAGTCAGGGAAGAGAAACGAGCAGTCACGGAGTGCACGTGATCTAAAAGATGTTCGAGATTGTGATAAAGAGTTATTTGGAAACCAGGATTGATGAACTCAAGAGACAATTCTGGATCTCAAGGCTCGCCACCACTAGCATGTAGAAGTAAATTCAATTTCGTCATCATCTGTTTGCAGTTGGAAGATTTTATAATATTGGCTATCACACTTGTAAGACTTTCATTTTAATCTGAGAACAAAGTGCTGTTATCCAAATCACTAGCCTAAATAGATCAAGTCATAGTTCCATAATCATCTCAAGACTCAAGAGGGGTTCTGACTTTTGATCTCGTATACCCAAACAGTAACAAGTGTTTTCACTTTTCACTGGTGGTTAGTGTAAAGAAGGAGAAATCAAAGTGGATAGAGCTAGGAAGATTATGTACTTATGTTCATTATGGGATTGGTGGTGCTTCTGTGTCTCCTTCATAACCTCACATTGCCAACTTAATGGTGCACATCTTACTGTATGTACACAACATCTGAGGCTAATATGGATCTGAATCAGTAGTGGATTTTGGCATTCTGTTTTTGTTGTTATTCTTCCCGCCGCATTCATCGGTCTGTAACATTACATGAAGGTTCATGCCACTATGGCCACTCTCCAGGTTAACTCCATGTGCGAAAAGGCTTCAATTCTTTTCTTCCCACTGAAGTGGCAAGAGCGACTAAAGTAGCTATTGCCCATGAGCTTCAGTTTTCATACTGTCTCATTTGCACCACTACATGTAACAAGGGGATGGCGAAGGAGCTGTTGCATAGTCTGCTGCGGAGGTATTGCATCTGGCGTTTCTGCACCCATGGGACAGAAGATGCAGTACAAAGACGGCCCTTGGAGAAGGCATTCATGTCATTGTTTGCTAAGAAGATGGAGAAGTTTGCTACAAGCAGTGGCAATATTGCAGGGAAGAAAGAAAGGGGGTTCTGGGAATGGGATTATGAGAACTTTGTTGATGTTTCTATGAGGGTGATGATGGGACTGAATAGGGAGCAGCAGCTGGGAGTAGAGGTGGCAATATGAATTCATAGGTCGGTTCCGGATCGATCCATATAATAATCGGATAAAAAATATTCAATCCTAATTCGACCAATTTATTTATATGGGTCAAAATTGTCAACCCTAATCTAACTTATTTATAATCGGATCAACCAATTTAATAATTAAATTATTAAATAAAAT
Organism: Acanthochlamys bracteata; assembly: GCA_019914995.1. NCBI lineage: Eukaryota > Viridiplantae > Streptophyta > Magnoliopsida > Pandanales > Velloziaceae > Acanthochlamys > Acanthochlamys bracteata. The sequence continues at coordinate 8,241,440 of CM034128.1, forward strand.
TTATAAATATTAATTTTTAATAATAATATATCTAAATTATAATATATTTAAAAAATATTAATTTTGACAAAATTATAAATTAAATAAAAATTAGTTAAAATTAAGATAAATTAAATATATATATATTAAATTTAAATTTTTTACTATTATTTTCTAATTATTAAGTAATATATATTATATAAATAATTATACGATTTAAAAGGGTTAATTTCGGATCAATTCGAATCCGTTTAAATTTTTCGGATTTTTTTTGAGTCGATCCGAAATCGCGTAAAGTTTGATCCGAATCCGATCTTTTCGGATCGAATTTTTGGATGGGTCGAAAATTTGCTATCCCTAGCTGGGAGTGGTCAGAGAGTTGCTCCTCTCCATGCTGCCCCCACCAGATTCATTGGTAAAGCATGAACTGAATAAAGCAAATTGTACTAGGTGGACTAATCGGATTCGTTTGTTGTTTCTCCATTATAGTTTCGGAAACTTATTCCTCTGACCACATGGGTTGCTGAGTTCAATGCTGCACTGACGGTTCCATTCTTCCATTGGTTAGTTGGCCCCTCTGAAGTGCTTTCGATCCACTTAGGAGTACTATGCTTTATCTGTCTATTCCATTCTTCCATTGGTTAGTTGCCCCCTCTGAGGTATTTTCCGTGCACTTAAAGTACTATGCTTTATCTGTCTGATTGCTGAGGTCAATCACATGGAAAATTTTATTGCACACTAAAGCTCACTAATTCGGATGTGGTTACGTCGCATTTGTGTCTCCTTGATGATCTTGATTCATGTATAGCTAGTGAGCATATTGTATACCAAGACTTAGTGGCTGAAGACATACCATCATGTGTTCTTATCACATTAGATTTCTTTTTTTCCCTACGAATCAGTCGTCTTACATCCTTGTGCTGAGTATGTTATGTTCTATATGACCAAAAGAGTGCTGGCATATAATGTAATTATTAACCTTAATCTAAGGTTCTCTTTCAAATATATGTGCAGTCCCAACTTCATGTTAAGAGCATGGAGCCTAGATTGTTTAAAATATTTATTGTGTGCTCTCAGAAAACAAGTACATGAAACGACTTTGTGGTAGAAAGGAAATTTCTCTGATGTAATTCATATGAATTTCAAAGACTTCCACTCATGGTTAAATCAAGCATCAAATTTATTTATTCTTGGCAGTTTATTTTTTATTGGAGCTCAGTGGTTAACCTCTTTACATTTACCTGCTTAGATCTGTATTTAAATCTTCTTTCTTGTTATGCTAATTTTTCAGATAGCCATAATATTACAGGTCGTTGAAGTTAACGGAGTGAAACAAAGAAGTGGAGTGCACATAAAGAAATGCAGGTTGGATTCTTAAAACACGTATTTCTTCTTATTTCCAGTTATTTGACTCTCATACCATTATCTGCCTAATTATTCCATAATGTTAATGAAGATCGCGCAAGTATTCATCATGTGGAAGGTATCTAGAGAACAGCGGATGTGTAGGAATGTGTGTGCAAGATTCCAACCCAAAATTTCTTCACAAATGAGTTTGGACTTCCTTTAACTATGAATCCAAGTATGTGCATACTATCCTTTTACCCTGTCAGTTATTGATCTAGAAACATCTTAAGAGAATACTGAACTAAGCCTGGTTATTTTGTTGAAGGGTAGTATTGGCTAATCCATCTTAGTTTTATAGAGGGGTCTTAGTAAAATCATGTCCTAGAGAAAAGATAGATATAAGCTAATAAGAACTCAAGTCCGTTTTCTCATATATTATAACTTGTAATAACGGGTCAAAATTAATAGGATGCTGAGAATGAAAACTTTACTTCTCCAACATGCCTCAGACCAGTTGCCATTCTTTGTAATCAAAGTCCACATGTCTAAGTGGTGATTGACTCAAATGTCTAGACAATAATACCTAATAGTGCCAACATCTGCACACACACTGCCTGCAATGTGTTGAATAGACAAATGCAGGCCAACGAGATTACTGAGTTCTATCTATTTGTTACTGATGGCTAGTACTAGGAACAGGTAGATGCTGGAGAAGAAACTTTCGAAGCTCTGCAAGGACTTAATGATTTCGCCTTTAAAGATTTGTTTGCAATTAGAACTTTTTTGTTCCTTTAATAATTTCTGTAATGAAAGTCTTGTTCTGTCTTTCTTTGGATCTTGTGGCTTAATTTTCACCAGTATATTGAGCAAATTGAGCTTGAATTATACCCTCTCTCTTTTGCATACAAATGAGGGCCTACATATTATAAGGATAAGCTGGCTACAGAAGTTATAATTTGAAGTTATAATATTTTATTATTATTTATTTTTAATATTATTTTTAGATAAAAAAAATTTGTTTTCTGAATTTTTTAAAGTATGTTTTACTTTAGAAAGTTTTTATTTTATAATCAGTCCCAAATATTTCCTTATGAGACATTAATACAACGATGATGGAGTTGTCAAGACATTTATGGACATACGATATACCGCATCCGCATAGAAGTTACTGAGCTGCAAAACTTTTCCATCCCTTCTTGAATTTACAGAATTGGAATCCTATGCTTGCATTATAACACCAGCACTTAGCAGAGAGGACTCTGTCAGTAAACATTCTTTTTCTTTCTCGTGCCGGATCTCATTCCGCTCTAAGTACTTCGGATCGTTCGGTGGTACTTATAAAATAAATTTTTTTTTAAATAAAAAATATTTTAGTGTTTTTGAAATAAATTTTATTTTTTTATTTTCATAAAAATAGTAAAAATATATAATAAAATATTTTTATTATGTAATTTTTTTAATTTTTAAATAAAATTTTTAAATATTTATAAAAAAATATATATAATATAAAACAAAAATTTAAAAATATTGTTAGAAAAACGCTAAATCAAACGGTCTCTTCATCTTCACGTGAATTACGAGCCAGACGATGAAACGCTCTTTTTACCATTATGCAGTGCCACATCCTTTTCTCCTTAGTGTGTCATTCTTAATTTTTAAAAAATTATTACGTGAATAGTTAATTCAAAATTTGATAAATGTTGTAATAGAAAAGTAGAAGCCGAAATCCATGCAGTTTTAATTCAAAAATAAGAGACCCGTTGTGTTTGCCTTTGTCTCCTTGCCTCGCCCAGCGAACAGATTTGATGTTTCATGCACGTGAAAGCAAAACGTTAATTGTCCCGTGACTGACTACTACAAGACAGTCATTCAGAACTAAGAGAACAGAACCCTTAGAACATTTCATAACAAGGAAAATAAATTGGATAATTCATGTCCAAAAAAAAAAGGGTTACATCTTAAACCATGAATTACGGCGCAAAAACTACCCAGAATAATGGCAATCATATGTGGAAATAGTTTGTTAATTGCTTGCACACTTGCATTATCTCCATTCATTGCGCAGTTAAACTAAAAATATATATTTTACTTCTTTCGTCGTATGTATATTAGGCAAGTATGTTCGCATGTAATTGCTGCTGGTATTATGGCTAGAAATCGGTTTACCAAACTAATTAACCATATACCATATGAACTTTCCGCATATGTTTGATTGGACGAATCAGATTTGAGCCAATCTATGGTCAAAAGCTCACTATACCATATAAACAAAAAGTTTTTGATTAAAACTATCAATGTACATTTTGAACTTGGACTCATAGAAAATGGAAGTAAAATTAGGCTCTTAATGATTCCAAAATTACATTATAGGTAACACCAAATTCATGATCAATTAAGTGTGTCATAAAAATTACCAATCTTGTTAATCATAATTCTTTGACTATTAATTTTTTTCACATTACATTTCAATAAAATTTGTTATTTTACGAATTAATCATATAACAAACACAGAAAAAAAAAGTTAAGAAAATATTTGGTAATACGTACCCCAAAATATTCTTTCTAATTTTTTATTATATATTTTTAAATAAATATTTTATAATAAAAATATTATTACTTAAAAAATATATAAAAATTTATTATTATTTATTATTATTTTTTATATAATAATTTATTAAAATAAAATAAAAGTATTTTTTGTTTCAGAAAAATATTTTTAAAAGTACTTTCAGATACCTCCTATATCAATGCATTCTTATGAAGATAAGCAAATTGGCTATAACAACTGCATAAGATGAATGTAGCATGTATGGTTAGATAAATTTACTTAGATAATCCATGAATTGCTTGCCATTTAGTACTTCATTCGGCATAGTTGTTTCCGGTTTTTCGGATGTGATCCCGTGAAGAAACGACCAACTGGAAAACATGAAAAAACCTAACCGTTGCTTCCAACGACCAACTAAATTCTCTATAAATTAATCATACAGCACTCCAATTGACAACCCTCATAGTAGTAACGCTAGTTATTCTTCTCTTTCATCTTTCGACATTTTGAACCTGCATGCATGGGAAATAAGGCGATAGCATTCCTTCTTCTGCTTCTTTGCTTCACTTCTCTCAACCTTATCATCAACGTCGCGTTCGCCTCAGGGATAAACTATGCCGACGCGTTAGAGAAATCTATTCTTTTCTTCGAAGGACAAAGGTCAGGGAAGCTTCCTGCCGACCAACGAGTCACGTGGAGAGGCGACTCCGGCTTGTCCGACGGTTCTGCATCTAATGCAAGTGTTTCTTCAATTATATACTTCCGTAAACTAATCGATTTAGAAAAACCCGAGTTAGTTGAGTCGGCAGTGGAGCAAAATCGAGTTTCATAAAAGTTAGCATCGCAACTATTATGCATTTTCTCTGGTTTTAACATTGCAGGTTGATTTGGTGGGAGGCTATTATGATGCTGGAGATAACGTGAAATTCGGTTTACCGATGGCGTTCACGACGACAATGCTGTCTTGGGGAATAATAGAGTTCGGCGACATGATGGGGCACCAGCTAGAGCACGCCAAGAAAGCGGTGCGTTGGTCGACGGATTACCTTCTCAAGGCAGCCACCACTGCTCCTGACACTCTTTACGTCCAAGTTGCGGATCCGAACCAGGATCACGGATGCTGGGAAAGACCCGAGGACATGGACACGCCGCGGAATGTTTACAAAGTCACAAGTCAGAATCCGGGATCTGATGTAGCCGCAGAGACGGCTGCAGCATTGGCAGCTGCAGCAGTGGTGTTCAGGAACTCTGATGCTGCCTATTCTTCAAAATTACTACAAACTGCAACAAGGGTATGTTTATTTATTGATTTCCAATTTTTCGAATCATATTCTTGGAACAGTTACGTGTGAATAACTGAAGACAAATTTGCGTGAAGGTGTTTCATTTTGCTGATCGATATAGAGGTTCATATAGCGACTCGCTTGGTTCTGTTGTGTGCCCGTTCTATTGCTCTTACTCTGGCTATCATGTGAGTGGTGATCTCAAAGAATAGATCATGGTTACTTGTGCAAACCTGAACAATTTTCTGTTGGTTATTGATGTAATTATCTATTTAATTTGATTTTGAAAGTGTAGGATGAGTTATTGTGGGCAGCTGCATGGCTGCACGCGGCAAGCGGTGAGGCATCATACATGAATTACATTGAGTCGAACGGCCATGTCTTGGGTGCAGAGGATGATGACTACAACTTCAGTTGGGACGATAAGCGCCCTGGATCCAAAGTTCTACTCTCCAAGGTTAAGTGTCATACAGCTACCTGATTAAATTAAGCGTTGGTTAACCATAGACTGCCTCTTACATTATTAAGTTTTATTGTTACAACTTTTTTCACAGGCTAAACAAGTTATCTTTATTTTCACAGGGATTCTTGCATAACAGGATTGGGGAATTACAGCTTTACAAGGCTCATGCAGACAACTACATCTGCTCTCTGGTCCCTGGAACAAGTAGCTTCCAAGCGCAATACACACCAGGTTCTTCGCTGCAGCTCACAGAAACAATTGCCCTCCATCAGACCTTGTAGAATCTCTCTAAATAACGTTTAGTGCCTACGTGAACTAGGTTTTCATATAAATAATAGAGGAACAATCTACCTCTCAAGTCTAAACGATGCTGACATGTTTAAAACACAGGGGGACTTCTCTTCAAACAAAACGATGCCAATCTTCAGTATGTCACGTCAACAGTTTTCCTTCTGCTCACCTATGCGAAGTATCTCTGTTCCAACGGTGGAACAGTTGCCTGCGGGTCTACATCCGTCCCCGCTGCAACCCTCATTTCACTAGCCAAGAAACAGGTCAATTACAAACCTAATATTCAAAGAAAACCATTAGCTCTTCCCAACAAGGTTTTTTCTCTTATGTAGTTTCTTGTAGCAGGTTGACTACATACTTGGTGATAACCCGGCTCGAATGTCCTACATGGTTGGATTTGGCAGCCGGTACCCATTACATATCCATCACAGGGGCTCTTCTATTCCATCTGTTCATGCACACCCAGGTCATATTTCGTGCAGCGATGGGTTCCAATTCTTTCACTCTGGCTCCCCAAATCCGAATGTTCTTGTAGGAGCCATTGTTGGTGGCCCGGATTACAGAGACGGCTACAGCGATGACCGCAGTAACTACCAGCAGTCGGAGCCTGCCACATACATCAACGCTCCCATGGTTGGAGCACTAGCCTTCTTTGCAGCAACCGGAGCACACTAGAATAGCAGTTGTGTAGTAAAATCGTATGGTCCAGAGGAATACCAAACCGAAGTATTCTTCAATTGGATACACGTATACAGTATACAGTTTGAATAATAGACAACAACATAACAGAATCTTCAAGAAATATACTCCCGCATACGAAAAGCAAAAAATGTTTAATACAAACATGGTCATGTTTTGTATACAGGTAACCTGGTTCAGAAGTTTACACATATCAGCTCCATAACCGTAGATGAGCCAAGAAAAAAGTCAATTAGATGCGTATCAAACTCAGATCTCACAATGTGAATAACGCATAAAATCGAACTTCTGAACTCGCAGAGCATAACATACAACACTATGGAGGTAAATATCACAGACAAAGGTTCTTCTCAATAAATTAAATTCGCTACTCAATCTACGGGGAGAAACAATTACAGAAGTCTCCACGACAGTAAATAACATTTAGTGATATGTTAAAAGATATTGGGTTCTAAACAAAGGGGGTGATGTTATGGTTCTTTAGCCGAAGCTTTAAAACCTACACTGATGGATAATACAGCTGCTTGAATCGCATGAATAAACACACAAATCAGAACTGCAACCAGTAGGGAAACAAGCTGCTCCTTAATAAGGACGGTACCGACGGCCGCGGCCCTCCTCATTTCTGGAGCCACTGCCACGTTCAACCCTCCGTGGTGGCAGAGGAGGTGGCCCACCAGGCTGTTGTCTGAATGATTTTTGTATCAGAGAATGTCAAGTAAAAAATTGAAAAGGTCTTCATAAAAGTTTTCAAAAGAATGAAGTCACATCTGAATGGCAAGATTTGCTACTTACAGAACATAACCAAGGCGGCCATCAGGTAATACCATAGGAACCATTTTCATACCGGACGGCATTGGTCCTCTACCATATATCATTGGCTGCAAATGCCACACACATTACATGGTCAGTAAGATAAGATGCAGAAAAAGGAGATTTACACATCAAGCTTAACTAATGCAAACTAGGCACGAATACTAATTGACTTTCATATAAACAGTTGACAAAGCACTTCAAAAAAGTGCTATTCACAGCCCAACAAGGGCTTGCTTTAAAAATACGAGCAGAAAACCGAGTTTGGTGTATATCAAGCTTAACTACTACAAACTATAATGTAACTTGAACCACTTTCATAATAAACAGTCGAAAAAGCACTTCATGACCCATTCAAAAGTCATGAAGGGCTTTGATTTCAGGCAAGGTTAAGGTGATTGATTTTAGTTAACATACATGCACAAGAATCACCATAAGCATCCAATAAATTTCAGCCTTCTCAAACTCTATCCTAGAAGAGGGAAAACAAGAAACAAGATGGCAACCGCATTGGCCCAAACAAACAGCATTTCCGTCAATAAGACTTGCATTAGCAGAATCCATCATTTTCGCAGTCAACACGAAAGATAGCATTGAACAAGAAAAACAAATTTCTCCAAACAAAATTACCAATGGCACCAAAACTTTGTTTCTTTGCAACTTTGCAAAAAGAGAACTATAATATTCAATCAAGATGGAGTCTTCTTGTTTATACAACAAGACTCACCTGACTAGCAGCAGCAGCAGCACCAACTCCAGCACCATATGCCCCATAAGGATCTCCAGGGTAACCATAACTAGGATATGGCGAAACAGGCCCACTTCTATATGGGTTCAAAATGCTAGATTTCTTATCAGTTTGAGGTCTAGCAAGTGTGACTTCCAGAACATGACCTGAGATTTAGAATAGACCAGATAATTTGTTCATAATTGTGAAGAAATGGGCCAAATCATTTAAGGTGCCACTCGAATGTTATATATGCAACAGGACTTAAGAAGGTCACAATATGGAGCATGTGCCCATATTTGAAAGAATTTAGGTAATGAAAAGACTTCAGGTAGCAAGATGCAGGTAAATATTCGCACAGAATTTAGTAAAGAAGGTTAAATGATGAGTGCACGTCTTAAACAGATAATTTATGAGGACAAATTGACTAGGGCAACACTCTATAGAACTTGACAAAAGGATATAACAAGCATTGTCAAGTTGGGAAACTAACAGAAGACTAAAGAACTTACCATCGATTTCATACTTCTCTGCTCCTTTTAATGCTTTCAACGCACTAGATCTTTCAGCAAAATGGACAAACCCGAAGTCCCTTTTGCTCTGCCCAGCTTTAGCGGGTGGGAGAACAACTTTTGTAACTTCACCATGACGCCCAAAAAGCTCCTTTAACTTATCTGGTGCCACATTCTCTGGCAAATTTTTCACGTATAGAACTTTGACCTGTCAAAATGTAAAATATAGCATAATCATTACGGATCAAACATAACTGTTTACTTCCAGGTAAAATGACATCTGAAGAATTTTCTGAAAGCAGCAACTTCTGTTAGACCAACAAAGAAGATAACAGAGTTCATTTTTTAAAGAGATAAACTAATCATTCAGAAAATGTAAATCATGTCCCAAGCAAGAGAAAAAAGATGGTAAATAAGTTTTATTGGGGATCCTACGAATAGATGGCAAATACCTAATAAACTTTTGAAAATAAGTTTCACAAAAAGAAAAAGGTAAAATACCAGTAATTAAACAAAAGAACATTAGTCTCAGTTCATATCAGCAGCAACTGAGTTTGTAAATCGTTGTATTTACAGGTACTTTCTTGTGCAAATCCATTTATCCAAAAGAAAGTTAGCAGTGTCATAGCATACAAACAGAAGGTATTGGGTAACAAAAGAATTACTCCCTGAAGAATCAGTAATTTGTGGCCACTCATGCATTCAAGTGAGTAAGCATTTTCAGATAGTTACCAGAGTCTCAAATACTGCAGAGAAGATAAGATAGTAACATCTACATTAAGTAACTTTGCTAGGCCCAACCATATGGTATTACTCCAACAGCGTCAGTGACTCAATATGCAAAGTTTCCTATAGGACCAAAGTCTAAAGAACTATCCATAAACACCATCTGATGCCATATTAAGTATCCCATCAATCATTTTATATTGGATACTTCAACAAATTTTGACAGGCTAACAAGGAGCTATTCACCAACGGTTAATAATCTTAAGCTTCAATAAGTAGCACGACTTAAGCTGGCATAAGCGGACCTTATCTAATTTTTGCATATATAATATGAAAGTTCAAGAAAGTCAAGCAGTTCAAGTGAGAGAAGTCTGATGCATGAAGGCAATGCTAGCATTAGCAATTGCCTTGATCTCTCGACCATGGAGCTAAAATGGCCTATTTCTGATAAACACTAGTCTTAGCATGCTCCTTGCGAATGTATGGATAGAAAATCGATGAGAACTGTCACACTAACTGCAATGAGACACCATAATAGAAACATGAAACTTAGCTTTCTCCCTAATTTAATCAATTACAAGTTCCAAATTTTCAAGAACAGGGGAAGAAGTAAGAAATGAGTCGTGAAAAGAGCAATTATCTACTATTAAAAACATAGAATTCCATAAAGTTGTTTACTTGCACCAAAACAAAAGTACAAGGACAAATTGAAAGAATGTGGTAATCATATAGAAAGAACAATTACATGGAGAATGGCATTTTGTTAAATATTTTTACTTCTAAATTTTCCTGTCCTGTCATACAAGAAGCCAGGATTCTAATTCATGGTTTCTGGATTTTAAGTAAGTATACTATAAATTATATCTTAGCCACTCACAAAACCTAGAAAAATTTTATCATATCGAAAAAAAATACCTTCTTTAGCAATAATGCATGGCCGTGGAAACATCCATAACTTTTCTATTAAACAACTGTACCTGAGCAGCGGCAGAAGACTCAGATGAATTTTTGGGTTCAGCCCAGCTAACACTAGGTCGACTTCCATCGATATTAAAATTTGCATCTGACATTTTCTGCCTAGCATAATCAGCACATGCATGGTTGTAATACTCGACAAAAATGAATCCCCTATTACGTCCTGGATTTTGTGCATCCTGTAAGGACATTGATAACTAAGCAAATGATAATGCAGAGAGTATAGGAACTGACTAGAACAAATGCCAAAAGGGCTATCACCTTAAAGCATTCAATATTTTCAACTCCAGGACCCGCCTTATCCAAAACTTTTCTCAATTCTTGCTCTGTTAAACTCTTTGGAATGTTACCAATAAATAATCTGTGTTTGACTTGGGACAAGGAACATCTTAAAGTTCTTCCCTGCACAAGAATGGTTTACAAAAGCGTTAACTCTTAGAAGGGAAAGAAACACTTTCCCAATATAATTACCTTGAACTCTTTGTCATGAATCTCCTCGATGGCTTTCTGAGCAGCATCCCTTTCACTGAATCCTATAAATGCAAATCCCTTGCTTTCTTTTGTATCTTTATCCCTCACCAATTTTACCTGCTAAGAACTGTTAAACTACTTTGCGTTCAAAAAGATTGACACAAATAGATGAATACGACACCCTTCTTACCTCGAAAATCTCACCATAAGGCTCACAAAGTTCCTGCAAGTCATCCTCATTTGCATCGCGCGGAAGACCACCTATGAAGACCTCCGAACCATGAGGTGGAAGTGCGAGCAACTCTTGGCGTTTCTCTCTATCCTCATAGCCAGCATTGGAATCATCTAGGTTCTCTTCGTTCATTGATGATGGGGCAAAATTCTCATTCTCGACTTCAGTTGCATGCTCCTTGTCTTCCTCCTCACCACCGTCATGTTCATGCTCTTCTTCAGCATACTCATCCATCGCCTTTTGATAATGCTCTTCATCATCTACTTCGTCTCTTAAATCTTGCTCTTCCTCTTCCCCATATTCGTTCACAGCCTTCCTATACCTTTCCTCATCACCACCTTCTTCATCATACATCGTATCATCAATGTCGTTGTCACCGTCAAGATCAACATGCTCCTCAACCTCGTCCTGCTCGTGATCCGTCATAGCTAAACTCCAATCTCCTCCCCCTTAAAATTCTATATAACTTACCTGGAACAAGACATCAACAACAAACAAATTACAGGATTAACAAAAGCAACAAAACAAAAAACAAAATTTTCCAAATTAATAGAAAAACAACCTACTGGAGAACCCCGAACAAATTTCAAGTCATCATACATAGAAAAACAATATTAAAAACGATCATTTTGTACACAAATGTGTAACCGATCTATCGAGAAATAGCACCTTCTCTTAAATTTCTTTTTCCGGGTAGAATATCTCGCCTGGTTGCGATCATGAACAAAGTAAATCACACAGAGTCCAACAATAACAGCAGGATCTCCCATTTTTCTCTACCAAAAACTATAAAACTAACAAATAGCAGGAACCCTAAACCTTTGTAATCAATAAAAACTAGATCCGTGGAATAAATGGGTAACAGGGTTTGATTAATTGGTGAATTTTTGATTGAAATTTCTGCTGGAAAACGAGAAATTAGATTAGATTTCGAGAGAGCTTACTGAAGGGTGGTGAGATAAAAGTAGAGCTCTTTTAGGAGTGAAACGAACCCCTTGGCTTTGCTCGAATCAACTCCCCGTACGAGACTTATCGATGGATGGCGAGTTGGCAGCGCTCTCTCTCTCTCTCTCTCTCAACGTAGAACTCATCCTTTACTCACGTGACTTGGCCAATTGGACATATCCTATACTTTATTGGGCTTTACTTGGGCTCATTAACCTTGTTGGGCTTCAAAGCGATAATAATAATAGAATCAGGAGGTTTATCTTGTATTATGATTTAAGGTACGTTTTGGGATGACCTAAAAGAAATTTTGAAAATTAGTTTTTTGGGACTTCATAGTGTTTAGAAAAATATTTATGAGTGCTTATAAAATAATTTTTTTAATATAAATAATACTATAGAAATTTTTCTAAAAAATAAGTTATATTTTTCATTAAAAAATACAATTGTAAGATATAATTTAAATTTTTTAAATATTTTTAAATTTTAAGAATTTTGTAGATTATTATAGAAAGGTTATTAAAAAATACAAAAATAAAAATTCTAAAAAAATGTTGAAGAGTACTGCCCAAACTGTGCCTAGATTTTTGCTTAAAATATAAGTTTTGGGTAAAATTTAAAAGTGTTTAGAATAGCTTATGAAAAAAAAATAAAGTTCAGAATAATAAATTAAAATACAAAAATGGTAGTAAAAATAAAATTCTTCAATTAAAACGTGACTTTAACTGTTTAGTATATAGTGGAGTACTTTACACTTGAACTTGGATGCCGGATGACCTGAAATCTCTGAAGAACTTCTTTGGATTCAGTTAAATTTAGTGGGAGTTTTTTTAACATACGAAACTATAAAGCGAACAGTAGAGGAGCTGTAGTCTAGAGTACTGAAAATTTCTAAGTATAGCGGTTTCAAGTGAATCAGATAGTACAAATTATACAACACAGCTAAGCTAACGTGTTGAAAGTTCTAGTAGCCCTACAAACACTTAAGAGCTTTGAATAGAGCAGTTCATCTTGCTTATATTAATTGCATTTAAAGCGTATTCACAAGCTACGAATTCACAAGCAATGAACTCCCATATCAGCTTATATTAATCCTTGCAATGAACTCCCATATCAGCTACGAATTCACAAGCTCTCCCTGCCCTTGTATGTTCACACGAATCTGCTAAACCTAATAAACTAAGGATTTGTTCACCTTTTTAAAAATGAGTTAAAAAATAAATTAAAAAGTTAGTTAATTAATAAAATAATAAAAAAATATATATTTAATTTTTATGTTTATTTATTATAACTTTTTAGATTTAAACTATTACTATTGTAAAATAAATTTAAAAATAAGTTATTAAAATGTTTTAATAAAAATAATAAAAAGTATTTGAAACTGTCTTTTTAAAAGTGAATTTGAAATCCTTTTCGTATAAAAAGTATTTGGAATTCAAGTTTTTTAGTTCCTCATAGAAAAGGTATGCCCTAAACTAAAACATTTTAAAACCATTATCTTAAACATTTTAAAATGGACAAATTAATAAAACCCTGCTACAACTGTACAACAGTCCATCCCATCAAATGGAAACAGAATTTTCTTTGAAAGATAAGGTTTTTTGTCCTTAACCAAGATTGATTGTACCCTAAAATTAAGCCAAGCCAATACTTACCAAGTGGTCCATGTCACATCTCCGACGAGCACTTTCTCCGTCTCTCGGATGAGAATCACTATTATCACTTGCGTGCTTTTGCTTATCTCATGTTTTTTATTCAGTCAGTCAGATAGCAAGAGTTCTCTCAGTTCTCTGTTAGCTCAATTCCCAATTCATACATTCAACGCTACAGCAAAAAAGAACAAAAATAACCGTACAACAGCAGCGCGCTAAAACCAGCGCCACGACGTAACCAGTATTAATCCTTCCTCGGCCTTGTCACTACTCCCGAGATTGCATTTGGATTCCTGAATGCTAAGCTGCCGGTGTTTGTTGATTCTTGACTAGCGTAACCATCGCCGCAGATCAGTAGTCGAGGACGGTGAGATTTCGCTTTCAGTGTAGGTCGATGATACATTGGAACGCTGCTCTGAGAAGACACACCCGTGCACGCTCTTGAGGCTAGGGCTACGCAAGCTTTGTGAGTACCCGTAAGGATCAGGCACGGGGAAGGTGAGCCTTTTCTTTGCTGAAAATCCGCTGCTGCCACTAAAACTTGTTCGTTCACATTCGGGAGTCCCAGGACATTGACGTGGTGCACTCTGGGAGCGTAACCTTGCTTTAGCGGATTCTGTAGCAGCCATGTAGCTGGGCACTGTTGTCTGCTGGCTTTGTTGATGATGATGCAAGGGTTGGTGGCTAGTTGTTGTCGGAGCATTGCTGTAATAGGAATAGTAGGCAGAGCTCCGGTGCTCATCGCGAGCGCTGCACCGCGGGCTTGCAGAACGAACCTGGACAGTACGGGGTTTAGCAGGGGAAGGTGTTGCAGGGGAACGGTGATGGAGCGGTGGGTTTTGGCGTCGGCTAGTAGAAGGGGTTGAGTAGGATAAGGGACGAGCAGTGTCGATCCCTAGTGTTTTAATAGGGTCTCTGTGATCTGTTGAGGTTCTAGCTCTGCTGCTATAGTCCCATGATGTTCTTGATGCCATCCACCTGTCCAGCCACCGGGGTGGATGCTGGTCTACTCCGCTACTGCTACGGTACCCTTCTTCCCCTTCTTCCTCGAGAGAAGGAGATGAGTTCCTGTCTGATCTCCGTAGCTGCCATGTCGAAAACAGAGCAAAGTCGGCCAAATGAAGCAGAGAGAAAAAGAAAGATAACATACAGCCTAATCAATACTTGTTGGGAGAAGGCGTAGGGAAGAGCTGTCTCTCGCTTCAAAGCAGCTACTTTCCTTCCCTGCAGCTTTGCTTGAATATCCTCGATCTTTCGTGGCCTCTCCTCCCTGTCGTTAGAAAAGCTACTTGCTTCCCTTGACTGTACATACCACCATGTCAAAGATCAGATACAAAACATAGTGCATCATCACTAAAAAATAGTTCAATCCATTGCTTAATTGCTACCATTGATCTTCGTTCAGCAGCAGCAATGTCATGAAGGTAATGAGAGTCCCAGAAAGAGGTGTCGCAACTGAAGGAAGACATGTTACTGCCAGCGGCGCTGCACCCAGGTGCCGCGGAGCCAGCAACAGTGCGTTCTTGCGAGAGGCGTACCCGTTCGTCACGAACCCGTGCTTGTACCCGTACTAGAGCTTGCATGCATCGCAAGGTCATGTTCGCCTGCTTCCTAACATTGTTGCCACGCACCAGTGCCTGAAGCTTCACCAGCCCTCTCAATGCTCTCAATGCCCTTCTTGCCTTTCCCAAACCACCAATATTAGAACAACCAAAAAGTAAAAACATTTTGGAAAGTTTATACAGCAGAAGCCTTAGATGTTGTTACCAAGTATCCTCTGAAGGATGTTTGAATGACAATGGCGGCGTGTTCTCGTGCAAAGCTAGCTGAAGGGCGCGTGAGCCTCACAACCTCCGCCGCAGCCTGAGCAGTGGCCACTGCAGCTTCTGCTGTGGCTGCAGTTGCAACAGCAACCGCAAAAGCATGTCTTTGCTCCGGCGTGACTGAAGGAGCTACAAGCACTGCTGTCTTCATCTGAACTTGCTGCTGTTGCTGCTGCGATAACGGAGTTTCTTGTACCGTCGATTTCCGGAATATCCATGATCTTCTCTTCTCCCTCTTCTGCTACCAAGAATAAGAAAGCAGCATAATTAAAGAAACAAGCCAGTCTACTGTTTGAGAGAAGAGTTAAAGCAAACCTTGTCTTCGTCGGAGTCTTTGGAAGGAGAACGGAAGGCTCGCTTTACAGCTGTCAACCAGGAGCTCGCCCCCTTCTTTCCCATGAATTTTGCAGCATTTACACCATCACACCAACCAACTCTCCGGCGCTGCCTAAATGGATGAAAAGATGAAAATGGCGGATCTCCAACTGCAGCTATAAGAAATATTTCACTGCTCCCTCTCTTTATTAAGAAAGAGTGCAGCTCCGTAGTGTGTAATGAATAGTTGCAGAGTACGAGATGTAACTCTCAATACTGCAACTGCAACATAGTAATCAATCAAACCCAAACTTAAAAAGCTAAACTGCAACCCAACCCCCAAAAGTAGACTTTTGAAGCTAACCTGGCTAGCTAGGCGTGTCTGATTGATTACATCAATATAGTGAAGAGATTAATATAATGAAAGAGGTTAACGTTGGAGGAGAGGGTTAGTGGGAATATGGGAAAGCTGTAGAAAGACGACAATAAACATATACCTCTCAAAGGTAAAGCACGGAGACATGATTAAACAGTAGAGAGAGTGAGAAGATCTCGAGGGACAAACAAAAATTAGAAACAGTTATTGGTAGGAGTGCTCAGTCTCGTGCTATCATTCCAGCTTTGCTTTGCCTTCGAGTCGGAAGCACATGCCCAACCCAGGCATAGTCCCAGTTCCCATGAGTTTAGCCATTCTCGCAACGTTAGATTTTTGTTTTCTTCTTTATATTTAATTGACCGTTTAAGCTCTTCAATTAGATTAACTCCTCAAATTGGTCAATGCAGATGGATAGAATCTATCCTCGAAATGCTGTCTCAACTTTTATAAAAATGAAAACAGTCGCCTTTTTATTTTTAGCTTTAATGAAGCTTTTGGAATGAAGGAATGTGTCGAGTATACAGTGATGTAACTAGTGTTCCAGTTCATAGAGCTTCGTTCTCCAATATGATCAGCATAAGATATGATAGAATATAAAACAATAACAGAACGAAACAACGAAAGGCAGAGCAAGAAGAAGTTGAAGTAAAGGCAGTCTGCAGGTTAGCAGCAGGGATCGAGACATTTATGTGTATTAATATTTGAGAGACAAAGGTTATTGTTTGTTATCGAGTTGGTGTTTTTGTGATTCGCAGGGAAGCAGAGAACGAGAGAGGAGGAAAGAAGACGGAAGAGCCAAAAGGCTGGTCAAACAAAACAGGTCTGAGAACCAAAAAATTACCGGCGACTGCTGAGCACAATTTGGCGTCTGGTTCACTGATCTGTTGAAGTTCTATATCCGAGATGCCTGTCATCTTGGAACTATTTAATTTAATTATTGCTGATTACAAGCCTAGTCAGTGAGTTGGATGATGCTTACGAGACATTAATGTTGTTGGATTCTTGTGGATTGGTTACCAGCTATTGAATCATCTGCCAGCCTACTGCCACAGTCTTACTACTAGAGATCGTATTGAATTTCTGATTGGATTCCGTTCGGACTTAACCTGGACTTGATATTTTATGAAGGTCATTTCATGGATTGTTCAATCCACAATCTACTGATGTATTGTGGCTGTTCATAAAGGAAGCTAGGCTTTTTTACCTACTGTAAAGGTTGCCTATGTTAAACCCCTTCAAATTACACATACAAAAGCATGAGGTTAGTCACCATGAGCATGATCTACGTATTAAAGTTGAGTCTCAACTTCAAAAATTAGTACTTTAAGGCAAACAATGCTCGCGAAGAATACCAATGCTCTAAGGAGAAGGTTATGGCATCAGTCACATCTTGGTGTTGCTACTAAGTGCAACACCAAGAGCGTGATAACTGTTGAATTAAAAGTGAATAAATTAATTCTATATTGAATAAAAATAAGATTAATATACTCAAAAATTACATAACTTATTAACTTAAGTTTTTTGAGTTAGATTGAACTTTCTAATGTATTGATCGGACTCTTCGGATATCTTAGTTTGACTAATTCTTCCGATGTTGTATCTCTCCTACAATAACATGTTCTAGTTGCATGTGATCCTCAACTTTCATCTTAGATATGAGACTACTGATTTCAATGATAGCAACAACAATATCAATAGTACTGGAAACTGTCTGGCAGGGCTTTTCCAATTTGCATGTCCTTCCTAGTTTAGGCCTGCTTGTGTTGTTCATGGGCTCTTTACGGAATTTATTTGAGAGTAGGACCAATTGATCTGAGTTAAATATATTCTCAAAATTTTTGTAACAAAACCGAGTATCATTTGATTATTTACAAGTTCTTGGTGCGTTTAGTTCATCACTTACGATATTACTTAAACAATTAATGGAAAAAAAGTAAAAATAATATTAATGATTTAATTTTACATCCTACTGGATACATATTAAGATACATATATGAACTAACAATAATGACTATATTCATTTTTATGCATGTTCATGTTGAGTACATATATACAATACATATATGGTCTACCCACTACAATCTGATATAACCTATCAAATTCATTGTTGATCAAATAATATCAGTTAGTCTAATAATGTTTGAAGCCTTAATGTGGTATGCAAACTTTGTGGTAAAAGTTTATTAGTTAATAGTAGAAGTCATATACAATAAAATTGATAATACATACAAAAATGATTATAAAAAAAATGATTAATTAATTTTAATATATTTTGTCCTCTGAAATCTGTTCGGCACTTTGATCATCACAATTAAGAGGTGTAAGTCCATCATGAGCAATATCCATAACAGAAAGTAATTACCTCATACAAGGATGTCAAAATCGGAATTTTAAGTTGAATCGTTTCGCTTGCATAGAATCGTAAGATCTTACTTATCAGTAACTTTTTTATAAAATTATTTAATACTTTTAAAATTTTAGATAGTACTTATTAAAATTTCTGAAAATTCAAAACATAATTTTTCTTATATTTCATCTTATTGTAATAATTAACAATATTTAGTTGTGGATCAGATAATCTATATTATTAATATTTTTTTATATTTTATTTAGCTCATTATCATAACTTCTTTATAGACTATATTATTATTTTATAAATGACACTTATATAATTATATCTATATCTAGAAAATCTAATTTTTTATGTAATCAATCAATTAGGTGACAAATAATCGTCTTTATCGCCTCAAAATAAATAAGAAAAAAATTAAAAATACCACCTCATAGTATAATTTCTTGCTCCTATAACAAACCCCTCGAAGAATAAATCAAACACCACCGCACCTAGTACAAACGAACGATGAATATTTTCTACCTATTCTAGCTTCACTCAAAATTCTCGAAAGCTCTACTGAATTATAAAGATTATTTATAAATCGTAAGATCTTAAATAGGATCATAATTTTAAAGATTTTAGGATTAAAATAGAGATCTTAAGAATCAGAAGTAAGATTAGAATCTTGTATCAAATGGGATAATGAGATGCATTACTTCTTAAGGATTAGAAGTAAGATCAAAATCTTGTATCAAGTGGGATAACGAGATGCATTATTTCTTAAGGATTAGAAATAAGATCAGAAGTAAGATCAAAATCAAATTTGATGATGATCACCATCATCATCATTGTTGGTTTTTCAAGCGCGACGAGATACACTTAATCCGAAAGGTGTTTAAAGATGCCTTATCTATCAAATCAAAATAAATGTATGTATAAAAAACTATTCAAGCTAATATCCAAGATTTTATTCGTAGAACAAAATAGATAACATTTTAGAGAAAAATAGAGACGAGATAAGAATAATTATTCACCCTTATAACTCACTTTTTTAGTAATTTATTTTTTGATAAAATATCACATATTAAAATTATGTTTTATTTGATAGAAATTAAGTTTTATAAAAATGGGTTTCGTAAAATTGAATTTGAATAAAAAGTAAATTAGAGATAAGTTCAATGAGTTTGAAATTAATTGAAACACATTAAAGACGTTTGAACTCAAATTTTAATATTAAAAAAAAATCATATAACTAAAATTGTTTTGATAAGCTACTTTTTTGAAATCACTTTCTATACAAATAGACACACCCACACTTATTCAACAATGTGGAATATACTTGTATCATAGGTAACGCCAGGTATTATACTTCCATATGAGAAACTAGCTGTGACATGGGTTGCCTTTTCAGACATTTGCAGATCAACGTTATGAGGACTGAGGAGTCAGAGCAAGATGCACCCCTTCAAAATTAAAAAAATAACACAAGAGAGTAAGACACCGATTTGTAGTGCATTTCAACATCTCATTTTAATTTTTAATTTTATATTTTTTAATGAACTTGTTAAGAAAGGTATATTTTCCATATTGCCTGTCAATGGTCTTGAAATTATATTCATATAGGTTTAGGCTCACTCTTCTCATCAGCCAATTGATTTTGAAAAGAATTTTGAATTCGTCACATAATACTAGAGAAAGGCTGGGCCGGATCAGTGCAAGATGTATACTAAATCTAATTTTTATTATTCATATTATTCATAGCATTAGTGGTCTTCTTTATTATAGGACAATAGCCCTTTCATTTTATAGTAGGTAGTCCGTTTCATCAAAAGACAGTTGTTCGCTACATTTTAAAACAGTAGGCCCACTTCATCCTTCTCCAAGTTTATTATAGGGCAAGTAGTCCGAATCAGTTTAATTCAAAAAAATGTTTCGTTGGAGGGCATATGTTAAGAAAGATTTAGTCACACATTGTTTATCAATAGTCCTGAGATGATGTTCATAAAGACTTTAACTCATTTTTTTTATCGCCAATTGATTTTGAAAAAAATTTTTAATTCGTCACAAAACTTTTTATAATATTTTACAGTAATTTTTTAAACAAATTAAAGTAAACAAAAATTCTCCCGGTTCAACCCGAATAAAAGGAATCTAAAATTAGTTTGCCCCACTTTCTAAAATTTTTATTAGCCCGATCCTCTTTTTATAAGATAAAACTAGCCCAACATTTTTAGGATCATTTAAAAAATTACAGATACAATAGTTGTACGACTTACAATTCATCCATTTTTTATTTTTTTATAAAAATTATAGTACTGTAAAAAGAATTTTAAAATAGAAAAAATAAAAACTAGATAAAATGAGAATATATAAACAACACCGAACAACCTCTTCATCTATAAGTTTGGGACTAAAAACTACATTCGCAAATCTTTCTCTTAAAAATGAATACCTTAATAATCGTTCCACAGGTATGTGTCTAATGAGTGATGTTTAATTTGAAAAATCACTTTCCTCTATTTCTTTTCCTATAATAATTTTGATATTCGATTTGCCAATTATAAAATAAGTTTTGTGGGCATACCCTATTACATGTTTCAATTACACCGAACTTTACCTTCTCATTCAAGATTTTGAATTCGGCTATTTTACGTGTTACAGTTATCACTACGAACTTCAGTTTCACATCCACATTGATACTCCACTTCAAAAAAAATTCATTTTGAAACTCAATTCATATTTTTCAATTATCACTCTGAACTCTATTTTCACCGAATTTTATTTCTACGAAATTCAATTTTATACTATTGAATACACACTCAGAGACCTACGTACTAATTAACTAGGACCATCTTGAACATTAATTTGAATGTTCAACTAATATAGTACTCAAGAATTAGAGCAAAACTGAAAGTTGACATTGAGTCAACATGAATTCGAAATTAAATCGAAATAGAAAGTCAAAGTTAAGTTGAAATTACATCAATAATGATGGGCGAAATGACAATTATTTGATCATTATTTGAACAATGGTAAAGTTATTCAATTCGACTTCATTTCAACCTAATATGAACTTGATTTTGACTTCTAATTGTTAGGATAAAAACAAATTGCATTGGGCTTTATATGTTATTGAGCTCATTTTTAATTAGTTCTAGTATGTTGTTAGGGTTCAGAGTATGTTGTTTTTTTGAACTGGTAGCCGTAAGAAAAGAGAGCAATCGGCAAGGAGCAACAACAGTGCAGGACAACGTGTAAGGGTTGCGGTGTGTGTTCATGGAGATATATTAGTCGATAAAGATCTTGCAGAAAGAACTGCGCACGCGTGTGGGGCATTGTGTGGTATGTATTATTGTGAGATTTTGCTTCCGGCAAGAAAGTATTGATTGTTCTTCCGAGAGGAGTGAAAGTTGTAACTCAATTATTGATAGTAGAATTTTTTTTTTACCGTCCGTGGATTTTTCACTCAAGTTGGTGAGAATTTTCCCACGTAACTGTCGTATTTTGTTGTATTTTTCAATTGTTATATTTTATCGCAAGATCCTTAGTATTTTCGCTACACTTGTCAGGAGCGGCTCTATCTCAAAATTTGTTTTGAGTTATCCCGTTCGTAACAAGTGGTATCAGAGCTGAAGTTCTAAATGGCAATGAGATATGACATTGAGAAGTTTAGCGGGAAAAATTTTCTATTGTGGAAGATAAAGATGATGGCAGTTCTCGCTAAGGAGGATACTGATGCGGCTATTGAGGGGCGGCCAGACGGCATCACTGATAAGAGGTGGAGAAAGATGGAGCACAATGCGATTGTGAGTATCCATTTAGCACTTGCTGATGAAGTGTTGTGAAGTGTTTCTGAGAAGAAAACTGTGAAAGAGATTTGGAACAAATTGTATAAGTTGTACGAGGCCAAGTCACTCCACAGCAAGATTTTCTTGAAAAGAAGATTGTATACTCTACGGATGGTGGAGTCGCAATCCGTCACCGAGCATATCAATAATCTGAATACTCTATTTTCTCAGCTTATGTTTTTGGGATAGACGTTAGAGTTAGTAGAGCGAGCAGAGATTCTACTTCAAAGTCTTTCTGATTCGTTTGATCAGCTCGTCATTAATTTGACTAATAATGTTGCTACATATCTTATGTTTGATGAGGTGGCAGCTACGGTTCTTGAAGAGAAAAATAGATGTAGAAACAAAGAGGACCACAAGTCGAAGCACGCAGCAATCGGGTGATTTGCTAGCATTGCGAGAAAGATCAAAAGAATGTGGCTCAAGTGGGAACAAGTAGAAAAGCAAGAAGAAGGTGAGGTGTTTTCTCTGTGGTAAGCTTCCCACTATAAGTTTGAGTGCTCGGAGAACAAGACAGGGGATGCCAGTTCATCGAAGGAGGTGGTTGTGGCAGCTTGTGCATCTGAGGTTGATTTTCTCTGAGGCATGCCGACGCTTGGGCTGACGGGGAGCAGGTGTGGTGGAAAGCAAGCTCTAAATAGCAGCTTATGGGGAGCTGGAGTTCGAAGCAGTGGCGGTTCAAATCAGTTCGATGTAGCTGTTTGTGACATCAACAGTGGTTGGTGGGAGCTTAGCATGTCAGCAGTAGTAATGGTTGCTGAGCTAGATGCGGAGTCAGCCAAGCGGAGGCTAGAGATGGGGTACATGGATAGACTGTAGGAAGCCAGGAGACAGTAGTTGTGTTTCAGCAGACTGTAGGCGTCAGTCAGTCATCCTGTATCAATGTTGGATCATTAGTAAAAATACTGTTGGCATATTGGGATACTATCTTGGGTTCATTGTCCCGAAAGATAGTTGTCAGTAGGGGTGATCTTTGAAGGTCACATATGCAGACCTTTTGGAAGGTATAGATTCTCCAACTAAAAGAACAAGCAGGGAAAACTTTACAGGACAAATTTCGGAGAGAAGTCTCGAGGCATGCCGATATCGAGACTGAAAATTTATTATCTATCTCGAGTGTTGGCTAGAATGTGAGATAGCGAGACCTGTGACGAAGATTTTCAGATGTAATGGACCGAGACAGAACAAGAAGAGTCAACGAATGGTTTCTCTAGAGCTTCGTGGAGAAGTGTAAGTCGATTGTAACTCCTTTTCTTGTCAGTGTATTCTCCAATCTAGCCAGTGAAGTAGGGAGAATTGTGTCTCGGGTGGGTGCATCAACAGTGAGAGCTTGTGGTTCTGCTATGATGGGACATATCCGAAGCTGCAGGCCATTGTGAGAACTGCGAGGCAGTGGGAGCGGATAGTCGGATCGTAGTTGTGATTGTTAGAATGTGTTGTTTTACGATGTTTAAAGAATGAAAAGGAAAGACATTGCAAAGTGTTTTTGGTTGGAGTTTGTTAAGATAAAAATAAATTGCATTGAATTTTATATGTTATTGAGCCCATTTATCTTTTAATTAGTTCTATCTATTTATTAGGTTATGGCTAATTAGGGTTTAGAGTGTGTTGTTCTTTTGAGGTTGTAGCCACAAGGTGAGGGTGGCAGTTGCAATAAAAGAGAGCAATCGGCAAGGAGTAACAATAGTGCAGGACAACGTGCAAGGATTGTGGTATGTGTTGCAGAGATCTATTAGTACAGTAGTGCTGCAGACAGCAACGATGCGCATGTGGGGCATTATATGGTATGTGTTCTTGTGAGATTTTCTTATATTATTATAATTGAGTATGTTTTGCTTCCGACAAAAGAGCATTGGTTGTTCTTCCGATAGGAGTGAAGGTTGCAACTCAATTATTGATAGTAGAGTTTTCTTTGTAACGTCCGTGAATTTTTCTCTTAAGTTTGTGAAAATTTTTCCACGTAATTGTCGTGTTTTGTTGTATTTCTCAATTATTATACTTTATCGCAAAATTTTCGGTATTTTTACTGCATTTGTCAGGAACGGCTCTGTTTCAGAATTTGTTCTGAGTTACCCCGTTCGTAACACTAATTTTGATCTAACTTTTAACTATTATATTGCTCGAACCATTCATAATCAATATTAGATTGGTCTAATAGCTCTCAAGAAATTTTGAAGGTCATACCTTTGAATCTATTTTGCTTCAAATATTTAAATTTGATAGCGGTCTCGCTAATGCGTCTAGTGTAAAATGATTGATTTGCTGCTTCCAGGAAAGTGATTTAGTTACAAAATTTAAACTCGAAGTTGCAAAAATAAACTGCATGTATGTGTAAGATTAGATTCTCAATTAAACGATCCTAAGTTAGGTACCACATATAGTGCCCGCCTCCATATAAAGCTCCCTATATATAATTTCTACGAACTTATAGAACCATACTTTTTACGCGGCTCACGTTTGGCTATAAAAATAGGACTAAACTCTATTACCGATCAAACCTTAATGGCCCTTTAAAGGCCCATTATGTGTAACATGGAAATTAATTTTATGGCGGCCCAAAGTCTAGCAGGTACTAACCAACCCTAGTTTGGGCAATAATCTAAACTCAGGGCATTGCTCTAGTAACACCAAAGTTGTCAAAATCGGAATCTTAAGTAGGATCGTTTCGCTTGAGTATGATCGTAAAATCGGGATCTTAAAGTAAAATTGTAAGATTTTACATACCGATATATTTTATGAAAAAAATTTTTCTTACCATTAAAAATCTTTTATAAAAGTTTTTCTAATAAATTTTTTTAAAAAATTTTTAGTACATTTAAAAAAATTTTAATTTCTTTAAATTTTATAAAAAATTACTCTATATTTTATAGAAAATTTCTCAAAATTATAATCTTTAAAAAAATCTTCAAACTTTTATAGAAAACTCTCTAAAATTTTATAGAAAAACTCTTTCAAATATAGTTAGTTACAAAAAATTCTTCAAAAGTAAAATTGTATAAGATCGTAAAAAGATCGAGATCTTACCGATCTTAAGATTTAAATTTAGATTTAGGTGGGATTTTACTCAAAAAAGGTTTTACTTAAGATCGGGATCGTTTAGGTGAAGTAAAATCGTAAAATCGTAAAATTTTAAGATTTAAATTGGAATTTTGATAACCTTGAGTAACACAGGAAAAAAAAAACATAAAACACATTTTAGTAATTGGAGGATTATTTTCTTGAGGCAAATATCTCCAAGGCAATTTTTTGGGACGCAATACAACTAAGAAAAAGGCCAATTTTTTCCTCAACTAAAGTTACTATAAGAAAAATTGCACAATAATTGCTTGTCCTATAATGTATGATATTACTTAACTTGCACACAGAACCAAAGCTCAATTCATATCAAATAATATGATTACATGAGTTTGTTAAATTATATAAGACGAATTTTTTAATTTCAATATTCAGTTTATTTGCTGAAATAAACTAACATCAAATTTCACATGTATCCCAACCTATTATACAAATATAAAAGTTATTTATTTTATAAAATATTTAATTTAAAGATATTTTTAAAATAGATCAAAGTAAAATAAATTACCTTCAAGTAGTTTTCTTACAGACATTATTTGCGGCTTTTTTTAAAAATAACTTTGTTTTATTCAAATATATGTAGTATAAGTTTCTTACTTTAGGTATAAGTTTAAGCTTCTTATATCAGAAATAAGTTCTTTATTTCAATAAGCAATTCTTTTTATAACAATCTCAAACGGGCCCATAGTTGGTTTGATTGCATTTAATTATAATATACTAATCCTAGTACTTAAAGATTTAATTTCTTTCAGCATCACACTTAATTACATATCTTTGAACCAAAGTTTTGATTAATGTCATTATACACTGATCAATTTTTATTTAGGCTAATCACTATCAATTAGTAAAGAACCAATCAAAATTTTTATCATTTAGTCAAGTTCTAGTTAGTTCAATAACATATGAAAATGATCCATGAAACCAAGTCAAGAGTAAAACAAACAATCTTTGATTTTGAATATCAATCAAAAGTTCGGTGCTCGATAATAATCGGTAAGGTTGAAAAACAATTATAAGATAACTAAAGTAAATTTTTTTTTAAAAACTTACGAAACACAAGACTTATTCATTAAAGGAAGTAATAATATTTTAAAACAATTCTTAGATTTAAATGATTACTGGTCCAATTATTAATCATACATTAAAGTCACAACTAAATGTTGCTGTTGTTTTAATTATTGTATAGAACCTCTTAATTAGTTGATCACTTTACAGTTGTTTTCGTATACTATGAACTAGAAACATATTAATGATTCTGGATAACAAATTTGAATTCTATATTTCAATTGATTTCTTAAGAGTTTTAACTACTCAATTATAAGATGAATATTATTAAATGACTTGTCAAGATCACGTTAATTAAAAAGAAAATAAATTCTAAGGTTGGTAGGCTAAATGGAAGTTGGCTGCAAACACTTGTTAGTTTATAAACCACATATCTATGTCATGATTTGTTACAAATAACTGACAATTATTAACTATAATCTGTTTTTTGGAAATGGGCCTAGACCTAAGTTTAAGTCAGAGTATATACCGAACTATTATGACGGTGCGTTCTTTATCATCTATATATGAAGTAACTTCTTTTGGGAAAAAAAGATTTTGGGATAAATTTTTAAAATTTATGCAAGCATTCGCCGTGCATAACTCACTTTTTAAAAACTCATTTTTTTAAAGTCATTTTTCGTTAGAAAAACACACACACAGCCTTACTCTCTCAAATTTGTTTAAGTAAATTTATTGGTGGAAGGAAGTCTATGTAAATCTACATATCAATCACAATTCAGTATGGTATTTCATAACACTTTCAGGTTAATAAGTAACAACCTCATATCATCAAAATAAACTATGTGCAAATTTTCACAAAAATTGAAATATCTTAAAAGAAACATTTTTACATATTGACACTTTCATTCTAAGAATTCTAACTAACAACAAATTTTTAAAATAAAAATCACGAACAATAATTACGTTATTACTGTACGTGTATATATATAGATATGTATATGAAATAATAGAGGAACACATATAGAATTGTAAACACATATTGCGCACATATTGTCAAAAACGATCGGTAAATATTTAAAATTTAATCTCTACCGTTCAATATAAAAAATTATCAATAGAAAATACTCTAACAAATTTTACCTCATTAGATCACAAATTTCTTTAATTTTCATCCAATCTATTGATCAAATGACATAAAAATGGTATATGTTTAAAACTGTATGTGCTTCTATGACTCCAATATATATAGAGAAAAATATGTTCACTCTTTCTTCAAAGCATTTCAGAAATTTCTTGAACATAAACAGCGGAGACTGAGCACTCCCTTTCTAAAAGCACTTTCGGATGTTTTCTAAATATAAATAGTGAAGATTAAATTCGGAGATTTTACTGACCATAAAAATAGTCAAAAAATATAAAAAAGTGTCACTATTTTTTCTATAATAAAATAAGCTTTAAAAATTGGATATGACCAACTAAAGAAAGGGGTATAATAGTCACGTTATATTAGATGTGAATAATTATTATTTTTGGGACCAATTAATGCACAATGCAAAAAATGGTTAAGTTGGATGGCCAGGTTTGAAAAATAATGTCTATTTGGGCTAGAGAAACAGTTGCACGGAAAAAGTTGGTCTCATTCATGTTAGTAGGAGAAGCTATTTGAGGTGACGGTAATTCAAAGACCACAAAGGAAGAAGACGAAGAAGAAAAAGAAGTTAGTACACTATTGCTTATTTTAATTGTAGTAAATTAAGTTTGTTGCAACATCAATGGCAACATGATTGTTTAAGTAGAATTTAGAGAGGCAGTCACCATCATTTAGGTCAACATCAATACAAGTAATTAGAAGAAAAAAACACTTTTAGCTTTTTATGTACTACTACTAATTATTTAATTAATTCCTGGTTACAAGCAGAGGATAGTTCAAATTTACTCTACATTAATTACATATACACAATTTTTAACGGATTTTATTTTGCAAAGAAGTTTTTATATACCAATATCATAACTAACGTATCAATTTATAGTTAACTAGTATTAAGTATAATACTTTGATATAATTATAATTAAGTAGTATTAGTTAAGTATTTGATTTTACGTTGTGATACTTGCATGTTGTAGCTAGCTAGCTACTACACTAGTGTTGCTTCCGTCGTGTCTGACAAGCGTGCGTCGCGAGAGAGGAAGCAAGAGAGCGAAAGATCGATCGATGTTGATATAAATTTTTTTTAAAAGTATATCTTATCGAAGACCATAATCGTACCTAAATAACAAAGACATGCTCCTAACTAGTTGCTGATATTTTTTTCTATTATTTTGTAGTATCTGAACCAAATCATATGAAATGAAAGAAAACGAAAGAAATGAAAGACAAAAGGTAGTTAACCACCTCCCATCTGACTTTTTATATATACTCTCTCGCTCTCTCTCTCACTCAGCTCGCGTACACACACACTCTTGGCAGATTTTCGCTTGTTGATCTTAATTAATTCATGCCGACGTAATCTTGATCATTGTTTTTCACTATTTTGTACTTACGATGTTTGTGTTCGATGCGTTTTACAGACGCTCTGATGAAGTCTGAATAAAGAAAAAACCAAGCACTCATTAGTATGATAGATTTGGAAAAGCTAATAGTTATTCGAACATAGACATAATCTTTCTATGCTTTTGAGCATGCATGCATATAGAAATAAATAATTGTTACGGTTTGTAAGAAGCGAGGGTAGCTAGAAATTCCAGGCAGACACAGTAACACCGGTAGAAAAAAATTAGATAGTGAAAACTTCTGCACCACTGCCACACAGTTTCCTTCTGGGGTGGGACCCACGATGGTGTTTGGTTTCCGACCCCATCCATCTAATTATTTCTAGAACAATATAGCAATCGGCCTAGCTAGCTATCTAGCTCACTGCTAATAGCTCTCCACCGTGCATGAGTTCCTGCCGCTGACGTTGTGATTTTTGCTGTTACTGCTTGTGTTTGTGGTTATGCACTAAACACGAGAGAGGTCGAGGAGCAGAGTAAGGCAACTTGGGTTGAATTCGACTGTGAGGGACCAAGGCCAATGAGGGCAAATGCCAAAAGCGAGATTCTCCGCGATGCTGCTGCTCGCTGAGAAAAAGCTGGTAGCAGTTTCGATTCAATTTGCTTGTGCTTTTCTCTAAGATTTTTAAGGTAACATGTCTTCTTCTCTCCATGGCCCCCATTCTCTCCTTTCTCCCTACCGTTTGTTGCCAGCACCCCTTCTTCGTGTCCCACAACACCACCATCGTTCACCGTTGATCTTTTTCTCAGTGAATAAAAAGAAACTGATGAAGTACACGCGGTGAACAGTGAGAGTGAGCTAGAAATTAAGCGAGAAATTTAGACATGTTTTTTTCTTTTCTTTTCATCATTGTGATATCGATATCAAAACTTCGCATCAAGATAAATATATACCACCCTACTCGCCTACCGATATTTCACATTTTATTACCATCTTCCCCACACACCAGTCCGCCTTGCTCCTTTTCTTTTTTCTTTATTTTTATTTTGTAGCTATATAAAGGTACTCTCTCTTGTTTCTTCAGTCTTTCCCAATAATTCTATATACACGTTCTTTCTTTTCATCATCATTCATTTATTCAACAGTTTATAATATCCCACTTTTACAACCTTCTTTCATTTCTTGTCAGAAGCTGCAGCTAGCACCGTCCCGGCCGGCGTGCATTATAATAATTAGTTGTATTTAATCATCCACTTCTTTAGAAGAATCTAAAGATCATCATGAGCATAACAGTTAACGGGCAGTCGCGCGTTCCGCCGGGATTCCGTTTCCATCCAACAGAAGAAGAGTTGCTGAATTATTACCTGAGGAAGAAGGTCGCCAGCGAGAAGATTGATCTTGATGTCATACGTGATGTTGATCTTAACAAGCTTGAGCCGTGGGATATCCAAGGTACGTAGGTGCCTCAAATATTTTGCCTCTTGCTTTCTTTCTTGTTCATGCCATGCAGGCTTGGATGTTTATTATATACATATATTTCACGGTTCCCCTGAATTTAGGGAACTATGCATGGACATATATACGTAAATGGTTCCGACAAATATTTGCTATGCAACTGTCGCCTCTCGTTTTTGTCTTTTTCATTTTGTATTGTTCTGATCTGGTTTCGTTTAGGCTGATACTGATCGATCGTTATATTCTGTATTTTTTAGTAGTTAAAATGTCTGAGAGTTTTTAGTTTATGATCGTATAAATTGCAGAGAAGTGCAGAATTGGATCGACGCCGCAGAACGATTGGTACTTCTTCAGTCACAAGGATAAGAAGTACCCGACAGGAACGAGGACGAACAGAGCAACAGCTGCTGGATTCTGGAAAGCTACCGGTCGCGACAAGGTGATTTACAGCAGCGGCAGAAGGATTGGGATGAGAAAGACACTCGTCTTCTACAGAGGTAGAGCGCCTCATGGACAGAAATCAGATTGGATCATGCATGAGTACAGGCTTGATGATAACTCTGACGCCAACTCCTCCATGGTGAGCTGCTTTCTTAAATGCTTACATTTTTCTTGAGAAAACATTAAAAATAAGCTTTGTTCTTATGTTGGATGGTTTGATTAATTAGGGTGCAAGCTCAATGGCGGACGCAATGGCGTCGGAAGAAGGCTGGGTAGTTTGCCGTGTTTTCAAGAAGAAGAACCATCACAAGTCTGTTGACAGCCCCAACAACTCCTCATCGACTGTCATCAACGAGGCAAGAAATACTCCAGTGTTCCATCACTCTAGTGGCAGCGGCAACAGCGAAACACCCCTAGATCAGATCTTGCAGTACATGGGAAAATCTTGCAAGCTCGAGAGCGATAAGCTGGCGATCAACGGAACCAGTAGTAAGTTGAGCCTGAGTGAGACAAATTCAACCGGCAGAAACCTGAGATATCTTCTTCCATTCATCGATACTGGGGGTTTACATGATCGGTTCATGAAGCTTCCAGCTCTTGAGAGCCCGACCAATAATTTACCGTCACTGCCTACATACACAACTACGATTTTTCAAGATCATGATCAGAATGGGGAACAATCAGCTGGGTACCACGAGCTCATCGGTTCAGGCATGGCCCAACTTAACAACGTACAGCAGCCGGAGACGGTTGTTAGCGACTGGGCTACATTAGACAGGCTCGTTGCGTCTCATCTAAACGGACAATCGTCAGAAGCATCGAAGCAACTGTCTTGTTGCTTCGACGAACAAAGCTTCGTTGCTTATTCACCTTCAAGTCCAAATACAACGACCGCAGCGACGATCAGGCTTCTCAGCAGTAATGGTGGAGACGCAGACAGAGACGGCGATCTTTGGAGTTTCGCACGGTCGGTATCTTCTTCTTCCGACCACCTCTGTAGCTTGGCGTCTCAATCTCCAATGTAAAGGGAACGGAATCAATAAGCTTACGTACCGCGCGCGACATACGGCGTTCTCATCGTGAGAATGATTGTTAATTAGTTTGTTATGTTCATAAAAAGAAAAAGAAAGTCGAAGTATATGATGATCTGGATTGAATTGATGTTACTGTAAAGTATATCTATATACATATAATCACTTTGGATTGATCATATGCCCTATAAATTATTTTGTTATACATGTTGACAAATTTGTACCAAAAAAATAGAAAGTGATGGAGGTATTTGAGATGATATCACGTTATTTTATTGCAGGAATTTGTTTACTTTATAATTTTTTTCTTTTCTAGTTTTCAGGGTGCAGGATTTTGCCTTCTCACCTATATATATATCTCTGTTGTCTAATCTTGCCTATATCGTGTTCTTTCTTTTCATAACCGATACCGATCGTCCATCACTAAATAAAAAATGAAAAGAAAAGTGAAGCATCTCAGAACGAATCGAAGAAGAAAAAAAGTACCAACAATTTCTGTTATAACTAGTGAAGTTGAATTTCAGAAGTATGCAGCTATACCATAATTGCAAGGAATTTCTCATTATAAGTTTCTCTCGTAGAATGCAAATTTGTAATTCGAATTTTTAAAACGACAAATTAAGGATTACTCACGTTGATCAGATCATTATTTGGTGATGGTCCGTACTACCATATGATTTGAAGATTGCAATAATGTCTGGAGTTGTTTAAATAAAATTTTCTTAAAACAAATTTATGTTAAAGGTTTTTTTAAAGGAGCTTATTTAAAAAACAAAATTACATACTTCAAAATTCTATAATATACAATTTATCTATATTATTTTTATTTTTTCAAAAAAAATTATAGTACTACAGTAAATTTTTAGAAAACTAAAAAATTAGAGATGGAGAAACATTTGAAACGCAGCTCCAAACATGAATCGGTTCGAGTACTGTCCAAATTGAACTGTAGGTTAATCTGTTAAGTAGTTAGACGCAGCATGACACAACAAAAAAAAAAAAAGCCTACAAGGATGAAAAAAGTTGAATAGTAAAATTTATTCAAGTATTAGGTCATGATCAAATTAGATTATGATTTGGGAAGATCTTCCAATCTGAATTTACAGTTTATTTTTTCTATCGTGAGATAATTATATTGTAATTAAGAAAATTTAAATTAGACTAAACTTTTAGTGTGTGGACGGAGCCCTTTATGCGACACTTTTATCTTTAAGATTAACTCATTCGATATTGTGTCTCCCTTCTGCAGTTAGAAGAAAAAAAAAGAAAATAATAGAGTTTAGGAAATTTGATCAATAATTGGGTACGAGAAAAACAATATTCAAGAAGAACGCTGTCTTCTTGTACTACAAAAATGAGTTAAGTAAAAGCATATGTAACGGTGCTAGCAACACCTATATATGCTGGTCATAGGTTTGTTTGTCTATATATCTTAGGTTTTAACTCAATTCAATTCAGAAAATGTTTGGGGCATGAAAGCATATACATGTAATTGATACGTATATGAGGTTAGTGTAGTAGGTCTGTCTCAGTCCAATGCAGTATTTGTAGCAACAATTTTGTCGACCGTGCATACCAAAGAAAAACAGATTGATTGAATTGGTTAATAAATTCATTGTTGTCTATGTTTGCGGCAGGGACCAAATTCATGGAGCTTTTAATTAAAAGTGAGGAAGTCCAAACGCTAGACGCTAGACGTTTCAAAGTTTTCAACTACCCGTTCATAATAAGCACCACAGCAAGTTGGTGAGATCGATGGAATCTCCAACATTTTCTATCCTAAAGCAGGACGAATGTTACTGTCATATATTAATGCCCTTCTTTACTACTACATTTAAACTTCTCACTATATATTACATATATACCTCTTTAATTCTTCTACTAGCTACTTCGTAACTAATTAAACAGTGATAGGTAGCTAGAAGGAATACTCATCATCATTTATCTGGAAAATGTTAATGTTTTCTCAGCTGACGGTAGACTTTTGTTCCTCTTCGTATTATCATATTGACCAACAAATTAATAAACGTAAACTTATTGGGTAGTAGCAGTTTTATAAAATCAATTTTGGGAATGAGAAGGCAACACTTGCTAATTAATGATGCTTGTAGTAAGTAAGCTACTGCTACTACAGAAGAGTTTGGGTTACGATCAGTAAGCTGCTGCTACTACTACACAAGAGTTGGGTACCATATAGGTCAATCGGTCAAATCATTCTATCTCAACAGGAAACCGGAAATAAATCTTGGAACAGTAAATTAGTTTAGATTGTTATGTATCGTGGACTACGTTTCGATCATTTCTCTCGTCATCAAGATACTTACTGTTTTATGTTGAGCTGCATACGTAATTGGTCTTTTCAATCGCTTCAATGAAACACAATTATTATAACTTAATTGCAGCTCAAGAACTTATGGTCGAGAAAGCTCAACACTGATACTACTACGACTACTTAATCTACAGCTAATTAATAATAATAGGATCATTGACTAACATGCATTCACTAAGTCTTTGTTTATATATATATATGCAACTGTATTTTTTCTTGTTAACCAGTTGATATTATCATATCGAGGATCTCAAATGAAAAGGGATTCTTCGTGATTATAAGTGGAGCTATGTATGCTATATGCCTAGAAGCATCAAAATCAATTTGCGAACCGAAATAAATATTGCGCGTGTTAGGAAGAAATGAAAATAAATCATAAATGTGTCGAGCTGTACGTGTGAGAGAGATGGTTGCGGGCGAAAATATGCATCTAGCATGTTGTTTCTTTATTTTTGCTTCAACTAACGCACACACTCTATTGCACATTATTGGCCACACCAGTTATTAATTTCTGAAACCTCTCCGAAAATGGACCAAACGAAAAATATGTTTATGACTAGAGCCAAATTAAGACGCATCATTTTAGAATACAGTACTAATTCTATAAGGAAATTATGAAATTGCAAAATCCACGTGTAAAACACAAAAGAATTTGTGTATATGTTATTTGAGAAGTAATGAAAATTTTTTTTGCAACTGGCTAATGTTTGGATATGCATGGTTTGGTATGTGTACCATTCGTTGGATATGGTTTGGTATCAGTACTGTTAATTTATAATTAGTCGTTATTGAATCAGGACAAAATTTAAAACATGCCTTTCTACTACTTATTTTCTTTGAAAAAAATTTTGAAAACGAAAAGATTTCCTCTAGGTACTATGTAGCATTAGATGGATTTTCTCTTTACGTGTATGTAATGTAGTTGGCAAACTCTCTTCACCACAAAACAGAAACCATCTTCTTCTGTAAGTACTTACATTAATAATTATTATATCATGAAACAACAACACGCATGTACATGTGGATGTAATTATAACCTCCTAACAACTTGGAAAGATTAATTTATACAGTATGCGGACAAATTGGAAGGTGAAGATAGAGAAATCTTCCAAGTGGTCCATAGTCCATATATATATTATTTTGTAAAGTTTTTGCTTCTAATGGAAATGTCTCTGAAATATTATACATGTTGAGGCTTGCCTAGATAGTGCACATATTTTGGCTTTTCAGTTTGCCGTAATTTACTCCTACTTTTTCTTTTTGGCTTTTCTTTTTTCCCTCTTTTGGATCAGCTATCTTGGACATGCATACTTTTGGTATTTGTGAGCTACCGTGCATGCACGTAGTGATCTTGCTTTTGTTTCCCTTGTTTTCAAAATCAGTGACCTCATTATCTGTCCACTCCCAAGTTTGTTGCCAAATGATCCATTCTCTTGTATACATAAATTGGTTAAACTGGAGCCCTCCATTATAAGACGAGCTAAATTCAATCTTTTTCTTGTGAGAAAAAAAGATTCCTAGGTTCTTTTCTATTGAATGAATTGAAAACATTAGTATTGCGTGATGAACATGATGAAAAATAAAAACTCTAAGGACAATAGAAGGGCCCAATGCTCATGTGCTCTATGTGATCAACCAACAACTTATAATTATCACTATATTCCTTCTCTCATCAATTTACAAAACATGTTAGTGGGATGAAAATTAATTTTATTCAGCATCATCTCCCCCACATATATAAGTTGATCGATTTGCATGTCTATGAAATTATTGCCATTTTAATTAGTTCAAACTAATTGAGGGTTGAAATATTAGGTAAGTGGGACCAATTTGTTTCTCGTCTCTAGAACTATATTAAATATTTATATATATCATCTTTTGAAAGTTTTTTTGCTGAAAAGAGCAAAACATTTACACATTCCAGAAACAAGTTATTTTAGATGAAGTATTGATTTAAATTTATTGACAATTAAAAGAGAGCGTGGAATGTTTCAATCTTTCAATATTAGTATACCCCAAAAAGTCTCTAGCTCATTCGACTTGTTGCATGGTCCTACTGCATACTGCTGCGAAATGAAAAATGCGAAACATCCACTAGCTAGCTAACGTCCTACATAGAAGAAACTAATCAAACCGTTGTTTAATCATTGAGCACTGAGATAATTTTTGAGTGCTGCACTTGAGATGCATATGGAAGTCAAGATCACTTGTTTTGATGCTTCACTAATTGGCTATCGACCGATTTGTCATTTTCTCAAAAGAAGGAAGACACTGATCGATCAGAGTGTAGCTACTCCGGCGGCCAATTTTCTTTCCTTGCTATAATGATGATTCCAATATCAAACCTACAACATCTTCATACACGCACAAAGGGCGTCTTAATTAATTAATCACCTGTGCGTTAGGTCCAAAGTGCGTTAAATGTATTATATGATTGTTCCACACGTTTTCAACCCTTTGTTAGACTACGGTAGATAAAGGGAAACAGTTTCATCACTCGTTGACATGTTGTTATGATCAAGTCCCAACAGATCAACATGCATATGCATTAACAGAGATCAGAAAGAAGAACGTAGTACGTACTCAGATAAAGAAAGATCATCGTGAGCTAATCAAGCTTATAGAGCAATATCAATGTATTGCCCTGCTGATGCTTGATTTTCCAGATAGCCATAGTTGATTAGCTTGCTTAATTATATACAACCACGCACCATTTTCATGATCTTTTTTTTCTAATGAGCTTTTGTAGAAACGATTATATTATGCATGAGATTATTATTATTATCTGATTAAAAAGGTCAACTTTAACCCTAGTATGTGATATGACTGCGTATCTGAATATTCATCGATTCTTAAATGATGACTTCGATATTCTTTTGTTTCTTAGATTTTCGTGTTTCTCAAACAGGCAGGGACTATATATGTGGTCGACTTAGGGACTTAGTTTTCTGGACTTTTCCCGGCTAAGTATTATATGCTATATATAAAGGTAAAATATTACTAACATATCTGGTATCTTCTTACTTCTATACGTGGTTAAAGAATATGTACTTCAAAAAAATCCTTCCAAAATAATTACTTACTCTTAAATAATTAGGAAATGGTCAACGGAGGCGAAGAACCACGTCTGGCCGAAAAGTCTGTAGACTCTAAAAAAATAGAGAACTTATGATATTAATTAATTAAGCTAATGTACACAAAATATAATTAATTAATTTCTAATCATCTCCGTAAGTTTTTATTAGTTAAATTTTTTATATACTTTCATTTGCTCGGATATTATTTATCTTTAGTATAAACATCTACTTGCTTTAGGTGTTATAATGGCAATAATGGTTTCATTTTCAGTTAATTTCATGATCTCATTTCAAAGTTGTACAAGAATCAAGCGGCCATGAGAGTTGAGTGGAGTTTAATAAAATGGAAAATTGATCAACGTGTCTGCACTACGGATGGAAAGAAGAGCTGCAACGACTGCTACCGCTGCAAGAACTTAATAAAGTCTTCTTTCAAAAGATTTGTTTTTACTTTCCTTACAAGTTTCAATCTCATTGAAAAAATTATAAAATATATAAACTGGACTAGATTTCATTTTCTTTATCAGATTCCGTCATACTACATATTTGTTCTAGAAGACGACACATCAATTCCTATATAATAACATCGATTTAATTAATATTAGGTTATACAGATATTATCTATTATAGATCTACAGAAGAATAACTTGATATTGGAGAGAAACAACTCATCAGCCATCTCTCCTACAGACATTAAATTCTTTAATTTCTATTATATCCTTATGCAAATATTATTTAACTCGCATAATGTAACATTCTGTAGTTAATTTAGTTATATTAATATATATATGTATATACTTCAAATGATGAACGGCTGATTAATTAATATTTTCACTAATTACAGAACCTACATTGCTTATTAATCAAACACAGATTGATTTATCAGAGAATCGGCACAATTTTGGTCGGTAGTAGAATCATAACCTGCTCCCTGACAATTCAAAGATTTTCTTGATATGAAATTTCTTTTTTTTTCTTCCAGTTGCTTTCATAAACACTTTGATAGATACATACCCGCTTACAAAAAGAACATGAAAGGGCACGGTTGTACATATTGCAACACAGAATAAGTCCACTTTATGGAGAAAAAATTCTATATTTTAAACTTTCACAAGAAAGAAAACAGGTAAGGAGGTTGATGCAGTTAATAAGTAATTTAGCAAGTAGTAGAAAAATTGCATTGATCCGTTTCGATTCACTAAAGAAGAAAGATACTATGGTGGTGTTCGGTAGTATTTTTCAACTTTTTTGTATTCTAATATTTTTATTTTATATTTTTTAATAAATTTTTTATAATAGTCTATAAAACTTTTAAATTTTGAAAAATACTAAAAATTTTGCATAAAATTTTATTATTATTTATTTTTATTAATATTTTATAAAAAAAAGTTGAACTGGAATGTGGGGGTGCAACAGCTGCTTAAAAACTAGGCCTGCATAGATAATCAGCAAGAAATTGGAATATTTTTGGCCCAGGTTTGACATCTGTCTAATGGAGAATCTGGTTGTTACCAACCTTCTTCTATCGCTACTACCTTGTTGAAAATAAATAAATAACAAACAAACAAAACAAAAAAATTGTTAGAAAGAAAGGAATATGAGAAAAACGAATAATTAAGGATAAGAAGCACCGAGTTGATTTTAGAAAACAAATTTTGCTAAAGTTATGCAGGAAGCTTGATTTTAATTTTGAAGCCTACGGCATTAGTTAATAATCATGGACTTTATTTGATTTTTCCTTCTTTTATCTATTTTACCTTATGTTTTGAGATAAAACTTCGATTGAATTTAACTATTTTTCTTGTATTATATAAATTGATCCATGAGCGACAAGCTGGTTAAAAGATTTTTTCAAGTGTGTTCTTCGTGAAGTTAATTATTAATATTTTATTATGCAATACATTTTCTTTTAGGGAACCGTATATTCTAAAGAATCTATTCTCAAACTTAGACATGATTATGCCTGAATAACAAAATATAGATTTTTTTCTTCAAATCAAAGCAAAAGAAGAAAAAAAAATCAGAATTTGCTTTTTGTTCTCACATGAGAAACTTATGAAATGTTTAGTTGGTTGGTCCTTACCATTCTTCAGACTAACTAACGAATGAATTCTTGTACAGTTAATATGAATAGATATATTTTTTTTTATATGAATTTACTCTTTTTTTAATTTTTATTTGGTAAATTCTTTTGTAAATATTAGTTAAATACTCTCTCACAGATTTAACATACATGATTTACATAATAAATATAGATAAAGAATAAGGACATCTCTCCCTGCATATATAAACTTTATTTATTAATTTTAAATTTCAATCCAATCTCCTACTACAAGTTAGAGAAATTAGACAGATCTTTAAGATTACATTTGGTTCATTAATTACAGTATTACTATGATAGCTGTATTTTTTTAAATCTTGATTTGCATTAATTTGATTGCTAAGAAAGATTTAAATGGTCCAGACATTGAGAGCGCGTTTAACTGGGA
Organism: Acanthochlamys bracteata; assembly: GCA_019914995.1. Taxonomy (NCBI): domain Eukaryota; kingdom Viridiplantae; phylum Streptophyta; class Magnoliopsida; order Pandanales; family Velloziaceae; genus Acanthochlamys; species Acanthochlamys bracteata. The sequence goes on from CM034128.1 coordinate 8,281,196, forward strand.
GATAAAGTGAGTAAATTTAAATTTTCAAAATGAATTTAAAAACTTAAATTAAAAATATTAATAAAAAATATAATTTTATATTAGTTTATTATTAATAGTAAGTTTTAAATTAAATTAAAAAAATTTCTAATAAAACAATTTTTTAATTTATTCTATATTAAAAATGAGTTATAATTAAAATTTAGATCGTTAGTAAACAGACCCTAAATGGTCAACTTTTTAAAGCTTTTTTGGGCTTTTAAGCCCAAAAAATGATGCACGTTATTACAGAAAGTTCTTTATTTTGGAAGTAAACGTTAATTGTACCTAATAGGATAACTTAACATATAAGAATAGTAATGGGCCTGATGGTCGACTAATCCGTAAGGCTTTGCTAAGAAAGGCTTAAATGGTCTCCAAGCCCAAATGAACCAACTGGGCTGAAAATGTTTATTTATTTAAAAGGCTTGGGTTGCTCCTCGCTTCCTGTCATCTCCTTCACTCTGGGTATCCCGTGCGGCTGCTGTCGTTTAGTCTGCAAATGTTAAACCTAAATTCTTCAATAAACATAAGTCGCACCTATGTCTACTGAAATAGGTTAGTTTATGAAATTTTTTGAACTTGTATTCATCGTAAAGATCTAACTTGGTTTCCTATGTTCAGCTTATGAAATGGAATTTTCTCGTGCATTATTTGCCTATGGATGATTGTAAGCTTTCGTAAGAGGTGAGTCCTTTTGATTGACGGTGTCATTAGATCACAGCTAAGAATGTGTTTTGAAAAATCCTAACTGAGTTTCAACGTAATAGAAAGTGAAGTTTTTTACAAAATAGATTAAAAATGAAATTCAATTTTTTTTATATTTTAATTATTTTTTAAATTATTTGGAAATTAAAAAATAAAACTGTATTAAAAGTTGTGCAAATAAGAATGTTAAAATTAAAATTTTATGTGTAAATTTGAAATTCTGAATTTGTTGTGCAAATAAAATATATGAATTTTATAAAATTTTAATTCTGATAAAAAAACTGAAATTTCGAATTATTGAAACACACGCTTAAGCTAGTCACGCTTTATTGATTATTTAATTATGTAGCAATCATCTATTAAACCAAATTTAGTTGGCAGCCCGCATTTGGACGCTGAAGAATAATTCCACACAAATCTGGATTGTAATGTACTGATTGATTCTTTAAAAATTTGTTTTAAATATTCAAAATATCAATTTTTTGGCCAAAATTAGAGTTCTAAATAGTCTATATATTAAATATAAATTGAATTCAGAATTATATTTTAAAGTTATTATACTTCACTTCTAATCCACTTTAAAAAATAAAACTTAAATTTTATTTCCAATTTATTTTAATAAATTATAAAAATATAAAATTAAACTTCACTTCTAATTTATTTTTTAAAAAACTTAATTTTTCACTTTAACTTCGCCAAATTCACTTATATATATTTGAAACACCGCCTAATACTTTCTCTATCTTGTATTCACTTGTGTTGTTAATGGGATTCTTTTTATTTCGAAGTGATTGTATTCTATTCTCTTAATTTACAGAAAAAAGAATTTATCTTTTAAAATGAGACTTGATTTAGGATATATTTCAGGAGTGCTTAAATAAAAAAATTTTAAAATAAAATTAACATTGAAAAATTTTCAAAAATAAATATAATTTTTTATCTCAAAAATATAATAAAATTTATATGTATAAAAAATATAAGTAATATAGTTCATCTGTATTCTTAAAATTTTAAAAATACTGAAAAAAACATTATTGTGAAATATAAAAGTTTTTAGGAATAAAAATTGAGCTATAAGTACCGCTAAACACATTCTTAGTTGACTTGTTAGTTGACGGCGAATTTATTTGTTAGAAGGAAAAGTTAGAATTTTTATCAATCTTCACATTCTTTGATTATATCCAAAAATATTTTTTATAAGCATTCTTAAATATTTCTATAATTTATAAAAACAAAATAAAAAAAACCATATGAATGGCTCTTGCCGTCTTGCGGAAAGAAAAAGCAAATGAAAGAAAAAGCAGCAAAAGAGTTAGCCGCCGCAGACTCTCGTATTCAGGAAGGAAAAGAAAATCAAAATTTTTAAAGGAAATTTGTCACCACTCTTTTGGTGACCAAATCGTGTTCCTGTTTGATTGCCAATAAGCAACTTAAAAACAAAATCCAAATGTACAAACTAGAAAACAAACAATAAACATAAGTTTGGCGATAACTTGGCAGATTGAATTAGAGTCACCCCAATTTTGGCATTGACACTGCTAATGGTTGACAGAAATTTCTATTAGATTTACTTTGATAGTTTTGAAAATTTATGAATATAATATATTTGGTTTGATAAAAGATTCTATATTTAACCAAACATAGTTTAAATTGTTTATAAAACATTAAAAGAAAACAAAAAATACAACCAATAACATAATCAAACGGATCCTATGTTTTTTAGATCGTTTCCGCACAACCAATTGTCTCCAAAAGAGAATAACCAATTTGTAATCTACTCTTACGAACAGGATAACTCATGACTATAGAATTGAGTCCTCATACTAAAAGGATTGACCAATCCTTAGGATTAGTATCTTTTACTTATAAGCACATATCTATTTCAGCACTCAGTCAATGTAGGACTATTAAATAGCGTGGGCTTGCCAAACCCAATGCGAGTTACTGCCTCACCTCTAAATTAACTAGCTCATTTTTTACTTAGGCACCATTTTAGATCCCTACGCTACTAATTCGGTTCTAACTCACCAAACTAGTCCGTCTTTTATTCGGGCCCATCAAGCTTGACATGCTACTAACCTAAGTCTACCATAATTTGAAAGCTCAACAATCTCTTCCCCAGCATCACGTTGGATGGCTTTATTCAACCGAGTTCTGATACCAATTGTATGATAAGATTTTCATATTAAAAGTATTTACCAACTTCTTATGAGTTAGCATTCTCTACTTATAAGTACATATTCATTCCAGCACTCAGCCAATATAGGACTATTAAAAAACGTGGGCTGTTAAACCCATCAAACTAGGATCTACTTGTTCCAATCCAAGGCGAGTTACTAGCCCACTTATAAATTAGCTAACTTATTTTTCACTTGGGCACCATTCTAGGCCCCTACGCAACTAATCCGACTCTAGCCTATCAAGCTAGTCTGTCTTCATTCGGGTCCATCAAATCCTACACGCTATTAATCCAAACCTAACGTAGTTTAGAGGCCCAGCAATGACAAATTGTAAAATAGAATAGCTATTGACAAATGCAGCAAAAATATCAAAATTTTGCGATAAAATAGAATAATTAAATATTACAATAAAAGTACGATAATTATGTGAAAAAATTTTCACCAATTTAAAAAAACTCACAAATAGTACAAAAAATTCACTATCGATAACTGAATTACAACTTTTACTATTTTGAAAGAATAATCAATGCTTTTTTATTGGAAATAAAACATAATCAATTATAATATTATAAAAAAATCTCATAAAAACGCATAATATATAACACCCCACATGCATACTGTAGTTGTTTATAGTATTATTGTACTAGTAGATATATGTAACACATATTACAGCCCTTACACAATGTCCAGCATTATTGTTGCTTCTTACCGGCTGCTCTTTCTATTTGCGGCTGCCACCATCACCCACTTTAACCTTAGTTAGCACCAATCTAATTAATATATAGGGCCTAACAATATATAAAGCCCACTACAATGAGTTTTTATTTCCAAACATCTACCACATACTATACGTTTACAACTTGTATAGGAAGCTCCTATTTTCTATTTTTTAGAAATTGAGCATACAACGCAAACCAATTCATTATAAAGAGATCACTCAAAATGCTATATAGCACCGCAGAGTTACGATATTAGTTAATCTGAGATTATTTTTTAGCATCCCCTTCAAACACGATTAGGAGTGGCAATTTGAATATATGGATCGATTTCGGATCGATCTATATAATAATCGGATTAAAATTATTCAATTTTAATTCAACTCATTTATTTATATTAATCAAAAGTGTCAATTCTAACACAACTTTTTTAATAACCGAATTAAATTCGAATCGACCTATTTAATAATTAAAATTATTAAAATAAATATTAATTTTTAGCAATAATATGTAAAAATTATTAATTATTTCTAAAAAATATTAATTTTGATAAATTTATAAATTAAATAAAAATTAGTTAAATTAGAATAAATTTAAAAATATATATATGCAAATTAAAGTTAAATTTTATAATATTATTTTTTAATTATTAAATAATATATATTATATTAATAGTTATATGGGTTAAACATATTAATTTTGGGTCAACTCGAATCCGTTTAAATTTTTCGAATAGATTTTCCATCGATCCGAACCTATCTAAAATTTGATCCGAATCGATTTTTTTTGAATCGGTTTTCAGATCGGATCAAAATTTGTTTCCTCTAAATACGATGCAGTATGAAGTTAATCGAGAAGAGAATACTGTTGATACTCCAAAGTAGCTTAACACTCAAAATTTGCGAAGCAGAATTATTTTAACAATTCATTTTATCCGATCGATAATATCCTTTAGCAGAGCATGCAAGTCTCATTATAGAGCACAATTTCTTTTGTAGGATATACAAGTTTCTTTTAGGGGGACAATGTTTTTTCAAAATATATAATTTTTTCGTAACATATAATTTTTGAAAGAACGTAATTCTGACATCATATAAGAATTACGCTTATAATTTAAAATAAATTAGTTTCAGTAAGAGAGGGCCAAAATCTAATATAAGAACACAGTTTTACACTTATTGATCAATATAAAATATTTTTGTAACATCAACTACTATACATAATTATTAAAAAAAATTCACGCAATAAGTAAAAAAGGAATAAAATGTTATTTTGCTAGTCAACCAACTACAATTTTATATATTCTTTCTCAAAAATCTTGCATACCAAGGAAGAATAAAGAACAGGTCAGGTTTCCAGCAATCTTCCTCTTACATATTCTTCCAAGAGAAGACGCGTCAAAATTAGTACATATAAATTTAAACCCTTATAACACCGGCAAGCATCAACAAGCACTTCAGAAAATCTCATCAGCAAAGTTCAGCAATGGCTTCACCATTGAATACTAACACAAGTAAAGCAATGGCTACTTCGATCCAGAACTCACTGTCCACCGTTGCTTCACTCGCAGGTTCCGCAATGCTTGCCCGCTCCGTCGTCAACGATCTCGTTCCTTCCCAGCTGAAAGACTTAATCTACACTCGCCTTGAACTACTCCAGTGGCCTTTTTCGTCGTCGGAGCTAACCTTAATCATCAACGAGATGGACGGTTACATGAACAATCTGCTCTATAACGCAGCAACAACGTACCTATCAACCAGAATCCCTGCCTCAGTTTCAAGAATCCAAGTCAGTCAGCACCAAGAAGGAGAAACTTTGAAGCTTTCTGTAGAACAAGGTGAGGAAATCGTCGATGTTTTCGAAGGGGTTGAGTTCAAATGGCAGATGATATGTCGAACGCAGCAACGAAATAACGGAGACGATGACGCAGAGACTAAATTGTTCGAGCTCAGCTTGAAGAAGAAGCACAAGGACAAGGTGTTTGATGCTTACCTGCCGTATGTTCTAGAACAAGCTAGAATAGTCAAGAACAGAGAAAGGACTCTGCAACTATTCATGAATGATGGCGATTTCTGGTATCCGATCAATCTGCGCCATCCGTCGACGTTCGAAACAATTGCAATGGATCCCGAGGTGAAGCTGATGGTGATGGATGATTTGGTGAGATTTACTAAAAGAAAAGAGTACTATAATAGAATAGGCAAGGCGTGGAAACGAGGGTATTTGCTCTACGGTCCTCCGGGTACCGGAAAATCGAGCTTAATCGGAGCAATGGCAAATTTTCTCCGGTTCGACATATACGATCTTGAATTATCGACGATCAACTCCAATTCTAGCCTTCGCCGGGTGTTGAAAAATACTCCAAATCGATCGATTCTCGTCGTCGAAGATATCGATTGTGCTATTGACCTACAGAGCAGGGGCGACAAAGACCAAGCTAAACCTAATAATCCACTAGATGATGACAAGGTATATATTTCTCGAGATAGGAATTATTAGATATTGATGTTAATACGTTGTTTAATTCTAATTATAGTCCCCTACATGTTTCAGATTACATTGTCAGGGCTGCTAAACTTCGTCGATGGATTATGGTCAACTTCCGGCGAGGAGAGATTGATTGTGTTCACGACAAACTACAAGGACCGGCTAGATCCAGCACTGCTGCGGCCAGGACGGATGGACATGCACATACATATGGGGTATTGCAGCAGTCAAGGATTCAGAACTTTGGCTCACAACTACCATCTGCTGAAAGATCACCAGTTGTTCAGAGAGATCGAAGGTTTGCTCGGAGAAGTGAAAGTGACGCCGGCCGAGGTTGCGGAGGAGCTGATGAGAAGTGATGATGGAGACGTTGCGTTAGGTAAACTTGTGGAGCTGCTGAAGAAGAAGAAGAAGAATAAAGACATGCCTGCGCCTAGAGATGAACAGGAATTAAATAACCAAGGGTACTTTGATGGTGATCAAGGGAAAAGCAACGAGGGCCAAATTCAGGAAGATTCAGGAAGAAACTGATGTGGAGCCTAGTTATTTATTAGTCAAATAGTTACAGATTAACAATGTAATTAAAAGTTTATCTTCTCTTTTGTTTTTGGAAAATGTTTCAACATAATAACAAATTAATCTAAAAGCTAGAGGGGAATTGTCAGATTATTCATGATGCCAATTGCTTCTTTTTTATTCTGAGACTTGGGGTGTTTTAGCTGTTTTCGTCCATAAAAATGGCCTAACTTTGAAAGGATCAACTGCATGTTCAGAAGCTCAGAAGAGAGTTCTTAGAAAAAAAACAGGTTCGAATAGAAGTGAATTAGAAGTAAGTTATAGTTATTACACTTCAGTTATAATAAACAGTGCATTTTGGAATTCAAAATAGAGTTTAGAGTTTATAAGTAAAATATTAAAGTGAAAATTGAAATATATAAGAAGTGTTTGGGAATACTTATAATACTATTTTTTATTCTAAAATAGTTTTCACATTTCTTACTAGATTTTTTATAATATTTTAAAAAATTTTGGTAAGATTTTGAAATATATATATAAATTGCAAGTCGTACAATTTATATATATAATAGAGGTATATGATATTATTAAAAATACATGATACATATGCCAGCCAAAAGTAATCGGTGAGATATTCAAATCAATCTCCACCGTTGGATATAAAGAACTATGAGTTGAGAACATGTTAATAAATTTTCAGCTCAATCGGAATACAAACCGACCTCCATCGAAACTTAAGTGATAAAAAAATAAGATATATATTTGTTGTCAAATTTAATATTTTATGTTATTTTGATCAAGAGTTCCGATAGAGTTTGATTCATATTTTGAAATTTTATCAACATATTATTAACTCATGGTTATTCATATCCAACAATAGAGATTAAATTTAAATATCTTGCCGGCCACTTTTGACCGACATATGCATCATGTGTATTAAACAATATATATTTCTATTCTATTCCATATATATATTATATTTGTATTATTTTTGTTAGATAAAAAAATCATATTCATTTTTTGAAAAGTCTCAAAATAAGATCCATTTCAGAAATATATTTTAATTTAAGCATTTCTAAAAGTCCCTATAAAATAGTTCCAACTCTAGATATCATGGAAAATAATGAGTTTGGGATAACTGAAACATGCCATAAATAAAATGACTTTGGTAGTTTTTTTATGGCCATTTTTAACCGTTAACGTACATGCATCAGACACATACACTGTTGGGTCAAGAATGAATGACTAACTTTTTCTAAAGTTGTTTTTGAACCACAATCATGAAAATACAATAACATGATTCTGAAAAAGACTATCCTACATTACATCTATAACTTATAAGGATCATTGCATATTTAAAGTAAACTTTTCCTAAAATAAAGGCTCCTCATATGAAATGGTTAAGTAATAGCTATAGCCTTCCACTGAGGGCGTGTTTATTAACACTCTAATTTTTACTTTTTTAAATTTAATTTTATATAAAACTTACTATTAATATAAAATAATTAAATAATATAAATTTTAATTTTATTGGATATTTTAATTTTTAATTTAATTTTTTATTATTTTCTAAAAATTCAAGTTTATTCACTTTATTCTTTAAATAAACACGCCATAATGAAACTAATCGCTTTGTTGTTGGGCTCGACAGTCAATATAGGCCCGTCAGTCAGATAAGGGCTTTACGAGCCTACTAAGCTGCTCGTCTCCCTCTTCACGCAGGGTGTGTTTTAGTTAAAAAATTATTAAAAAATAAGTTAATATAAATAATCTTATTAAATTGATCTGAATTTTTGTATTTTTTTAAGGATGAAATAATTGGAAGTATTTTGTAACTTTTTGTATCGAATGTAATTTTTTAGTAAAAAAAATGAGTCATAAGAGTTAAAAAAAATACGCATAATCATGCTGCTGCTAGCTGCATAACCTCTACTCGTCAATATGCTCGCGTAATTATGGATTCGTTTGGAATTTTTTATGAAATAAATTTTTTTAAATAAAGAATATTTTTTTTAAAAAATAAAAGAGTTTTATTATTTTAAAAAAATAATAAAAAAAATATTATTACATAAAATTGTTTTACACTATTTAAATTTTTAAATAAATTTTTTAAATATTTATAAAATATGTATTAAAAAATAATTTTAGTATGCACTATCAAACGCACCTATATATACTATGCGGTATATAAATATATATTTATATTTCATCAACAATATTGAGATATATGAGAAAAATTCAATAAATAAGGATTTATTTTAACTAAAGAATTGGTGTAATATACAGAGAAAAAGTTAAAAAGTTATGGCTTAAAATCTATCACGTATCTATTTGTACATCAGTTATATTTATACTTATATTCAAAGCGTAATATAACTTTTCCGGGGATGTTCACATTCTCTGCTGCAACTTGATGACAAGATTCGAATTAGGATAAGCTTCAAGCTCAAGATACACAAGAATTAGCTAAAACTACTACAAACAGATGAAAGTCAGACAGATTAGATAGACATCGCCGGACGCAACCTTTCCATCCATGAAAGCGCTGATTCTTGCTCTGCAGCAACAGGTAATGCCCTCACCAGACTCATGGCTCTGGTACGCTTTCATTCGTTCTAGCACAATTCCTCGCTGCTGAAGAAGTTAGCAATCTCTCAGGCAAGACAGTTATTGAACTAGGCGCTGGAGCTACAGGTCTCCCCGGCCTCCTCGCAGCCGCTCACGGAGTAACTAAAGTTGTTCTCACTGACATACCTCAGCTGTTTCCCGAGCTGGAACACAAACATAGAATAAAACAACGAGTACTCAACGCGGCTGCTTCGTACATGCGCGAGAACTCATCGTGGATTGAAGAAGAGTTTCAAGATTCACCATCAGTTGATGCATGTAGTGCTGCTGTGGAATGTGTATTACAATGAAGAAGAGATAGATGCGTCGGCAGAGACGATGAGAGCGGCCTGGGAAGAGAAGAAGATGGCAGCGTTGGTGGCGCCGACAGAGGTTTACAAGACAGTGCACGGCGGTGCTTGGAGAAGTTGGTAGAGCTTGGGTCCGAGGCAGTGGAGTTGATTGAAGTCAACAGCCCGTACGTTGATTTGCTGTCCTGACGAGATATCCACGCTTGCTGTCTATCATATAAAATTATAGATAGTAGCAGGGTGCTAAACAAGTTATAAAGCTTCTTTTGTTTATTTATTATTATTTATTTTGAGTGACAAGGTCAGAACCGTCAGGTCTCTTTATAGGTTTGTCGGCAAAGTTGTCAGATCTCACCAGCAAGTAAATCCAGGTCGGATCACAATTCGATCTGCCAACATCATATTTGGGTGAAAATTTGAGAAAGGAGAAACGAGTTTGAGCGAGGTTCGGCAAGTGTGAACTCAGCAAGAATAGCCGGCATTGCAGCGCCAGCGCCATTACATAGAACACCACTGGAGCCACAATCACCGGTAGCACAAAACCATGGCCGTAGAAAACAAACGCGCAACCTGTTGGAGCCTGAAACAAGCGGGACCCACCTATCTGTAGTTTGAACCCAGTTGTTTCAAGCTCTGGGCTGCCGGAATTAGACAACACTCCCCGGCTACACCGTTCTTCCAAATATCTTGATGAATGTAGGTGATTCTACTAAATTTATTTTAGAAAAAATCAGATCGATCTTGAAAACGACATCGAAGCCATTCTTGAAGAAAATAAATAGAAACGAATGTATTATCTCTTAACAAAAGAAGAAAGAACATGGAGACAGTTGGATCGATTCAAGTACTAGTAGTAGCTATTGAATATTAAGACTGATGAAGAAGAATTCGTCTATGTTCTTGAATAGTTTGTTTGGTTTGAGATTGGTTTAATGGGTTTGGTAAGTTTGAGTTAGGTCAATGGAGCGATTGGTGTTGTTAATGCATCGAGTGAAAAGAAGAAGAATAAAAAGACGATAATAAACAGTAAGGTGTATTCAATTGCAGTTAACATTTATTTGCGGAACCGCACCGTTAAAAGTTAGCTTTTGAGAATCTAATTTGTTATACATCTTCACTCCTCCTGCAAAAATTGGCTAGCCACGCTACACTAAAGATGTGTTTCAAATATTCGTAATTAAATTTTATAAAAATAAAAAATAAAAAATAAATTTTTTTGAAAAAAAATTGAAAGTAAAATTTAATATTTATATTTCAATAATTTTTGGCAGTGTATTTAAAATTAAAAAATATAATTATTTTAGAAAATGTACAAATAAAAAAATTAAAACTGAAATTTTGTATATAAAAGTAAAATTTTGAATTTTTTATGTAACTAAAATATTTGAACGGTTCGAAACTAAAAATCTGACAAAAAAAAATATAATTATGAACGTTTAAAACACGCCCTAATTCGCTTACTGTATTACCAGCTAGATTTATAAATATGCCAATCGTCTTATCAACGTATCTGCGCAATCAAGAGTTAGGAGGCAATCTAAAAGTACTTATGGAAATACTTTTTTAAATTACAAATACTTTTATTCTATTTTAAAAAATATTTTTATTTTTATTTTTAAAAATAATAATAATTAATAATAATAAAATTTTATGATATAAAAATTTTTTATACTTTTTAAATTTAAATAATTTTGTAGAATATTATAAAAAATTTATTAAAAAATATGAAGTTGAAAAATGTTTTTCAAAAAAGCACAACCAAATATGTCCTTAGATTTTTAATTGAGTCATGTTATTTGTAACCTACTCACACACCGATCAACAAGTGGTACTTATAATTGTACTAGGTTTTCAATTAAACAATCGACTTTGATACCTCTATTATGAAAATATAATACCCGAGAAGCTAATAAAGATAAATCATCTAAACGTTTCGGCTCTTACGCTAGAAAATCTATTTCAACCAAAAAACTTAAATTAGAGGGTTTTGAAACACTCTAATATATTATAAACACATTTCATTCACATTTTATTTTTAGTCAACGGAATTAATCTACTCATCCTTGAATCTAACATTAAGCACTCCCAAACATGGCCATTGATCAAATACTGGCCATGTTTGATCTTATAGCCTTTTCTATCGATCCAGCATTGTACCTGCTTTTTTCTTTATGAGGAAAAGTAAAAGCCTGCTGTGCTAAATATGGCTTCATTTTAATTGAACAAAGTCGTTAAAGCATTTTCTAGCATTCAGGTTCTAATAAACAGCTACAGAATTTATATAATCCGTAAACGGTATCACATATATCATTTTCTTTTCTTGAACCAGTAACTACGAGATAGAATAGAAACAGATCAATGTTTTAATCTTGGAAAGTACCACTATGAACTTTGAAGCATAATATTTTCATGATGTTTATGAAAGTAGTTCAAGTCTAGTCCCATGGCCATTAGTCTCTTAAAAGAATTATTGAAGATTAATGACAAACTAGCTCTATGACCTTCTAATGGTACTAACACGAAGTTCCATCTGAAGGCAGAGCAAATTAATCTTACAAAAAAACAAGTTAACAAGAGAAGCAATTGATATGTTTATCGCAATTAATCTCTTGATGATCAGCTGAGGACCTCTTCCTCTGCAATAGGCTTCAAGCTTCTTTGCATGTTGGATCGAGCTGAGTTCGATCTTTCCTCTATGAACCTTTCCACCACAAGGCGCCCTGCATCATCACCCCTCTTCCCTGCAATAGCAACAATCTCCTTCAGTTCAGCAACCGTCATGACAACTTTGATCCGTTCATGAACTCTCTTCATCACCACCTCGTGTTGTTCCTGATCATCAACATAATCAAGCAGAGGTTCATAATACGGTTGGATCTGATCATACTGCACCGGTGGCACCGCAGCGGCAGCGATTGAACCAAAGCTGTTGCCCATGAGGAAGTCGATGAATCTCTAAATTTTTAGTGTTCCCAAACAGTACTGCAATATTACTACACGCTAATTAAGCTTTGCATGGCAAGAAAAGCTAGGTATCCATATTTATAATATATAGTTGATTTGTGTGCATGTGGATAAGAATGAGACGGCATGCAATTTGAATTTTGATCGGTAAGTTTTGGTGTTAATGGTCGACACTGGAAACCATCTACATTCCATGCATATGAATTCAAACGTTATTTTGTCATGATGAAATAAGGGGACAAAAGAAGATTCAACCGAGGAAAATATATTGAATGTGACTGCTTCCGATTCGTCCCGCTCGAAAAATTTTCAATTTTTGGCAAAGCCAAATTCTCAAAAAAAGAAGAACAATTTGTTCTTTTACTAGGTAATTAATTGTACGCATGTTTCTTAATTTTGAAGAAGAAGTTGTTTCTACTGACCAGTGACCGCTTGTTTAATCGCAGCTTTTGTTGATAGCAAAAGAGGAAGATAAATTTTTGAAATACTGTTATGTATAAAGTGATATTTAGCTAAACTTTTTTATTTATTTTTATTTTAAAATATTTTATTAATAAATTAGAATTACAAAAAAATTATATTATATTTCTTATTATTACTTACTTTATTATTTGTAAATTTAAGTACAATAATATAATTTACTTTTAAAATATTTTTCTTTAAAATTTTTTTTTTTAAAGTATCCCAAACTTTCTCATGACAGATTGAACTATAAATAATTTTTGTGTTGGTCTCATTAATTATTAATAGTTATCAGAGACTGCGAAGATAAATTCTGCGTTTCCAGAACCCCAAGAATTTGATACGAATTAAGACCAACACAGTCATAGGTCTAAGAACAACGGAGTCAAAGAGATGCCTTCAGCTTGCTGACGTTATCTTCCGCAAGCAAAAGCATTGAGCTATTTTTTAATTATATATTTTATAATTATTTAAAAAATTTACTTAAAAATTTAAAAATTTTAGAAAATTTTACGTAATAAAATTTTTTTATTACATATTTTTATTACTTTTTTAAAAATTAAAAAATAAAACTTATTTATCAAAAAAATAAAATATTTTTTATTTTAAAAAAATTTTATTTTATAAGTATTTCGAACCGTCCCCTAATTAAGTCTAAGAATGTGTACTTTCATACATAATTATTTCAAAAAATTTGAACTTCATAAAATAAAATATAAAAAATAAATTAAATAAGAAAACAATTGAAGATAAATTTTTGATCAATTACTTCCAAGTGAGAGGAAAAAGACACATCTTAGTTCTTCTCTTTCACTTGTATTCTACTTACATATATCATCAACTAATAGTTAGCTATAACTCATATATTTTTGCTAAAAAATAATTCATTTCTATTTTTATAAAAATATTTTTTTTATAAAAAATGGATTTATTTCTTATAATATTATTCAAAATAACTTATTTTTTAATAATTTAGTTTTTAGTAATTCGCTTACATTCTAGAAGACACACTCTAAAGTCTCATTTCTTGTGATTATTTTTTATCTTTTTTTTAGTTTTTATTTTTAAAATTAGTTACAGCATTTTAGAATTTTAAAGAAAATTTTAAAATATAAAATAATTATAAAATTATTATGTATATAATTTTATTATTAAGAATATAAGTATCTTTGTAAAAAAATGTTACAAAACGTTTTATAAAAATTTCTTTATAATAAATAAGGGTGGTAATATATGACCTGACCCGAAAATGTAATCCGAAATCGACTTATTTAATTAGAGTTAGGTTAGAAAATTTGACCCATATAAATATATGAGTTGGGTTAGTATTGGACGAATTTGATTCAGTTATAAAAAATAGACCGATTTGGATTAATCCGAATTGACCAACAATCCGAATTGTCATTTTTCGAAAAAATAATATTCAATTTTTTCTTTTCGTTCGATAAAAATAATCGATAATAGTAACTTATAAATTATTGAATTATATGATATTTTTAATCAATCGTTATTTCTATATATTAGTAAAATAGTGTAAGATGAGAATTATAATATTATCAAAAGTATTACTATTAGGTGTTTCTATAATGACGTATTTGAATTTTGTATAAAAATATTTATCAAAATTTGTTAAACAGCTATATTTATTAAAATTTTTATCGAAATTATTAGTATGTATTATAATTTAAAAACTTCAGCTGTCACCGCATATTTTCAAAAAATAAAAATAAATTTGTTTGAATATTTTTAAACCGATGAAGATACTAATAAAAATATATTTTGACAGGTATTTACTATATCTCGTCATTAGAAATATCGTTCACTTTTATTACAACTGATATTATAAATTTACTGAAACTTAAAAATATAAAATTAAAAATTAATAAATTTAATTATTAAATGGGTCTGAATTTGATCAAGTTATTAATATGTTAAGTTAGGATTGACAATTTTGATTCGTACAAATTCGTGAATTGGGTTAGAATTGAACAAATTTGATCCGATTATTAAATGAATCGACTCAAAACTAATTCATCAATCCAAATTACCATCCCTAATAATAAGCAATTTCAAAATAATCCTAAATCGATGAAACCAAGCGAAGGTATTCGGCTAAGAGCGTGTTTATCTACAACTCAAATTCTATTTTTCAAACATATTTTTAATATAAAATAATTAAATTAAGTTAAAATTTCTAACAAATTATTTTTAAAATTTAATTTTAAAACTTACTACTAAGACAACTTTAAATTTTTAAATTTAGTTTTAAAAAAAGTGAAATTATTTCAAATCAAACACACTGTGACTCACTCTAGTAACTCTGCATCTTTTTTTCTTTTTATAAGGCCAAAAGATCCTTGAAAATTAAACTATGATAATAGTTCAAACTGTAATAATTTATATCTATTTAAATAAATACGAAATATCAAGAAGAAAATATGGAAATATATTATTAAAAAGGAAACGAAACAAGAAAAACTATTAGTCCAATTGTTCATTGATGTGCCGAATACGTAACAAAAAACTTTGACTAAAATTATATTATATAAAAATATCTTATATTTGTTTTGTCCTAATTTTTAAAAAAATTACTGCCAATGTCCATATATACAGAAGCCTTTTTAAATAGAAAGTATATTATTTTATTTAAAAATATTTTATTATTTTAAATAAAATAAAATTTTATTATGTAAACCTTTATTATATTTTAAGAATTTTAAATAAATTATATCAAAATTTTATATAAAAGTTAGTAAATAATATAAACTAAAATGGAGGGATAGAAAAGCACTCCATAATCACTTGCAAACGACTCCAAAGATCAAGGCGGACATGCATGCAAATAGACTATGTTTACTATTTCATAACGTACTCAAGCCTCGGGGAAAACGAGAATTTGTTTAATTATATATAGTATATCAAATGTCCGTAGATAAAGTTTACATAATTAAAAACTAAAAATAATTTTTTTTAAAATAAGTTCGAAGTAGAATTTAATTTTTATAATTTACTTATTTTATAAAAAATATAGAAATTACTAAAAAAATGCATTAAAAGATATATAAATAAAATTAAAATTTTAACTTTTATGCAAATAAAATATATATAATTTTAATTCCGATTGAATAAATTAAAATTTTGAAAACAATTAAAACAGTCAATTTAGATTTCATTCATCTAGTTGCTGAAATTAAGCAAAGCATACACTGACAAAGATTTAGGAAAAAAAATAAAACAGAACCACCAGGATAGACTAGACTGATAGAGATATCATGCTATTGCTAGCGAATCTTATATAGCTCAGGTCTGCAGCCTGCTGTTTGTTCTTTCCTCTGAATTTCTTTTTACTCTTATTACTTGTTTTGTTGATAGCTGTCTCGTGCATTAGCAGCAGCAGGTGCTCTTGGTCTCTTAGCAGTAGCAGTCTTCAGTCCAGTGCACTGGTCACCGCAGCACAGCAGAGCACAGCAGGGCAGTCAAACACTCACCACGTTCTCACCACATGCTTCTTCTCTCATTTGTTGCATGCCCACAAAGTAAAAACCAAAAAAAAAAAAAATGAAAAACCAAAGCAATCAACTAAAAAGGAAAAAGCACAGTTTTTCCTTTCCAGGCATGCCCATGGCCAGCTTTCCAAGCAACAATCAACAACACCTCCACCCCTATCATAAGATTAGCCTCCTTGCTTGCATGCTTTTCTGGCTTGTATCATTAATTCTTCCCACCACCGTCAACAACTCCCACCTATGCCCTTTCCATTCTTACAAGAATGCATCATTACATACTAGAACTACTGCTACATTAGGGTAGTTAACATTACAACAACAATAACAATGATGAATTATAGACGAATGAAATAAAAGGAATTAATAGTAAATTAATTATGATACTTGATAAAGGTGTTAACAACATTAAATGATAAGATAAAACTTTAAAAGTCTGCAGATAACCGTCCCCGTGGCATCTGCAGACCTGTACATGCATGAACTCAGGCGAAGAACAAGACATAAAACCGTCTTTGTACCGGAACATCTATCAAGTAGGTGTTGCCTTCTTCGACTTTCCGCTAGCTGAAACTGGATACTTCTTAAAAACTGATTAGCCATTTCAGCCTTGATGACGATTGTTCTAACTAACCAACACTAAAGAACAAACACACAATTATAACCAATGATGAATGATCATGATGATGATGGCGACAGTGACGGTGGAAGAAGATAGAAAAATTAGTTAACGGATCCACCGATAGACCCGTTATTAAATTGTTGGTGAGAGGAGATTTGGGTTTTCCCAAATATTCCCTAGTCTCCCTCACTGTTGGGAAATTTGTTAGTAATAATGGAATGAATCATGAAAACAAAGAAAAGAAAAAAAAAAAAGCATATGAATGCATGGAATGACTCTAATATCTACTGCATGAACAATATTAATTTATAGTTAATTGATCAAGCTGCTGGTGCCCTTTGCTCCGGTCCGGCACCTGCCTGCTGTGCATGCGTGCTTCCAACTGTTGCCGTTAAAACTCCCCCTGCATGTAAAACAGATCAACCCCATCTGCTACTGGTGCCACTACAACTGTTTTGTAGAAAGAAATGTTAAACTTTATATCAGACCTATGGCTGTAGTTGGAGGGGAAGGAATGGATGCTGCTGTAGGCAAAGAGAGCACATTAACGGCGCCAACGGGGTTGTACTGCTGAAGAGAGTAAGGGTAATGCAGCATCTGAGGATAATGTAATCCGAAACCAGTTGCTCCAGGTGTCGGTTGGGCGGCGTCGTGACTAACTTGTGAGTACTGTGTGTAGTAAGGGTAGAAGCTCTGGAATGTACCCAAACCATGAGCAGCTGCTGCTGCTGATGGATAGAACGGTGTGAACTGCTGCTGCTGCTGTTGCTGATACTGTCGCGTTCCATAGTAGCTCTACAAACACATAACAAAACACTGCATTCATTAGATTCTCAAACTTTCATACAAACATTTGATTAATAGATTAAAAGAGAACAAAGAGAAACTAACCATCTCTGGGTGAAGGCTCTCTTGGGAATAACCTGTGTAGTACCTACCAACGTAAAGAAAAAATTTTTAAACATGATCAGAGTTATCTACAAGAAAAACTCAAAGTAAAAACAAAAAGAAAATTGTCTATAGCACAAATGCAATACCCATAAAGAGAGTAGGGAAATGGGAGAAGAGGCTGTTGGTAGTAAGGAGAGGAACCGCGGTAAGCAGCAGCAGAGGAACCGATCATTGCCGGCCGGAATCTTCCCATTTCTGTGTAACATTGCTGATATAGTCATTACAAGTCCGAGTTATTAAAGATAAGAAAAATTAATGAAATTGAAAGAAGAAGTATGTATATGACCGAGAGTTGGGGTGAGTGGTGCAGGTGGAGGGGCAGGACGACGGGCAGCACCAAGAAAGGCAAGGTTGCAGTTTGCTCGCCTACCATCGATGACCGGTGTTGGATCTTGGCAGGATCTCATTGCGGCTTCTGGCTCCTTGAAAGTTACCTAACGTAACAAAACATTAAGAAATATCACAAGAACCTACAGAAATTTCCTCCTCATCAATGAGATCAGAGTTTAATATTCAACGACGAAGAAAAGATGCTCGCTCACTTACGAATCCGTAGCCTTTGGAACGACCGGTGGTTTTATCAGTAATCACAACAGCTTCAAGGATCTCGCCGAACTGTTCGAAATACCGGCGCATGGTATCACGGCGAGTCTCCCAAGCCAAACCGCCAACAAAGATCTTGGTGTATGTTGTATCACGACTAGTAGTAGCAGTACTACTACCTGCAGTAGCAGCATTGCCTCCTCCACCATTGTCGTCGGAAGCTTGGAGATTGACTGCCAGACCCCTTGCTTGGCCCGCCATAACTAACTAACTAACCAACTCCTTTCCCGCCACCACCCACCCAACAACAACAACAATAACAATAACAGATGGATTAATTGAAACGAACAACGGCGTGTATGCCACAGCTGGGAATTGAACGAAGAGAGAAAGAATCGATCTAGAGTGAGAGACGGAGGGGAAACTGTTAGAAGAAAGAGAAAGGAGAGAGAGAGGGACAGATGAAAAGAAAGAGTTTATATTGAGGGGAGTGGCGCCCACGACTGAGGAGAGGACGTCCGGTCGGTCCAGATATAACAGAGAGAGAGAGAGAGATCGGATGCTGGAATTTATTTTGCACTATTAAACCATAAAGAATTTTTTTATTAAAAGAAGGATCTCTTAATTTCTGCAGCTTGCATTAAGGAATTTTTCTCTCATAAAAAACAAAGATTTTCAATCAAGAGAATACCACACTTTGATTATAAGGGCGTCAATATCGTATTATTACATCAATTCGTAGCCTTGTTTTTTGCAAGTTTATCTTCGCAAATAAACGCTTACTATTAATAATTATTATAATAATTTTATATGTTATTGTTTTACTATTTAAATTAATTTAGATATAATCACATATTTTATATATTTTTTATTTTGTCGTATTATCGTTGTCAAATTAACTTAGTTTTTGTATTTGAATTTTATCATATGATAATTCATGATTTATTTTAATAACTTATTTATTTCAACTATATTTAATCATTATTTCTTATTTACTAATTATTTTTTATCATAATATGGCTGATATAGTCATTTGTATTTGTAAAACAAAGTTGAAAGCTAAAAAGCTAACTCATACTATATAACAATATATATCTAGTAGCTAGCTACGGATCTGAATAAGGAGGGACTGTTGTTTGCGAAATTCTTACTTTGAGGCCTTATATTGTGATAAAAGAAGGAAAGAATTGTGCTCGGCTGTCACCAACGAGGACAGCATAGCAATAGCATTTTAATATAAGAGTTTTGTAAAAGTTTTTATTATAAAAGTATGAGAAACATTGCAGAGGTTATAACATTGGGAGGCATGGAGATGGAGGCGAGCATGCAAATGCAAGCTAGAGTGTGGGTCAATCACACAGAGAGAAAGAGAGGGGGAGAATAAAATGGCCACCATCTGACTGTGACTTGGGAACACTTACGATTGTTTTTTGTTTATAAAAATATTTAAATACTATAAATTATTATACAAAATCTATAAAAAAGATAATAAAAAATAAAAATTTATCCAAATAACATCTACTTGGAATTGGAGCTGGAGGCTTTTTATTATAAACAAGACTTAGGGGACATCTACTGCCATAGTACATGATTTGATATGAAGGATAACAAATATTATACGTACAGCTGTTCAATACAGATCCTTCCATCTAATAGTTGTATATTAAATTAAGAGTTTGCCAAGTTTCCGAAATAAGTTTACTAATTTTAACAAAAAAACATATAAATGATGCTTTTAGTTTTAAATGAATTAAATTTATTTTTGTTTTATAATTAAATTAGTTTGTATCTAATATTGTGTTTCACAAACTTTTTTCAACATCGCCTTTTTCAACCCTTCTCACTAAGTCAAAGTCAGCATAGGGTTTATTTTTTTTATTTTAGAAGTGAGTTGTTTTAGAATTAAGTTTTTAGAAATAAATATTAAAAATAATATCGTTGAAAATAATATATTTTTTTGTATTAAAAAATAAATTAGAAGTAATTTTTTAGTAAAAAAAAGTAAATTTTTGGGTGAAAAAAAACGCACCCTAACTCGGTAAATGAAAATTTTCACTAATCTAACTAACATCCAAGAGAACGTGAAGAAGATAAAGGAAAAAACAGAATGAAGATTATGTTATGAATATGTTTCTAAAAAAATAACTGTGGATGCTTTCTCGAGTCACTGTCGTCTATACTTTAGCATCCAATAAAAGGATGAAATGGAATTTACTGGATACACTTCTTCAAAGTAATGTCTTTGATTAAAGGAGGCGTATCTGATAAAAGACTCCATTATAAGAAAGATATGGTTGATTTGCAGGAAGGTTTCCACAAAGACTATAATAAGATTTTTAGAAATTTGTTGACTTGAAATACTTGTGCTTGACAGAAGAATAAGATCTTTAATGTATGACCTGGGATTACAGTTGTTTATCCACTCCACCTAAACCAAAATAATCAAACTTTAATAGCATACTAAACAATTGGACCATCAAGAGTGGTTCTTTTTATCCTCACAACTCTTTTTTTTTTACAAAAACATTATTTTAATTTACTTTAAACTATACAAAAGATAATACTATTCATAATAATTTATTTTATAGTCTTATTTCTAGTGATTCACTTTCTATCTAAAAAATACACCCCAATTCTCTAAATCTTATCGTGATTGTTGTACATTCCTGAGACTTCCTTAGAAGAGGGAAACGTGTTTCAAGTAGGTAATATAGGTTTTAAGCAGAACTTGGGTATAGCATAAAACCTGTATAGAGTGTTAACTGCTCCTTGAATCCAAAGCATTTTTAACTTCTCCCAAATTGTTGCCAGTTCTGCATCTCCAAGTAAATAAGGACTTAGTTGGTTCAAATGACCACCGGCGGCAAAGCAGCCAGAAGATAATTAACATTAGACGTTCAAAATCAAAGCAGTCATTCATGTTTCCCTACATTTGGATCATTCATTCATCGCGAAGCATTATGAACCTTGGACAAAACTGATTTGCAACTCAAGAAAATAATTACCAAGATATTTCTTCCCTTTGAGTTCAACAAGACCATTATAGACCCCATGATTTGAGAGTCAAAAATGTTCCAACTAGAGCTTTATTCTGCGCATCTAATTCTAATGAATTAAGCGTCGTTAAATAAACTTTGGCAAGATTCTCTACAACTACCACTATATTCATAAGAGAAATTTCTATAAACCAAAGCATGCACTGTAGTGTTCCTTTCGAACACTTTTTCTCCCTACAACAAGACGAAAAGATAGAACCTAAAATTTAAGGAAAAAAAAAGATAAACCAAACCAGGCCAACAACTAAGGAACAAAACCAATCTAAAAAGTAGTTGGTCGGTGGTCTAATATCTTTTACATTTAGGAGGAGAGAAGAAGGTATCTCATGTTTTTCAGTCGACTTCTCCAATTCTCTCGCGCCTTAACAACTAAATTCCCGCTGCTAGCGTTCCAATCATTGCTTTCAACCGCCGTCCACAATTGTACCTTAATAATCAACCACCATTCAACGCCGCCACAGTTCAGAATATCGAAACAACCAAAGATATGGTTACTACTGTACAGATGTATAAGAGGTACATACTCAACCTGACAAGTAAATCAAATAGATACAGTAAAATTGTTTCACTGCTAGTTTTATTACAGAAAAAACGTAAACCCGACGTCATTTCAATGTACAACATATGATCGACTTTGTATACCTGACAACTCTGTATTCACTTTGGGTTTGGCTATAGAATGGTTAAAGATGAAAATAGTAGCACCATGATTTATCTAATGCAGAAAAACATAAACTAACAGCGGGAAGGCTCAGCAATAAGAAGTAATAGAAATAGCAGTAACATTTGAGAGACTACCTAGCAGAGCAGTCGGTGTTAAAATGACTGCTGTTTGATAAGTTACATTATAACTGCCCTTAAGAAGAGTCCTAAGGATGTCGTGCTGAAATCTGTTAAGTTTTGGCGATGTAGAAACAAGAGAAAAAAATATAAATCACTGAACCTAACAACTTATGCAGCAAATCGTATAATCAGAAGTGGCAGGTCATGTCCAATTTCAAATCTAAACGTCAAGGACAAATTAAAACCTCACCAAGCAATAACAACACCCAAACTAACAAAAACTACTTTCACCGAACCTATTCCAGCTTGAACAACCACGTAACTGTAGTAGATACCTTACACTGGCCTTGGATTCATCGTAAACATGTCAATGCTGTTTCTAGTTCTTAAGAACCTTCTGAGCAATAATGAGCATGAAACAAACATATTACAACATCATTCTGGTAAGATGTCTTGGCAGGAATGACAGAACTGCTAATTATCAGATAAGTATCTGGTTATTACCATTGTCAAATTCATAAATATTCCCATAATGTAACATAACTACAAATTAACCAAAACAGCCAAAGATATAACCTCCCTAAAGCCTCGATGCTTCAACTAACTCTATAAGTGATAAAAGGCCAACCTTAACCCCCTAATAAGTAAAATAATAAACAGGAATAGGAACTCCCAAGGAAAGAGTGAAGTAGGCAAAAAGAGATCAAATACTTTGCATGACCGATGGACTTGTGATCTTTCTCTATATAGCATGGTATTAACAGCTGCCTATGGATATATGGAACATAAACATCTAATGTACTGGTCGACGAGGAGTATGTGGGCGCACTGGAGTCTTTGATGGACTGACCCTGACATAATAAGGTCAAATTACAATTCATCAACAGGATTTAGAAATACAGGAGAACTGAAATAGATGGTAAATAATTGAAAGGTGTACCTTATTGGCAAGGATCCCAGTATTGAGCCACTACAGTGAAGCGCAGCAGTTGCACTATCAGCCTGTGAAGAGATAATATTAATCACAGCATCATCAACAAGTAACTAACTGCACACAACAAGCAACGTTAACGCCTGAGAAACCACACCTTGTGGATGACCAAACAAATTAATAACATCCCACAATCACTAGAATAAAATTTTCCAAGTTCAATGCAGCTTCTACTAGTACCAACTCCGATCAAGAATGAAGATACAACTTCTAACCTAAACCTAAATTTTGAACAGTTATACAAGTTTAACATATAGTACGAATCCAGTGTCTGAATTTGTCATTCTAAAACACCTCTACACACAAACTGCAAGTAAACGCAGTCTTATATCAACAAAAACCCAAGCTATGTTGCATTCAATTCATAATTTTAACATGGAACTTGAAAATAGCCTTGAATATTAGCCATCTTTAAAGTTTAATATTACTTGATTCCCCAAATTAACAATAAGCTTCCAACTCCTATTCGACAACTTCCTTTGCAAAAGGCGAAAACCCAAAAGGGATTAACAGTGAGGAAGTAGAAACAAGTAAATGGCATCTATTTGATGCCTGACCATGCCAACTTCAAATGGGTTCCACAAAAATAGTAATCCGTTTGGGAAACCACACATGAATGCCAGACGGTATTCAGCATGAAACCTCCACAATCAAAGGTTTTCTTTAAACTCAATGTTTGCATACATCCAAAAGAACTATAGACAATTAACTATAACTATAACATGCATGCGTCATCCTAATGCTTATGCAGTTAGTAGCGATAGGCAACAACAAACACACATCCAGCCAGGTAAGATGAGAGCATATGAGGACCCAACAAAAAATATTCTCAACCGTACTTCCACACCCACAACCTAGCAATTCCTACTTGATAAATTATTCATCTATTACTAATTCCTTTGTAGGAGTAAGAAGCAAAAGTAGACAAATGCAAATACATTCCAGGTCGACATCATTAATACTAAGGTAATCTTGTTGAACCTAATTCTTACTACAACAGACTCCACATGACACACGGCAAACCAAATTTAGATAGATGAATATAGCTTTTTGAGAAAATCAGCATATTGAGAAGATGGAATTTTTCTTAGAAAACAAAAGAGCGCATACTAACATGAACAAACTCCACGAAAGCAATGTGTGTTGAGTTATTGTAGTCTCCAAGCAGCCTCAAGCGATGAACCTACACAAACAAGAACCGTATTGTTGGATGATGCTTCTAAAGGAAATAAAATGTACATACTAATAGCATCAAGTACATACAACTTACCGACCTGTCCACACACCATCTCAAAGAACAGTTTCACATCTGCATGGGTGACCTGCACATAATGAGCAATCGCTGGTGATCATATTAGAAGCCAATGCACAAATATCCTATCAACTGAGAATACCTTTTTATCAATGTTTGAACAATAGATTGTCCTGCTGCACATCTCCCTTTCATCCTTAGACTACCCACAAAAACAAAATCTCTCATGATCAGTAAAAGTTTGATTAAAAAAATCTTTGACTAAAACTGATTCGTTAAATCCATGCTTTACTTTTGGAAGAAATCTTCGATCAACAGGTGCAATTGCAGTCTTCGAAGGAAGCACTCTCAGTGGGTAGTACCCAAGTATAGTCCCTGCTAGACCTAAAGCTTCCCGTGCACCTTCTGAAGTTTCATCAGGCCATTATGGTGAGTAAACAAAGATTCAAGTGATGAGAAAAGACCACTAATAATTCCAGTATTAGCCTTTTGAATTTACCCTCATCCTCAAACTCTATGAAGGCAAAGCGAAGAACCGAATTTGGATCGCCACAAATACGACAGTCAACAACCTTCGGAGGAAAAGCAGAAACCAATTACAAAAGAACTTTCAGAGCTCTAAGTGATAACTACTACACAAATTTGGAGGAAACTTACAGTTCCACAGCAGCCGAAGAGTCGCGCAAGTTGTTCTTCAGTGATCTGAAAAAGAAAGCTCCATACACAAGCTTACATAAAAAATAAAAAATAATAAAAAATGACGATGACAATATAAAATAACAATTACATAACAAATATTAAGAAATCAAAACAATGAACAATGACAGAAGACCATCAAAATAAAGCATTGTCAGTATATGACAAGAGAAATATAATCAACACTGGATCAGTCAGTAGAACTGACATTCTACAGCCTTTTCTTAACGGTTCAAATTATTTAAGGAAGCCTACGAAAGCAAGTCATTCCGTTCAATTTCACAATGTGATTCTGAATAATCATCTTTCCCTCTTTTCTGCAATTTAGACAATGAATTAAATAGAGTTTTTAAATTACCTATCCTTAACCCCCTTTTCCCTAACCTCCCCTTAACTCCAAATAATATTTAGCTACCATAAGCCCAAAAAAGAGATTCTTGACATAAAAGATGAGGGATATCCATAAATTTGCGCCTTTCTCACATGCACCTTAATGTAAAGTGTAAACACTAGAACATATTCTCTAGCAACTTCCACTAGTAGGCCTTTCAATTTGTCCAACATACACAACACTCACCTTCATTCTGTAAGCTATTTTAGCCAAGCACAAGCAACATGAGCTGCAATTCTAAATCAGCTGCGCATCATCGCTAGTTTTTAAGCAATTTCCATGGTATTCTAAAACCATAAGTACGGCTTGAACTTAATTATCAAATTTACCACCAGAAAACCCTAATTTTGTCTTCTTTCATAAATCAATTTATACATCCTTCACAGGTTCTCCCTTTCCAATCCACACAAATCAGTGGCCAACAAATATTTCTTCTTAAGCCCAAATATAACCAGATTCTGACTTTTCAAGAAAATACCTTGTCCAAAACACCATCCAGTATGTTATCAGAAGCAAGATGTACTAAATTATAAACAAAAAATTAAACAGAGGGCAAGACATTTCTTTTACCTGATTATCTATATCTGAAACATAAACAGTCCTCCGGATTACATCATCCTTCTGCGCAAGACTTGTCCTGCTATTTATTCGCCTCCTCCCCTGTCCATATCCGTTACTCCTCTGCATCAATCAACAAACCAAACTTAAAATTAAACTCACGCACGCAGTTCACACGCACGCACACACATACACGCACACAAAAATCCAACAAGAAACAGAAAAGAAAATAATTGAAAATTGCAACTGAGTAGTACCCTTGATCTTCTCCCTTGACTACTGGCACTACCACCGTTGCTACCGCTACCATCTGAAGATCCCATCGGCGAAACAGCACCGTTACCGCCACCATTCACATACACGCCCAAACCATT
Source organism: Acanthochlamys bracteata (assembly GCA_019914995.1). NCBI lineage: Eukaryota > Viridiplantae > Streptophyta > Magnoliopsida > Pandanales > Velloziaceae > Acanthochlamys > Acanthochlamys bracteata. Next base: position 8,307,885 of record CM034128.1, read on the forward strand.
GGGATAGAATCCCGCAGCAGGACCAACCAAACCATTGGAGACCAAAGGAAGATGGTTATGGCCGATGAAGCTGGACCCACCGCCGCCGTTGGCTATTGCTGCGGGAGCGACGGTGTATGAAGAAGGAACGAACTCCTTCGCCATAGGGTTCAGCTTCGTCAACAACTCCTCCAACTCTGTCATATCCCGCTTGAATCCTTCCTCCCCCGCTTCCCTCGTTTGGTCCCCCTCCCTATAGTTTCCCTCACCGTTTTCCGTCTCCCATCTCATCCCTACAGGAACACGGTGGTGATCTTTACGAACACTATCGTGTGAACTCAGATCGACCACACCGGCGTTCTCAACAACTGCCATCGCCTTGCCTTGATTCTTCACTGGATAACTAATCGAACAGCGATCAGATCACTGCAAACACCCAATCGGTGTCCATATCGCAGATCGATAATGAAAACTAATGAACTAAGAATTAAAATTCAGAACTCTTTATTAGTCTTGTTGTTGTGCTTGTGTTCTGTTAAAGAAGAGCTATCGTTGTTCGCTGGCGTGAAGTTTTCATTCGCTCCAAAAACCCCAACCACAAACTATTTAAGAGTGGCATGTCAGGGCCATCATGAAACTCGTGTATGGCTATGGCCATCTGCTTACCTTCATACGTGGCACGAAATAAGGGTGCAGTTTTCCTCTCTCGTCCGAGGAGAAACAGGAAATCAAAAGACGAGTGTGATGTCTTTGGAGTTGGGGACCACATGGATTGTGTTCAGCTGCACCACACTGCCTCCTCCTTATCCTACTACACTTTTCTTTCTTCTCTTCGTTTTCTTTTTCTTTTCTGAAAAATTTACGTTCTGATCGCTTTCATGTTTTAGCTAAAGACGAAGAAGAATATAAAGCAGACACACACCCGCCATGACTGTGGGCGGGCTTCTACTGAAATGAACGTGAAAAACGAAATTTATTGAAGTTTTCTTGAAGGCAGAATAACTAACTTAACAATTTTGTTTTGAATATTTGTTAATAATAAGTAAATATTTCTTTTATAAAATTTTCCTCACAGACGTGTTTCAGATCAGTTGTTCTGTGCAGACTGTTTGTCTCTTTCAGGTAACTGCTAAACTGCAGAAAGTATATTAATCTCTATGCTAATAAACAGCACGGTGCGGTTCGGTTTATTCCTGTTGCTCATTCGTTGAGCTTGGAATAGATTTCATCTAACGGTTGTTAAGATAGTTGTATGGTGCGGGTAGGGAGTAGTTGGAATGGTATTATTATTTCTGGCAAGGGCGCCGGGTTGCAGACTGCAGAGAGTATCGTTGAACACAGATGACAGATATATACGGATAGATAACGTTTGAGCTGCTTAGAATACTAGGTATAATTAATTAATTATTCACTAAGAATTATCTCTTTCTGGAAAACAAAATTATCTGGGGATTTAATAGGAAATGATTCCATATACTCTGTTGTATCTGTTTTGGTATTTGTTTGCTTGTTTTAGGTGGTTCACAGTATAGAGAGATTTTTGCAGCAGCAGATGAAAGTGGTAGTACGGAAAAGAAACACCGGGGGAAGCAAATTGGGTTAGCGACCGAATGGTTTTTGTTTCTTTTAATTAAAGATTAGAGAGAGGAAAGATTTTGCTTCCCACTGTTTGCCACAGGGAGTTCCCAAACACTCCATTTTATTTTTTTTATTTAATTCATTTTTTATAAATATTTAAAAAGATTATTTAAAATTTTAAAAAATATAAAATTTTTTATATAATATACTTTTTAACTAATTATTTTTATTATTTTAAAATAAAAAATAAAATTTACTTTTAAAAAAATTAAAATATATATTATTTCAGAAAAATTTTATTTTAAAAATAATCCTAAATGCCATTATACTCATCTCGCTCTATTTCAAATTTTTATTTATTTTATATTTTTAAATAAATATTTATTTAAAAATTTAAAGTTTATAAAAATGTATATTATAAAATATTATAATTATTATTTTATAATAAAATATAAAATTTATTTTTTAAAGTAAAATAAAAATATATTTATTGTTTCGATTTTTTTAAAAATCACTTCAAACGCATCCGGTGATTCGTTCACTTTTCTGGCCCATTCGCGGCCCACATTCAAAAGTTTCAAAAAAGGGTATTAACATGACTGCCCAACAATATTTGGTTGTAACTAAAAAATAATCAAATAATGAAGACAGCGACACTCAAATAATACTTTTCTTATCAATAGGGTTTAAAGATGAATAATTAATATTAAAAACCAATAATATGTCATATATATATATGGGTTCGGATTTGCACAGATCGGGTTTACTGCGCAGATCGCGTTCAAGATCGGACGGTCCACAGCGCACACGTGCGATTAGAGTTAAGCTGACAGCACGCGAGAGCATTCTCGTAATCTCTTTCGTAAAAATTGATCCGTTCGAGCGCTGCTTCTCTTCTTTTCTTATCTTCTTCCGCGAGCTCGGCGCTCCTTCCCGCGAGCGCGAGCCCGATCCTCCCGGCCGCCTTCGTCTCCCCCGGCGCAGTTCGCTTTTCCTTCATTTCTTTTCCCTTTTGTAATCACTCTCTAAATAACAACCGTTCCCGTTTCAAACCCTAGCATTTCGTTCGTCGTCGGTCGAGTGTTCGATTGCCGCCGACGAACGAGATTAGGGCTAACCAAGCGTGAATTTCTCTTTTCCTCCTTCTTCTATTCCTTCTATCTTGTTCATTTTCAGGATTTGCCGTGGTTAACGGCCATCCCATTCCTTCAAGCGCTGAGCGTTGAACGCCGGCAACGAATCAAAATTCAGGTAGCTTTTTAGACCCTTTTTGTTGCAGTGTTGTGATTTTACCGTTCCAAAATTTTTAAAATTTTTTAACATCATCAAATTCGCCTACTGCAGATTTTTGCGGCTGGATAGCTTTATAAATGCACTGGTATGTGTATTTTGTTTTAAAGTCATGCTGTGTTGTGTGTGAATGTGAATGAGAATTTTGATGTGGCATATCTCCATTTTTAGTTATGCAAAATTGATTGATGCTATTGGAACAATTTGATAATAACTACGGTTGTTATTTGGTTTGAATTTTGTTTATTGATGTGTTTTAATGGTTGTTAGGTTCTGAAGCTTGCTAGGAATGCAGTAAGGGATAACAGCAATGACAACAAGAACATCATGAGACGACAACAAGAACATCATGAGACAACAACAAGAACAGCAACAGACAACACCTGCAAGAGATAACAACTAGGAACTGGATTGCAGCCAAGCCCACATCTGCTGGAGATGTACACATTGCTGCATTACTTCCCAACAGAGACGATTTATATTTAGTAGTTTAGGGTTATGCTTGTAATGCTTTTCACTTTACAATGTATTCTGAATTTCTAATTATGCGAACGTGTAATCAAATCTTAATTCTTTTGGTTAATGAAATCAGAAAAAATTCCAGCAAGTGCTTAATTATGTTGTGAATGCCATGTGAATGTGAATGTCAGTTCCAGTTATGTGAATGTGAATGTCAGTTGTTCAGTTATGTGAATGTGAATGTGATGATGTTGTGAATTCCAGCAAGTTATGCTTGCAAAACTCACCTGAGCATCTAATTGGGAAGGCAATGCCAATGAAAGAGCATTTCACTTGTGAGCTAGCATAGCTCACTGTCTCACTGGTCTTCTTGCAGTGAGCTTTGCTATCTCTTTCCTCACTGGTCTGTCAAGTGAGCTAGCAAAGATCACCGGTCAGGTGACCAGTGAGTGAGCTGCCAGTGAGCTCACTACTCACTGGCCAGCGAGCAAACTGTTTCCGACTGCTCTCCGGCCAATGAGCTCACAGGCCTGGCAGATGATGTAGATAAAACCAACTAAAAAAACTCAGCAATTTTATCCTAGTCTATCCCGCAAGTGCACGGTTGTCGTCTACTGTATATCAAATAACGAGTTTGTTCCACAGAGATTCTTGTTAACTCTAACCCAAATTTTTAGTAACAAAAGTTGTGTTTGTGAAAGCGAATCAAAAATGTACGAGAGCTAAGAACGAAAAGTAACGCACGGATCGAGAAAACAGGTATGCAAACAACTGGAGTTTTAGAATCCACCACTAATGCCTCTAATTTAATCCTTAAATAAATATGATAATAGATTATGATGATTGTGAAGATCTTGTATCTAACACCTTGGTCCAGTTCTTAGATACGATTTCTAATTATGACTTTAACTTTGGTCCAGTATAAAATCACCTATCGTTAGTGATATTCTAACTCCTTATTTAGAAATTACTAACAATGCATTAGATTTTGCGAAATTATAAATCATGTAGTTACATTCACTTTGATCCAGTAAATATTAACTACAATTGTTAATCCTGTAAGTCGTAAATTATGCTCCGATTGGTCCTCGCAAACACAATTAATATAATAATTTAGATATCAAACTCAATGCTAATCATGCATGCGAATTTAAATTCTAAACATCTTTTCAAATAAGAATTAACAACTCACATAAAATCAACAATCCATACATCATATAATATTCAAGAAATAAATTAAACTTATTAGGGTTTCATCCTAATTCCAGTTTAGAGAACTTAGCCACTCATATTAATACACACAATAATATTGTATGAAAAATAAAACATGAGAAAAATAGAAGAAAGCAAATCTGAAGAATTTTTCGTCTCTAATTTGATCTTCCTTCTGTCTTCCGTCGGCTCTCTCTAGGGTTTCCGTCGGCCCTTTGTTGCCTCTTTGTTGGCTCTTCGTTGCTCCTTCGATGCCCCTTTTGGCTCTCCATTCACCTCTTTTTATAGTAGAACTTCCTCCCACAAAATTAGGCAAAAAATATCTTCAAGATCTTCGGATTATATTTGATATAAATTTGTTGCTATATTTGATGCTAGATCTTTGATTTAGATTTAATTGGTCAAATACATCAATGAGGATCGCCGCTTGATATTTCCTTCAATAATTAGCTCTTTTATTTTATTCCTTCAATAATTTGCTTCTTTATTTACCTATACTTCATAAAATAAAATAAACTAAAATAATTCATATTGTGAATAGAATTTTAACAAAAATCTAATATTTATTATAACAATAAGATATAATAAATATATCACATTACACATTATCAGCAGACATGATTTTTTTTTTTTTAATAGCTGTTGTACGATGAAGCTGTTTCAGATTGAACATACCAATTTGCTTGTTTTTTTTACAATGTAACTTAATAAGTCTGTTTTAGTTTTAAACATTGAGCTTTGTTAGCTCACTTGTCTTGTGACGATGGTGGCGGTGAGCTCCCCTCGCCACCGCCACCGCAGAGATCCCGCCAAAGAACCTCACGGCCTCCCGCCAAAGGAGTGGGCCGACATCAACATTTTTTTTTCTTTTAACAGTTGTTGTACAATGAAGCTTAAAACAGATTGAACGTACCAATTTGATTTTTTTTTACAATGCAAGTTAAGAAATCTGTTTTATTAATACATATTAAGTTTTGCTAGTTCAATTAACCTCCAACCAGTGAGCTAAGGGAGCTCACTGGTCAGCTGATTTTTTTCTTTTTCTTTTTTTTTTTTTTTTTATTACACGTTTACTATTTTTTGGAGGCACTTTCATATTCATATGAAGACTACATATATATAATATAAAAATTTCCATACAAATCCAAGTGCTTGTCCAAAAACACCAAAACTATAATATAACTAGTTGATAGTATATACAAATGTAATAACTACTCCAAACGAATAGCTAACTCTTCATCATCATTGTCTTCATCTTCACTTGTGTTTTTGTTTTCATCGTCTCTATCAACAGCTGTCAAGTAAGAAAGTGAAGACAAATATCAATTTTAAATAATTTTCTCAAAAGAAACATAGTATACTAGGAATCAAAACTAAGCAAATTACTTATTTGCTTTTTTCTTTCTATTTGAATTTTCAGGACAATTTCTTTTGTCATACTTAACACCATAGTTGTTACAGTAAGCACATTTCCTACTTGTCTTCGCTTTAGCTCTTGCAATAGTTTTTTTCAAGCCTCATTTAATTCTAACACTACTTTTGTGAACATGTCCTTCTTTTTTTCTTCCCTTCATTTGTGAGATGTTAGGATTTAAAAGTAAAATTTGAGAGGCATCATTTGAGGCCGGTAAGCTCTCATTTACATTTCCTGTATCATCAACTGAAATATTCTCCGGATCATTAGTCTTTTTTACTTTGTTGAGCCCTTGTGATAATTCTTGTGATGCTTGCAACATAATTTGGTATCCCTCTTCGATTTCAGCCCCTTCATAAATCAATTGACTGTAACTATTTGAAGTTGAGTAGTTCTCAATAACTCAGACTTCTCATGGCCACTTATTGCTGCAGCATCATATTTTCCTCTATATTTGTTAGCTCATTTCATCCACCTTTTAAGAACAAATAGATTTTGGAGCTCTATATCACGACTCTGAAAAACTTTTATAAGGTGCCCATAAGGAATCCCCAAAAATTCAAATAGCTTGCATTCACAGTTACCTTCCTTTGTAGCTGAATTGAACTTTACCTTCCACATACGGTGATCGCCTTCCATTCGTGACTTATAAATATAAGTCATACGACCATCACTACTATTTTCATCATCATACAAGACATACTGAAGTTCAGCTTTCTCATATTCTTTTTTGAATCTGTCGTATACATTCCTTGTATACACTTTTGCTGCACTTTTCAAAAGAAATGCACTACTATCGACGATGCGGCAAGAGTGTTCACTAGTATAATCCTCTTTTTTCTTTCTTTCAACAAGTTATCTCAAACACTTCTCATTCTTCAATACAAACTCTCGAAGAGTGGTAGTTGGTTGAAAAAAATTCTTATAGATAGCATTCATATCTTCGGCACGTGAAGTAGTGTTCGTGCCGGCATAAAAGGTATCCAAGTTATAAGCCGGTGCCCATTTGTCTCAAATTTCATATATTCCCTTTAGCCATTCATTCTTCTCTAATCTGTATGCGCACATCAATTCCTTCCATCTCATTTCAAATGTGTTAGGAATATATGTTTCCCGAATACAAGACTTGATATATTTCTTTAATTTTGACTTCTTAAAATAAACATGTGAAAGTTTTTTGGCAAATTTTTTTAATATAACACAAGCAAAATCTATGTCTTGTAGTTGGGAATACCTTCACGACAGCTGCAGTCATAGCTCTGTCTTGATCTGTCATGATTGAAGATGAGGTACGGCTATCCATAGCCGCAAGCCATGTCTCAAAAAGCCACTGAAATGATTACTCTGTCTCATCCAGAAGTAATGCGTAATCAAACTGGATTGACTTCATGTGGTGGTTAACTCTAGTAAATGGAAGGCATATCATATATATTATTATGGTAGATTGTATCGAAGAATACGACGTCCCCAAAATACTGATACTGAGTACGTGACCGACCATCGACCCAAAAAAAATTTGTTGCGCTTGCTTCATTGTCAATCTGTATTGCATAGAAAAAATTCGGATCTTCTATATTCTTCTTCTTAAAATAGTTCAGCATTGCCGTAGCATCCTCGCTAATAGATCTCTTATATTCTTTCGAACAACACAAGTGGTTCCAACAAACTCTATCATCAAAACTATTTTGTGGTCTGTCAAATATATCAACAACTTTATTTACGGGTAAGCCTTCATTCCGAAAAAAGTCAATCAAACTCTTAGCTGCAACAGATAAACTTTTACAGACAGGCATGCACATTCTTTTTGTGGGACTAACTAAATGATGATTGTGATTATCTTCGTAACCTACCACTTTCCATAATTCAGAACTTTTTTTTTCATCCTTATATTTGTAGGACACCCACATTTCACTGTATTTGTATTTTTTCTCTTATTTTCTTCTTTCTCAGATCCCTCGTCTATTTTTTGTGATCGATGATCTCTATGACTACCATAACGATCACATGTCATTTGACATACACTCACTTCAATTGAGTTCAAAATTCTTTTATAATTCGTCCGAGTAACGGCGCTAAATCTCAATGCTTTTCTATAATTTATATAAAATTATTTTCCAGCTTCAAGGTTCTCAAAAGTCATCCCTAGACATGGCGTTGCAAGAGAAGAAGAAGAGGCCTCGAAACCTATAAATTCTAAGAAAAAAATAACAAAATTAAATGACACCGTTGTGTTATCATTTTGATTTTTGTGAATTTTATGCCTTGAAGGAAAATAACTGTCAAGTCTTGTGCCATAGCAAGAAGAAGAAGAAGAAAAGAGGAATCAAATAATAGCAAGAATTTTTGTGCAAAGTGGAAACAGAGAATCAGTGCTGTTAACAGAGAACAAAACAGAGGAGAACTCCCGCCTAGATGACATACCGATTCATTTCCCGCCAGAGAATACATAACAACTAAAATAACCATATTGCCCTCAATATATTTTGTTCACTTACTTGAACGCATACACTGGTTTCCGGCCGGAGAACAGTGAGCTCCCTTAGCTCACTGGTTAGTAGTTAATTGAACTAGCAAAACTCAATGTGTATAAATAAAGCAGATTGTTGGTCAGCTGGAGGTTAGTGAGCTTGCTGGCCGGATGTCTGTACGGTGGCAGTGAGCAGTGAGCTCACTGGTCACAAGACAAGTGAGCTAGCAAAGCTCAATGTTTAAAACTAAAACAGACTTAGTAAGTTGCATTGTAAAAAAAACAAGCAAATTGGTATGTTCAATCTGAAACAGCTTCATCGTACAACAGCTGTTAAAAAAAAAAATCATGTCTGCCAGGCCAGTGAGCTCACTGGCCGGAGAGCAGTCGGAAATAGTCTGCTCGCTGGCCAGTGAGTAGTGAGCTCACTAGCAACTCACTCACTGGTCAACTGACCAGTGAGCTTTGCTAGCTCACTTGACAGACCAGTGAGCTAGTAAAGCTCACTGAAAGGAGACCAGTGAAGCAGTGAGCTATGCTAGCTCACAAGTGAAATGCTCTTCCATTGGCATTGCCTTCCCAACTGAATGCTCAGGTGAGTTTTGCAAGCATAACTGGCTGGAATTCACAACATCATCACATTCACATTCGCATAACTGGACAACTGACATTCACATTCACATAACTGGAACTGACATTCACAACATAATTAAACACTTGCTGGAATTTTTTCTGATTTCATTAACCAAAAGAATTAAGATTTGATTACACATTTGCATAACTAGAAATTCAGAATACATTGTAAAGTGAAAAGCAGCAATGTGTACATCTCCAGCAGATGTGGGCTTGGCTGCAATACAGTTCCTAGTTGTTATCTCTTGCAGGTGTTATCTGTTGCTGTTCTTATTGTTGTCTCTTGCTGGTGTTGTCTCTTCTGTTCTTATTGTTGTCTCATGATGTTCTTGTTGTCATTGCTGTTGTCCCTTGCTGCATTCCTAGCAAGCTCCAGAACCTAATAACCATTAAAACACATCAATAAACAAAATTAAAATCAAATAACAACCGTAGTTATTATCAAATTATTCCAATAGCATCAATCAATTTTGCATAACTAAAAACGGAGATATGCCACATCAAAATTGTCATTCACATTCACACGCAACACAGCATTAAATTAAAACAAAATACACATACCAGTGCATTTATAAAGCTATCCGGCCGCAAAAATCTGCAGTAGGGAAATTTGATGATGTTAAAAAATTTTTAAAACTTTGGAACGGTAAAATCACAACACTGCAACAAAAAAGGGTCCAAAAAGCTACCTGAATTTCGATTCGTGGCCGGCGTTCGAACGCTCTGGCCGCAACGAAGGACGGCTGACGAACTGCGGCGAATCCTGAAAATGAACAAGATAGAAGACATAGAAGAAGGAGGAGAAGAGAAATTCACGCTTGGTTAGCCCTAATCTCGTTCGTCGGCGGCGATCGAACGCTCGGTCGACGACGAACAAAATGCTAGGGTTTGAAACAGGAATGTTGTTATTTAGAGAGTGATTACAGAAGGGAAAAGAGATGAAGGAGAAGCGAACCTGCGCCGGGGGAGACAAAGGCGGCCGGGAGGGATCGGGCTCGCGCTCGCGGAAGAAGAGAAGAAAAAAAGAGAAGCAGCGCCCGAACGGATCGATTTTTACGAGAGAGATTACGAAAATACCCTCGTGTGCTGTCAGCTTAACTCTAATTGCGCGTGTGTGCTGTGGACCGTCCGATCAAGGACGGTCCACAACGCGATCTGCGCAGTAAACCTGATCTGTGCAAATTCAACCCATATATATATATATATATATATAGAGATACGCGTATATAGCACATCTACTCACATCCCGCGCACATTGTTTACTCACGCGCTGCCAAGCGCATTTTTGTCATTTCCTTTCTTTTTTCTTTTCTTGTCCACATTTGTTCCTCTTGTTCTCGCAGCAGCAATCCTCCGTTGCGGCTCCCGCTCGCGTTCAAGCGTCTCTTCCCGCTTCTCTTCCCTAGTGTCTTCGATTCTTCTTCTTTCTTCTCTTTCTTTCAATTCTCTCTCAAAATCTCTTCTTTTGCTCAGCTGTCTACAATTTTGTTCGTCCCAGTTGAGCGTACGATCGCCGACCGGCGATCGAAATTAACTCTAACCAACCATTAATTTCTCCTCTGCTCCTTTTTCTATGCCTTATGCTATATTCAATTTCATCATTCGCCGCCCTAATTCCTAATTCGTTCATTGACCGGCCGACTTTTGATACTTTTTTTTGGGATTTTGTTCGCTTTTTTTATCATTGAGTGTGTCTTCTTCATTTACTGTTGTTTGAGTTTATCTGATTTGTGTATTTTTCTTGATAGGAAGGGGTTGGATTGTTGTTTCTGTCTATTGAGGACAATGCCGTAGTCTATTTGCTAGAATTGAGAGGTTTATCTATGAAGCAAAGGCTGAAATTGAGTATTCGTGGCCTATCGAAGACTAGAATCATTGCGATTGTTGGGTCTGATAAAGGTCATATCTTTGGTCTCATAGCTGATATGGATGCTCTCTTTGCAGGTTTGTAATTTTAGATTAAAATGATTATTGTTGGATTATTGTGTTTGTGAATTTGTTTGAAATTATGTTGAAATGATTTGTCTTTAGTGTCAGATAATTGAATTATCAAGTCTTTACGTGTAGTGGAATCGGCTTTGATTATCGGTACGCACATATAAGGGTCCCAAAAAATTGAAAGTTTGAATATTGAAATTCAGTCAATTACCAAGTTCCAATCTTGTTGTTGTATGTCGCATGCTTATTATGTGAATGGACTTAGCTTTGATTATAGATACTTACTTTGGAAGAATTATTATTGGATGATGATGATGGTACATAACTGTCTGACCTTTTTTTTTTTTTTTTTTATTCATTGAAGGAGTTGATAGGTTGGGAGTACAAGTGCAAGCAAGATGGTAAAATGCATGCTTGTGGACATAATGCCCATGTAACAATGCTTCTTGGAGCAGTTAAGTTACTTCAACAATGAAAGGATGAATTGAAGATATATTCTCATAATGCATAATCAGACCAGCCAGTAGCTTATGGGTTAAGCGAGAGTACACATGTATATAGCATATGATTTCAGTTTTAGTTAGCTCTTTGGTTGGGTATTTATATGGACTTTGCTTTCTTTCCAATGAAGCGTACAGGTACTGTGAAGCTTGTTTTTCCACTAGAAGAAGAGTGCAATGTGGCACTTACTATATGCTGCAGGAGGGTGCTCTTGAAGATGTAAAGGCAATTTTTGGTTTGCATGTTGATGCTTTCCTTCTGACTGGTGTTATTACTTCCAAATTAGATCCTCTTCTTACTGATTGTTGTTGGTTTAGGGTTTAGGAATATGAATGTTACTTACAATTGTAAGATTGTAGTTTTACATTGAATGTGGAATGTTGTTGTTTTTATTTGATCTGGCCCTCATGAGGTCTTATTGTTGAGACTTGTATTGAGACTAAGATTGTAGTTTCATTTACTTCAAGTTGTAAATAGCTTCAATATTGATTAAGTTGGATATAAGTAGAAAATTGAAGCTGTAATAGCTTCCCCAGTTGTTATTCAATGTGAATGTCTTTAGTGGAACGTGAATTTTTTTAAGATGTGAATGTGGATGTGATACTTTCACTTTGCAATCTAATTCTATACCTGTAGAAAGAGGAAATAGGTGTGTGACTAAAACGTGAATGCTTTGTTAATGATATTCGTAATGTTAACAATTTTTGTGAATGGAATGTAAATGTCAAAGAACACGAACGAAATGTGGATTTTCAAACAGGTCTTGTTCTGCAGTCCTGTTGATTTTTGCTATTCATTTCAGCACTTTCGCAGCAAGGTTTGCTTCATGAAAGTTTAATAGTACTTGCAAAGCTAGAGATCAGCATTAGTACTCAACATTCATAACTTAGAACTGCATTCCAGTAATATTGCGACATTGATTGCCATAAGATAATTGCATAAGAATAATTATTCTATTTCTTGTGTATGATTACAAACTTTATACAAACTTTTTTGTGAATCCCTCCAAGAACAGCAAAAATAGTACATCTCTTGTCTACAAGCTCCTACGCTAATTTTACTGTCTATAAAAATAATAAGTACAACTTTGAAGAATGCTAGAAGTACCTTTCAAGGACGACGAACTACCACGGCATATATGATACGCGCAAGCGTTATCCTCTTCTCTTGGTTTGAAAGACAAGCTTCACAGTACCCTTCATTGAAAAGAAAGCCAAGTCCAAACAAATACTCAACCAAAGAGCCAACTAATATTGAAACACCAAAGAAGTTCAAAATGATACAGAAGTACATGAACATGCATGTACCTAAATTAAAAAGATTTGCATTACCTAAAGTATTCCCTATAAAAACATTCTCAATCTCTCCAGCAAGCTTAACTCCTATTGGCCGCTGATGGTCAACCTCTGCAATAAAAATCATAACAAGTAAGAAGCAAAGATAATGACCAAATCCAATAAGCTAAAAGATATTAATGCTATGCATACAAAAAACTCATACCACCGAAGTTCATCTAATCACCCAAAAAAAAAAAAATCGAAAAACAGCGACGAACGAGGTGGTACGCCAACGACGGCGAATGATGAAATTGAATATAGCATAAGGCATAGAAGAAGGAGCAGAGGAAAAATTAATAGTTTGTTAGAGTCAATTTCGATCGTCGGCCGGCGATCGTACGCTCAGCTAGGACGAACGAAATGCTAAACAGCTGAGCAAAAGAAGAGATTTTGAGAGAGAATTGAAGGAAAGAGAAGAAAGAAGAAGAATCGAAGGCACTAGGGAAGAGAAGCGGGAGGAGACGCTCGAACGCGAGCGGGAGCCGCAGCGGAGGACCGCTGCTGCAAGAACAAGAGGAAGAAATATGGAGAAGAGAAGAAAAAGGAAAGAAAATGATAAAAATAACCTTACACAGTAACTCCGTAAGTTGCAAAAATATACTAGGCAGCGCGTGAAAACAGACCGTCTAATCACGATCAGACGGTGAGGAGACGATGTGCGCGTATCTTTTATATATATATATATATATATATATATATATATATAATTTTAAAATTTATATAAAAGTTTTTTTTAAATTTTTTAAAAGTACGTTATTTAAAAAATCTCCTAATTATAAAGACTCCAAACGTCCCAAAACCTTTTGAGGGGGCGTTTGGATTGCATTTCCCAAACACTCTTTTCCAATTTTTCTATTTCATATTTTTAATATATATTTTATAAATATTTCAAAATTTTATTTAAAAATTTAGAAAATATAGAAAAATTCTACATCATAAGATCTTTTTATTATATATATTTTTTTCATATAAAAAAATAGAGTTTATTTTTTCAAAATGGATAAAAATATTCTCTATTTTATAAGCAATCTCAAACGTCCCATGAAAGAGTCAAATAATTACAAAAGCAAATAAATGATAATAAGATTCTGGTACTTAATGAGTACACATAGGATATTTTTCGGATAGCTTAAAAAAAAAATTTCAAAAAAGAGATTTTTATAAGATTTTTCTATCAACTTTTAGAAAAGCGTATTTATCTATAATTAAATTTTAGAAATGGTAAAATACTTTGAATTTGTATTTGGATTTAGAAAAAGCTGAAAAGTTATTTTCAAAAATTAATATAAGCGGTGTCAAAATGTGCTAAATAATTTCATTGTTTAGAGAAGATACCATAAGATTAGGGCTCCGTTTGGCGTTACTTATCAAAAAAATAACTTTTTAATTCTTCATATCATATTTTTTAATATATATTTTATAAATATATAGAAAATTTATTTAAAAATTTAGAAAGTGTAAAAAATTCTACGTAGTGAGATTTTTTATTGCATACTTTTATTATTTTTTGAAAATAAAAAAGTAGAGCTCGTTTCTCAAAAATTAAAAATATTCTCTGTAAATTTCTATTTTATAAACACTCTCAAACGCACCCTACCGATATTGTACAAAATCGTTTCATCATATTATTATCTTTTTATCATCGTTCATTCGATTGATGTTTGATAGGCTATGGGTCGTTTGAAAGAGTTTAAAACAAAAATCTTTTTTAAAAGAAATTTATTTAAAACTTGTTTTAAAATAATGTGATTTTTTGGACTAGAAATAACACATTTTTTATATAAAGTATAGAAATAAACTTTTTAAATATTTTCTAAATTTTTAATAAACAAAATTTTTATCTAAAAATAATAATAAAATTTTATGACATAAAAGCTTTTTATATTCTTAAAAATATTAAATAAATTTTATAAAATGTTATGAAAATTTTATTTAAAAATTAAAATAAAAATTTAGAAAGAGCAAAAAGCTCTGCGTTGTTTTTAAAAAAAGCATCATTTTGCTGCTTTTGATTTTGTGAGCAAAAAGCAGCTTATTCTTTACAATAAGCAATTTTGCCAAACACTCAAAATACTATTTAGTGCTTATTTTTTGCTTTTAGCAGAAAATAAGCTGTGCCAAATATGGCCGAAATCTCTAACGTCCTAACCGAACGAGCTTATGAAATATCTTTTTCTATCGATTGATAAATCTAAACAACCATTTGACAGTTATTTTAAAATTCTTTTTAATTGTAAAATATATCATAAGACTTATACATTAGATATTAAAATATATAAATTATTTTTAGTAATAAAATTTTAATAGATTTACATTATACAAAAGTTATTAGTAGTTCTTAATTAAAATTATGTATATTAATGATATAATGTGCTTAATACGGATCTAAGTGTCATTTGGACATAGATATATATATATATATATATATATATATAAATAGGATAGAATATAGGCACATATTATTTTAAAAACACATGTGTACATATGCCGGCCAAAAATAGCCGGCGAGCACTTCAAATCCAATTTCTACCGTTGGATATGAAGAACTATGAGTTAAGAATATGTTGATAAAATTTCAGCTCAATCGGAATACGAATCGACCTCCATCAGAACTTTTGATCAAAATAACATAAAAAGTTAAATTTGACAAAAGATATATATATATATTTTTTGTGTCACTTTGATCAAGAGTTTCGATGCAGATTTGTTCGTATTCCGATTGAGCTGAAATTTTATCAAAATATTATCAACTTATGGTTCTTCATATCCAACGGTGGAGATTAGATTTGGAGAACTCATCGGCCACTTTTGGCCTGCATGTATACACATGTGTCTTTAAGATGACATGTACATATATTCTATCACTATATATATATATATATATAAAAATAAAATTTTTATATATAAATTTTATTATTTTAATCTAAAAAAACTCATTTTATTTTAAAAATATATTTTATTTTAAATAAACCAAGTGTAAAAGTAGGTTTCTAGCCCAGCCCATAATTGGTAGTTGCTGCAAGGCCGAGCTAGCCCGGCCCTTTGGTACCTCTTCTCGGTCACATAATTGATAATTCTCATATGGGTAACAATTATGTGTTATTAGTGCATGTTTAAATCGTCCGTAACTTCACTTTCTTCCGTTAGATTTTGAGTTCCGAGCAGTTTATATGTTTCGATTACATAAGAAATTCAAAACTTCACTTCTACATGCGAAACTTTAGTTCTAACTTTTTTATTTGCACACATTCTAATACAATTATATTTTTTAATTTTCAACACACTTCCAAAATTTATTGAAATACAAATATTGAACTCCACTTCTATTTTATTTTTCAAAAAATTTTACTTTTTATTTTTCACTTTTACAAAACTCAGTTATGGATATTTGAAACACGCCCTTAAACAGTACGGAGAACAGTCGTCATCACCCGAGAAAGTTCTACTAACTAATCAGCAATACTAAGGATTTTGATCGGCAGTACTTAACATAATATATCAAGAACTTAACATAATTTAAAATTTCTACAAGAGATTTTTTTATAGAGAAACAGATAAGATTTCCATGGTGCGTGATATTGAACTTGAAGGTGCGTTTCTTTTTTATTTTGGAAGTAAGTTTTTATGAATTGAGCTTTTAGAAATGAATTATTAAAAATGATGTTATTGAAATTGAGTTGAATTTTTATATATTTTTTAATAAAAAATCAGTTGAAAGTGAATTTATATATTTTTTGTATTATTTTGTATTTTAAATTGAGATATTAAAAGTAGAGAAAGATTCTTCGGTGAAAAGAATCTGAAAGATTCTAGTCAACCTCTACCATTTGTCTAACAGAACCAAATTTCAGTCCAAAAAATTTACATGTACATTAATTTATCCAATATCAATAAATTACTTTCCTACATGAATTGCTTATGCCATCTATAGTATCAGTCCGGCGAGTATCGCCGTCACGGCTACTGGGACCAAAGCAACTCTTGTCTCCACCTGCAGAAATTATTGAGAAATTAAGCAAGCTCATTCTATAGAATTACTCAAAAGTAAACATGTAAAGCAGTAGAGATAACAACCTACCACTGCAGAGGAGATTATCATAAAACTAGAAGAAGAAGATGAAGAAGAACCACCAAACTCTTCTTGCGTTTGTGAATCGGCGCCGGCGTTAACGCTACTACTGGCATGTGCTGAGGCATTTGCAATCCCAATTTGGTACGCTGGTGTTCCATCAGGGTTGAAAAGCCCATAATGCCTCTCAGAACCAGGACCAGGTTTCAAGTTCTCATTGAACAGAGCAAAAACATACACACGCAACCCTGCCGCCGGCCTTATCGGCGTTCCTTTACCTTCCATAACCATCTTCATAAGGTTTCCATTATACTTACCGGCGTTCTCCGCCGTAGCACCAGCTTCATCAGCATCGCCATTTGAAGGCCACCCTGTCTCTGACACCATAATATCAAATGTTTTCCCTCCGGAAACCGCTGCCACCGCTGTATGCACCGCATCTATTTGCGCGTGCAGCATGTTGCTGTAGGTGAGACTTGTTGCCGTATCTTCGAAGCCGGAGTTGGGTTGGAAGAGTACGTATTCAAGCTTGACTCGGTTAGGATCTGCTTTGTATGCGAAGTAAGGGTAAGCATTGATCAGAAACGGCGAGCCTGTTTTTGCATGGAAAGCAAGAAGCGGGTTCACGTACTGCATCAGATCTCTCCGGAACGTGCCGGCAGAGGGCGGGAACGATGTTGAAAGAATAGAAAGAGAGTTCGCCGTGGTAATCGATACGTTATTAAGACCAAGAGAGGTCAGAGCTTGGTGGAGAGATTCCATGGCGGGTACGAGAGACTGCATCCTAGCAGAATCATTCGAAGTTAAAACTTCGTTGCCGACAGTTATAGCAGTGATCTTTGTAGCGGGAACGTGCGGGAGAATGTTTAAGCGAGCCCATAAGAGAGCAGCAGAACGGTCAGCGATGCGGGTGACAAAAGAGTCAGGGAGACCAACGGTGAACTCAAAGCTGGTGCCGGCGAACGCGTGGAGAACTCGTGGGTCTGTGTCGTAGAGTTTGACACGTGTGATGTTGAGTGATTGTAACAGAGGGATAACGGCGTCAGGTGAAGGCAGGTTATTTGCAACTTGGCCGTAGTTTATACCGATGAATGACGGCGATGCCGAAGAAAACCCGATCGTCGCTGCTGCTGCTGTATAAAAAATTAAAAAAAGAAGAGAATGAATGAAAGGAATTGGTGAATGGTGAGAGTTCATGGTGGAGCTCCGACGAGCGACGGCGGATAGTTGGGTTGGGAAGTAGTGTGCGTTTGATAAGTAGTAGCAAAAGATCTAGGGATAGTTGTGGCCAGCTTTCCTTAAAAGCAGAGTAGTGGTGCGGACCGAGTTGAGCTTTTGGCCTTTAATTTGAAGAGAGAATACTGTTTACCAACTTTAATTGGTTCTACTAATCAAAGCTTTAGTTGATTAAAAATCTCTTGCGATTAAATTTCGTGGTAGATAATTATTATTAATCAATGTTTTAGTTGATTAAAGCTTTTGTTTGAAGAGAGAATATTTCTTTAGCTTTTTGCTGGTTGTTTGTTGTCAAGTTTGAACGATAAAGATGGGTTTGCTTTAGGTTGTCAAACAACTGTTCTTCTATTTGGAAGAGAGTTAAGCGCGTTGCTGTTTTGCTCTCTTATTATTTGAGGGGAAACAAAAAGTAAAAAAGAAAATTTATTCATTCAGACTCTGTTAGTTAGGTGTTTATCCAAACTAATGTTTGCGGATGTAACCAAAATGTTTATAGATTGTTCATCGATTAATTTCAGAGCATAACTAATTTTCTAAAGTATTCATTACTGTTTTGAAAAGCACCTTAGTGGATTCTTAAAAGATTAAAAAAAAAGGTTATTAAACACTCAGAAAACAAAAAAACATTATAAAATACAAATTACAAAATTTTTGACTCATAATTTTTTATATTTAAAAATAACGATAGAATTAATAAACAGATGATGATCTATGAGTGTCCTTAAGAGTAGAGATGCTAATATATATATATATATATATATATATATATATATATATATATATATATATATATATATATATTTATTTATTTATTTATTTATTTATTTATATATACCGTTTGTCAATTGTTATCTTGTATATAGGTTTAGTCAGGTGTTTCTTCTGTGTATTAATTTCTATCAAGTCAAAATGTGAAATGTTGAGCTAACGGGAAGAACTGAGGTAATGCAAAATTGTTGATTACGGCTTGACAAATAATTTTCTCAATGATAGATGAAAGATGCTGGAACAAATAGGAGCTTTGCATCTGCTCATATTTCATAGCTCTACACTGCAAATTGTTAATGCGTTATTGAGCTTTTATTTACAATTGTTTATAGATATGGCGCATTTTCGAAGATGTGAACAATGGAGCTTGAGGAGCACCATACGCATCAGCGATTAACCTCTTGGTTTGCTTCATGGTTTTATCAATATGCAAAATGAAAGTATTGAACTTATGTTTTCAAAGTAATACTTTGTCTCATCATTTGGAAAGCTTAACTCCTTCCATATTATTATCTCGACAGTGTTTATTTGTTACAAGAATGAGCGGTACGCTTATTTGATATAAGAGAATTAATAAGAAGTGGAAGAATATTTGTTTATACAAGATCTGCCTTCATTTTGAATATATGACAGTGTCTTAGCTATGTAGTTTCAATATATGTTCCTCTCGGTTATTCTGGTAGTGAATTTACCTAAGATCGTAAGTGCGGTATGTCATCATTTAATTCTTCTTAGGTACTTCTTATGGTTTTTTTTCTGGTAACTGTTAGAGGTACAATATCTTTTTAAGTTCCTCGATGGCTATAGTTGAACTTGATTCCATAGTTCAAACCCATACAAAGAGCTGCCTTTTGGATTCTCTAGGGAAGCTAATATTCAATATGAATATGACTTCTAAATATTTATTTGATAGAAGATTTTGTTCGCTAAGTTTGAACTAAATCATGATTTTGAGTAGCATAGTAGATGTCTTCAATTGCATGTGAAGTTATTTAATGTTGTTATTAACTTTCCATCATTCACCACTAAGATTTCATTTTTTGCTGATCTGCAGAATAGTCGAGATTGAGTTAAAGAATTAATCCTCCGCGTCCTCCTGGTTTCTGTCTCGTCGAGGTATATAGACAAAAACAGTTTTCCAAATGTCTACATTTTAATATCTTCACTTTTCTTGTAAGTGATTGCTTGCACAGTTTGAAAGTTCTCGAGATGCTGAAAATGCAGCACGGCGTCCTGAAGGTTACACTTTTGATGACCATCGTTTGAGGGTACATGCACTTTCATTATTTCTTTTCCTCCTTTCTACAGCAGCACAAGTTATTTCCTTACCCTTTTCTTTTGCAGGTTGAGTTTACCGACGGTGGTAGAGGAAGCTCAACTTCTTTCAGTCGGAGCTGTGGCCATGGAGGTGGTGGTTCGAGCAAGTGCAGAGTTTCTCGACGTACGGAGTACCGAGGTTGCATCAAGTACTGCAAGCATTGCCCTTTTATATTGATTCTTTTTTTTTTCCTAACTGCTCTGGTAGGCGTGTATTAATAACATGCTATTCATGTCACTTGATAAGATGTTGTTGTAGAGGGACTGACTTCTTCTGCTTCTGTTATCGTTTAGAAGATGTTGCTGCTGATATGAATATCTTAAAAATGGGGTATGTTTTATGTTTTAGGACCACATGAGGAAGTCTGGTGATGTATTCTTTGCACAGTTTTGCGATGGTAATGGTCTCAATTATTTAGTTATTAAGGTTTATTATACCCCAACATAATTATGAGGAATCTTAAAGGTCCTTCTTTGTAACTAGAAGTAGGTCTAACAATGTTTATTCTGGTACGTCCTTCTTGGATTTGTTACACATAAGTACGAGAGTTATTCAGCTCAGGAGCCGGCTAACCTTGGTTTTTCTCTTTTTTCCTGAGATAAGCTGGAATTCAAACATTTGGACCTCCTTTCAGAGAAAATATGTCCATAGGAACTTCCGCTTGGCTTGTTGGTTTGTGTGTTTTTGGTCCTTCTTGGAGATGAAATAAAGCCAACCCAATGGAGACGGAAGAGATATGATAAGAATTCAGTGGCACCTGCTTTAGCTGCTTCTTGGAACTCCAGTAAAGCACCCACAAAGCGAACCACAAGTGGAGACGAAGTAAAAGCTGACATGAGTCTAAGCGCTAGCTGTAAGGCTGTAAGAAGAATCCTTACAGCCAATCAAAATTGGAGATGAATTAAAGTCCAACCAGTCTTAACTTGATAAAAATAATTGACTAGGCCCTAATGGAAATTTCTGTGTATTTGTTGGGAACATGAAAGTAGTGTAGGACGGTGTAAAGAGTGTAAAGAGTGAGTGCAGTGTTTTATAAAATGGAAGTGATTTCCTCAGAGCATCGAACAAAAAGTAGGGCTTATTTACTTCTCTCTCTGTAAGTGATTCTAAAGCGATTTTTTTTTTTTTTGCTAAAATTTATTTCAAAATTTTTTAATATTTATTTTTATAAGTTTACTTTCATAATTAGTTTTTGATAATTGATTTTTTGAAGACTTATTTCTAGACAAGTAAAATTGGCCTTAGTAAGTATGCTTATTTTGGACTTTCTACTAGGATATTTTTTAGAGTGCTTTAAGAAATAAGTTTTTTTATAACTAATAATATTTTAAATTTTAAAAAAAATGAGCTCCGTTATTTTTGAAATAAAAAAATAAAACTAAATAATAATAAATTTTACAACTTAAAATTTATATTTCTAATTTTAAAAAATTCTACAAAATATTTAAAAATTACAATTATAATATAAAATAAAAAATTTTAAAATATCACTTTCAATACAGCTCCAGCCTATTGAACAAATCTAAGGGTGACAATATATGACCCAATCCGAAAACGCAATTCGAAATTGATCTATTTAATTAAAATTACGATTTAAAAAATTTGATCCGTATAATATATGAGTTGGGTTAGGGTTAAGCGAATTTGATCTGGTTGTTAAATTAATCGATCCGGATTAATCCGAAATTAACCTACCAACTCAAATTGCCATCTTTTAAAAAAATAATATTTAATATTTCCTTTTCGTTTATTAAAATATTAGCAATAAAAATAAAAAATTATTTATAAATTATTTAGTTATATGGTATTTATAATTAATCGTTATTTTTATATTTTAGTAAAATAGTGTAAGATGAAAAATATAGTATTATCGAAAGTATTACTATGTCTGTAATGACAAATTTGGATTTTGTATAAAAATTTTATCAAAAAATTGTTAGATAGCTATGTTTATCAAAATTTTTATCTAAATTATTAATATATATTTATAATCATAAAATTTTGACCATTATCACATATTTTCAAAAAATAAAAATAATTTTTTTGAATATTTTAAACCGATAAAAATATTAAAAAAAAGCATATTTTGACGGATATTTACTATATCTTATTTCTAAAAATATCATATTATTATAACTGATATTATAAATTTTCTAAAATTTAAAAATATAGAATTAAAAATTAATAATTTTAATTATTAAATAAAATTCGATCCAATTTGATCAAATTATTAATATGTTGGATTAGAATTGATAATTTTAATTCATATAAATTTATAAATTAAACTAAAATTAAATAAATATGATTCGATTATTATATGGATCGATTCGGAACAGATCAATCAATCCAAATTATTATCCCGTAACAAACCCTGTATAAGCTTCGAACAGCTTGATCAAATCCAACCCGTCCAATCCAAACCCTAAGAGTTTCATACCCAGCAGCGGCGCCCTTCCTTCATATAAACGGCTCCTTCCATCGCCGCCAACTACGTTTTTTCTGCTCTCGACCCAAGCTCTCCATAATCTCGATACGCTTTTCGGTAAAATTTCTCCGTTTCTCTTCTTCCTTTTCGTTCGTTTCGATCATTACCCATCTTCGTTAATATATCTATAGCGTTTGTTTGAATCAATTGTTGTTCTTCAGATTGGTTCTAGGATTGCTTGCTTCAATGGCCGCCGGAGAGCTTGCCTGCACCTACGCTGCTCTCATTCTCCACGACGATGGCATCCCCATCACGGTTTGTTTCCTGAAACTTTGGCATTGATCTATTCGTTTGATTCTTTTTATGTTTATAAGATTTTTTTCTCGAGATTCATGTTCTGATTAGGGCTTTTTGGCTATGCTAGGCGGAGAAGATCATGACTGTCGTGAAGGCTGCTAACGTGAAGGTTGAGCCGTATTGGGCACCGCTCTTCGCCAAGCTTCTCCAGAAGCGTAGCGTCGATGATCTCATAATGAGCGTTGGATCCGGTAATTGTCATCAATCTCACTCGTATTGTTATTGATATAAATTCTATAGTTATTTGAGAATTTTGATTTTGTTTGATGTTCCAGTTAATATATAATCATGATGAATGTGTTTTGACAAGTTCTACTGTTGATTAGGAGTTTGTTTTGTTTATTATATTTCATTTCATTACTGAGTTCGGTTATTGTAGTTGAACGATTATGTATGGTCCATCAAACTGAATGTTTGCAAATGTTGACCATGGGTCCCATATTACTGCACGTCATTTTTGTAGAATTTTGAAACAGACAACAATCTTGAGATCATTCTGGTTTGTAGATCGATTATTTACCATCTAATTCTGTATAGTTTTAGAATTTCATGGCAAACAGGATGTTTGTAGATCCAACATGATGTTTTGCAAATGTTGACCATGTACCCAAAACTACTGTGTAGTTTTAGATTTTTGAAACAGATAACAACCTTGAGATCATTCTGGTTTATAGATCGACTATTTACCATTAAATTCTGAATAGATTTAGAATTTCATGGCGGACAATACCTTGAGATATTTCTTGTTTTATAGGTGATTGTAGCACAATGCTGTCTGGTGCAGTTATTGCACTTGTTTGAGTATATGAAGTTCATGAAACTGCATGCCACTTTTCTTTCTTTTCATGCTGTACATTTGAAGTAGACGATTGGTAATGTGTATGTATGTGGATGTGTAGGTGGTGGTGGTGCTGTTGCAGTTTCAGCTGCTCCAGCAGGTGGTGCAGCTGCTGGTGGTGCCGCTGCAGCAGCTCCTGCTGCTGAAGAAAATAAGGTAGTTGGTTATCCCTTTTTGTTTTAAAGCTTTTGCAGTTCTTTGTGTTTGTCTTTTGACTAATCTATGATTCTTATAATTTGTTCTTTTGTTTTGTGTAGGAGGAACCCAAAGAGGAGAGTGATGACGACATGGGTTTCAGCTTGTTTGAGTAGAGTTTCTGTCAGTTTTAGTGTTCAGTTTGTAGTTGCTTTTGCGTAGTTTGTGTAATGAAAATCTTATTTGGAAAATGCATGAACCTTTGCTTTACCCTTTTTTTGATAAATGCACTTTTGAGGGGATTACCATATCCCTAGTTTATTGGAATCTTGCTCTAGTGTTGGGATCTAATGGCATAAGTTGGTCACCTAATTGTAGTTTGCTTATTTAGTCATATGCCCATCATGTTTGCTGTCTTAGTCAATGTCACATGACTGCTTGATTTGCAGATGTGCTTGCTAATAGTTCTTCCTTTATATTCACTATGATACCTGATAGTAAATCATATATTCATATTTGTGTGATCACTGTGGTTTGAATGCTGTAATTTAGTTTCAAGCACTTTTGATGTTATGAGCTGGTTTTATATCTATTGTTGATGTTGTTAGTCATCTTATTTTACTGGAACACTTTACTGGTATTCAAAATCTCCTTTAACCTGGTTTAAGTTTTGCAAGTGACTAGCTTGTTATTTCGTTATGTGAATTTGGTGGATTGCCATTTCTTTGGACAAAATGTGAGGGGGCAAAGTTATGTCTCCATTCTGATTGAATAATATGTGAAGTCTGAAGTCTGTCTGGAGAGTACAACTGGAGAGTTAATCCTCTTAGCTTCTTCTTCAGATATAATTGCCAGTTGGGTGCAATTGATGCGTGCATATGAATATGTGCTCATTACTATGTAGTTTGGGATTCACCTTCTTGTAGCTAGTTTTGTGTCTGTGATAGTTATATCATTGTGAAGTTCATGATTTAGGGACTGTTTGCTTTTCTTTTAAAAGAATTGTTATTCTTGATGTTTGTTTTGGCTATGAGTCAAATTAGAGATGATTTTCGAGTGCATGATAAGATTATATAGGATTTTATTTTTTAAGGGCACAAGTATTGCAGGCTTTCAGGAGTGTTTTTAAAATATTTTTTTTAAAAAATGAAAAATATTTTTATTTATTTGAAAAATAATTTTTTTTTATCTAAACAAATAATAATTACTAATTAGAATTTTTTAAATATTTTTTAAATTTTAAATAAATTTTATATAATATTATAGAATATGTATTAGAAATTTTGGAAACTCGTGCGAAAAGCAATTCTATACGCTCCCGAAGGAACTTTCTTGTGTGGCAGGAGTGATTTTCTATATTTCAAATTTGAGAGGATCACAAAATGTTTTTGTAGCTTGGGAAATCATGTCAAAATACTTGTACATGCGAATTGAAGAATATTTTAAAACTGTAAGAGCCTCGTAATGAGATCTAGCAACAGTTGCAGGAGCTGGTATTGTTTATGCTTTTATTTAATCTTATTTTTAAATTTTTATTTTGAAAATTCTTTTATATTATTATAATTGTTTTTAAACTTTTGAAAGATAGTATAACTTGTATATTATAGAATTATCATATGTATTATTTTTTAATTATTTAAATTAATAAAAATAAACTTTAAAAAAATTATAAATAGAATGCCTAAAATATTGTGCCACTAGTTTTTATTCTTGAATTTAACACCTTATGAGGCAACATACATGGATTTTTATACCATGGCAGCTGTTCCTTAGCAAATTTTCAATTAAAAACGTGAGATCTCATTTTTCTAATAATTTCTTCCACAACTATTAATGGGCCAAGAAATCCCATTTTAACTTTTAAGAAGCACCCACCAATTAACCGCGCTTAGCACATGCTCAACCAAAAATGTTCTCGTACGTTACTCGTAATGAGCCCACGCAATCCTACTTGGCATCGTTTACGCCCGTCTATTTCTTCAATATCAACTCTTGTCTTCTGCAAAAAAAAAAAAAAAAAAAAAAAAAAAAGGAACTGCAAAACCGGCTTCCACCGGTGTCGCGACTCTATCTCGTATCGTATACGTATATACGTAGCTCTCATATCCCTCTTCTTCTCTACCCCCAGATCGATGCAAAGGCTTTCCGTTGGACAATCCCAAGGAGACATACCAAACGGAAAGTTAAAAGTCTTTGCATTTTGGTATGTCTAAGGGAGAGACGCAACGAAAATCTATCGTCCTGGTGCACACCGACCCGACCTCGTGAACAAGTAGGTCTGTCACGTACCCAACGAGACATACCTTAGAAGTCTGCTTTTTGGTATGTCTAAGGGAGAGTCGCTACGAAAATCTATCGTCCTGGTGCACACCGACCCGACCTCGAGAACAAGTAGGCCTGTCAAGTATTCCAACGAGACATACCTTAGAAGTCTGCTTTTTGGTATGTCGAAGGGAGAGACGCAACGTAAAATCTTTTCTCCTGGTGCCCGGCCTCGTTAACAAGTAGGCCCCGCACGTGACATGTGTGAGAGTGAGCAGCGAATGTTTTGACAGGTGTACATGGGACTGAACAACGGTTACAAATACGAAGAGCTCAGTTGCCGGTTAACAAGGGAAAGAGTGGTGGCCTCTGTTAAAAAACCGCTTCCCTCTCTGTGTACATTCTCCGTTCTGTTTTAGGGAGTGATTTGATTGCACTGTTCTTCTTAACCTTCTCCGGCGATCCCATTTTAATCATAGAGGTAATTTGACAGCTCTGATCTCTGAATTTTGGATCAATGTCTGTTACACTTAGAGTTTTTTTTTTCATTTCGCATGCAAATCTTGTAGATTTTTCGTTTCTGCTGTAATAATTGAATGAAATTCGTTCTGCTATTGATTGGTTTCTGTTTTTGTTAGTAAGAGTGTTTACCCAGCTGCAACTCCGCTGCCAGACCTGAGCTGTTTATCTTGCATGCAGTTTATATTTGTTTTCGTGATTGCTGTTCAGTTTTCGCAGCGGTTACTAGATTTTGCACGATAGCTTAGTTTTTCTTTAGCAGAAGCATGTGAATTAGGAAAAAAGACTTGATTGTTAAGAAGATTTCATAGTGATCCTTGGCATAACGAGAACAAGCTACTTAGCTGGATATGCCGAATGAAAGAGTTATGTTTTTTGTTTGCAGATGGCTACCTTGTCAGCTGCAGGCTTTATGACACACGTATCACGCATGAATAATGGGGTGGCTATTGATTTGGAGCCTAGAATGCAGCAGACGCAGAAAACTCCTTGCATGAGGAACCAAGATTCTGCTTATCATGGGCTTACACCCCAGAATAAGGTTGATCTGGTTCATGTCCGAAGCAACAGAAAAGAAACCAAGCAGCCTGCTAAAAGGATGGTCTGCCAGGACAGCTACAGGCTTCCTGTAGTTACTTGCAGTATGAACATAGTTTTTGTTGGAGCTGAAATGGGTCCATGGAGTAAGACGGGAGGTCTTGGCGATGTTCTGGGAGGGTTACCTGCAGCTTTGGCTGTAAGTAGTGACTCTTAATACATATATAATTGCTTCTGATATAAGCATAATATACACTTGTAATTCTTTATTAAATTTTTTTCTCAGCGATTTAACCAAACATCGATTTTTCTATGGTTTTTTCAGGCTTTTGGGCATAGAGTCATGGTTATTGCTCCGCGCTATGATCAATATAAGGATGCTTGGGATACTAGTTGTTCAGTTGAGGTATTTTCCTGTAAACTATTTCCTTCAGTGAAGGTTCTTATGCGGTTCAAGTCTTGTAGTGTGTGTGTGTGTGTGTGTGTGTGTGTCGTAATTGTGTTGCTTAACTTTTTCATGTAATGTGCAGTTGACAGTTGGAGACAAAGTTGAAACTGTTCGCTTCTTCCACTGCTACAAAAGAGGAGTTGATCGAGTATTTGTTGATCACCCTACGTTTCTAGAAAAGGTCTGGAGTCTAGACTCTCTTTGATCCTTGCATCTTCCTTAGATCTGTGATTTGGAAAAGGAAAATCCTAAGGTGAATGATAGATGCTTACTCTTCATTTGCGCCCAGGTGTGGGGAAAAACTGGAACCAAGATCTATGGTCCTTCCCCTGGAATTGATTATCAAGACAACCAACTTAGGTTCAGCTTGTTGTGCCTGGTTAGTTGTTTTATGTTTGCCATGAACAAATCAGAACAAAACAGTTATATGACAAATCCTTTCGTAGAAGAGCCAAATTGTATATTTTGTGCTTAATGCTAATTTCTTTCCTTTTTTATTTGATATTCCATCTTTGTAAGCTTAACATATTCTCTTTTGTGAGAAAAAATAAGTCAGTAACAAGTATTTCTTCAAGTTTCTACTGACATAAAAATGCTATTGATAGTCTATTAATTTCATAACAGAGATTGTAAAATTCATCAAGTTTACTTCCTCAAATTCTTATTTATTTTAAAGTGTCTTGTTAATGTATTTCTTATGTCGAAGTTGATGTTCCCACTGGAATGATTTATTTTTGAAGGAGAACTGGCATGATTCTATTAGCAATCTGATTCAAGTGTTGAGTAGATGCACGGACATTTTTTCGTTCATAAATAAATAATGAGAAGGTTGGATTCTTGTCCAAATTTTCTTAGTTGTTTATGTAATTTTTCAATAAATATATAAAGCAGTTGAATTACTTTGTAGTAGAGATTAAGGCCATAACGAAGAACTCAAGTCTTTGTTAAACTGTGAAATTTTGGACCAAGTTGAACTGGGCTTTCATTTCAGGTCCTTTGTAATTCAGATGGTTCACTTAACTCTCTTGTTAGTCAAAGATATCAACATAGGTTCTCTACCTACTAACGATGGCTGCTTTGTTTAGACTTTGAATCTTTAAAGCTAAATAATCTCCTTATTCTTGCTAGAATAGATGAACTAGAACATGCATATATCTAGTCCTTTTTCTTACTGTCGTTCGCTATCTTTTTCAGGCAGCTTTAGAAGCTCCAAGGGTTTTGAACCTGAATAGCAGTAAACAATTTTCTGGACCATACGGTATGACTATCCTTAAGCATAAGCATATGATCATCATCTAAGGCACAATTCCTATCTCAACATTATGAACTTTCCGATGCAGGGGAAAATGTCTTTTTTGTTGCCAATGATTGGCATGCTGCGCTTGTACCATGCTATTTAAAAGCTTTGTACCAAGCATATGGCATATATAAGAATGCAAAGGTAATAAATTATTTTATTATTTATACCAAGTCGCAAGCTGTCTCTGAGATTGTGTTAATTTGGTCTAGGTTGCATTTTGCATTCACAACATAGCTTACCAGGGTAGATTTGCCTTCTCAGAGTTCTCTCACCTCAATCTTCCAGATCGGTTTAAATCATCCTTTGATTTCATTGATGGGTAAAATTTCAGGAGGCTAAACTTGAATATGAATAAATATTTGCTGAGAAAACCTTATGGCTTCCCCATTCCCAATTTGTAGGTACGACAGACCTGTCAAAGGGAGAAAAATAAATTGGATGAAAGCTGGAATAGTAGAATCTGACAAGGTTCTGACTGTAAGCCCTCATTATGCGCAAGAACTGGTTTCTGGGATAGATCGAGGTGTGGAGTTGGATAACATCATAAGAATGAAAGGCATCAGTGGAATTGTGAACGGGATGGACGGTAATGATTGGAACCCCGCAGCAGACACAAAAATTGCTGCCAATTATGATGTGACGACTGTAAGCTTTTGCAATGTTAAAATGTCCTTTGTCTTTTTTGTTTTCTTAAATAAGTTGTAATATAGTGGTGCTTCAGGTGATGGAAGCAAAACATATCAACAAAGAAGCACTGCAAGCAGAAGTAGGTTTGCCTGTAGATGCCGAAGTTCCTTTGATAGTGTTCATTGGAAGACTGGAAGAGCAGAAAGGTTCTGATATTCTAGTTGAAGCCATCCCTGAAATTGTCAAAGAGAATGTTCAGATGATACTACTTGTAAGAAATATTATGTAGTTTCCAAATACTTTGAAAGTGTTTACTTCAGAAACAAATCCAAATTTGTGACGGTTATGCTTTGTTTACAGGGAACCGGCAAAAAGAAGTTTGAGAAGCAGCTGAATGAATTAGAAGCCAAATATCCTGACAAGGCAAGAGGCATCGCAAAATTCAATGCTCCCTTGGCTCATATGATGTGTGCTGGAGGTGACATTATCATTGTGCCCAGCAGATTTGAGCCATGCGGTCTCATTCAGTTGCAAGGAATGAGATACGGAACGGTATGCCATGTTTCTTTTTAACATGTAGCACCTATAAAACTAGCCTAGCAGGCTTACATGATAGTAGCGATGAGAGCAACTTTCATCAGATAGTGACAAATTGTTAGTACAATATGACTCATTTAGTAATAAGGACTAGCTAATCATGTATGCTTAACAAGCTATTGCCTGTAGATGCCATGTTAAAAATCTGTTGCCTTGTCCTTCGACTTACAGCTGTATAATACAAAATACAAAGGGTTATGTTTGCTCTATACACCAGAAACCAAGGTCATTTAAGATTGTTTGTCTGCAGTTTTTTCAGTGATCGGGTGCATCACGTAGTCCTTGTTTAAAATTGTTGTTTCAGGTGCCTTGCGTTGCTAGCACTGGAGGGTTGGTGGACACAGTCATTGAAGGTTATACTGGATTCCATATGGGCCTCTTTAGTGCTGAGGTAAGTCTGGTGTATGCAATATTTAACATTTGCCAATAGCACTCCTGCATGTGATAATTGTGCATGTTGTTTTATCTTCCAGTGCGAAGCAGTCGATCCATCTGATATGGCGACAGTTGTCACAACCGTCAAGAGAGCACTGAAGGTTTATGGCACTCCAGCCTTCAGCAGGATGATCCAGAACTGCATGGCTCAAGACCTTTCCTGGAAGGTTAGCTTATGAAAAAGTTCAGAAGATTACTTTCTACTAGCAGAATGCAGGAATCGTGCACTTCACTGGCAGAGTCATGCATGATTGTGAATACGTAGTCTTGTTTGTTTTTTGTTGGATGTTTGATTAGTTTTATGGTTTATATATCGCAGGGACCTGCTAAGAAATGGGAAGAGGAACTCCTGAAGCTTGGAGTTGAAGGCAGCAAACCCGGAGTTGAAGCAGAGGAGATCATCCCTCTTGCACAAGCAAATGTTGCCACTCCCTAAGTACTTCACTAGCCTTATTATAGAGAGATGATACCAGCTGGCATCGTATGGTGAGCATTTCAGGTAGGAGGAGCAGTCACCAAAATCCGTTCAAGATCTCTTCTGGTTGAAACTTCTTGCAGCGAGCTGTTATGTTATAAGTGGAAGCAAGTATTTCCCAGACAAATATTTGTCAGTTTGAGTTTCAGTGATGTTATCCATAACCTTCGGTTTGTACTACTTATCATATGGTTAGGCATATATCAGGTTATGCTATAATATGTGCGTGTATATAATATATATAGATATTAATATGTGTGTTGGCTTACAGCTGGTTTGAATGTGTTTCGTCCATACCCAATCTAAGAACCTGGACAGTTGAAGTTGATCTTACAAAGCTGTTTGTAAACTGAAGTTCCCTCAGTAATTGCTAATAATTACCTCAGTAAACAAAATAAAACTTAACCACTCTGAAGAGCTATGTTATGAATAGGGAACAATGGAGGGGCTTTACCAAAAAGTTCTCCTTCATAATATCTAAAGCAAGAAATAAGAACTTCGAGACAACCGTAACAACAATGTTGACGGCAGCAAGCCTGAAGCCGTCTAGCAGCGGCGGAGAGCTCGACCTCGAATTGCTCCTCCGCTTCCACGGTGCTTCCTCCGATGACGACGACGATGGTGGAGATTCTTCCCCCTCCGCTCTCCACCGCCGCACCGTCGATGAAATCCTCAACTCTCCTCTTTCCTCTCCTTCTCCTCCTTCTTCTCCTTCTCTAGCTCGATCAATCACATTTGAAGAACCAATTGTCGAACAAACGATCACAACGACAACTTCATCTTGGAGAACGAGATCGAGGGACAACTCTTTTTCTTCTGCGCTAAGTCTTCTCCGGAGCTACTCGTCTTCTAATTCCGAGCAATCTTCTCGGCCTTTGCAGTCGTTGTTCGGCAGCGTTAGACCATGTCCCAAACCCGGTGCGGCGTTTGCTGCCGCCGCGGCTTCGTCGAGGGCTTTGCCGGCTCCACATGCCGCTGCGATCAAATCGCGGTTGGCTAGTTCTGGATCGTTGGCTCAGATATCTGCTGAATTATCTAGGGATCAAATTGACGATATTGTTAATGGCTACTCGGAAGTCTATGAAACTGCTGCGCTTTTATTGGGCGGTGATGTTGAGATTGAAGGAGGTGTTCAGGAAGACAAGCAGGGGAGTAGTTTGTCCGAAGTAGAAGTGGAAGAAAATGGTGAGTCTGTTTTAGATAATCAGACAGCGAGCACTGAAAAGTTGGAGGAAAAGGAGGATTTTCTGCAGGAAAAGGACTTTGTGGAAAGGACAACTGAAGTCTTCACTCCTGCCACTGATGATGCAAGTGGTGATGAAAATCACATTCTGGTTGATGAGAGTGATGGTGTTATCTGTACTGAGCAGGAAAGTGATGATTTGGATAGTGAATCACATGAAGGAGTTGATGCGGAAGTGGAAGAGACCGTGAGCGATGCTGGCGGTGATATTAATATTCATAAACTGGTCGATGAAACATTGAGCCAATTGGAGACCAGAAAGGCTGAGAAGGAGGACGAGGAGAATAAGTTGCGAGCTAACATGACGCCTCTGGAGTTGGCTGAGGAGCTTGAGAAGAGGCAGGCTTCGTTTGGGTTACATTGGGAAGAAGGGGCTGCTGCACAGCCTTTGAGGCTTGAGGGCATCCGCAGAGGTCCTCCGGCTGTCGGTCACTTGCAGATGGATCTAGATAATGCCATTACAAGGACCATCTCCTCGCAGACTTTCAAGAGAGAGCATGGTTCTCCCCAGGTCTTGGCTGTTCATATGAGTTTCATTGCTATTGGAATGTCGAAGGGAGCTATTCTGGTTTTTCCAAGCAAATACTCGATTTATTCTGCAGATAACATGGATACAAAGGTTAGTTCTCAGTTTGTAAGAGATTGGCCCCATAAAAAGTTTGTTTAATGCCACACCTAGCATAAGTTTTGGTGACTCGGTATTTAACACTCATTGAGAGTAATCCAGGGTCTGTTGTTTGTCCATAAGCTGGAGTAATTAACCTTTAATTAATGCTTTTCATGCTCTATGGGACAAATCATCAAATCTGTTATATTAGAACGAGGGCAAAACCTTTATATCTTTGGAAAATGATGCGACTTAGAACTTTTTCTTGTGAAAGATGAAATAACTTAATAATCTATTTGTTCTGCTCATAACATTGATTAGTATTATTGTTAAGAAGATTGATTGATCTTCCTCTCAACTACTGAAATTTGATGTGCTAGCAAAAAAATGCTCTCTTAGTCCTGAATATCTTAGCTACAGTTTATATTGTCACAATAGTTATATCTTTGATGTTCTTTTGTCATGTTTTAGTAGATGTCTAAGGTTTTTGAGATGGTCATATAATACATAAGCTCAATCAAGGATAGCTTTGTGTTGTTCTAATATGCGTTCGTCTAATTGTTGTCATCTTGTAGATGCTTACTTATAAATCTTTAGCTTACCAGTCATATCAATCTCACGTAAAAGCTAGCCATTTTTGTGGAAGAGTTCTTTTTGATGTTGTTTCCTGAGGTATAAGATCTTTAAACGCTCTTTAAATTTCCAGGATTTCATGTTAGGTTATCATGGCGAGAAATCTCATACACCAGTAACGTCCATGTGCTTCAATAATCAAGGAGACCTACTTTTAGTGGGATATGGTGATGGTCATCTGGCAGTTTGGGATGTTCAGAAAGCAACAGCAGTAAAAGTGATTAGTGGGGAACATACTGTAGCAGTAGTACACACTTTGTTTCTGGGGCAGGATTCACAAGTAACTCGACAATTTAAAGCTGTGACGGGTGATGCTAAAGGCCTTGTTTTATTACATACATTCTCAGTTCTTCCTCTTCTTAATCGTTTCTCCATCAAGACTCAGGTTCGATTTTCTGATGTCTGACCGTAGTATCACCAGTATGTACGTTGTTAAACTTTCAATCTGAAATTTGATATTTCATGCAATATTCTAAATGTCTCCACAATGCGCACAGTGCCTCCTTGATGGCCAGAAAACTGGCACCGTTCTCTCTGCTTCTGCCATTGTTATTGATGATTTCTTTGGGACTGGTAATGTTTCCACTCAAGCGAATTTGAATTCCTCAAATAGTCTTGGTAGCATGATGGGAGGCGTTGTTGGTGGTGAATCCGGATGGAAACTCTTCAGTGAGGGTTCTTCTTTAGCTGAAGAAGGTGTGGTCATCTTTGTCACCCATCAAACTGCCCTGGTGGTATGGAGACTTTAGATGACTATGGACATATGAAAGTCCTGTTTTCAGCATGATGTGGTGCTTAAACAACACGTAATAGTGGCCTAATTCGTCATGTTTCAGGTTAGGCTTGGTCCTAATGTTGAAGTCTATGAAAAATTTACAAAACCAGACAGTGCACGAGAAGGATCTATGCCTTATACTGCTTGGAAATATACAACACACTTGCATGGTATCATTCTTGGTTTCTTTCGACTGTGCATATGCAAGATTATACTGTATCAAAATTTTAATATTTTCCCTTAAAAATCAATTTCAGATTCATCAGATAGAGTGTCATGGCTAGTGATCGCGTGGGATCGGAGCATCCAGGTAGCCAAGTTGGTTAAATCAGAGATGAAAGGGTATAAGGATTGGAACATTGACAGTGCAGCTACTGGTGTGGCATGGTTAGATGATCAGGTAGAAGGGCCTTGCTGCCTATTTTGTTTCTTTTGATCTTTTTAAAAACTCTGAAGGTTGGTCATTCTCCCTTTACCAGATGCTAGTTGTGCTTACTTTGAGAGGACAACTTATTTTGTTCACTAAAGATGGAACAGAGGTTCATCGAACTAGTTTTGGTGGAAATGGTTCAGGAATTGATGATGTCATGACATACCATACTCACTTCATGAATAGTTTTGGGAATCCCGAAAAAGCCTATCACAATTCTGTAGCTGTGAGAGGAGCATCAGTATATATTCTGGGTCCCATGCATCTTATAGTTTCTCGCCTTCTTCCATGGAAGGAGCGCATTCAAGTTCTGCAGCATGCAGGAGATTGGATGGGTGCGTTGGACATGGCTATGAAGCTCTACGATGGTCAAGCACATGGTGTTATTGATCTTCCAAGGACAATAGATTCTATCAGGGAGGTTATAATGCCTTATCTGGTGGAACTGCTCTTCTCTTATGTAGATGAAGTTTTCTCTTATATATCTGTAGCATTTTGCAACCAGCTTGGAAAGATTGAACAAGTTGAACCTCCTGTGTCTATGGAAAATCCCTTGTCATCAGAAATTGAGGAGCAATATGCTCGTGTTGGTGGTGTTGCAGTGGAATTTTGTGTTCACATAAGACGAGCAGACATCCTTTTTGACAATATCTTCTCCAAGTTTGTGGCTGTTAAGCAAGGAGGTAATCCTTTTTTAAACTTTGATGGTGATGGTAATCTCTCTTATAAACAGAATATACTTTCCATAAATGTTTGATTAATTCCTTATTCACTTGTTTTTATAGTGGTCGTTCATTCTGAAAATATGGACTCAATGCATGTGCTTTCTACTTACCTTGAGTCAAAGGAAATACTTCCAAATCAAGCTCTTAATGGTTTAGGGCCTTTAAGGAGCTTTAGAAAACAACTAGAACTATAAGCACAAGCTAAATTTATATGGGTTCTTGCTTTGAACTTTTTGTCATTTTTTAGCTTTGCAAAGCTTACGTGCAATGTGCACCATGCTTAAAATGGCCATACATCTGATTTTAGCTTCAGGGAAACTAGAAACTGCTTCTAACATATTTTCTCGACCTTCCAGAAAGTTGGAAGTTCCAAATTGTCAATACAAGCTCCACAAAGGGGACCACTTGATTGCTCTAATGTTATATCTGTGACCTACAAAGACAGAGTATTCATAAAGTTT
The DNA here is from genome assembly GCA_019914995.1 of Acanthochlamys bracteata. NCBI lineage: Eukaryota > Viridiplantae > Streptophyta > Magnoliopsida > Pandanales > Velloziaceae > Acanthochlamys > Acanthochlamys bracteata. The sequence goes on from CM034128.1 coordinate 8,343,913, forward strand.
TCAGGTTATACAACTTCTCAAACTAAAAAGATATCAGGTTTTGCTTAGGATGTTGGGTAAAACTTGATTGGTTCTTGAATATGGGAAACTCAGGAAAGACAACTTTGATAACTTATACAATTGTACTTTATTCCTGACAATCAAAATTTTCATGGTGGGGGTTTAATTTTTTGCACGAAGGGATCCATTATAGGGATCCATCATAAGGGATGACTATGATGGCCCTCTAGGCAGCAAATGTAGTGTGTTAAGCATGCTTGTAATGTGCATAGCTGGGGCAACTGACATTGCTAATTCGGTTGGACAACAATTTAAAAATATTTGGGCTTGATTTGCAATTTTCATTTATCTTTTCCGTTACTAAAAAGAAAGCCTGCGTAAAATATTCTCTTAAATTTCTAATTAACATCACATAAATCACAAGTTTTCTTAATGTTGTTTCTTCTTTTTTGAAATATTTATGAGTTTATTATTTTAAATATATAATAATAATTAATATGGCCAACCACTTTCAGCTTATGCCCATTAAGCTGTGATCAGGTGAAATCTTCTCTAAACCTATTTACTATAAGAAACTATTAAGTTGGTTTTTTTTTACGACATAATAATGGAAGATGATTCTGTCTCCTGTTGATTTGAACGAAATTCTTAGGATTTCCTTGGTGTGGCAACTAGTAGACTACCTGGTGTAATCTGGTTTTGTGTCGCGATGATAGTGATTGGATACTCCCACTGGTAATTTTCTAGTGATTTTGAAGGAACATATTCAGATGCAGTAGAGTTTCTGAAATTCCTTTGTTTATACAGTCATACGGTCTACATTACTTTGGTCATTTTCATCATAAACATCCCCATTGGTAAAGAAGCTCATCGCGTCACGATTATTTCATTGCAGGACTGAAGTAAATTGAGGTTTTTTTAATTTTCCTCTTTCAAGAAAAAAGAGTAATAAGATGGAAGTAACAGTGTTGCATGACTGTATGATTATTCTTGTACAAATACGCATTTGATTTTTCTTAATTTGGTTCTTATATAGTTGACATGCCTAAAATATGATTATGTTCAGTTTTTCGTCTTGTATACAAATAAACAGCATGCGCTTTTTACTTTTTACAGGTACTTTTTTGGAAATTTTGGAGCCGTATATACTGAAAGACATGCTTGGAAGTCTACCTCCTGAGGTATATGTGTAATAATTTGTTTTCCTGGTTCTAACATACAGTGGTAACTACATGGATCACTAGCTCATTACAAATTAAACAGATTATGCAAGCCTTGGTGGAGCACTATAGTGGCAAAGGATGGTTACAACGAGTTGAACAATGTGTTCTTCACATGGACATCTCTTCTTTGGATTTCAATCAGGTATATGAACAGCAGTTTTGGAGAGTCTGGTAACTCAGCTATATTTAATTTAGGGGACGTTTGGGAGTGCTTATGATAAGGAGCTTTTCTGGATGAAGAATATTTTGAAAATTTTTCGAAGAACGAGTTTGACTTTTTTGACATAAAAAAGAATATCATATGAAGATTTTACGACATATAATCACTTGTACTTTCCAAAATTTTAAAAATTTACAAATATTCTAGAAGGTTTATTGGAAAACATGAAAGCTTTTGGGGAATAAAAAGCTGTGCCATAAGCGCTGCCAAACATCCACTTAAGTGGAGCAGTATAACTGTTTGACAGTTTATTAAATGTCGCTACATTTTCACTAATAAGTTTTATCTTTTTGCTTTGCAGGTTGTCAGGTTATGCCGTGAAAATGGTCTCTATGGAGCTTTGATTTATCTTTTTAATCGAGGTCTAGATGATTATAGGACGCCTTTGGAGGAGTTGCTGAAAGTTATACAAAACGGTCAGAGGACAGATGGTCCAGCTGTTGGGTATCTCCTACCATAAGCTTGACTGTCATTTAACATCAGAGCACATATGCTTGCATGTGTTCATTAATCTACTATGGTCTCATGGCCTAGCGACCTTCCTTAAATCTAAACCATATGTTTCTGATTTTTTCTTTCAGCCAATTTCTAATCCATACGCCCTTGTGTTTCTCTTCACAAAATTATCTCGGTTTTCTTTCTCTTTCAGCTCAATGACTTGTATCATGCTGATGCATATCTTCGTGGAAAATAGATATAGGCTACAGTACCTTATTAGGACATTTACCCAGTTCCATATCTACTTCAAGATTGACTCCTTAACTATTCATGCTATATCAAGTATCATTACCAACTCCTTAACTACTCATGTTATTCAAGCATTGTTTCCATTGCTATTCATGGCATTTGTTAATCCATTAGCAAAACAAACATAGTAGGTAAATTTCCTGCTAACCTAGCCTACTGTTAGTTTTCTTGTGTCTTGTTTTTTATACTGGCAATGGGAAGACCCTTTTGAATGGTCAACCTTTGTAGTTCTGGTGTACGGTCTTAAAAGCATCCCAAACTTTTCTCTTGGAGGAAAAAAGTATTCATAAGCTAGCTGCCTTTATGTGTTTCATTTGACCTTTTTTTATCGGAATGTACCATGGCTTCAAGTTGTAAGTTATTCTGTTGCGATGCCCTTAAACTTTGATGATACCAATGTCTAGTCTTCAAGTATCGAGTTGCTATATATCTTGATATTGTTATTTGAGCGAGCATGCATTATTCTTTTTGAATGTTTCTGCATGTATCACAACTGAGATTGATTTTGTATTCCCCCTTTCTGTACTTCTGTAGAGTTAGTACTTCTATAGATTTAATATTGTTTTATTGTGCGGTGCATCTTTCAGCATGCTTTCGAAGAACTTCTAAGATGCTAATATGTTTGAAACAGGTACAGGATGCTTGTATACCTAAAGTATTGCTTCTTGGGACTTGCATTTCCTCCAGGTACTTAGCTCCTCACACGTAACCAGTACTGGAGTAATTATGCAATTATGAGTCTTTATGGGTCCCATTGGTTGGAAGAAGAAAAGAAAGATTTTGATGGTTTTTATGCAGTGGTCCATGGATGTTAAAATATTGCTAAATTGGTGTTCTTATCTCGAGAAAGGAAGTCTTATTTTGCCTTATGAAAACATAGTTGAGGCTGTTATCTACATCATGATCTTTTCTCTGTGGAAATTCGTCTTTACAATGTATATTATTGATACTTTACTGGCCTTTCACAGTACACTAGGAGCTTTAGATCTGTGTTATGGGAAGAGGGACAGCTAATTGGAATCCATTTACTCATATAGCTAGTCCATGAAGCTGGAAGTTGAGATAACAGGATGTTGGTTCTTAAATTTTACTTCTTTTTCTCTTCAACTATATCTATGGCTACAAAAGATCAGGATTCAAGAAATCTTGCTGAGGGGATTTGGATAGCATTTATCATCATCATAATTGCCTGCCTTATTACCATAATAAATCCCTAAGGTTTTTGCATAACACCCATTTTGGGTTCTTGAAGTTTCAGGGGTTTTGTGTTACCTCCCATGGCGTTGCATGGGGTCAACTGTTTATTTTTTGACCATTTCAAGGTCTTTAGCAGCAATTTCAGGGGTTTTGTGTTACCTCCCATGGCGTTGCATGGGGTCAACTGTTTATTTTTTGACCATTTCAAGGTCTTTAGCAGCAATTTCACTACTATCCTGCTGGTCAATTGGCATCAATTATGATAGTTGTGATCATTTCGTGCCAAGATGGTATTGGCATAGCCCTATGGCAACAGTATATTAATTAACGGGCAAATTCTTTATGAAAAGTTGTAAAAAATGATTGCAACATTCATTTCGATTCCAAGCTAGATAGGTAGCTAATGGAACAACGTCTAAAAGCTAATGGAACAATTTGCTAAACTGACAGTCTTGGAGGAAAATTCACTATCTAAACCTTGGGTGTTCATAAAATGCAGGTGTAACATTGGGGGAAGGTTAAATACAAATATTTATTAATAGTAAACTTTTACAAGAGTAGACACCAGCACAAACATTTGTCAGCATGTTTTTTTCCCTTTGTTTTTAATGAGCATTTTCATGTGGCTTCATGCATCTTAATGCGGTTTGCAGTAGCAGGTCTTTGCCATTACTTTTGCAAGTTTTCCTTCATATTTAATGCCTTATTGAAGACTAATTTAATGGTAGCATCTATATAGTCAATTGGTTTTGACTTTTTGCTTTCTTACATTATGGTACATCCTACTTGTAGATTAAGCATCTCAATTGCTTATGTCAAAAAGCTGTAATGGATCATGATTTGGTAGGAAACTTTTACTTTATACTTGGTGAAATTTGTCTTAAATTAAGAGTCTGAAATTCCAAATACTGTAATTATTTAAGTCAAATGAGTCTGTAGACTTGTCGTATAATATGTAAATATTGTCAGGAACTTTTAATAGGCAGTTGATAGCATATCAAATTCTTCATACATCGATAGACCAGTAGTACCAGTATGTAAAATGTGCGGTATCATACAAGGCAATGATTATTTAGTATGTCATCATATGCATATTCAGTGTATAATCTGCATGTTTGGTCCCACTTCCCTAAAGCACAATTTTACATTAACTTTTCTTGAGGCCCGAGATTTTTATTGGCAGGACATGGCACCCTTTCTCCATCACGTTTGTTATCAGTTAAAATGGAATTGCTGCAGTTTTTGCTAGAGGATTCAAAGTCTTCATCCTCTTATCTAGCAAAGGCCTTCAAGTCTTGTTGTGGAACTTGCCCAAACATCTGCTATCTTCTTTGCTTAGACACTGAATCAACTTTGGAAGTTTTGAAATGTGCCTTTCAGAGAGAAAGTGAAATACCAGATGACCCTTTGCATGGTTTGGTTTGTTCTGAAAAAGAACTGGAAAAGGAGAATGATGCAGCTTGTCAAGAGTTGGTACAAAGTGTCACGAAAATGCTTATATCTATTCTTGACTTGGAATCTGATGTGATTAGGACTTTCCCAATGGATGATTCCGCAGAAGTCTGGCCTTCAAAAAAGGATCTGGGTTATTTGCTTGAGTTCATTGCATTTCTTGTTACTTGTAATGGAGCTATAATAACAGAACGTGTATTGAAGCATATTAGTGAGAATATCATATCTGAAGGACAGCAATTATGCAGTCAGGGTTTGAGAAGTGAAGCTCGACTCAGAGAGAAGCACCTTTTTGCACTTATGAAAGGCATGCCGCAGATCGAATCGAATTCTCATATCTTGCAGCTTTGTGCAGAAGCTCAATTTCATCAAGTGCGCTGACCTTAATATTTTTCTTCTGGAATCTCAATTATTTCTCATTTTTGTAAGTTCTTAAAATAAGCTACCATTTCCTGACATGTTTGGTTCTTACTTGCAGGCCTGTGGCTTCCTCAATACAATTGACTGCCAGTATGTTGCCGCCCTTGATAGCTATATGAGGGATGTAGATGAACCTATACATGCATTTGCTTTCATCAACAAGATGATGATACAGCTTAAAGATGCTGAAGCTTCATCGTTTAACTCGGCAGTAATAAGTAGAATGCCAAGTTTGGTGAAGTTAAGCAGGTAAATGGATCTTTTAGACTTTTATCCTTTTCTTTTTTCATTTCATGCAACCATATAGATTTTTCTTTATTCTAATTAATATAATTCTTTACTTATTAATTTTTGTCCTAGCTTCTCTTTAGCTTTTACTCTCTTTACTTATTAACCGGGAACACATATATTGCCTAAAAAACATGTAGTTTAAACAATATTAGTTACACATTCTTAAGTTGCATTTTAAATAGACTTTTGGAAGATGCGGTGAACCACTGTTGCTTGCTAGTGATTCAGTTGTTATAGGAGGCTTTCTTTTACTCTAATTTCATGCACTTGTATGCCTAGAGCACAGTATGCATTCATAGATATCTGCAGACACCCTTTTTTAACTTGCAATTAATGTTTTCTGTAACATTTTGTGGTCTGTTATCACAGCAACCGAACTTTTTCCGTAAGGGCCAAATTGTCAGTTATTCTTACAAAATTTTGTTGGTATGAGGACTTCATAAGAAAAATTTTGGACTTACGTAGATACTACTAAGTAGTTATGGTGTTCCCTGTTAATGTTTGCTCTAGGTATGTTTGGTATGGATGTAGAAGGCCAGTGTTCTATGTCAGGCCTTTATATTCCTTCAATGTCGGTTAAACTATTATAGTAACTTCTCATTTCCTCAGAAATTGCATGAGGTCGATAATCCAGAATGTCCCACGTTTGCTCAAAATACAAGATGCAAGCTAAAGTAATTCATTTAGTTCTTGCATAACAGAAGAATGGTACCTTTTAAATGATGGATTATGATCTCTTGTCTATGCTCATCTTGGTTATCGAATTGAATCATCCTAACTGAAATGGATCTTCAATATATGAAACAAAGATTGAAGGAACTTCTGGTCATACTTATTTACTGATTTATCAAAAGATGTACAGTTGTGTGCCGGTAAGATCTTTGAAGTACAACCAAAAGACAGAGCTTAACTTACGGTGGACTAGATAAGTCTGTTGTAAGCAATGTGTAATAGCTAAAGTTGGCAACTAAGCTGATGGAGCCAATGACGCAAATCGTACTAGTCATTCTCGAAAGGGAGCTCAAGTTGCATTCTTTAGAAGCTGAGCTGCAGTTTACATGGTTCAAAAGTTAAAAGCCAAGGGGGAAATGAAAATCAACTAAAAAGTGCATCGAGTTTGTTTGTTTTAAATCTATTCTGCAATACTGATTCAGGCTTGGCCAGAGACTGGACCTACTGTCACATAGCTTGACCAAGTCATAGCTGAATGAAATATTGACATGGATTTTATCTTCCTGGCATAAACTTTTTGGTTTTGAAAGCATCTACTTAAGAACTAATAGTCTTACTTCGCTATGTGTTTTGTGTAATACTAGAATATATTCCTTTGTCCTTCCTCCTCTTCATCTGTGTCGCTCTGTGTTCCTTTTCTTTCTTACTAAAGTATAGGTCTTTGCTATGTGTTGCATGCCAACTGTATGCCCTCAATTTCAATAGGTATATGAACATGTGATGTTTGAACACTTTACACGCAACATTGTCTATACCTTTATCAAAAACAGAATAATTGGAATTTCAAAATGAAAGCACTTGTCTTTCCTTTGCTATTTTGAAGGTTAATGTTCATCATCATGATAATCTGGTTTCAGTTTTTCTTGAGCTTTCAAGGAATCAGTCACATCCTTGCGAATAATCTCACAGTTAATGATTTATGGATGACTTGTAAGATCTAAATCTGCTAGTGTCCTAGCCTTGTGTAGGTGAATAAGTTCACAGGTGCCTTAACCGTAAAACATTTTGCTTTAACGTCTAAGGGCCACAATCTTTGAGTCATTCATGAGGTAAACTGTTGTTTTAGGTCTAATGAATGTCCATAGTATGGTCAGGATCATCTTCAATTTCCTGTATGTAGTTTCTGAATACCTTGGTGTTACCTGAAGTTATGACAATCTTTTCCAGTCGACCAATTAATCTGCTTTGAATATCCTTGTTTCAGGGAGTGCACTTTCTTTCTGGTTCTTGACCACTTCAATAAGGAGTATCAGCATATTATAACTCAGCTTCGTCCTTATCCAGAAAGTCTTTTCCTATTCTTGAAGACTGCAATTGATGTTCACTTGTCAGGAACTCTCATGTTTCCTGTACTGGGAACAGGTCATGTCTCATATATGGATGCAAAGAAAGACTCAGTAAGTGGGTATGAAATTTACTTTGAAAACCTCTCAGAGCTTCCAAAGTTGTTGCTTCAGAGTCCATTTCAGATAACAGATGATTTGGCTGAACTATACCTTGAGGTGAGGCAATCTTTACCATTTGAATTTTGAGCAAGTGTTAGCTAATGCAGTTAAGTGGCTTGCATTATTTCAATCTGGTTTGCTTGTTGGTTTGCTGTGGAATGCATTTTGCCTGAACAAGTGAAATGAACCTACTAATTAACTTTCAGAGGACATTGAAGGAGAAGTTCGATTGACTACAATGGGAACCATCTTATTTTTAAAACTGCAAAATGTGAGGCCACTAAAAGATTTTTAAGCTAGCATTTGTTAATTCGGACTTGAGATCGGTCATCTTCTCCATTCCTTAGTAACAATTCTTTATCATGTAGCATTTCTCTGTGAAAAGTTCTGACAATTCATCGAACTTATTTGTTGCAGCTTTTGTGCCAGTATGACCGCAAGTCAGTGCTCAAGTTTCTGGAAACTTTTGAGAGCTACAGAGTGGAACACTGTTTGCGCCTATGTCAAGAATATGGTGTGACAGATGCTGCTGCTTTCCTGCTTGAAAGAGTAGGCGATGTTGGAAGTGCTCTGATGCTTCTTATGACCAGCCTTGAGGAAAAGTTTGGTGTTCTTGTTTCTGCAGTAGGGCATCATATAAAGTCGAAAGCTTCCTCTAAGGTTGAGCACATTGATGAAGTTCTAAAAATCACTGAGGTTCCTTTCTTGTCCCAAAACATGATTGATATTTTCCCTTCGACAAATTAAATGTTTGAACTTCTGGGATTCGACTATTTTGTAGGTTACTGTTGTGCGTGAGGTATTGCATGCATGTATTGGCTTATGCCTGAGGAATACATCACGTTTGGTTCCGCAAGAGTCAGAGTCCCTTTGGTTTCGATTGCTCGATTCGTAAGTTGCACTTTGCCAACATATTCCTCTTTAGTCTATTTAGACTATACTTTTAAGCAGCAGTCTTACAACTTGCTATCAATTCATTTCATGTGGCTATTTTTAAGACTATGCTTTTGGGCAGTTTCAATTGTTTTTATTCTTCATTATTAACTTTTTTTCTCACGCCATCTCTCTAATATGCCTTCTGGCGATCACATGCTTGGATTGTCAAAAGATGTTTTGAGTAGTTTCACTATTGAATTAGTTTTCTGCTTCCACCAGCTGAGACCTTAGTAAACTCGCTCGTTTTCAAATGTTATTTTATTTTCTTAAAGCCTGGTATGCTTGTGTCATATTTCCATATACCACCCTAGTTCTGTGAAAAATCTATGTGACTACGGAATGAAGTGATATAGTGTTTAGGTATTTCCTTCAAATTTGTTACCCGCAATATCAGAACCGTCTAAAAAATTGTGGATCCTTAATGGTAGACTTTTGCCTATTTCTGATTCCTGCTATTACAAATTCCTGTACAGGTTCTCTATTCCACTGAGAAGGTTATGTTCCACAAGAGAAGCTGGTGAAAGACAAGGTGATTGTAGTTGGTCATCCTCAAACTCTAATACAAAAATGGATGAACCTTTTCCTGGGTTCAAGGTTCATAAATTAAGCAAACATGCAAATATACTGCGGAGAGTGTTTTCTCAGTTTGTTGGTGAGATAATTGAGGCTATGGTTGGATATGTTGGCCTTCCAGAAATTATGTCTAAGCTTCTTTTGGACAATGCTAATCAGGAGTTTGGTGATTTTAAGTACACCATCATGAGGATGTTAGGGACTTATGGCTATGAGAGAAATATACTGGTATTATTTTGAACTTGCACCATAGACATTCTTTTAAGTTAATTCTTTAATATAATTGTATTCCTACTGCTAAAGTGTGGATTTCCTACTTAAATACAAATGTTTTATTGCACATAAACATGCATGCATGAGATGGAAGGATCCTGGACATCGTTACGGAAGCAGTAGGCGAATTTGAGGTAGTTGAAAAAAGTTTTTTGCAATCTGGATGTACAATATATATCCGTGCAACTATGATTATGAATAGATTTAACAGTTTCACATAGAAACAAGGTAATAAAATGGAAGTCACTAGTTTTGCAAAATATGGTTTTCAACTTTTATGTCTTCTCATGACTCTACTTGATTATCCTTTATTTATTATAGCCACATTAATGCTTTAGCTTTTCAGGAATTCATTCAGTTCCATAGTTTGTCTAGGCCTGCCATGTAATCTTCTTTTGTTCTTTCAAAGATCAAATTGAGTTTGAAATCCTGTCTTCTGTTGGTCTATTTAGCTAATGTGGATACTAACATCAAAAGTGCATAGCTAAGAGTCTGCAGCATACCTGTAACCTCTCTATTTCTGATGTTCTTTGATGCTACCATTTGATATTGAGTTATCAACTATGGTTAATGTTCTTCTTGTTTTTTTAGTGATTTATTATTTCTCCTTGCCAGACTACTGCAAAAAGTTTAATCGAGGACGACACATTTTATGCGATGAGCTTGCTCAAGAAAGGGGCTTCTCATGCTTATGCTCCGCAGGATTTTTTATGCTGCATATGTGGATCCCCTCTATCCAAGGAGTCATCTACCTCTGGTATTCGTGTTTTCAGCTGTGGTCATTCAACCCATTTGTACTGTGAATCTGGTGAAACTGAATCAGCCGGTAAAGTTCTGAATGTTGGTTGCCCGATTTGTCAACCTAAAAAGAATTCAACTGCTAAGAATAGAGCATTCCTTGTGGAGAATGGATTATTCAAGAACTACAGAACAGAATCTCAAACAATTCGAGTAGCTGCTGGTGTTCAACATATTCTTGAACCTGAGATCCTGGAGAAGTCTTATGGGTTTCAGCAAATGTCTAGGGTACTCATATCTTACTTATATCACGCTTAAGTTCCAATCACTGCTTAAACTGATTCCTTTCAAGCTCAATATCTCCCATGCTTATGCACTCATCACTTGTCTGCAGTTTGAGATCTTATCGAGTCTTCATAAAGACTCGAGCAACTTCCAAACTGATAGCCTACCCCAGCTGAGGCTATCGCCTCCTGCCATTTATCATGAAAAAGTTCGAAAAGGTGCTTCTAGGATTGAAGAGTCTAGTAGTAGCCCTGTGAAGGAGGATAAACCAAAGAAACGTTGGCAAGCTAGAGATCCTAAATCAAAGCAGTCCATAAACTATTTCCCTCTGAAGTAGAGCATTTTTGGTATGCATCTCCATTGTTGTACTGCTGCAGTCTATGAAAAGTTTGATTTATTTATATGATTCTCACATTGACATTTTATGCTGTTTCACTGCAGGTGTAGAAAAAACAATAAATTACAATTATGAACGTAGGTCAATACAGCACCCAAGAGCTTGTAAATTCTTCACCTCCCCAATTTTGTAAATTATGTCCATTGATATTAATAAATTGGCTATGCATGTGTTACCAGTGACCCTGTCAATTTTCAAGCAATTTATACTGAGGAACAAGGCTCGCATATGTTAGGACCTCTCAGTTAATACACATGAGTTTAGCTCTTAAAACAGAACATCTTGTTTCGCGTATTGTTGGTCTGCACCTTGGTAGCTGGGATCAGACTCGGTACATGAATGATGAAAATCAGATAGCACTCGATTGCTAGCTCACATTGTACTACTCTTTTATATGTATAATTTTGTAAAGACATCCGCCTATTCTAAAGCAAATATAAAGTATGCAATGATGCATTTGTCTCCTGTAGTTTTTTTTCTTTAACTTCATGTATCAACTGGGTAGCTAGTTGGAAGAGTTTGAAAAAGTGAAACAGGTTTCCCTCGGCTGCATTTTGTATTATGAATATGTATCCAGTAGAGTTCTTAAATTTTAGATTCTAGCATTCACCTTCTTTTGGAACTTCAATTTGTTGCTTCTAGCTTCTAATTCTGATCAAGATATTTGATATGAGCTTTTAATTATAACTTCTTGTTAGAAAGCTAACAAATAGTAGAAGCTTGATTTTAAAATCATGAACTTGACAGATATACAAAATATGTCCCTTAACAAGGTCCAATCTGTTTTTAGGGCGTTTGAGTTATTTAGATTTTTAGAAAGTAAATTTTATAAAAGTCAACTTTTTATATGCAAAAAGTGAGTTTAGTATTTGTGTATTTGAAAATAGTGTGGTAATTTGGAAGGAAATTTTTATATTTTAATGCATTTGAATTTAGTATAGAACAAAAATTTAGAGTGATGTCCAGAAATGGAGTGATTTTAGCGAATTTAGAGCGTATTTTAATCACATAAAAATGAATTTAGTAGAAGTTATTTGTAGAAATTAAGTTTGACGAAAGTGAAGTAAATTTTGATAAAAGTAAAGTAAAATGTAGAAGTGAAATCAGAGATTGAAGTGATAATTAAATTATATAAATATGAAATTCAAAATTTAGAGGAAGTAAGTATAATTCTGTGCTAATTTAAGTAGAGTCAGAGAAGGGAACTCGAAAAAAGACGTTACATGTGTACGGATAGGTACCTTCTTTTGACAGACTAGGGGGATATTTGTTTGGAAGAATTTATTGAAAAGAAGTTTTTTGAAAAAAATATTTAAAACTTTTTAAAAAATAAATTTTATTTTTTTATTTTAAAAATTAATAAAAATAAATAAAATTTTATGATTATAGAATTTTTTTGTAATTTTTAAATTTTAAAAATAATTTTATAAAATATTTTAAGAGCTTTATTATGAAATATAATAGTGGAGCATATTGAAAACATAAAGATGTCAAAATTCTTGAATCATGGTGCAAAAGCTATATCCAGATAAACTAAAAACTTTGATTGTGTGTCATGAATACATATAAGACATCTCCTAAGGGATGGCTTCAAATTGTAATATACTATAAGAACAATTACAGAATCTTTTTTTCTTTTTGCTAATTAGTCAGGAAATATTATCAGCAGATAACTTCATCGAGATCCACTTTGTTCTTTGGCGTCACAAGAACTTGGCAAAAACGGCTACCATGCAAACCTCACAACACAGGAAACGCTAAAACACATGCCGTGCCAATACATTACTGTTATATACTTCAATCGTAGTATTAGGATCACATACTTACCATATTACTGCTTGGAAAGAAATTGCAGCTTCTATTCAATTAATAGAGACAACAAAAGATGCTCACTGTCTCGATTTCTTTTGGTGCCATATCAAGTGCTCCAAAGGACTATGATAAAGAAAAATTACAGATAACTTTTTACAGCAAGAAAGACATACAAGTAGAGGAGTTGAGAAACAAAGATAAGTTGTGAGTAGCTAGGCAAAAATGTAGATGGGTAATAAAATAACAGTCATCATCTACAAGAAACTATCAATCAGTATGATTAAAAGATTTAAACACAAGAAAAAGGTGAAATTTTTTTTGAATATTAACGCTGGTCTTTGCAAATCAAGCTCAAAGCATTACATCCTTTAAGAATTAAATTTACAAAAAATAAGATGCAGAGGACAGAGAAGTAGAATCTATTAAATATCATTTAGGTTCCCAAATGAGTTAGATGAGTTTCTCTTACCTCCACGGGATCAGTTTCACCCTCCAGCTCTACTATGACTGGTGTATTCATGCTGTGAAAACCAAATTATGTTATTAGGATAATGTTTAAATTTAGAATCTCACAGAAACTTAATCACAATTGGAGTTTTGAAGCATACCTAATATACAAGGCTCGAATTTCTAGTATCCTTGCCCGCTCATACTTGATCATGTATTTTGAAGTTTTTCGTGGACGCTCAATTGGTGGTTGCTCCTCCTTTGCTTCTCCATCCTCATAAGCGTCAGGTACATCTTCGTTGTTATTTCCAGCGTCCTCTTCCTCTATTCTTTCCTATATAATGCCAAACAACAGCTTCAGAATTAATGATTACTTGATTATTTCAAGATTTAAGATAGTTTCCCAACTCCACACATGGTACTACTTCAATCTCAAGTTATGGTGGCTCATCTTCATACCTGCAACAAATGCGTTAAAGTAAATATCTTTCACAAATTCTAATTGTACTTCAATCAAATGATACTAATTGCAGCATTTAGTTAGTAAACATCACTCAAGAAGATATTGTGGAAGACATCACTAAACCAAGCAGTCGACATCATTAGACTTGAAGTACTTACACAGTATGATTACAGTTATACAAGAGCATATACAGAATTATCATTAGAGAAAACACTATCGCTAAAACAAGTGACCTAGGAACTACTGCACAAAATTTTTAATAAAGCATTTAATATCAACTCAATTTGCTAAAGAAGAGCAACAGATTAACAAAGTGTGTCAAGTTCTTGTAATGCTTGTCATGATATTTATCTGTCAACTAATGATGTGTGTTCCTCTAATATGTGCTGCCATAGATCAGTTTGACCAATAGGATTCGATCTGATGATTAGGGACACTAAGGTTTGAGAAACCTAGGATTGAAATGTGTGGCTATAGGCACATGTATCAGAAGTAAAATGAAGCAAAAGTGCTCCTTGAAATGATCGGATACTTAGCTTATGCAACCGGTTGTTCCTTGAACATTATGTTAAGACAAAGTTTTAGATGTCATACTCATTCTATATCGTGTTCGCAGCATGAAGTTTTTGATTATTAATAGGCACAATATGTCGATGCGGAATGCTACATCCTTTTAATAAACTGCTTTTCTTTTCAACCTCAGTAAGATTATAACTGTATATTTCAGGTAATTACAATTGAAAGGGAGAGGTATGTTGTTGGTGAAGCTTTATTTCAACCATTTGTTTTTGGTTTAGAGGAATATGGGATTGTAGAATAGCTAGTTCGATGTATTTAAAGCTTTTCATTGGAGAACCATAGAGAGCTCCTTGAGAATACAGTTCTTTGTGGTGGAACGACATCTATGATAGGTTCGTTATCCACGATTTTTAGCTTTTGAATATTTTTGCTGCACATAATTTGATGAATGCTGCTTCCTGGTGGTTTAGCACCTATACATGAGCAGTTCTCTTGCTTTCATCTGTGGCTTCTATAAACAGATTCAACATTTTACCTTCATATTGCATCCATTTTCTTCATTCTCAGAATCTACTTTAAACATTTGCATGTGACTTCTTGGTCTATTTGCTCACAATCTAACCAGATTTCTTGATGCCGTGTTGCTTTCGCAAGTGTACGAGTCGCACAAGTAATATAATAATGAGAAAAATATCGTTCCCACGAGGATTGATTAACTTATTAAGTACCGAAAATAACTAATTCTAGGATTATTTGAACAATCGATCTAAAAGAGTTAATGCTAAAACTAGAAAAAACAAAACAAGCTAAAACTAACACTCGTAAGATTTCAATAACTTAAGCGCTAGGGTATTTGATTTCACCGTAACTAATCCAGTTCAACTTTATATTCGTGCTATCGAAGTTTATAATCTTTATTGACAGTTGGAAAACCATAATTTCTTTGATATACTTTCTCAAGCTATACCAAAAATACTTTCATGCAATAACTCACTATATCTCTATGTGAATTAACATACAAGAAAGCTCATTAAGTTCTATGGCATCCTATATTAACTGTATGAACCATAAGAGTACATCTCTTTCTCTTATGCAATTCACGGCATTCATCACAAAGACTAATTCATACATCACATCTCTGTCTCAATACGAATCTCAAATCGATTGAATATTGGCCAGATACTCAAAAGCATTAAGCACGGTAATGAATACTCAATAAACAATTATAAAACTTCGAATAGCATAAAATTAAGAATTAAATCATCATAGTTAGGCTACATCATAGCCCCAGTAAGGAGAAATTTAGCTCATAGTTTTCAGATCTAACAAAAGAAAGAGAAACATGAGAGATAGAACAAAAGAACCCTGAACAAAGAGTGGTGACGAGCGAACTGCCGTCTCTTTTTTTTGCTCCGTGCTTCCGTCCTTTTTTTTCCCCCGTTCCAGCAGCAAGAACCCCAGAAAATAAACCCTAGATTAGCCGCCACTTCCTGCTATCTCTCCTCCTTTTTGGAAATCTGAAAATTGTGTATTTAAAATCATAGGGTTTTTTTTTTCATAATTAGGTTGGTACAGTCCAAGCTAATCTGAACTCTCTGTCCACCCGCACCGTTTTGGAGTCTATTTGGCTTCAGAAAAATAAATTAAAATATTTAAATTAAGATCAATGCCTTATGTTTTCAACCATATATCACACATATCATTTAAAAAATGGGAAGGCCATCAAGTGTACTCGTTTCAGAAACTGCGCACATGTTTTGGGTCTGCATCGTATCTCAACTTTTTCTGTGAATACATATCAAATGGTTGCCCATAAAATTCTGAAATAATTCATGGACCAATTTGAATGTCTTGGCTTTTAATCCGAGATGGCTGTTCACAAAATCTCCACAGAAAAGTCAAATTTTCATAAAAAACTTTCAGACTGCACGAAATTGCTGAAAATTAAGAAAAACAAAGAATTAAGTTTCTTTTTTATTAGTTTTTCTATATAAAAATAAGCATATACTATGCAAGAGTGCATGATATTATGTACATATTTGAGCACATCAAATACCCCCACACTTAGATTTTTCCTCGCCCTCAAGCAATAAAATAAATATTAATATTCATGTAGCTTGGTTGGATTTCAGAACACCATTATATTCAGATCTGTCATTTAATGCATAACTCATGAAAAATTTTCAAAGCACAACCAATTATATTTTCTCGATCACACACACACTTGTTCAGATGAAAGCGAATAATTTAAGACAAGAAAGCAAAACTCATGAATATAAGTACTTAGATGGTCAACAAGCTCAAATGCCTATTTTGATCTCTTCGACTCTTATAATCTCAGTATTGAAGTTTAGATCGAGCAAGTCAAACTAACTAGTATCTGAATTTCCCTTTCGTGTCCAGGATTTAGTCAGGTATATCATTATTATTATTATTATTTTATTTTATTTTTCACAGTCGATAGCTTTCACATTATCACGAAGGTAGCCCTCTTCCTTAGTAAATTATCTCCTATATATTTATGGTACGTAGGGCCAAATTACTCAAAGCTAGCTTTCACACTTTCGTGTAGGTAGCTCTTTTCAACTGGATAAGCCTGACTAGTGCAATGTCTTTTACGGAGACACTAGTTAGGAATAGAGTTCTAGTATATAGTCAATGCTCGATATAACTTCTCAATCCAACATTACATAACTTCAGATCTCAAAATGACAACAAGAGCAAATTAATTCTCTAAGCTACTCATGATCACAAGTTCTAGCTAACAAATACCACATTCATCACTAGTAACATAAGAATTAACTTCAACAGCTATGCGTTTAGTCCATCTCCAAGAATTAAGATTCAAGACAAAAAATTTTCATAATAAGTGATGTACTACAACCAACCAAGCAACAACAACATAAGCATTACAAACATTTCTCTACCCCCACACTTAGAACTAATATTGTATTCAATGCGTATACCAAAAAAAATAAGCGAATAGGAGAGGTTAGAAAGCGTCCTTGATTTTTGTGCTTGCTCATTCAATATTCCTTATGCTTATGTCCACTTGTCATGTTTCTCCCTATCATTTGAAATTTATTGAAATTAAATACAGATCAAAACAGAAAACTAATTAAAAATTCAAAATAAATGAAAACTAAATGATAAAAAAAAACTTGGGTTGCCTCCCAATAAGCGCTTTATTATAGTCTATAGCTTGACTTCTTTCCATTTATGCCGGTTCAAGGAGGATGACAATCTTGTTGTTGTCAAAACTAGCAAAATATGGTTTCAATCGTTGCTCATTAACTTTGAATGTACCTTTCTTCTCATCAGTAATCTCGACTGCTCCATAAGGGAAAATTCTTACCACAATGAATGGACCCGACCATTTTGATTTAAGCTTTCCAGGGAATAGACGTAACCGCAAGTTGTATAGTAGAACTTGCTGTCCAGGGGTGAACTCCTTTCTTAATATGTTTTTGTCATGCCAGGTCTTGATTTTTTCCTTATAAATTCTAGCGTTTTCATAAGCTTCGTGTCGAAATTCGTCCATTTCATTTAGCTGCAATAGTCTTTTCTCTCCTGCTGCTTGCATGTCAAAATTCAATTTCTTAACTGCCCAATATGCTCGATGCTCCAGTTCCATAGGTAGATGGCAAGCTTTCCCAAACACTAGGCGATACGGAGACATTCCAATTTGAGTTTTGAATGCTGTACGGTAAGCCCATAATGCATCGTCTAATTTCTTTGACCAATCTTTCCTTGAAGTATTCACTGTTTTCTCAAGTATGCGCTTCAATTCTCAGTTTGAAACTTCAACTTGACCTTTGGTTTGAGGATGATAGGCAGTGGCTACTCGATGTGTGACACCATATTTCCTTAGTAAAGATTCAAATTGACGATTAGAAAAATATGTACCTTGATCGCTAATGATTGCTTTTGGAGTGCCATACCGACAAAAGATATATTTTCGCAGAAAGTTTACCACAACCTTACTGTCATTTGTAGATAATGCCACAACCTCTACCCACTTGGAGACATAGTCAACAGTAACTAAGATGTATTTATTCGAAAATGAAGAAGAAAATGGTCCCATGAAGTCTATTCCCCATACATCAAACAATTCAACTTCAAGAATATTATTCAGTGGCATCTCATTCTTTCTTGAAATATTTTCCGTTCTTTAGTATGATCACAAGTAGCAACAAATGTATGTGCATCTCGAAATAATGAAGGCCAGTAAAAACCTGATTGTAGTATCTTTCGCTGTTTTTGTTCCACCAAAGTGACCTCCATATCCCGATGAATGACAATGTTGCAGGATGCTTTCCATCTCCTTTTCTGGTACACATCTTCTTATGGTCTGATCTGAACATCGTTTGTATAGGATTGGATCTTCCCAAATGTAGTGCTTAACATCAGCAAAAAATTTTTTCTTTTGTTGGTAAGATAGATCTGAAGGAATTATGCTACTGGCCAAGTAATTCACGAAATTTGCATACCATGAAACATCGGTACTTCGAAGAGAAAATAACTGTTCATCAGGGAATGCTTCATTAATAACAATGGTAGCCTCTTGACCTTATTCTTCTTATTCTATCCGAGATAAGTGATTCGCCACTTGATTTTCGGAACCCTTTCTGTCTCGGGTTTCCAAATCAAATTCTTGCAGCAGAAGTACCCATCGAATGAGCCTTGGTTTAGCATCTTTTTTTTTTTAGCAAATACTTGAGAGCTGAGTGGTCAATGTAGACTATCACTTTGGAGCAAACAAAATATGATCGAAATTTTTCAAAAGCGAACACAACAGCTAAAAGCTCCTTCTCTGTAGTTGTATAATTCATTTGGGCATATGTCAAGGTTCGGCTTGCATAATAGATGACATAAAATACTTTATTCTTTTGCTGCCCCAACACTGCTCCAACAGCATAGTCACTAGCATCGCATATGATTTCAAATGGCAAATCCCGAACCGGTGCTACAATGATAGGGGCTGAAACTAGCTTCTGTTTTGGAGTGTTAAAAGGTTGGAAGCACTCTTCAGAAAATTTAAATGGCATGTCCTTGAGTAGGAGGTTGCATAAGGGCTTCGTTATCTTTGAAAAATCTTTGATGAATCGGCGATAGAAACCGACATGCTCCAGAAAGTTTCTCACTGCCCTCACTGAAGTTGGTGGCGGTAAGTTTGCAATGACTTCTACCTTTGCCCGATCAACTTCTATTCCCTTGGATGAAATGCGATGTCCTAAAACAATACCTTCAATCACCATAAAGTGGCATTTCTCCCAATTCAAGACTAAATTAATTTCCTCACATCGTTGCAAAACTGAAGCCAAATTTTTTAGACAATTATCAAAAGAAGATCCAAACACCGAGAAATCATCCATGAAAATCTCAATGAATCTTTCAACTATATCAGAAAAAATTGCCATCATACATCTTTGGAAAGTGGCCGGTGCATTGCATAGGCCAAATGGCATCCTTCGAAATGCAAAAGTTTCGTACGAACATGTAAATGTGGTCTTTTCTTGATCTTTCGGTGCTATTGGAATTTGATTATAACCGGAATACCCATCCAAAAAATAATAATGTGAATGGCCAGCAAGTCTCTCCAACATTTGATCAATGAAAGATAATGGAAAGTGATCTTTCCGAGTAGCATCATTCAACTTGCGATAATCAATGCATACCCGCAATCCTGTGACAGTTTTTGTCGGAATGAGCTCATTGTTATCGTTCTTTACTACTGTTATTCCTCCCTTTTTTTGTACCACTTGCACAGGACTCACCCATGAGCTATCAGAGATCGGATAAATGATTCCTGCATCAAGTAATTTTAGAACTTCTGCTCTCACCACCTCCTTCATGCTTGGATTCAAACGTCTTTGATTTTCAACTGCAGGCTTGTAGTTTTCTTCCATTAGGATCTTATGCATGCAAACTAAAGGACTTAAGCCCTTGACATCAGCAATGGACCATCCCAATGCAGCCTTATAATCTCTCAAAATCCGAAGCAACTTTTCCTCCTCTAAGTCATTCAAAAAAGCCGAAATAATAACAGGAAGTGATGAACTTTCTCCTAGGTATGCATACCTTAGATGTGCAGGCAATGGCTTAAGCTCAAAAACTGGAGGCTTTTCAATGGATGGAGCTGTCCTAAGAGAGCTTTCCCCAAGGTCTTCAAACTTCAATCGTCCTCCAATAGGCGGTGAAGCTTACAAGTAATGAGCATATGACTCAATCTCTTTACTTTCGGTCTTAGAAGATTCACCTTGGATAATACAAACTGCTAAAGGGTCGATTAGATGGTCTACCTTGACTGCATCAGCCACCATTCAGTCAAATATGTCAATTCGCAAATAGTCGTCACTATTGGATGGACACTTCATAGCTTCAAATACATTGAACGTGACTTGCTCATCTTGTACTCGCAATATTAATTTCCCTTGCTGCACATCAATCAATGTTCTTCCAGTGGCTAAGAATGATCGACCAAAAATAATTAGTATGTCTTTATCTTCTTCCATATCTAGTACAATAAAATCAGCAGTGAATATGAATTTATCCACTTCCACTAGCACATCCTCAAGTATTCCTCTTGGATGCTTAATAGATCGATCCGTTAGTTGAAGAGAAACTGTGGTTGCCTTTACTTCTCCCAATCCTAATTTTCTGTAAATAGAGAATGGCATTAAATTAATGCTTGCACCTAAATCACATAAAGCTTTTTCAAAATGAGAGTTTCTAATAGTGCAAAGTATAGTAAAACACCCTGAATCTTTTAACTATGGTGGCAACTTATTTTGCAAGATAGCACTACACTTCTCGGTTAGCGTCACCGTTTCATAGTCTTCTAGTTTTCATTTGTTGGACAAAATCTCTTTCATGAACTTTACATAGCTCGGCATTTGCTCCAACGCATCTGCAAAAGGAATGTTAATATGCAACTTTTTAAACACATCGAGAAATTTAGAGAATTGCTTATCCAATTTGGTCTTTCAAAGGCTGGAATCAGTGGCGCATAAGACTTGGTTGGTGCTGCTATTTAGGGCTGGTTAATGTCCGAGCTTTCTTCTTTAGTTGATTCGGCGGCATTCTCCAGTGTTTGCTTGTTGTACTGTTCTATTCC
The DNA here is from genome assembly GCA_019914995.1 of Acanthochlamys bracteata. NCBI lineage: Eukaryota > Viridiplantae > Streptophyta > Magnoliopsida > Pandanales > Velloziaceae > Acanthochlamys > Acanthochlamys bracteata. The sequence goes on from CM034128.1 coordinate 8,365,200, forward strand.
AGAGGGTAATTTAGATGAAAACATCTTGGATTGCTCCCTTAACTCATTGCTGTTAACTGTTGGCGTTTTGAGAACCTTCCCACTTCGAAGTGCAATTGCATTCACTTGCTCCTTAGAATTTACCTCAGTGTTGCTTGGCAAAGAGCTTTGTGTCTTCTAGATAACAAGCTTGCCAGTTGACCCATTTGAACCTCAAGGCTTCGAATAGAGGCAGCTTGATTTTGCAAAGTTGATTCTGTTTTGGCCATGAATTGAGCAAGGGCATCTTTAAGTGGTGTTTTAGTTACTGGTTGCTGCTAAAATCCAGAGGGGTTTCTATTTGTGTTTTGATGATTTTTCTATGAAAAATTTGGATGATCTCGCCAACCTGGGTTGTATGTGTTGGAGTACGGATTGTTCGGTTGCCAGTTAACATTAGACACCCATTGCACTTGTTCTGCAGGAGATGATGAGAATGAGCTTCCAACTTGACAATCAACACTAGCATGACTTCCCCCACATAGTTCACAAACTTGACTAGGCGCTTGAATTGCTTTACCGGTTAAGCTTCCGAGCTATTTGGACAGCACCTTCATTTGTGCAGTCAATTCAGCAACACCATCAACTTGGTGTACTCCTGCTGCCCGTTTTGTCATTCAACGTTCTGAAGGCCATTGGTAGTTATTTGCCGCCATTTCCTCCAGCAACTCATAGGGTTCGTCTTGCGTTTTACTCATCAGCGCTCCATCCGCTGCAGCATCAACAATTGTCCTAGTCGTACAACTCAACCCATTATAGAATGTTTGGACTTGTAGCCACTTTGGCAAACCGTGGTGAGGGCACTTCCTTAGCAGGTTTTTATATCTTTCCCACGCCTCATACAAAGACTCCATATCAAATTAAGTAAAGGTAGTGATGTCGTTCCTCATCTTCGCCGTCTTTGCAGGAGGGAAGAATTTGGCTAAAAATTTCTATGCTAATTCCTCCCAAGTTGTAATAGTGTTGGGAGGAAGTGAATTCAATCATTCTTTTGCTTTGTCCCTTAATGAAAATGGGAAGAGTCTCAACCTTATAGCATCATCGGACACACCATTATGCTTGAAAGTGTCACAAATCTCAAGAAAGTTAGCAATGTGAGTGTTTGGGTCATCATTTGGCGAGCCGTTGAATTGGACAGAAGTTTGGATCATTTGGATGATTGCGGGCTTGATCTCGAAGTTGTTCGCTTGAATTGCCGGACGTCTAATACTTGACGGGGCACTATTGATAGTAGACATGGCATAATCCCTCAAAGCTCTTCCGTTTTCAACTTCTTCCACATTTTCTGCCATGGTAGTTTGCCCTTCGTTGAGAGCTTCTTTGTTTTTCTTGATAAGCCTCCTAACTATACGTTAAATTTCAGGATCAAAGGGCTCAAAAGAAACGCTTCTCGAACTTCGCATACACTATGCAAACAATCTCAAAGAAGGTAAAGAAATAAAAGTTCAAACTAAAACTAGAATTAATCGGAATCGATATTAACAAAAATTAAAACAATCCTCGGCAACGGCGCCAAAAACTTATTGCTTTCGCAAGTGTACGAGTCGCACAAGTAATACAATGATGAGAAAAGTATCGTTCCCACGAGAATTGATTAACTTATTAAGTACCGAAAATAACTAATTCCAGGATTATTTGAACAATCGATCTAAAAGAGTTAATGCTAAAATTAGAAAAAACAAAACAAGCTAAAACTAACACTCGTAAGATTTCAATAACTTAAGCGCTAGGGCATTTGATTTCACCGTAACTAATCCAGTTCAACTCTATATTCGTGCTATTGAAGTTTATAATCTTTATTGACAATTGGAAAACCCTAATTTTTTTGATATACTTTCTCAAGCTATACCAAAAATACTTTCATGCAATAACTCACTATATCTATATGTGAATTAACATACAAAAAAGCTCATTAAGTTCTATGGCATCCTATGTTAACTGTATGAACCATAAGAGTACATCTCTTTCTCTTATGCAATTCACGGCATTCATCACAAAGACTAATTCATACATCACATCTCTGTCTCAATACGAATCTCAAATCGATTGAATATTGGCCAGATACTCAAAAGCATTAAGCACGGTAATGAATACTCAATAAACAATTATAAAACTTCGAATAGCATAAAATTAAGAATTAAATCATCATAGTTAGGCTACATCATAGCCCCAGTAAGGAGAAATTTAGCTCATAGTTTTCAGATCTAACAAAAGAAAGAGAAACATGAGAGATAGAACAAAAGAACCCTGAACAAAGAGTGGTGACGAGCGAACTGTCGTATCTTTTTTTTGCTCGGTGCTTCCGTCCTTCTTACTCCCCGTTCCAGCAGCAAGAACCCCAGAAAATAAACCCTAGATGAGCCGCCACTTCTTGCTATCTCTCCTCCTCTTTGGAAACCCGAAAATTGTGTATTTAAAACCATAGGATTTTTCTTTCCATAATTAGGTTGGTGCAGTCCAAGCTAATTTGAACTCTCTGTCCATCCGTTTTGTCTGCACCGTTTTGGGATCTATTTGGCTTCAGAAAAATAAATTAAAATATTTAAAATTAAGATCAATGCCTTATGTTTCTAACCATATATAACACATATTATTAAAAAAATCGGGAAGGCCATCAAATGTACTCGTTTCAGAAACTGCGCATATGTTTTAGGTCTGTATCGTATCTCAACTTCTTCTATGAATACATATAAAATGGTTGCCCATAAAATTCTGAAATAATTCATGGACCAATTTGAATGTCTTGACTTTTAATTCCAGATGGCCGTTCACAAAATCTCCACAGAAAGTCAAATGTTCATAAAAAACTCTTAGACTGCATGAAATTGCTGAAAATTAAGAAAAATAAGGAATTAAGGTTCTTTTTTATTAGTTTCTCTATATAAAAATAAGTATATACTATGCAAGAGTGCATGATATTATGTACATATTTGAGCACATCATGCCGTATCTTGAACTTGGCTCCAACCTTGACATGTTTTACAACGACTAGATGATACTGTTTTTGTTTTACATAGTATACCAATAATCTTATTTATTGGCCCCTTATAATAACTGATTGTACATATCGTACACCTATTGGATTAAGGCCTGTTGGTTGTTGAAGAATCTTGATTTCCTGGACCTGGTCCCTGTTCTAAGACTAGGATTTGTATATCCTACTTTCAGCATTTAATTTAACTTATTGTTCATTGTGTAGGTTTTGAAGAGCGTATTGAGAAAGAAGCTAACCTCTGTTCTTCATCAATACGCCCTTCTCTTGTAAAGGTATGACATATCATAAGTTTTTCACTGCTAATGCTACATGATAGATGCTGGGGTGACGTTTGAGCTTTTCTATTCATCCAGTCTCCGGAATACATACCCGAGGACTTGCCAAAGAACTCAGCTTGGATGGGTGTGTCCATACTGGCCAAAAGTTGTGTTCTCCTAGAATCAACACATTACTAAGGCTAATTACGATGAATCAGGTCCAGCTATTGTACATAGAAAATGTTTTTGAAGTTAAGAGGCAAGTTTTGATGGCCATGATATTTATTATTATTAACGTCATCTATCACTAGACGGGTTGAAGTTCTGCTTGCATCTTATTATGTATATCTAAAAGCAAGAGATAGCTTGTCAATTATCCTGGCTGTTTGAAAAAATGTACACAAGCTTTGCGGTTTGCTGCTGGGATCCTATGCCGTTGCTGTTGTAATGATCTTTACATGTTCTTTCTAGGTCCTGGACAAAGCTCTCAGCCTAGTAAGCTAGTACCTTGTGGGTGAAAAGTAGTAACCTGGAATGTACTTTGTACTACCATCTCGCATTTGCATGAACCTTTAGCTTGGGATTTGTAAGACAATTAGGTTTTGTTTGGGTTTACTTACGACAAATTTTTTTTATTATTAAAGCAGCTTATTAATATTAGCTTATTAAATGCTTTAGTAATAAGCATTTTGGTGCGATAAAGCACGACGTCATCTTAACTCAAATGTCTATCAACAGTGACAATTGCTATTCACTATGCTGTTGTTGGTCATCTAATATCAACATCAAGAATGCACCTATTAATTTGGCTTTGATTTAAATGAAGCATAGTCCTTTAGCATGTTCATCATTCAATATAAAGCTTCTTACACTTTCATGAGAAAAATATCTTTAAAAATTGAATCGCCTAAACTGCAAGGTGGTACCAAGGATGTAACTCTGATGTTCATTTTTCTGCTTTTGCTGTGCAATTAGAGGGCGGTTCTTGAACCTGCATTACAAGGGCGTGACATGATTGGTCGGGCTAAAACAGGGATGGGAAAAACTGGAGAATTTGGAATTCCTATAATGGATAAGATTTTGTGATTTCAAGCTAAAGACAGGTTTGTTGTTACTATTGATATGTGAATTGTTCTGTGGCCATTGCTGCAAATTCAGTTTACATTCTAGCTGACTTTAATACATTTACAGCCGCGGCAGGTACCTGTTGGCCATTGTCTTGACACCTACTCGAGAACTTGCTCGGCAAGTGGAGAAGGAGTTTAGAGAGTCTACTCCATTGGGCACGATATGTGTATATGGGGTGCTGCTATTCAGCAGCAAATGTGTACACTTGATTATGGAGTTGATGTGGTGGTTGGTATTGGACTGTATTATTGAGCTATATGTGAGACAATTCCATTATATGTACTCTATAAATATCTGTACGTGTAAACTCTAGTTATTATTATTCATCATATTCAATTCTATTATTATTTTTCTTCATCAATTGTTTCATGGTATCGAGCCAAGTTGAATTTTGAAATTTTTTTTTCTCTACACATAATTGATTCTTTTCTTTTCAATTTTTCATCTTCATAAAACAAAAGAAAAAAAAAAATTTTTCAAACCCTAGCGCCGCCGCCGGATTCGTCGTCGCTGCCGCCTACAACCGACGTCTTCTCGGTAGTTGCCGCTATCGTCGCGTCTTCGTTTCGCCGCATTGCGCCGCTATCGTAGTTTCATTATCCCCCGCCACCGCCCGCTCGCTGCCTGCATCGGGCCATCGGGCCAGCCCGCCGCGATCTCTACGCCGCCCCCGTTTCTGACAACAAAATATATATATATATTAGTGATGCCTTCATCTGAGTTCTTTCGGGACTTTCTACTGACATCCACGGATTTTTCTTTGAGTACTGCTGATGATTGGGCGGAATGGGCTGCTTCAGTTAGAACTATTCTTCGTGGACGTCGTCTTCTTGGTCATCTTGATGGCTCTATTCAGCGTCCTCTCTCACCACCAGACGATGCATCTATTGAGGTAAAAAATAACATTCGTATTGCGCAGGACATTTGGGATGATCATGATGAACGAATTCTTGCATTTATCATTGCATCTGTTGATCGATCTCTTCGACCACACCTTGAAAACATCCCCACTGCTGCATTATTATGGGAGACTTTGACTACTCAGTTTGTTCAATCAAGTGGTGCTAGAGGGTATCAATTCTCACCGAGGCTTGGGCCGCCAGACAGGGTGATCGCACTATCCATGAGTTCACTACATTGATGCGAGGTTACTGGCGCGAGCTCTTGAAGGTCATGGCTGTGCTTGCCATGAACGTCGTATCTGTCGTGAACGACGTCAACTTTACCAGTTTCTTATGACTTTGCGTCCAGAATTTCAAACAGTGAGTGGTCGTAATCATACAAAATAACACCAGTCTAGATGCTGCCATTTCTAAGCTCATTGCCAAGGAGACTCGCTTACGGTCTCTTTCGATGATGGTACCCACCTTGACTCCTGGTTCAACTACAGTATTTGCTGCATCTTCACGCCCTTCATCTTCCACTTCGGGAGACACTAGTGCTCATTCTCGCAGCAATTTTTTCCATTCTCGTCAGCAATCATTCTGTACTCATTGCAAGAAACTGCTCGCTCTCTCTTGCTCTCCTCTTCAGTTCCTCAAATCTTTTGGGCAGAAGCTATTCTTACTTCTATTAATTTTATCAATATTACCCCTTCATCTGCTTTGTCTGGCAAGACACCTCATGAGAGTTTATTTTTATCTCCTCCGGACTATAGTATGATCCGCACTTTTGGGTGCACTTGCTTTGTTCTACTTCCTCCGACTGAGCGGACAAAATTGACTGCTCGATCAGTCAAGTGTGTCTTGCTTGGCATTAGTTCGGAACATAAGGGGTATCGATGTTATGATCCCACAGCAAGCCGACTTCGCATTTCTCGTCACGTCACTTTTCTTAAGGACTCCTCTTATTTTTCCTCTTCACTTCCTGATGTTCAATTCCTAACACCATCACATTCTCTTTCATTCAGTTCATCTGACTCTTCTCACATGTTTATAGATCCTACTCCATTACTTTCTCTATTGATACCGCCCCTTCTTCGATGACACAAACGCTGGCTAACGAGGATCCTCCTCATTCTTCTCCAATTTCACAATTATCCAGTTTGTCTACATCTTCACCACCACTTGTTCGTCAGTCACAACGTCCTCATCGTCCTCCTACTCGTTTTACACCAGATTATTCAGGTCCGCTTGATAGGTTTGGTTTTGCCACCCTCACCTCCTACGCTCCATAGTTTCATTCATTTTTTACTGCTATTCATACTACTCGTGAACCTAATTCTTACCAAGAGGCAATTCAGTATCATGAGTGGCGAGAAGCAATGGCAGAGGAGTTTCGTGCATTTCAGCAGACATGTACTTGGGATGTAGTTCCATTACCGGAGAGAGTACAGCTTATCAGTTGCAAATGAGTTTTTAAGGTTAAATATCGACCTGATGGCTCCATTGAGAGGCATAAGGCTCGTCTTGTTGCCAGAGGTTTACTTAGGAGCATGGAATTGATTATGATGAGACATTTGCTCCTATTGCCCAGATGACTACTGTTCGCACTCTATTGGCAGTCGCTGCTATACGTCAGTGGCCTCTTTATCAGATGGATGTGAAGAATGCTTTTCTTCATGGTACATTATCGGAGGTTGTTTATATGCAGCCACCTCTAGGTCTTTCTACTCCTCCGGGTCATGTATGTCGTTTTTGTCGTACTATTTATGGACTCAAACAAGCTCCTAGAGTTTGGTTTGAGTGTTTTCGTCGAGCTATTATAGAGGCCGAATTTCAGCAGAGTTCTTAAGATCACTCATTATTTGTGCGGTCCTCGCCGCAAGGGCGGATACTCCTGTTATTATATGTCGATGATATGATTTTAACAGGAGATGATATTACAGGTATTGCAGCTACGAAAAGCACCTACATCAACAGTTTCAGATGAAGGACATTGGATATCTACGCTATTTTCTTGAATTGGAGATTGCGCAAAGTACTAGAGGAATTCTTATTTCTCAACAAAAATATACTTCTGACATTATTAAATCTGCAGGCTTATCTGATAGTCGGACGGTTGATACCCCTTTAGAGCTTCATGTGAACCTTCGTCCTACAGATGGTGAGCCTCTCACAGATCCTACTCGGTACAGACGGCTTGTCGGTCAGCTTGTCTATCTTTGTATGACTAGGCCAGATATTTCTCATGCAGTAAGTGTGGTCAGTCAATTTGTTTCTGCACCGCGATCAGTACATTATAGTGCTTTACTCAAGATTTTCAGATATCTTCAAAGCACTATTACTCGCTCTTTATTTATGTCTTCCACATCTATTTTGGAGCTTCGAGCTTTTACTGATGCAGATTGGGCTGGTGATCCAACCATTAGACGTTCTACTACAGATTTCTGCTTATTCATTGGTGATTCATTGATTTCGTGGCGCAGTAAGAAATAGAATGTCGTTGCTTGTTCTTCAACAGAAGCCGAGTATCGAGCTATGGCTGCTACCACAAGAGAGATTATTTATGTGCGGAGATTACTTGTTAATATGGGGGTTACTTTTGCAAAAGCTACTCCTCTTTACTGTGACAATCGGAGTGCTATTCAGATTGCAAGCAATTCAGTTTTTCATGAACGAACAAAACATATTGAGATTGACTGTCACTTCGTTCGTGAGCATTTTCTGTCAGGTACTATTTCTTTACCACATGTTGTCTCTACTGATTAACTGGCAGATTTCTTTACAAAATCGCATCCGATACCGTGATTTCAAATATTATTGAACAAACTCATATTGTTTGACCCGTCATGAGTTTGAAGGGGGATATTGGACTGTATTATTAGACTATATGTGAGACAAGCTCATTATATGTACTCTATAAATATCTGTACATGTAAATTCTAGTTATTATTATTCATCATATTTAATTCTATTATTATTTTTCTTCATCAATTGTTTCAGTTGGTACTCCTGGCCATGTAATTGACTTACTGAAGAGAGGAGCCTTGAATTTGTCCCAAGTTCAATTTGTTGTTCTGGATGAAGCAGATCAAATGCTCAATGTCGGGTTTGCAGAAGATGTAGAAGTAATCTTAGAAAAGTTGCCTCCCAAGCGCCAAAGCATGATGTTCTCTACAACTGTGCCTAGTTGGATAAAAAAGCTTACTCAGAGATATCTTAATGAACCACTCACCATCGACCTTGTAAGATACTGTTTATCGTGGTTGATGCAATATTTCATTTTCCTTTATTGGTCTTATTATTTGTTCTGATCTTGTAGAATTTCCTTGTAGTATGTCATGTTGGTACTCACCTTTGCACTATGTCGGAATGTCAATTCCCTGCCAAAACGTAAACGAGAAACTTTGTTTGTTTGTTATAGAGCACCCCTTTCTGTTGCTTTATTAGGCTATCTTTAGATGGCTTCTCCTTCCACTTCTGTGTGTATTCTAAACTGAGTTGCTAACCCTCAAGATTTGAACTCCAGTTGATGACTTCAGAAATGATCGTAGACCATATTTTAGGACTTTAAGGCTTTTGTCAATGAGCTTATAGTTTCATTTCCTACGGTGAACCTTGTCTTCACATATGCACTTTTTCTTTTTATTTTTTATTTTTTTTTTGCTTTGCAATTATGCACAGAATATCTGCTTTCATAAGTTTGATTAATAAATTATAGCTCAAGTCGCTCTGAGCTCTTTAAGCCTCTTAAAGATTTTGCTTCTTTTTTATTTATTGCAACCTTTCTTCTTCAGTCCCTTATTTGCTAAACTAAGATTATCTGGTTCCATCTTTAGGAACATGCTAAGCAGGGGGAAGTGCATTATCTTCACTCAAACCAAACGTGATGCTGATCGATTGGCTTATGTCATATGTTAGATATTTTATAGAGATAGTTTAGAAGTCTCTAGAAAAGCTCTTTCCACCGTTGGATTAAAGTAGTCACCATCATTCATTAGGGAGGTAAGATGCTATAAATAGAGAGTAACATTCCTCGTTTAGAAAAGAAAAATTGTAATCATGCTCTTTTAAACTCTTTAATCATCTTAATAAAACTCTTTTATCCATACTTCTCTATTTTCTTGTGCTTCATTTTTTTAGTATCATTTCGAAATTCTTTAAGCTTACTTAACAATTTAACATACAAGTTATTAAGTGTCGCAGGGGTATTGCTGTAAATTATAATTTCGTGCAGTTTGTATCAGAAGTAAGGTTCCGAGAGTTAGGATATCAAAACAATGCTTTTATACTGATAGTTATGCCGTAGGATGTTGTCGAAACTACTGAGTGCCGTAAGAGCAAGCTCACTGGAAGAATGAGCAACGCGCACACAAAACTCGTAGCAAGTCGAAGGCCACATCCACCACTACTATGGAGCCACATATTACCGAGTTTGAGCAAACTGTTTCAGATATGGATTCTAGCATTAAGAGCTTGGTAAATGGCTTGATATTTAGATATAGAGCGTGCGAAATTACCAAAACAGTAAATACGTCTATTAAAGAGTTTTAGCAACTCATTCAAAACATACCTTAACACCTTCATACAAGATGTCTCTGCTTATGCAATTCCGTATAACATGAAATGCGTGCTATCCACATAGAAGTAAAATAAGTGCCAAGACTAGGCACTGCATAAGTGCAATTTTGTTACCAGTTTGGTTTCTAGCACCTGGATGTAAAAAGTTCCTAAACCATCTACCTATAATGGTGTCCGTAATGTCAATTCAGTTGAGAACTCGTCTTCAGTATGATGTAGTATTTTTAACGCTATGAAGGTATAAGACGAAACCATCAAGATAATTACTGCTCTCTTATCTTACAGATGTAGCTCAATTATGGTGGCGTCACAGATATAGTGACATAGGGAAAGCATTTGCAACGTAAACTAATAGGAAGACTTTAAACGATAACTTTGGAAGCACTTCTGTCAGAGTAATTCGGGGAAAAAGGTTATACCCACTCATGAAACTAAATTCATCAGTGATTAAGGAGTTTACCACGCTTATCCTTGAAATCGATAACATGTCTGATAAGGATTCTCTCTTTTACTTCTTGGATGGTCTCAAAGATTAGGGCTAGGATAGAACAAGTGAGGCATGGTGTGCGAGACATTGATACTGCAATTGCGGAAGCCAGATCACTCACAGGCTATTTTTTTAGTCCAAGAAAAAAATAATCATGATAAAAGTGGGGTAGATGACACTGGACAGCAGGATCAAGGCCACAACACCGGAGGACAAAAAAAATCTCGTAGTGACATAGATAGGCACGATAAGCCAACTCAAGATAAGAGCAAAGCATTGAAACAGAAAAGTCTATACTTCATCTGTGATGGATCGCATTCACGAAATTATCAAAAACATAAGACGCAATGACTCGCCACCCAAGCCACTTACCAAGAAAGGACTTATTTTCGTGCACATTACCATAAATGGTAAGACCACTTGTGCCCTACTTGACATAGGAGCACCCACAACTCCATCACCGAAGAAGAAGCCAAGAGGTTAGGCCTCAAGGGAATGAAAGAGAGCAGCACATAAAGCAATAATTCCAGCCGCTAAGCCAACGTGGGAGTCGTTCAATCTGTTCTAATTAAGCTTGGAGCATGGAGTGCGACACTTAACTTCTCCATCATTCCTATGAACTATTTTAGGTTGTCATAGGCATGGAGTTCTTCGATCAAACCCATGCTTATCCTTTGCCGGTTGTTAACTCCCTCATCATCTCAGATGTGAATCAAGCATGCATGCTCCAGACAGAACGCACCCTCAAGTCCCAGAAAAACTCATGTTGATTTCATCTTCAGGTATAAGAATAGGCCATTTCTCTCCAGCTTCCCGAAACATCTGCTCGGCCTCAAACATATGCCCACGCTCGAGAATCTGCTGCCTTATAGCGTGCGTTGGCGTAGCAGCAGCATCAATAGACTCCTCCACTCCATTAACATAAGTCACGATAATCTTCGGCGGCGCGTCATCGGTACGCCTCTGAATTTCAAGCAGCCAAGCAGTGTTCGATTCTTTAACTTTCCTTGCGCTACATTGAGCCAGATTTTTCATGGACGCTGCTGTTCTTAGATCTAACGCGTTGTATTCAACCTTCACCTTCAATAAAAACTTCAACGTTTTCTCCGCGCGAAAATTTTTAGCCGGGAGAATTTCTTTTTGTCTTATCTAAAAGTTTTATAAGTTTGCAACTAAATAAAAGCGTAAAATAAAAATTATTTTTAACTTTTACAGTTTAGTAAAATAATATAAAAGTTTCTTGTAAATATAGAGTAATAACAACGAAACAACAATATATAGTACTAACAACTAAACAAAAATATAGCTCACATGTAATATAAATGTAAATACTTCAAAATTAAGTGTGCAACTGATAAAATTTGCTGCATCAATAAACACAATAATTACTATAACAACAACTACTACTACATTACTACTCTTCGCAGTTGATGGTATTTAGCAACTTAGTCAATTTATACAATGAATGATTACAATACACGGAGGGAAAAAGAAAACAAATATAAACAGCAGATGTTAGAGAGCAACATAGTTAAAGAGCAGCATTTATACAATGAATGATTAGAATACACGGAGAGAATCCTATCTATTTCAAATAGTTAAACAGCAACATAGAAGCTCGCAAATAGCACATGAAGCTACATAAAGAATGTCAATATAACCTATCCTAACCCACACCACTAAAAGTGAAGCAAAAGAACCATCCGAATTAGTAATACAATATACAACAGATGTTTATTTACTACTTCATCTTCTAATGGGCTATAAAATGGAGGATATATTGTTAGAATTTCAAAATTGAATTTGATGATAACAAATATTAAAAATTTTAGTTTATGAGTTAGGTGGACTAATGGTTTAAACTAAACTATGCAGAATTGAAAATATAAATTCTTCCAAATATAGTCTAGCCAACTGCTTTATAGAAAACTCTACTTTGGTCGCAAGAGAAAATCGGTTAAGTGTTAAAACAGAACATATCAATCATAGTAGAACAGAGGAGTTGAGTTGAGCAGAATAGAAGAGTCTCACAAGAACAGCCGACTAGATTTCTGCTGACCCTGATCCGAGTGAAAAACGGTCAATTTACAGATTTTAGAGGCAGATTTAATTGTGATGCAAATTCGGCTTGAGTAAGATATTTTTACCAGAGCTAGAACAATATGCACACAACAATCTTGGCTAAAGAGTTCATCAAATTATGATCTACACAATTTTGAAAAATTCGTGAAAGATTGGAAGAAATTTAAAAATATGCATTGTAGAAAATCAGACAACACTAGAGTCAACTTTCAGATAAAGTTTGATCAAGATTTCTCATTCGTTTGAAGGCATTTTTTAAGGACATATAGAACATCATATTCACTATCATTTCACATAAACTAAAATAAATCGCAACAAATGAATGTAAATAACACAATGCTAAAGTGCCATCAGAATCAGTCTATCAGCATACCAGATTTAAGCTCAGGATTTGAATTTCGATTTTCATTCAAATAAAGCCCAAAGATCCAGTTGCAAGGAGCATACATACACTTGATCCATTATGTTGCTACAACGATACATCACAATATCATGCTACATAGAGCTATTACATCAAATGACGTAAATAATGAACCTGACAGAAGAACACTCTACAAAGAGCTTTCTTACAAGATTTACAAGATGAAATTCAAACATTCCTTCACTGTATGTTAGAGTTGATCTTGCTGGAATATCATAATGATAACACATTTCAAATCACTAGTATTTACAAGCCTATACATTGCAGCTCATAGCAAACAAGTTGAACTAAAGTCATCATGGAGCCAATGGATACTCTATGAGAACATCACCTAACTGATCGATGAACTAAAACAAAAAATGTGAAGTTGAACTTAAGCCACTCCAATCAATTGATCAGATCATCATCCTTATACTGGGTGCCATTACAATGAAGAAAAAATACACTACAAAAAAAGGGTGAAGCACAAGCGTAAAGAATTGAATTACCGACAAGCTTATTTAATGCTACAAAAGAATGATCAAATCAAATCATACCAGCAGAATAATTGAGATTTAAGTGCTAGTTGGAAGGATATTTTACTTACCTCCATCAAGAGCAAGTTGATCTAATCGTTGAAGACCTATTTGATGGAACCTGAATGGGTGCGGCATATAAGAGCAGGTTGACATTACTGTAGCAACCACACGGGGGAGACAACGAAAGAATTTCCTACCGTTAGGAGATTCAAAAATTCTTCAGTCGAAGAAGAGAAATATAAGAAGGAGAAGGAGAAAAAAAAAATAAAAATGTGGGAGAGAAACTACTGAGCCAAAAAAACAGAGCCACATAGAAGAAAAGGCTTATATAGAAAAAACACACTATTATTCTTCACCAACTGCCGGAGCTTTATTGAAATAACATAATTGGCATTCATTTTGATCCTCTCCTTATTTTACTAAGCTTAAATTCGATCTTGTGTGAGAGATCCTGTACTTTAAAGTTGCTTATAACAAACACATTCGGTGAGAAGAGCTTGTCTAATCCTCTTCGATTGTGCTATTCTTATAAGAAGCTACATACTTCCCACAAGGCCTTGGTTAAGGCTTGTGTGTCAGCGGTCGGAGAAACTTGTGAGCCTAGTAAGTTGTTGATGGTTCATCTCGAAGAAAGAATCGGTTAAGGCAATGGTGTTTGGCTAAACACATTACCTTAGATATTATAGCAACTTGACAAGGATTAATAGAATTCACTGTTGATAAAGAGTGGCCGTGGATGTAGGCAAATTTATTTGCCGAACCACTAAATTTCGCGTGTTTGTGTGTTTTGAATAATTTATTTGCTGAACGACGTAATATATTCTTATATTGCTTGCATTTGAACTAAACAGAGAACGCTAAATAGAGAGAATCTGTTTACGTCGAGTCGATTATAGTGCTGTTATTTTGTAGAAAACCAAGCTCTGTTCACTTAGCAATACTGTATTAAATTTTTTTGCTACCAATTCAATTCATCTCTCCCTTCTTGAGTTGGTTGTGCAGGTTTAACCAACACATACACATAAGAAGAGCATGCTTATATTGAAATTGAACACAAATATATGCATTTCAAATTTCTATTGCAAGACATATCCTACGGCAGGGTGAGCTGAGTTAAGTACAAGGACAGACCCCTATAACAAAAACTTCTAAACAGAACCATAACAATAGAGGCTTCCGTTCACCCCATCAATGTTTTCAGAAGGCAGCTACTGCTCAGCCACTTACAACAAATAGATAATTTAGTAATGATTGAAACCACTAGAATCTAGTCTCTATATGCTGGTTTCCATTGAAGTGGATGAAAATAATAACCATGCTCCAAGAAAAAAATACAGAGAAGTAGAGCCAATAATTTAAGAAAAAATATAGAGCAGAGCCAATATTAAATAAAATTCAACAAAAATAACATAAAAATATAACAAATCTGCAAAAGTAGACGATTCACAAGAATATAGAGAAATACCAATAAATATGGACAAAAGTACTAACAGATGGAGAAGAGAGAGCCAATAATTTGGAAATTCAAGATCGAAAACGTGCAAATGACAAAATCCAAATCGCAGCAATCTAACATGTTTTCCAACTAAAATCTAAGAACAAATCATTCAAAATAAACAAACACGTACAAAGTATAGTGCAGTCCGATCGGCAAAAAATCTTAAATTCGGAAGATCGAGTAAATCCGCACGATGAAGATAGCGCAATAGCAGGAGACGGAAGATAGATTTGGTGTTCAGATGACAGATCGGTGAGCGAAAATGCCTCAGCAGCGATCGAGACAGAAGAATCAACGGTGTGAAGAAGGGAGAATGAAAACACGCGAGTAACGTGCGAGGTAAAACACAAACGAACTAATAAGCTCGTTCGTTCTTCATGCTATCCCAACTACCCCCCAATAGTACTTCTTTTACCCCCCTTATCCTCCCATTCTATTGCCCCTATGAATAGTGAATTCGTAACCAAACACAAAATGGGAGGGCGTTGATATCCCTTCCCCCTCTTCCCTTTTGTACTCTCTTACCAAACACAGCGTTAAATATCTATTTTAGCAGTATCGGACCCTAACTTTTATGTTTGACAATTTTAAACTGTAAGTTTATTTTATAAAATATA
Source organism: Acanthochlamys bracteata (assembly GCA_019914995.1). NCBI lineage: Eukaryota > Viridiplantae > Streptophyta > Magnoliopsida > Pandanales > Velloziaceae > Acanthochlamys > Acanthochlamys bracteata. Next base: position 8,380,683 of record CM034128.1, read on the forward strand.
ACCCTATGATGTTTAATCATGTTAATTACTTGTAATTTGCAACAAGATGTCACGACCTGGCAAGATGGGCCAAATGGCACACATAAGAAGGCGCAAGAATACTTACTTTCTAAAAAATTACGGATTCTCTATATATGTTAGGTATTTTGTAAGAGATATTTTATAGAGATATTTTAGAAGTCTCTAGAAAAGTATCTCTATAAAATCTCTAGATATTTTATATTTTGCCAAATCTAGAGACTACTGAATGATAAATGCCCAAAATTCTACCACAACTACTGAATGATAAATGCCCAGAAACTCCTTTGTAGATATAAATAATACGAATTTGAAAGCTCATCTTTCTTTGAAGATTGCAATGATGTGAAGAATGGAAGCTTGGTAATATATTGGTGGCATAAATAAGTATAGCTTGTATTGTATGATCGAGAAAAGTATTGCCCATAGATATATCAAGACATGCATATGAAAGAAACCCAAATTCTACAATAAACCAAGCTCTAACTAGGGAATAACAAGTCTCAATTTCAGCAAGAGCTCACAAATAGTACATGAAGCTACATAAAGAATGTCAATATAAGCTATTCTACCCCACACCACTAAAAGTGAAGCAAAAGAACCATCCGATTTAGTAATACAATATACAACAAATGTTTATTTACTGCTTCATCTCCTAAATGGCTATAAAATAGAGGACATACATATAAGAAGAGCATGCTTACATAGAAATTGAACACAAATACATGCATTTCAAATTTCTACTGCAAGACATATCTACCTTATTTTTTTTTTATCCTTTCTGGAACACAAAGATTGCGACAAGTCAAGTGTGCCTAAAATAAGACACAAGTAAACACAATTAACTAAAGAGATTTTATTCTGAATAATGCATCCTTCGTAAATTCTAGAGAAAATAACTAGAACTTAGAGAACACTTGCTGCACTTTCATAAGTAGACATACATAATCCTATAACTACTCTATTCCAAAATGAATCCAGAAATATATGCATTCTTTTCTTGACGACAACAGCAAACATCCAAGTCCAACATGACCTAGGAAAGATACCAGAAGATGTAATTCTAGCAAATTTAATAAATCGATCATCTACGTGAACGATCCCTTGGAAGTTGACTTGGAAATTTCAGAATCATATTATATGAAAATATTGCTAACCCAAAAAAACAATTGAAAAGTTACAAAAAGGAATAGAGAAATTGTCAAAATGAAAGGGAAAAAAAGTAGCATATACTGAACGATCTCTACACGACTACCCCAATTTCACAAAAATTTAAACAAAGAAAAAACCATACAAATTGATATAGAACGAGGAATACTGTGAAAATGTTGTTGATTGATGTAGCCGGTGATTGAAGGCCGATTTCGATCTGGGAGCGAATGAAATTGATCACACAAAAAAATTCAATAACACAAAAGTTGTTTCAAAGTTTATTTATATTAAATTTAACTTTAAATTATATTTTATATCTTTTCTAATGAAGAAGTTGTTAATGATCTCTTCGCCATCACTGCAATCTCGTCTCTCTCTCTATCGCAATCGATTGAGTTCGATGAGAAATTACTATAATACTTGACATTAGAATCAAATTATTACAGACCTTGAGTTACTATTGTTACTGAGTAAAAATCAAACGAAATCGAAGAAATCACACAATTTTAGAAATTGAAATCGACAAAATCAAACAAAATGAAATCATTAGAGTAGCAGCGAAAATGAAATCGAATTTTCAAAATGTACCTCGATTGGCGGTGGCTAGATCGCGAGCGGCAAGGAGCAGCGCGGCGACAACAAACGAGCGGAGCGGCGAGTGACGAAGGAGTCGAATGAGATCGAGAACAAAACTTATCAGTTTGTGTAAATACAATGAAGTAATATGGGTAGGATGGGAACATCAGAATTTTCACAATAATAATATTACTTCTACTCTAAGTTACACTCTAATGTGGTGTATAACCGATTACTCCTCAATGAAAATTAATGAAGAGAAGTTTTACTCTTCATTAATCTTACAATTTTGATGCTAAATGAGAGCAATCAATTCACTTACTCTACGTTGCTCTCTCTTATTTCTAATCGAAACATAGGGGTGGCAAAAATGAACCCGATCCGAAAATCCGACCCAAAATCGACCCGAAAAGGTTGAGTTCGGGTCAAGCCTTAGACTGGTTTTGATTGATTTCGGGTCGACCTAAAAATGACCTGAAATTTTTAAATAGGTTCGGATCGGATTCGGATCGACCCAAAAATGACCCGTTTAACCCGTTTAACTATTTATATAGTATATATTACTTAAAAATTAGAAACAAATAGCAAAAAATTTGAATTTAATTTGTATATTTATATTTTTAATTTATCTTAATTTTAAATAATTTTTATTTAATTTATAAATTTGTCAAAATTAATATTTTTTCTTTTTAAATACATCATAATTAATAATTTTGATATATTATTATTAAAAATTAATATTTATAATTTTTATTTAATAATTTAATTATTAAATGGGTCGACCCAAATTTGACCCGGTTATAAATACGTTGGGTTAGAATTGACAATTTTGATCCATATAAATAAACGGGTTGGGTTAGGATTGAACATTTTTTACCCGATTATTATATGGGTCGACCTGGAACCGACCCATGAATCCATATTGCCATCCCTATCGAAACACAATGTAAAAGCATGCTTCTGGAAAGAACCTACGAAGACGTTTGATAAAAATATTTAATTATATTATTTTAATTTTATTTTTTAATAATATTATAAATATTTTTTAAAATTTTAAAAGTATAAATAAATTCTACATCATAAGTTTTATATATATATATATATATATATATATACACGTATAAATTATTTTATAAAAATATAATAATTTTTTTAAAATAACTTTTTCATTATAAATATTTCTAAATGATCTCACAATGTGGAAAATGGGATTTAGACTTTAAGATAAGACTTTTGGATCTATCTTTTTATTTTCACAATTTTGTTTCTTACTAAAAGTTACTTCTAATTAACTTTAATTATATAGAAGGACGTAGTAAGTCATTTTTAATTTACTTTATTTTAAAAAAATATAAAAAATAAATTTATTTTTAATAATAATATTTATAATAATTTATTTTTAGTTGAAAAACATATCTTTTTTTGCCCGAGACGAGCAACTTAGCAACATGGAGCAGGCTGGCATTGCCCTCCTCATATCCATGTGGGACAACATGATATTATACATCCACTCAATATCAACAAAACAGCAGACGAAAAATTCTTCAAACCGAGCCATTAATGATAAAACCATAAATTATAACAAGCACCATTGGCACTAAAATAAAGTGATTCTTTTAGTACGTATTTCAATCGTCCGGAACTTCAGTTTATTTCGTTAGAACTAGAGTTTCGGAAAATTCACAAATTTTATTTGTACAAAAGATTGAAAACTTCAGTTCGACTATGAAATTCTAATTTTAACTTTTTATTTGTACATTTTTTAATGCAGTTTATCTTGAATTTTTAACTCATTTTAAAAAATAATTGAAATATAAAAACTAAACTTCACTTCCAACCTATTTTTTGAAAAAATTTCACTTTTTATATTTTTTTTACGTGAAACTTAATTACGGATATTTAAAATACACCTTTAATGCCACAGTCATATATAACCCTTGTTGATATTGAATATTATAATCATCAATGAGATTGTTTAAGTGCAAAGTTCGAAGAATAATTAGGAGCATCATTAATTTAAATAATGCGATGTACAAATATAAATAATGATGAGTTTATTATGGCAAGAAAGAAGCAAAGAATATAACCTTGGAGTTGTTACCCATTACTTATGTCTTTTTATTTAATTATTTTTGAAATTTTCATTTTTAAAAATTATTTTCTAGTATTTTAAACTTTTTAAAAAAGTTTGAATAAATAAATTATATAGTCACTACATGTTTATATTTTAAATTAAAGATAAATAAACTTATTTCTCAAAATACATTATTAAAAGTAGGGGTCGTAATTTAGGTTAGTGGATTGGTTTCAGGATCCATTTAATAATTGGATTAAATTCGTTCAACTCTAATTCAACTTATGAATTTATACGGGTCAAAATTATCAACCATAATTCAACCTATTTAATAATCGGATCAAATTCAGATCAACCCATTTAATAATTAAAATTATTAATCTTTAATTCTACAATTTTATACTTTAATAAAATTATAAAATCAGTTAGATGAAAGTGCATGATGTTCGTGGTGAATAAATATAGTGAGTGCCCGTCAATATGTGCATTCTTAATAACTTCATCAGTTTTTAGAATATAAAAAAAAATTATTTTTATTTTATGAAAATATGTGGTGATGACAGCTGAAATTTTATGATTGTAAATACAAATTAATAATTTCGATAAAAATTGTGATAAACATAGCTATCAAATAAAATTTTGATAAAAATTTTTATACAAAATCCAAATTTGTAATTAAAAAAACGCCTACATAGCAATACTTTCAATAATATTATAATTCTTATCCTACACTATTTTACTAAGGCATAAAAATAAACGATTAATTATAAATATAATATAATTTGATAATTTATAAGTTACTATTATCGATTCTGTTTATTGTCAAAATTTTATTATACGGTAAGAAAAAATCAGAAAAGAGTTATTCTTTCAAGAGGTGGCAATTCGGATCATGGATCAATTTCGGCTAGATCCGAATCGACCCATTTACTAACCGGTCAAATTTGTTCAATCCTAATCTAACTCATATATTTATATGAGTCAAATTTTTTATCTAAACTCTAATTAAATATGTCGATTTCGAATTGTATTTAAATTAATTTTTATAGTACTTTATAAGTTTAAATTTAAAATACAAATAAATTATATATAATTATTATATATAGAAATTTTAAGGGGATGTTAGTGTTAGAAATTCTAATTTTTTTTGTAAGATCTAAAATTCTGAATAGTTCACCGTCCATTTTGGACTTGCACGTACTTACAATTCAACACAAAATTTAATCTTTGTTTCTAATCTATTTTTTATAAATTATTTATTTATTATTTTAGCAAAACTTATTTAGATTCAAAAAACGGTTCATAATTAAAAAATGACAAATTTATCCTAAAAAAACTTACAAAATTTTTTCTCATTTTTTGTTAAACATTTTCAAACGACCCATAAACCCTCGATCTACGCACCTATCTCACAAGATCAATCTAACGGCCGATATTTAATCAAGAAAACTATTGATGAATTGAATTGAATTTAATGGCTCGATTTTGAAGTCCGGTGCTTTGGGTTCCAGTACGAGTAATTAATACCGGCCGGTGAACGATAATTAGGGAGCGTTTGGTAAGTGTTTATAAAATAAATTTTTTAAAATAAAAAATATTTTTATTTTTTTAAAAATAAATTTTATTTTTTTATTTTAAAAAAATAATAAAAATATATATATAAAAATTTTATTTCTTAGAATTTTTTTTATACTTTTTAAATTTTTAAATAAATTTTTATATATTTATAAAATATATATTAAAAAATATAAAATAAAAAAAAATTGATAAGCAGTTTATCTCGTGCGAAACGGGCTCTTAGACGGCGGCTTCGAGTCAGTTTCTCTTTTTTGTTTTCAAAATTTTTTATTTCAAGATCAGTTTTAGTTTTAATAAACAGAAAAAGAAAGCTTCAAAACTGTTCCTCATTGCAATTTTCTTCTTCAAATCTAAGGCTTGCAACAAACAAAAAGGAACAATTTCTTTGGTTGGGATGGGGAAGAGTTAAAATTCGTGCTTTAAAATTCTCAGCTGTGGAGCTGATGCTGGTGTTGAGAACGATGACGGCGTTCCAGAAGTGGAAGTAGAGGTAGATTTTTTTTCCAACTTCTTTTTTCTTGGGATATTTGGACATTTTTGGATGAATTTTAACCTTGTTTTCGTTTTTAGGAGAGGGATGTTGAAGTTGTAGTGAGTTTAAGTGCGATGTAGACGGACTTACTACGAATTTGTGCGATTTTTCGGAATTGAACTCCCGGGAGTGGGAGGACTGGATGGAACTAGCTGTTTTACTGATTCTATCAGTAGCATGTTTGGTTTTCTTTGTTGGTTGGTTTTGAGAAGGTTCATTAGTGCGGCTCTATGTTTTAGGTTTGGTTTGGAAAACAAAATGGATTTCGATTACTAGTAATGGAGTTATTGTTGTTATGCTGTAGTGGTAATTTGTTTGGAAAGGATTTGTCTTCTACCAGATCTAGAGGATTTCAATTTGTAATCGTACTATTCAATGTCTTAGTTAGTTTTCAAAAATGGATATTGTTAAAAAAAGAAAGAGCTTGTAATTAATTTTTCATTAAGTTAGCAACAATAAAAAATGGTAGGAAGCGTTTGTGTTGAAAACTTTATTAAATAAAAATTAAGTTACTAACAGAATGAGTGTACACCAAGTGTAATAGACTAATGGGAGTCAATTCTCTTTGAAGTTTGACTTGTTTCTCAAAGAAAAAAGAGATGTCAGCTCCTAAGGTATGCAGGCAATTTTTTGTTTTAGTTAGACGGTTGAAGCAAATGCGCTATAGATGAAATTAGTAGAACCTTGTCTTCTCCTCTTTAATTACTATTATTAAATACGCAATGCTGCATGATCTAAATGGTCATCTATTGTGTTTGTATTTGCTGTCTAAAAGACAATGGCCTGATAATTTAAATATACTTAAGCAGCTTTATTCCCTTGCCTTTCAGTTTGCTAATCAACATTAACATTGTAGAAATACAGAAGTTCCCAGAGTTGGAGTAGTTCTATTTCTGGTCTTATATTTATTACCTTATATGAGACTGCGTAAATTATTTGCAAAAGAAAAAAGGTTTTTTAAGGGACTACAGCATGGCAACATTATGGTTACGGTTCTCGTTGTGTAAAACTTATGCTTAGCTTGTGTTGGCATACGAGTCATGTGAGGAAAAAGCTAAGCTATGTTTTACATTCGCTTACATTCTCATTTAGGTTTTTGGTAGCAGACTTCAGATAAAAATTGTTTGGATAGAGACACAACAAAGGAGATATATTCTGACTCACCCAGGAAACATATGAGTAATATTGCAGACATAACTAATCTTGTATTTGCTATTCATCCACTGCTTGAATCCATACATCTTTTGTGGACCGACAGTCAATTGTCTAAGCTCATCCATTCTTTGAATATAAACTTTTCATTTCAAGCATTTCGATAGAGGTTTGCATATATTTCTATCAAGACCATGAGGTATACCTTTTGTCATGTGAAAGGTAGTTCAAGCATTACTGGTGAATTTCATATAAGCAGTTTAAGCATGTGAAAGGAGCTAAATGGATGCCATAGAAATCCATGTAGCAATTAATGTATGAGGTTCTTGTGTAGGAAATGAATCAGGGAAGAAGCCAGAGAAACGGTGTAAAGTGACTTCCTTCTTGCTGTTTTTTGCAGCAAGAGACCTCCTTTCATTGGAGCTATGCCCTTTTGACATGCCAAATTCTAGGACGGAGTGATTAGTTGTAATGACCTATAATATAAATGAAGATGATCAGAACTTTTTGACGGATTAGGAATTTTTTGACAAGGAAAACAGAAGCTACCAAGGGCCTAAAAAACCACTTTTCCTTTGTATCTTTTGAGTTCTGAAGTTCCATGAAGAGGTTCAGAAAAGCATCTGGAGTTACTAGATTATCATAAAGATTTCTGGAAAAGACTCATGACCTCCAAGTCACTTTTTGGCTTACCAAGATCTATAAAATAATGTAATCAAGGTGGAAAAAAGCATCCTGGTTACTAGATTATCATCTGAGAGAACTTTTAGGTCTTGCTTTAAGTCATTTCTTATACTTAATTTTCATTAAATTAGTACATATTAATAAGTTATCTATAATGTATGTGTTTGTATTGGAGTTCCTAAGATGCTATGTTCTCTGGAAACCGTCATCAGATAAAAGAAGGTGGAGTTTTTGAAAGAGATCGTTTGGCCATCGTGTTTTGAGCAATACTATCATTTCAGAGCCACTGCTGATTAATAGCAATAAGGAACCCCAAGAAGCAACTGCAATTAATTGCTACTCTCCAATTAGTTCATCCATTCCTGAAAAGACCCACACACAGGAGACAGTGAATGATAAACCTTCCACTCTGGTTGACTCTGGAAGTGCTGAAGCAGTACCTACTGAAGCTGCTACAGATGTGCATGACAGTGCCACTGCTGCAATTCCAGATTCAGCAGCAATCATTATCCAGGCTGCTATAAGGAGATACCTTGTAAGCTCTCAAACAGTATGTCTATGTTTGATAAGCACTCTGGATAAGTTGTACAATGTCCATTTAATTATTATGTTTCTAGGTTCATCAAGAACTCCGAAAACTTAAGCATGTTGTCAAGCTGCAAGCAGCTGTTCGTAGCCACCTAGTCAGGAGGCAAGCTGTCGGAGCTTTGCGCTGCCTTCATGCCATTGTCAGACTTCAAATGCTTGCAGAATCTCGACATGCACAAAAGCTTGCAATAAATCCAGCTAACATGGAAATCAGAAATGAACAGGTAAATTATTCATGTGGACATTCTATAGGATTTTCTTATATGAATAAAGCATCCTATATATGCATTGCTTTTTTAATTATTGGCTCGTTCTATGTTTCAAATAAATAGATAACCTTGTAAAATGAGTTTGTTTCTCCAACTGCTAAATCATGGAGTTTCAGCTTACTAAGAACATGAGAGGTAACATAGTTGGTAACTCTAAAACTTCATGACAACTGATAGCCCTAGCAAAAGTGCCAGCTTCACCTTTTGTCATAAAGCTACGTCTTCCTCTAACTATTTGCTCGTAGAAGCTGTTTACTACTATCTTTATACTCAAACTTATTGTTACTCCTCCAGTCTTTACTTCTCGGAATTGTAATCATTTTTCTGTTTTAGGCAAAAAGAACTACTAGCGTCAATCTGAATAACACATATGCCTCCCAAGGGTATTCTCAAATGCCTTTGCTCGACAGGTCTGAACTCCAAAACTCATTTTCCTTGTTGTTTTAAAATTTCTTTTTAATTTTTAAAAGGTATTTTGGTGGAGTCATGTTAACGTCTCTTCTGAGAAACTAAGATTTGCTCATTTGCCATGAAGCTTTTGGAGTCAACTCCCAAGACAAAATCCATTAGCATCAAGCGTGACCCTTCAAAAGAAGATTCAGCCTGGAAATGGTTAGAGAGATGGATGGTTGTAACACCAGTTGATATTAAGCATGTACAGGATAGAATTTCCTTAGCAAGGAAGAGGATGATAAGTTACGTGTTCTGAAATTCTTAATGATACCTCCGACAAAACTGTACCAGCATTTGCTGAGTCGGACACTGCTGAAACTGAATTACCTAAGACCGGAAAAAGTGATTTACGTCTGCAACTTATCATGCACCTGATGCAAAGAGTTCAGTAGAGAATGATGCCATGAAACAAACTCATGTTGAGGATGAGGGTTCAAACTTGAATCAATTTGATTCTGAGAAAGTCGTCGAAGGTTATTCAGTATCTCTTGCTGTTCCATTATCAGCACAGTCAGATGTGACTCCTGAATCAACTGTAGATGCCACTGTTGCCATGTCAAGAGCGTGCCGCAATCTGATAAGAAATTAAGCAGTGAGCCATTAGAGTCTGAAGCGAAAAAAAGTTCCTATTGGGTCAAGGAAGGGAAGCAATCCTGCATTTTTCGCTGCTCAATCGAAGTTTGAAGAGCTTAGCTCAGGCCAGGTGGTAGGGAAGCCTATCAAATCTACTACTCGAGATTCATCAGGTGGATTAAAAGTTAGTAAACTCTGAAATAAAGTTGTTCTTCTTCATAAACTGATGAACATAAAGCAGATTCTTCATCAAAGTCCAATAGTATTAAGGTAGATTCTTCACCAAAAGGCGATGATCTTAACTTTGTTGGGTCCCAGTATCCATAATCTCATGTTACCTCATCAGAGTGCGGCACCGAAATTTCCATCTCTTCCACACTTGACTCTCCAGACGGATCAGAAGCTGAAGCTGATGAAATTGTTCTTGAGATTAGGTCTTTGGACAAAGAGAAGTATGGTACCAATGGTTGTGCTGATGTTGTGCCTGATCATAACAAGGTTAGTTCAGCATCTAAAGATGGTTCCCTTGAACAATCAACAGAGCCGCACAACGTTGAGCATAGTAATGGAAAAGATGCTAGTGCATTTGCAGATACTGATTCTGTGCAGTTGGAGAAGCAGAAGTTGGTGGATACTTCTGATCCTCAAGTCAACATAGAGAAAGCATTAGATCACGTGGTTGATCGGTCATCACCTAATGCATCACCAAGGAGCCATATTACTGTTCTAGAATCTCAAGGAACACCTTCGAGTCAAATATCATCAATTACCAAGAAGAGCAAGGGTGATGTTCCTTCTCGGAAGCAGAAATCTCATAAATCTCACCTAGCATCTAAGAGATCACCTGCCAATCCAAGCAGTGATTCAGGTGGAAGGAGCAGCAGTGAACATTTGCCAAATGACGCAAAGACTATGAGGAGACAAAGTTCCTTTTGGGGTAATGAAGGCGGATCAGGTTGACCATGAACCTATAAACAGCAACAGCAGTTCCCTTCCTAGTTATATGCAAGCTACTGAATCTGCAAGGGCAAAGCTCCATGTAAGTGTTTCTCCGAAAGCAAGTCCTGATGTGCATGACAAAGATAACCACCCTAAGAAGAGGCATTCTTTGCCTATTGCTAATAGTAAGCAAGGATCTTCTCCAAGGATGCAGAGATCTACTTCCGAAGCACAACAAAATCGAAAGTGCAATGGGGTGCATTCTCCAGAGACGTCTGGTGGTAATTCCTTGACTATCTCCTGCAATATAATCTGATAGTTTGTTTGTTGCAGCTAGTAACTACTTAATACTGGACGCAATTCTTCCCCTTTAGGCTGATTAAAATTTTCACAACTCTGCAAATGCTACTGGTTTGATTCTCACTTTGCAAATTTGCACTTATTTTCTTTTCTTCCCATTCTGTCTTGGAAAATTTTCTTTGTCATGTTAATTTCCTCTTTGTGAATGTATTATCCTAGGAAACATGATTCTGGCTTTTGATGTTTTACTACTTCATTGTTTATTATTTTATAGGACCTTAACTGTGCCATAGTGCAAACATTCATTCAGCCCCATAGATATCTTACCACCGTTAGAAGCTTGTATTCTGGATAGCACTTAATTAGGTAAACACCCCCTTCCTAAAGGTTAAAATTGATCTAAAGTTTCCATCCTTCATAGGTAGAACAAATCACGAGACAGCAACAGTATATCTCGGCATTATGTTGTTTCCCACTTTGGTTTATGACAATTGTAGTAGCCAGAAGATGTCTTTTAGACACCTAACATGTCGGTACCTTTTTGCAGAACGAAGATGGCAGAGATAATTGAGCATTGTTCAACAAGAATTGCCGGAAGATGTGTTGGCAGTTTCTACCTAGCATCTTATAAATTTTTTGGTGTTGTGCTGTTTTCTTGCAGTTTGTGAAGTTATTGACATCTGCTTTTGTGAAGATGTGTATCACGATGTTGGTTTATACTTGTAAGTTTGTGTTGTTTATGAATATTCTATGATGATACCCTGATCACTGTCTTGGTTTGTTATTCTGCACAGGTCTTGGTGATGCTTCGGATGAATTGTGAAAATAAAGTGATTTGGTTTTTTTTTTATCTGTGTTGTGACGGTGGCTATTGCTTTTACCAAGTGGTCTTTTCTGTACTTTACCAAGTCCAGGTCATTGTAAAATCAATAGGGGTGCGGAATGATATGCAATGGTCTTACAGCTTGTTGTGAGCTGCTACTACGTTTTTGGAGTGAGTTTCACTATTCTATAACTGGTAGAAGTTATCTTGAAGCAACAGATCCTATAGCAATACAGAAGAACATAGACCTACATCTGCAAGCAACTGTAAGAGTATGCATGCGAATCAGAAGATTGATCTTCACCTAGTTTTTACCTTTCTGAAATAGAAAGGCTTTAAATTGAAAGTACCAGCGGGTTGTAACAGAAGTAATTCTCAAACAGCTTTTAGGAATAACATATGCAGACAAATAAACTTCCATTCTCAAATTAGCTTCGGTGTTTTCGGGTATGTTTGGTTTTCTATTTTCCTAACAGAATTTTTTAATTTTTTATTTTATATTTTTTTAATACATAGTTTATAAATATATAAAAAATTTATTTAAAAATTTAAAAAATGTAAAAAAATTTTACGTAATAAAATTTTTTTATTATATATTATTTTTTTTTTAAAGTTAAAAAAAAATAGAACTTATTTTTAAAAAATAAAAAATATTTTTATTAAAAAAATTTTATTTTATAAATAATTTCAGATGCACCCATTAATTCAATTCATCCTGCTAAACCATATCATGAACTTTCGGCTTTACCTAACTGAAGTGTGAAAGAGTGCAACAAACGAGCACCATAAGAGAAAAATCAGGCCCGCATAGTTGTGATGGAATGGACCTATTTACTGAGCGCTGAGTAGATCTAACAGTTAGGGGAAAATTGATGAGAGAAATAGAAACATAATAAATTAAGACGAGGGGATATCATATTCTTTCAGCAATTCTTGCATCTAGTTTAATTCTCTTTATTGTATGCTGATAAAGATATAATTATATGCTTAAGTTGAACAAATGTAGAAGAGCTAATGAGACTAAAGACAAAGAGTGAAGATTTGGAGCAGCAAAAAAATATAAATAATTAAGTCATATGGGCTTTGCTATTTATTAGGTCCAACATCAATAAATACTCCTACGTGAGCCAATGAAAGCCCTAATCTCCTCCCTTATCTCCACGTGAAGAAAAAAAAGTTTTTCTGGGCGGCAGCAGGTGAAGAAGAGAAGGAATTTCTTCTTGCTGGCGGCGGCGGACAGCAAGAAGGAGGGGAAAGAAACCAGAGAAAGAAAAGAGAAGAAGAAAGGAGAGAAAAGAAAAGACCGAGGAAGGGGACAGAGCTTGATGGCGGACAAAGCAACAACCAACCAGATTTGATTTTCTTTCTTTTTTCTATTTATCTCAATGAATTTTATTACTTGTATTATTTCTATGGGTAGCTAAACATCTTGACTGAAATTTTGGATGAAACCTTAGTGAAATTGTTTGAATTCTTAAACATTATTGTGATTAATAATTGTTGAATATTTTGTGAGTTGTTATATTAATTAAAATTTAGATTTTGAATTTAAATGCTTGATCAATATTGAGTTTGAATTTTGAATTATTTGTCTAATTATGTTTGCGAGGACCAATCAAAACATAATAAAAGAATTTAGGATTAATAATTGTGATTAGTATTTTCTGGACCAAAGAGAATATGATTGCATGATTTCTGATTTCGTAATTCTTAATGCATCTCTTGTTTAATTCTGTACTGGACCAAAGTTAGAATAAATAAGAAATAGGTGATTCTAAACTGGACCAAAATTAGGATCATAATTGAAATCTGACCTAAGGACTGGACCAAAGTATTAGGTACGAAATCTTCACATTAGTCAATAATAGAACTCACACTTGATTAAGGACTCAAACAATAGACACTAATGGTGGATTCTGAAATTTCAGTTATCTTATCTCCTCTGTTTCTAAAAATTTTATTTTTATTATTATTACTATTTGATTTTCATACATATTTGTAGTTTAATTAAAAATTTCCATTCTATTACATATTTTATGAGATTAGTTTTGAGTTAGAGTTAGCATCAGTCCCTGTGGATCGAACCTGTTATTTGCTATACGGTAGGCGATAACCGTGCACTTGCAGGATAAACTAGGATAGAATCTCGAAGTTTTCTTAGGTGATTTTAGCCACACCATATGCCTCGGTTCAACCCGTTCTGCAAGAGATCTATCATATGCACAAAGGGGCAGCTGGCTCCGTTGCGGCAACCTCTTGGTATGTTGAAGTAAGCACAGGGCTTCGGAACCTTATGCTTCTGCTCTCTTTGGGTGGTTATTTGGACTCCTCCATCAGTACGCTTCATACCCATGAAATTACTAGATTGGCCATGAACATAACTGAACTGCACAGGGTCTGGATCAGGCGATACTTGGCCATGCAGCTGAACTAAACGTTTGCAATAGTTCATGTCCTTCACCTGCGGGGTAATAGCAGGAGGGTTGGCTGCAGAAGTATCATACGCCTCTGATGGCCACATGCTCACTGCAGGGAGCCTGGATGCATTTACTACTGGAACTTTTTCATAAACCTCAGAGGGTTGCATACTTGTTGCAGCAACCCTGACCACATTTGCTGCAGGAGTTTTCTCATTAGCATCCAAAGTTCGTATATTCATAGCAGGAAGTCTGGGCACATTCACTGCTGGAAAATTTTCATAAACGTCTACAGGCTTGATGCTAGAAGATTTGTTTGGGGCAGTAAGGGGCCACTGCCATGTGTAACATGTGATGGTTTGAGATCATTCAAACCACGAACGGGGCTGCCTTCTGTAACTGAGAACAAAAGATTGAAAGGAAAAAATACAAGTAAAATTAAAATAAGGTTCTCTGTCCTCCAATAGGAGATATATGAGTGTTTATTTATAGCCTAACTTCAAGACTTCCAAGTTAGTAGGATTCTTGAGCTACTCGGACTCTCTAAACAGAGCCTTTATTTGACATGAAAACTAGAATAGATTTTCTATTGAAACCAAACTTTACTAATGATCAAACTCTCCAAATAATGACATCTAACTCTGCTGGAACTACTTCTAGTTCTGCCCTTCTTCTAGTGCCTCGCTACAACTCTTGCAACCTATGCATTGCCTTGGTGCCATTCTTTGGCGCTCACTTCGTCTGAGTGTGATTACCTCATTGGCATCCTTGACATAACATGTGAGGGAGGAGGTGGACCCTGAGGCAAGAGTGAGGAACTTGTGGCTATAGTGGAGAATGTTTGTTTAGGCTTTCCTGATTCCGACATTAGCTTCTCAACTAGTGCTGGATTGCTGAGGAGCTTGATGAGTAAATCAGGATCAACAAGGCCTCCTTTACTACCCATAATTGCAACACAAGCTACAGAAGCAGCTGCTGCAATGTTAGGTTCAGCACTAAATCCACCAGTTGTTGCTGGCTTTTTACTACACTGGCCAAGGACATTATTTTGAAGCTGATTTTGACCGCTGGCGCCTGGTACTTCTAAAGATGGTCTAATCACTGATCTGATGGCCAAATCTGTTTCTTGCAACGGATTGGACGCACAAACAGTCCATTCACTATCTAGTTGTTCTGATGCATCTTCATCCTCGATTGCAGTTATCGGTATTACAGGAGTAAGCGAATCATCATGAATTGAATTCTCAACAGCAGAAGCAACAGACGGGCGGGAATACAAGGTTTGGCAATTCGATATATAAGAAAGAAAACAAAAAAAGAAATGAGAAAGAGAGAACGATTGATTTAGAATCCTTGTATTAGGAAACTCACTTGGGAGGGATGGCAAACGGATCAGTATACACCGAAGCAGTGAACTCACTTGTATACCAATGTTAGGAAACTCACTTGTATACCATAAATCTGTATACACCGAAGCAGTGAACTTTCAAGTACTTTGCTATCCCCAGACACATAAGAGCAGAAACTGAGCACCAAAAGTGTCTCATCTCAGCTTAACAGTTTGTCCATATCCTAATTGCCTGAATCGTGAATCCAAGTCACAAGGATCCTGGAATCCACAACAAGACGATATAGAAAAGAAGATATTGGCAAAAGACACCATCGTGTTGCATTTAACAAAAAAAAATTTTTTTTTTTAAAATAAAAGGAAACTACAAACATGAGTTTAATTAGCAAAATCCAAGTAAATCAATTGTGACTCCATTTTCCATGATGACTATGGCAATAAAACTCCTCTTGAATTATTACTATCGATCTCAAGAATTTCCCTAAAGATGAAACTGAGTGTAGACCCCACATAAGGTAAGATCCTGACTCACTCTTAAGAGCTTTATGAATGACAACATATAATAGTGACTTTTCATGACAATCAGCTTCTCAGTGATGACCCTTCGCTTCAGCCTTGGCATGAGATTTCGCTTTGGCCTACAAAAATATTTTCATGCAAAAGACAAGATTAGCTTGATGTCAGAGAGCAGCAGATACATGTCAGGGAAACAAAGAAAAACTTCGAATGACTTTTGCTGTAAGTAGTAAATTGTTCAAATATGTTGCTTTGTTGATCACATGCAGCAAGAATTTCAATTGTAGCCACTTTATACAAAAGGAATCTCTGTGCATCATTTAGAAAGAAAAACATGAATATGACAACCGCTGTAAGAATTGTAGTAAATTATACATAAAAGATGATAAAATATACTAAAGAAAAATGGTGTGACACATGGAAGCAACATATGGAAAAAGGAAACAAAGATACTTAGCTCATTCACGTACTGTACAGAATCACCTTAACTAGCTAATGCATTATGCTTGTGCCATTTAAAAGAATATACAATTAGGAGCCATAGATTTCTCAACTAGCCGATAAGTGTATAGCAAGCAACTCTGTCTGGAATCAAGCACAAATATCACTTCAATGGACACTAATAACACTGTAATAACAATGAAGACGCATTCCAAAGTTATGCCAATTGATTTAAGAAGCCATGAAAGTCCTTTACAAACAACCAACAGCTATCTTTGCGTTTCAATATATTCTGCCCATTTAGAGGAAAAAATATGAAATTTAAATAGCATAGTAAAAGACAATCTTAGTTCTGTGAAAGTTGAACACGCGGTCAATTATGTTCTTATTAGTAAAGACAATCTTATAAAGTTGTTCATTATGCTAGTCTTTGAACTTTGAGAGGCTAAACTTCCCAAAACCAAAGATCCCTATGAAAGTCCACTGGAGAAGGACCTCATATCTTAGGTGCACATATTTGCATCTATTGGAAGTTTTTATTTCCCTCGGGAATCACCCAAAGGTAGGTAGGTTGTAGACCTTCACATAGGAGTCACATGCTTAATATTTATCAAAATACTAATAACTTTTATCTTATATACTTCCTTTGTATGCATAGAATGATTAACCATTGGCCCCAAGATGCATAAAAAGATTATCCTTTTACTAGAAGCTTTGTCCCATTACTCAACTCATTTATCCTTCTACCCAAACAAACTTAAGTCTTTAATCTTACTAATATATCCAATATGGTAGCTTAAATAACTACCCTTCCCTTCCCCTCACCTTTATTACTCTCATCTTTGCTACTCTTAATCTTATTAATCTCGTCTCCAAAAAATGTGTAAGCTACTATGCCATGTTAGGTCCATCCTAAGAACCAGGAGTCTACTGCTACATAGTCATATCTAGATAGAAGGTAACTATTCCGAATTCAGTTAATCTAAATTCTGAGGACAATATTCTACCTTGCATCTCAATTATTAAAGCAATCCTGTTAAGTCTTTGCTCATATGTAATCAAAATTCTAAAGAAACTAACAAGTACAGACAACAGATAGTTCTGAACAAAATAACTAGCCAAAGCACAATCAATTTTCAAGTAGACTTATACCTGAACGAATTTGAGCTTGATGCTGCCACAGACAACACCAAATGTCAATGCAGACGCGCGTGCCACCTGAAATCAAAATAAAAAATACTCAATAACAAACTTAAGAACATATACTACCACAAAATGCTATTAGATAGTCAACAATAAAATCTAGTCCACAATTGATGGATCACGATCTGAAGAAACTTGTAAGAATCGACTCAGTAAGTCTTACAAAGGCAAAAGTGCTAGCACCGGAGTAAGGTCCAAGAACAGTCATTGCGGTGGCGGCGGCGGCGGTGGCGGAGAGTTATGCAAGCTGCCGGAAAAGGATGAGAGAGAGAGAACCAACGCCGGCCAAACCCTACCGCGATTAGAGATTTCCACAATTAGTTAATAAACTAATCAATTTATTATTTGGGTAAATTGTTTGGGCAAGTCTCTGGTTGTTTTTCGCAAATAATGAAACTTCTATTGAAGCCGCTCAATAGCCCAACAGATAGACCAATACTTTTAATGGGCTTTAAAACATTCCATTTAAGCGGCGCTACCCCGTCGTCGGCTGACCCACAGGCAGAAGAATCTATCGCCGTATCCACTGGCTATCTCTCTTCTCTCCGCTCTGCTTTCTCCAAGCTCTCCGTTGGCCCCACTGTTCTTGTTCCTTCTCTTCAGGAATCTTCGGATTCAGCAATTTGGAGAAACTACAACGTGTATCTGATTCGATACCGGTTCCTGAACACTTCAATAAACTGCTAATATTGGTGAATCGATCGGTCAAAATTTTCTTGCTCCGGCGAAGGATAGACTCGATTTGGTCGAGCTTTTAAGGTTACAACTACTGCATCTATGAATTGGTATTCAAATTATACTCTCATGCGAGTGAGAAATCTGGAGTTGCGACGGAGTTGGAGTTCGATTCAGATGACATGGAGAACGAAAAGGTGGGTTGATCGGTAGGTTCGAGGAATTTGTTGATGATTTGGTAGATATGTTTGGTTATGGAGTGGAGTTCAAAAGGTTTTGCTAAGGTTGGTGATGGTGGTGGGAGATTAGGTTTGCCTGATTTGAGTAGTTTGGTGCTTTTGGCATTTGTGTCGTGCGCCGAGGTCAAAGACGACGAAAATGTTTGCGGGAGTGATGTGTTTCGAATGGAGAAGAAGGCGACTGCACAGAAGCTTCATGTCTGAATTTTGTCAAAGGTGCCAGGAGTTCATTTTGGTACTACTGGGTGGGCCTGTAATTTCGATATTCTTCCCTGGTATATGTGAATTACAGCAAATTTTGAAATAAATTTTCCTGTTTGAGTATCAGATTGGTGGTTTTTGTAACTATGTTCTGTTTTTTAAATAAAATAGAGAAGTGGTTCTTATAACTACTTGCATTTTAGATCATTCTATACAACTTCAGGTAGGTCTCAATTGGACCTTTGTAAGCTTGACTTTAATAAAAAAATATTTATCTTATCCCACAATCTGCAACCAGAGAGTTCCTATGATTTTATGTTGGCTTCGGTATGGATTTGCATGCTTTTATAGCCTATTGTATGATGGTTAACCAAATTTCAGTGACCCTCATATCAATCGATCTCAAACATGAATTGAGATTGGTAACAATTTAAAACCCTAGAACCGATACAAAACTTAAAAGTCTGAGAACTAGTTCATGTAAATAGATCTCAAAACAACAATAAAAAAGCGCGAAATGAAATGGAGCTCACCCATGTCCATCTCGTTGTAGTCGTCGTCCGCCATGGCTGATCGCTCGCTTGAATTTTTTCAACAATTTTGCTCCGACGAGAGAAACAGAGAAGTGGCTGTGGTTCTTTCAACTTCCAGACCGAGTTGTTCCGACTCGGCTAAGGATACATTGCCATTTGCATCCAACTGTCATATAAAAGTAAGATAATTTAGTTATCTTTGGCTCTATGCCACCGATGCCATTCATGTATAAGACTTATGCAGTAAAGATTGTAATCTTGTAAATTTGTAAGAAAACTATGTATCATGCATGGAAGGAATCTGAAAATAACTAAATGGTGGGCATTTAGTTATGCCTGATACGTCAGTATAAAACTGGTGTCCTGTGTTCTGTTTTTTCCATACCAATTTTGAATTACAAAAACAAGTTTGAGCTTAAACAAAGCACTCGAGCAATCTCTAAATGAAGTTGTTGAATTTAACATAGAAAGGTACAAGAATAGCTTGTTTAAGTGTAGTGATATAATTATCTTGTGCTGTTAGAATAGTGTAGCAGGCATCTTGAGCGTTCTTCTAAAGTGGAATGGTGCGGTTTAGTTAGCAGAAACATTCTGGCGCTACTAAAATAAAGCAATTGAACTGAAATTTTTCAACAACGAAGCATCAGTATTCAGCACACTCGAAGAATTAACTGTAGTTTCTACCATAAGTTTCATTGCCATGCATAGAAGAAGGGATAGATTAAAAGATATTATGGAGAACTACAAAAGACATTCAAAAAAGCTACAATATGCAGCGGGCCACTCAAAGAAAATAAACCAGCAGTCTATACGACCATAATCGTACAAGCAGCAAAAAACAGATTTGCAAAAATAGCTAGTACTATAACATGTTTGGTTCTCATTTCCAAAATATGCAGCAGACTAAAAGGGCATGAAACCATTTCCCAACAAATAGTTCCCATAATCATAGCTCATACTTTACAGATTGCACCACATATCGAAAACTATAAGACCCCAAAGAAAAGTAATATGCACTAAGTCGCCACCAACTTGTTTCTTCTACGAATCCTCCACTATGAGCTCATCCTGCAATCTTCATAACTGCAAAGTTGAAAAGCAAAAGAAAGTCGAAAGCTGTAGAGATACACATATTTTTAGATTTCAATGACATGCTAGAAAAATCAAACTCAAATTCATACCTTCCATCAGAAAGATAACGGCAAATTGTGAAAGATTTTTTGCGCTCTCCAAGTTCCTTCATAGCAATCTACGTGCAATATGACAGATTAGATAAACGTCTTCAAATTGACAATCTTAACTGCAAAAAATAAATAAAATAAAATAAAAAATAAAAAAATAAGCTTTTTCAAATGTAACCTAAACTAATCACGTTCACATACATCTTTATCATAATAGTCACATCATCAAAAGCAACATCAACGCCCCTGCGTTCATTTCCAAGCTCTCTCTCTTCTCGCTTCCTCGTTCTCTCCGCCCCTTCTTTCCCTTCCCCTCTTCCTCTATATAAACTCGCTCACCACCAATTCAATCATTCTTCTTTCTCTCTGCACCCACAGAAAAAATGGCAACAACAACTGCAGCTGCTTCTACCTTCGCCGCCGTCGAGATTATCCCAACTGACAACAAGCCTTTCTCTTCCTTCTTTGGTTCTAATCTCCGTTTCTCTTCATTCAAATCTTCTCATACCATCTCAAATGTTGCCTCCCTTCGCTCTCGCCCAGTCCGTGCCGTCAATGTTGTTAGCGATTCCAAACAGATCAGCTCCAACTTGTACCCTTCCGGCACGGTAAATTTATTAACCAATTTTTGTTAGATCTTAACAATTTTGGTTGACTAGATCTGGAATTTATTGATTTTTTTGGTTTTTGGTGTTTTAGGTTATTAGCGGAGAGGTGGCGCTGGAGTTCTATGAGGACATGGTTTTGGGACGAGCGTTTGAGGACATGTGTGCTCAGATGTATTATAGAGGGAAGATGTTTGGATTTGTTCATTTATATAACGGACAGGAAGCTGTTTCTACTGGGTTCATTAAGCTGTTGAAGAAAAGTGATAGTGTTGTTAGCACGTATCGTGATCATGTTCATGCTCTTAGCAAAGGCGTACCTGCTCGTGCTGTGATGGCTGAGCTCTTTGGTAAGGCCACTGGTTGTTGCCGTGGTCAGGGTGGATCGATGCACATGTTCTCTAGTGAGCACAATGTTCTTGGTGGATTTGCATTTATTGGAGAAGGTATTCCCGTCGCCACTGGTGCTGCATTCTCCTCGAAGTATAACAGAGAGGTCCTCAAGCAGGAATGTGATGATGTCACGCTTGCATTCTTCGGTGATGGAACTTGTAATAATGGGCAGTTCTTTGAGTGCCTTAACATGGCAGCGCTATGGAAGCTGCCCATTGTCTTTGTTGTGGAGAATAATCTGTGGGCGATTGGGATGTCTCACTTGCGGGCAACTTCTGACCCTGAGATATGGAAGAAGGGACCACCATTTAAGATGCCTGGTGTGCATGTTGATGGCATGGATGTGCTCAAGGTCCGAGACGTTGCTGTGGAGGCAATTCAGCGTGCAAGGTGTGGTGATGGTCCAACATTGGTCGAGTGTGAGACGTATCGTTTCAGAGGCCATTCCCTTGCTGACCCTGATGAGCTCCGCAAGGCTGGTGAGATCTTATTAACTAGGATTATGGCTTTTCTTTTGTTATTCTCATAATTTCTAGTAATTAGGCATTGTGTTATGCATGACTTTTATATTGGAATGCGTTGATCATTGTGACCATTCTAACCTAGTTACTAGAAAGTAGCTATTGATATTAGGATTGCAAGATGTGTGTTTGTTTAGCTTCCCTTCAAGTTATGTAGGTGGCATGAGAGCAAGCCAAATAATAGTCTTCCTTAGTTCAGGAAATGATCTTATGAAAATGCCACATCATCCTAATTGTGCCTTTTAGCTTTGCAAACTAAAAGAAAGCATTTTCTATATGAAGTCAAGAATGATCATAAATCATGTTTTACAAGAAAAAAGTCTTACAGAATTCAATTAATCACGCATGTACGTCCTCATGTCGTATGGGCAAAAACAGATCAGTCTTCTATGGATGGTGAAATGGCAGCTTGAAACTACATCAGAAACATGAAGTTTTTATCTGACTTCTTAATTTAAAGTGGTAGTTATTATGTCAATTTGCAAAGTACATTGCAACAATTCTGTATATACTAAGCACCACCAGAATGCTTCTTTACCTTGCAGCATATGCACTTAAGCAAACAATAAATCTAAAGAGCTAACCTGGTGTCTAGAATTGTATCAATATAAATTCGTCAGAGTTGGTCAATAGTGATAGTGGCTATGCAGGTACTTCGTTTAGAATAACACAGTTAAAGTATTTCACCTATCTATGTAGATGATTCATCTATGTTCATCGTTGCAGCCAATAATACGAACTTATACAGAAAATATTTTTATTTTGGCGAAAGTAATATAACAAGCATGTTGTCTTTTGGTGGATATATAGCGAGCATGTTGGGTGTTTTCTTTTTCAAGGTAATGGCATTGCCGTCAAACATTGTTGTTGAGATATGTCATGTCGGATGTGAAACTACAGAAAAGGCCTATTACTAAATCTTCCAGACCAGTTATGAAATCTGAAAGCTTGAGATTCACTATGACTTTTATGCTGTTGGAAAGTGCGATAAGCTTCTCATCTCTATGATAGAGTAAAGAACTACATATAATGCGTCACACAATTTCTTGTCGCCATGCAGCATCTCCCTGTGGTTACTTTGTGCGAGAATTTTGTTAATGGGTTCTTGATATAGTGAAGTTAAAATAAAATCCTGCAGCAGTTTTAAGAGGGATGTGAGTAATCTTTTTCGTTTTGGTGGCAGATGAGAAAGCTCACTATGCTCAGAGGGATCCAATTGTGGCTCTGAAGAAGTATATTTTGGAGCACAACCTAGCAAGTGAATCAGACCTGAAGGCTATTGAGAAGAAGATTGATGATGTAATTGAAGATGCTGTTGAGTTTGCAGATTCAAGTTCTCCTCCCCCTCGGAGCCAGCTACTTGAGAATGTGTTTGCTGACCCAAGAGGATTTGGAATTGGCCCAGATGGGACGTACAGGTGCGAGGATCCTAAGTTTACTGAAGGCACTGCCCAGGTTTGAGACTGGTTAATGTGCTTGTAATCTTGGTTCCTTCCCTATGAAGATTCCAAATCTCAACTTTTAGAACATGTTTGCGGTATGGCTTACTTGTCGAGGATTTTGAGTTGATAGTACGTGCAGTATAGGAGTCATAGGTTCCCACTCGGGTTATCTTCTCTTTCTTTCAAGTGTAGGATTTTCCCCCACAATTATTTTACACCTTGTTTCTAGTGACGCTTCAAGCTTTTATCGTCCATCTTTAGGAAAGCTGGCCAAGCGTCATGTTTAGCATTTGTAAGGGATATCTATTTATTCTTTAAAAGTGTTAATGATCAGTGTGTTCATGTATGGTTTGTGAAATCTCCCAGTATCTGCTAGTCAATTTTACGCGAAACGTTTATTGTAGGAAAATATGTTCATGCCAAGTTTGAAGAAGCAAGTTTGTACCTTGACCCGGTGGCATCGTTTCTACAATAAGTTCAAACAGGTTCTACAATTTTTCTATATTACAATCACACCGAACCCGTTTGGGATTGTATTTCACTGACGGTGCTTTTTAATTTTTAATTTTATATTTTTTAATATATATTTTATAAATATTTTAAAAAAAATTTAAAATTTTAAAAAATATAAAAAAAAATTATTTAATAAAATTTTTTTATTCTATTTCTTTATTATTTTTTTAAAATAAATAAAATAAAAATATGTTTTATTTTAAAAAAATTTTATTTTATAAGTATTTTTAAATAAACGCTCCGTGCTTAAAATTTGCGGAACCCTTCTCTAGTGTTGCATCATTTACAAATTTCCCGTTGATAAACCAGAATTCCAAAATAACAAACAAATCCATGCAGCGCACTGTAAAAGCTTTTCTCAACTTGCTCGATAAGCAGATACAAAGAATAACAACGTTAGAATGTATAAACAAATTTCTTTTTATATATAAATTTGTTATTTGCCTTCGCTTTGTCACAATAACAGTAAATAAGCTGCATCTCTGCAGACGAGAATCAGGCAAAAAAAAAACAATGTAACCCCTCGAATTTGGAGCGCATCACTTTTTTATTTCATCATTCACAACCTCCTCCCTTGCTTCATGAATTTCCTAGCAACTCCAAAAATTATTGCCTTAGTCAAAAGGCCACGATCGAGACTACAGGCAATAGCTACAGCTCCACCAACCATAAGTAACTTTGGTACCCTTCCCCATGTTTTCTCTTTCGCACCTTCTTCTATGAGATCAGATGCCTCAGAGCTTGTTTCTAGTGACCTCAAGTAGCTGGGCTCAATCTCGGTGTTGACTTGTGCAATTTTAGCAGTTTGAGATAATGGCACATTGCAGCTCCTCTCTTTCTGGTATGCTCGAAGACCAGGTTCTATCTTCTTTACACAGCCCCACATCCCTTGTCGAACGCCCAGCTTTGCAATCTCCCGAGGAATACCCATGTCCTCATGATGGAATAGTAGCACTTCACTTGCTGTCATCTGACCGCCTCTAGATCTGGATTCAACTGAATCATAACAGATAATACAATTACTCAAACTCTTGATGGTTATTTGGAACTTTAATTTTTGAGTATGTGTTGCTTGCAGAAGATTGAACTGTGTATACCTGGACGAATGCACCAGCTTGAAAAATAACGATCAACACGCCTAGGTTTGTTTTTCCGAGCTATGGATGGACAAGGAATTCCCTGACAACATAAAAATCTTACAATCATGCAGAGTATGATAAAAATGACATAGAATTGAACATTCAATATGATCATTTAGCTAAAAAGCAAGAGTTAATATGTTCGTCAATCAGAAATGAACATATTAAGTTTCAATAGCAACTCAAGTATCAATTACAGCAACCTAATAACTGCAGCTGTAATCAACAGCAATACAACAAAGATTCGTGCAATATCCAAACAGAAGAACTTCAGATTACTATGTAGAATTAACAACAAAGTCTACGTCAAGCTTTTATGTCATAGGAATTCAGGACTTCCAATTTACCAAAAGTAGAGCATGTTTGTATCTCATGACAAATTACTTGGAGTCACCGGTTCAATCAAACATATCTTATCTTTAGAAAGAGACAAGCGGCGAGCAGATTTTTCATGCATGCGCATGTACTATAATCTAAGATAGACCCTGAAGATATTGTGTATAGTATTAAGAAGATGATATTAGTTACTATATGTCCATTGCATATGAAAAGAATGAGAAACTGACACTAGTTGAAAGTTTTATGAAGACTACCAAATAGGAGCCGCAAGGTCTCATAAACCATTTAATGAACAAAATTGTTTTATGCATTTATTTCATTCAAATACTAAACTTGGAATCCAAGCACATAGGTCCATGAGCCACTTTTTCATGACTAACAGGTTCAAATTTCTTCATGAACAAATTGGAAATATGGATGGAACACTTTGGCATATGATCATGAATATATGCTATTTGATCTTGAAATATATCTATTTGCCTGGACCAGATTTTAGCAATCTTCAACAGCAAGAATTTGACGAATGTACCCACTTGTCAATCCACTTAATAAAAGAAGCCTGTAGTGATATAATAACGGACATGTCCTACTATCAGTTACAAACACAAAAGAACTTGAAGGCAATGGACTGAAGTATTATCTCAAAAATGCAGCTTTTTGCTTTCTTGTGTTGACTTCAAGATACATTCAGGATAAGACAGCATCTGAATGCTGAGATCAAATGAGGTACTCAACAACAACAACAACAACAACAAAGCCTTATCCCACTAGGTTGGGACAATCCTTATCCCCCTAATGAGGTACTACTATGATGAAATAAATGAGACAATTTTAGAGACTATACTTTCATTAGATTGTACCTTTGTCAAACAATAATAGGTCTGCCCGCACTTCCATATCCTACGGCCAATTGTGTACTCTCTGTCACTGCAGAAGAATGGAAACTTTGGAAAAGAAACAGAAAACATTAGCAAACACTTAAAGAAAAAGATACCAACATCAAGGTCAATCCAGAAAACAGGATTCCCACCTTTCGTATCCAATGAGCAACTGTTGTTCCAGTTCTGCCACACTCCTCCAGAATAGCATAATGGATGAGCATGTCATCCCACTTATTCTTCATCCGGAACTCGTCATCCCAGAAGAAGTCTCTAACAATTTCTGGTGTTGCATTCTCAAACACTGTTCTACTGTGATATTCAGTAGGCCCATTCTGCATCAAACTTGACCAGTTATAACACCAAACAGGTACCAACTGCAATTTCCATCAAACCACTAGAAAGCAATACTATCCTATTACAAAATGTTAGGTTTTTAATCCTGTTTGCAAGACACTGTACCACAGGATCTCTTCTCCAAGCACGGTAGCTGAAGCTGGGTAGCACTTTGTCCATCATCAGGTGCCATGGTAGCCCGCCATCGGTCCCTTCAACCAGCTCACATAGATACTTCAAATCAGCACTGGTCACGGCTAGATTCCCACTTTCAAACGCCATTGAACTGTGTATCAACCTAAACAACCAAATCAAGAATTCCAAATTCAATTCCTCAACATCCCAAATCAAACAACAAAAAGTTCAGAACTTTATAATCTCCGATCACGAACACCTCCGCATATTAGTTACCGCCATGAGCTTCTTCGAATCATCACCATCATCAGAGCTAGACCTCCTGCTACAAGAAATCTGTTTCTTGAACGAGCTGAAATCCCAGTTGGGCGAGTTGAAATTAAACCCAGAAGTCTGCGAACAACCAGCAACAATTCCAGAAGCCCACTTGGGATTCCAAGCCCAACCAATCAACAACCCAACGAAAGCAGCAAGCGATAGCGGTACAGATAACAACGCAAGACCAGAAACAACTCCACCAATTGTCGGTTGCCGAAAGATTTCCATCACTGCTTCCGTAACCAACGCCATTACTTCAGAAGAATCTCAAAAATTCAGATATTTGACTTCGTTTCTGGGTCGGGGGAACAAATTCCCCCGCCCTCCAGCAGCAGATACTAGAGATAGAGAGCGGAAGAAGACAGAAAAAAGGTTTAAAGTTAAAGAGTTTATAAAATGATTAAGGGGATAAGGAGAGATAAGAAGATTTGGAGGGAGAGGTTAAGGTGAGATAAAGTGGGATTGCTTGTGGGCCCATGATAAATGAGAGCCGTGCATACTCTTGTTAGTATTGGATTAACGGCAGCGAGCTGACACCGTTAAGAGACTTATTTCGTTATTCGTAAGTTAGGTCCACTAAGTTTGTATTTCACTATTATAGGTAAATTATCTTTTGGTTAGACAATGAAATGGACCTCTTTCTCAGCAATTGTCTTGAAAAGTTCATATCAATATTATTAGGTGAAGAGCGATGTAAAATTAGAGGATATGGATTAGAAATAAAGAGAGGTTTCAGTGCGTGTCAATATTGGTGAATAAACGAACACTTTCCATAATGTAAAAATAATTTAACGTTGCGGTTTTGATACTACTGATAGATATCAAAACACTAAATGCTTCCGAAAGAAGAACGGAATTGATAAGTTTAGATAAAGAAGTGTTCATAGATAATTAGAAATGAGTCATAGCAAAAGAGTCTTTTATTAGTATAAGTACTTTACTCAAAATGAAATAGAAAACAATGATGATTTAGAGAACGTTTGAAAGTATTTACAATTAAAAAAATTAAAGTAAAAACTAATATGTATTTTAAATATTTTTTGAAAAATAAATTTATTTTTTTGTTCTAAAAAAATAAAATTATATATATAATTATATGATACATAATATAAAAAATTATAATATACAGCAGAAATGTTATTTAAATGTAAAAAATTTTGAAATGAAAATACTTTGATAAGCTGAGCCGAAAAGGTCCCCCCGTTACTCACACTCTCCTCGTGTTATTTGCTTTCGAAAGTCTGAAAAGAATTATGTTTGTTAACATTCCAATAGGTGCTAGTAGTTGCGTAAAAGCAAAGGAAGATTGAAAACTGGAAGACGAAAAGAGACCTGAGCTTTTCTCATGAAAATGCTTCATTCAACCTTTTACTTTTTGAAAGTTCAGTGCCAAGAAGCGAACCTTGTCCTTCATATTCATAACAACCATATACAACGTATATATACACCAAAGACTTTTACATACTCTTCATATTTGGAAGTGAAGCAGAACGATATGGATATGTTAAGCAGTGGAACCACAAATTAGAGAAAATTGCAGCGAATGATGTTACTATAAATGTCAGTAGCATCATCTGCGATGTGGCTCCCAGAAAAAGGGAGATGTTAAGTGGAGCACCTCTAGTATCACAGAACGGACTATTACAAAAGACTACGCTAAAGAGCCCCTTCACCTTCTCCACATCGCTGGTGAACTTCTTCCATTCTCTCTACTGATTTGCAAATCCCACTGCAACCCCAGTCAAATGATGCAGCACAAGCATTACCTGCTTGTGCTTTCCATTCACAATCTGCAATGTCAAGGAATTCAACAAGTAAGATGACAGTTGAGAAATCCTTCATGTGTCCTTACATGAACATGCTTACATGGATCCCACTTTTAGCGCATTTCTTAGAACACAATTTGTATTTTGCATGCTGTTTACATGGAGTTAGTATCACTATAGCTATGACTAGTGCCACACTTTCTTACAAGAAGCTTAAAACCGGGTTTGAAGCCCCTAACCTGGAGGAGTTCCACAGCAGAAGCTCCTTTCATCAATGTGCTCAACATCAAGACCAATGAACCAAGAGCCCAAGGAAACATCTTCGTTGGCATATCGATGCAGTATATGCCTACAAAACTAGAAGTTTAATGGAACAACAAACCTACATTCTTCAGTTACGTGAATGCCGACTTACCTATTGACTGAAATGTATGTGGCCAAATCCTTGGAAATAGCATAGAGTTGACCAGTTGCATGTCGGAAATACTTGTTTCCCTCCTCTCCAAATTTCCAATATTCAGGTTCATGGTATTTGACTCCTCTGAAGGTTAGCACATTGTATCATTGTTACCAAAGAGAAAGATATCAGTAAACAAATGATTTACAATTATTCATAGAGAATTCAGAAAGGATACTCATACTTCTTCGCTAGAACTGGACCAGATTTCATACAGCCTATATATAAGCGTGGTTTGGATCTATGACGCTGCAGGATTGAAGCAAGCATGCCTGTTGTAGGTTTAAAGTTGTGTTCCCCGTAAGTCAGTTTGAGATGCACAGAATCTTTCTCAAAATAAGGTCTAGTAATAACTACTACTATTTAACCCACTAACCAGGATTAGCGTGCACGTCATCATCCACTTTTACATAAAATTCTGCATCCCAGATCGCCAGGGCAGCCGAAAAATATATCTGAGTCTTTGAAGAAAGCTCATGATACCCTTCAATGTGATTCTGAGATGACAAAATTATTAGGCATGACCTACAGGAATAGAAGTTTAAACACACTGCAAAACTTGATATTCATGGATTAATTGCAAACCAGTCTCAGAAAGTCGTGATACTGCTGTTCCTCCGCATCAATAGCACGGTCCAATACACCACCAGGAGTTGCACTAAAATATGAAATTCATATGAGGAACACATATAACCAACATAATGAATATAAATTAGAGCTTATCATACCTGCGCCCAATAACAAATCTCATAATAATTCCTTTATCTTTCTCCATATTTCTCAAGTCTTCACCTAAGGTTGTATAAGGAATTAGCTTGTGCAGACCAGCGCTTTTGGCAACCACTCATAAGCAATACCACCTAACGAGAAATGAAAAGGAAATAAAACCACCTTGAGGCATCCATGTTGCTCTGACAGAGTCTCTGCGTTTCCTGCTACTGAATGCAGTGATGATTCCAATGACAATGTATACTTTCGGACGCTCTACCAAGCCATTTACTCCTTTTGTTGAAATTAGCATGTTCTCCTGTGTACCTCTTTGTGCAGCTCTTGCTGTTGCAAGCTGCGCCTCAAGATCAGATATTGCTTTGTCTAAAGTCCTGTAACATGCGACAAAACATGCATATGCCATTTTAACAGAAGGCCTACAGCAGTATCACCAGAATGATGTCAAGTGAACCAAAAAGATAGCAAAGAGAGTAATTGAAACATCTACATAACTTACATGATTACATTACGAGTCTGTGAAACTTGATCAAAAATATCACCACTGTGAAGAGATTCCTGAAATTTCCACTGTTTAGCTAGAGAATGAGAATGTCAATGATCGGATTCAGGATGACAATTTAAAGGTCAAGAAGATCACCTTTTTTTCACAATTTATATGAACTCCAGATTGTCTAAGTTGATATCTCCTGGATGGGGAAGAGTTTTCATTTTGTTTCATTAGCTCAGGAATACTCCACAGCCTAAGACGTAGGCAAAGAAAATGAGCAACAAAATTAAGGAAAGGCAGAAAGGCCGTATTTTATAGGAAAAAAGTAATAATAAATCCAACATTCTCAATCCATAGTAAGGTTCTTGTTTAATATCCATTAAGGAACATTCCAGAGAGAACTGACGTGGAGCTGATTCACATTGAAGGTAGACACAGAATTGGGCTGTTTAGATGATTTTGAAACTTTTCAAGAGCATGAGAGAACATTCAAATCCTGAATGCTTCTTGATTGGAACAAGCATTTCACCCTCTTGTAGGATCACGTTGTTTTGAGAAACCGGTACTGTTATTGCAGGATCACATTAGACCCCACAAATCTTTGCATACATATCGTACAGAAACGCTAAAGAAATACGTAGAGTGTGCAGAGCGTCATGTTTAGATGAATTGCATACTGCACAGTTGATTTTCGAGAAATCTTTGGCTTTTTAGAGTGCTCTGAACAGCCAATACACAGCATTAGTTTTTCTTTTACAATCTTTCCACTCTGTTGCCTCTCCTATGTGCTTGGATGATAGCAGTATAGAGTCTTGTTGTAAGAAAGGCAGAAAAACGTATAAAGAATTATTCTAGAGCAATTTGCTTCTTCTTAAGACAAAAAATTGCTCTTTGAACTCAATGATAAATCATGGAGGACAGCATTCCCAGTAAACACTAGAACTGGGTGTAATTACAAACGTCGGATGATCGATAACCACTGGTGAGGCTGCAAGCTAGACGCACATTTCGATATTTCTAACTTGCTTTACAAACAAATCTAAGCACAATAATTTTCAAGATGCGGACTGGTATTGATAGTATCTCAAGGTGAAGATGTGGCATAAGACTCCTGAACCCTACAACTCTATACAGCCAATTTTCCCCCATTTCCATGCCTATTACCTAATTAAGTTTCACTTTCCATCACATCGTAAAAGCTCGCCGTTTCCAACCATTTCAAAAGATATCAGATTACCACACTCAAAACCATATTATCCCAACTCAAATAAGTACAGAAGATTAACATGAAGATAGATGTATGGAAATGTCCAAGTAAGCCAAATATTCCATAATCTTGACACTAATCTTATTCACAATTTCTTGTCAGCTACCCCAAAACTCTTAAATGTTGCCCACATTGACATGACAAAAGAAAGTTCATCTTCTCCAAGTAAACAATTTCCAGCAGCAAACAACTAAGCCATCTCTACCAAAGCTCACTTTACCATCGAGAACCAAATGTCAGAAGAATAAAATTTGAGAAACCTAGCAATAGAAAACATAAAGAGGAAAAAATAAATCAAGAAAAGTCACCTGTTCACAACGATTACTCCAAAACAGAAGCAGCAAACGCAAAGGAACGAAACCCATTGTGTAGAAACACCACCAGTAGCAGCTCTCTGTTGTCTTGGAACCCACATTGAGTTCGAACCCATTATTCCTTAAAGAAAAAAAGTTGTCCTTTTTCCTCCTTCAAAATCTCAAGAACAAACTTGTTAAAAGAAGAAGAACCCGAAGCAAAGAATTGATTGAAATTGAAATGAAATGTAGGCCAGTGAAGGAATAGAAAAGAAGCAGAGAGATAAATTGTGGCGCACTCAAAAGGCAAAAACTGCTGAACACTTCCTGTTGTTGTTGCTACTTGCATTCACTGATCACTGGAGTTTGGTAAATGTTTCTTAACACTTTAAATACAGTCTTTTTTTTTTAAACATTTCAAACTTTTTTGTTAAAAAGTATTGAATCTTTTTACGGTGCCCCTATAAATGTTTTTAAATTTTTAAAAAAATATATTTAGTTTTTTATCTCAAATTCAATAATATATATTTTATTTCTAATAATTTTCAAAAATAGAAAAATTAAAAAGTTAAAACAAAATAATAAAATTAGAATAAAAATGGAACGCCAAACCGTCCCTCGGAGATTTTATTACTTGTTGTCGACATTCAAAATTTGGAAAAAATTTGGTAAGCTTGGATTCGTATGTTTTTTTGTTGTTGTGTTGTGGATGTATAATTAGGGCACATTATTATTTATAATTGAAATTTATTATTTTTCAAAAATATATTTTGACTTATAGAAAATATAAGTTTGTACTTATTTCTAAATTTCACATTCAAATTATAGTTTTACTAAAAATTTTATTATTAAACTCAATCTATTAAAAATTGAATATAAAAACTAAATTTAATTTTTAATAATCATGTTTAATAATTTATTTTCGATCAAATTGAACAAGAGCTTTATTATTTGATTGGGCCGTCCGTTGGTTTTGGTTATAGCTTCTTCGGTCTTGTTTTCAATAGAAAGAACCAAGAAAAGGAACTGCTCCAGTTGTCAACAACCCACAAGGATTTCATGACTCCCAACAAAACTTTATCGAACGGAGAAAATAATATATTATTACTTTAGTTCAAAATTAAATTATTCATCAATAATTATGAATAATTTATGTAGTTAATAATGTGCGGTAGAGACGGCAATTCAAATTTTTAAATCGATTTCGTATTAATTTATATAATAATTAGATTAAAATTATTTAATTAAAATTTGATTTATTTATTTATATAGATCAAAATTATCAACTCTAATTTAATTATTTTAGTAATTGAATAAAATTCAAGTCGACTCATATAATAATTAAAATTATTAAAATAAAAATTATAAAATATTAATTTTTAATAATAATATATATAAATTATTAATTATGATATATTTAATAAAAAAAATTATTAATTTTGATAAAAATTTATAAATCATGTAAAAACTAGTTAAATTATGATATGTTAAAAAATACATATATACAAATTAAATTAAATTTTATATTATTATTTACTAATTATTAAATAATATATATTATATAAATAGCTATACAGATTAAAACGGATCAATTTCGGTTCAATTCGAATCCGATCCAAATTTATTTAAAATTTTATATCAATTCGAAATTGATCGGAGTTCTACTAAGATTTGATCTGAATTCGATTTTTTCTAATCGATGTCGGATCAGGTTCGTGAGTTGGCTCAAAAATCGTATCTCTAGAGTATTGTGTGGCCGTTTATGCTCATATCGATCATTAAAAAAGTAGCAATTTCTTAAATGAATAAATCCACTAACCTAGCAGGTACTACGAAATTAATACTTTGTACATATTGAAAAATGTAAAATTGTAGTTGAAGATTCAAATAGTATCTTATTGTTTCTCAATTATCTTATGATCAATATTAATTGTTAGGTTATAATTTATAAAAGAAGAAGAAGCACAGCATTCATTGCTAAAACATTAACAAGATGTTTGAAAGTATTTTTTGAAAATTTCTTTACAATATTTTAGAAATTTATTAAAAAATAAAAAATTAGAATAAAAAATAATAAGCACTGCGAAACGAACTCTGAGATGATTTAAAGGCAATAATTATAAACAAGAACTTATGGTTGGGACTTAATTAAAGAAAGTTGTTAAGGAAGTTCTCTAAGTCTAATTAATTATTAACAGAACAGATGTAAGCATAATTGTAAGAATCGGATCGGATATCGAACCGAAAAACTATCTGAGTCACGGTTCTTGAGTCGAACCGTCGGATCAACCGATCGAACCATCGGATCAATAATATTAAAATATTTTTAATTAATAATAATAATAATAACAGTAAGAAATCTATTACCAATGATACTACTAATAATAACAACAGTAATCATAGCAAAAAATTAAAATATTTTTATTATAGCATTATTATCAATAACAACAGCAATAATAATCACAGCGAAAATTAAAATATTGCCACCACCAATAACAATAATAACAACTAAAATTTATAATGAGAAATATTTAAATAAATTAGGAGATTAGAAAAAGATAAAATTATAAAATAGAGAAATCATAAAAGAGATATAACTAACTTTTTTAGATTATACATATTTGAGTCTAAATATTTTACAATATAAAAATTTAAAAATCACTAATAATTGATATTTACAAATAAGACATAAGTAATTATTTTTGCATTATCACATCCAAAATGCAAAATATAAACTACATATCATTTTTCAACATACGACTATTAATAATTATTTTTTATATTAAATATATCATTAATTTAAAATTTTTAATTAATTTAAAAAAAATTAATTCAGTTTGATCCGGACGGGCGGATCGATCAGATTGAAACGGATCAAATCGGATAAAAAATAGGTCGATTATATAAACGATTTTTTTGCAATCCGGATGGGTCGGTCCGGGTACGACAACATTATTGAAAATAAGTTCTTTTATGTTTGGTGAAGGTGAAGGGTATGCGTGTGAATTGTTATCATTATTGGCGTTCACTTGTTTTATAAGCAAGCTACTCCTGCATGATTGAAAATTTTAAAAAATAAATGACTTGATTTTTTAATATCTAATTGATAAATTAAGTTTATTTTTTTATATTTTATTAAAAGTGAATTTGAAAGTGTAGTTTTTAGTCCTGAAATATGGTTGTAAAAATAGAGTTTATTTGTATTATTTTTTATTAAAAAGTGAATTGAAAGTAAAAGTTTGTGAAAATAATTGAATTTAAAGTATAAACAAATACTCTCTAATCATCTATTGCCAAAAGAAAAGTGGATTTTTTTTCTCTTTTTCTACCTCTATTATACAGAGCATCTTATTTGTTTGAAGTAATTTCCGAGAAGATTTTAATAAAATATAAAACTAAATTTATAAAACAAATATAAAAACTTATATGAAAATAAATTTTGATAGAAAAAATTACTTATGATAAAAACAAACATGCCCATATCCAGCATACCCTCAAACTATTCTGAATTGATCTATTATATATTCAATTATGAATGATTTATATCTACTTATATACTACATTATTAATTAAAATAAAATACTATATGTTACTTTATTAATTAAAAGTAAGACGTATATTAAGATGCTAAGGTGGAATGCATTTTAAGGCGTGTTAGTTATATAAAAATAGAATTCAATAAAAATAAAATTCAGAGTTTATTAAAATATGTTATTAAAATTTGAAGTTCAAACTGATATAATTAGAATTAGGTGTAAAAATAAAATAAAATTAGAAATGATATTTAAAATATATAAAATGACGAAATTTCAAATTTAAAAAAATAAAAATTTCTACTATTAAAATATGTCCTTATTGTTATGTCTAGAGAGGTAGAAATTGTAACGTATTGAGATTTTAGGAATTTTGTGCATTCTTTTATATTCAAAAGTAATTTGTTTAATCAAATAACATCTGAGTAATTTTTTAATATAATTTAATTTTTAGAAAATTGCTTTTTTTAAATAGTTACTTCTTAAAGAGTTATTTTGCTGTAGTGAAGAGAAGCCCACTAGCTAGTTATTAATGGGCTGAACTTCATAGGCCAGCCCAGAAACAGCACTGTATCGGTTTTCTTAATTAAGGGGTTGTTTAGTTTAGTTTATAAAAAATAAATTTTTAATTTTTAATTTCATATTTTTTAGTATATATTTTATAGATATTTAAATTTTATTTAGAATTTTAAAAAATATAGAAAAATTTTATTTAGTGAAATTTTTTTATTACATATTTTTTATTTTTTAAAAAGTAAAATTTATTTCTTAAAAAAATAATTTTTATTTTAAAAAAAATTATTTCAAAGCAATTTTAAACTCTCTCTAATAAAATTCGCAATTCTGAAACTACGAGGTTTGCAACTGCACGTATGTATGCATGTAGTCTATAAACATCATATACACTCATTATTGAAACTCACAGACAACGCAAACGTCGCCACTAGGCTTTCTCAGGCTATGATGTTTGTTCTTGCTTCCGAGTTACCTACTCACGGAAGCTTGTATTCTCTTGCTGTTGAGAATGTTACAGAAAAAATTTTTGAAAATTTTTTATAAAAATAAGTTTAACGTTTTTACTTAAAAATAATTATATATATAATTATAATTACAAAATCACTTAATTTTACGTGCTCAGCATGATACCATCACTTCAATTTCACTTGTAATTGCTTTTTTCTTTTTTTTTTTTGACAGTTGATCGAAAACCTACACGACTTATATATATATATAAATTTTATTTTTTAATAAAACAACTCAAGCTAATATTTTAATACAAATTTAAATATTATTTATTTTAAAATAATTTTGTATCATATGCATTTTCAAACGTATCTTTAGCCAACTTAATTTTTGAATTTAAAAATTGAATTGAAGATTAAGAGCATATTTAAGTACCATATAAATTCATATTTTTATAAAAAGTTTACTGTTAATTTATTTTTAAATAAAGTAAACATAAAAATTTATCTAATTGTTTTGTAAAACACTCTACCTTTAAAATTTAATTGAAAAGTATAAATATATAGTTTATATATATTTATTACTAGACTTAATTTTAATACAAAATAAATATATAGTTTATATCAAATTTATTTTCAAATTTTATAATAATTTTTTATAAAATTTTTTTTCAAAAGTGAGTTAAACGATTAGCTAATAAGCATGAAATTTTTTTATAAAAAAGCTATTATCCGACGAGCAACATAAATAATATATTAATATTATTATTACTTTGAAATGCATGTATGCATCACCACGTACTCCCAGCTCACGAGACTTCTGCAAGAAAGAAAACGCACATTCTTTTTAAAGAAGTTGAAAGTAACAAATTTGAACGAGTCTTCTTTTTATTGCAAAAATAATATTTAATTATTTTTTTGCAAAAAAAATTTCAAATTCAGACGATCATGCTTCAATTAAACAACTCTTATCTCACACGGTAATCATATTTAATTTAAATATAATTATTTGGACAAATAATAAATTACCATTGTTATTTTATAGATAATAATTAAGTGTTTTCGATTCGTCTATCTCTTTAACAAAAGAAATAGCGGTAAAATACGGATTCTTAACCACCAAAAGAATTATTTTCCTCTTTATAAAATCAAAGCGGGTTTTTCTCACTGATCATGCTTTAATAAAAGCACATGTTTTTATTGACTTTCACGCGTTCAAAAACGTAGGTGCATTGAATTTCCACAACGGACGCAACTGTCAAGTGAACTCCACTCGGAAGGTTATCGATTCAAACTCAAAGTCCAGACTCTTCAACGCGCCCGCGTCAAAAACATGACTCGGTCTAAACAATTCCGAAACACCCTGGAGCTAACCGCTTCTCCGTTCAACTCCTATAAATATCCTTCCCTTATCTTGGCTTCTCTGCTCATCAACGATAGAACAAAAATCTTCAACACCATATTCAGCTCTCAGATTTTCGCAGAATTCGATTCTTTCTTGATGGATAAGCTTCTTGTTATGTCGATCATGAGCGCAGGTCCAGCTGAGACCTCTGGTTCATGGTTTACGAACTTCAGCTTCAAGAAAGCACCAACAGCTCGAGCACCGGCGCCGAGAAAAGAAGCTAACGTTGGAGATTCAGCAGCGGAAAAGAAGGAAGATTCCGCTTCTGCACAGAAGAAGAGTAGAGTTTGGTTTGCTCCGGAGTTCGACGGGATCAATTGCTTCGAGACTGTTGTGATTCACTGATTTCAACTACAAGTTTTCGGAGGTTTTGGTGATTGGATTCTTTAATCTCTGTTTGTAAGAAGAGATGACGGGAAGTTTTGTAGTCTTGAATTGTTACGAAATTCTTTTTCTTATATTGGCTACTGCTTTTGTTTTGTTTTTTTTTTTTTCATGTAATTCTTTTATATACTTTTACTAATAGAAATATTCCCACAGTTCTTTACTAGATCGTCTCTATATACTTCTCTGCAATTTAGGATTCTTTTTTAAATCATACGATTTTATCTTCTCTGTAATCTAAATGTCAAAATTCACCGATTTCAGAACATGAAGACAGAGGATTAAATGGAATCGGAGCACGTTTCCAGTTGAGTCTAAAGACTCTGAAGCGGCACCGGCGTACCTTTTTGTCCCATTAGTATTATATGTTTCAATGGAGTTGACTAGGCCTTTTTTCTTAGAAAATAATTATAATAATATCGTTAAAGGCACCGAGGCTAAAAAAATTAGTTAACAAATAGCTAATTGTTATACAATAAGCTTAGAAATTTTGCAAAATTCACAATAACTATGTAAATAATTCATCTAAAACAAATTTAATATTTTTTGTATATTACTTCAAATATCTTAGAATTCTTTCATAAACTTAAAAATTAAGAGCACATTATATATTATGATTACAATTTAAATGATAGAAAATACGATTGATACGAAACATCATGATTGAGAATT
This sequence comes from Acanthochlamys bracteata, assembly GCA_019914995.1. Classification (NCBI taxonomy): domain Eukaryota; kingdom Viridiplantae; phylum Streptophyta; class Magnoliopsida; order Pandanales; family Velloziaceae; genus Acanthochlamys; species Acanthochlamys bracteata. The sequence continues at coordinate 8,419,722 of CM034128.1, forward strand.
ATTTTAAATTTAGAAAAGCTAAATTTTGAAAAAATATATTAAATTTGAACCAAAAGTAGATATGATTAAATATAATCATAACAATTAATTTATTTTGCTAATTAAAATTCAATGGAATAGCGTCCTTGATCATGTATAACATTAACGTTGACAACAATTATAGATTAAAAAATCACAAAATTTTAGAAAGTATAAAATTCCCTTGTCTGTAAAGAGTCAATTGTTTATGGACAACATTGAATCTGATATTATTTAAAAATAATCATCAAAGATGGAAGAGAAGAAAAGTAAACAACACTGGATTGGGATCCTCTACAGTTAGGGGATGCTAAGTGCATGTTTGGTATTTCAAGTTTTCAAAACTATTTCAACTTTTTTATTTTAATAAATATATATAATATTTTAAAATTTAACTTCAAAATTAGAAAATATAATTAATACTTTTCAGCTGAAAATATATTATATATTATATATATATATATATATAGGAAGGGATAGGGATACTCTAACTATTATGCATATTTCGACGCACTCTATAATCATTTGTGGCAGTAGAGATTTCTAAATCTAATCTCTACCGTTGGATATAAAAAACTACGAGTCGTTAATATATTGACAAAATTTTATCCCGATCGAACTACAAATAGACCTTCATCCGGTCACTTAATAATGATGACACAAATAGTAAAAATTAACAAAATATATATATCTCCTTTTTTAGTAATCTTGATCAAGTGATTGGATGAAGTTCTATTTGTAGTCCGATCGAGATGAAATTTTGTCAGCATGTTAATAACTCGTAATTCTTCATATCCAACGGTAGAGATTGAATTTGAAGGTCCACGGCTACAAACGGCCATGGAGTGCGCTGGAGTGTACATAAGAATTAGAGTGTTCTTATTTCTTCCATATATATATATATATATATATATATATTAATACTTTTCAGCTGAAAATAAATTAATTTCTACAAAAACTCAAAAAAGTTGAAGTAATCCTAAATCAAGTTATGAGAGACAACTGTGCTAGAGAGGGAAAGTTTAAAGAGTGGCTTTTCCACGTGTGTTATTTTAAAAGTGAAATTTGAAAATAAATTATTAAAATAAGTTTAAAATAAATAGTAAAAATTATATAAACTAACATACGTTGAAGCATAGTTATCAATTCAAATCAAACCGATTGAATCGATCCAAAAATCAACGACTCAAACGGTAAGCCGATTTGAAAAAAAAATCGTCTGCACATCGACCCGATTCGATCCATTCTGATCGTCCAAATAAAATCGGATGAATAAAATTAAAAAAATTAATTAAAAAGTTTAAATTGACGATATATTTGATACAAAAATAATTATTAATAGTTCTGTATTGAAAAGTAATATATAGTTTAGACTTTGCATTTGGATGTGACAATGCAAAAATACAGTTAGTTATATGTCATTTGTAAATATCAATTATTAGTAATTTTTTAAATTTTATATTATAAAATATTCGTATTCAAATATGTATACCTAAAACAGTTAGTTGTCTCTTTTATGATTTATCTGTTTTATAATTTTATTTTCTTCTAATCGCCTAATTTATTTAAATAATTTTTTATTATAAATTTTTTATGTTATTGTCGGTGGTGGTGGTAATATTTTAATTTTTAATTTTTACTGTAATTGCTATTGCTGTTGTTGTTGATGGTGATGCCACGATAGAAAATACTTTAATTTTTTACTGTGATTGTTGTTGCTCTGTTATTGGTGGTACCATAGTGGCAGTACATATCTCACTGTGATTATATGTTATTATTGATCGAAAATAACTAGATTTTTTGTTGTAATTATTATTATTGTTGGTCGAAAAATAACGTCGACGATGCAACCTTTTTGCTCCTATTAATGCCTTAATATTATTGATTGGACGGATCAATTCGTTGACTCGATGAGTCAATCCGAAAACCATAATCAGGATAGTTTTCGGATTTGACGTCTGTTCGATTCTTTCAACTATGGGTTGAAGTAAATGACGGCTAAGAGGCTAAGGGCGTATTTACTAATTTTTCAAATTTATTTTGTTTCAAACTCAATTTTAATTTGTAAATTATTTTTAAATTAAGTAAACACAAAATTAAACTCAATTTTTTCAAAAAGAATTATTATAAAATTTAAAACTAAAAATTTCTATTTCAAAATCAAAACTAAACACAAAAATTTATTTTTTATCAAACTTATTTCAAATCAAATTTACTTTTTTCTTAAAGTTATTTTGAATGAATTTAAAGCTCATTAAACAAGTGCTAAGAGTAGATTCGATGTGTTCCAAAACCTAGGGTTAGTGGTAAATTGAAGATGAAATATATCGTACGATTCCAATCAGTATACTTGGAAGTTTGGAATGCTTATAATAATCTTATTTTGAAATAATAAATATTTTAAAATTTAAAAATAAGTATTTATTTATACTTTAATTGAAAAATATAATAATGTTTTAGAATAAAAGCGGTGTCCTGGGAAACATCCTCTACACTATAGTAATAAATATTTTAATTTTAGTTTTACTTTTAAGTTAACTTTTTCGTTGATGTTTTTTTTTTCGAAAGAACGGATAGATTTCGTTTTTGAATAATAAAGAAAACTTTGGATTTTTAGCTGTTTGTCCCTCCGCCAGTGGAATTAGGTAGTACTCCTTATCCCTTTCAATCCCGCGCCCATCCATGGCCGCCGGAACTACCTCCACCGCCACCGCCTCAGTACTCTCCAATCTCTCCTTCCCCTTCTCTCTCCGCTCATTTACTTCCTCCTCCTCCGCCGCCGCCGCCGCTGCCGTTCTTCTCTTCCCCTCCTCCTGTACCCACTTCTCTTCTCTCTCCATCTCCCTCTCACGAACTCCTTCTCCTTCTTTCTTTAACAAACCAAGGAGAAATTTAGAATCTTTCGCCATAGCAGAAGAAGAAGTTGAGACTGTCTCAGCGGTGGCGGAGGAAGAGGCAGAAACTGGTGTTGGTGGTAGCCCTTGCGAGCTCTATGTTTGCAATCTTCCGCGGGGCTGCGATATCTCACAGCTGCTTGAAACCTTCAAGCAGCATGGAACCGTTATTGCTGTTGAGGTAATGAAAAGAGTTGTTTGTTTCAAAGTTTGGAGTCTAGGGTTCAATCTTGTTTGGTACTGGATTTTGTTGGTCTTTGGCGGAAGAAAAATACTACCTGCTTTGCTAGCTCGTATGCCTCTAGTACATTTGAGTATACATGCTAGTTTCTCTTACTGTGATAGAATCATCAGTCATAGAATAATGTTTGTTTTGTTAGTTGTGTGCTTGTGGTAGACGTTATTGTATCGGTAGGGAAAATGGGATTTTTGCGTAAATGCTTGGAAATTTCCTCTACAAAGCCATGCATAGTATGGTATTAATTTTAAGGGAAGCGTTGTGAGTAGGCTCTAGAATTTTTGGTGTGGATTGATTTCCCGTATTTAAACTACCTTACTTGGTACCATGACATGTAACAAGTAAGGTTGTGTCTTTCTGCAGCAAGACCGTAGTGATGAGAATAATATAAGTCATCTGACAACAAGAAACATCTGTTTCACCATTGGAAGGTTACTGCCTTATTTTTGTTTGTGTAGCATAGGCGATTTTTATGCCATCAATCTATGAGGTGGCAAGTGTGGTTTTTTTAGGTAGCTTAGTGTATTTAACACCTAAAAGGTCAATAATGCACTCAATTAAGGTAGAGCTAGGTTTCATGTGAACTCTGGAGTTTGCATGCTCTAGAGGAACCAATGTTAACAATGCTAAAATTTTGAACAAGTCCAGAAACAACCATGCTCCAAATGCAAGGTCATAAAACCAGCATTTGAAATTGTTTTTCTTCTTTCATTTGTACAAATTATTTGAGATTCTTATGCAAGTAGTGGGCCGATGGGGCCTTTGGCTTGGTTTGGATATAGAATGAGCTTTTTATATACAGTAGTACAACATAATACTGGTCCACTATCTTGAAAACATACCCACACAGTGGTACGACAAGATGCTGGTCTAGTACCATTCTTGTAGGTTCCATGGACTTATTATTTGTTTGTTTGCACGGTGTCGCTCAAAGATCATACAAGCTTCTATTTATGACTGAATGATTGTTGGTTACCATGTTGGATACATGAGATATTCTTTATTTTTATGCTATTTTTAATATGCTAATGGTTATGTCCGTCTGTAACAGGTTTCTCGGGATGCAGAGACAGGCATCAGTCGAGGTTGTGGTTATGTGACAATGAGCTCTCTTTCAGAAGCTAGAGCAGCCATAAATGCTTTGGATGGATCTGTAAGTAAAACAGCATTGCTAGAAGTTGTTGATAGTATTTTCTGAACTAGCTATATGTATTTTGTTGCCTATTTAGGATATGAATGGGAGGGAAGTCCGTGTTAAGTTTTCCGGTGATATGGTATCAGGAAGAAAAACCAGCGGGATTCTAACTACGGCACCTAAGAAGAATATGGTCTTTGAGAGCCCTCATAAAGCCTATGTTGGGAATCTTGCCTGGTCTGTTAGACCCGAAAGTTTGAGGGAATACTTTAGCCAATTTGGAACTGTGGTTAGTGCCAGGGTCCTATATGATCGCAAGGGAGGGAAGAACCGTGTATATGGATTTGTTTCTTTCTCTTCTGCTGATGAACTGAAGGTTGCTGTCTCAAAGAGTGGATCGGTATGAACTATGCAGCAGCTCTCTATATTCGTTGAACTGTCTAATATATGTTTTGATTTAGAAGCTATATGTGTTACTCTTTGCGTTATTTTACAGCATCGTTTTGATTCGAATAGCTCGACTAAAAACCTTATCTTGTGAGGCACTTAAAATCCATTTTCACTTTGATAATTCTTCTTGGAACTTCTATTGCTCATACTAGGAGTTCCATGGACGTACAATGTTGGTTCGTGAAATTACCGACAGGAATTCACGTGACATGGAGGATTGCGGTATATGACTGTTTTGATTTTGCAATGAGCATTTGTTAGTCAAATGCAAGAACAGTGATGTGTCTACATAATGAAGCATACAGTTGGATACACAAGGTATATATCTAATGTGAGATCCAGTTTTTCTCTTTAGTTATTGATTCAAATGTTTTAATACTAAGCGCACTCCTAGTCTGATGCACGTACTTTTTAGAATTCTAGCTGAGTAAATGTGAGTATTGCAAGATTATTACTTAATTAGGATAAGAAAACTGGAAAAAGGTCTCAACCTATGTGCTAAGATATAAGTTACAATATGATGTATATCCTTTTTCTCCTTTCCCAGTGCATATAAATGAATATAATCCCTTAATTGTGATAGCCACTTGGCATGTTTCCTGATAAAAGTTGTATTACATTGGCAGGTGATGTAGTTGATTCACACACTTTTGCTGTTCAATTTTGGTACTTGCTAGAGTGGAGAAAATGATCGTCTTCATGAGTCTAAAGACATGAGTTTGTATAATGCAGTTTCAGCCTTGCAATGTACTCCGTTTTTGTTAGTTACTTAGCTTTAGGCGGCCTCCCTAACTGGCGCATAGAGTTGCGTATGTTTGAGACTGGATGTAAAGTTCCAGCTATCATGTCCCCAAGAGAAGTGCAAGCAACTTTCTTCTATGTTAAACTCTTACTTCAGTAACTATGACCTTGTGGTTGTCAGAATATTTCATTTGCCGTTTGCATCGATGTCTAGAATCGTAGTGGTATGATATAAGTGCAAACAGGTTATACTACAAAATTTTATAGCGAAGATATTATATTGAAAGCTGTGTTTTATTGAATCTTTGAAATCATTTTGCAGTGCTTATTTGGCGAAATTTTTAATATCAGCTCCTGTTTCCCAGTTTCTTTCAAGATCGTCTTTTTTTTTGTTGGTCAATATTTTCTTTCAAGATTCAAAGGCTTACAGATTTGCCTCTAGTTTTAGGTTTTAGCTTATTTTTTAAGCTAAAAAATATTTGACAGCATTTTTAATTGTAGCTTTTAGTTGAAGAAGTTGAAAAGGGTTTAAAACCGGAAGGGAACATGTTACTCTAGATTCGAAATCTGAGGCTAAATTCCGATTTTTAACAATTCTTTGGTATTCATGGGTAGAGCAACAAAAGAAAAAGGATACTGTAGTTTAGCGGTTAAATGGATACCCGTTATGAAAACGGGTTCCCTTTCCAACCCGTTTCCGTCCCCCCACCGCGAATATCATATCACTAGTTATCGAAGTACAACATTGAAGTATTAAACAAACAAACAAAGGGCAACTTCACCGATCTAACGCGCGAAACTCGTCGCCGGCTCTAGCTCACGAACTCGGTGGAGGATGGCAGGCAGTTCACGGTACGAGTTATCTCAACCCGCTTATATAAAACTCGTTCTCCACGCTCTCAAACATCCTTCCGCCGCCGTTAACGGCCTTCTGGTCGGCCGCCTCCGTGATTCCTCTTCCGCCGCTGCCGCTGTTGAGATCGCTGACGCTGTGCCTCTTTCTCACTCGCTTATTCCTCTCCTTCCAACCCTTGAGCTTGCTCTCCTTCAGGTGAAGTGGTTAATTGTCTGATAAAAATCCAATCTTTATAGCTCTTGATAGTTGATAACCAAAACTGGATATATATAGATAAGATAATTTAACGAAGAATTTTGATTAGAAAGAAAGTACGGCAGGTATCGTTAGAGTTTAAAAGTGTTTACTTTTTTTTCCAATTATGTTTTTCTCAGTATCTTTTTTCATCTATGACAATCAATCTTTCAACAACTAATGAAACTTTTTTTAAGGTCTGTATGAAGTTTGTAGTGGACGATAAACATTCATTCTTTCAACAGCCAAAGGTGGGAACAGCCGATATTTTAATGAATTGTTTACTAGAAAAAAGAAAAGTTTGGAACGTTTAGGATTCTAATTTTTCTATTTGGTCCTAGCATTTTCTTCTTGGTATTCTTGTTGAAACGTGAGAAATATGCAATCTTTAAGACTGAAGAAAAAAAAGGTCCAATTTTCTGATTTTAGAATGGTTGGTTTACAGGTGGAGGAACAGTGTGGATCAGAAGGGCTGAGTGTGGTGGGTTACTACCATGCCAACGAGCGCAATGACGATAATGAGCTTGGCCCTGCCGCTCGGAAGATCAGTGATCACATCTTTAGATACTTTCCTCGCGCCGCTGTTTTACTGGTGAGCTATTCTGTTTAGATTCCAAGAATCTGAATTCACTTTGATCTATTAGAAGCTTGCTTGGTATTTTGGGTTCTCATTTAAACTTTCCTCTTCAAACTTTGGTGCAGTTGGATAATAAAAAGCTCGCAGCTTTGGCACAATCAAAGGCACGGGAGCCCACATTACAAGTAAGTTTCATGCTCCAGTTTATGAATACTCAATGGCAAGAAATAACTAAAGGATCGGAAACCGTCCTCGTGTGAAACTTGTCCTTTTACCACACTGTATTTGTGAAGCTGTGTTGCAGCTTCAACTTTGTGATAAAATTTTCTAGCTTTGGTTCTCGTTTTGCATGTGGTAGATGGAACATGTTTGCTCTGATACTCAGATTTGCTCAATAATCTAACATACTGCATCGATGAGAGATGTTCTGCTTGTTCAAGTGGATCCTTCATCGTTTGAAGCAGCACCTATTGCTATGCTATTTGCCATCAGTGGGAGACTGCAGCACCTGTTGTTGTTGTTGTTGTTAGGACTAAGCAATGATTTTATAGAGACTTGAGAGTTAAAACGCCTAATGTTCATTCAATTTTTTACTATCTCATATGAGGACAGCTATTTGTGATGCCCGCCGCACAAACATGGGTGTAGGATAAATGTGGGAACACGGGTTACACTCGCCTTTAACTAAGGATCCTAACTTCGTAGATAAGAGTAGGAAAAAGACTTCGAGATGAAGATTTAATTAGTTAATCTTGAGATGCCTTACAATAGATAGAATGCAAAATATATAAAGCACGGTACATACCCAATACTCTCACAATTCAAAATAACTCAAATTCAACTTTATTTGAATGGGAACTCAAGCTTCTATGCAAGCAAGAATTTCAAGAACAATAAATAAAGTAGAAAAGATAACTCGTGCAAGCATGCAACTAGCTACGTCTCAAATGCATTTAATAGAACTAAGTTTATGCTATGATGCAACTATCGACTAAGCAAGCATGCAAACTCAATTCACATCTATATGAAGTTTGACATAGGTTGAGTTCAGTCTGTATTAGACTCGGCATGATTCTCCCTCAGTTTGAAATAACTTGCTCTCGAGTTCAATCTTGTGCATCTTCACAATACGGATAGAGCCCGGACGCATTAAATGTAGCCAACAAATGGTACTTATATGAAAAACATTCTTGTAAGCATTTTCTCTTTCTTCATAGACATCTTGAATGGAAGATCCACTCTTGACTTGAACATTTTCTTCAATGCATCATCGAGCCAAAACTTTCTTAATGATACCCACTCCAACCACCTCTAAAAATTCATAGAAGTTTACCAAGATCTAAGGTACCAAATGATGCTTAACACTCCATTGGAGCCACCTCATGCAATTCTCTAGAAGGAGGCATAAGAATAGGACGAATGGTGCACTTTTCATAAGAACAGCAAAGCATCCTTCATTTCCTTCAAATCCTTAAGAAATTGAGACAAAAGGAAAGCAACTAGCCTCTCCCCGCCGTAATAGGTTTGCTAGCAATTTCAGACTTTGAAGGGCCCAAAAGCGATCTTCACTCCATCTTTAACAAAAGAATTAAGCGTTCTTGTAACCATATGAACCGCCATCCAATCATATTGCAATGGACGTCCAAGAAGTAAATGACATGCATCCCATAGGAACAAGATCATACCATACTTCATCTTCATAATTCTTGCCAATGAAGAAGCGAACAAGGCAACGTTTAGAAACTTTTACCACACTCCCTTTACAAAGCCAAGAGAGTTTGTATGGATGTGAATGAGGTTGGTCAACTTTCTGCACAAGAGTAACGTACCTCCGGTTTGGACATTCAGTAGCTTTATTCTCAAAACCAAGACACTTAATAGTACTACTAGCTTTAGGAGCACTGGTAGAGGTTGAATAAGGTGTAACATCAATCGTTGAAGATGAAGTAGGATTAGGAGGCCTTGTAGGTAGGTTAGAAGATGAAGAATCGCGAATTTCGAGTAACGGGCCAAGCAAATTACACTCCCAGATTGCAAGTTGTGCCCAAAATCCAAACTCACCAGGTTGTTTCTTCACCTACTTCTGTATATCTGTCTTTTCAAAAACAAGTGCTTATGGTACTTTCATCTTTGGGCTTAAGTTTGCCATAGGTCTCCAAACTTTTAGTGTTTCTTCTCTGAACTCCTAAACTTTTATCTGAACAATTTAGGTCCTAAATTTCTAGATTTGGTTGAATCAAGCCCCTGGACCAAGGGAATCTGTTTTGTCTAATTAGAACTACTCGCTTGTAATACAATTCATCAAAGTACTATGTTTTTGTTGTTGTGGCATCAAAGTGAAGAAATGATAAACATTCAAGATCCTGTGGAGCTTAAACCTTAATCTTTTAGACGAATGTTTCTTGCTTTGCTAAATAATGGATTTTGTTGTTTTAGTTTTTAGTGATCCTGACACTTCGTTGTACACTTTTACGTACAGTTGTATACAAGAGACTCGTCCAAAAGTTGGCATTCGGATGGTAATAGCCAGTTGATTTTGAAAGAGCCCACGACGAACATAGTGCTATTGGATTACATTTCTAATAAGAAATATGAAGAAGTTGTTGATTTTGATGATCACCTCAATGACATTAGCAAGTAAGTTGTGCCCCGCACAAAATGTTCTCTGTTTCCTTCCAACTTAATTATAATCATGCTTACCTTACTACGCAAATGTTCTGCAGGGACTGGTTGAACCCTGATCTCTTGAAGTAGACGAAGTAGCATGTTATCAGGGTGTCTTTCCCTGAATGATTCTCCAACCATTCTTGATTTACCTGTACTAACAGCTTGCGTGGATGATAAGCAGAACTTGAGGAAGCTGCAGATGGTTCCGTATAGTGGTGGTTGGAGAATTTTAGAAGCTGCTGTACGTATCATATTTATTTCGAGATTTTAACTTATAACACTTTCTGTTTCAATATACTGTTTGGCTGTATCAGAGTATGAGGAGGCAGTTTTATCTTTTTATTATCATGATGATATTTGTTTGTGCACCGAACAACTGTTTTTGGAATGAACTTCAAATCATTTTATAGCAGTTATTTACTGGAGATTACACCAAGTCGTTTCTTTTCCCAAAGGTAAAGACTGCAACCTCCCCCGGTATAACAAAATTTATATCCTGGTGCTTAGTGGTCGGCAAACTGCGAGGCAGCGCCTAAAACTACCGAAGTTGGTTGGTGGAGTGAGATGGAGAAATCTTATAAAACTGAAGTCTGACGCTCGTTAGGTGCTGTACTAGCGATGGCGACTCCTTCAAAGGTCTTCGCGCTACAAGGAACCGACGAGCAGAACAACGGCACTGGATAGGTACCCCATGCCAATCGAAGAGTGCCTTAGTGATGACTTTAGAACTTCAATTCCTGAAAGAAAGAACCTTGAATCTATGGATGTGAAATAAAAGAAAAGCTTTTTACAAAGATTAAAACTCAAAATGGGGAACTTGTGGCACTGAAAATCATTGTTTAATTTTGTAAATAACGACTGCGGACATTATTACTCCCCCAGTTATTACCGTAATGTCTCTGTCTGAGTTAATAATACAAGATCCCAAGCAGTTGAAAACATCCATTACAAGCTATTTCGGTGAGAATAAATTAAAGGCTAGTTGTGAACTAGTGGCATTGTGAGAGTAGGCTATTGACATTGGTCCTTCAGGATTCATAAGTTTTCACAAACGAATTATTTCCGTGATAAATATGTGATACATTAGTAGTTATGAGTTCTTGAAATAGTACTATAGCATCTAAGATTTTTTTTCTAAAGAAAAAAAGTTAAGCTCAGTTTAAAAAATTTCTAAAATAATTCTATTTTAGATAATCTGTTTATTTTAAGCATTTTTTAATATCCGTTGCGCGTACTTTCAAGTCAAAAGATTTCACGGGTGCAGACACTTTATGTAATAAATAGCATAAACTTAATCAATGAGTTCGAGTTTTAAATTAAGAGTACGATTTGAAATTGTTTATAAAATAGAATTTATATATTTAGAATAAAAAAATTTAAAATTTTTTTTAAAACTAAGTTTATTTTTTTATCTAATAAAAATAATATTATATATATTTTAAGTTAAAAGAATTTATAAAATATTATATAAAATTTATTTAAAAAAAGTACTTATTTTGTTAAATAAACACTTCAAAATTTCGCCTAAAACGTCTCCTTTAAAGTGATAACTTCAGGTACCGAGACAAAGAAAAGAGAAAAGAAGACTTCGCCTTGGGGGCCAGTGAACTCGGTGGCGATGGTACAACAACGAGGGCCACGCTTTGATGGGCAGGTTTGGTAAAACCTAGTCGAGTCGCTGACTAAGAGAGACATTCATGCCTGGAACTCTACTTGCAAAAAATTTGATCGGAGTTGCTTACGAGGCGTTTGGAATTACTTTTTTCCAACACTTTTTTTTAATTTTTTATTATATATTTTTTAATACATATTTTATAAATATATAAAAAATTTATTTAAAAATTTAGAAAGTGTAGAAAAATTTTATAAAGTGAGATTTTTTTATTGTATATTTTTATTATTTTTTTAAAAATAAAAAAATATAGCTTATTTTTTCAAAAAAAATAAAAATATTTTTTATTTTAAAAAAATTCTATTTCATAAGCACTACCAAATACCTGCTATGACCACTTCTTCAACTTCTACTTAGACCTGGACTTCGATGGTACCAACAACTCCCATTCATCAAAGTGAGCATGATGAATAAGCAAGATGTGCCTCCCCTAGAAGCAGTTACATGAAGTTCTACTTATAAAAGATGCTTTTATAAAATAAAGAATATTTTTTTACTTTAAAAAATAAATTTTTAGTTTTTTAACTTCAAGAGTACACAATGGGACTTCATCACTTCGCGTGCCAAGGCTTTTGAGATTGTTTATGAAATAAAGTTTTTATAAAATGAAAAATATTTTTATTTTTTTTAAAAAATAAGTTTTATTTTTTTTTACTTCTAAAAAAATAATAAAAATATATAATAAAAAGATCTCATTACGTAGAATTTTTTTATACTTTCTAAATTTTTAAATAAATTTTTTATATATTTATAAAATATGAGGAAAAGTTGAAAAGAAGTTTTTGGTAAGCAATCCCAAACAGCAGCGGAGAATATTGGGTTTTGAGTTGAAGCCTGTGAATTTCTTCAAGGGAAATCCCATTCTTTGACATGGCACCATTACTATAGGACCAGTCTTAAGTCTTTTGCCTTTGAGGTGAGCTGCACAATATTAAAATGTCAAAACACTTAATCCCATTTGGCTTAACTTACTACGAAAATAATTTTTTAATATTTTAATTTATATTTTTTAATATTTATTTTATAAGTATATAAAAAATTTATTTAAAAATTTAAAAAATATAAAAAAATTCTACGTAATAAATTTTTTTTATTATATATTTTAATTTTTTTAGAAATAAAAAAAAGCACTCTCAAACTCCCAGTCAATTGAACTTGAATTGTTATTGTTACAATTAGCTTGCAAAGAGAGGTTTAGAATTTTTTGCCTTACCTCCTAGGTTATTACTTTGTGATCCTATAGCTTTCGCTCGAGCTGGATTAAATGTTTTATCATTAGGTTTGGCATGAACTTTTAAACATGAATTCTGTATATCCAAAATCTTCTTTTCAAAGCACAAGTCCTAGATCCATATTGTACAATCTGTTCTCCTGAGGCCCTCTTATGCAATGACTTACATAACAAAACATGACATATCATTTAAAAGTATTTTTAAAATAAAACTTTTTAAAACAAAAAATATTTTTATTTTTTTTAAAATATAAATTTTATTTTTTTGACTTAAAAAATAATAATAATAATAAGTAATATCAAACGTCTGCTAAAGACGTTTACCGGTGCTTATAAAAATATTTTTATTTTTTAAAAAAATAAACTCTATTTTCGTATTATAAAATAATAATACAAATAAAATTTGACTATATAATTTTTTTTATAATTTTTATTTTTTAAAAAAATTATAAAATATTATAAAAAACTTATTAAAAATATAAAATTAAAAGAGCTTTTGAAATACTCGTATAAGTAATTTCAAACGCGGCATAGTAGTAATGCTCACTTTGAGCACTTTTTTTTATGATAGACCCGTTTGCTCACCCTATATGGGTGTGTTTGGCATTGCTAACATAAAAGCACTTCAAACTTTTCAACATCATATTTTTTATTTTTAATAATATTTTATAAAATTTATTTTGAAATTTAAAAAATATAAAAAGTTTTACATCATAAAATATTATTTTTTTAAATAAAAATAAAAAATATTATTTTATTTGAGAAAATTATTTTTCATAATTAATTTCAAATAATCTCTATGCTGCTGGTGTCAGCTAAGCTCCAAAAAATAGTTGGCATGTTTAGCTTACCCATCATTGTCACTCATCATCATATGGAAGCTCACACTTTGATTGGGTATCAGTACTTATTATTGAAGCAAAGGATATGTCACATCAAGGTTATTTTTTGTATTTGAAAGCCTTATGCTATAGATCTCCAGTTAGCCCGCATTTTAATTTTTGAAATTATGTCTATTTTCTCCTCTTGGTTTCTTAATTACTATTTAATATTTATGCAGTTTGGGTGAAAATTGGCAATACAATGTTGTCTTAGTTACTATCTTTTAGTAATTCATTTTTTAAAAGTTTGTTTTCTAAAATTCACTTTTAAAAAAAAGTATAATGCGCCCTAAGCTTCTCGTGGATGTGCTTAAGATGCGTTTGGCGATGCGTATCAAAAACTTTTTTTTAATTTTTTTTTAATTTTATATTTTTTAATAAATATTTTATAAATATATAAAAAATTTATTTAAAAATTTAAAAAATATAAAAAATTTTAAAGAATGAAATTTTTTTATTATATATATATTTTTTTAAATTAAAAAAATAAAATTTGTTTTTAAAAAAATAAAAATATTTTTTATTTCAGAAAAATTCTATTTTATAAGCATTTTTAAATGCTCTCTAATTACATCTAACAAAAGTAATTAGGTTTTGAAGTACTTAAAAAATTGTGTAAAGTTTCATTTGCTTGCATGTTAGAAAGTTTTGTTAATAATAGCTTGCTAAATTATTAACTTTTTGGTTGCTACTCTTACCACACCACCGCACAGCCATCTCAAGTGATTGCTGGTTGGCTTCATTTTGCATGTTCTTTAAATGTTAGAGAATTATTTTTCTAATGAACTTCACTACAGAGTGAATTAAGCTTCAAACTTTCAACAGTTCTAGCACTTTTAAACAAAACATGTGAAGGGTTAGGCTATTGTCTGCCTTTATTAGATAGGGGTGTTTAAGTTTTAAGTTTAGCACTAATAGAGAAAATACCTAAGGTTGTTTAAGTTTTACACAGGTGGTGTTTCAAATGTGCGTAATTAAATTTTTTTAAAATAAAAAATAAAAAGTAAAAATTTTAAAATATAAAATAAAAAAAATTCAGTATTTATGTTTTAATAATTTTTTAAATGTAACGAAAATTTAAAAATATAATTATATTAGAAAGTATGTAAATAAAAAAATTAAAACTAAAATTTTTCATATCGAAATAAACTTTCAAATTTTTTATATAATTAAAATATATAAATTATTTAAAATAAAAATTAAGTGCGTTTAAACCACGCCCTAAGTTCTATTAGATAGGTCTGACTTTACAAAATCATATGATCAGGGCCGATTGTTTAAATGCTTTTTCTTTTTAGTTTTCCGTGATCTGTATGTCTTTTTGTCGTAAGAACATTGTTCGGCAATTAAAAGAAAAAACAAACAACTTACAAGACTATCACATGTTCCATTCAAATTCGGAGAAGAGCTTCTACCAATTTCAGCAAAGTAACTTCTTAATAAATACATTTTTGAAAATGAATGTTTAAATTATAAAGTTACAAAATAGTAAAGTTTTTATACTTAATTATATTGAAAATAAACTTTAAAATCTCTATTCAGATGAGCTGATGCACGTTTAATTCAGCTTGTGGAACTTCGTTACAAGCTAGAATAGAAATTGCAGTAAAACTTGATGTGCTTAGAAGATCCGATTCTTTATTTTTTTTAAATTTTATTTTTTATTTTTTATTTTTATAAAACTCAATTATAAACATTTAAAACACTCCCTATATTAACTTCCATCACTTCCAATATTCAAACAAAAAACACTTTTCAACTTTCTAATTCAAGCTTTCTAATAATTTTTATAATATTATATAAAATTTATTTAAAAAATATTAAACAAATTTACTTAAAAATCTTATTATTATTTATTTTATTATTTTTTAATCAAAAAATATAATTTATTTTTCAAAATTAAATAAAAAATAATTCTTTTTAAAAATTACTTCTAAAAAGTCCTCACATACACTCTTCATGTTTCCAACACTCCAAACTCATTTTTTTAAAATTCACTTTCAATATAAAATACATATAAAAATTAAAATAAAAGTTTTTTATTAATAATTTTTTTTAAAAATTTATAATTTACTATAAATATTAAATTAATATATACTTTTATTTTTTATTAAATATTTTTAATTTTTAATTTTTAATTTTATTTTTTAAATTGACTTCCAAAAAATTTATTTTACTCATTTTATCTGCAAAGTAAACACGCCCTTAACTTATAAACTACCAACAGCTAGCAGAAGCAGGGTCATGAAATGAAACATGCTAGAAGAAAATGAATGGACCTATTAATGAAACTCATTCAGCATGCATGTATCTAATTCTAATGCATATGCAATCAAAACCATCTCCACAACCATGCTAATTAGCTCATTCAATTCACACAGTTACTACCAAAAAAACACATCTAATCACTACATTGTTTAATTAATAAAAGACTATACTTCTATAGCTACCAAATTAGCAAAGCATCTCAAAAAGAACAAAAAAAGAACTGAAGAGTGAAGACCTAAAAAATCTCAAAACATAAAAAAGCAGTGAAATCAACAAAAGAACGAAAAACCCACAAACCAACAAAACATATAATATTGAAGTTGCCAAACACGTTCTAGCCCCACTCTCATCGTCGTACGTATTCTACTCCATAGTCTCTTGACTCCTCTTCTTTCTTTTCACTAAACATTCATTAACCCCAAAACCTTCCCTTCCATGAGTTCCCTTACTACAATAATCGTCCCCTTATTAACTATAGATTAACAGTAAACACTATCACTAAGAACCCAGAGAGAGAGAGAGAGAGAGAGAAACGAAGAAGAAGAAGAAGAAAAGCTGCATTATTGATCAAGAGCATTAGGACCAAAGCAGTAACTGAGGAGAGGGTTCCAAACCCACTGAACCAGAAACCTTCTTCCACCGACACCATGAAGATTATAAGCCGCACCATCACCGGAATCCACCGTTAACTGACCTGTGTAAGACCCACCACCACCAGTTCCATAAATACCTTCACACAAATCAGCAATCTCTGTAGGAAAAACCGGATCGCTCCCTGCGTACCAAGCATTCACCAACGGATTTGAAGATATTTCAGCTAGCTCATGGGCTACAACACTCACCATACCATCAACTCCGACATCGCCGTTTGGTGGCTTTTCAGTTTTTATCCCCGCGGGTGCATACGGCGGTAAAGCAAACGGATAAGCGCAGATTCCAGGACACTGGGTTGCGGAGTTTCCTACCCATGCATACGGAATTGTGAATCCCACGATTGACGGAAAAGTAAAGTAATGAAACCCACAAACATTGTTGCAGAAATCATCAACAGCTACTTCAGATGATGTTAGAACAAGGTAGAGCCCACCACGTGGATTAACCGGAAGCGGACGCGTGGTAGCAGTAACGGCGGCCCGGATGACACGTTGTATATCTAGCCGGGATAGGAGTTTACCGTGAGAGTATTTCCGGTCATTCTTTTCTTGCCCGAGCGTTATATGGGCTGTGATATTTGCTCCAGTTTGATCAGTGTATAGCCGAACTGTTTTCCACCATGCGGAGATAGATGGGAATTGAACAGTTGGGGAATCGATAGACCGGAGAAACGAACGGATGATTCGTTTCTGTTGGACCGCCCATGCTCCATACCAGATCGGGTGAACGGTAACGTTCGCCGTTAAAACTGGGCCCATATGGTAACGCAGATGAACGAAGTCAGATGAACCTTCGAATTTCTTCGATTCACCGAAGTTAGGCAGTGTAGTACTGTTGTTGCCGGTCGACGACGGCGTCGTCCACCTTCTCCACCCTACTGCTGCTTCTGTTTCAGTGATTGAAACCGTGAAGAAGACAAGTAGAAGAGCTTGAAGAAGGGATGGCAAAGAGAAGCAAAGCTGCTTCCCCATGGTGGAATTTCTTTCTTTCTTTCAACTGAGCCGAGTGTGTAGTGAATTTGAGAAGAAGGGTTTTAACAAGGGTTTCTTTATATATGTTGATCTTTAATTTATTATTAATTAGATAAATTAGTTTTCTTTTTTAAAGCTTAATAAGAAGAAAAAGAAAGGCGCGAAATTTGTTAGAATTTTAAGAGAGGCTTGGAGAAAGAGGCACAACAGAAGAAGAAGATAATGGATGACAGATGGTATCGTTAATATCCAGCTGTCGTAGGTCCCACTTTCCCAGCATCACTAACTTTTTCCACCCTCCCTACATTGTTTAAACACCAAATAGCCTTTAACTCGACAAACAGTAAGCCACGTGTGGACTTTACTTGTATCGTGGGGTCATGTTTGCTGTAGTAACGTTTGAAATGGTGTTGTGTGTCGGACTACGCAGCTGATGGAGGAGAACAGATACCCAAAAGGAAATGGGCATGCACGAAACCCAGAAATTAGGGAACTATAGGGCCCATTTTATAAATTGAACTAAATGGACGGGTAAGATCGTCGTGATGTACGTTGTACATAAATGTACCGTGTCTCGCGGTGAAGAAAAACCCAGGTTGAAAATTACCTAATTAACATTTTAGCTTTTATTAGTGCAGATTTTAAGTCGGTGAAATTTCAATTTTTTACGTCACAATTAAAATTTCATAACTTTTTATAATTTTATAAATAAAATTAAGAATTTGAATTTTCTGTTTTGTATAAATAGAACTTAAATTCTACGGTATTTTTTTTCTGAATTTATTTCTAACTCATTTTAAAAATTAATTAAAATACAAAAATAAAATTTTACTTCTAACTTATTTTTTAAAAATTTTAATTTTATATTTTATTTTTATAAAATTTAATTATGATCATTTGAAACAGGCACTTGTGCGACGGATAGTGACAAAATGGGGATGACGGGACCAAGAAGACCGGTGGTCGGAGAGAGATAGCACAGTACTGGAATCGGGGTTTCTGGTTACCTGGCGGTGAAGATAAGTGCTTATTTTATATTGTAGGAAGTGCATTCGAACTTAATTTGATGAAATAAAATTTGATAAAAAATAAATTAAATAAAATTTTGATGAGCATAGAGTAAAGTAGTACATAAAACATAATAATTTTAATTTAAACTTTGACGAAAACATAAGTTTAAATTTTAGTAAAAGAATAAATTTTGAATAATTGATAATATTATGACAGAACGTGCAGCAGTGGTTTGTTTGATGGGCTTTTGGGCCCAATGTCGCTCTTCAATTACAGAGAGATGTCGGGAACGTTTAGAAATATTTATTAAAAAAGAATTTTTAAAAAAAATTTAAAAACTTTTGGAAAATAAATTTTATTTTTTTATTTTAAAAATAATATAATAATAAATAAAAAATTTATGATTTAAATTTTTCAATATTTATAAAATTTCTTTTAAATTCTTTAAAATATTCTATAAAAAAAATTTAAAATATAAAATAAAAAAATTAAGAAATAAAAACTCCTCCGAACATTGTCGCTGTTAGTGATTGAATTGAATGGAAATGGAATGAGACTTATTTTTTGTTTTCCCTTTTCTTTCGCTCACTGCTATGATTTGTTTTCTGGTTGTGAACAGAGCAAACGCGTGCGTGCGCACTCTATCATCAACAGAGTGTGAATGAGACCTGTACTGCAGTGAGATTGCAGAACAATGACTGTGTGCTTGCACGCAGTGATGCCTCTGTAGTACTGTGATCATTCATTCTCCCGACATCTTCTGTGATGTGAAATTTAGTGCGTTAAGTGTAAATAGAATTTAATATTTATGTTTTAATAATTTTTTAAATAATATTAAAAATATATTAAAAATTACATAAATAAAAAAATTAAAATTAAAATTTTGTATATAAAATTGAAAATTTTCATGTTTTTTATATAACTAAAATATATAAATTATTTTAAAATTTAGAATCTGACAAAAAAAAAAATTATTAATATTTAAAATATGCCCTCATTGATATACGACTTCATACGAAATTACGTTAGACGATCTAGCACGATAAGAGAATTGTTGCCGTTGTCTATATCGACAGGTGTCTCCATTTCTAAATACAGCTAGTGATTTAGAATATATTAGCTCAATTTCTCAAGAACATTTATTTAAAAACAATATTTTATATTTTTAATAAGTTTTTATAATATTTGAATATTTGTTAAAATAAAAATATATAAATTATATAGTATATGTATATAATTATTATTTTTTAAGTACAAAAAATTAAATTATTTTTTGAATTTTTTTAAATATTATTTATTATAATTTTTTAATAAGCACTTATAAATTCTTTAACTTGGACGATGTCGTCGTAGTGCGGATTGATTGTAGATTCATTAGGAACTTGTATAGAGATGCAAATACTGATCGGATTATCTAAGTATCGACCAAATGAACATACTAGGTCGGGTAGACCTGGCCCGACTCTACCACTCGGATTGGTTCGCTTCGGCCCGGTGAATTTTTTTGATCCGGTCCTATCAATATGTATGCTTCTATTTTCTTAACAAAGGATGAAAATAAATAAAATCTTTAAAAAATAATTTTAAAAATTATTATTAAGATAAAAATAAAATATAAATAATTTACTTACAACATACAAAAAAATTTATAGAACAGTAGCATCATAATATTTTCTAAATATTTACAAAATTTTTAATAATAACTAGGGGTGGCAATATATGACCCGATCCGAAAATTCGATCCGAAACCGACCTGTTTAATTAGGATTAGGGTTGAAAATTTTGACCCGTATAAATATATGGGTTGAGTTAGGGTTGAACAAATTTGATCTGATTATTAAATGGGTCAATCCGGATTAACCCGAAATTGACCCACCAATCCGAAATGTCACCTTTTGAAAGAACAATTTTTAATTTTTTCTTATCGTATAATAAAATATTGATAATAAAAATAATCGATACTAGTTATTTATAAACTATTACATTAAAATATATTTATAATTAATTTTTTATTTTTATATCTTAGTAAAATAGTATAAGATGAAAATTATAATATTATCGAAAATATTACTATGTAGGTATTTTTAATGACGAATTTAGATTTCGTATAAAAGTTTTTATGAAAATTTTGTTAGATAGATATATTTATCAAAATTTTTATCGAAATTATTAATATAGTATTTGTAATCATAAATTTCAGCTGTTATCATATATTTTTTTAAAATAAAAATAATATATTTTTTTATATTGTAAGGACCGATGAAGACATTAAGGAATGTTGTTGAATATAATCATATCTTATCAGTAGAAATATCGTGCACTTTCATTCGAACTGATCTTATAATTTCACTAAAGCTTAAAAATATATAATTAATAATAATAATTTTAATTATTAAATGGGTCGATCCGAATTTGACCCGGTTATTAGTAGGTTGGGTTAGGGTTGACAATTTTGACCCGTATAAATTCATGGGTTAGATTAGGGTTGAACAAATTTGACCCGATTATTAAATGAGTCGACCCGAAACCGACCCATCAATCCATATTGCCACCCCAATAATAACTTAATGAGTTTCAGTAAACATATTATACTCATTATTGTATTATAAAATTTTATAAGCATATTTTTATAATCTAAAATTTATTTTAATATTAAATAAATAAAATTTTATTTTACTGACATATTAAGGTTGAATTTTTCAAGTCTTTAAATGTTCGGCTATGTAATATTTCTTAAATTTAGATAAACGTTAGTTTAAACTGGTAAAATAATAAATAGCAATAAAAATATCATTAATATGTTCACTTAATAGCTTCATAATTGAATACATAGTTAAATTAATAATATGACAAGCACAATATTAGCATAGTAAAATTTCGCCCATGTTGAGCTTAGCTTCATTTATAGAAATCAAGTCATTTTTGTGTTTGCTGAATCATTGTTTAGTGTATGGAGATGATACGGTTGCTTATGCTTAAAATTTTAGTTGCACTTATAATGCGTTCAAAAATATTTTTAGCATCAAGTGTGCATCAATAAGTTTAAATCTAATAATTATTCTTTACATCATCTATTGTGAATCTAAATAATATGAAACAACACTTAAATAATATTATTTACCTCCACTGCTCCAAATATCAAATGTTAGTACAATAGAAAATTATAATGAACTCAATTCAGATTTAATGTAGTGTATATTTTATTATAGTAAGTAATAATATCACATGTAATAGTTCTTCTATTAATCTTTTAAAATTATGGACAATATGATATTAATAAAAAATATGACTAATTAAAATTAATACACAATTTATAGTGCGAATATACAGGTTAGAAATTCTCTAAAAATATTAGGGTCATATAAAAAAGTACTTACGGAACTATCCATATTGAATTGAAGTTGAATTTGTAAAAGCTTCCTCCCAATTTCTTTTTTGGCAGTATATATCTTACTGTGGATTGTTAAATGTTGGATTTTAAGCATTGATTATCAATTGTAAGCTTTGTTGACCGCCAACGATCAATAGCTAACTGTTTGCGATTCTCTAACGATCAATTTTGACCGTAAAAATATTATTAGTATTGTTTGACCTCTAACGATCAGTAGTGATCGTTAGAAACTAGTAATAGTTTACTGACATCAGCATAGTATCAGCATAACATCAGTAGGTCGTTACTGGCATTTTTTTTTTAATTTGAAAAAAAATTAATTTACTTAGTATGACGTAATCAATTATCAATATAATTAGATCAATCGTCAATATTGATCGATAAATTTAAAAAGTGACCGTGCGCTCTATACTACGTGACAGATATGATCTGATCTGAATGTCTCGATTCTTTACTCACGAGCCATACCACAAAGGAGAATGTATTCCCAGAAACCAATTATGCAAAGGGTTCTTTAGCTTTAATGCACTGAAAGTATCTATATCTTTATCAACAGAAGTTGGTGTAATGGTGATGAGCTATTATCATCACTTATTGCTCTTCTATTTCAAATTTTGCACGGGACCAAAAAAATTTCACGGTGCCGGATAAGATAATAAGTAAAACCACGATGGTATTCATAATCCGTGATATTTCCTATATTAGTTTAGGTGATAAGTGGTGCTTGGTGCGTTCGATTTAATTTACCATAAAAATAATTTTTTAATATATATTTTATAAATATTAAAAAAATTTATTTAAAAATTTAAAATATAAAAAATTTTACGTAGTAAAATTTTTTTATTATATATTTTTATTATATTTTTAAAAATAAAAAAATAAAATTTATTTTAAAAAAATAAATATATTTTTTTTATTTCAAACAATCTTTTATTTCAATAGCTCTTTCAAACTTCCCCGTACATCGAGTAATGCATTATTTTAGCTATCATTATTGGAGTGCCTATAATAAATATTTCTAACTACCGGATCGTTCTCTTCGACAGAAATATTTTTATAATAAAAATAATATTAAAAAGAAAATTATTTTATATTTTAAAATGAGTTTAATTTATCTGAAAAATCAAAATTCATACATATAAATATGATATACAATAAATTTATACAATTTAATTTAAAAAATAATTTAAATTTAACTTATACTGGCAATGCATTTCAAACATCATATTAGGGTGTTTTTTTAATCTTTTAATTCATTTTTTTTACTAAAAATTTATTTTTGACAGATACATACACAACACAATAAGTAATTTTTGACTGATTTTTTATAAAAAAATAAACATCATAAAAAATTAATTCACTTTTAATAATATTATTTATGATAGTGCGAAAATGACTAAAAGCGTTAATCGTAAGTTGCTTATTATTTTTGATGTTATATTTTTATGATGTTTTATAAAATTTATTTAAAATTTAAAAATATTTGCATATTAAAATATTATTATTATTTATTTATTATTTTTTAAAATAAAAAAATTGAGCTTATTTTTCAGAATATGATAAAATATTTTTATTTTTAAAAAGTACTTTATATAAGTACTCTAAAATATTTCCGAAAACGAATTTTTTAATAACCTGTAGTTTTTCTTGTTGGTTAGTACTAAAGAGATGTCTAGTATTACTTAAATTTTATTTTAATCTCTAAAGTTAATTTGAAAAAAGTAATAAAGTTATATAATTAAAATTATATGATATATAATTTATTGATATTTTTAAATTAAAAAAATAAATTAAATGTAGTGATCAATATAACAAGAATTTTTAAAAATAAAAATATTATCTATTTTAAAAAAATTTTATTTTATAAGTACTCACGATCATAATTGCGCCATAATTTCAAAATCCTAGTAATTTCGGAACCTTTCGGTCAAGCAAGAGGATCGCAGCAGTTCTCAGCTTTTCCGGCCCAGAAAGGCCCAATAAGAATTTTTAAACATTAATTAAAAGAAAATTCTAACATCAATCAAACGTTTCTTTATTCGCAAGCGACAGTAGAAAGGCAAGTTAACAACACTTCGTGAGAAGTCCAATAACAAAAGCAACCCATCACCTTCGTTACAGGTCAAATAAACACACACAATATTATGTTACAATATCATCGCTCTAAAATTTCATTTTAGTAAAAATAAGGTCCTTGTTTAAGATATTTGCCATGTTATACTTTAAGCATAGACTATTAAACGTTTTATTGCAAATAGATATATCTGTTTATCGATTATTATAAGGTTTTCTCTAGCAGAAAAAATTATAAACGACTACTTTGCTAAACGTTATTTTAAAGTGCTTTTATTGAAATGTTTGAAACAATAACCGAACAGGGTTTACCAATCTCGAAGCTTAGAAGTTGAAATCAGCTGTCAGGGTTTGCCTTCTTTCTTTCCTCGGAAATTCCGTCTCTAACAAAATAAAAGCAAACAAAGCTCTAACCATTTTCTCTCCGTTCTTAATTGTTTCCATTTCATTGACCTCAACAACCAGACTCAGATAGAGAGAGAGAGAGAGATCTACAACAACCATGGCGACAACAACTTCTTCGTCGACCGCTGCCGTCTCACGGGCTATACTCACCCGCGGGACCCCTCTGCGTGGCACCTTTCCTTCTCAGTCTCGTCTCTATCTGCCACGTGCTAAGATCGGCGGTTTAGCTCTCCGTGTACGAGCTTCTGCTGTTGTAGAATCTGCACCGGCGTCGGAGAAGGCGGAGGAGAAGTTGGTTGAGAAGTCGGTGAACACGATCCGGTTCTTAGCAGTCGATGCAGTAGAAAAGGCTAACTCCGGTCACCCAGGTTTGCCGATGGGTTGTGCGCCCATGTCACACGTGTTGTTTGATGAGTTCATGAAGTATAACCCGAAGAATCCGTATTGGTTCAATCGCGATAGGTTCGTGCTTTCAGCTGGCCATGGATGCATGCTTCACTATGCCCTCCTGCACCTTGCTGGCTACGATAGCGTTCAGGTCCGTACGATGTTACTTGGATTGTTGTGATTGTTGTTTAGGCGTACTTTTAATTGAAAGGATACTATTCGCGATTTATGGTTCCATTGTTGATGAGTTGATCATATTGCTACGCGTGGTTCTGAATTTTGTTTTTAATGTGGAAATGAGGGAAAAATGTGTCTCCTTTGTGATTTTAAAGTATAATAGTAGCTTGTTATGTTCGAGAGAGCGTTGACTTGGATCCAATATTCTGTGTTTACTCGTATATAAACTAGTATGATTCATGGGTGGTGGAACTGCTAAATTTTCTATAGCTCTTGTAATTCTTCAGATTTGTTGCTTGTAGATAGTCTTTCTTCTGAGGAGTTGTCGTGAGCATCTGTTTCTTGGTCGAGAAAATAATGCAGAACGTTTACTGGCGATCGCTTCTAGAATGAAATAACGTTTACTGCGATCGCTTCTAGAATGAAGTTTGTGTCTGGAAGAGAGGGTTTTATGTTAAGAGAAGATGATGGAGGAGGTTGTGTTAGTTTGTTTGTTCTTTTGTGAATTTTGTTCAGTATCATGGCAAGACAAGTAGTTTGATGGTTTGATCTTCTCGCGAGAATTTGGATTATTGACTTTAATTGTTAAGAAGGTGTTAGCTGAACTTGAGGATACTTTGCAACATTTGCGCTAGGTACTAATGATATATTTTTGTTGGGACTGTATGTGTAGGAGGAGGACCTGAAGGCATTCCGTCAGTGGGGAAGCAGAACACCTGGTCACCCTGAGAATTTTGAGACTCCAGGCATTGAAGTCACCACTGGTATGTCACTAGAACTTGGAAATTTATTGAAGTTTGTAATAATACTCAATGGTAGCTTTTTCAACTTGCGTTAGCCTTTTGCTTCTTGTTCTTCAAGGATTGGTAATTTTAGTTTGCTTTACTATTTGGCATTATACAGGCCCTTTAGGGCAGGGTATTGCTAATGCTGTTGGGTTGGCACTTGCTGAGAAACACCTAGCTGCTCGTTTCAATAAGCCTGACATGGAGATTGTTGACCATTACACGTAAGAGATTCCATTATGCATGCATTGTAAGTGTGATTCAGGCTTGCTTTTGTTCTGATGTATGTTTATGTATTAGGTATTGCATACTTGGAGATGGTTGCCAGATGGAAGGTATTTCGAATGAGGCTTGTTCTCTTGCCGGACATTGGGGGCTTGGGAAGTTGATTGCCTTCTATGATGATAACCATATTTCGATAGATGGTAACACACAAATTGCATTCACTGAAGATGTGACTGCCCGTTTTGAGGCACTAGGCTGGCACACTATCTGGGTGAAGAATGGTAACACAGGATACGATGACATTCGTGCTGCAATCAGAGAAGCCAAGGCTGTTAAAGACAAACCAACACTGATCAAGGTCAAAAGCTCCACGTTTTATACTTTTTGCTTTACAGAAACTTCTGCATATGGTGTTATCGCCACCATCCTATAGATGTTAATCTTTAAGTTAAATACAGGTAACTACCACCATTGGATACGGATCACCAAACAAGGCAAATAGTTACAGTGTGCATGGAAGTGCTTTGGGTGCTAAGGAAGTTGATGCGACTAGGCAAAACCTTGGATGGCCCTATGAACCTTTTCACGTGCCTGAAGAGGTGAATAGGTAATGCATCGTTCTCTTATTTTTGTGTCTCAAAATCTTCTGAAGCAAGTGAAAATGATGGCTGGCTACTATATAACCTATTCTTGCAGTCACTGGAGTCGCCATATCTCAGAAGGCGCTGCTATTGAAGCAGACTGGAATGCCAAGTTTGCAGAGTATGTGGAGAAGTATAAAGAGGATGCAGTAGAATTAAAGAGTATCATTTCAGGAGGATTGCCTGCTGGATGGGAGAAGGCACTTCCAGTGAGTACTCTATTTAGCTTGACTTTTCCATTGTTGTTACTGAATAGAGTATAATAGCTTGTGGATATCCTTTGATGGAGACTAATGTGACACTTCTTTGCCTCATTTCAGAGGTACACTCCTGAAAGCCCTGCTGATGCTACAAGAAATCTATCTCAGCAGAATCTTAATGCACTTGCCAAAGTGTTGCCTGGACTTCTTGGTGGCAGTGCAGATCTTGCCTCTTCTAACATGACATTGCTCAAAATGTTTGGGAACTTCCAAAAGGATACACCTGCGGAGCGCAATGTCCGTTTTGGTGTTAGGGAGCACAGTATGGGTGCTATTTGCAATGGCATTGCTCATCACAGCCCAGGTCTTATCCCCTACTGTGCAACCTTCTTTGTGTTCACTGACTACATGAGGGCTGCCATAAGGATGTCCGCTTTAAGTCAGGCTGGAGTCATATATGTAATGACCCATGACTCTATTGGGCTTGGAGAAGACGGGCCCACTCATCAGCCAATTGAGCATTTGATCAGCTTGCGGGCAATGCCTAATGTACTCATGCTGAGGCCAGCTGACGGAACCGAGACTGCTGGTGCTTACAAGGTTGCTGTTGCCAACAGAAAGAGACCTTCCATTTTGGCTCTCTCCCGGCAGAAGCTTCTGCAACTCCCAGGAACTTCAGTTGAAGGTGTTGAAAAAGGAGGTTATATAATTTCAGACAATTCTTCAGGCAACAAGCCTGATCTCATTCTTATAGGCACTGGCTCAGAACTTGAGATTGCTGCCAAGGCTGCAGATCAGCTGAGGAAGGAAGGAAAGACAGTCCGGGTTGTGTCACTCGTTTCATGGGAGTTGTTTGAGGAACAGTCAGATGAGTACAAACAGAGTGTGTTGCCCCATGCTGTCTCTGCAAGGATTAGTATCGAGGCTGGGTCAACGTTCGGCTGGGAAAAATACCTAGGCTGTGACGGCAAGGCCATCAGTATTGATCGATTTGGAGCTAGTGCACCTGCTGGGAGATTATACAAGGAGTTTGGGTTGACGGTAGAAAACATTGTTGCAGCATCTAAATCTCTATGAATCTTGTAAGTTACTTTTCTTTGTTTGGTTCTCAAATCTTTGTTTGAATTTGGATGAAGAGTCCATGCAGAATTTTGGACTTACATCTTTTACAGAGGTTTCCATGTATCCAATTTTCGAGTGGGATGCCAAAAGATCTGAGTTTGACTGTTATTTATTTACCTTTCTGTAGACTGTTTAGGATTTATCATGAGTAAAGTCTGGTTAGTGTCTAACCCAGTGGGATATTCTCTTTGAATGACTTGACTGGAGATGCGAGTTTTTTAGGTTATCACATAAATTGTATCCAATTCGATGTAATGTATTATATGTTGATGTGTGGTGAGAGTTATTTCCTGTCCCAATTTTAATGTATACCAGCTTGTGAAATAATCATGAATAGGAAATCTTCTGTTATTAGATATTAGATTAGTAGCAGGCAAAATCTTGCCCAGTAGATTGCTGCTGCAACTCTTAAGGACTTAAGATTTTGCTTGCTTTTTTCTTTACTTTCAAAAGAAGTGACGATCTTTTATTTTTGGTTCACCTGTCCAACGACATCACAAAGAAGTTACCCAAGACTTCGTAAGAGTTCTATTAGGAAGCTAGCTGGATATGTGAAATCTTGAACAGAACATGATGCAGATTGGTGTTATAGAGAAACTTTCTTTAATTACATGCAAGTTCATAGTTCGAACTTCGACGTCAGAGTAAATACACCAATTATGACATGATAACTTTAATCATCTTAAATTAACATTAACAAATTTCTTCTAGTTCAACCATGAAGTCATGGACAGCAAGCATATTCCACAAAAACTTTCGATATGGGACATCTCTGATCTTGACTTCGAAAGTTGAAGTCTTCAGAAATGAGCTACCTAACTTTTTTGGAATGTTTTTGAGTGCTCTAAAAAGTACTTTTCTTAAACAAAAAATATTTTTATCTAATTTTAAAAAAAAATTTTTTTTAGTTTAAAAAATTTTAAAATAAGTAATAACAATTATATATTTATATTTTTTAAATTTTAAAATAAATTTTATAAAAAATTATATAAAATATTAAATTTTATGAATTAAAAATTTTAAAAATTTATTTTTAGTAACGTAATCATAGTTGTCAGATCCGGACCGAACTGTCCAGGTCGACGGTCCGAAAACCGTCGATCCGGACTGTAAACCGTTCGGGTTTGCAAAAAGACCGTTTATACAATCGATTCGTTTCGATCCGGTTTGACCTGTTTTGACCTGCTTCAAACCTGTCGATCTGACCGTCCGGATCAAACCGGATTGAATAAAATTTTTTAAAAAAATTAAATTGATAATATATTTAATGAAAAAATAATTATTAATGCCCTATGTTGAAAAATGATATATAGTTTAGATTTTACTTGGATGTGATAATGCAAAAATATAATTGAGTATATTTTATTTATAAATATCAATTATTAGTGATTTTTAAATTTTTATATTATAAAATATTTAGATTCAAATATGTATATCTAAAAAAATTAGTTATGTCTCTTTTATGATTTATCTATTTTATAGTTTTATTTTTTCTAATTTTCTAATTTATTTAAATATTTCTCATTATAAATTTTTGTTGTTATTATTGTTGTTAGTGGTGGTAATGCTATGGTGACGATACTTCGATTGTCGCTGTGATTGTTATTACTGTTGTTATTGATAGTAATGCCATAATAAAATACTTTAGTTTTTTTCTATGATTGCTGCTGCTATTATTATTGGTAGTGCCATAATGATAGTAGATTTTTTACTGTAATTATTGTTATTATTATTTAAAAATACTTTAATATTATTGATCCGACGGTTTTCGGGTTGACTCGTCGGGTCAATCCGAGAATCGTGACTCGGATAATTTTTCGGTTCGATGTCCGGTCCGATTCTTACAACTATGAACGCAATACCAAACATGCTCAGACACATCTGGCTTTGTTTTTTTCCCTCTAAGTTATAATAATAATGGATTTGAATAACATTTTTATCCAGTTCCTATCTCACTAAATATCTTTTATATTATTATTTATTAATATATAATCTAGTTTATATTGAAATACATATTATATTTATTCATCTAGTGGGGATGGGATCCTTGCTAGAACTCATGATATTATTATCAGAACGAATTCTTGATCAACACTCACCAACCTTCAAATTTGGCAACGGGACTTTGATCTAGTCCACTAAAGCATGCCTTCTTCAATCATCAGCAAAATTATTATGCTTTCGGATTGGTTTGCTCTTACCTACCCAAATTGCACTCTACTAAAGGGAGTATTTACTTTAGTATTAAATTGAAGTAAGTTTGTAAAACATGAGTTTAGAGTTGAAAATGAGTTTAATAAAAAATAAAATTTGTATTTACTTCATATTAAAATTAAATATGAAAATAATCTTTTTAAAATGTGAATTTAAAGTGAATTTTTGAAAAAAAAAAATTAGTTTAAAATTTATGTTTGCTTTAGTTTAAAAAGTGAGTTGAAAGTTGAAATTATGTTTGAAAAGTAGTGAGTTTGTATAGTTTTTTTTTTAAAGAAAAAATTTCTAAAAATTTTCAATAAATTTTTAATATATCATTTAAAAAAAATTAGAATATTGTGTATATTTGGATTTGAAAAGTTAAAAAATTACTCTAAAGGGCTATATAAAATATGGTTTAAATTCTTAAAACTAATTATAAGTAGTTCAATATTCCGTAAAAGTGTAAAATTCCAAAACAACCCGTTTGCAGTTTGATCTTAAAATTCACAGTTATAAGAGCAATGTAGAGGTTGGTGGCGGTGGCGCGCGGGGTTGGTGGGAGGAAAACTGCTATAATACTTCTACTGCTTTAATTTCTTTATTTCAACGAAGAATAAAATACTCTTCCTCAGGGATCTCATTTCATTTCAGCTTCGATTTCAACAGACATGGCTCACGCGGCTATGGCCAATACCGGAACAACCTTCTCTACCAACCCCCGGCTAGGCCCCACCGCAGAACGGAAATTAGCGTCATCGCCGGCGTCGGCGATCTCTCTCCGGCTCCGGTCGGTGGTCCAGCCGCGGCGAATTCGGCGGAAAGGGACTGCTGATGTCAGTCGATGTATAGCGGTGAAGGTTTCGGCTTCTGCTGCGGCGACAGCAGCCGCACCCGCGGCGGAGGAAGAGATCGTGTTACAGCCAATTAAGGAGATCTCTGGTACCGTGAAGCTACCCGGATCTAAATCGCTCTCTAATCGCACGCTTCTTCTTGCTGCTCTCTCTGAGGTGAGGAAGTTTCAAAATTTTAAAGTTTTAAGTATTTTTGTTCCTGTGTTAAAAGTATTTTAAATGTTCAATGTAGGAGAACATCCATTCTTGATGCTTCATAGTTGCTGATTGGAAGTCTGGCTTTGTTAATATGTAAAACGATAGGTGAATTAGCTATGTTTTAGTTGGTTAGTTATGAAGTTGATAGCCTTATCATTTAAAGCTGTTAAATGGCCAGAGTTACTTTGTCTTTGAAGAAGAGATGACTTGTTTGTTATTTTAAGGTGTATAGTTAAGTTAGTGAAAAAGCCTTTCAAATATTTAAGTGGCAATGTTTATTCTCTACAGAATTTTTGGAGAATCTTTGAGTTCTAATTGTGTCATCTTAGCTTGGTCTATTAAACTTGCGTAGTAGTTACCCCAGCTTTCATAAGGATACTTATCCTATTCACTAGCTTCTACTTGAAAAGTAACCTAATTGTTTTTTTTCTTCTTTGGTGATATACTTCATAATAAGCTTTTTAACAAGTGTGTACTCTTAGCTTTCTCAAAAAACTTGAAGATTATGGAATATTCTTGTCTTAGGCATAAGATTCAGCACTCCTAAGTTAACCCTGTAAGTATGGTTTAGGCTTCGGTTTTCTGTAACTAAACTTTTCCCGGTAACATAGGAAGCATGCAGTTTTTTATAGCACCAAGCATTTAAAGCAGAAAAATTTATAAGACTTGATGAAGTTTTCATTGGGAACAATATGGTTTTGTTGAATGGTTTTTTAGAAACATGTTGACATTTCATACGTTGTAACTTGTATATCCTGTCTATGAGAATATAGCATACCTCGTCAGTGAATTGTAAAGCTGTAATGACCTTCGTTAGTACACTAATTTCTTACAATATTTTGTTTATGAAGCTTCACTTAAGAAGAAACGATACAGGGTGGTTTGATACACAGCTTATAACTTGTTTTCTCAAAATGCAGTCTCCTGGTTCCTACTTATTGATTACCCTAGTGTTTTGCTCCTTCCATCCCTGCAGTTTTTTGTAGAACCATGTAACTTTTTATTGAATATGCAACTGTATTAAAGTTCACATACTCCTACGGTTGTACGTAATTCTTTCTGACGGCCTGCTTTTGTGGAATATATAATTCTAAAGAAGTCAAATCTTCATTCATCAGGGAACAACTGTAGTAGACAACCTATTGAGCAGTGAGGATGTCCATTACATGCTCAAGGCGTTGGGAACTCTTGGTCTCACTGTAGAAGAAAGCAGTGAGATGAAAAGAGCAACTGTAGTAGGGTGTGGGGGTGGGTTTCCTGTGGGCAAGGAGTCTGGTGAGGAATCTGGTGAAGTTCAACTTTTTCTAGGAAATGCAGGCACAGCAATGCGTCCATTGACCGCTGCTGTAACTGCTGCTGGAGGATACGCAAGGTCCTTTTACTCTAATATCTGCGTATAATGAAGAATTCTCTCTAAGCCATCGTCTTTCTTAACAAAATACTTGTATTGCAGTTACATACTTGATGGAGTACCACGAATGAGAGAGAGGCCTATAGGAGATCTGGTAATCGGTCTCAAACAGCTTGGTGCAGATGTAGATTGTTTCTTGGGCACTAACTGCCCTCCTGTTCGTATCAATGGAATTGGAGGTCTTCCTGGGGGAAAGGTCAGTATATTTAAGCTCGAGTGTAGCATATTGGGTTTTAATAAGCTTTTAAAACTAGTCTTTTCGTGCATGCATATTGGTCAAGCACAATCCTGCACAGTTTGTCTTGTCAACGGTAACTTAGTTCTTATGCATAACACTGGTATGACTTGTTATTTTGTAGTATGGTTGCCCTGATTGCGAATTATGCACAACATTTTTCTTGAATCATTGCCATTTCTTGCAACTATTTTGCAACTTATCTCAAGGCGTTATAGAGGATATACGACCAACAACATTAGAAATGTTTCCCTGACAACTACTTTTCTTTAGTTTTATCCTTTTTGTTTTTGCTTATTATTATATGGAATTTTTGTAAAGTGTTATCTTCAATTTTTGCCTTGATGATGCAAACTATCATTCCCACCTTCGTTATCTCTTGGTAGTATCTTCAGATTAATGATCATAACATGATGAGATTACCAATATTTCATGAAGGACCTCTGTCAAGACTAAAGTTTAGCTATCTAGCTCCTGAAATGGTCAGGATGTAAATTGCTTCATCTCTTTGGAATTGTAAATGAGTGATGATGGCTGCTTTTTTTTTTTGAAACGTGTTATAATTGTTTTTCTAGATGATGTGCTGTTCTGATTTGAGTTTTTCAAATCTAATTTCAGGTGAAACTTTCTGGATCAATCAGTAGTCAATATTTGAGTGCATTGCTTATGGCAGCTCCCCTGGCACTTGGAGATGTTGAGATTGAGATAATTGATAAGCTAATATCCATTCCATACGTTGAAATGACAATTAAACTTATGGAGAGATTTGGTGTTACTGTAGAGCACTCCAATGCTTGGGACAGGTTCTTGGTCAAGGGAGGTCAGAAGTACAAGTAAGTTTTGCAAGGAGAAGCTTTTCATGTAATAAGAATGAGCATATTTACATTGCTTTGTTACAGATCATTGACTAAATAGTGAATACGTGGTGCTTTGGTCCTTTCTTTGATAGGTCCCCTGGGAATGCTTATGTTGAAGGTGACGCATCAAGTGCAAGCTATTTCTTAGCTGGTGCTGCAGTCACTGGTGGTATAGTCACTGTTGAAGGTTGTGGTACAATGAGCTTACAGGTAAGATTGCTTGAAGTCATACTGAATTGTACTTTTTACTGCAAAATTCAATCTACACCTCTTACAATTCAACTTCGAAACTTTTTATATTGTTCCCTTTGTACAGGGTGATGTAAAGTTTGCAGAAGTGCTTGAGAAAATGGGTGCAACTGTTAAATGGACCGAAAACAGTGTCACTGTTGCAGGTCCTCCTAGAGATGCCTCCAAGAAGAAAACTTTGCGTGCAATTGATGTCAACATGAACAAAATGCCTGATGTTGCTATGACTCTTGCTGTTGTAGCACTATATGCTGATGGACCAACAGCTATAAGAGATGGTGAGATGAAGTTTGAATCCACATCTTTTTGTTTATATTTGTTAGTAAGGAAGTTAGAATTGCTTTTAAGGATTAAAAGATTATTGCATAGGCCCTAATTCCTCTTCAACTATGTTTTCTTGCAGTGGCATCTTGGAGAGTGAAGGAAACTGAAAGAATGGTTGCTATCTGTACAGAACTTAGGAAGGTGAGTACCATTTAAGTCCATTCACAAGATCTCATGCTTAAATGATTTTCTCATCTTTCTGTTTTTAAATGATATAGTTGGGAGCAATAGTTGAAGAAGGTCCTGACTATTGTGTGATAACTCCACCTGAGAGATTCAATGTGACAGCAATCGACACCTATGACGACCACAGAATGGCAATGGCATTTTCTCTCGCTGCTTGTTCTGATGTACCTGTGACTATTAAGGATCCAGGATGCACAAGGAAAACATTTCCTGACTACTTTGATGTCCTCAAACGGTTTAGCATACATTGAGCAGTTCGGAATCTTCAAAAGAAGATTGTTGGCTGAAATTCAACCGGCTTAGACAGTAGGCATGTGCACTTTGTTCTGAAGAGATACCGTTCATCTTTTCTGCTTTGTCATAATTGAAGCAATGAGTTCCAAGAAGTATGTTACTTCTTCCAGGTCACCGCAATTACTACTTTAGATTCTGCTGTATCATATTTTCAGGTTTACTGTTAATGAGATACTTTTGAAGAAATGCAATAGACTGAAGGCCTGATGATTGTACATCCTTAGGGTTCATAGCTATAAGAGTTTCGACTTTCAAGCTTAAGGTTCATAGCTTGTTGTATATGGTAATAAACTATCGTAGTTCCAATTGATTTATGCTCTTTCATATTTCTAAGGTTCATTATTTTGTGTACAACAATTAATAAAGTCCACCGAAACCAGATCAGTTTGAGAAATCCCAAGGAACAATTATATTCGACAATACTACTGCTATTACGACTCAGATACTTGCTCAAAATTCCTCAGAAAAATGACTAACAAAGCACGTATAATTATGCACCACGTGTTACAATAACAGAGATTTGAAGCACAGATAAGACTACAAAATGGTGAGAAAAAAATTGAACAAATAGCAAAACAACAGAACACAACTAGTGACAGTAAACTGACATTAAGGCACTATAACATTGGACAGAGACTAAACATCTATAAAAGGAATACCTCAAAAAGCATCAAGTACAGTCCGAACAACTTATGTAAAAACCTCACAAAATTTTGTCCTATTATCCATACAATTGATTGCATAACATAATGGCTAGCATACTTGGTTCCAAATCGCAACAAGTTACAAAATGGTGACTTCCAGACATTTTAATTGAGAATAGGACGCTAAATTGCTTAGTGCAGGTTAAAGAAATGGATGATTTAAGGGTCTGCAATGGTCACTTCAACTTCAACACCAGGCTCAATTTGAATGGAGGTGATCTGCTTGACAACTTCAGAAGAGCTAACAAGATCAATAACCCTCTTATGCACACGGAGCTCAAAACGATCCCAGGTATTGGTACCTGAGATACATAAGGTTCAAAAGTTAGCCAAGTATGGGTTATAACCAGTAAGGAGTTCTAACATAAAATAAGTATTATGTCCATGACCATAAATATGAACTGGCAACTTTTGCTTAAAGACCAATTTGTCATGGTGAATGCAGAGCATCAGTTTTAAAAAGCTCGAATTTGGAAACTTCATAGCATGAAGGCTCAAGTTCCAAAAGAAGCATCATCACAAGCCCAAATGATGCACCACCATGGATGAAACTATTGGCTATTAATTGTTTCTTTGTCTAAGTAGTTCTATTTGTCACAGTATCTCAAAGAATAGCTTGCAGTGAACTTTTAAAAACATTTAACCTTATGCTCACTCACCACGATAGAGCCTTGACCTATCCAAAAACACAATTAAGCATGCTCAAGGCTGGGTATCTCATGTACAGTTGCACCAAATAACTGCATACATGTCCTCTTCCTATTGCATGAGAGATCAGGACTGAATTAGCTCCCACTGACTCTTAAATGTGCAAAGGCAACAGTGTGCAGTTATATGATGCAACCGTTACACAAGATACAACCTAGTAAGCTCGAAAACCACTGAGCACAGGGTTCCATTACTCAAAAACAAGTTATAAGGACTGCACAGAAATTGACAAGTACATGGCAATCAACTTGAACCCAAAAACAGCTCCAGCAAGTAGAGTGAATCAATGCAAAAACTGGAGTTTTTGTAGAAATTGTAACATATCCACAGCTGCTACTCATCCACCACAACATGAATACTATTCATATTAATTGGTATCAACACAGGAACAGCAGTTACGAATATAATAACACAAATATACAAATCCTATTAGCCAGCCTTATTCAACACAAAACCACCTCAATACCAGAGAGGAGATGCGCAAAGTTAAATCATAGAATACAAATTTCCACTGTATGAAAACATTCCACGATTTGCTATTTTCAACCAACATCTGAGGTAAAAAGCAATAGATCAAACACAATAAACAACAGCAATATGGTTATAAAATTATTTACCTTCACCACAGGGTGACTTGCGGGTAGTGATGTTGAGAACCTTGGTAGGCATCCTCACAGGTCCCTTAACCTTTAACCTTTTCTCCTTCGCTCCTCTGACCAGATCAGCACAAACTGAAACAACAAAACAGCAAAGATCACAACAGAAACAGAGACAAACCAAATCATAAGAAATGAATCCTGTGTTCAAAAAATTCCACCTTTCTCGAGATTTGTCACACTCTTGGAAGACAGAGTGATCCTGATGCGGTGCAGCTGCTCCTGCGGCTCTTCAAGCCCAGGCTTGGCCGGCTTCATTGCAGCGTACGCCATTTTTTTGCTCTCGTTGTTCCTGTCTAGCTCTTTAATCAAACAACAAGAACGGTCTAGGTTAACGAACGGGTATTGATCAATCA
This sequence comes from Acanthochlamys bracteata, assembly GCA_019914995.1. Lineage (NCBI taxonomy): Eukaryota > Viridiplantae > Streptophyta > Magnoliopsida > Pandanales > Velloziaceae > Acanthochlamys > Acanthochlamys bracteata. The sequence continues at coordinate 8,456,851 of CM034128.1, forward strand.
GGAGACTAGGGTTTGAAGTCACGAGAGATCGCGAGAACTCACTGAGCTTCGACGTCGGCGGAGGAGCTGGAGCTGCTGCTGCTTCCGATCTCTTTCGAACTCACTGAGAGAAGGCTAGGGTTCCAAGAGTTCATATAGAGGTGCAGACAGTAACGATCGTCATCGATCACAGCCGTCGAATTTGATGAAGTCTGTTAGTGGGCCTTTGGGCTGAAGCGCTGTACCTTCTCCGTTACTGCAATGGATTTAGCCCAAATATCGGTGTCCTCTGATAAAAGATTTAACAAATAATAAGGGTATGTATTAGCTCTTACCAAATTTTACTTCTATTTTTTAATTTATTTTAGATTTCAATTTCAAATATAATCGAATATTTGAAAAAAGAAACATCGTCAGCACTTGGAAATGGAAAAAAATCATGAATGCAACAAATGTTTCAGCCATCATACATCGCAGATAGGTCTCTCGATGGTGTCGGGTATGCTGTAGAATGCCATAGAAAATGCCAACAACAAGAGAAGATCGCAAGTCTTTGCTGTTTCCTCGTTAATCCTTCGATAACAAGATCAGTCACGTTAATCTAACTCTCAAGTTTGCCTCTAATTTCTTTACTCATTCTGTTCGAAATGAGAATTTCTTTTCAGAAATATTTTTCCATTGTCTTGTGTTTTTTTTTCTTTAGTTTATCAATCTGTGGAAAAAGCAATGTTTCTTCTTCTTGAACGCAGAAACCGTTGTTCTGCAGGCAGATGGTCTTAAAGTCTCAACTGTTCTTAGATCATTGGTGAGCGGGAGATACTTGGAAATTTAATGTGTAGGATTATACAATATATATGGGGGCGTTTGGCCACTAGGTGATAGTTCTACAGGCCTGATAAGATACGGAAAGTATTGCCTTTGCCTTTTATATTTTTTTCAAAAAATGAATTTAATTTTTTTACTTAAAAAATAAAAATAATTAATAATAAAATATTATGACAGTGAAATTTTTTATAAAAGTTTTAAATAAATTTTATAAAATATATAAAAATTTATTGAAAAATTCAAAATAAGAAGTTTGAATGAAGAGAATAAAAAAGCAAACCAAAACATGCCAAGTATATTGTATTCCCGTCGCTCACCATACGCCTATATGGAGATCCCAGAGAAATTGTTTGTTCCATCTTCATGCTGGTGATTAATGTGCAACAGAGGTGCGGCGCTAAGGCTCCATTAGCAATTACATTCTTTTAAATATTGGAAGAGACTTGTTTCACTTTACATGTACAGATAAAGAGAACAGAACAGGTGAAAATAAAGACTACTTGAATAACTACCAAATCTGCTAGTTCCAGTCTTCGATGGGGTAAAAGGGAACGCTTGCATCAACCGTGATTCTATTTCGCAAATGGTATAAGTTCTCTATGTGGCCAGGTCTCAATCTTCTGAAAGTACTTAACTGGAACAATACCCTCAAAGCCCTCTGTCAAAATCACTCTATTGTCTGAGATGTAAAGCTTCATGCCGTCTGAGATACAATCAGTACAAGAAACTTAAGAAATCAGTTATAAATTATTAGGAGTCGATTTCAATGAGATCAATGAAAGGGATGTGAAGCAACCTTTTAATGCCTTCTCGACATCCAAGTAAATAAGTACATTCACATCCCGTCTCATTCCTACAAAGAAGCACATGCAGTTAGTGGCATCTTGCCTTGATGAATGCAACAATGCAGATCTCATCTAACTGCTTTTAGCATAAACTTATTAAAGCATAGAAGCAAGTATACCAACTATATCCCAAAAGATTTTCTGTACTCTGAACTGCTAGAATCAATCATCTAATTTTAACCCCAATTCAATTCCTCATAGGTCTACTGGACCCAAATGAGCATTCAAGGCCATGGTGAGAAAATATCTATCTATAGGTCAAACAAAAGAATACTAGCTGAAGCTAGTAAGTTCAAATGCAAGATCACAGATATTAAATAGCTCTCAATTGAGTTGAGTAAAATCTCCTAATAAAGGAACTAAGGAGAATAGATAACACCAACAGTCTAACATTGAGATACTCAGTCCAAAAACAATAGACATCCTCTTGTCTGTGAATCCAACATACCAGTCATCAGCATGTTCACCATGACACACACAGTCTTCTACATTCTTCCAAATTCAGAAAATTAAACCTAAAAGCTCCCTAGTCAATTTTATCAACCATGACCATAAAAAAAGCAACTGCCATGTAGAAAGATTTTCAGCACAAGGATTTTAACAACTCCCATTATTAGAATATAGAGATGTTATTAAAAACATACCACTAATTACTTGACCATGTGATGGCAATCCACAGGCGAAATGGACGTGTAGCCTTGTCATACGCTTCAATCCATATTGCAAGATAGATTCAAGATTCCGCTTATACGTTCCATGAACACAAACTAGACAAAAAGCACGAAACGGGCTGGTCACATGAAAATCAACACGCACAAAAGGGTCTACATAAATGAAAACCAAATTCTATCTTAGGATTTCTTACTCGGTACAGTGTCAGCTGAAAGGATAGGCTGTAGCAGCCTTTCGGATGTGACACACTGATAGAAGCAATCAAAAGGTTATTTGACCATAGAAAAACAAAAAAAAGTTAACTTATATCACTATATTCTTGCAGGTACGGAATCATACTAGTTATTAACAAAATTGACTCTTAAAGAAGGTGGCGCCACATGATTTCTTGTCAATGCAACAACCATGTTCTCATGTTCTTAGTCATTAAAGAGAAAGAGGCTTGATATGATCAATGTCTATGCCACTATATTAACTGCAGAAATGTTCTTCAAGGTTCCATAAAGCTGATATCATCTAGTGCAGCAAGAGTTCCTTGCTATAATTGTATATAACCATTTACAGATGAAGCAGATGAAGTTTGGAAAAACTAGACAGCGGAAAAGCTAAAAATAAAAAGATAAAGTTTACACTGCAATTCTGGAATCAGATTATTGTTACAAAATAATGTCAGTCTAAGACTATGAAAAACTGAGTAAAATTACTTGCATATGAGTTTTAAATATGTTGCAGTTCATAGCTTATTTTGTACTAGGAGAAATATGTGGTAGAATTCTACAGTAACCCTATATTAGACCTCTTTAAACTTGTTTTATTTGTTAGAATCCTCAATGCAAGTCCATACACTAATCATCACAGATTTTAAATAATCCAGAGGATCTGAAACTGTGTAACTTCAGAATGTCATGAAACAGGACTTGACAAATTGTGGATGGGAAACTACCGTCATTGTATGCCCCTGGTTAGCACGAATAAAAAGCTCTCCACTTTCTTCCAAGAGGCTAAACCTTTGTTTATTGTCCCTCCTTACTGCCTGTGCACAAAATAAAGGAGTTAGGATGTCTCACTACATGAAAATGGATGTCAGTAAAGAAAACCATTATAAACTTTTGAATAAATTAATGCGTCACAAGTACGCTACTCAACGAGAAAATGTGCAAGTAAAAGAAGCTGCTACCCCCATAAGAACATATAGTTGTCAACATATGCAACTAGAGAAGCATATCTACGTCATGCAATTGGACTTCCATAAAGCATATAGGAAAGATTACACGACTAAATTGATCTGGTTACCAGTTTTCAAGTGTTCGTGTAAAAAGTAACGAAGGAACATCTACGTTCTAAATACTAGTGGAATGACGAAAATCTCTTATGAAACCAAAGCAATATCTCAAACAAAGCATAACAGTCAAATTCATATTAAATTTTACTGAACCTAGAAACATATAAAGCACTCAAGGAAGTAGGTAGGTTAGCTAACCTCCCTAATCTCTTCAACAGTGTGTGACATCAATGGAACTTTAGCTCTTGTTGTCATTTTAAGCTTTAGCAGGTCTGCAACTCGAACATAACCATCACTACGAACATCCAAATTCAGCTCAGCAGCCATATGCCGCAGTACCCGTGTCCTGACATCAGAAACAATCAAGAACAGTTAATCCTCTGCAGCTATAAAGATCAACCAACAAAAAGCTCTCAGCTTTTCCTCTCAAAACCTATTTATATTCAGATGCTATTCAAATACTATGCAATCATCTTAATCTAAGGTAACTAAAAATTTTATTTCTAAAAATTCAACAAGTGGAATCTATAGCCATCAAAACTCTTCAGAGCAAAAACTTTCAATTGAACATGAAACCAACTGAAAAATTCAAACACAACCGCTTCATCAGTTAATGAAGAAAGATTACAGTAGCCTTCCAAGTGAATCAATCCGATCATTGTCTTTACCAACGTCCGAGCGTATTCCTTCCCCTCTACTAGAACAAACAAAAAATAAGTATAAAATATGAGAAATTCAGGAGCACGATAATAATAGAAGGAACATCAGCAGCAGCAGAAGCAGAAGAAGAACGCATTTCATTACCTTTTTCTGAAGGAGGAATTCGATCTTGAGCTTTCCATTAGAAACCGAGAAAATGAGATTTGGTAAAATCGATTTTGAATCGAGTTGGTTGATGATAGCAACAGTAACTGGAGTGAGGAGAAACGAAGGGAGCGGCAGCGAAGGAAACAACGGAGAGCAGCACTGCTGGTAGAAGAAGTTGTAATGGAAAACCACATCGGTCTAGATGAAACGGTGGTGGTGAAGAAGTGGTCCGGTCAGTTTTGCTTAACGGTGTGTTCATTGGGTGGGGTCTCTATAGCATAAAGTGGCACATCCGGATGTGTAGAACTAAAAAATTTAAAATTATAATATATGATCCGATTCAAACTATAATTTAAATTTATTTATTTAATTAAAATTAAAATTTAAAATTGAATTTATATAAATATGAGAATTTACCATGCTTTTTTTTTATTTCTTCTTTTCCTTCTCGTCTTCAGTCGTCGCTCTGCTCCCCTCGTGATCGCTTCTCCCCGTAGTCATGCAGTTATTGTTTCGCCTATTCATATCTTCGTTGTTTCTTTTTCCGGCCTTCTTTTCCTCACCGCTGCTATCTCTGTTGCTTTCGCGTGAGACAATCGAGCACACGCAAAGCGTTGATCATCCTGCCGAAGTCAAGGATTTACGAAATCTCGATATTCCTCTCTCAAATTCTTGAGCTCACTCCCAAGTGCTCAGTCTCCATCAATGGCGTGGGAGCTGGAATTGTGGCTCTTCTCCTTCATCGCAGCAATTGCTCTCACTGCTTACCAGGTTTGTTCAACGAAATCTGACTCCAATCTATAGTAGCATTTCATCTCAATCTACTTCTAATAAACTTTGATGATTTCGTGAGTAGTAAAGAATATCGTTTATGCTTTGTTGATTACAAGTTAGAATTTTTGGATTAATCCATATATATTATCTGATTTTGAAAGTAGATGACAAATGCTAGCTTGGACTTGAAATTAATACTTAGCAGTAATTATATAGTTGTATTAGTGCGGGATTATGGTTGAATACTGCATAAATCACTTATCTTAGAGTAGTATTTGATTTTCAAAAAGATTCTCCCTGATATTTGTGATTAAAAATCTCTAGAGACTTTCATCTTCTGATGGTTTTTAAAAAGTTCACTGATTGTCTTTTTGTTATTTTTATTTGTCTGAATTAGTAATTGGAATCTCCAAGTTCCTCATCTGAAGTTTTAGGATTTTGGAGCTTTGAAGTTCTAACAAAATTCGTCTATGTGTAATTTAACTCCATAGTCTTGTAAGTTAATTTGGTTCACTCGATAATAGTTTGCATGGTTGAAATATCACTTGGAATTTGGAGGTTTACGGAAACACTAGAATGTAACTGAAAGTTTAATATTTGACATTTCTGTTGATTTGTTCTTAGTAGTTATTATCCACTCATTGGCGTTTCTAATCTTAACTGGCCTCTTAGATATTTGAGATGTTCGCATGTTCTTAGTTATTTGAGAAGCATGCCTCTTAGATAGCATGCAAACACATATCTACGCTCTTATATAATGATTAGTAAACTAGTCAATAAGCTGGTATTTGGTGCTTCAAATCAAACAATATATATGAGTTGTCTAGAATACTCTCAAAAATTTAAGCTGTTTAAGAAGATCTTATTGTGATATGCTTACTACTGACAGTTTATAAAGAAGCATAATGGCCTAAGTTAATGTACTTGATTGCTGTTTGAAAGTGATGTAAGAACTTGTCACTTGCTCCTTATTGCAAGAACATCTTGTCATCAAAACGTTTTGGAAAGTTTTAAAAGGTTTATCGTTGGAGCATCAGAAAAAGTTTCTCAAGTAGGTCCTTTGTTTACTTTCTTTTTTTCTTTCATCAATATTTCTATTTTATTGTTTTCTGTGTAGTAATTGGTCTATGGAACTTTACAAACAAAAAATATTTCTCTATAATTGAGCTAGCTATACCAACAACAATCTTTCTTAACTCTTGGTAAAATATGTCATTATGTTTAGTTACACTCAAAGATTGGCTGTCATCTCCAATAACAGGGCTGCTTCATTTAATGCTACTGATAAGGATCTTAAATACCTTCCTACATCAGCCACATGCATGAATCTACTAAAGTTTTCAGCAACAACTAGTTTAAAGACGTTCAAATGTCTTGATGAGGACTTTCAAAAATCGCTTGGAGCTAGCAACAACTGGTTTGAAGATAGGAAGCGAAGGATTCCAGCAATGGCAATAACATTGTTCAACATCTCAACTCCACCAAACGCATCAACTCCCATTATCGGTCGAGATGATTTGTGTTTTTGTACTTGTTATGATATAGTATACCAACAGTTTTTTTAGGGACCATTTTTCTACTCGTAGAATGCTTTTTTGCTATGTTTTTTGTTAAGGTATGAGTAAAGAAAAACAGTGAAGGTCGAACCTGAGTTTGGATGTATTTGTCACAGCAAGTTTATGCTCAGGTAGCTCCTTTCTAAGCTCTTGTTTTTTGCCTAATTTGTACCCTTCTGCAGAAAGAGCCTCTTATGGTGTCGTGGTGAACTATGTAATACATGTTAGCATTTTAGAATCATATTCAGGTGTCTGAAGAATCTTGTAAATGCACTTTGTAACATTCAATGCAGTGCGTCATTCAATATATCATAGTAAACTCAATGATAGTTTTCTTAAAATACAAAATTATTTGACACATTATTTATACAAACTGGTATAGTCTCTAATATATTTTAATACATATCTGAATGTATTAGCATGCTTGAATAATATTTGCTTAGTTACTCATTTCTTTCATTGGGTCAACTGCTTGAGCTCTCATGTTTTTGCTAAATTTGTTTTCCTTAACACAAAAAAATATTTCAGTAATTTTTTAAAAATTATTTTTATTTATTCTTCAGTTATAATAACTATTTATTCTTTATTAATCTTACTGATATATTCAAATAAGTCGAAATTAAATTATTCTCTTACTCTAATCTCCACCATAATAATTTTTTCTTATTTAAACTTATTTTATTTTTTCTTCCTTATTACTTCTCTATCAAAACCGACCATTACTGGTTTGAACTTGGCTCTCTTGACTAGAAAAAAACTATCATAAAGATTTCATTATATCTATTTTAATTAAAATTGTGCATACTTAGACCCTATGTTCTTGAAATTTTTTTTTAAAATTTCACCACACTCCACTAAAATTTTACTATATTGAGCTTCATTTAATTTTAACATTTTTTTATACATATAGACTAACTTTTAAAGTATTCTTTTTAATCAATACTTGTTCAAAATCTTTCACGAGTACAATTAAAACCATGCTGTAAGATTGAATAAACTTTACCTTTGAGTCTTAAAATGAACTCATCTTAGACTAAAAACTCAATGGAAAAAATTTTAATCTTTTTCATCAAATATGACTTGAAAAACGTATTGAAAACAAATGGCCTACAAAAACAAAGTCAAAATAGATATGGCCTACTTAATCAAAAAACCCATAAAACATAGTGGGGCGAGCGCAGGTTATTGCTTCAGGTCGGACCCCTTAGTTACTAAACAGGAGAGTTCGCTGGACAGTGTGTTATTTACTGCCCTAATGAGCTACCTCTTGCAAGTATAGAACTATAAATTCTACAAGCATTAGCCCTGCCAATTATTACGAATGTAGAGCTTTCTGATACGTTTCATTTCTGATACCTAAACATTCATTGCCTGCAAAATATTAAGTATCTAAAGAAACAATTAAGCTACAATAGTTAACAACTTATAGCATGAGCATTTCCAAATCATATATCATCATCAATGCATGAAGCACTTTTTAGTATGACATTCAGTATAAATACTCATTTTCTATCTCCATCTTGATCACCGTCTACCTCATCTGCATCTTCAAAACGTTGATCATTGATGTGAAGCTGCAAAGTGCAAACAGAAATGATAGTCTAAGACAGTAATAAGGCACACTGCAGAATTCTGAAGCAACATAGATATATACTAAAGTAAGGTTACTTGTCTTGACAGTTAAGCCTAAAGGCCAAAGGATAGTAGTAACGGAACAAATATTATTTCAAAAGAGTAATCCGTGTGAAATCAACATATACGAAAGAATTAAGTGCTTGTTTTTTATAAGTTTATTTATATAATAATATAAATATGTATTCAGTTATTTATTTATTTATTATTTTTTTTTGTTGAGGAATTTGATCATCATGGTCATTGTGGCTATGAATTGGACATTGGTTGATGGGTCACGAATTACTCATTAGCAAAGAGAAGGTAAAGAAAATATTGTGTGTACTAGTAGAGCAATGTCCCACAGAACTGAGTAAAAATAGGATGCCTAACAACAAACAGAAGCAGCAGTAGTAGCAAAAGGGCATCATATTTAAACGAAGATTCAGCTGATTTGAAAATCATTGGCTGAAGGAAACTACTTAACAGAAACATAAAGAGGAAAGGAAACAAAGAAAAATAAAATAATAAATAAAGGTAAACAGAATTCTACTGAAAAAGAAAAGTAATTAAAAAGAAAGAGATGCAATATGATATCTACATTAAATAATCGCAAACACAGCTCCAAGCAATGGGTACTGTATTCGATGTTTTAGCATTTACGTTTAGCTTGCAAGTTTAACACTGGGATGAGAGGAAGTTATATCTAACTAAAGTACACTACACATGACCAAGCAGCTTCATGTTCTAATTAAGACGAACAAACAAACAGCTTACTGAGCTCTTCAAGGAATTTTGACATTAAAATCTCATTCCAGTCCATAAAGAGTTATATATAAAAGGATCTGTTTGAAGATATTGACACCCAAACGATAACAAATGAAAGGATAACAAATTTAAATACGCGATCCAAATTGAAGAGAGGAAGTTAATTTGATCAGACGTTCTGCTTGTATTAAAAAATAGCGTGATTTCACATACCTCAAGCACTGTATGAGCTAGTTCTTCACCTCCATTAGCATAACCAATGGGATGGGAAGGATCTTCTGAGGCATGCCACTCGGAATCATCAACTACATCAAATATACAAGAAACGTAATCAGTTAAGTCAAAATAAGAAAAAGTACAAAAATGCAGACCACTAAAACAACACGGGGCTGATATGTCACTTCACCATTGTCTGCCATTTCTTCATCACCATGAAACCATTCGTTCTCTTCGTCTTGATCTGAAGACATGATAGGAAAACTACTATTATTTTGTCCATTTGGCACAAATCTGAGCTTACCCACAAATACATACATGAAAAACAAATCTCACCTTGGTTGGGATCAGGATTCAGTTCTGCGCATTCACAGAAAACGTTGAAGAGCATATCCACTGCCAACAGTTAAGGGCTCTTCATCAAAATGGGAAACATGGTGTATAATGATGTAGGGGAAAAAGCAACTAAAACTCAGTGAATAAACAGCAGAAATCCAAAAAGAAACGTCGTCATATGTTCACAAAATGCCAAGTAACTCTATCCATGACTATCACTAAGAGTGTCCAAAACATAGAACCTCGCTACTAAACTTTACAAAGCATATCTATTACTCTTATAGATGCAAAAAGGCAAGAACTAACTAATTGTTTCAAAGACAGATGTAATTCTTCTTACTTTGCATGCTACAAACACATTAACAAAACAGGATTCTAACGCAATTAATAACTTGTTTATAGTGATAGAACAAACTTAAACTGGCATCAGTTACATTCTTCATGTCAGTAGCATCCTTTCATCATAATGTGGTGGTAGGTTGTTTGAGTCGTTAGACAGATACTACCCAAAAATCATCACCCACCTGTGAATCCTAATAAACTTGAAAAAGAAAATAAATTTCAAAACAAAAGAAATTCTCTATCCTACTTTTACAACTAATTGAGAATTCAAATTTGTTCCAAATGTAAAACATATGAAGAAAGAGATGCTATCCAATGTCATTTACTGTAAGTAACCAAAACTATCCTATTGATGATGACAGTGACAACCCATAACTAACATAATTTATAGCAAGACTGCAAGTTATATTCATCAATTAATCACTAAACTATCAATTAACACACTGTGTGTGCTGACGTCGACATCTATTTGAGAGTAAGGATGTTGAAACAAACATAAAGAAACTGCACAAGTGTATGCTACATATAGGGTGTGTTCTTTTGGCTTTGGAAGTGAGTTCTTAGAAGTGAGTTGTTAGAAATAGTATTATTGGAAGTGATGTGTTCTTTTATATTGGAAAATGTGTTGGAAGTGATTTCTTATGTTTTTTTTGTAATGAAAAGTGAATTAGAAGTGACTTCTTAATAGAAAAGAAGTGACTTCTGGGTGTAAAAGAACGCACCCATATTGAAGCAACCTAAGCTATTCCGGAAACAACTTTTTTATAACAAATGCTAATTACTCAAATCTGAAATTAACTAAAAGGCAAAGAGCAAAAAAAAAAAGACCAATATACGATCTGATATGACTATCAAAAGAAGCCAATAAATAAGAGTTCTTAAAAAGGGGGAAAAGGCATCCAAAGTGGAGATATTTGATGGATACATTGACCGGGATCAGATGGCACAAGCCTCATTTCTGTTATCCTTGGCAGCTCTACTTCCCCAGCACATTCTGAATCAGAGCCATCAGACTTCTCGCCATCTTCCATGTCAGTCTCAATCTTGACAAAAGAAATGAGAAGGATTTTAGAAAAGAATTACAAAACATACATTTCCAAGGCTTTAATAACCAAGGACATCAGTTCAGAGGATGATACGATCGCCAACCAATTATCTTGAAATTTGCAGCTGAAGTTACTACTTTTGTCAATCACCTCATTAGGATAGCCAATTATTTATATCACTCATAGTAATGAACTCCTTAGTTCCATTAACTCATAATACAAAGTGATGATGGGAATGGTGCTAGTGCTGGTGGTGACAACCACCATAGGAATAGAATAATAAGTGGTGTTTACTTATATAGAATGAGAGGGGAAAATCAGTTCTATTATGCTAGAAATGTCTTTCATAATGGTCCATCCAAGTTTCAGTTCTATTTAAGAAGTGTTCTTTTCGTTTAGAAAGGCTCCATCCAAGTTCAAAACAAATACACTAAAAAACTTTCAAGTTACTTGTTAGCTTCAAACATGTTCTCTTTCTCTTGCAATTTGCGACCCACTAATATATTACTACTATTTCTTCTTATCATTTCATATATTTTTTGCTAGAATGCAGTAATAAGATGTGTAACAGATTTTAACACAAGCTCTGAGAGGAGAAATGCAACTAAAGTAATTACCACTAAGCAGACCATACAAATAACCTAAAAGATATCACTAACCAGTTAATCAAACATAAAAACGAAACTATTACAGAATTAATCTAAACCCTAAGCCCTAACAATTACCTGGGCGTAAATACACGGAGAGGGGTAAGCCTCAGGATCCCTAGACACAGCATGAAGTGATACAGACAGGAAATCGACCTCGTACCCCTTTGTTCTGTCAACATCGCTCAGCCACACCACTCTCCTAAAAATTACAAGCAACACACAACCAATTAGAATTGAGAAGGAAACAACAATCGGAAATCGAAACAGCTCAGAGTTCAGAGAGCGGACAACGAACTTGGTGGTGATGTACAAAGTTCCGGGAAACTCGGGAGGGCAGGAAACAAAAGCGATAGCAACACCAGTCTGCACATGCATCAGCTCCTCTCCAGCGTCCGTGTTCAGCCGCGGTCGCCCGACGCCATCTCCAATGCGGTCGGAGAAGTGTTGCAGACCTCGAGCCATTGTTAGCTACTCGCTCGCTGTCTGCTGCTGGTGTTCGGTCTCTGGGTTTTCTATCTCGCTGGAAGAATCTGGTTTGCGGGTTTTTGGAAAATTGTTCCACAGGGTTTATGCTTTTTAGAAGCGAGTAGCAAACGAAGGAAAATGAGCTTTTATCTAAACCGTTAGATAAGGCAGCCTAGATTGTATTATTCATTAAAATGGGTTGAAACCACTAATGTTGTTCTTCAAATAAGAACCTTGGGGAACGTTTGGCAAGATTTAAAATTAAAAAAAAAAACTCTTAAAGAAATATTCTAAAAAATAAAATATAAATTATATATAAAATTATATAATATATAATTTATTTATATATTATTAAAATTTTTAAATATTATAATAATTTTATTAAGAATGTCAAATTTTCTCAAAATAATAAATATTATTATAAATACAGCCGAATACTCTTTCAATATAATTATTTATTAAGAATGCGTTAAGTTTAGCTTATCAAAAAAATAAAATTTTAATTTTATATTTTTTATACATATTTTACAAATATATAAAGAAATTATTTAAAAATTAAAAAAATATAAAAAATATTTACATAATAAAAAATTTTATTTAATATTTTAGTTTTTTTTAAAAAAAATATTTTTCATTTTAAAAAATATATTTTAAAAGCACGCCCAGTAGCTTAAGAGATTTGAGAACAAAATAATAGTACAGGTATTTACCACTATTTGCAAAATGGGAAGAGAAAATTCTTAAAGCTGAAACGACAAGAAAAGAGCTGGGAACACTGTTTAAGTAATCAACATCCAAGTTCTTCAACAAACTAGAAGCACAACTGTCTCGAATCTCCAATAGCAGAGTCAGAGCATTCACCTGACTAGTTTTGGAAGACAACAATCCCTAATCAACAGTTGTTTAAATTTCTTTTCAGATTAAAGATAACAAGCACCATCACAACAGCAAGCCACAATTGAAACTATAACATTGAAATAACATATGTTCAACATTACTAGAAATGACACTTCAAAATTGAAGTCCTCCAGCTAACATAGAAGGTAACTGTAAACGACATTTAATTAAATGATCAAAAAGTACTGGCATCTTCCTCCCTAAAAATAACATTAAGGTCTCAAACTATCCTCTACTAGAAGGTGGTCCACCTATCAAATGACATATTCACGCTTAGCATTGGTAGTACAAGAAACAAGCTGCGAACTTGATTACGCCACAAGAGTGCTGGCAGTAGTAGACTCGCTGCAAAAGAGGATTGCAGTATTAGTGCCCGAAAAGAATTGAATGTCATTTATGAAAAAAAGAATCTAATCTAGCATACATAGAACAATAAACTTATAATCACCAAACAACCTTCAGTTTCCGATATGATTAAGAAGAACACATACAAGTCCTGAGCTCATTTGCAAGAAAATCACCATAAATGACTACATTATAGTACAATGTTTACCAACAAAGAGCACTACCACTGACAAAGAGTAGACATAGACTGCTTTGAATTCAGAAAACAAATAAATCTCAAGCAAAACACATTTCACTTAGCATTCCTAAAGACGTCACTCGGTATACAAAACTCACGTCCTATTATGAAAATCCATCAAGGAGATACATGGATCACATTTCCCCTTAACATGATTAAGATTTCTTTAGGTTTTGAATCATATTTATAAAGCCAATTGCTACAACTTCTGATATACATTAGTAAAGAATGTAAATATAGCTCAAAGTAGTCAATTCTGCTTCTAATGCAAGCGTAATATAATAAAATGACTCCCAAGGGATGCAAAACTACAGCTCTTATGCAACTTAAATTCAGTTTTCACCAAAAGCATATTTCACCACTTATTCTGTTTTCACCAAACGCATATGTCACAATAAGAAACAACACCAATTTCTTTTTCTGGATCCAAAAGATAGATGCTGTCATCCAAAGCTTAATTGAATCAACTAAATCAGTTACTTACAGAATTCAGCAGAAACTAAATGGAATCAAGATAAAGTTCCATACAAATATTCATAATCACATAGAAGAAAATATACCCTATAACAACTAAATGCATATATGAGGTAGTTTCACCAAAATCTTCAACAACAGCAGGCTGCATATGCATTCCAAGTATCAACCACTTCGATTCACATGGGCATGGTTATCATTAATGTCAAGATTATTGGATTTCCAGAAGGAGGTAGAGATTCAACAAGTTGGAAACCAGAACAACCATTCTAAAACTAGTAATACTATGCAATAGTGTCTCGGTAGCAAAAAACACTCACTATTTCCAGTTGGGTGGGAGCTTCTTGGTGCGCTTGTAGTAGCGGGCAAGGCGATGAATCCTGCTCTCCACCAAAATGAGCCTAAACTTGGAATCCTTGTCCTTTCTGTTCCTCTCCAAATGTTTCCTGATAGCCACTGCCTTCTTAATGAGGTGGTACAGGTCCTCAGGAATCTCTGGACCAAGGCCTGCAACAAAAGAGAATAAAGTAAATTTTTTAACCATAAAACTCAATCAATTAGATGAAGTTTAGTAAAATGAGAATACAATGCACAAAGCCAGTAGATCTTATTAAGTGTTACCAGTGCTAATTGTTTTAAATCATAGTTTAAGATGCTACAGCTCTCAAAAGCTTGCAACTATGTATTCTACTTCCATTTACCAATCATTTAAAAATTCGTCTGTGCTGGATCACAAAGGCATCTAAAGACTTTCTGAGATAAAAGATTTACGAATGAAAATGCTGGCTCAAATTAAGTTACTGAAACAGTTCATCTAACTCATTCCTAGAACATGACTGCCTGAAGCTAAGATTGGTTACACAACCATACTCCACAATTTCCGAAATCAGCATTGCATCATACATATTCTAGTTAGTCATACAAAAGCATGTTCACACTGAGTTGATTGAAATAATAATCTTTACAGCTACTTCCTTAAAACCAATTTTGCAAGGCCAAAAACTGCCCCCAACTTTGTATGCAGAAACAAAGATCTTCAACACAACAGCCACAAATCCAAAAATCTCACATGAAACTAAACTAATACAGTAAAGAAAGGAAACAATACCGTGAGCCTTGAGGATGCGAAGGATCTTGTTGCCGGTAACGCTCCTGACCTGTGCGATTCCATGCGAATCACGGAGTATGACACCAATCTGCGACGGAGTCATTCCCTTCTTCGCGAACTTACAGATGCTCTCCTCAACCTACATTACAAATCCAATCCAAAATCAAAATTAAAACATTGATCATGACAAAAGATTTATTAAAAAAAAAACCAACAACAATCAACAATATTGAAAAAGAAACTTACATCCTGAGAAGAGATCTTCAGCCAACTCGGTGGAGTTCTCTTGTACGGCAACGCCGATGCTGAAATTCCCTTACTGCAAATCAAACAAATCGATCACAGATGAATCAGAAATCAATCAAACAACAAAGAAACAGAACGAATTAGAAGAGAATTAGACTATGAGCATTACCCGCGACTGTGCATACGACCCATGGTGAGGAAGGTTGTTGCGGCGCTACTCTTGGTCCAACAATTCTTCTCTCTCTCTCTCTCCTCCCTCGCGCGCGCGGCTACGGCGTTTAAGTCTCTGCAACTAGGGTTTTCTAAAGATATTCTTCATATTGACTAAAATGCCCTCAAGGGTTCTTCTTTTGATCCTCGCATCCAAACCGTTGGCTGAAGAGCATACAAATGATCTGTAATGGGCCTTAGTGTGGGCCTATATGGCCTGTTAACAGCCCATTTCGACCAGGAATTTATATTGGTCGCAACAGTTACCCAGCACTAGAACAAGTCAACAAAACAAACCAGCTGATCAACTAGTGGCCTATCAATACACGTCCTCATCTTTTTTTTGGGGACGTTTGACATTTCATTTTTATCCATTTAAATTTTATTTTTTAAACATTTTTTATAAATTTTTTTAATATTATATAAAATTTATTAAAATATTTAGAAATATAAAAAATTTTACATTATAAAATATTATTAGTATTAATTTTATTAGTATTGATAAAAATAAATTTTATATTTTAAAATAGAATAAATTATTTTTATTTCAAAACTATTATTTTAAAAGAAGTTTGAAGCACTTTTTTTTAATTATTTTGTGATTGCTTTTCAATTCAAAATTCTTTTTTCATTAAATATAATAAATAATTAATATAACTAAATATATTTAATTTTTAAAATTTGTATATATTTGAAAATTATTTGAAAAAATTATACGTTTGCTCTGACTCTCTGTCTCCGTGTTGCTGAGCTGGAAGCAGCAGCGAGCGACGACGAAGCGATCAGGACCCACTGCCGCTAGCAATCATCAAGCCTTCGATTTCTGATAGTTTCGCGGAATTTTTTCTTTCTCGTCTTTGCTGAGGAGATCGGGTCCCGGTCGGAGGAGTTCCGCCGGCGGTGAAATGAAAGGGTTACCGAGCAACCCCGGGGATTACGTCTACTTCAAGTCCCAACCCCGCTTCATGACATCTCTGTATGGATTTGTTATTGATTGCTAGTTTATCTCGAACTGATTTTTGTAATTCTGTTGGTTTTGGTTCAGCTTCTGCGAATCTATTTAGCATGGTTAATTGATTGATAATGAAAATTTGAACTAAATTGCTAGGTTTCTTTTTATAATGATTCAGTTTGTTTTTGGATAATTCTTTTGGTTATGGTACAATTTGTTTGGATTTGCCCTTGATTGAATTTAATTTGTGAACACTGCCAAGAGTTCGATTTAAAAAAGAAAAAAAGAAATTCAACTTTTGTTGCTTGGCAATCTGAGTTTTGCTCATATGGTAGTTTTTTTGTGTCTGGAGTTCTCGATGCTAGCACAGAGTTTGCTTTATTTTAAACGGCGGCTGAGCTGGTCGCTGCTCTGAAGTTAATTGTGTGGATCAGTTGATGAGCAAATTATTTTTGTTTGTAGTTATTTCGGTAGATGCAGCAAATTACACTCTTGCAGTCAGTCAGACTTACTAGTGCTTATTGCATTTGCATATAGGAAGAAAACAATGGCGATAATATGATTTCAGTCCAAAAGTAGTTCCCCACTTATCTGTCTTCCAGGAGTAACTGGAGCTGCAGATGTATACTACAAACAGATAATGTCTCTGTCAATGAAGGTACTGTTGGCAATAGATCCTTTTCTCTTTCTAAGTGTGTTGTTCATTCATGCATGTCTAGATGGATGAGCAACGTCTATTGTAGTCCATCATATTTTGAAACTTAAAGCAAAAGTGTAGATTACTTGACCCTTTTAATCTTATGAAGTTAAGATGATGATGAGTAAGTAGTCTGTCCAAGGTGATGGGTATATTGTGAAGCTCGTTTCATTTATATATTGCATAGGACTGAAGCCAACATGAATTCCTAAAGTATTGTAGGTATTTTGAGAGAAATCTTATTGGAAACAAAAGTAATGTAATAGTTTACTTTAAGAAAATTGTAGTAGTGTTCTATAATGGCCTAGGGTGTGCATGCTTTATAATTACTCGTCTATCTTAAAAATTTATCGGCAAAATGGAAGTGCCATTGGTATGTTCTGGAGTTCATATGTTGTAGAGAAATTGGTGGGGATAAATCAACTACATAAAGTTTAATTCTCTGGAGTATTGACTTTTTTCTTCATGGGCGGGGGCTAGCTGTGGATCTTGTAGAGGCTTTTGACGAAAGACATCCAAACCCTTATTTTATATATTTGTCTCATTTCTTTTATCCGTAATTCTCTTGAAAAGTATATGCCCAAAGCAGGAAATAGGATATTTGAACTTATTTATATTTGACTTGATTCAGATGAATTAGAAGTTAAAATTTAGATAGAATAAAAAAATTGCATGAGAAATTCTTTCTTATTATTTTATCAATTGTTGCGTTGTGCATCTTTGAAATGTTTTTGCTATCTCCTTAAGGGTCAGTGGTCGCAGTTCATTTCATGGTAGCCTCACTTGATCCATGCATGTAAAGTCCCATGGTGTTAAGTGCGGGATTCAGCTAGGATCAGCGTTCCATCTCTTCATGTGTTTGAATCTCAGAGTCTAAGCAGGAAGAGTTTTCATTTTCACACAGTTAGGAAATCAAAGTAATCTAATACTTTTATGTTAAAGGGTGAGTTCCTCAGCATAACGTAACAGTGCTTGGTCTGTGCTAGTTTCTTATTTTGCAATTTCTGGTTCTCACAGTGTTCCATGTCATTTTTAATGTCCTATTACCAACATAAAGCTTAAATTGGATGCACTTATGCCTAGTCAGAATTTTGAAATTCTTGAGTTCAATATCATGCTTACATGTCTTTTTTAACTGTCATAGCTACAAACCATCGTTAGTTGTACATGAATTAACGAGCATATGATACTGAAATGGTTTTAGTGTTACAGAGTTATTTCAACTGATATACCACGTTTGTGAAATCATCATGAGTGGATTCATTCATTTGAGAAGTTCTTGGATGCCCATCAACGCTCATCGTGTGAGTCTTTATGTTCCTCTACAGCATCTTTCTCACTTTTGAGCTTTCCTTTTTCACTGAATTGTACATCACAACTGTAATTCTTCTGTTATGCAATGCTTTTTGTTATCATTTGTTAGCATTCATCGTAGTGCACCAGTTCCTTACGGCATATTTGATCCCAGCACATATAGTCTAGTCATATTAGTTGTAATGGAAAGTTGTGAAAAGTTTCTAGGAAAATTGTAGACTTCTTCCAGAACCTGTGCTTAATTCTTACACACTAGTGTTGATAACCATATCTTGATGTCGAACAGGCGTCAATTGAGCCCGTTTTTATATTAATACTGTCTAAATTGTTTCAATCTATTTAAAAATGTAAGGTAAGCCAGTGATCTGTTAACAATCTCTACAAGGCTTTTGAAAAAAAAATTGCTACTATACTTCTCCAAGGAGTTTTTTCTTAAGCTCTACGCATTCTATTGTCTTCAATGAACTGATGAACATTTAAGCGGGAGAATGTTAATGGAGTCTTTACATTCTTTCAGGACAAAATGCAGTTCTTTGAGAGTTTTATTAATGATGACACAATATAAGAGTTATGCTAAACAAAATGGGGTACTCAGCTATGTTATTCCTTTCTATTAGTTTATTATACATCCAAATTTGTACATCTTCCTCCTGAAATTAGGTTTGGAGTTTGTTGAAGTTTGTCTTTATTACTTACTTGCTCTTTTTCCAGGTGCATCTCTATGGGACAGCCCTAGGAGGGTTTCTGGCACAACTGTTTGCTGAAAATCAGCCTAGAAGAGTTAAGTCACTGGTTGTTTCCAACTCTTTTTTGGAGACACAGAAGTTTGCTGCAAGCATGCCGTGGTCTCCAATGTATGGATTCTCTTCTGCCTATCCTTAAGATTGTGTTATAAGTGTGCTGGCAGTTTAGTTCTGGAATCTTTTGGTTTTGAGGGTTTATGCCATTGTTTCGCAATTGTTGTTACTCTGATGCATTTTAAACTTTACGGATTTGTTCTGAGTCTACTGCTTCTTCGGTAAATTCAAGGCGTCAGATGGAAATAGAAGTCATACGAACAGGCACTTAAATTTAATATTCAAATCCATCCTTTTTACTGAAGCCATATGTGTTGACTGGAGTACGTGATCCGCATGAACATTTTATTGCAGGCTCAGTCGACTTTGTTGTTGGCCATGCATGTAGCTGCGCTTCCCTATCTGCCAAGCCATATATGATTCTTCCATCTTGCATTCATGTTGATCTTATTCAGGTTTCATGCTAAACTACACAGAAGCAATAACAACTGTGCCATAACGAGGTTCATCAATTATATGGCATATCCATCTAAAATAGTAGTGTCCGCATACTAGATAGTAACAGGATCATGCCTCTAGCTTTTGTCTTGAGGCGATGAAATTTGAGGGTTTAAGGAAGAAAATTAGCACATCCCGAGCTTTCCTGCCTGCACATTTTGCATAACAGCTTACTTCTTTTGCATGAGATTAGCGAGATGTTAACTTGTTGCTTAGGCAATAGCCCTTTCATTGCTGAATGATGTGGTAATGGGGCCCTAATATCTAATCAGTGCAATTTTATATATATCAAGGATCAAAGGTGCAACCTATAAAATGATACGCAGATTAAAATCTCTCCTGTGGGCCCATTGATGTCAGATTTGGAAATAATGAAACTTTTGCACATTACTGTTTAGGTTAAAACGACTGCACGGAAATGCATTTAGCAATATTTTCTGAAAATGGTTTCTTGAGTACATTCTGAACCTTGTGGTAGTCAATATATCCCAATAAACATCATATTTCCACACTCCTCATGGTTCTTCCTTCATATACGCAATGTATTTACATCCTTTCTCTTCTCTTGTAATTCCCTGTCTCTACATTAGTTTGCTGCAAGGTTAGTTTTCATCTCTTTGTTTTAGCAACATGGAATGTTTACGTTTTTTGACAGGTGGCTTACGTCTATTTAGTTCTTAATGATTCTTGCTTAATCAGTTAATCCATATTACTGGCTGTAATATTATTTAATAGGTTCAAATTCTCAAGGAATGTTATGGGTTTTGTTTGCGACATACGTACGTTTACTCCTTGTTACTGCTTTTAAACTCGTCTTTGTTTTTTGAATAAATAGGTTGAAATGCTGTCAAAAGATGACCTAGCCTCATGACTAACTTTCAATGCCAATGTGGCATTGGTTGGATCCCTTGTGATCTCAGATTCTGATCACTATAATGGATGTATGCCATGAGAAGTAGAATTTTTCTGCCTGAGCTTTAGTATAGATTTGTTCATTAACAAACTTTTCTTACTTAATATTTCGTCTTGCTTATGATATCTCTGTCTCAAAAGCTTCGCTTTTGCGTAGTAATACGATGCTATTTAATTTCTGTAGTCATAAGTTTTTTTGTATTTTTTTCGATTTATTGAACACATATGTGGTTTACTTATTGTTTCCAAGATATTCAATAAAAGTGCATTCATCTGTTCATACTTGTAGGTTCTTAATGATATGTTGATTTTAAGCTATAACGTATGTTTTCTAAGCATTCTTGTATTACATCACATGTACTCCATTTCAATATGCTCTATTATATTATGGAATTGTCAGCCTCTATTAATGGTTTCTATTATTGATATGTACATGCCAGTTCGTTTAACTTGGAATGCAGAAGATTCTCTGGGTGCTTTTCCATTCAATTTAGCATCTCATAATTGCACATTTGGTGCATGGGCTTTGAAGTACCTGGCAAATTCACCTTTCCACATATTGTAAAATATCTGTATTTTATTGTTATTATATGATTTTTATGTTGTTTACCTATTCATGCAGGCCAACGACTTTTGTGCTAGC
This sequence comes from Acanthochlamys bracteata, assembly GCA_019914995.1. Lineage (NCBI taxonomy): Eukaryota > Viridiplantae > Streptophyta > Magnoliopsida > Pandanales > Velloziaceae > Acanthochlamys > Acanthochlamys bracteata. The sequence continues at coordinate 8,478,356 of CM034128.1, forward strand.
CCTCAGCACCTTAGAGATCAGGTGTATGAAAGATATCAGATGCAACCCGAGCAGTGGTAGAATAGGTAGTGATTTTCCTTTTCTATCACATCCAGACGAGGTTAACTTTTATCTTCAGATGAATAAAAATACATCAATGGCATGATTAGGCATTTTAAAAATCTCAGTAAAATGTTTAATAACTTTTCTGACAATTATCATACCTGTGACAGCTTCACCTCAGGAGGGTAGGCGGAGAACCTAGATCTGACCTGGTGCCAGGATGGTAGTGCAGGGAGTTCCAGTGCATGAAGAGAGAAGGAGACCGTTTTGAGGACCCCACACAAGATGGTGAGAATACTGGGTCTATGATGTACTGAGACTAAAGTCCAAGTTGCTAGGCCACAACGTCACCAAAGAAAGTCCAGGAAGGGATGCAGCACTTGTATTGGTTGCAAGTGAAGTGGCAACAGCGAGTTTTCAGGGTTGTTGTTATCCATCAAGTCCAAGTAGTAGAGTTTGATTTAATTCCAACAAGGAGTGTAGTGTAGGGACTCCATATGAGTTCAACTTCTTGTACAATTAAGTGTTAGAGTCCTTTAAGGACTCTAATTGAGGATGTAGTATAAAGCGGGGCAGGCTCCTTCAGGAAAGCATCAAGAATAGATTGTTTCTTTCAATTCTAATCTTTACATTGCAAGTTGATCTCAGCTTTATCATTTCTGCATCTACTTTCTCCTGTAACCACAATTTCTTTGATATAGCATACCGGTCTAGCAATTCTGTCCAATTACCATTAGTCTGAATCTCAAGTTTTGGATGAAAGTAATGTAAGCAGTGCTCCACTGTTTGTCTTTTGCCATGCACCTGTTCTCCAAATAAAGCAAGCATCACTAATTATTTTGGCACTACAATTATACATAGTTCCCATGTATGAACCATTCAGACTAACATTAAATGCCATGCTATTTGGACGTTGTTAAAAATTTTGTGTGCAGCACTTCTTCGTTAGAAAATGTTTCTTGTAATGTTTGTGAATGGTGTTAGTATGTTGTTGCGTTAGAATATTTCAACATTATGTGCTTTCATTTAGCCTTGTTACAGGTTTGAATGTATACTCTAGATAGAAAGGATGTATTTGTGTAGACCACAATCTCTTTTGTAGATGTATAAATAAGGCGAAGTTGTGCAGCGTGTGTTAGAGACTTCCTAATAATAAGTTATGATATGGGTTTATGGATGTTATGTGACCGGGTGTTAATTATGTTTCATGACTGATGCTTGAAATTTGTTTAGAAAACTTTTCTCCTTTTGAAAGTTGAAGCACCCTTCTTTAGATTGAGTGAAGTACTAGTACATGGTTAAAGACGTGTATGCAATGCAATGCCAAATTAATAGGCTGTTTGGTATTCCATTTTATTATTTCATTACAACTTCTTATTTTTAGATAAACTTTTTATAATGTTTTTAAAAAATTAAAAATAAAATATAGATGTATATCATTATAAATATATATGGAGAAATAGTGGTACTCAAACTATTATGCATATTTCAGAGCACTCCATCATCTGTTCGTGAATATTTTTAAATTTAATCTCTACTATTATATATGAAAAATTATGAGTCGAAATATACTAAAATTTAATTTCTACTATTATAAAATTTCATATTAATCTAACTATGAGATTTCATCTGCCCATTTGATCATGATGATCATTTTGAATCATTATGATCAATTAGTCAAATAAAAATTAATATATAATTCGATTGAAATAAAATTTTATTAATATATTATTAATTTATAATTATTTTTATCAAATAGTAAAAATTAAATTTAAAAATCTTTACCCACATACTACTATAGAGTAGGTATAAAAATTAAAAATATTGGTGTATACAAAATGTCAAATCATTTGTTGTACTCTATTGCTTATGCATGTGCTGCGGTGTGCATTTCTATAAAATAATAAACTAACTCCTCTAATTCCAAGGATCATTATCTACTAAACGATACCAATAACCATATGCGTGAGCATCACTTCCTCAATCCATGTACTTATTATTACACAAATCATAAGTTTATTATTTCTTTTGCATATTCACTCAATGACGAAGCAAGCAAAATGAGCAGGACCAGGACACTTGACCTTGTACTCAAGATTCAAACTTCTAAGCACATTCAAAAAATTTGAACTTTTTATGAACATTTCAAAACCAACAGTACAGTACTGAACGAGAACTTCTAGCAGGCGTTGGCAAGAAAAAGAGCATAAAAGTAATTAAATTGTACAAAGTGAAGTTTTAAATATTTATAATTGAATTACGTAAAAATAAAAAATAAAAAATAAATATTTTTTAAAAAATAAGTTAGAAGTAGAGTTTAATTTTTATATTTTAATTGATTTTTTAAGTTGGTTAGAAGTGAATTAAAAAAAAAAATATAATAGAACTTGAGTTTTATTTGTATAGAACTGAGAATTCGAATTCTCAGTTTTATTTGTAATTAAAACAAAAAAAGTGACTAAAATTTTAATTTTGGTAAAAAAATGTAGAGTTCCACTCACTTAGAATACGCTTTAAGAAAGAAAATGTCTATATGCATTTGTTTTCCATTTCTCTACAGGAGTTGCAAAAGAAAAAAGCTATAGATGACAAGAAATCCAATTTGGGGAACCCTGGATCACATTAAGGTGCGGTTTAATTGGTAAAACAAATTCTCTGAAATCAAATTCGACCAAAGTGAATTCAATAAAAAATAAACTAAAAATAGATTTAGTGAGTTTAGAATAAAATACTATAAAAAATAAATTTAAACACGAAAATTGAAAAAAAAAAGTTTTCGTATAACTAAAGTATATTCTTAATCAAACTCAAATTTAGAATCTCTATATATATAATTATAATAATTTATTGCTTAGAAAATAATCGGTTAATTAAAATTAGGACATATTATTACCATCTAATTTTACTTTTTTTTTAAAATTTATATTTCGCACTTTATATATTTCAATTATTATTATTTATTCTATTTTTATTTTTATATTAAAATTTATTTTTATCAAACTTATTTTATAATTCACTTCATATATTACTTATCACTCAAAATTTACTTCTATTAAATTCTAAGTTTTACCCAATTTTTTTATAAAATTTATTTTTACAAAATTGACATTTCTCCGTTTGAAACACATCAATAAATTAACGACGGCAGTGAAGTTATTTTGTTGTTCACCTTACTTCACCCGAGAAAATCATCCAAGCCATCCACGTGAACTGCCGTGATCTACGTGGTAGATGGCTTCACGCGCGCATGGACCCACACCCAGCATTCCCCTTCGAATTTTGTCAACAGAGGATCTCGAGGTTACCTGAGAACAAATCAAAATGTGTCACCTACGAAATCGCCACCGTGCAGAAACTATTATTTATGTTACAGTATTTTTATTTCCAATAAGTCCTTGACATTTTCATAATTGACAAACAGATCCAGAGTCGCAGATCTAGGGACCACGTGGAAAATGAAGTAAATAAGTATTGTATTGTCGAACCTCTATAATTCATATTCGCATAAACATGAAGCTTTCTACTTTTTGAAGGTGCATGATCAGCAGTTAATGTTATCAATCATATGCAAGTTTTATATTGATACAAAATATTCGACCTGATATAACCTCTATATTTAACATACCCCAACTTAAGAACTCGTCAATTCATGAGACCATGATTAAATGTGATTTATCATTACAAGGTTGGAATTTATGAAATGATTATGACAGAGTTGTTTAGTTAATTAAACTTGGCATGCTTATTTGTCTGTATATCTTGGAGATAATCTGAGTTGGCTGGAGCTAGTTTTTTACTCGTGGGATTATCATGTCATAGCTATTTAGCATCATAAATGCAATATTTGATAATTAAAAAATGATATTAAGGTCTGAATCTGCAAATTAATCACTCACTTTTCAAAAAAGTTCAAAAGCGACTGCGAAAAGACAAACCCCATGATGTGGTCCCACCAAAAGTAAACACGTCTACATTGCTTTTAATTAAACCCCTGAGTTCCTCCAAATTTCAACTTTACTTCTTTCTCTTTCCCAGTTCTGTTCCTTTTTCTTTCAGCAGTCGCTCAGCTTCGTAGTTTCACAAACTTACTCTCAAGATTTCAAATTTTTATCAACCAAAATGTCATTGCATGTATTCACACTCCTCTTATTCGTTCTCGCTGAGCTCGTTCTTGGAATCTTAAGCTCGAGCTCTGAGCTTAGCGCGCTCATGGATATCAAGTCTTCTCTAGACCCAGAAGGCATAGTGCTCTCTTCATGGTCGAGATATGGAAACCCATGCGAGAGCTTCGAGGGAGTTGAGTGCAACGAGTTTGGAGAAGTCGAGAATATTACGTTGCAGGGTAAAGGGCTTTCTGGATTCCTGTCGCCGGCGATCAAAGATTTGAAAAGTCTTACTGGGTTGTTTCTTCACTATAATGCGCTTCAGGGAAAGATACCGAAAGAGATTGGGCGGTTGAAGAGGCTTACCGATCTTTATTTGAATGTGAATAATTTCTCTGGGAGAATTCCTGTAGAGGTTGGTGACTTGGGTAGTCTCCAAGGTGAGTTATCAAAGAGAAAGCTGGAATCTTTTCCAATTTTCTAGTGTTTTGGTTTTCGGGGTTTAGTGAGTTTTAGTGTTTTGGGTTTGAGAAGATAGGTTTTTGCGTGATCTTGTTCAAATTAAGTACATTATTTGGTTTTCAATCTGCGTTTTTCATGAAATTCAACTTTATTCAACTAAATTTGTCCTTCTTTTTGTTTTTTGCTTGTTTTGGGTTTTCTTTTTTCCCCTTTTGGTATAGAATTGTCCATGAAATTTTTGCTTGCTAGCAAGAACTGGAATGCTACGCGAGGTAGAGGAGAAAGGCGTCCACCTTGTTAGTCTTCTTGTTCTCTGCATGATTCTCTTCGTTATTCTTTTTCTTTCAAAGTTTTTCTTGATATTCTTCGGTGTTGCCGTTTCGGTCCATAGCTGTAGTCAAAATGTACTATGTAAATTCAGACATTAGTTCTTCAATGATTTCAGGTTTTCTGGGGAAAAAAGTTCTCTCTTTTATTCACTATACTCCATAGATTATACACCTATTAATTCTTCTCTATAGTATTTTCTCTTATAAAAAAGCCACCAAGGAAATGCGTCGACAATTACAGGAAAAAAATTAGTTAAACAATTATTATTTATCAAAAATTTCCACTTTTTATGATTTACTTCTTCTCATCATTTCTTACAGTAAATTTCCTTTTTTTCTTAACACAGTATTGCAGCTATGCTACAATCGACTCAATGGAAGCATTCCAACCCAACTTGGTCTCCTCAAAAATCTCATGGTGCTCGCTCTTCAATCCAATAACTTGACCGGTGCCATTCCAGCAAGCTTAGGAGACCTATCGCAGCTTGTTCGCCTTGATTTAAGCTCAAACCACCTCTTTGGTTCAATCCCAGTGAAGCTTTCTCATATGTCGCAACTCCTAGTTCTTGATGTCCGAAACAACAGCCTCTCTGGCAATGTACCCGCAGGTGGTTCCCATTTCTTAAATGTTATAGCTGTGTTGTTAATTTGATTTCTCTATGAATGTATGAAGTAATTAAATTTTGATTTTGGTGAAGATTTGAAACAAATGGAAAGAGGATTCCTGTATAGCAATAACACAAACCTATGTGGAGTTGGATTCGACTCTTTGAAGTCTTGCACTTCAGCAGATTTTGTTGGTCCAAGACCTAAGCCATTTGGACCCAACTCCATTGGCGTTGCTGCTGGAGAGAAACCTCAATCTGTCGCGGTCAGTACACAATGCAACCACACTCGTTGCCCAAGCTATTCAAAGTCTTCGAAATCCTTGAAAGGAACTGTTGTGGCTGGAGCAACGTCGGTAGTGACTGGAAGTTTGGTTTTTGGGCTGCTTGCCTTTGTGTGGTACCGCAGGCGCAAACAAAAGATTGGCAGCTCACTGGATATCACTGATAACCGTCTAAGTACTGATCATGCAAAAGATTCATACAGAAGGAGCGCTTCGCCGCTCATCCATCGTGAATATTGCAATGGATGGGATCCTTTGGCAGATGGAAGATGCAGAGTGGAATTCTCTGGTGAGGTTTCACAGAGCTTTAGATTCAATTTGGAGGAGGTTGAGTGTGCGACTCAGTATTTTTCAGAGGTCAACTTGCTTGGCAAAAGTAGCTTCGCGGCAACATATAGAGGAATGCTGCGAGACGGTACTCTGGTAGCAGTTAAGAGTATTTATAAAACAAGCTGCCGAATGGAGGAAGCTGAGTTCTTGAAAGGATTGAAACTACTTACAATGCTGAGGCACGAGAATCTTGTAAATTTGAAAGGCTTCTGCTGCTCAAGGGGAAGGGGTGAGTGCTTCCTTGTCTACGATTTCGTTGCCAATGGGACCTTGATCAACTACCTTGACCTGAAGGATGATGAAAATTCAAATGCCTGTGGAAGAACTCTAGATTGGGCTACAAGAGTATCAATCATCAAAAGTATTGCCAAAGGTACCAATCCCCATTTGTTCATGATGTTTCTTGTTTCTTGCTTTTGTGTATGCTATTTGATATTGATTGCTACTTATTTGATAATTAATTTTCATTTTAGGCAACCAAATGACTTGTGAATAAAATCTTAGATTGTTTTAGTATGGGAACCAGTTCTTTAGGAGTCTGGCTTGATATTTTCATGCAAATCTACTATGTCTCATGGTAAAGCAGTAACATGCGGTGAACGTAACATGTAGCATCAACCATTTTCAGTTTTTTACTGAAAGCATCGTAAGCAACACACTAAAGTCAAGCTTCGTTTCATGCCTTTACTCTTTCATTTTCTAAGTGTACAGAACATTAACATGATGGAGTTACCATCCAGGAATTGAGTATTTGCACAGCACGAGAACAAACAAACCCTCACTAGTTCACCAGAGTATCTCAGCCGAGAAGGTCCTGATTGATCACAACTTCACTCCACGACTCTCTGGTTGTGGTGTGTACAAGCTCTTGGCAGATGACATTGTCTTTTCTTCCCTCAAGGGTAGTGCTGCTATGGGATACTTGGCCCCTGAGTATGCAACCAATGGCCCTTTCAGTGAAAAGAGTGATGTTTATGCCTTTGGTGTTCTTGTATTCCAAATTCTTGCAGGGAAGAGCAAGACTAATCACTTGCGGCTCAGCGCTGAATCTGGCAAGCTTGAAGACCTAATAGACGCAAACCTCAAAGGGAATTACTCTAAGCCCGAGGCTGCAAAACTTGCTGCTATAGCATTAGTATGCACGAGTGAAACTCCAAGCCAAAGGCCATCAATGGAGAAAGTGGTGCAAGAACTAAGCACTAAATGCTAGCAGCTATCTTGATCCGGATTCTTTTACCTTGATGCCCAGGCAATATTTTTGCTGCAACGAGTTGTGCGTCTTGCGAACTTATGTTGTACCTTTAGCTTTTAATTGTAGTCTGGAGATTTGAGTGCGTTCTTGTTTGTAGTTCAAGAGAAGAGTGAACAGCATGTTATTGGAGATTATCTTGTTGCTAAGTGCGTGTTTACTTTTTAGGCGTGTTTTAAATGTTCGTAACTGAGTTTCGTGAAAGTGAAAAATAAAAAATAGAATTTTTTGAAAAATGAGATGGAAGGAGAGTTAAGTGTTTGTATTTTAATAGTTTTTAAAAGTGTGTAAAAATTAAAAAATATAATTATATTAAAAAATGTGTAAATAAAAATGTTAGAATTTGAATTTTTTATGTGAAATTAAAATTCTGAATTTTTTGTATAATTAAAATATAAAAATTATTTAAAATTTAAAATTTGACAAAAAAAATAGAGTTATGAGTATTTGATACATGCTTTCTACCAAACTTGATTTCTCTCGTCAAGAACTTGCATCCAGCTGGATACTATGCTCTGTTGTTGAATTAGGGACATGGCAATATTTACAACAAGTTTATTTTAATTTTACTTTTATAATTTTTAATATTTACTACAATATTTTATAAATTATTAAAATTTAAAAATAAAATTTATTTAAAAATAAAGAATAAAACTTATTTTTTGAAATTTTTTTAAAATATCTTTTATTTTAAGAAAACTTTTTGGTTCATGTGTTTTCTTGCCCTTCACTAATTTTCAAGTTTCTGACTGAATATCAAGGCCATTCGTACACAAGCTCGGAGTCTGTGAATACCATGGTCATTATGCTTATATCAGGCAGTATCAGTACGACAAATTAGAAGAAAAATTCCGCAAAAAGATACTTAACGCTCAGATGCTTATATATTTACAAAGGCAAGAGGAACTAAGATGAGATGGTTATGAACATATAACCATTCAGAAAATAGTGTCGTAGAGTAAATAAGATCACATATAATACTATAATGCCAGTATCACAAGGCACTATTAACACAGTATTAGTTAGGCTTGTCCAAGCCGCTACATGTAAGTAAAGGCCTTTTCACATACTTCTATATACCTGGGTTACAACAATTTCTTTATGTTTTCAATTGATTTTGGCATACATAAGCATAGATCCATGAGGATGAAAGTATCAGGTCCTCCCTGCAGATCTAGCTGTTCTCTGGAATATCTTTCAAGCTACAGCTGCCTGTTGCTCATGGAGTTGTGTCCACTCTGCCGGCCACCAATCTGGTTTAATAGCCTTGACCCTTACATCCTCACTGCCCTTGATCCTAAGATCGGCCCGTTCCTTCAATGCTTCTTCCAGTTTTAGTAGACCCATGCCACGGTCACCAACAGCTGTTGTCACAGTGCCAACCTTCTTATCAGAATTGCCATCAACTATTTCCGAACCAGGAGATACCCTTTGTTGGACTTCTGCAAAGTAAAGAATCATGCATAAGAGAAACTGTTTTAGAGAGAGAGAGAGAGGAAAAAATTCTTGTGTTTAGAAACCAAAATTAACAGAATCAACAATACCATTTCCATTGCCATCCAAAAATTTGAAAGGAAGCAAGCGTTTACGGATGACACCTCGATGCTGTGTTCTAGCAACGAGTTCCTGGCCAACGTAGCATCCCTTATCAAAAGAGATGGCATTCAAACCAGCAAGGTTATACTCAAGAGGAATAGCCTCACCTAGCATAACAGTCTACATCAGCATTTAATAATCAGAAATATGAAAACTAACAAACAAAATCTCTTGGTGAACATGGTAAAGGTACTTGAAGACAGCAATTGAGGTTTAGAGGTTTATGCCGAAACTACAATATTGCAATCAACTAGTAGGATGGTATGCACGACTCATTACAGACGTCTCATTCCAAACAACTACGATCTCTCTCTCTCACAAGTTTCTCAAGCTTCTATTTCTCTTATACTTTAAACAGATAATTGCTTACAAAATCAAGCAGACAGTTTAGATACCAAATGAATATTTTCATTTTTCTCTATAAACTAAATGACGCGATCCTGATATCTCTGTCAAGATCCTTATATTTTTTTCCTAGATCCCTCTTTAGAGAAAGAGGTTTGTCTTTTCCATATTTGTTGCTGAGAAGGCCTTTTTTTGGGAAAATAATCACAATTGTATTTAGACAATCACGCCACACACATTCACACTATCAGGCAATAAAGGCCAAAAAACAAACACGCTAATTTAACTGTGATTGACAGTGCAGAGCATATTCAGCAAAATATCATGTGACGTTACATACCTTTTGGAATCTCACTTGAGCCTTCTGCTACTCCTTTCTCCAATCTCCACATAAGGTAATGAGATTCATCAGTTTCCTTATCAGCTTCTACCAGAGGTGCTGGATGGATTTTATGCAATTAATCAAGACAATCATTTACAAGCAAAAGCCATTTGCATGTTACATTTGGGAGTGCACTTACGGACTGTTTCAGATGGAAAGATTCCCCTATATCCCAAGCATTCTAATCTGGGATCTTTAAACCATTGAAAGCTTGATCCATTGGCTTGAGCAGCAGAGTCACCACTAAGGTCAACACCACCTCCCCATCCAATAGCTGCAGCTTCAGGTTCTTGAACAGATGAGGCATCCGTAGAAAGATTTCCACTAAAACGCTGCCAGCATGTGAAGTTTCTTGTCGAATCCTCAATCTCAACTGCTGCTCTTAGCCTATACCTGTAGCACTAATATCAATTCCATAAGCATAACAGAAGGATTTAAAAGAAATTTTCAGTGGCGTAAAAAAATGACCACACTGATATGTCCTGTTTACTAGATATGTCAAAAGCTATACAATCTGCAATGATTATAATTTCTCGTTATTTTAATGAACACGTAAGATAAACCGCCAACCACCAAGAAAACAGCTACCGTTCAACTACATAAAATAGCATGTACATACTATCTCATGTTAACGACGAGAATCTGTACAATCACTATCATGCAACCCTGCAAAAAAAAAGAAAAAAGCGTTACTTTTTGAAGCATTCAAGCATCTCAACAAGCACATTGGAATCAACATCAGCAAGAACTTCCATCTCATCCTGCGACCCACTCGATCCAGGACCCGATCCAGTTCGATCAAGCTTCTGCTCAGGAGGCGGCGGTCTATAAAGAATCAAATCATACAAAAACCTTCCTTGCGGAGTCAACAACGCCGAGTATATCACCGGCGGCCGGTGAAGTGCGACATTAGGAGTAGGCGCGTAAGATTCCTGCGATCCTTCATCACCGTCGGTCTCCGCCGGTGACTGAGAAAGCGGGCGGATATCATTTGTTAGCAAACCTTGAAGGAATTTGATCGTGTCTGGTCCATGGAAACGGATTACAGATCGAGATTTGAGACGGCATGCGAGCGGACCGGCTTCGTCGAGCGAGCGCGGGGAGCGATCTGACAGAAGAGAAGCTGAAGAAGAGTGGAAGGAGCGAAGGTTGGAAGATAGCCGCCGGAGTAGACGCATTGGTTTTTGCTTGATTAGCTTAGAATGGTTCGACTGATTTCTTCTTTGTTGTTCTTGTTGTTTTAGATTGATGCAACAAAGGGAGAAGTAGAGAAACAGTTTTGATTAGCTTAGAATGGTTCGACTGATTTCTTCTTTGTTGTTCTTGTTGTTTTAGATTGATGCAAACAAAGGGAGAAGCAGAGAAAACAGTTTGGGTTTTGGGAAGGTTGGAAGAACAATGGGATGACAAGTGGCAGTGGAGGGAAAGAGTGGTATTTGAACGCGTGGAGTGAAGGAGATTTCTAGTAGTAGAGATGGAGTGGACATTTTTGTTGGGCTGATGATGATGTGGGCTTTTGTTGCAGAAAGGCCTCTCCCAATATTTTTGGAAAATGGATGTACCACCACCCTTGTAAAATAAAATATTGAAAATAAAAATATTCAAAATAATAATTAAAATATGTAAAATAATTTAAATTTAAAATTTAAAAAGATATAGTTAACCAAAATCACCTACAAAATTACCTACGGAAAACTTTCAGAAACTAATCAAAACTCAAATTCCTAATAACGTACAATCGCGTTTCACAAACCTAACCATAAAGTATCAAATGGTGTTACTGTGATCACTACTTGCTGCCTAGACAATTATAAATCAGTCATCACTTTGAGGAACAATTTTGTTCGTGTAAGAATGGTTCATGTTGGTGCCCCTGGGACTCTCCGGTGATCCTCCGCCGCCTCGCGCAAGCTTCGTCTGCTGCTGCACAACAAGTGTGGACACTCTTCCGCCAAAATCCGTCGATGTCAGCATGTCTCCTATCACACCAAGTTCCGGGTACTCGCTCCACGCGGATAACCCTTCCGTCAACTGCGACTCCTTCCCTTCTCTCCGTCCAACGATAAGCAGAGTATACTCTTTACTCATCGACCGTATCACCGCCACCGTTGCTTCGCCGTCCTTCACAATTTCTTCCCTGCAAACTACCCTTCTCCCGTCTGCGTACATGTTGCTCCACTCATTGATGTAGTCATCATCAAGCTTCTCTTCTTTCTTGCTCTCACTGTCCATATTCCAGTCTTGGTGTGACCGAAATCGAACAAGAGTTACCGCAACGTCGGGGTTCATCGCCAACTTTCCACCGCAGGCCAGCGCTTCCCGGTCATCAGGTCCGCCGAAGAAGTACACTGCGACACGCTGTGAGACTCCGCTACGTTGGCTTCCGCTGGAAGAGAGACCGTTGTCGATTAAGATTGCGACCGAGCAGGGAGCGTAACGGAGAACGTTTATGTTCATCGATCGGATCGATGGGTTCCCTTGTCCGACTGCGGCGGCATGCTTGTGGAAGTGAAGCACGACGAGGGTGACCTTCTTGTCTAGAGCTAAGGCGCAAATGTCCTCATGCATTGTGGCATAAGGAGAGATGCAGACGTAGGGAAGAATGGAGAGGCAGCCCGCATACTGCTCGGAGATTTGCCGGAATGCATTAAAGATGTGGTGAGAGTCGGAGACGCCGCCTGTTGAGGCCGAGCCAGACTTAGATTGCTTGTAAGGAGCAAGGATGGTGGCGCTCCGGCCAACAAGCTGGACAAGATGGAGCACGTAGAGGCAGAGGGAGTACTCCGGCGTGGGGTTGATGCTTTCCGTTAGCGCGATGAGTGGCCACACGTTGTCTTGGCTATGAGTGCAGGCTAACACCCTAAACTCATCCCCGTGCCTGAAGTGTTCGATAGTTCTCCTCTTGTAAGCGATGAAACGGTCCTCAGGGCGGTACAGCCGCCGCAAGAGTAGCGCGCTGCCGCCGCCAACGACAACAATGGTGAAGACTACCATGGTGTATAGCTCACGAGTAATAAACTTGGTGCCCCTCCACTGGTTAGCAACGTCGACTTCGAAAATGCCTTTACAGATCATCATAAGTCCGACGCAGATGGAGTCACGCATAGGCATCTTGCAGTACAAGCAGATTAACATCGACGATAGGAACTTGGATATCACGGCGACGGCGAGGAAGAGCTCTACAATCCACCATTTCCCAATATCGCTAATGTAAGCCAGGTCCATCTTGAACCCTGCTGTCGCAAGGAAGAGAGGGAGGAACACGCCATTGATCAGGCGATCGAGCCGTTCCACCAGAGTGACGCCGAGCGGCGGGCCTCCGGGAAGAATCAACCCGAGGATGAAGGGGCCTGTTGTTGCTTGATACCCAATAATCTCACTTATGAAGCCGGAGAAGATTGCGAGACCGAGGACGGCGACAAAGTAGAACTCGTCGAGGAGATCGCCTTCAGGAGTTCTCTTTATCATCCACAGCACAATTGGCCGGGCCACGAAAACCATGAATATGATGAAAGCTAAGAACGTGACGAATGATTCTAGCCCGACTCCTGGATTACTCGCGTCTCTCGCGAGGAAAACGGCAGTGACGATGATGGAGACAATCTGGTTAAAGAAGTTGGCAATGAGGCTCGCCGACATTGCAAGCCGGCCGAGTTGTGAAGTGAGCAGGTTGAGCTCGGCGAGCACGCAGGAGAGCACGGCGTAGGAGGTCAGGTTCCATTTAGCTCCGACGAGTAAGACGAGATAGTAACCACCATACATATCACGGAGCTTGTCCCGGACGAACAAACCGGCGACAAAAACGGACATGAACGGCGCGACGGTGCTAACGATGGCAATTACGGACGCCTTCTTTCCCGACTTTCTGATCATGCCTAAATCGGTCTTGACTCCGATCATGAAGATAAAGAGCATGAAGGCCAGCAGGGACAGAGCGTTAACCTGCTCCCATGTTCGAACCGTATACATGATGCGTTTAAACGACCTGCTCCGACTTAGGAACGTAGGCCCAAGTATAATGCCGCCCTGCACGTAAGCATGCAAGCACATTTAACAATGTTGTACTCGCCGGAAAAGTTCGTAGAAAGATAAAGCTTAACTAGAATGAACTATATATACTTACGACAATTTGGGAGATGGCCTGAGGTTGGCCGAGAGGGCGCAGAGCAGCGTGGGTGATCCGAGTTGTGAGATAGATGATGGTAATCTGGGAAAGAAGGAGAGGGAAAGAGTAGTCGAGAGGATTCTCGCCGAGGAAGATACCGGAAGAAGACGAGGTGGTGGCACGGTAGCATAACGGTGTCGGAAAACGCAACTGAGACTCTTGAAGGACGTCATTGTCCTGGGAAGGAAGAGCTTGCATGGCTGCAGAGCAGAAAGGAAAATTAACACTGAATTCAAGTCGAAGGCGTTTGCGTAGGAAGGGAAGGAAGAAAGAGAATGGATGCGGGAGAGAGGGAAGAGGGCAAGAGGACCACCAACTAACATTAGATAATGGCACGGAAACAGCGGCCAATTTGTGTGCAATCCATTTCTTTCGGTAATTAGAAGAAATCTGAGAGTCGTGTGGTCAATGCAACCAGGCAAGTGATAACAGAAACGAGTGGATAATTTGTCATGCGTAATGTGTCCTTTGTTAAGCTGAGAGCGAGGAGTATGTAGTCAGCTCGTAGGAGTTGGAGTTACGGTCACATTTATTACTGTTTACCCCAACACATTGCTAATTCTAATTGACTTATTGCCGAACTCATTTAACCGAACTTAATTCACGAAAACTAATTTTTATCACTGAACACAAGTGGAGTTCAAATTGGTAAAACTTGGGAGGGAGTTGATAAGCTGGAAAACACCTTGGCCTGAGTTACAATCGTTTAGCATTGATTATCACAAAATTAATTTTTTAATTTTTAATTATATATTTTTTAATTTATTTTTTTAATAAATATTTAAAATATATATTTAAAAATTTTATATAAATTTTTTGATTTAATATTTTATTATTTTTTTAATCAAACAAATCTAACTCGTCTTTTAAAAAACTAAAAATATTTTTATTTAAAAAATTATATTAAAAGCAATTCAAAACGTTCATTTTAACCCCCCAGAAAACTCAGCTCCTAACAGACAACAGACAGACCGTACACAAAGGAACTGAAGAACCCATTTGCTTGCTAGCAAAACAGTCGAAAGAGTTCTTTCAGCGAATCGTAAACAAGTGAAATCAAAGATGAACTCGGTCAGGAAGCAGCTCCACCGAAGGGCAGGGTATCTGAATCACTTAACGGATTAAACCAACAATGTGAGATACATATTAACCCGCATCAACATACATCCAAACAAAAATTAGAAGATGTCATGACGGTTTATCATACTGCACCTCCAACCTTGTTTTAGGTACTACTTGAGCAAAGTACTGCATATTACTACATTGATCATGTCCAGCCAACTGAAACATCATAAGAGGTATTACCATACTGCACTCTTAGGACAGATACTATGACACTTGAACCACAAATAAACTAAGCTGTGATTATTAAGGCTGTATTCTTCTCCTGACTATCGAGTTACTCCAGCTTTAGCTTGCTCTTCGATTGAAATTCTGCTGCTGCAGCCTTCCATTCCCAGAAACATTGGCCTGCTCAGCCGAGGGAAGCTGCCAGCCTCTGTTACTACGTTGTTGCTCATTCCAATTCCTGCTGCTACCACCTGCAGGTACAATGATTATTGTGAAAGACAGACTTCAGAAAGCATGCATGACAACCGAATCACATAAAATCAAAATATATAACAGAAGAAAAAAAAGAAGGGCCTGCATGGAAGAAAGCCGAAGAGGGCAATAGATCGACACTGCTGCAACAAACACATACTGTCATATACCTTCAACTATCTTTTGGTCCACAGCCTCACATAACAAAGGAAAAAAATTTAAAAGACTCAGCCATCACCACCTCATAATGCTAATTTTTCCCTGTATAATGCCCCCGTTCCTCCCATAATGCATTGCAACCAATACAAAGAACGCAGAATAGATATCCAGAAAAAACTCCACTCTATAGAGAATAAATTTATAGTTCATCTCCACAATACTGCCACTAACCAATTTTCTCAGTACAGGCATACTTTGATCCCAGCAGCTATTACATCCCCACTGACTACCACCAACACAACCATAGCCTCCATCCATGTACACCTACATGTGCGATTCCTCCGTACCTCTTTCTGATCTACCCATGAGCTAATGGAGATATCTCCATCAAAATCAGCCAGACCTACTACTATAAACACATATAGGTCCTCCAATATCTTCTAATAACAAAACTCGCAAATATTCAATCCAAATACAGAACATACTGGATGATGGAAATTAAGAATAGCAGCACTCACCAACATCCCCATTGCCAAGCATGTCAAAACCCTCCTTCCAACCAGGTAAGTGCTTCTTTGCCTTCCCTTTCCACGCTTCATCAAAGCCAGTTAGCTCATCTAAAAAGAAAGAAGCACCCAAACATTAGGACGGGAGAAGCAAAAGTTGCAACTTACTATCAAGAATAAGAACATAACAAACCTTCATCCAAGTTATGAAGGATTTGCGTAGTGTCCACCCTTCCATCAGAATTCAACTTCCGAGTAACTGAGTGACCCTAGAAACATAAAACTTCATCAGAAGACCATCTTCCAGTTCAGAAATGTTAATAGGCTTTGTATTCATAATTTTTAGAAGGTAGTTACTTTCTCATGAATTCCCCTGGAGACTCTATGACTAGCTTTACCAGTTGTAGAATCAGCCTCTTTGCTCTCTTCCACCGTAACCTATCAAGCAGAAAAGGATAATAACATAATAAGGAATCCCCTGATAAAAAGTAAGTTCAGTCTCACATCGAAGAGCTGTTATCACTCACTCCATCTCCTGCCCTCCTTGTTGTAGATGATGTATAGTATGCCCCATTAGGGCCACCATATGTCACTGTTGAGCTATGATAAGTGTAGGTTTGAGGTTGTCCGAGCCCCCTACCAGTCCTATCATATTGATTCCAGTACTGTCCAAGCTTGCTCTTCTTCTCTGCAAGAAGAAAGTTCAGAATATCACAATGCATTAACACGAAAAATCAAAGATCACAAAATCATGACAAAAGAACGTCAAAACCTTCAGCTTCTTCTTCAGGGTCTTGAACATATGAATAAGCACTCGACCTTGAATGCTTCCTAGGATTGTCTTTCCTCTCTCCTGGATTATTGCCCTCATTATCCACTTCCTCATCATCCGAATTCAGCTCCTTAATGATTGGCCCTTTTGATTCGCTGGGCCGCGAAGGTTGCTGCTCAAGGAAACCTGCATTACTCGGTCCGTCAAAAATGCTTGGACCAAACATGCTCGGTCCAAACATGTTCCGACCGAGTATGCTGGGGCCCATCATGCTTTCAAACGGTCTAGTAAAGAATGGGTCATCAAAGGGATCCCTCCCGCCAAAGAAGCTTGACATCAGGTTCCCAGGATGGCTGAATCCCCCAAAACCAGAAAATGGATCACCAAAGCCAAAGAAGTCATCCCTACCACGTCCATTGCCCCTCTCCATTTTCTAGGTTATACCCTGCAAAAAATACTATATCCTACAGCTGAACACAAAAACATGGGTTTTATTACAGGTGTGTTGCAGATAAAGACGTAATCACATAAAGTTGGTAATATCTGTTTGCAGGATTTCATTTCTAAGAAAAGAGGAAAAAAATTCAAATCTATGAATGATATAGACAAAGCCCAAAAGTAATAGGCTCCTCATATTCATTAGTTCTCATCAAATAGATAAATTTCTCATTGATGATTCCCCTAAAGTACCATATCATATCCACTATTCACTGAATGTCAGCACACATATAATATCAGATTATAGAAACCAAAACAACTATCTCAGGCAACACCGTACCAACGAGAGCAATTTAAGTTAATTTCTGGGTCTAGCTTTGGTCAATAGACCAATAAGAACGCATTAAAATTAGACGAAAATGAAATTCTAAGCCCTAATCACCAAACTAATGAGCAAATGGCTTGTCCAAAAATTCAGTGCGACGACAATCAACCGTAACTAATAGCACAACGCAAAGTTCACTAGACCGTAAACCTTCCAATTACGGATCTAGAAAACTAAATTACCAGAAATTCAATAAAAAATCAGGAACCAAATGCTATAGAATAGCAACATGGAATCGAGCTAATCCAAATCTATCATGACACTATAAAATTTTTAAGACGAAAGGCACGAGAAATTTAGACCAAACCAAAAGAGTTCGAAACGATAAGAGATTGAACGATCGGAGACCTAGCCAGAGACCGCAATACAGTACCTAGCCAGAGAACCGCAATACACTGATAAGAGTTCGAAACGAAAACAGATCGTTCAACGATCGGCGAAAATGAACGATCGGAGAAAGTTTCTACAGACGAATTCAATAAAACTCTCTCGTGGGAATTTGATCAGAGGAAAAAAAATTAGAAACGGGGAAGAGCTAGCGTTATGCTACTATTGTACTTGGAAGGAAAATAAAGTTGATGGTAGCGAGCAGTGTCAATCAGCTTGTAATTGAACGGTGATGATTCTAGAGATTGAAAGGCGGTGATCTACCAGAACACTCCAGAATCCTCATTAGAATTTACAAGGGAAAAAAACTTAAGCGGTCGTTTGAATATACTAAATAAATTAAAATTTAAAGTAAAATAAAAACTAATTTTTAATAAACAATAAAAAGATTAGATATATATAACTTGTCATTTTATTTATAAATTTAAAATAATTTTTTAGAAAACTGACATTAAAAATATTTTTTTTTTGTTGAACTACCCTAACGACATCTTATATTTATTGATTGTGAATTATTTTTCATTTAGATACGATTTACGTAATTGTATAATTAATTTATAATCATAGTCTAGATTACACAAGATTTTTAAGAATATCATTCAGAACTTGTAAACGAAAATATTTGGCAATTGCAAGCGATAAAACATCAACATGTTGCACACAATAAGATTCAGATACATACAAAGCGTGTTACCGACACCCCAAATTTATTTTTTTTTAAATTCATTTTTAATATAAAATATATATATAAATTAAAATAAAATTTTTTTATTAATAAATTTTTTTAAAATTTAATTTTAAAACTTATTATATATATTAAATTAATATATAATTTTATTTTTTATTAAATATTTTTAATTTTATTTTTTAAATTGATTTCTAAAAAATTTACTTTATTCACTTCATCTATAAGGTAAACACGCACATAAACATTCATCCCTATACACCAACTCCCTTCAAGTGCACAAGATACAAAAACCCATAGTTGTTACACTTGGATTCAGTTAAATACTCATTTGCAAAGAAATATTTGTTTCGCGACATCAAGCTGCCGCAAATGCTCTTTTGGAAGCCTTGATTCAAGTAGCTCCTTGCAAGCAAGCAGAATGAGCAGCTATATCAGGCATAAAGATCACGTTCCTAATAACCTCTTCATGCCTGCATATTCCCTGTGGTGTTGCCCGTGTCCTAAATATTAGTCTACATGCGACACAATGGATACAAACACTTTAAAAATGACCAGGGCCTGGCCGATCCATAAAGCACCTAAATGAAACTTGCACCAGAACACTGGTACAGACGTATAATTAGTCCATCAGTCACATAACATGTGTCAACTTTCTGCACAATAGTCTCTTTTGACTAAAATTCTACCGCCTCTAGATCAGTTTTGGAGGGGTACAACAGTCCTTGCAAGGCTGGCATCTTTCGCAGGTCCTCTTCCGAATATGCTGGAATAAACCAGTACCTCTTATCTGTTCCAAAGACCTGAATTCACAGAAATTACCAACCAAACAAGTATATTTAAATAAAATAGATATCAATGTATACTACAAGAATTTTCTAAACGGTACAAGAAGAACCTCAAATCCAATAATCGACTACAAGTAAAGAAATCCTAGACGCTAGATAAAGTTTGAATAAGCTAGGTGAAATCAACTACAAACTACTATTACGACAGTAGACAGTACCAAGAAATAAGAAAATATTTGGAGAACAAATCTAAAGTAAAGGAGCCTCTAATCCTAAAAAAAGTGTATGAAAACTATCAGAAGCCTAATGATATTAACACCTGTGACATAAAGAACAAGCTAGAGATTCTTCTTATTCACATCTCCTGCAATATTTGCCTGGTTTCAAATAGGTACTAGGAGATGTACACATCCAAGGATTCATGTTCATTATAGCATTTGAAGGAGCCAACAAATAGAAGTACCTCACTATCAGGAGAGTATAAGGTGTGAAATTGGGCGGTTATTATCTTAACAAACTCTTCTATAAAATCTTACAGAAGAAACTTATTGGTAAAAGGAAAAACTAACTGAAAGATGTATCTGCAGATATGGGTGACAATGAAATTAAATAGAAATAAACAATTTCTGGTCAGGAAGATATGCTACAATGAAACAGTAAATGAAACAAGGGAACCAGTAAGATAGCAGAGAAATTTTGGTGTAGTGCATGTAGCTTCTCACTCAGCTAAAATAATATTGCGGGAATTGCATATTACCTGCTCAAAGTTCTTTCTTTTGCCTAGATCATACCTCCATTTTGGAGCAGTCTTTTTCTCATAGGCCTAACAAAAACCCAAAGGTATTATTTGAGCATCCAACCTTTACATTCAAAGGAAAAACGAAGGCAAAAAGAGCACACCTCTATAGTAGTTGTATTAGCCGCAACCAGCGAAATATGCATGATTAAAAATCCAAGTACACTCAAAGCAAATGCCAAATTTAATACTGCAGGGACAGAACTAGTTAATTAATATCTTATAGGCATAAATATCAATCAAGGAATACGTTAATGCTCACCAAATGTGAGGAACGTGGTAGCGAGTATTCCAGGTGTTCCTGGAATCTCCTCATCACTGAAGAAGGCAATAAATTGGGATAACAATGATAGGGCAACCAGCGTTGTCTCAAGAAAAGTATAAAACTGCATGTATGTGCAAAAGATGATTGGGTAAGATAATCGTTAACTTACAATAGCAAGCAGCAACCATCTAATAATGTAAAGGGTGCATATAGAAACATACGAATTCATACAACAATCATGAATGGAGGAAAACTTAGAACAAGACACCTGGGGACTGAGACATGCAGGCTCAGCAAGAACCAAATTACTTGTTACCAATATATCTATATCTTGCAGTCAGTGTAATCCAGTATATGTTTATGAAGTTGCAGTATAAATTCCTTTCAGAAGTTGGATGTACTTCATCACAAAAACATGCCAACTAGCTTATGTTTCCAATGGTCACTTAAATCTCATTGGCTGAGCTACTGACATGTTACATCACAAGATTCTTGATGTTATAGCCTTTATGGATCCTAGGAAATTTTTCCAACATATGCAAGGAATTTATCTCAGGTACAGGCATCAATCATATCACAGGTTAAATTCTTCATTCTTTGTCACAAGTAACAACATTAAAGTCCTGCCAGATACGGAACTTAACTTACTATTCCATAAACCCCATGGGTATCGACAACCAGTGTGTGAAGCATGAGATTAGCATAAACAAACCCTACAAATAGAAAAAACAATAATGACGAAAAGTCTTGTGTTGTCTAAGTTCTCTAAAAACGAGTTGAGCATTGTGACTTATCATAATATTTCAAGTGACTCATGAGGCTTATACTTGGTGATCGCTGAGGATTAAAATTGAAGCATCAATGTTACATGTAATGTCCTCTAAAAAAGGTGCCGTCTTGTTTGGAACTAATGCATCCACTCTGAACTTCAAACCATACACGCTGTTACTCCATACACAAATTTCAAAAACCAGGAGGAGAGCTACAAAAACTAAGAGTGGCGCTGCCTACTTGAATCTTTGACCATCATTGTGCTACGTTGCATCTATCTACATGAATAACTACCGGAGAAGGCAGTCCAAGAAAGTGGAGAACCTGTTCATGAGCATCTTCAGATTGTCTAAGAATTAGGAAAATCCTGATAAATAAATTAAACATAATTTAGTTTACAGAATATCTGAAGGAATGTGGCATGAAGCTAATTTCTTGTAGCCTTCATGGTTTCAGAAACTAGCCATCACTGGACATAACTTAAAGTGAAATGAATATTGAGGAAGACAAACGAAAAACACTGATAGGACTGCAGTTGCGATAAACTATACATGTTGCAGAAACCATAGTAAAATGAATTCTTACCAAGAAAAGAAAGAAAAATTTGTAATTCAGAGCCCCAACACAATTTACAACCCAAACACAATGATGATCCATTTTCAAAACACATCTCCCACCTGAAACCAAGAAATGCATACGAGAATATATTGAGGAGCTCCTCCGTCAAATAGGAGTACTTCAGAATCATTGCTTATAGAGGACGAATAACTCACAAACAGAGCAATGGTGGCAACGAGGTGGCTTCAGCTGATTGCATTTTCGGCAGAATCGGACCCTTGGATTACCGTGCTCCGCAAGCGCTGCAGCTTGCTGCATGCTTAAAATTGGGCTACCAAATTCCGAGTTGGTCAATGGAACAGATTCCCCTGTTTCCTCATCTACAGTTGGCCTCCAGTTAGGTAGTACACTGCCAGGGTCTGTAAAAACAACCGAGAAATAGCTCCACAAAAGCATTGCAAGCTGCATAAAGAAGTGTATCAGCGACAGAAAAACTAAATCCACTCAACAAACCAAATACAAGCAGATTCAGTTATATACTAAGCTTTCCAAAAGCCATCAATGTAATTGTAAAGTTATTCCTTTTCACCTTTCTTCTTTATTAATTTGCTTGGTACCACTGGAGTGAATCAAAAAAGGCAATCACTTTAAAAATGAGGGCTTTTTTCCTCCCATTTTCACCCTAACAAAACAGACTCTAAGGAATCGCTCGGCATTGTATTCTGACCATCACTATAATAACCAAGCAGTTACTTCTGCATTCATAGATCAACAACCACGTTGTTCAATTTTCAGAAAACTAGATCAGAACACTTACTTCAGCAATTTGTTTCACATTGCATACTAGTAGTGGTCCAATTTATCAGCATTCCTACTTCCGGACAAAAAGGAATTCATGTTTAGCCTATATCACTTAATTATAGTACAACAAATTCTTAATGAACTCAAAAAATAAGGTGCATATAAGCTAAATCCACAGTCTTAAATCCTATGCAATAGATGCAGGAATTCCCAAACTAAGCATATTAATCAAATTGAACCAAAATCTCTGTGAACTGGTCCCGAATTAAGAAATTACATATAAGATCCTCTAAAATTTCATGTTTCAGAAATTAAAATAAGAGGAAGACGAATGAAAGAGGTTTTCAATTTGTACCTGCAAATGGAAGAGGACGATAACCGCGACAGCAGTAACGGCTTCAATCCCGCCTGCGAGGAGAGCAGGGCCGTAATTAGCAATAACGACGGTGTAGTACGTCAAGCCAACAATGGCAAGAACGAGAAGGATCATCACAGACCCCAAACCCCTCAACGCCGTACAGAATTTGAACACGTTCCACGCCATTGCTGCTCCCGACCGGTGCATCACGCGCTCTCACGCAAGCCCAACAAAACCAGATCGAGATCTATACAACTCAATCTCTTTCAATTTCTCTTACCTCTATCTGAAGCTTCTATTGAATCTTTTATCTTTGAATGAATTTGAGAATTTTTTTTTTATTGTGTTGTTGATATCGTTGAAGCTTGAAGAAGAAGAAAAAGCAGCGGGCGTTGCTTTGATGTGGTTCTTCTGACGTTTGAAGGGTTTTTGGTTTGTAGCAGAAATTGTTTTAATTGATGGTTAATTAATTGATTATAATTAATTAGGTTATTACTACCCAGCAGTCAAAACTTAAAAAGGAGAGTTGTTGTTTGTTAGGTACCTTTGCAAGATGAGGCCTCTAAAGTTATTATCATTAATTGTTTGGCTTCAGAAGAGTTGATATGAAATGTGTGCAAGGGAATGTTTGAAAATACTTACTAAAAAGAAACTTTTTTATAAAGAATTTTTAAATATACTATTTATAATTTTTTAAATAAAAATTATACATTACTTTCATAAACCATAAAATACAATTATTAGTAAATTCATCAAACTAATGACGTTCGTTATTAGAACAACTATGAAGAATAACATTTTTACGCAACAAACACTTGACCTTATAATCAGACCATTCCATTTGTTCTAGAATTCTATGCTTTTCAAGTCATTGGTCAATAATTCAAAGCAAGGATTTCATCCTTAGCTCAAGGGTCGCTTTGAAAGTGTTTAAAAAGTAAAACTTTAGAGGTAGAAACTGTTTTATAGATTTTTTTTAAAATAAATATTTCTTTTAGTTTATAATTTTTTTAAAATTATATCTAATAATTTAGAAAATAATATATTTGGCCTATCACTATATATACAATTTCATAACACTACAAGTCATTAAAAAAAAAAAGCCAAAATGGGGAGAGACCTCCAAGCAGCTATCTCTGGACATTTTGCCTGCTTCTGCTGTTCGGGAGCGTCTTTGAAACTAGTTTTTTTTTAAAACAGAAATTTTTTAAAAGTTTGTTTACAAATAAATTTTATTTTTATATTAAACAATAATAAATTTTATAAAATAATTTTTTATATATTTAAATTTTTATAAAAACTTACATAAATATTATATAAATTTAAAAAAATTAATAAGCACTGCCAAATTCTATGTTAATTGAGTAATCCGACCACTTAAAAGATGTTTGCGAGTATTTCTTCAAAAAAAATTTTAAAAGAAATTTTTAGATATATTATTTTAAAAATATTTAAAAATAATATATAATTATTCATAATCTATATTATATTTATATTTTTCAAAAATTTAAAAATATTTAAAGAATTATACATAATTTTTTTAAAATTGAAAAAAAACTTATTAAAATTGATAAGTAATTCCAAACATACCTTAAACCTTGAAGTGCTGATGTTCTGTGCTTTTGTGCTCCAAACGTTGATTTTAGAACGGTGTTTCTGTGCTTCGGTTCTTACTTTCTCATGTGGGTTTGTGCATATGCCTACAATATAAAGGCATGCCCATGAATGCTTTATTATACATGATAATATTTGGTTTCCTTCTACTACTGAGATATTTGGAAGTTCTTATTAAAAAAATAGTTTTTCAAAAAAAATTAAAAATTAAAAATTTTTTTAAATAAATTTTATTTTAGAAATATAATAAAAATAATTAATAAAAAAATTTTATGACGCAAAAATTTTTTAAAATTTTCATAAAATATTTTAAAATTTTTATTAAAAAATATAAAATAAAAAGTTAAGAGAAAAAGCTTTTTCAAACATAACCTGCGATTGATACAACACTAAGTTTCAATTAACTATGTAAAAATTTGAAAATGAAAAAAATATAGATGGACAAAATCACCGTCAAAGTGAGGAGGAAGTTTCGTGTGAAAGCTATACTGACAGCTTCATTAATATTTTGGTATAAATTTTTGGGAACATTTAAGAATACTTATAAAATGAAATTCTTTTAAAATAAAAAATATTTTTCTTTTTTTAAAACAAACTAAATTTTTTATTTAAAAAATAATAAAAATATTTAATAAAAAATTTTACTATGTAGAATTTTTTTATATTTTTTAAAATTTTAAATAAATTTTCTAAATATTTATAAAATATGTATTATAAAATAAAAATAAAAAATTAGAAAAAATAATGTTTGGAAAATGCAATATCAAAAGCTTCCTTTTTTTCTTATAAATTTCTGATAAATTTTTTGCTCCGGTTTTAAGGGGCGTGTTTATTTAGCAGTTAAAATTAAGTTTTGAATATTTTAAAAATTAAATTTAAAATTTAAAACTATTTAAAAATTAAATGTTTATTATTAATGTTATATTAATAGTAAATTTTAAAATTAAATTTTATAAAACATTGATAAAAAAGTTTATTTAATTTTTTATTATTTTATATTAAAAATAATTTAAAAAAGTAAATTTTGAAATGTTATTAAACACGCCTAAATGAGATTGAGGCATCATTTGATAGAAACTTATCGTTACTTTTCAAAACTTAATTTTTATTTTTATTTTTTAAATAGGTCATAGATAATATTTTAATTTAAAAAACTTTAAAATACAAAGTAATTTATTGTATAAAGTTTTTATAATTTAATTATCTTTGAATAAAAATTGAACTCGTTTAAAAAGTTTTAAAATATATGTTTTTTAAAAGAGCTTTTTTCTAAGCATCGTCAAACGCTTCCTCTGTTTAATATACTCAAAACCATATAAACTCCTAAAGCTAAGAAAATTACTGATGAATACCATCAAACGAGCACCACTGTCCTCTTCAGCTCACAAGCTCCAAGAAATCGAACAGAAAACATCGCCGGAGATTTCATGGACGCGTTCTATTCGGTCCGCCGTAGAGCTTGGTGGTTTTCGGCGAGCTCTCCTTCTCTACGGACGCATGCATTCTTCCGGCCACGCTGCAGACCCTTTTATAATCTCTGCAGCTCTCAAATCTGTCGCTCGGTTGCATGTTAACAAATTAATTGGTGATTCACTTCATGTGCATGCTATAAAGCTTGGGCACCGAGCCCATTTGTATACGCATGCTGCTTTAGTTCATTTTTACTCTAAACTGTATGGAGTAGATATTGCACGGAAGGTGTTCGATGAAATACCTGCAAGGAATGTTGTTGCTTGGAATTCTGTGCTTTCTTCGTATGCCAAAGCAGGAGAGTTGGAAGCTGCAAGGGAACTGTTTGATGAAATGCCTGTGAGGGATGTTGTTTCTTGGAATACGATGGTTTCAGGGTATGCGAAAGAAGGGCGACTGGATTGTGCTGCAGCAATGTTTGAGCGGATGCAGGTGAAGAACGCAGCTTCTTGGAATGCGATGATTAGTGGATACATTGAAGAAGGTGATATGGTGTCAGCCAGAGAGATGTTTGATAGAATGCCGGAGAAGAGCAATGTCTCTTGGGTTTCTATGATTTCGGGTTACTCTAGGCACGGAGATGTTGAATCTGCTTGCAATCTGTTTGATCAAATGCAAGAGAGGGATATATTCTCATGGAATGCTATAATTGCTTGCTGTACACAGAATGGCTGGCCCAGACAAGCGATACGATTCTTCAACAAGATGCATAAGCTAGATGCTGGTGTTCGACCTGATGAAATGACATACACGAGCATTATTTCTGCCAGTTCACAACTTGGCGATTTGCGGTTTGGGTCATGGGTTGAGAAACACATGCTTGAGTTGGGGATTAGCTTAGATGATCACCTCTGCACGGCACTGATTGATCTATATGCAAAGTGTGGAGGAATGAATAGAGCTGTTGAGCTGTTTGATGGCTTCAGAACAAGAGATGTAGTGTCCTACAGTGCAATGATCTTTGGTAGCGGAATAAATGGAGATTCAGAGAGGGTAATAAGCTTGTACAAGGAGATGTTGAATGCAAAGATTCAACCTAACGCAGTTACCTTTATAGGACTTTTGACTGCATACAACCATGCCGGTTTAGTAGAAGAGGCAAGAAGATGCTGCAGGTCTATGAATGACTATGGAGTTGCTCCAACAGCCGATCACTATGCTATCATGGTCGACCTTCTTGGCAGGAATGGAAGGTTGGGTGAAGCCTATGGCTTGATAAAAGAGATGGCAGTGAAGCCTCATGTTGGTGTTTGGGGGGCATTGCTGCTGTCTTGTAGGTTGCACGGCAATGTTGACCTCGGGGAGATTGCTGCTAAACATTGCTTTGAGTTGGAACCAGAGTCAAGCGGCTATTATGTACTTCTTGCAAATATCTATGCAGATGCTGGGGAATGGAGCAAGGCCAGAGAACTAAGGAAATTGATGCTTGCAAGGGGACTGAATAAGACTCCTGGTCGCAGCTGGTTCGAACCTGGTTAGATTGATTACTCTTGGCACGAAACTAAAGATCATATTCTGTTCAAAACAAATACGGCTAATTACAAACAAGCAAAAACAAATTTCGCAGGCTTGATCCAGTATAATACATCTTTGATATCTTTTTAAGTTTGGATGGTTGGACATGGTCGTGAAGTATCCTCAACTGTTTAAACCAACCCACAATCAGTTCACCAGTAAAATGCTACACAACATCAAGCACAACTTACTACAAACTACGCCACAACTACACGTCAGTCGGCATTAATCGGTATTTGCAAATGAAGTTCTATTCTCTTACTATTTCGTAGCTAACCTTGTAGTATGGGCAGACTAATGTAGGATGCGGATCATACACATCTTTGGCGTCAATCAAGAGCGTGTTCAACTCGTGTTTGCATAACTTAAGCATTCCCTGGTTTTGAGGTTCTTGAGGTCCACCACTTCTGTCCCGCTTCTGAGGAGCTGAGATTATTCTGAATCAGAGGTTTAAGAATGTCAACAGTAGAAAGCTTCACGTAAAGGAAATTGACTGAAATACTGAATACTCAAACGCTACATGCTAACTTTACAATTACCACTACCACAACTAGTAGATCACTTCCTTCGGTATCTGACATACAACACAACTTGCCACCTCTCCGCATTAACTTTTAACAGAGCAAGTCACTAACATGGAACCTAGTTAAATTTTGGTAACTGCTAACAGCTCCATGGAAAATAGCTAATCCACCTCATTCTGAATCCCAGCTCCAAACTTTGCTAATACCACAAGGGCAAAGACAACCACCCTCCAAAATTTGTTAGTTTTTTATGCCTTCAAAATGGCATAGTTCATCTTTGTCAATCACAAGTATATGCCTGCTTGTTGTATTCGAGTGCATTGAGATGCACTTGGTTTGAACACTAAGATGCTGGTTCTGCCTTAACTGGGAAGTTTCTTGCTTCATCTTCTGTCACATCACTGATTGAACATAAACGAGTCCATTACACAAGCACTGTTTGAAAATTGAAGTCTTCACAGCCCAACAGTAAATGAAACAAAAGAAAATACCTGTCAATAGCTTCAGATTTGCTGATCAATGTGATATTTTCAGATGAAAGGCGATTAAAGAAACTGAGAAGATCAGTGTTCTTCCACTTATCGTATAGACCTTGAAGAAAATTGTTGAACTCTTTCGGCTCCTAGGCACACATAATAATTGTTAATTTCCAGGTATATCCTCATAACACACTAATTGTCTACGAAGGATAGTCATTCAAGTGGGCAGTCTGTTTTACATAATAGAAATTACAATTGAACATAATGAAGTGGTAAAAACCACAAACCATGCTGTTGCTATACCTGTTCGAGTACGCAACCTTTGCGAAGTGCCACCAAGCATTGAATAGCCTTGGGGTAAACATCTCCCTTATAAGAATTTTCTAGAAGATCATTTATATAGTCCTGCATGAGTTTAATTGCTTTAGTGACCCACTTTGAGCTGTCTCTGCGTGCGATCATAGCTTCAAAATCTTGGATGGGATTCTGATCACTAATTTTTTCTAAATTGGACGAACTAGTGGATCCACGTGTATAAGCACGAGCATTGGATGCATTGACACCAGGCCCATCACCAATCATTTCATCTTCCTTTGATGTTGATGGTTTTTCCCTCCATGCTCGTGTAGAAGATCTTTTCTTCTGCAATAGATATATTCTTACTTAAAAGCTTCTAGGATTACTGTTTTGAAAGGTAGAAACTTTCACTAAAATATAAAGCAAGAACAAACTAATTTGAGACTGCTTGATAGTTTAAACCTTTGAACTCTCCTTTAGTTCAAACTGGTTTCGGAAATTGTCAATCACAGACTTGTTCTGAAGCAGGAGGAAGGGATCAGGTTCAGTAATCCTCTTAAGAGTTTCATCAAGTGGAGGCACATCAGCTTCTGGCAGCTTTGACTTCAAATCAAGACACCGATAAAAACGCTGGAAATAAAGACAAAAAGAGAACAATCATGAAACAATAAAGACGCTAAAGAAAAGAACAGTCAACAAATAATAAAGCTTTAAAAAGGAACATGTACATAGACTTTTTATATAAATATACTATTTGTAAAAGGAAACCTACTTATTTTCATTGGATATGAATATAGGATCCAGTTATGGAGAAGACAAATTCTTGAAACTAACTATATACGATGCAAGCTTCAAATTTCACTGATCTATAAAGTATAAAAGAGTCCCTATATGTACACCGCTTATTAAAGCTTCCACTATTAAAAGTTATAAGTAACGGATTATATGTAAGGGATGGCAACAGACGATTTGATTAAGAGTTATTACTTGTACAATTGTCTGCACAAGTTAGATGTTTTCTGCTTTGGAATTAAAGAATTTCAGCAGCAAAATAACAGTCCAATTTCCCAAAGATAAAACAAGAAAAGGAGCAACTAGAAGACATGCTATAACACACAATAATGACTACAGCACAGTTGCCATACTGATTCAATGCCTTCAGTGGCATAGTCTGAGTTCCTCAATCTGGTGCGATGATTAGTTACAAAAGAGTGGTTAGTCCACAGAAAATAAAGGACTCTGAGCATTAAATACTCATGTTATTTATTTTACCATATATGAAAGCTTAATTGGTGTTTTGAGTGTGAAAATTTAGGAGAAAAAAAACTAATATGCACAGGTGTGTTGACAACAAAGCATGGATTTTTTATGTTACATTATATCTACTAACTACCAAAAAGGAGTAGTTACTAGACTAAATAGATTCACTACAAAAATGCAATAGTTAAAAGAATTTTAAACTAGGCCAAAAAAAGGGATAGGCTAATGAATTACAAGTTACTGGACTTTACAAGCATCATACTCTTGTATTAGTCATTATCTCTTGAACAAAAAAAGTAAGAATTAGCTGAAAAACATAGCAAAGGACAAA
Organism: Acanthochlamys bracteata; assembly: GCA_019914995.1. Classification (NCBI taxonomy): domain Eukaryota; kingdom Viridiplantae; phylum Streptophyta; class Magnoliopsida; order Pandanales; family Velloziaceae; genus Acanthochlamys; species Acanthochlamys bracteata. Next base: position 8,508,949 of record CM034128.1, read on the forward strand.
AACAAGAGGAAGGAAACAAGAGGTAACCATGAATCTATTCCAATAGAATGTATGGGAGCTTCTTTGACAGTTGTGCAAGATAACATAGATGAAGACATGAAGCACCCCCTAATGCTTCCGAACCAGAAATTGCAATCAAGCATTTTTATAGTATTTATAGAAGAACAGATATAGACAAACCTTAAATAGTATAGGATTATCATGTCCTTGTTTAAACTTTCAAATCCCTAAAAAACAACCAACAGAACAGTCAAAATGGCAAGCATACCTCAAGTACAGGATTTGGTGTAAAGTCAGGTCTTAGCACCTCGTTGTGGTCAGATGGTGCAAGATCTAATGACCTAACAAGATCATCAGCTGCCTGTTGCTGCTTTTCATCTGGCTGCCATGATGATGGGAAACTACTGAAGGATGGGAACTGGAACTCCCGGACATCTTCCGCAAATGGAAGAATGTTGAAGTAAAATGAATCCAACTGCTCAAGACACAATTGTTTCTGATAAATATTAATTTGAATCTAAACGTAGATATTTTATACAACAAGTGCTCTCAGAAGAAAGAAATAATAATAACCAAAAATAAAAGAAACAGCGGATGGAACTCATCAAGCTCACAAGTTTATCATTAGGTGCTAAGTTGGGCCTCAATACTCCAACAGCAACATTTCCCTGGCCTTGTCTCCATACACAACGCAAAATTGCAACCTTGTTCATTTCCTTCATTGCCCTGGCTATAGCAGAAACTGCAACAGCAGCCTTTTTGTTGCCTGGTTCAGGAATAAAGAGGTACACATCTTTCATGTAATAGTGCCTTCAAAAGAACGAAATAGAGCCAAATCAGCTGACGAAAGCCATCTAATGATTGCAAACTTGAAGAATTTAGTTTGGACCAACAACTAATTTCATATCACATTAAAAGTATGAATGGAAGTTTAAGGTATTCTTGTATTACCCTTAGACAAATCTATCTAACACTTTCTTGACCAAAGAGATGTCATCTGGAAGAGCAAATCCACACTGTAAAGTTTAGAATAAAATGTCTCTCATAAACCAAATAAACTGATGATTTGGAATAAAGATATCTTGCACTTCTTGTATAATATCAGAATGTCAGATCCTATACATCATCTGATGGAGCAGATTTACATTTTTACAATGAAAAAATATCTCAAGAAACCAAATAATATGACAATAGGGAAGTATGGCTCCTGTTTGTGTAAAATATTAGAATGTCAGATCCTATACAAAATATTAGGATAACCTCCTTCTGCCAAGCAGCAGATATGCAGTCCACAAGATTCCTTAATCTTTACTGCACTCCATGTGTGCAGGTTTGCTACCATACAAAAATTGTTCTCTTTACCCCACATGGAAAAAATTCTACAAGTCAAAACATGGTATAGCCAGCAATTAAAATGCTCAGTGTTGATTTGACTAAATATGAGCAGCTCTTACAATTTTTTGGTCAAATTGAGCACTAGCAAAGACGCAAAAAGCAGGACAAATAAAAATCCCATTTATTTGTATGAACAGTAGCTTTGGCTAGTAAAAGCTTTCATGATATTCTAATGAATATAGGAAAAACTAGTAATTCAGGGACAATCCATTCAGATTGGAGTACAGTGATGTTGCAAGAGAGTTTTGTCCTAGTCACATTCCTCATAATCTAATCAAAGAGTTTCAATCATATCCAAGAACCACGAGAACGTTGAGATGATCCTTAGAAGAAGTGTTCACTACTGTTAAAAATGAGCATGCAAACTGGAGTCTGCAATCAACAGCATTTACTTTCTTAAGCAAAAATCTAAACTACATGTCTTTTCTCATAACACCAAACACTGTTTCCTTTTCCTTAGGTTAACCAGAAACTTAAAGTAGCTTCACTGTCTAATTAATTTGACACAGCTGTTTCATAGCTTAAAGACCAAGGACCTTTCTAGTTTCTACAGTCAAAAGCTATTCTTGCACCATCTCCCACCCCTACAGATACAACCAGCTAAGTCCAGTTTGACTATTCTATGTGTGTGATTCCTACATTAGTACCAACGTTGTAAAGTGGGAGAAGAATCAAGCCTTACAAAATAATTTAAGAATTCAATTTGCAGACAATAACATAAGCAACCGAAGGAGTTTACCGCAATACATTGGACGCGTCAGTAAATCCTAAAAGTTTCACACTTTTCTCGGGTTTGAATCTGAGTTCATCCCATACTACAGATGATATAGGAACAACTTGCGGTCCATAACGGTATCCCTTTATTCTCTGTTCTGGTGGCACAACCTCATCAGGGTTTTCAACGCTTTTGTACTCAAAGTCAACTTTGACTTCGTGGGTAGCATACTTGTCTGTTGGGGGCGCTTTGTCAGAGTATTTCTTTAATGTGGGAAACTTCTCCTCAGATGTCTTCTTGTATACCCAGACCTGGAAGAAATACATCAGAAGCTGACAAAAGCAATATTCGATATTGAGCAGTTAAATTTCAATTTGAATGCTGTGATGTATACAATTAGTTACCTTTTAATGAAACTGAAAATTTGCAAATTTGATATCCTCCACACAGGAAGAAAAGTAAATACTCAAAGATAGCATAGAAAGTGCTGCAGTACGAAAGTCCAAAAAAAAAGGGAACAGCCACAATGAAATACTACACAATAGTCTATTAAGGAGAGAGAGCTTGCTAACTGACTATGGTATCAGTTCAGACTACTTAAAACCATCTACTACATTTATTTAGTATTGTAGTAATAAAGCAATATAACCGGAGCAACCTACAAAGAGTTTGCACGAAGAGTATCAATTCCACTTAGCAAGCTGCTACGATATGGACTTAGACGTATGTAAGTAGCTGACAATATACAAAATTGGCAGTTTCAATTCAAACAGTCGATAGAGTATACAATTTTATGCATTAATGATTAACATTAAGAACTTAACCAACCTACCAACATATACACTTATAAAACTACATTTCATCATTCTCAAACAGTACCCATTTCTAATAAAACTCAAGTTTGAAGATTTATGGGAATCCTACCTGCACATTTTGCTAATAAATCAGCATAAGGTAAAATTACTATGCACCCAATAATTCTATCTCCTTTTGCTTCTACAGATCATTAAAGAGAAAACGCCCACAGCACAACTGTGTTATATTCAACTTCAACTTTGGACTCGCAAACACGTCCCAACTAGTGATATAATCTCATTTTAGTATATACAATCTTTTAATTCTCTCTCTGAAATTTCTTATTGAATTCAATCTATGTATGCATCTGCACTATGCCTTAATTACCATTACTGTAGTATTTCAAATAGAAATTAACAATTCCTATCATCTTACTGACCAGCAGTATATAGAATGACAGAAGTGAGAGATGCATTGAGGATGTCAGCTTTTCTTCTCTGGAAGGTCCTCCTAAACAGTCTACGTTACCTTTTTACTGGAATGGTACAATTTGGACCAATGTCCAACAATATATATCTAGATTGACAGCATTAGGTCAAAAGGTTTAGGGCACCACAGAAAAACTGGGTTTCTACAATAATAAACGAATATACACCAAGCGCTAAATACAAAACTTTCCATGGGCAATATAGAGAAAAGACAGAACTATATGAAGGTTTCAAGTAGCAACCAGCTACATTGTTCCATGAAAAATCACGATACCTTATCTTTTAAGGAACTAGTGTATGGCATTCCCTAGATCAAGTTGTACATTGACGAAAAAGGATATAAATAAACCCAAAGGCAGATTCTTGACCAAGCAGCAATTACTGTTAACTATCTTCAAGTTAGGAATAGATTCACAAGCTCACCTTGATCTTCATCATCGGGCTCAACTCGAAATCTCCCCTATAAACTGTTACCGGTGATATATTACGAGTTCTGATAGCACCAAGAACTGATGTAGGGTTATCAACATATACTACTTTAGCCATGGCCTTTGCTGAAAATAGATTCATCAGATGATCGTTCTCCTCCAGGATGCCTTTAATTGCAGCTCCACCCAATTGTCCTCTGATAACCACAGCCTCCAGTTTCATACCAATTGCATTCATTTGTTCAGAGATGGCAGCAACCTGATCTTCTTTAGTACCTTCATATGGTTCTTTAATTGGATATCGCAAATCAGATATAAGACAAAGGCATTTCTTTCCCTTGTCCGTCTGCCCAAATTTCTTTATTAGCATATCCATCCCAACCACAATGGCATCTATGACTATCTGCATGTTAAGGTTACCAAGTACATCGAATATTTGAAATAGTTATGGCTCTTATCTTAAGCTATGAGACAGAAACAGATACCTATCAGCAAGGTTTAGAGTTGCAAGAAGGTGTATAAAGTACGATCCTTACCAATAGCTGATGGTAACAAAGGAGGTTATAAGAATAGAAAAGGAGAGAAGATAAGTTGATATTATAAAGAATGAAAACAACTTTCAGGCAACAAAAGATAGTAGGAGTACATAGTTTGAAAATATTATTATCCATGAATCAAGTAAAGAAAAGAATGGAATAGCTAATTCCTGACTAAACAACACAGTAATTTTCAACTACATGTCACTGGATACAATCTCCAGGTTGAGATCCTCTGGGAAGACTATGCAACACTTCAATAGCATCTCCATCTACGACTTTAAGGTTACGTAGAACCACAACATGCTGATATCCACCAACCTCCTTCTCCAGATCATTGTCAGTCTCTGTAATCAAAGTTATCCAATGAGCAAATTTCAAAAGAGATACCAGCTAGTGGTAAAATAGAGCACCTAGACTATAGAAACACACATTTTATGAAAACATTTGAACATATTGAAGCGCATAAAACTGAGAAAAAAAAAACAAAGTTCAACAATCCCAAAAGAAAAGAGAAAAGTTATTCCAAAAGGAAGGGTGTTCCTTTTCATAAGTCGTGACAATTAGGAGGAGATAAAATGAAATGAAGTAGACAACAACACTAACGAATAGATAATGAAACTTGCTCCTCACCAGTTAAAGATAGAATAAAACATTTAAGAGTCGAGATACTCTGTGTTTAACAGCATAATCTTCTCGGTAGAATTCATGGTAAACTTGCATAGGTTTATTTAGATATTAGAAAATACGTACTTATCAATTTCAGGCTTAACACAGTTCGCATTTGTGAAGCAAAGAATTTTTTGTAGGATGTGGATAGTAGCTAGTAACAGCTTATGTTGGTCAATGCGCGAACCTTCTTGTCCCCTATGTCAATCCTCAAGCGAAAACTTGTAAACTTAAAGCTACCTCAGACTTTTAACTTCTGTTTTAAAGCAAGATGATATTTTCCATAGGTGCAAAAAGCATATCCCCAATCAGAGGATCTTGAATATTTTAAAGACCAATCACACTGTCAGAATCATATTGCCCAAGATTAAGTTTTCAAAGATAATCCTTGACTAATATTTTTTCCTTTTTTTAGCAATATCTAAGCTAGTTTTCAGGTAAAAATAAAACCTCTGCCCTGATGTATTATAGACTGTCATTTTTCCAGTAAAGCCACAACCCAAAAATCAATTTCCAAACCACAAATCAACAACTTGAGGATTCTCTTGTAAGTATGCATGATGTCAATTTCCAATCAGAAGAAAGCACTAGCTAAGCTTTCACTTCTCATACATCATGCATTAAATCATATATTCACTTGCATAACTAGATGGCGATACTTGCAACTTTAATTATTAGAGTTTGTAGATATTCCCTTTGGAACCGTGTACTGTATATTCATCTCATTTCCATTTTAACTTTAGGGCTCATAAACGCTACAAAATGCAATCTGCAAAAGCAATAAACAAGGAGCAGAGTTACCTAAAGAATTCAGAGTAGTGATTCTTTCACTTTAATTTCCAGCAAATAAATTAGAAAATAAAGAACTGATGATGCGGTTGGTTCAGGTCATTAAGTTTAAGACAATTCCTATTGAAAAAAGCATACCTTTGGTGCCAAAGAGGATGATTCCCACTTCATCACTCCTTCCGAAGATAAGCTGCAAAGATAGCAGAGCACTTACCATTTGACCCAAACATCCAAAAGGCAAGCTAGAATTAATTCTTGTCTAATAAAGTATTACGACGTCTAGACCGTATAGATCCCAAGCGCATGTGTCTCAAATGAATAGTGCCATGAAAGCAATTCTACAGCGTTCCATATAACTTTATAACAAATTTGGGCACGATTTACCTTCTTTTGAACAAGCATGGAACACACTTTTTCAACCTCAGGCAGAAGAGCATGCATTGAAGGTCCAACATCAAGCACCATCACCAGAGCTTCCTATATTCTCAAAATGTTAGCGGATGATCACATCATCGAACTCTATCTAGCAGTTTTTCAGCAAAATTTGACGAACCACTGCTTGTCTAAAGGTCCATTACCAAACCCCAAGCTAATAGTTATCAGAAAAATTTAAGTATAAAGCTTTCGAAAACATTCATGAAAAACTCCACAAAAAAAGGGAAACACGAGAGGCGGAAAAAGTTCGATCGTGAAAATTTAGGTAGTAAATAGAGAAGCTAGGGTTTAACAAATTGAAGTATACCTTGTTGCGAGCCATCTCTATCGTAGACGAAGCAATGAACCTTTCATCAGATTATGAAGAAGAAGATTAAGAAGATCGGAGAAGCAGAGCTAGATGGAGGGGATTGTTTTATATCTGAAGAGTGAAGAAGAGAAATTTCAAAACCGTAGAATTCTGATCGCGAAATGTTTTATGTTTTTTCTTTCTTCCCGCCGAAGCCATCAGGACTCAGTAACTGAGTCTGAACAGTGGTCTGGAACCATCCTGCATGCACTTGACCTGACCTGAATTCAGGAGAGACGTTTGAAAGTAATTATTAAATAAATTTTTTAAAAATAGATATTTTTAAAAAATTAAGTTATATTTTTTATTTTAAAAAATAATAAAATTATATAATAAAATATTTTATTATATAAAATATTTTTATACTTTTTAAATTTTTAAATAAAGTTTTTTAAATACTTATAAAATATATATTAAAAAATATAAAATAAAATATTAAAATGAAGCTTTTAGGAAATGTAATTTCAAACTCCCAAAATAACACAACTTTGTTTTTTTTTAAATACTAAACAGCTATTTTAAATTTTTAATTGTAAAGCGCGTGTTTATCTATACTTTAAATTTATTTTTCTCTCTAAAAACTTAACTATTTTTACAAATATAAAATTAGTTTTTTTTAAATTTTACTTTCAAATTTCAAATCTTAAAATTAAAATTCCATTTCTAAATTTATTTTTAATAATATATAAATGCAAAACTAAATTCATATTACAATGTTAACTTTTTAAATAACTTATTTTAAATTTTCATTTTAAAAACTCAGATAAGATAAGAAAAGCACGTCTATACTCCCGCAAATCTTTTTCTTTTGAGAGGAAAATGGTAACGCCGCGGAAGGTTCAGGGCGTGTTTACCAACACCCCTAAATTCCACTCCCCTTAAACTCAAGTTTCACATAAATACATATAAAAATTAAAATAAATTTTTTTATCAATAAAATTTTTTTAAAATTCAAATTTAAAACTTACTAAAAATATATAATTAATATAAAATTTTATGTTTTATTAAATATTTTTTATTTTTTATTTTATTTTTAAAATTTACTTCCTAAAAATTCTACTTCACCCAAAAACTCCAGTTACATCCCTTGGTAAACACGCCCTTAGTGAGGGCGTTCGGCGTTGTGTTCAGGCAGCGTTTTCAAACGGCTCTATTTTTTTTTAATTTTTAATAAATTTCTTATAATAGTTTTTTAAAAATTTTATTAAAACATTTAAAAATATTTTATTTTTAAGATGTTATTATTTATATATAAATATAAAATTTATATTATATAATAAAAATATTTTTTTATTTTAAAAAGTTTTATTTTTAAGTATATTTAAATATTTCAGAATTTTTAAAACGAAAATATTTTAAAATATTTTTTAAAATAAGCTGAAATTTGTTTATCTCAAAAATAATAATAAGATTAAATAATAATAAAATTTTATCATACAAAAGTTTTTATATTTTTAAATAAAGTTTTATACAATATTAAAATTTATTAGTAAATATAAAATAAAATTTGAATGAACATGAATTCAAAAGTTTAAATAAGAGCGTGTTTCAAATAATAATAACTGAATTTCATAAAAATAAAAAATATAAATTTTTAAAAAATAAAATAAAAATAAAATTTAGTATTTATGTTTCAATAATTTTTAAAATTATATTAAAAATTAAAATATATAATTATACTGAGAATTATATAAATAAAAAAATTAAAAGTAAAATTTTGTATATATAAATAAAATTCTAAATTTTTTATATAATTAAAATATATAAATTATTTAAAATTTAAAATATGACAAAATAAAATAAATTACAAACGGTTTGGAACACGGGTTGCACGACACGTCGTACATCTGTCTTAACTTTGAAAAACTCGAAATTCAGACAACATGCTCGAAGCACAACCCATTTCTGCGACCAATAATTAGGGACGTTTTAAAAATGCTTATAATAAAAAAATTTCTAAAATAAAAAATATTTAAAATTTTTCAAAAAACTTAATTTTTAATAAAGAAATAATAAAAAATTTGTACGTATAAAATTAGTACAATATATAATTCACATATAATTTTCAAAATTAGAAAAAGAAATTTATAAAATACTGTAAAATTTTCATTAGAAAATATAAAAAGTTTTTAATAAAAATAGTGTTATAAACGTAGTCAAACACCCCTATGAGAGTATGTTTGAAAGTGCTTTTAGAAAAAAATTTCTAAAACAAAAACTATTATAAACATTTTAAAATACAAACTTTATTTTTTATTTAAAAAATAATAATAAATAATAACATACAAATTTTCTATAATTTTATAATTTTTCAACAAAATTTGTATAATATATAAACAATTTGTTAAGAAATATGAAATGAAAAATTATAATGAAAAGTTTAAGCAAACATCACCTAATAAAAGTCCATCAGGTCAGATAAAGCATACGTGTTAGGCCATTACCATCCTAGATGATTGCGTGCAGAACATACACCCAGTAAAGAAGCGTACCAAACAAAACAATGATACAAATACATTTTAAGTTCAAGAAAACCATAAATAAATGGATAGTTAACCTTGAGAAAGACAATAGTTTATATATTGAGCCTGCTGTGCATAGATGACGAAGTAACAAGAAAGCTGGGAAAGAACATAAATCAGATTACAAAGAGATACAAATAGATCCCAATGGTTCAGCAGAAACCAAACCCAGTTAAAGACAAGATCTCTATAAGATGGGGCAGGGATTTTGAACTACATTTTCGAACAACACCTTTCACAAATTCCATGGTAGTGAACAAAAACAGGCAAGTGAAATCTGCTTCAGTCCTTCCTGAGATCCATGAACTCACTCCGTACACCTGAAGCGTTCAAAACCACAATTTCAAGTTTATCGCCCTGCCAGAAACCAACATATACAGTGAAATTAGGTCATTAAACGTAGCTCTTGAATTTCATATAGTTTAAGAAAAGAAGGAAATGTGTAGCATGTTTCAAGGATTCATACTGAAAAGATGTCTCTTTCAGCAGCTGAAGCAAAAACATCTTTTACCAGATCAACTGCTTCTGTTTCAGAGAGTGGTGTAACAGCATCCTGATGGTATTCATTATAAACATTAATGTGCCATTCAAAAAGAAAAAAAAAACAAAATCCTGACAAATCATTGAAAATAATGCATCTACTCATACCCTAGCAGGTAACAGAAGAGGGCTTGGAGATTTCAGCTGGTTATCCAAAACAGGCATGATAAGCGAGGATCCTGTACCTTGGGCACTATATCCAACCCTCTCATAGGATCCAACAGCATCATATGTGAAAACACAGCCTTTCCCTGAAAAGAAACAAAGTGTCAAGTACTGTATCAAACAACTTTGGAGCCAACTCTTCAAGGAGATGAACAGTCAGCACTAATTACTAATGACTACTTTCAAAGCCTCTTCTAGATGGAAACTACAAGAAAACTTAGTAACCTACAAGAAAAAGTACAAGGACATAGTACACTAGATCCTCAATAAAAAGGAACTTATTTAGAGTCATCCACAGGACAGTGAGAGGCAAGCTCAATAGTCTTACCTTCATTATCAAGACCCCCGAGGACATTGAAAGCATAATACGGAAAGAAACGCTTGTAATACAAAGTGTTTGAAAGAAGTTGAGCCATTGCAGGGCAGCTCATTTGTTTGTTGTGCTGATGCTGATAAATCTACAAATGATCAAAGATTGAATACAACAAAGCAGAATGAGTACAAGAAGTTCATCTTAAAGATTGTATAAGAAGAAAAAGGATATCACAGTGCATACTTAAGTATCAAACATAAACTACATCATCCAAGCTCAAAATTTGTTTAATGAACTGCTTTAAACCAAAATTCCATCTGAATAATCTGACATAAAAACTTGCAGTAACACTTTCCCTTAAAAATATATATAACCTTCATGACAACCTTAAGGAGAACCTAACTACCAACTAAGAAAACATTCTATGTACAAAACCCAAATCCCATGAGAACTTACAACTCAACATAGGACGCTATAACACACTTCATAAACAAACATATGAAAGACTGCTTCTCAGATTACTAATCAAATATATGTACTGAAAATATTAAAACATGGCCAATGCAGAGCCTCAAGTTCTCACTGACTAGTAAGTTAAACTTCCTTCACCCCAAAATGCATATTTAACCACCTATGATTTCATAATGCAAGCATGTAAAACTTCTAATAAGTAAGACAACACAAATATGTGAGAATGCACACAGAAAAGCACTGGTATCTCACACACACACACAACAACACACACACACGGAAAATATATACAAACACGCTATCCTCATATATGCACTATTTTTGAGTAGTGTAAATATTGAATTATATCAAAATTTGAACACCAATTACAGATTAGAGAGTGTCTTTAAGTGTATGTTTCGCCCAAGCAAACTTCCCTAAACCTCTTGTCTCCTAATCCAGCTAAATAGCTATACTATTATATCTCATAAATTTTCACCTGATAAGTTTAATTTCCAAAACTATTTCCCAAGATACATACTATGCCTAGCAATAATTCAACAAAATATATGAAAAGAATTCAAAATTAATGGATATTAGCAATTATGTACATATATAGTTGAAAGCAAATCACTGCATGGTCTTACAAATAATTCAAACAATGTTCAGCATCATTTCAAGAATTTTATGTTCTATGCATATAATACTCTTTTAAGTAACATAAGAAAATATGCAGCTTATGATTAAATCACTCACCAGATGTCTTGCAGACAAATTTTTCTGCAGAGCTTTTATGTCACCTTGGAACCCAGAAGACGCCAGCACACATCTGTCTGCTCTGAGAACAAAAAGGACAGTTTTGAGCAAAATATTTTGTTTAAAATTTTAGAATCAGACAATAAATCACATCCCATTGCAACTACTGATATATCTATACATAAAGCAGTATAAATTAAAGAAAAAAATCTTCACCAAAAAAAAAAAGCATAAATCTAAAACTCCATCAAACAGTTGCATTTGGATAGAGGAAGCTCCCAGCAAACTAAGAAAAAGGCAGAGATACAGGCCGTCAATGAAAGGAAAGGGGGAAAGATGCATCTGCATCATTTCAAAAAAGCCTGCTTTTGTAGAAACAATACTCCTTCACCTCTATACTATCAGTTCATCATCATGCTCTCAATTAACACTTGCACCTAAAGGCATGTGTTTGCTAAAAATTCACAATTATGAAGACGTCAAGTATTTCAACATCAAATCTTCTGAACCAAACTGAATCCTAGAACAAGATAAAAGCTGGCCCTCTAGAATCATGTTAAAATCTCAGCAATGCAAGAATGCTTGATGATTATGGGCATTCAAATCCTAAGTACAAAAGTTCCCGAGATTAACACGTCTAGTATATACATCACACTAGAGTCACCTCAAATTTCCATTCATGCAAGAGCACAAGAGGACAATGGAATACGTATGCATGACTTCATAAAAAATAAAATTAACAAGCCATCACACTGCACAATGACATCTATAATCATACAAAAATAATCAAGAAATTGCCAGCCTAAATCTGTTAGTGTACACGATACAATCTGCTTCTTCTGTGTATCACATCAAGTTCTCACACATCACTCAATAAACGTATTTTGTTTCAGTGAATTGAAGTTAAAAGGAAACAAGTAAGCAGGAAAACTAAGTCTTTGTAAGGACAGCCAGAAATGTGTCAGCCCATAACCCAAATTTCCCCAAAAGGGCAAATTTGTTTTAGGAATCTGGTACACTCTTACTGAAATTCAAGGCCAAAACCCTAAATTCAGGAGTAGTGCCAGAAGAACTGAGAATGTAAAGCACAACACGACAACAATTCACCAGCAGTATTCTAAAAGGATGATGAGAGAGTTGAAAATTACAGCTTGCAGATCTTGGAGTAATCACGAGTATATATAGTAAATCCAACAGAGAGCCTTGTGTCGGCCGCAACTACACAGTAATCCGCTCCGGTGATCGCCACACATGTCCTGCCACCATCAACCAATCAGTCAATCAAACACAACAAACACACTAACTTACAACATCGATCCATAAATCAATCTATCTATCAATTTAACACAGAGCGGGAGAGAGAAATTGATTACCCTCCATTGTTCTCGTAAACCCAATCGCGTCTGAGCGCCATGAGTGATGAAGAGAGTAGTAGCAGAAGAAGCTTGAGAGATGAATAAACAAGGAGACCGGCCGGAGATTGAAAAAGCAGGTGTTTTTTTAGACTTGCGCCAACTTCCAAACCAAGAAAACAAAGAAAATAAACAGTTATTGGGCTGATCTTGAGTAGTTGTTAGAGCCCACAAAACCCAATCACGAGTGTATATTGTAAATCCATCCAGCAGTAATTTAAAATTAACAAGTCTTTCTAAAATTTTTCGTTTCAAAAAAATTCTTTTTAAAAACACACTAATTAATAATCCAAACGTAGGCATTTTTGGGCAAGCCTAATGTTTAGGGGTTTCATGACTAATCAGCAAAACTACAGGGTTTAATTTACAAAACGTCCACCCGGAGAATATGTATATATAGCTTTGCCGGTTGCAGACCAGCAGAGAAAAGCGCACGTGTCTTCGATTCTCGGCTCTTCTTCTGGGCTCGCTCCTTTCCTCTTCTCCGCCAGTAGCATCGTCGCTGGCGCCGCCGTGTACGGCGTTAGAACAATTTGTGCTACGGATACAGATTTAGTGAGAGAGAGACAGAGAGGAAGAACCGGGAGGGAGTGAAGGAGATCGATCTGAAAGGGAAAGCTGAGGAGGGAGAAAGAAGGAGAAGAAAAAAAATAAAAAAGAAACTTTCTGGAGTGAAGTTGATCGAGAGGAAATGGGTATGTTGGCCGAAGTCTTCGTTTGGTTGTCGGCTTTCTTCCTCCTCGTTGGCTTCCTTGTCATCGTCATCTACCAGGTGAACAATTTGTTTCGAGGTCTTCTTTGATTTGCACCTTGAACAACAAAGCAAGAAAAATGTTTTCGTTTTCCTCTATCGATCTTTATGAGTAATGTGCTTGTGGATTCGTTAAGTTTGAGGGTAAAGGAAAGTTGGATTCTTTCCTTTTGATTTAAGCGCTAGCTACTGAAATTTGATTTTGTTTGCTCGGTCTGATGCTTAGATGCATAAACTTTCGAGCTAGATTTTGATTAGAGCAAAATGTAAAAGACAAAACTAGCTCATTCAGGACAAATTTGACTGAAATTGAGTGGAATTGTTTTGCAAATTTCACAAATTTGATTAGGAAATTTGATTATTTTATGGATGTGTAGGGTGGTAAATCTTATAGATAAGGACAAATTAAAATTGAGTGAAAATGTTGTCTAAGGATGACGTAAAATCTTTCTACTGCAGCACAGCAGACGCTGCATCCACTTTGACAATTTGTAAAGACAAACTTAATCTCTCAGATTATGTAAAAATGCCAGAATTAGCTTTCATAACTGTTATTGTCTAGAAATGCAGATGTTTATGCATGTTAATAGAGTTGTAACTGTATTGAAAGAAGTTTGCACCCATATAGTGTAAAGTTATTTGTTGTTGTGCATGTATGATCTTACAATGATTTATCTTGTAGTTGGACACTGAATCCTAGATAAATTTTTCCGTAGTTGGATCTAGCTGTATGTACAAATGGATTTGTAGGTTCTTTGTTGTATAATTTGATGTGAAGGTGACTGAGTCATTTGTCGTCAATCAGTTCAGACTTATTGTTAACGATGTAAAATTAATGAGCACGGTTATGCATCTTGGTGAGAAACTAACATGCTTCAAATAATGAAAAATGACTTGTGTTTTTCAAATTTAAACTTAAAACGACTAACCACATGAGGACACAACAATCGTGGTAGTGTTGTTTGGTGATTAGAGTAATTTTTAGATAGTATATTTGACAAAATAATATATAAACATTGTGGTTTCGACTCTTTAAAATGATCTTTCTAATTTGTGGTGGCTGGTGCTTGTATAAATTGGAGTTCATTGTTATAATAGTTTGTCTTCTGTATCAGTAACATGCCAAACACACAAAAACTTTGCTAAATTCAGCCTCACATCTAGCAAAATAAAATTGTTTAATTCTGTCCTCTATTTGAGGTCTAAGGTCTGAAAGGGAACTTGACTCTCTGAGTAGCGGTAAGGCCTTCTTTCTGACTTGGTAAAGTCCCATAAGTTGCAAAATTTTCCAGGGTTAGCCTAGTTTCTCAGGAAATAATGTTTAGCTCTTTCGAATATGTACGAGGCCTAAGGCCCGAAAGGGGACCTTGAGTACTTGTAAGGCCCTTTCTCCCCTTTATATTCCCATTACTTTAGAAACTTACCTCCTCCATTAGAGGCCTAAGGTCTTAAAGGGGAGCAGTAGGCACAAGGTTTTCCTTTCCGTGACTCAGTTTAGTATCATTTAGTCGAGAAATCTGTCTAGGTTTTACCTGTTTTTAGATACAATAAGATTGTTGAGTTCCTCTATTACAGGCCTAAGACCCAAGGGGACCTCAAGTACCTGTAAGGCCTTCTCTCCTTCACTTAGTAATGTCCCATTAATTGAGAAACTTTTATTATGCCACTTCTGATGACTATGCTCTAGATAGTTTGTACACGTCCTGTTTGTTCTTAGGATTGGCTAGATTCTATTGAACCTAAGTGGGGTCAAAACAAAAGCAGGCATTGTGAAGGCCAGATGGTACTAATTATCAACCCTGGCCATATCCATAGACCAGCTTTATGTTATTGGACTTATGCATGGTATACTTGTAGCTGAAGTTCACGTAATTTTAGCCTTTTTATCTATTTCCTGAATGTATGGTAATGAATGAGCTAATTTATATCTCGATGTTAGTTAATGAATATAAGTTGTCTCTTAAGGAGCTTTGATTCTTTCTCTTGAAATACCCATTTACATAGCATTTTCTACATAGAATGTAGGATAGTTTCCTGTTTTTCATACTTCTATTTTGAAATTTTTTTTTTAATCTCTGTATGGATCTCTCTACCTTATCGTTGATGAGGGTCTTTTCCCAGCATCAACTAGTGTGACTTACCTTAGGAGGGACTGAAAAGAGGCTTGTAGATGTGTTTGTTATTTTATTTCTGCCATACGAAAACCTCGGTTAAGGAGCCTCCAGGTTTGTTCATCTAATTAACCAGGTCAGGCAAAATTGTTTTGAGGAATATTACTCATGTGCTTAGTTTTATCAATCTGGCATTGCTCACAAAAGAATTACGGTGATCTTCAATTTTCATCATATATTCAATTTATAATAAGTATTAAGAGATGTGAGATTGAAATTTTAGTCGTATTGCAATGGACTTCTTATTAATCCTGAGATAGCGTAGGTTTGCTGGTGAACAACATACTCTGTCGAGATATACATTAATATGAATTATGGCCAGGTACCATATTTCTTTTGCTTGTTCAATGATGCCTAAGTACTCTGCTTATCATCTGCATCAGATAGTTAATTTCAGAAGTTAAACATATTAACAGGAAATGCTGTCTGTGGTTTAATTTTCTTTCTTTACTCATGATATTGAATAAAGATGTTTTATGATGTCAAGTGTTCTCTCCCTCATGCAAGCAATGAGAGGTTAAGCATGTGCATTCTGCCACTCTAATTTGATTTACAACTTTTTTTTCTTGCAGATGATGTGTTTAGCAGATCTGGAATTTGACTATATTAACCCATATGACACGGCATCACGAATAAATGCAGTGGTTTTACCAGAGTTCATTGTTCATGGATCTTTATCATTGCTCTTTCTCTTCTCAGGCCATTGGTTGATGTTCTTGTTTTGTGCACCTATTATCTACTACAATTTTTACTTGTAAGCTGCCTTTACTTTGCCATACAGAAAAACTTATTTTAAAAAAAATTCCTCATATTATTTTGTGCGAGGAATCACACTATGTTTTAGCAATCACATGACTTTGTAAAGTTTTTGAGCAATCACATTATTTTGTTAGCAATCACATTATTTTTTATTATGTTCAAAATTTTTGTGGTTTGGTGAACTACAATTTTTTTAATTTAGCACCCTGTTCATTGTAGTTACTTATCATTGAGTTAATGACAGAAAAGCGAATGTGCTGTGCCAGCTCAGGTTAGTGTTTTCTTACTTTCGTCCATCTGCAAACCAGAATAAGAACAAGTACAGTGGCAATATTGACAATAATAATGATGACCTAGAAACCATAATAGTTTTTTTAGTGGTTCTTTGGATGTTGATTTTCAATCTTGGGCTGAAGTTTTGCAAAAGATTTTTTTTAGTTATACAAGAAACATCTTTTAATGGTATCGAAGTTCTTGTTGTCATGTGCATACTCCTTGAGGCTTTCGACCTCCTAAGTAAAGAAGAAATTTCAATTTCAATTTCTTCATCTGTAGTATAACTGTACACTATAATAATGTGGTTAGTACTTTTGTTTAATTATTTTTACCATAATATTACTTGTTCCTTTGGTGTAATTGCGCTTTGGTTTATAGCTGATCATTCAGTTGATGTCCAGTATCTAGTATCTCATTTTGTTCCACTTCTTTCATCAGCTAGACTTCATTTCAAGTAAAGATTGCACTCTGCATGACTTCATATATTTTGTTTCATGTGCAAGCCACATTTCATGAAACATTATTTCTCCACCTTAAAAGTTTGGTGACGATAAAATTGAAACTTGATACTGAAGGGGAAGACAAGGTGGAGTAGGGTACAAATGAGATGATTGACCTCATTTTACATGTTTTCCTTTGGCAAACTTATAGACCGAGGAAAACGAGACAATTCATGCGTTGTGCTGCTTTCAAAAGCAGTATATCTGTTCCGAGGCTGATCACTTTTGAATTTGAGAATCTTTTGCGCCTCTAATTAAGGAAGTGTACTTCTAGAATGTGTTTTGCAAGTCATTTCTTGGATGGATTTCAAGAGTCCTACCTGATTTACCTTTTAGAACAGCACTTCATACTTTGGCCTAATGTTTGAAAGGTTGCTTGATGATTGCATGACTTTCTTTCTGCCTTGCTGCAGGTATAAGGAACGTCTGCACCTTGTGGATGTCACGGAGATCTTCAGAAATATGAACAAGGAGAAAAAGATACGCCTTATTAAACTAGTCTATGCTGTCATTCTTCTCTTCCTTATTCTGTTCTGGTAAAGATTTCTAATAATACCACAAGTATTGCAAATTAGGTTTTTGGGTTGTCATGCTTGTTATGTTGTTTTTGTAGGTTAATCTGGAGTGTGTTGGAGGATGATTAATTGGCTATGGCTATTCTGGAGCTTCCATTTCTGTTTTCATGTTATTCTTGTTTTCTGGTTCAGTTTTAAGTATTCCAACAAATGAGGGTTAAGTGTGATTTCTTGCTAGACAAGCCCACAACAGCTTTTGCAGGCAACAGTCGGCGGATACAATATGGTGATTCTATTCTTCCTTTTGAGCTTATTGTTATAAATTGTGTATACACAATGTTACTTATGGTGTGGGTGAATTAGTTTTTGGATTTGGCCATGCTGTATATATATGAAAGTTTTTTGGATTCATATACATGGCTATTAGTACAATAACATTTTCCATACTAATTTCTTTTTGGTCCCAGAGTAAATGAGACGTTAAGTATTCTTTCTCAATTTTAGAAGATAGTTGAGAGTTTTTATGAAATAAATTTTTTTAAATATTTTAAATTTTTTTATAAATGAGTTTGATTTTTTTATATATAAAAATATTATGATAATTTTTTGTATTTTAAAAATTTTAAAAATTTCAGTAAAATATTAAAAATATTTTGATAAATATGAAATTATTATTTAAAATGATAAGTATTTGAAAGCAATGCCACACGTCCATTACAGACCCGGATCGGACCGATAATCGGCCGTCGTTCCGGACGGAGTCTTTTGCTTACCGAGTCTCTGTGAAGACCGAGCACTGTGTCGCCGGAGACGAAAGAGCGGCTTCCACATGTCTTTTTAAAAAGCTGGGTGCTGGCGATGTCATCAACAGCGATGAAGCGCATGGCCGTCGAGGGTTTGGACCAGGTGACACGGATGAAGATGTCCTTACCGGATGAAAAAGGCAGCGGTAGAGCGTGGCCACGGTGCTCTGAACTGAAGAAGTTTTAAGGGCTGACGATAAGCCTTTGCTTTCTCTGAATTGAAGAAACTTCTTGCTCGAAATTTCCTGCCTGAAGTTTTTAATTGACCAACAATACTTCAATGTCTTTTCTTTTTCTCTTATTCTAAAGGATCATTTGCTTTGCTGCTGCTCATGGGAAGCAGAGAAAAGCAGGAATAAAAAAATTGAAATTTTTTATGATTCCTCGTTGTTTCTCCTTCTTGCGCAACATAATAACACTACATTTTTGCTTGCACAGTTTATATTGCTTTTGCAGGCATTTATGATAATCAAGAATGGAGGAAAAAGAAGAGCTAGAAGTAGAAGAAGTCATGATCGGAGAATGGCCTGCGTTCCGTTTGCTGGATATGGTGTTATTGAGCTTGGATCGACGGCTGTGGTATTTCCAAATTCAGAGATCACGGCGAAGATCGAACTCCAAGAATTCTTCTCAACCAACGGCAATGGCGGCTCAACCGACGACTGAAGCCGGAATCCAGCGAAATCTTGAATTTTGGTGGAGTTGATTGTCGGAGAATGTTGAAGTTGACCCAATTGGTCGACCCGATAATCTGCTGGATAAACCGATAATTCAGTAGTCTTCCGGGTCGATATTCGGGTCAGTTCCGACTGCTATGCACACGTCTCCTTACTCTTATTTGCTGTTTTAGCAAGCGTTTTGTACTGCTTTGATTTCATTTAATATTTTTAACAAATTTTTAGAATATTTCAAAATATTTTACATATAAATTGTATATATAGTTTTTTTTAGGTTAAAAAAATTTAAGTTGGTTTTAAAGTTTAATAAAATTCTTTTCTGAAATTTTTTTTATTTTAAACATTTCCAAATAACCCGTAGTAAATTAGAAATATATGAATTAATGGTAACCAAATTACCATTGAACTGTTTAAGTGTAGGCTTGCAATCTATTGTTACAGTTTCCTTACATTTCTTCACTCGACATCATTTTGAGCTGCTTGTCATTTTTCACTCAAGAAGCTAACTTTTTATTTAATACTTCGCCTATTATTTGAGCTTTCTGTTTCTGATTTCCGCATCGAATCGGAAATCATTCAAATAGATTAGTTGGGGACCTGAAACATAATCATAACTCACTTAGATATATACTTCCCACTACCTACCTACGTATAATAGATTCTTTGGCTACTAGAATGGGTTGAAAACTAGTTAAACTGGTAATAAGAGATATCAACTCCCAATAACGCAAGTCTAGCTAGTTTGCATCTTTATGCATTTTTTAGTGCAGAAGTACATAAATAGATGGCATACTAGCAGGGGGAAAATCTCATAAACTCGTTCACATCATTGTTCCATAGAAGTATATAAATACCAAAGCAAATTACACCTTCTATATACTCAAAACGCCTCACCACAATGCTTCAAAGTTCCAGTTTTCCAGAAGCATTATTCCATAAATACGCTAAATATGCTCGAAGCAAAACCTGACAACTCTCAGCATAAACTCAATAGGACTACAAAATTTACGCTGCTAGGAGTCCAGATAAGGATATGTCTTAATATGGCTCAACAGGTACCCGGAACTTCTCTCCTGCATACACTGCAGCAGATCCAAGCTCTTCTTCAATCCTAAGCAGCTGAAATCAACAAAATAGAGCTTATTAAATACTGAACAAACCTAAAACAACAAAATTGATTCTGACGCTGCGGGCATACCTGGTTGTACTTAGCCAGACGCTCTGAACGGCATGGAGCTCCAGTTTTGATTTGGCCCTATATCAACAAATATGTAAAATATTTGATCAAAGCTAGAATAGTAGAACTTAAAAAACGTTATTAAAAGATGGTAACCGAGCACACCGTTGCAAGACCAACAGCAAGATCAGCAATGAAAGTGTCCTCAGTTTCACCACTAAAGCAATACACAAAAGTTAGTATCTATGAAGCGTGTACGAAAAAACATAGTCATGGGCCACATGAGGAATTATACCTTCTGTGACTGGTCATAACACCCCAGCCAGCACGCTTGGCCATTCTAACAGCCTCAACACTCTCTGTAACGGATCCAATTTGATTCACCTGTGCCACCATTAGAAGTTGTAAGAAAGTCTCCAGCACATCTTTGAAATTTTTCATATGTAGTATAAAATCACCAATTTCTGGCAAATATCTAAAATAACATACCTTCAAAAGAAGAGCATTGCATGTCTTCTCCTTGATCGCCTTAGCAACACGCTGTAGCACCAAGATAGCTCAACATTATTGACATGGAAGCTACTACTATCTACAGTAGTGCTGTCAATCTCAACGATACTTACGGTTGGGTTAGTGACTAGAAGATCATCTCCGACAATCTGGACCTTCTCCCCAATCTCAGCAGTCAACTTCGCATATGTGGACCAATCATCTTGATCGAATGGGTCTTCAATAGAAACAATGGGGTATTCAGCCACAAAGGACTTGTAAACATTTGCCAAACTGTCACCAGATATCTTCTGCGAACCATCATTATTCTGCACAGACAAAAACCTCAGTAGTGAAGATAGTACAAGTAAAGAAGTATCATACATAGTCACACCGTTTGTGTCGTGGGTATAATTATTAAAAACATACACACACCTCCTGTTTAAAGTTAAGGTCATAAGTCTTGTCCTTTTCACTGAAGAACTCAGAAGCAGCAACGTCCATTCCGATCACAACCTGCATCACAGTTGAAACTCGCTCATTATCAACAGGCTTTGCAGTTTTGGGGGGGATGTAGGGATTTTACCTTGCCAGTATATCCAGCTTTGGCTATAGCAGTCTTCAATAACTCAAGACCCTCCTTGTTTTCCTACAATTTTTTTAAAGGGTAAGAATATATCAACTGTGATAGCAAAGCTGTTAGAATATAATATTATTGCAGGGAATCAAACAAAACATAACCTGACATTGATAGAATGAATTCAAATAAAACTATATTTAAGATAGGTAACAATGATGTTCGAAAGAAGCAATCAGCAAAAGAACAAGCAGCAGCCTTAGTCCAATATCAATGTGGGGCATATGAATTTAGTAAAGTGAGTATTAGAGGAACAGCTAAGAAGCAGCAAAAAATCACCCAACTAATTTAAAACATGACCATTTGATCCACATAGCAGAAGCCAAAAATGTCTAGATTTCAAAGAGACACAGACTTAGAAGACAACACCAAACTATATCCCTAAATCTGTTAACCGATGGCAGACAAGATGTTCTATAATCTACATTTACAATAAATAGCCTTAAAAAGGAATACTGAAGAAGTACATAGCAGCATCACGCTAACGAAGAAACGTTAACAACTTAAGACTGAGAAAGAAAAATGCTATTCTTAGAACACGAATAGCAACTCTTAAGAAGAGAGTATCCTAAATGCTTGTTTGGTAGAGCGTTTGATAACATATTATCAACTTTGGATTTCCTCGTAAGCTAAAAAGAGATGTTTAGTTTAGTCTGATTTGATTCTGCTGATTCTAGCTTCAGATTCCAAAAAATATGTTTAGTAGCATTTCTAGTTATATATTCCAACTGCTGAAATCAGAAAAACCTTGGAATATGCAAGTTAGGAGACTCTAGCTTCTGTATTACACATTCTGATTTTAAATAGCTCTAAGATCTGAGACAACTACAAAGTCGAACACCACACATTTGTACATTAATTAGAGAGGTAAACAATGCATAAACGATAAAACAAAGAAGACTAACCACACAAGGCAGGGATAGGCTAGAGAACATGTAGCACAACACTTAATAGTAATATAAGACAACTTAGTACAATATAACATGAAATTTTCTGGATCTTTCTGCATAACAGGTGCATGGCTATCAAAATAGCCATCCACCAAATCAGAAAAGCTCTCGCATAAGCACTATCGACTAGAATTCAACCAAACCTGAATGTTAGGAGCAAAGCCACCCTCATCTCCAACATTGGTAGCATCCTGTCCGTACTTCTTCTTGATTACAGCCTGATCAAATATGGAAAGCTTTTCATTAAATAAATTGCTGAGTGTTTGCATATCCAATATAAAAATGAAAGTAACTGTCTACCTTCAGATGGTGATAGACCTCACTTCCCATCTTCATTGCTTCCTTGAAGGAAGATGCGCCAACAGGTAGGACCATGAATTCCTGTAAACTCGCTAAAATAAGTACACTAAGATAAAAATAAAAAACTCTAACGAGATGTGGCTTGGGAAAAGCCATTGATTGGCATGCAAACCTGCATAGCAAGCTTGTTTCCAGCATGTGATCCTCCATTGATAACATTAAACGCAGGTACAGGCAATACTAAGTTCTTGTTGCCGGCGAGGTTGGCAATATGCTGCATGGTAAAACATATACGCGTTAATACAAAAGAGACCTACATCCAGATAAGTTTACAGATCAAAACAAGAAACTTCATGTACCTGATACAGAGGAATCTTCTTCACACTTGCTCCAGCTTTGCAAACAGCAAGCGATACTGCCAATATAGCATTTGCACCAAGCTGGGGAAAAAAAACAACAACAACAACTAGTTCAACAACATGTAACTTGAAGTTTTAAACCTGAAAACAACAAACAGAAGAAAGACCATGATATCATGTACCTTCTGCTTGCACCAGCCCCACTCATTTTTGGTTCCATCAAGTTGCTGAACCATGAAGTTGTCAATCTCAGTTTGTTGAGTAGGGTCCTATAAATAAGCAGATGAAAGAAAACACAATTACATAAGAGTCTTTCTGCAAATAGACCACATCGAATTGGTTAAGAAGTTCCCGTCATACCTTACCGACCAGGGCAGGGCCGATGATGCTATTCACATTCTCAACAGCCTGACATAAGAAGCAACTATTAACAAAATTAATGGTTCAAAAAAACAAACATAACAAACCTAAAAAAGCAAGCATAACCATTAACGACCTTCTGAACACCCTTTCCGAGATAGTCTGCTCCTCCATCCCTCAACTCCAAAGCTTCATATATACCTGTACATACAAGAAAAATCATGAATTATAAAATAGAAACACATGGATCATCCACTTATGCAAAGCATAATGCAAGTACTTTGCATCAAATGTAAAAGTGAGCTATTTCATCTCTAACTAAAAAAGTCAAAAACAGCAGGAGAATTATCTATCGCTATACCTGTGGAGGCCCCACTAGGGACAGCAGCCCTAGCAAGAGTTCCGTCAGAAAGGATGCAATCAGCCTGAAGAGAACCAAACACAAAAGCATAAGCCACAGACAAGATAATTCTCATTCACAAAAAACAATTGCTTCCCTAATTAATGACAAAGAAATTTATCAAGAAAATATCACTACCTTTATGTTCCTAAAGTGAACACACTTCCAAATAAAAATTAGTAAAGCAAAAGCATTATGAAAATTCTAAAAGAGGCGTTTCTAGCAAACATTTTCACGGACACAACTTTTAGCGCCTACAAGTAGAAAACCACTGATTCACATGGCCGGTCGATCCACAACGAAAAATCACAACAGTAAAACTTCACCAAGGGAGGTCTGAAACTATGAGCATTGAATAGCTAATAATCAAATGGAAATCTAATCCATACTAAAACTGCACGAAGTTTCATCCATCCACATCGGAAAACTCAAATTATTTGACTGACTATCACTAAAAACCCACACTTCTTCCGTAGAATCACAAAACTAACGACATCCACCAAAATTCCTCCATAGATCCTAATTAAAACATATCCATTTCAGATCAAGGTACATCAATTAAATCGCTGACCCATTAATCAAGCCATTCACCACCGATCAAAATTTCAACTTCGAGGTTTAAGAAAAATTAACAAAATTAAAAGATCGATCTACCTCAACGGTGGGATTTCCACGACTGTCGAAGATCTGACGGGCTTTGATCGACTTAATCGTCACCATGATCGATCTCAACCTCAGAAGAAAAGAAGAAGAAAATTGTCTTTTCTTTTTTAAAGTTTTGCGAGCAAGTGATGGTGGTGGCTGTGGTGTTCTGTGTTGGGGCTTCTATTTATTGTAGTTCAAATGGCGAAATATAGAAAGCAATCTCAGCCGTTGGATTAAGACAAAATGGATCTAAAATGACTAGATCAGACGGGAAACGGGCAAGTGAAACGGTCGCTGCGAAATGCACGGTAGTTTTGAATACGTAGCGGCTGTTGAGGAATATTTGAAACTTCAGGGGGTTTTCTGTAATTAACCGATATATAATAAAGAATTTGTTTGGTAATTAAATTTTAGATAATGTAAAAAATAATATATTTGTGGGGAGAACCTAGTGAGGATTGACATCAATGGTAAGATGATATTTCTATTTGAGTTCATTTATTTGGTTGTAATTTGCAATTCAGTAATTGGATTTTGCATTAGTTATTAGTGTTATATGATAATGTATTTGACCCTATAGTGCTCTTCATGTGTGGTTTAAATAAAATATGTATAAAATAATTGGTGTATATAGTTTTTATTATCATCACGGTCTCGCTCACACTCCATGATAAGTCATAGCTAAAGAAACTTTTTGGAAAAAGAAATTAAGAAATTTCTAAAGAACTTTTTATGAGAATTTGAAACAAATTTGTATATAGACTTGTTTGGGTTTGATATTTTGAAAAGTTTAAACAATCACTTTTTAAAAAAATACAAAATATAGCTTTCGTTATCTTTTCCTTCTTTTTTGTCTTCTTTGATATTGAGATTTTATTTAAGCAAAATTGTTGATATTATTAACTTAGATTCTACGATCTATACCAATTTCCTCTTTTCCTTCACCATTTGCAACATATGTGATGATGTTTGCATTAAAAAAACAAGTTTTTTTATAAACTTAAAAGATAGTACAGAAAAATAATAATAAAATTTTACAAAATAAAATATTTTTGTACATTTCAAATTAAAAAAATATAATATTAAAAAAAGTTAAAATAAAATAAAGGTAGAAATACTTTCAAACGTCCGCTGAATGTTTTATCAAAGTATTATTAAATTTAGGGGTTGTTTGGAAAATGATCTTATTCTATCTTTTTTTTCTTTTAAGTTTTCGTTTCTAAGAAAAATTTAAATTTATAAACAAAGTAAGTTATGAACTTTACAGAAAACAAAATAAATATATAAAAAGTAAAGCCCATTTCAAAATTTACATGGATGCAAATTATGCCCATCAAGAATTAGCTATAATGGTAATGGGCCTACAAACTAAAGCCCGTATATACAATAGTAAGTTAGTAACACCAACAGAAAAACAAAAATTCTGCAGCATAATTAACTCTCCCTCCAAAATTCCTGGCAATAAAACAGGAACTTCGAACCCAAAAAAAAAAAAACGAAATTTTCTAATGCAATATTTTTTCAACAAAAACTTTGCGTGAAATCTATCCAAAATCTTAACAGAGCAGTAGTTCTTCTGATGCATATGTATCATGGTTGGTCCATGAGTTCTCCCCTTGCCTTCTCCTCCTTCCACCCTCTGATCATCATTTCAATAAACTCATCTGATTTCTTTTGCAACTCAACCGGATCGATACCATCATCGTCAACGCTAATTCGATCTTTCTCGCAAATTCCATCATCAACATTATTATTATTATTAATTTCAGTGGTAACACTTCCCAGAACTATTTGCACCTGATCAAATTCTTCTTCATTATTTTCGGGCAACAACTGATGATTAGTATCACCGTCTTGTGGCACTTCACTGTAGGATGGCAATGGAGTGGTAGTGAACTCTGTTTCTTTGCCGGAGGCACTTCTGCTGATGATGCAGATCGCCGTCACGATCATGTTGAGTATGAAAAACACTGATGCCTTCAACTCGTTGAGAGTAGAACTTGATGCATAACTAGAGCTTGTAGCTAAGAACAGAAGTAAAATTGCCACAGCTGTAAAGCCCAAAAAAAGAAACCAAACCTTCAATAAAACAGTTGCCTTCATTATTGATTGGTGGCTAGCTGTTTTGTCAGAATTCGCAGGAGTGACAACAGAAACTTCTGTCCAAGCTACTTATAGCCATTGGGAGAAAATTAAGGAAGTTACCCAGCAGTTTAAAAGCTTCAGAAAATGCGACGACAAAACTTCGCAGCAGGTCGATAGAATTGGAAAATAACGTGTTTTAATAAGATTAGGCAATGGTCGGTCGAAAGTTGTCAGCACAAAATCTGTTAAAAAAGAAGAACAAGTCAGAAAATTACTGCAGAAGAAATTCGAAGAAATAATGTTTAGTTAGAAAATAATGATTCGTGATTGTGTGGGGATCACGGAAATGATTGGTAGCAGAAATCCTACATCAGCAAGCGTACGTAATATAAAGCTTTGCTCGTTTTTGCAAGCAAAGTTAATTAGGAAGTGCTAACTGGTATTGACTTCCAGGAAACTTAATTAAAGCACAAGCTGCTTATAAAATAAATAATCTGTCTAGAACTTCAAGAAAATAATTGGAGCAAGTCAGTATTCCTCAAAAGAAGTAACTCAAAATAATTAAAGATCGACTCGTTTTGAGCATCTGAAAAGAGGTTGACAGTTTCAGGAAAATTTGCAGAGCTCTCACGCGATGCAGCTAACGAAAGGTGTAGTTGAAAAGCTACCCCGTCCAACAGCTTCGGGTATCTCAAGAATGAAGAAAGTACCACCTTGAATAACATGTACAGTACAAGACCAAGAGGCCAGTTTGCATAAACTACAGACCAACAAACATTTCATCGAAATTGGCCATCGATTACAGAATACAGATGAACAAACCTAGTAGCTTAAAAACAAGAATTGGTCCCTAAAAACTATAATACTGAAACCAACCTAGTGCCACTACAACATCCTTCCAACTCATCCTTCACTAGAAACCAAGATGATGTCAATTAAGTTACGTGTTTGCAAGTTAGACACAAATATAAGAATGAAATCTTGGTGTGCTATAGGACATCGACAACACCAGATAGGTAGTAGTTGGTTAACATGTTGACTCCAGCTAGCCGATACTTTATGCATGCCTTCACCTTCATGGCATAGATACATTAATATCTGTATTGCAGATTCTTGTATCAGGTACTGAGTTTAATGGAGAGGTCCAGCCCTCCACTCTGAAGGAGGAGGATGCCGCAATTTGTTTGGGAGCTGCTGAACTATGATGTCCCTGACCTCCATTATATGTCTCTTCCGTCTCTCCACTAGAGATAGGATTTTCAGGAGCTGGAGTTGCAAGTGAATCTAGTTTTGACTTCTTGGTCTTCTGCTCCATCTGATATCCAGGCAGAAAACTACCCACAACAACCTGATACAACCAAAAAGTCTGGTGTTAAATTTTGTTTCAGTCAATTTTGACAAGTATTGAGCAAAACATATACTGATGTTTCTCAAACATGCTATGAAGATACTATGTGTTAACTAAGCAAGAACTATAACTATTAAGAGGAATTTTTCCCCCCCTTAAAAGAAGACAGATTTATCAAAAAGATAAAAAGAAGCAGAAAAGTCTACCACAAGCAGCAGTATTTGCGTTTGCAACTGAAACAATTATGCGAAAGGTAAAACCATAATTTTCTACAGATAGAGGGCTAGTTTTGGCATGATGTGCAGAAACATGAAAAGATTGGTGGAAGCCTTAGCGAGGAAAACATATATAAGTTTTAATAGCAGAACAAAGATCTTAGTACCTGAACAGGACCTGCAGCCACCAGCAACCCAGCAACCCCTCCCCCTACAACACGCCCATCTGGACTTGCTAAAGAGACGCTCATCCCACCCGATCTGCTCCTTGTTCCTCCATTCTCAGTTGGCATGAAAGACCCAGATAAAGATAGTAGCTCAAAGCGGCCCTGATGAGTTTAAAATCACAAAAAGGACCTTTGCTTACAATGCAACAAGACAAGCAGTAGAGTCCTCAAGAATTTGGCTTGTAAAAAGCTAAAATTAATCTAATCTCACAGAATTTCTCAAGGTTACACCTTTTTTTTTTAAAAAATAATTTAAGATGCTTTCAAGTTCAACAAACTAATATCTAGCTAGTACTGTGTCGAGATGATGTTTACATGCGACTAACACTTGTGTCAACAACTATTACATAAACAGACCAAATGACAAATAAAGTCTGCGATTCTCAGATGTTTGAATGTTGAATTCTAATTTTTAGTCCAATCTGGAAAGTCCTTCCAGTAAGAAGATTCTAGCAAAAGGAACTTGATCCGGCAGTCATGACCAAAACCTTGATAGACATAGAGAAACATTGATCTGATGCAACCATATCAGTTTTCTTAATACAGAACTGTTAGGTATTTATATGCAGATTAACTAAAAGGTTATCTATGACTAGCCATAGACAAATAACTTATAAAGCTAACAATACATTGCGGTTCCTGTTACATCCATTCTCCAATGCTTGTAGACATCTTAGACAAAGCCAGCAGCTCTTGCCATCGGTACTAGCAATAAACTTCTAGGAGATTATAACAAATTGAGTAAGCAAATTTAACACGTCTTATACAGAAACATAAAAACATGCAATCTGTCCGACATATGCAAAATCAATTGATTCAAGATTTCTCTGAATTCAGTAACAAACATAGGCAAAACCCTATACTGTAATTAGTGATAGCGCATTCACTTAGCTCTTCCTACTTCTTCCAGGAATTTCTCAGGATTTATGCCTTTTGTGAGAGCTAACAAAAACTATCAAGAGGTGGAATCACTATCTAAGTAACTATAATGTAGGCAAACAAAATAATATAATAAGATGTAGATGAAATTGGCAAAGCTCTAGTTGCTCAAAAACCTAAATTAAACTGCTGAATCCTAAAGCAGAAACTAGACATAATTTAACATATATAAAGATATGCATTCTCAAACCTCATATGTTAGTGTACCACCAGAGGAATCAGGTTGACGAAGTGTCACATTTGATATCAAACCATTGGCAGATAGAATGCATATTGCTCGAGGCCCTTGTTGTGAAAATGATATTATTTTCATGGTAACATCCTGTAACAAGTTCACACATTAATGAGCAGCACCAAGTATTAATTAATTAAGAAATATAAAACCACAAATCTAGAACTTCAAAATACTAAGACATTCACTGAAGTCAAGCAAAATTTGACTTCTGTTCCTATGTGCCTTTTCTTACAACTATGTCCAAAATCTTTCTCAACACTACTGAAAGCACGTACCTTCTCTAATCTTTTCAATAATGCATATATTTGGTTTCTTGCAATTTAACAATATTTTTATGAAATTCCCTATATGCTTAAGTATCATAAAATGCTCTGTAAATTTGCTACAAGTTTTATGTTGTTCAACGTCGAAGAATACATGAGATTAAGTTCTAACAAGGATAGGAAATTGAGAATTCAACACTAGACAGAATTAAGGCCTAGATGAAATCATAATGGTGTCAAATCTCTGCCAAGAAAAGAAAAATGTCTGCTACTGCAGATTGAGTAAAACTCTGAAAGGTACCAAAAAACACTATGTTCTGTATGTCCTTTTAAAACCAGTAGGAAATATCTTTGTTGCAGAGAGAACCAATCAACATGACAAACACTAAACTTTGCATGCAATCCATAGAACCTCAAAAGTAGGAATGTGCAAAACAGGACAAAGCAGACAACTGCAAATCAATAAAAGGAATGAACAGAAAGCTATGGCAAAATCTGAACTGAGTAGCAGCAAGCAGAATGCCAAAAGGTTTTAAAAAAAAGGGTAAAATAAATAAAATAGAAACACACACACACACACAATGACTAAGCTTGCTACAACACAATCAATTTTTTTAACACTATAAATTGAGCACTGATGCAGGTAAGCAAAAAGACTACAAAAGAATTACCTCTCCAGCTGCAACAGTTATGACATGAGGTGTGAAATTCGCACCAGCAGAGCATGCTACCATTTCACCTACAAATGACATTCTAATGACAATAAGCTTCAGCTCATGCAAGGTAATCAGATCCTTTGATGTTCCTAATATCAAAGAAAATCAAAAGGATTCTAGGAACAACTACTATGCCATATAAACCATAAGGAACTTACATTAAAGAACTGAAAAGAAAGTCGCTTGACCTAGTCATAAAGCTGAGATAACATCAAAACATGACCTCATTAGCTTAGCAATCAATTGGAGACACTGACTCCGTATTTGAGGATCCCACTACTGACAGCCCGGAAAAGAAAAGCAACTGTCCTAACAGAAGTTCAAGTGACTTTGACTGCTAGTTAAACCCCAGACAAGCCATTGTCTATCCAAACAAAGGTTCAACCAGTTGAGCAGGTGGGGTTTTCAAGATCTCAGATGTGTCCCATGTCAACTCTTTATCCTATGTACCATCTACAGCCAACTAACTACAGGAGGAAAACCTATCAAGTGTAAGATTATATCTCAGGCCATGCCCAAGTATCCCACAAAGATTCCAATACCACACCAGAACTTACTCCTTCAAAGACCACAGAAATTTCAGAACAGATATCATCCAGCCCGGTGAGACAATGACCACCAACCCAACAAACCAAACATGCCCATATAGAATTATAATAAGAAGCAGAGTACATGACAGGCTCATCAATAGTATATCACATAGCGGTATCATTTTAATCTTTGTCCCACAAAACCGCCCTACATAGTTTATTCCAAAAGGAAAGATCTAACCAAATTCACATAGTCGAAAGCTAACAACTAGCAAGTAACCATACTTTCAGTAAAATTGAAAAACTAGAGAGAATTCATTACCTAACGTTTCAAACTCGATTGTATGACTATGTTGTTGTTGGGGCTTATAGACAAAGGTCGATGGCCGCCCTTTACCGCGATGTTGCTGTTGCTTCATCGACACCACAGGAGGAAACCCCCCAGCAGGAACCGAAGCTGAGATCGGCATGGGACTCAACGGCACCAACAGGCTCCCATCCGGCGCGTACTTCCTCGGCCTCCCACGCTTTTTCCTCGTTCCCAGAGCCGATGTGGGTCCTGCAGTCGCTCCACTACCCTGCGGACCTGTCTGCTGAGATGCTGACGGCTGCTGTTGTTGCTGAGCTGGCTGGGACACGGTGGTCGGCGCCGAAGCTCCTGCAGTGAGGCTAGGGCATTCGCTTTCCGCCGGTGCTTGTTGAATACCGCCGGACTCCGTCACCGGCACCGCCGTTACTCCAGCTGGTCCACCTTCGCTCCCCTCCATGCATAGATTAAGCCTTTTAATCTACTTAACTCACTTAACCCTCCTAACTCCCGAGAAGAAAACTTAAACTTATTAACTTAAACTAAAACACCAGAAAACGGAAAAGGAGAAATAAAAAGAAAAAGAAAAACGAAACTCTGCTATTGAAATTTCTTCTAAGAATAAAATGATCGAAAAACTCCAGCGATCATCTATGAGTACAGAGAAAATCGTTAAACGACAAAAGAGACAGTTAAGTTTTAGTTGGTCGGAAAGCGGCCGGAAAAAACTAAGCAGAGAGAAAATTTCAGACCGCCTGAAAAAGGAATGTGCGTTGGTCGAAAGCAAGAGAAATTATAGCGAATTATGCTCAATAATTTCCATAATAAATTAACAACTAATATATTATTATTTAGTATTATCATTATTATTAAATTAAATAAAATAGAAAAAACAATTGAAAAGATTAGTGGGTGGTTATTAAATAATAAATAAAAACAGCAATAATTAAATGGGGAATATTTTAAAGCAATAAAGCTACAAAATCAAAAAATACGGGTTGGGTAATGATTAAATTATTTCATTAACCTGCAGAGTCCGTCACGAAACGGAAGTTTGTGAGATGTAGAAAAGGAAAAAAAGAGTGAAAATAAAATTACTAAAAGAATATTCGAATTTAAAAAAATATTTCTAATTAAATAATTTTAATTATTAGCCGAATTTTTTGAAATTTGGAGTTTTTAAAAGTTGAACCGAACGTTAGAAAGGCCCCACCACACCTTCGTTTTCATTTTATTTGACGCTTGCGGTGATAAATAGAAATGACGAGTTTGCCCTTCAATCGAGTTTGAATTGGTAAGAATGCCACTGGTAAGTATAACGCGCGCATGTTCGAATATTTCCGAAGTAGCTAGCGAAGTCAGTTGGGTTTGGTCACTGATGGTGGGAGAAGGGGAGCGTAGATTATTATCCAATTGGAAAGAGTTATACGTACGTTTAGAATTATTTATGAAATAAATTTTTTTTAAAATACAGATATTTTTATTTTTTTAAAATAAGTTTTATTATTTTTATTTCTAAAAAATAATAAAAATATATAATAAAAATTTTTTGTTACACAAAATTTTTAAATACTTATAAAATATATATTAAAAAATATGAAATAAAAAAAATTAAAAAATAGTGTTTGGTATGTACTATCAAACGCACTGGACTTGTATTGGGGAGCGATTATTAAATTTTTATTACTAAAAAAATAATAATAATCATAAATGAATGCAACATTTTCAAATAATGTATTGCTTTTGCACTAGAGGCATTTACTTTGAGTTACGATATATTTACTTTCAGGTGGAAGTGAATTTTAGATTAAAAATTAACGTTTAGTAATTTTCTAAATTTATTTTTAAAAACTATTTATTCTTAAACTCATCCTAACATAACAAATATTATATATATATATATATATATATACAAAATATTTTTAGAGACAATTTTTAGTATTCCCTATATAATGTATAGTCGAAATATTTTAAAATTTAATTTTTATCATTGTATAAAAAAAATTATAAATAAAATATATCAAAAAAATATTTAATTGAATCATGAATCAATATCAAATCAACGTTTAGTGAAGATGACAGAATTAAAAAATTTTAAATATATTTTTTTGTTATTTTGAGCATAAAAAAATTAATTCATGATTCAATTAAATTATTTTTTTATATATTTAATAATGAAGATTGTATTTTAAAATTTTACTATCAAAAATTGAAAAGAAAGTGTACAAAAATGTTCTTCCGAGTGTCTATGTACAGGTGAAATGAAGTTTTTTGTTTTGTTTTTGACAAAATAATTACATAATAACGTTGAAGATGGACACGATGAATATTTTTTGAAAACTCTCAACACGTTAAAATAAGTAAAAGAACAATCATGAAAGTTGTATCACTGGGCGTGCGTAGTCATGTTAATATTATGCATATTGATTTAGTTAGTATTGAACGCATCAAACAATTTTTTAGAAATATTTGAATTATTTCAGGATTGGAATGTGACAATGTTTAATTTATAATTATAACCGGAAGTAAGTGACCTTCTTATTGAAGAAAAGGGACTAATTGGACATATAAGCAAAATGTACTTTAATAATACCACTAACCTAGATGTATAATGATTAAAATTTAATAAAAAAAAAGTAGTAACAGCTCAAGTTGGGTAATTTAAGGCATGTTTATCTATTATATAAATTCACTTTTTTAAAAACAAATTCGTGTTAAACTCACTTCAAAATTAAATAAATACAAAAAATTAATTTCAGTTTTTTCGTCAAAAATTTACTTTCAAAATTTTAAAATTTTAAATTAAAAAATTTATTTTAATTAAACTTAATTGTATATTTTTTCTTAATTTTTTTTAAAAAATAAGTTTAACTCTCGGTAAACACGTTATTGTTAAAGGAGATAGACCAAACACGTTATTTCTTATAAATTGCAAATAAAAAATTTAAGACAAGACTTGTTTTTTTTAAAGAACATTTTTCTAGTAGAGATTAATTAGTCAAGGACACTACTAGAAGTTTTTTTTTTTTTTGAGACAAATTACTCATTAAATTAAATGTAGAGGACTTTTTTCACGATTACATCTTACCTCATTATTAAAGTTATTAGAGTTCTACACTATTATTATATCTATATTATATATCATAATATTATATAGAATATAATACTGTATAATTTTATATTTATCTAAATGTATATTTTATATCAATTATCAACACTCATCAGCGATTATATTATTTTTCTTTTCAATGGTAACTAGTTGTACACGAAAACAACATGTACCATTAGTTGCTTTAGAACCAAAACCTAACATTAGAAATCGATGAAGTATTTAATAAGCTATTTTAGCTTGGCTTTTTAAACTTATGCTTATTCTTTTTATATTTATAGAATAAAATGTGGGTAATATTAGTGTTATATAAGAAACTTAGGGGTATATTTATCAATTTTTTGAACTCAAATTTTTGGCCAAAATTTTACTTTTTAATTTATTTCTTAAATAAAAAATTATAATTTTTTCGTCAAAAATTGTATTTTTAAAAAATCAAATTTTATAAGTAAAAAATTTTACTTTCAAACTATTTCTAAATATAAACTTATTTTTATTTTTATTTTTGAAGTATTTATTTTTAAGAATTTATTTTCAATAACTCAATTTTTTGTGAAAAGAAGCATGCCCTTATGAAAATCATTCAAGCCAATTTTGAATGAGCTGAAAATTTATAAGGAGTTTTTAGTGAGTTTCAATCGTTACCAAACGAAAAACTTAAGTATAATATTATGATCAAAATATTTGTTTTTCTTCGTAATGAATTGAACTAAACAAAATTTTGTTTTTAAAAAAAGGAAATAAATCGGCATTTCAGTAAAATTGTCGATCTTTAAGGATGTGTTTTAAATATCTGTAATTTTATTTTTTCAGTTAGATTTTGAATTCTGAACAATTTATATATTTCAATTACATAAAAAATTCAGAGTTCTATTTTTGCATACAAAATTTCAGTTCTAATTTTTTTATTTATATATTTTTAATATAATTATATTTTTCAAATTTTAATACACTTCTATAAACTATTAAAATATAAATACTGAACTACACTTTCATTTTATTTATTAAAAATTATATTTTTTATTTTTATGAAATTCAATTAGCGTATATTTAAAACACGCTCTAAAGATAATGGGACCTACTCGAACTTTGGCACCGGCCAGGCCAGAAAGTGGCGCGTGCGTGGGCCGTAAAGTAAATGCCGTCACGTGAGCGGCCCAATCTCAAACTCCTGTTCTCGTACGAATCAGAAACAAAAACAAAAACTGTGTTAAAACACATGATCCAACCAATCGTGAGACTGCTGAACTTGAAACAAGTAAAAATTCTAATCTTCTTTTCTTCATTCATTGATGACATTCTACTGCTTGATGACTCAGAGATTGTTTGAAATTCACCTTAAAACAATTTGATAAAAAATTGTAATAATTTTTATAAAACATAATTTTATAAAATAAAAATAATAATATTTTATTATATACAATTTACTTGTAAATTTTTAAAATTTTCAAACAGTAGTAATTGTTTTAATAAAATATTAAATTAGATAAAAATATTAAATAAAATAGTAGTAATTTTACTCACAAGTAGTACAATATAGAGTCTTATTTTAAGATAGATTGAAAAGATATTGGGAAGTGTTTTAAAAAAAATTTTATTTTTTTATTAAAAATAAATAAGATATTAATATGTAAAAAAATTTATTTTTCATTTTAAAAAAAATTATAAATAGGTATAAATAATATATTAAAATATGTAAAATAAAAAAATATAATAAAAAAGAGTTAAAAAATTTAGCTAAAGAGCACCTAAAATTCAACTTTTATTTTTTTAATAATTTTGAAATTTAGAGCAAAAATATATATATCTTACACAAGTATGTGGTTGTTAGGTGGGTGTTTTTATAAAAATTTTCAGAAGTGACTTAATGATCAAGACTAACCTTCAAAAAGTTTTTATTTTGTTTAATTGTTGCTGTTGCCATCATGATAATTTTAGGTTCGGTATCAATTCCTTCTTTCTTTTCTTTTCTTTTCTTTAACTTCAGTTTAGGATAAGGTGCACGGAAACCTAATCCATTAGTTTCATTTGTTATAAAAAATAATTATCAAAATGTAAACAAACTAACATTATAGAAAATTCTTTAACAACAACTTCGTAATTGCTAATACTATAAAAACGCTAATTTCTAAAATAAGATTTCATGAAAGTTTATCTTTCCAAAGAAAAGCTCAAAATAATTTTACTTAATATTATCTTTATTGAAATATGTTTTGTTTACAACATAATACTATAATGTGATAGATTTAAACCTGCTCGAATTATTTAGTAAGTTAACACGAAGTTAGAGTTAAAGAAATATGCAATTACGATAGGTTTACCTAAAAACCCCACTTTTTGTTATAGGAAGTTCATTTAAAATTGAGTTCTTTTACTATTATTAAAGTGTCAACTAAGCACTAATGAGCCACAACACATGTCTATTATAATGGTGTGTTTCGATAATTTTCAATTTATTATGACCTTTTTTTCCTTTATCTATAAAATATTATGTCAATAGAAATATTTATGAAATAAATTTTTTTAGTAAAGAATAAAACATTTGTAATATTTTTGAAAAACAAATTTGGTTTTTTAATTAAAAAATAAGGATAAGATGTATAGCAATTATACTATATATAAATTTTTGTATGTTTTCAATTGTTTTAAAAAGTTTATAAAATACGTGAAGTAAACGTTACGATAGAAAGTGCTCCCAATACATTCGCGACACTAACAATAATTTATTAAAATAAGCACATATACATAGAAAAAACATAGAGCTACTTTTCATTATTTAACATATACTCAAATATTAATCATTAATCAAATTAAACATAATAATTAGAATAAATAAGAGTGAAAATATTTTTATATAGTATAAAATTCAATTTTAACCAAATTCAATCGGATAGGTAGAATAATTTGTCACTCTATATTCATCATAGTCGTTAGGTTAACCTTAATCAACAATATTTATCTAATAATTTTTTGTAAAGATAACATATAATTTTCTCGATGTACGTGATTATTTGGTCGAAATTCTTGGTCGGACGGCTATGAACATAGTTGGCAAAATTGAACTATACATCATCCGTAAAAGCTATCCGAATCGACGATTCTTAAATTGACCGGATGAATCAACGGGTGGACTTGTCGGGTCAACATGTGCAACCTTAATTGTAGAAAATTTCAAGAACAACAATCACAATCAAAACAACAATTAACATGTGCAACATGCCAACAATAGGGATTTCGAAGAACAACAACAATCAGAAACATAATGACGAAGAAAAGTTAGTGTCGCCGATAAAAATCCGCCGAGGAATTGAGAAGAGCATGATTTAGCAACGGCTAGGAATCTGTAAGCTAGATATTTGGTGAACGCTCTTGCTATCGGAGTAAATAAAAAGTTTAAGTACACTAACACGATGTCGACAACTCCGCCAAACCCATTGCAACTTCTAATTCTTCTACCAATACTAAACCCACCAATAACTACTCCAAAATTGTCACCTCAATCAAACCCTCCACAATCTCTGAAAGCACCATTACCGTTGCCTCTTTCGGAACCCTCACCACCACATCCACAACACCACTGACCTCACCACCAGTGCCACCTCTGAAGACCCAATGGGTAGCCATGGCAATGGCGGGGAGATGAGAAGTGGAGTTGTTTGATCCAGATATACTAAATGGCGACGAATCAGCGTTGCCGCATATGGAGTGGTTGCTACTAGTTGCAGCAACGTGCACGGAGCAGAGCAACGATTTGAGACAGGAGATGAGAAAAGCGGCTGCGAGGATTGAAAAGATCGCAATCGCTGCAAAAATCAATGGAGACGATTTGAGTGGGAGGGCGGAGGCGCTAGTGAGAGCGATAAGTAAAGCAAAGACAGAGGAGAATAGTCATCGAGGAGAAAATGCGGTGACGCTTTCTTTTTGTTCTTCTTTCGCATTCCCCCACGGAGTACCCACCACCAATATTTTTTTTCGTTTTTTAAGCAGTCTCAATGCCTAAAAATAAAAAATAAAAAAATTTATTTTTAACTAGTTCGGATCGATCCGGATTGACGGATCATCAATTCAATGTAGAATCAGCTAGAGTAATCCGGATCATACCGAATCAATTACATATCCAATTTATTTGCAAATGCAGACCGATTTGACATATAGGTTAACAATTTTTTAGTCGATCCAAACATCCGGTCCGATCCGAGTCTCCTAAATATAGTTATGAATATATTGTAAGTACTCTTCTTGTGATTTGTGAACACTTCCGTTATTTTTATTCTCAATGGGATGAATCATGACCTTTTGATAATTAATCAGACCAGTAAATTAAGAAAATATTAAAGTGTATATAAGAAAACGGATATGTAAAATTATCTAATCTAATATTTTTATAACAAAATCATTAAAGAAACTATGAACCTCTCGTTAGGTACAGCTTTGTTATTTTTTATTATTTCCTGTTTCCAGCTTCTCTGATTATTTTAATTTTTTTCTCTTATTTCGAAGAAAGAGTTATTACCAATTATTCGACGAATAATTCTTCAGCAAACTTGTAATTTGGAATTTCAATTTGGAAAGTTTTGGAATAATTTTGGCACAATATCAAAGATAGTAGCTCATTTAACACGCAAACTCTGACACAATACTGAATTTTTTTAATTAATAAAAAATTAATATGCTTTTACAGGCGTTACAATAAAATATATATTTCCTTGGAGACATAAAACATAGACTATTGACTTTAATCATCAAAAGATGAAACGCAATATACGTTTGATTATTGAATTTCTTGCCTTTATCACTTTGAAGGAATTCAATTTGAAAGAATAATTTAGAATTGAATTTCTTGATATTATTTTAACTAGTTCAATATTGTAGGTTGTCTAAACAAATACGAAAGAAATAATCTTAAAATATCTCGCTTTAATTTTAAAATTTTCTTAGAGTATTCTAAATTGAATAAATTTGTTGTCTAACGAAAAGTTTTGGTTGATGAACCGTTTAAGTAAACTCTAATTATTAAATGAACCCTTGTAACAATTTGTACTAGAAAAACCAAAACATGCAGTAAGAAAAGAATTAATCTTTCTTATTAAGGATAATAACAGAAAAAATACTTCCTTTAAATTAAACTTTCTCGAGAAGTTTCAAATTTTGTAGTTTTTATTTTAGGTACGTTTAAACACAATTTTTTAATTTTTTTAATTTTATATTTTTTAATACATATTTATAAAATTTATTTAAAATTTTAAATAGTATAAAAAAATTTTACGTAATAAAATTTTTTTATTATATATTTTTATTTTTTTAAAAAATAAAAAATATAAACTTATTTTTTAAAAAATAACAATACTTATTATTTTAAAAAATTTTATTTCATAAATAATTTCAAACGCATCCTAGATAACTCGGAGTGTTAGGATTTTTTTCTTTTCATGAAACTACTCTATCATGAGTGTTTGATAAAAAGTATACTCAACCAAAAATAAAATATGCAATATAAGAAGTTGAAATTATAATCAAAAGACAAAGAAACAGAAGAGGATAACGTGAAGTAAGGAATGCAAGCAAGCATCTGGCATCATGTGAAGTGAGACCAAAAATTTTTTAATTTTTAGGCTTAGAAAAAAGGTAAAGACTATAAATTTAACAAATAAAATAAAAATCATAAAACGTGTGTTCAACATTAATTGACGTTTTATTTCATTCCATTTCAAAAATTCTATTTTATTATATATTTATAAATAAATTTTATTATAATATTTTTATAAAATTTGTTAATTTAAAAAATATAAAAATTTCTATATTTTAAAATTTTTTATTTATTTTATTTTTTAAAAATAAATTTATAAAATTTATTTTTTAAAATAAAATAAAATAATATCTCGTTGAAAAAAATTCTCTTTTAAAAATAATTTCGAACATCCTGTTGATCTGCCTAGTTAACCACTTTTGACTCTTTACAAGCAGTGTACTTTTACTATTATAACGGCGTGTATTAACGGTGCGAAGGTAAATTTATGAAATTTTTTTTTAAAGTAGAATCAAATAAAAAAAGTTTTATAAAAATAAAATATGAAGTAAATTTTAGAGAAAAATTTTAATAAAAAGTAAATCTTAATATAAAACTAAAAATAAAATTTGGAAGACAAATT
Organism: Acanthochlamys bracteata; assembly: GCA_019914995.1. Classification (NCBI taxonomy): domain Eukaryota; kingdom Viridiplantae; phylum Streptophyta; class Magnoliopsida; order Pandanales; family Velloziaceae; genus Acanthochlamys; species Acanthochlamys bracteata. The sequence continues at coordinate 8,549,598 of CM034128.1, forward strand.
TGAAATTTGTATTATTTCTATAAATATTTTGGTTGGACAATTTAAATTAGTTTAAAAGAGTGCCAAATAATCTATCTGAACACTTGCAACACTATATTAATCTATCTTAACACTTCCTAGGCGACACTATAAGTGTAGACAATTTCTGAGGCGGTTTGCGCTTCATTTTATTCTAATAATTTTATTTAATTTTATATTTTTTATATTTTATTAATTATTTATTTGTATTATTTTTTAAAATAAAATAAACTATTTTTAATTTTAAAAGAGTTATATTTCAAACGAATTTTTAAATGTTTTTTAGGAAGAGTTTAAAAATGCTTATGAAATGAAATTTTTTTAAAATAAAAAGTATTTTTATTTTTTTAAAAAATAAGCTCTATTTTTTTTATTTTTAAAAAATAATATATAATAAAAAAATTTCATTATATAAATTTTTTATACTTTTTAAATTTTTAAATAAATTTTTTTATATTTATAAAATATATATATAATAAAATTAAAAATTAAAAAGTTTTTTTTTTTCAAATCGCAACGGCAAACAGGTCTTTAGGTTGGTCTAAGACAGCAATATGGCTCCAAAACTTGGGTTCATTTAGAGTTGATCCTTGATCCTTTGCCGTGGCTCTGCAGCTTCTTGCTGTTGGGTGATAACATCGAAGGTTCGAATCAAGATAAGGATTTTACGTCAAGATTTGATAGCTTAAACCAAATAGATATAAAAATTTATAGTATACGAACCCTTTTTAATTTTTGTTTTTACATCTATATAGAATTCATCTAATTCATTCTTTATACTTGCCGGTGAAAGTTCAGATTGCTGCAGATTCACACTCCGTTTGGTTTGAGAGCAACGGAGAGTGATCGATATTAATTACTCCTTGTTGCTCGTTGTTGCTCTTATTTGACAATAAATTCATAAGATTAATAGAGAGTAAAATATTTCTTCATTAATCTTCAATGGAGAGTAATCGGTTACACCCCATATTGAGGTGTAACCAAGTGAAAAGAATTTGTGTAACTGTAAATGTATGAAAGTTACTATATTAATCATATTGTTTAATGATATTTATATATGAATTTAGGTTTTCACTCGTAGCTGGCCAGCTGCAACAGCGCATTCACTTCTGTTTCGATCTCGTCTCGCTGCTCGTCTCTCTCACTCGTCGAGCCTTCCCCTGATCTCGCCGTGCCGCTCGCCGCCGTCGTCGAGGTAAGTTTTAAAATTTCGTTTCGGTTTCAATTTCGCCGCGGCTGAAAGCTTCTTCTTCGATTTCGTTTTGATTTTGTTGAATTCAATTTCTGTAAATTTTTTTATTTCATCGGATCTTCAAATTTGTTTGTTACTGATTACAATTAGAGGTGATTTGTTATCCAAATTATTCGATTTCGTACTGATTCAATTTGTTTATCGAAATTTTTTTTTACACTGATTCAGTTTTTTTGGTTTCGACGGATTAAATTGTTTTGTAAAAGAATATATATGAGGTTGTTTTCTTCTCTTGTAGGTGTTGTTTGTGGTTGTAACTCTGTGGTCTTTTCTGCATCATAGATAAAGTACTACCAAGTGAAATTTCATAAACTGGTTTGTGCTGATGAACACGAAGTTGCTTTCCTGTGTTGTTTGTTGTATTTTTTTTTGCATCATCTATTTGCAGTCATATTGTGATTTTTCATTGCTTTTCTTATTGCATGAATCTGTAGTTCTTTTAACCCTTTTTACATGTTGATTTTTGAAAAAATTCTTGAAGAAAATCTGTTTTTACCCTATATAAGTAGGGTTTGATAGCATAAATTTGTGAGCTTGGCTTGTGTTGATGCATCTGGAGTTGAAAGGATTCATTGTTGTTGTTGTTGTTGTTGTTGCTGTGTTCTTGGTGGTGGTTGGTGTTGTTTCTGTTATCTCAAGTTTTGCTTGTATCTGTTATCTGGCAGCCTAGGTTGTTGCTTCTTGATGATATGGCTGTTGTCTAATACTTGTTATAAATTATTTATTTTTGTTGCTTGTTATAAATTATTGAATGGCCTAAACTTGCTCCATGTTCATCATGGATCTTTATGTTTTTCTTGTAAATTTCTTTGAGGTTCTCCTTGTATGTTTTGTTTTTCAGGTCAAATCTGTCATAAGAGACCACTTTACACAGATATCTTCACATCTCTGGCTCCTAGTCTTTTAGATATACAAAAGTTTTGATTTCCTCTAACTTGGGGCAGCCAAAAAGTTTTTTTCTAGATTGTTCTGTTAATGTTAATGCTTTCTGTTTTTTGTCTTCTTACTTTATGCTTTCTGTTCTGCATGATATCTAATGCCTAATACCTTTATTTTGGTTTTTTCTATTCTGCCTAATGCTCTCTTTTTCTTTTGCAGATTAGGTAGCCAACATGAGTCTATTTGTTTTTGTTTTCTGCAGACTGGGCAATCTGCCATACGTATTTGTTTTTTGGAGAAAGTGCAGCTATGTTAGCGCCTATATTAGCCTACTAATGTAGTAAACTATAGTCTAATTATGATGTATATATTAATGTATCTAAAGTCTACTGCTGTATTTAACATTATTTTGTAGTTGTTGGAAATGTTTCAGTTGGTTATGTAGTGGTAATGTTATGGATTGTTCTAACTGGCAGTTAAGGAATTTAAGAGAATGTAGTTATGTTATTGCAATGGATATTTGATTTAAATAGCTAATGTTATGTGAATGAATTGGATTGTTTGGTTGAATATTGCTATAGTGTAGTTGAAATGGAGTCCTGCTGGCTTCCTAACTTGCTTCCTCCATTGGCATTCTTTTAACGATGAAAATTTCAAAGTTTCTAGGGGTCTTATTTCTATTTAACTTTGGCAGGGGACACAAACGCAGATGTTTGTAATGATGTTTAGTTGGGGGTTGGCGGGGGAATGGATATATAGCTTTACAACTTACGTTTGTAAGCACAGTAGAGAACCCCAGAGAACCTCCTACAGCCAAAAGTGCAAAGAAGGGCGTGTTTACCAACACCCCTAAACTCCACTCCTTTAAACTCAAGTTTCACATAAATACTTATAAAAATTAAAATAAATTTTTTTATCAATAAAATTTTTTTTAAAATTCAAATTTAAAACTTACTAAAAATATATAATTAATATAAAATTTTATTTTTTATTAAATATTTTTTATTTTTTATTTTATTTTTTAAATTTATTTTCTAAAAACTCCACTTCTCCCAAAACTCCACTTCCACCCCCTAGGTAAACACGCCCGAAGCGAAAATCAAATATAACCTGGATGCAAAACATAAAGATCAATTCTTATACTTTGAACTACATTATGCACTGCCCTGCTTCATAACATTGAATATAATGAGCTAGTGCATAAATTGGATTAACAAGGGAGGTACACACAGTGATGTGATAGCAGTGAAAACTAGTAGATATGGACATCCAAATAATGATAAAATGCTTCCAACTTAGCTGAGACATTGTACATAATGGCACTGAATTAACAGACTGCTCTTCTGAATTGTCCACCAGCCTAGCTGGGCCAATCCCAAAAAGATACTTATAAAATGCAACTTAACTTCAGCAGTACACTGGACATCAATCGATAATATCCTTCCAACCACAAAGTATAGCTTTGAAGGGTGACTACGAAGTTTGAAATGGAGTCCTGCTGGCTTCCTAACTTTGGCAGGGGACACAAACCAGATCACAAACACATTCTCATCAGAATTAGTACAAAAGAGAGCCTCTCTGCATTGGTTCTTTCTGGCTCAAGTACTTGCACTAGCAGCAATATGAACCGAAATAACTCTCCCACCGGCGCTGCCACGATTGTTGTTAACCTGCTTTTATCTAGCTCTCTTCTCCTATTGCTTGATGTTGGACCAGTTGCTAGTAAATTGGTAGAACTTGAATTGGCTCGCATTCTTCTACCTCTTGATTCCTGCAAACTCTGCTGCTGCTGTTGCTTGAATTGCCTCTTCAGCTGTTGCATTTGATCGAGAAGTCCAGCACCGATCAGTTGAATCAATGGAATTCGGTTCGCATGGCAAAGAAGTCCACGGCTGCCCAACTAAGCTGTTGCTCCCTGCCGACTCCTGTGGCTCTGTCTAATCGACGATTCCCCTCACTGTCATATACTTTGTGCAAGCTCGCCTCCAAGGTATCATCTTGCACAACAATCTCAGACTTGACGATCTTCGTCTCCGGCAGGATAGCGCTGCCAACATAACTGCTGTTCTTGTTAGTTCCAACAGAGATTTTTCCGCCAGTGCCGGTTAAATTCTGTTCAAGTTTTCGAACTTGTAGGTTGATTTGCTTACTTGATTTCTGTAACTATCCAAGAATCAATATTATGTAAGCCAACAATTAAAACTTTTTGAAGCTTATAAGATATTGCTAATGAAGTTTCATACCTCAGATTGAGCGATTGGCTTCTTTGAAGGGTAGTGCTGCTGCTCAACTTTGAGAGAGTTTTCATCAAGTTTTTGTCACGGAAGGCGACTGCTCCGCCTTCCGTGACAAGCTCTAGTGTTTACCGGTGACTGAGACCTCACAGAAGGTGAAGAAGACCTCCTCATCACTGTGCTTGTTTCTGGTAGAGCCGTATTCCGCTTCTCCCTTGCCGAACAGAAATCATCTTCTCCGGCTGCTTCGATCGATCACCAGCTCTAAACCCGGGTCCATCTGATCTCCTTTTCGGAAACTTGCTAGCTCTTCTTGACCCATGGCCGTTTCCGGACCTCTTACGATGTTCCCCATCACCTCTCTCTCTCTGCTCGGGATTCGTCGGCGAGGCGAAGGCCTAGATATGGCAATGGGTTTGCTGCTCGCTACAGATGTTATACCAAAAAACACAAAAGTATATAAAAGGATATTTCAGTCTTTATATAAAAATTACTCTTACTTATTTTTTAATTACCAAATAAAATTAACCATGTATTCTTTATTAATTTTATTAATATATCCAAACAAGATAAAATTAAATTATTATCTTATTCTCATTTCTACTCAAATAATTTATTCTTATTTAATCTTACTTTTATGTACTCTTATTTATTACTTTTTTATTCAAATAGACCCTCAATCTCTAACGTGTCCGAGGAATTGAAATCCATCAACACAATTTTTAACGTACCTCCTTGGTGACAAAATAAAAACTCTTGGTAGCTATTGTTGATGGCCGACTTATAAATGAAAATATCGTTATATAGTAGTGATTCTTTCTTTCTTTTTATTTGTGTGGATGTTTTCATTTTATTAAATTTTATTTTTTGAACTTTTTCATATATTTTGAGAAGCACAATCAAATGCGCCAATCGATTGAATGGCGCAATACTTCGAAATGGCCCATTGAGTATTGAACTAATAGGCTAGGCCAAGTCGATGGGCTAAGTATGGGTAATCTACTTGGTTGGGTTGTCACACACAATGGCTTGCCGGCGCCGGACGGTTAGGACAGGAGTTGTGATAAAGAGTTGGGAACTACAACAATAGAATAAAGGTGTATTTTTTGGGTAAGAAGTTATTTTTTGAAAATTAATTTTAAAATTGAATTTTAAGGAGTGCATTTTATAAAGTAAATTATTATAAATGGGTGCACCTCTGCCAAAAAAAAAAACATAAAAAAGTTATTTTTGGATGCAAAAGAACACTTTGTAACTTTCTATTGTCTTCATCCTATCACTTATCAGATAATGCTTACGTGTCATCTATATGTTTGGCGTTGCATTCCAAGATGCTTCTTATTTAATTAAAATTTTTTATTTTTTACTAATTCCTTACAGTATCTAATTTTTTTACAAAAGATATGAATTAATTGGGTTATTATTTATACAATTTTAATTATTATTAAAAAATAAAGTAAATTTAAATAATCTAAAATGTTAATCTTGATTTCTTATGGATTCCACCGGCTATGTTTGCTCTTTTATCCAGCGCAGTGCTTTTATCAACCCGCATTTCATCTTGAGTTCAAAAAAAAAACAAAAGATGTTGGTTTTGGGATTGTTAGGAAGATTGCAACTCTGCAAGTGTAGCAATGCTACCACAAAGCTTACAAATTTTAGTTCCAATATATATATAACAGAGTTTTTGCCAAATTGCTCATTAATTTGGATCAGAGAAAGAACATTTGAAATTATTTTAAAATAAATTTTTTAAAACGAATAATATTTTTGCTTTTTTTAAAAGACAAATTTTATTTTTTTATTTAGAAAAATTAAAAATAAATAATAAAATTTTTTTATACTTTTTAAAATTTTAAATAAATTTCCTAATAACTCATAAAATATGTATAAAAAATAAAAAATAATTAAAAATTATTTTTTTGAATGAAATATCAAACGTCTCTATCTCTAGAGTAGCTTCAAGGTGCGTTTGGGATTACTTATGAAATAGAACTTTTCTGAAATAGAAAAAATTTTTTTAAAAAAAAATAAGCTCTATTTTTTATACTTCCAAAAAAATAATAAAAATATATAATAAAAAAATTTCATTACGTAAAATTTTTCTACACTATATAAATTTTCTAAATATTTATAAAATATATATTAAAAAATATAAAATAAAAAAAAATTGAAAGTAGTTTTTTAAATGGTATGACAAACGCACCCTCTGAATTGTAGAAAACAGTACAAGTCACTTCTATAAATTCACTTTTATAAATTTAGTTTCAATAATTTACTTTTATAAATTCATTTAGTTCACCTTCTAATAAGTGAATAAGCCCAAAAGTCATCTTTTTTGTTCATTGTATTCTGACTGTAAAAGTAGTACAAGGCTATAGACCCCAAAAGGCATCCTAATTTTTCAAATAAAAAAATCTTTTTTATAATATTTTAATTATTTTTATTTTAGAAGATATATATAAAACCATTCATATAGTTATAATATATAATTTTTGTAATCTTAAAAACTCATAAGCTTATTTTCTAAAAACTTTTTTTCCTTTGAAGTACTAGTTTTTTTAGCAATTCCAAAATAAACTTGCAGCTAAAAAATAATTTAAAATTGTGTTTCCTAAACGCTTTATTTTAATTTTTCATTTAACTTGTTTAATATATATTTTATAAATATTTTAAATAATTATTTAAAAATTTAAAAAATTTAGAAAAATTTTATGAATAAGATCTTTTTATTATATATATTTATTATTTTTATAAAAAAATAAAAATATTTTTTATTTTAAAAAAATTATTTTATAATTACTACTAAAAGTCACTTTCTTCAGCTCCAAAATACGCAAGCCAATTTCTTTTTTTTCCCCCCAAATTTTGCTGTTTTCATTACAAGCTAAAAGATAAAGCTTGCAATTAATTAGAATACCATGTAGTCAACTAGTGTTTTCTTATTGTGTTATATTCTTTACATAAAATTTGAATGAATTCAAGCTTTGCAAGTTTAAACTTGAAGGCAAAATTTTTTGAACTAATGTTGAAAACATATGAATGCAAATTTTAAAATAATACCAAAATAATAACATTCCTACAAAATTCAATCAATCAAAGAACGACAAATAAAGCTAGAAGCAGCAAAGACAGTATGAGTTAGGTAATGTTCAGAAATGTTAAAATTTTTTTAAGAAAGTAATCTATTTAAAATTTTCTAAAAATAAATTTAATTTTTATTTTTAAAAATATAATAATTAAAACTTTTTTATTATGTATAATTTATTTAAAATTTTAAAGAGTTAAAACTTTAAATACTTTAAAAAGTTTATTAAAATTAAAAAATTAAGATGAAATTTAATAAAATAACAACTATTATCAAATACATCTTTCATCTTATGTTTGCGTGGTCTTGTTCTTTCAGTGTACACAATCCAAAGTACTTAGATGACCAATGTTGGCATGCTGGTTTTGGTACCGTTACCAATGCATTCTCATGCAATATTTTTCATGTTAATTCCAATGAGTTGAAGAATCTCACCTGCTGTTTTTTTCTCAGGTAATTAATGACGAAAACAAATGGCAAGGGAGTGGCTCGAGCTAAAAGAAAGAAACGTACGTTGTTTCCGAAGAAGTGAGGAATGAAAAAATTTAAAGCCACTGTGGTGAAGGTGGGTAAACAACATTAATGGAAATGAAAATGTTTTTGTTATCAACTGTATTACATGTTGGATTAAAGAGATGACATGATTAGCGGAGGAGAATTGGATCTCGAACGAAGAGAGAACATGTGAAGTCATTAAAAGACGCGAAAGTGAATCCACGTGACTGCGTTTATTCACGCCGACGCGCTCACTCTTGTCTCTGTTCTGAATTGATACTCAGTTCAGTCAACCGATCATTCACTGCTTGCAGTTTCTACTTTATATGGAATTAATTTTTAAGTCACTTTAAAAAATATTTATTTTATTATCACAAAATTTTGATAATAGTATAAAAAACTTTTAAAATTAAAAATATAAAACGTTAATACGTTATGAAATTTTTATTTATTATTATTATTAATTTTTAAAATATAATTTGTATAAAATTTTTAAATAATTTGTCTAAAATTTTTTTTAAAGAGGGTTATTTTTTTAATTTTTTTAGGGCGTGTTTTAAATATTGAGTTTCGTAAAAGTAAAAAATAAAATTTTTTGAAAATAAAATAGAATTAGAATTCAGTATTTACGTTTTAACAGATTTTGAAAATATATTAAAAATTAAAAGATATAGTTATATTAAAAAATATGTAAATAAAAAAATTAGAACTAAAATTTTGTATATAAAAATAAAGTTTCAATTGTTTGTGTAATTAAAATATATAAATTTTTCAAAATTCAAAATTTAGCCAAAGAAAATAAAATTAAGTCCATTTGAAATATGCCCTTATAGGGAAAGGAAACCAACTAATTGAGTTAGTTATATAATGAATGGTTAGAACTTGGAGGACCATTCTTTCTTGAACAAAGTTTAAAGAACCTAGCTAGACAGTGAAGCGAACTTCACCGATGAAGAAATACAGCACGAATCAACATTTTGGATTCAGGGAAAGATTACCAATGAAATGCAGCTCACTATGTGGTTGTAACCTTTGGACATCGTCAATAACCACATAAAGGTACTAGTTTCAGGATGAGGATAGAGAGAAAGATTGCTCTCTACAGTTTGGTAAAGATCTCTTGCAATATTCTTCTTTAGGCATGTTATCGTTGTATTACGAAAACATAGCAATTAGAATATCTCAAAAATCTTTGCCGGAGTTGGAATCAAAGATTTGTGTCAATGCCATCTATCGGAGAATTGAAAAACTCAAATTAGAAAAGAACCAGTAGCAAGATTTTCTAGCTACCATTTATATGTACAAAGAACAAATTGAATACATCCACTACATGTTAGAGGGCAGTTAGCAAAAGAGAAGCAAAAAACAAGCACTTCCGATACACTTTAGCTGGTCTTCTTCCCCTGCTGGCTCTGGCTGACAAAGGTTTCTTTTCCATCCCCGCCTACTTACCACAAGCACAGCAACAACCAGTTTAACTGAGTAACACACTTCTCAAACATTGCACTTGATTCAATCGCACTCATTGCGAATAGAATTCAAAATCAACATTAGGGTCTATTCCAAGAATCCGACCGGGCATTCTCGTTCGATTTTGCATTCTATTCTGTACGTAAAACCTTACGATTCTAACAGTTCTGGTTCGAACCAGTACGTCGGTTTGAAAATCTTCTCCGTTCGAGTTGCATGATTCTGAGCAAAACTTTATCCGATGTTGTTGCTCAAGAGCATGACCTGATAAGTCCCAAATTGTAGAGGATATTCCTTTTGACAAAGCTTCCTAGATTGAACAACCCTGCACTGCCGTCAATTCCTCTCCCACCGGAAGCTAACGACTTCTTCGAGAACCACGGCGGTGATTCTTCGCAAACTCTTAAACCTTCAACGCCGAGTCTCTGTTGAACGGATTCAATCAGCTTCTGATCCGCCGGAGCACCGAATGCATCCGTCACATAGAACACATTCGACGTCATGTCGTCTTTGGTGGACACATTGGCTTGTCTAACGAGCAGCCCGTTCTCTCTGAACGTTCTTGTTAATTCGGACAAAAGTCCGCAGCGGTCGACAGTGGAGAGCTCTAGCTTCAATCCCTGTTCACCATGAACAGAGCTCGTGAATAAATTGCTACCAAGTAAAAGATTTGCAATAAATGTCTAAAACAGCGGTAGTGAAGTACCTGCGAAGCTCTACGGGCAATGGCGGCCTGCAAGCACTGAACCACTCGCTCTCTTTCAGCTTCTGAGCTGATAGGCGTTCCATTAGAATGCTTTATGTAAAACTCCTGTATAATACGCGCTGTTAGAACTCCGAAACAAAATTTCTCAAAGTTTGATAAACAAAATGTTCTATTTGTTTTAATTGCTACCTGATAAGCTCGATCGCCGTTAGTGTCAATGGTGCCATGAAAAACAACATACTCCATGTCCGTTAACGTGCAAACAACATCGAACAAAAGCTTTGGTCGATCACGACAATGAACAGCCACAACGGAGTAACCCCTCTCTGCCCAGTTCTGAACGGTTACAGTAGTCGGTGAAGTAGTTGAGCTAACAGCGGCAACGGAATGCGCCCACTCGTAATCCCTGTCCGCAAGCATTAACTGGTGAAGCCGGCGGTCAGGGTGAACTTCAGCAGAGCACATGGCGGCGCGCGCTCCTACGGTGTCGCTGCCGTCGCCTTTTAAAATGTTCCACAATCTTGATTCTATCATTTGGATTTTGAACGGATCCTGAAGAGAACTGACATTACCATCGTTGAGAGAGATCACTGAAGCAATCCTGCCTTTGTGAGTCCACACCTTCGCGTCAACAACACTGCATTCAAACTCCGCAAGCACGGAGAAGACTTCCGACAAAAGCCCCGGGCGGTCTGTTCCAGTAAGCTCCAACACTTGTTCTTCGACTTCTACTTCTGGACAATCATCATGCGATCTCTCTTCACTACCTTCACCCAGTGCCTGTTCAATGTAAGAGAGCAGAGAGCTGTCGGTAAGCTTGTGGCCGTGGAGGTCGGTAACGTGGAAAACGTCCATGAACCAACGTCCATCTGATGAAATGTAAGCTTTTCTGATCGAAAGATCAAGATCGGTGAGAATTTGTACTGCTTCTAGTAATACTCCATGCTTTCGAGCACTGTCCACTTTCACTATCGTCGCCGTTGAACAAACAACATTGTCAATCACCACTCTGTATAACAATTCCAATGAAATTCTTTCAAAATCTTATTCAAGAAAAACATAAAAGAAGATTAATTAAAATCTTTGAAGAAGAAAATTGAACCTCGGAGTGTTCATACGAATCACAAGCTTCTCATACTCTTCAGCCCACGCCATTGATCACAAGCAACCGTTTCTTCTTGCAAATGACAAGAAACAGAGACCACGCGTTGTTCTTGGTTTTTTGTTCTTGGAGAAGTGGAGAAAGAGAAGGAGCAGGCGGGCATTTAAAGAGCTTTTCAAAAAAAAAAAGAACAAGAAACCACGTTGGTGCAAGAGGGAGGTCAGAAAACTCGGGCAGCAACCCACATGCCGCGGGCAGCGGGGTGTACAACAACATAACAGAACAAACAACAACAAGGTCTGTAACCTGAACGGGTTCTCCCTGAACCAGGTTCAATTTTTCGAACTGGTCATGACCACAGAAACGTGTTTACGGGTTCGTGCCTAACTGGTCCCGCATTGATTTGTATTTTAGTAGGAATTTAGCATCCTGAGTCTGGAAAGTTGGAAAATTCCCCAATTTAGCAAATATTCACCACCAAGATAATCATGTGAATACATGAAAATCACTAGTCCAAATTTCTATGTGACACATTAGGTAGCATAACTAAACATGTTTAACGACTTCACACGCTTAAATAATTAACGCATCCCGCCGACCACCGTAATGATACCTCAATGTCAGCGAGTGACTACCGGCCGTGTCTGCTCGTGCGTTAGCTTCCCTTGTTGCCACGGTCATTCATTTTACTTGCACGGTGTGTACAGAACTAACAAAATGCATGTTGCGAATTGCCGTACATTGTTAACTTATTCAACTATACCAAGTTGTTTAATAAGACTGTGCCTGCCTTGAGTTTGACGCCGAAGACCTTATTAAAGAGCGAATGTTAAACCAACCCGGTTCTGATCAAGCTGGCAATTTAGAAGAATATCTTCACTAGATGGCGCACATGTTCTGTATTAATTAGTTATTACAACAGAATATTCCTTTTAAATAAGACCTTGAGTCACTAAACGGTAATGTTCGGGTCTGTAATTGCAAATATATTACATAGAGAGTTTGGAGCAAACTAGATCGGTTTATAAAGGATCGGGGCGAATCCTCGTGACAGAGCAAAGCCTGAATGAATGAAGAGATCACGTGATGCTTCGTCAGTAACACGTGCGATCTCGCACGCGTGTAGCCGGCGTGCGCTCTGTGTGCTCTCCCACTCAAAAGCCATTTATCTTCATTTCTTTTTCATTATTCAAATCTTGTAACATAAATTATAATCTATTTGAACAACAATATCTAAGTTTGAAAAATAAATTTCATTTTGATTTTGCTTTGGACGGAATCAGTGCAAGATGTTGCGGGTTTTGTTTGCTATTACCTTTCATGACAGTAAAGATCATGGAAGAACGAACAGTTTACATGATTTCTGCTTGCTTTGCTAGCTACGTGCTACCCATGAACAATGCCTTCTCCGATGAGCACGACTGGATCATTTCAAAATCAACAACGCAGCCGTAGCTGTTGGAATTATTTAATAATATTCATGCACGTACAGCAATCAATGAAGACAGCTTCTGTTCTTTATTAATTTTGTTTCGTGTTCTTATCTTTATTATTTTTTGGGTTATTGACTATTGAGAGATTTCGTTCTCTTCTTTTTTGTTGTTGTTGACATGTTGTTGATAGAAAAGTTTTGGGTTGAAAAATAATTGAAGGGAATGGCGGGAAATGGGAGAAGAGTTTCCCGCCACTACTACTACCGTGATGGTTCTTGAAGGCGGGGAAAGGACGCCGCGGTAAGAAGTAGAACTTCATTGATTGCTATGGACCCATTCATGAAGTAGAGCTGGGACCCATTCATGCAGATAAAGTGGGCCCACAACCCGTTTACTGTTTTTCTTCTTTCCAATTGTGTTTTTTTTCTTCCGCTGCATATGCGTTTGTTTAAATACTTCTTTTCAATTTTATTTAAATTTTTATATATTTTAATTAAAAGTGAGTTTAAAAAAATTAATTCGATAAATTGTTATCCCTAAGTTTAGAACTCTTTAGTAAGCTTTTTCTCCAAGTTGGCACGAGTATATATAGAGTTGATAATATATAATCCGACACAAAATTTAATTAAAAATTCATCTATTTAATTAGAATTAAAATTAAAAATTTTGACATATATAAATATATAGATTGGATTAGAGTTGAATAAATTTAATACGGTTATTAAATTGATCGATCCAAATCTATTCGAAATTAATCTAGTAATTCGAATTGTCACCTCTTGAAGGAATAATATTTTTATGATTTTACTTACTGTATAATAAAATTTTACCAATTAAAAAAACGATAAAAATAATTTATAAATTATTAAATTATATAATATCTAAATTATTTATTTAATTTTATGCTTTAGTAAAATTATGTAAGATGATAATTATAATATTATCAAATATATTACTTTATATATTTTTTAATTACTAATTTAGATTTTGTATAAATATTTTTATCAAAATTTTATTAAATAGATATGTTTATCAAAATTTATATCGACATTATTATTATATATTTATAATTATAAAGTTTCAGCTGTCACCACATATTTTTAAAAAATCAAAATAAAAATTTTTTGAATATTTTAAATATCGATGAAGATATTAAAAAATGCACATTTTGACGGACACTCATCATATCTCATCACTAAAATTATCATGCACTTTTATTTTAACTAATTTTATAATTTCACTTAAGCTTAAAAATATATAATTAAAATTAATATTTTTAATTATTAAATAGGTTGATCTGAATTTAATTCGCTTATTAAATAGATTGAATTATGATTGATAAATTTGAGTTGAATGAGTCTAGCTTACTTATTAAATAAGACGATCCGCAATCAACCATCTCAAATTGTCATCTTTAGGTATATGAGATGTTAAAAGCCTGTCTTTCTTTTGATTCATGCTAAAAATCCACAACTAGAAGTTGGCTCAATTCATAACTCGCACTAAGAACACTTCCCAATCCATCGTATCATAATCTTTATTAATTTGACAATTACTATTATCATATTTTTAAAATTCAAAGTTTTAATTATATAGTGATATAATCTTTTTAATTACTTCGGAAATCTGACCGTAATACATCTCTGTTATATTTTGGATGGGGATCGCTAGCTGCACATTTTTGAAAATTTTAATTGATGTTCACAAATTTTTTATAGAATTCAAAATTATAGATATTTTATACATTACAAAAAAATATATAATTTTATTATTTGAAATTACAAAAAGTTTACTTTTCAAAAAATAAATTTATAATGTATTCTAAAAACATTCCAAATAAAATTTCAATCTAAAATCTGGACTCTGGCATTTGTTCACAGCTATCTAAAATTTTTAGGGCTGCCAAAGTTTGAACTCGAGTACGTGTTATGAAGTGAAGATTCACATGTTCATCGATCTAAGCTTTTCTAGAGGTAGAAACTACGCGTATTCCAACTGCCTGCTGTCAATTTTTGTCTGATCCGTACCAAGTTGGCGTCTTTTAAATGCTGCAAGTGAGTTTCATTAAAATAAAAAAATAAAAAATAAAATTTTATAAAAGAATAATTAAAAAATAAATTTTTATATTTTACTTATTTTTTGAAATGTGTTAGAATTAAAATTCAATCTTGTTTTAATAATTTTTGAAGAAAATGGATTGAACGTGAACTTAAATTTTTATATTTTTAAAAGTATATTAGAAGTGAAGCTTAATTATATTTGAAAGTAGAGATCTACAGGAAAGTTAGGTTTTGAATTCTTTGTACCATTAAAATGCGTAAACGGTCTGGAATTCTAATTCAGAAGGAATAAATTAAAATTTAGACATTTAAAATACGATCCTAAGTCAGGTTCATGTAGTATATATCAGTTTGTTAAAAAATAGAGTTTATTAAAAATAAATTCAAAATAGAGTTTAATTTTTATATTTTAATTATTTTTTAAAATACGTTGGGAGTAGAGTTCTATTCTTTTGTTTCAATTATTTTTAAAAACGGATTAAAATTTAAGTTCAAATTTTGTATAATTGAAAGTGGATTAAAATTGAAATATAATTATTTTTAGTACTGATTCACACAGAGGTGAAGTTTTGAGTTTCTTTATAATAAATGCGTGAACTTTCAAAACTCTAATTTTGCCTCTAAGGAGAAATTATATTTTCGAATATTTGAAACACATCATAAATTAGAGAAATACAATATCGGAAAAAATAATTAAGATAACATATTCAAAAGATCCGATCCATACACTATAAAAGTTTAATCTAATCCAAAAGCTTAAACTAATGTGCTATGAAACTCTTTATTATGTTAATCCGATTCTGATCTTATTTTTATTTAATAAGAGTCTAATCTATGTAACTGTGTAACTTTATCTCTGTCCATACAATGTCTGCAACTAAGAGCTAGCCATTAGAGCCTAGCTTACTTCAAATCTTCGCTTATACTTTGCGAAAGTCAATATGAGTCACACTGTTCTTAATCTATATACTACTAGTTAGAGCTATAATATTCGTCAGTCGTCTCGCGTATCACCATTACTGCACAACTAAGAGCCAGATATTAGAAGCCAATTTGCTCCGAATTTTCGATCACATCTTGCGGAAGCCCACGCAAATTACACTGTTCTTAACTTGCTTATCGTACTACCAATTAGAAATATAACATGCACTTGTCGTCTCGCCAACCACTATTACTGCACAATTAAAAACCAACCATCAGAGGCCAACTTACTTCGAATCTTCGATCACACCTTGCGAAAGTTCATACAACTCACACTGCTCTTAACCTACTCATCGCACTACCGGTGAAGTTATAATATGCGCTGGTCGCCTACCATCGTTACTGCACAATTAAAAGCCAACTATAAGAGCTCAATTTGCTTCGAATCGACGCTCACACCTTACGGAAGCCCACACGAATCACAATGCTTTTAATCTGTTCATCGCACTACCAGCTAGAGCTATAATATGCATTTGTCGTCTCACCAACCACCGCTACTGCATAATTAAAAGCCAGCTATTAGAGCCCAACTTGCTCCGAATTGACGCTCACACCTTACGGAAGCCCACGCGAGTCACACTATTTTTAATCTACACACTGCACTACCAGTTAGAGCTATAATACGTACAGGTCGTCTTGTATGTGTACCATTTTTGTGCAATTAAAAGCCAGCCATCATAGCACAAGTTGTCCGAATCCTTTCTCACAGCTTACGGAAGCCCATGTGAGTTATACTATTTTTAACATGCTCACCCACTATCAGCGAAAACTACTACATGCATTGAACTCTCAGCCAAACTATCAGTTTGATACCATTATTAGGTAGATACAATACTGAAGGAATTAATCAGAATAAAAAATTCAAAGGGTTCGGTTTATACACTAAAAAGCTCGATCTAATCTAAAAATTTAAGCCAATAGATTATAAAATTTTTAATTATATTAATCTCATTCTCATCTTATATTTATTTAATATAGGACTAATTTGCTCAATGTTAATCTAATATCTGAAGAGAAATTAGAGTTTCGGATGATATTTGTAACACCTACTAAGTCGGGTTCATAGTTCATGATAGTACGTATCCATCTGATAAGCATTAGGAAGAACAAAAGCGTCATGCTTTAATTAACTCGAAGTGCCCACTAAAAAGATTATAAGCAGTAGAAAGTGAAGGCTTACTAAAACCATCCTCACATTGCGTGGGTTGCCAGGAAAACAGGGGAAAACAAACATTTGATTATACAGCATTGCATCACCCCTCACCCTGCAGTGTTCACGTCAGTAGAGACCAGTTGGCCCCAGACGTACGCAAAGATTTATTGCAGCAATTTTAGTACCGATGCAGAAATTGAATAGTTTAACTTTGTGATATCTGCTGGATGGCTTTCTATCAAACGATTGTGAGAAATTTTTAGTTATGAATAGGTATTTTTAGTTGCCAGATCATGTGCTCGAATAGTTGCTAATCCTGTTCACGTATGCTCGTTGTCTCACCTTGCAACGGCAAAATCTTTCTTCTTTGATCTTTTCAGTCCCTGTTTAACAAAGACAATACAGTTATTCGACCGGAGCATGAGCAGCTACTGATGAGATCAAACTTCACAAAGTCTTCGAGTAATAACAGACATAGTTATCATGTTACAGCTAATAGATTATAGGGCCACCGTCGGCAAAAACAAGCAACGACATTGTGAGTGAAGAAGAAGGCATGAACTTTATGAAGGTAACGAATATAACAAGATCAATAAGAATTAGAAGATACCGGGAATAATGCCTGACCTGAGAGTGCAATAAATTATCACCGATCGCAAGCGGTACGCAAAGATAGAGATTGGTCATGGTCCTTACCTATATATGTAAACCCTGTGATATTGGACAAACATTAAATACAGTCACAAGTAATGAAACTTAGGAGATTTAAATATGTAGCAGCAATATTAAATGCAGCGACTTGGATTATGGTAGGCTTTTGTCCAAAAGGCACAGCCCATTCATCTCACTGTATTCGGTATTTGTGCTAAATTGCATTCGCGGGACTACCTTTATAATAGGCAACCATGTTTTGATTGATCCAATTAAACACAGTCAGCTGAAGAAAATAATGATATTAACTGATTTTTGCATATTAACAGAATATGTAGCAGCAATTATGTTTAGTTAGGGGAAAAGGGTTTCCCAAAAACTCTATTTATAATTTTATTTTATATTTTTAGTATATATTTTATAAGTATTTGAAAATTTTATTTAAAAATTTAAAAAATATAGAAAAATTTTACATAGTAAGTTTTTTTTATTTTTTTATATATTATTTTTTATATTAAAAAAATAAAACTTATTTATCAAAAAAATAAAACACTCCGTTATAAAGAAGTTTTAATTAATTTGTTTAGCATTGTTCCTGTGCTCAGTTGTGGGCCTTCGTAGAATATAACCTCTTTACAGCCCATCGTTTGAAGCAAAGTTTGGGGTAGCGCGTTTTAGGCCCAGCCAAATGTACTTCAAGCCAATTATGAAGATAGAGGGTGTATGAGCGAAATAAGCACCAAACAGTACAGTAAAATATTTGAATGATCTTAAAAATATACATATAGTAGAATACAAAATTAACTTATATTCTAATAGTAATTACAAATACTAATTATTATTCATTATTAATAATTATATAAATTTGTAGTAATTTATTATATATTCTTATTATAACAAAATATTTACATCTAAATATTAATGTGAAATTAATTTTTATTAAACATTATTTATTCAACAATAAAAAATATTTAAGAAAAAATATAAAAGATTCACAAATTTAACATACGTAACTAAATATATACTAAAATATATTCCAGTCACTTGTATCCTCCTTCATTTTATAAATATTATTTCATTCAAATTATCCTTAACTTATTTAAAAGTAAATTTCTTAATGTAGACATATTTATGAAATAAGGGTGTGTTTACATTGAGGTAATTATTTGTTTTGGAAGTGAATTAAAAAAATTAAATTAAAACTTAAAAATATTTAATAAAAAGTAAAATTTTATATTAATTTTATATTAATAGTAAGTTTTAAAATAAATTTTTATTTTAAATTTTTTATATTAAAATGAGTTTAAAAAATTGAAATTGGATTGTAGATAAAGGTGCCATAAGTGTAAACTACTTATTTCAATTAGTTTTTTTTATTTTAAGCACACCCAAATAGCCCCCACATATGCAACATAATGCTGGCCTTAACGATATGATGAATGATTGTAATTATGAGCCAATTCAGCTAAAGTCAGCTCGGGTAGTGGAGATGGCCGAGTTGGTCTAAGGCGCCAGATTAAGGTTCTGATCCGAAAGGGCGTGAGCTGAAATCCCACTTTTTCACATTTCAATTTTTAAATTTCTTTTTGTTCTCTAGTTTATTTCATAATTGGTAGATTCGGACCGAACCGTCCGAGTCGATGCATAAATTATCAACTCGGATAAAAAATTGATCATGATTTGTAAAAAAATTGATCACGTCAGCAATCCGGTTTGACCTGAGGGAACAGTCGACCCACCCGTTCGGGTGAACTAGCCACGTTAAGAAAAAAATTATACTTATGCACACGGACGAACCAACTCGAATCTTTTTTCTTAGTTGCACCTGACAAACTTTCTAGATTTTTTTCTCCTCCGATCGGTGAAGCCTTCAGCCTTTTTTTCCAATGAGATTTTGTTCTCCTGTGAAGTTTACATTCTCCTTTCTTGGCTAAATCTC
Organism: Acanthochlamys bracteata; assembly: GCA_019914995.1. Lineage (NCBI taxonomy): Eukaryota > Viridiplantae > Streptophyta > Magnoliopsida > Pandanales > Velloziaceae > Acanthochlamys > Acanthochlamys bracteata. The sequence goes on from CM034128.1 coordinate 8,569,059, forward strand.
TTGCTGGCTATAATCTCGTGTTGAATCACTCGATTTTTTCGAATAGCAGCTCCATGCTCGCCTAGGTTTTTTGCCGATTTCTATCTCTGATTTTAGTTTCCGGCACCTCCGCTGCTTACTCTTCGTCTTTGATAATCCGATTCTCATTTCTCAGTGCTCTGTTTACTCGTCTTCGTCTCTCTTGCAGCTACGATTCTCTCCACCGACGATTTACTCAATCACTCTCCGATTAAGGAAAGTAAATAATGTTTAAGGTCAATATATAGTAGCAGATTTATAGTTTAAATGGTGGCAATATATGACCCAATCCAAAATTGATACATTTAATTAGGGTTAGGATTAGAAAATTTAATCCGTATAAATATATGGATTGGATTAGAGTTGAACGGATTTGACCCGATTATTAAATAGGTCAACCCGAGTTAATTCGAAATTGATCCACCAATCAGAATTATCATATCTTAAAAGAATAATATTTGATTTTTTCTTTTCGTATATTAAAATATTGAGAATAAAAATAATCGATAATAATAATTTATAAATTATTAAATTATATGATATTTATAATAATTATTATTTTTATATCTTAGTAAACTAGTGTAAGATGAGAATTATAATATTATTGAAAGTATTACTATGTAGGTGTTTCTGTAATGACGAATTTAGATTTTCTTATAAAAATTTTTAGCGAAATTGTGTTAGCGAGTTATATTTATCAAAATTTTTATCGAAATTATTAATATATATTTATAATCATAAAATTTCAGCTGCACCACATATTTTCAAAAGATAAAAATAAAAATAAAGTTTTTGGGAATATTTTAAGGATCGAAAAAGATACTAAAAAATGCACATTTTGAAAGGCATTCACTATATCTCATCGCTAAAAACATCATGCACCTTCATTATAACTGATTTTATAATTTCACTGAATTTAAAAAATATAAAATAAAAAAATTAATAAATTTAATTATTAAATAGGTCTATCCGAATTTGGTCCGATTATTAATAGGTTAGGTTAAAATTAAACAATTTTGATCCGTATAAATTTATTAATTGAATTAGAATTGAATAAATTTTGATGATCCACAAATTCAAATTGCTACCCCTTTGTTCAATCACTCTCCAATTAACGATTCGTCTCTCTTCCTTTACTCAAAGCCAATGAATGAGAATTGCTATAATAGTAGCAGTCTAGTAATGTTTAAGGTCTGATTCTGCAAAACTTTCAATGATTCAATAACGAATTACAAAGCTAACACCTTTGTCCTGCTTCTCCTAGTCCTTAATCGCTCTCCCCCACTACCCCCTTCCCATCACCCGCGAGATCCCGATCTCAACTCCGCTCCAGCGCCGCCGCATTGTCCGGCCATCACCGATGTCTTCCGTCGTCTCGGCCGCTGGGGAATCTCCGTTGGTGGTGGACTCTCGTCTATCTCCACTCTTCATCCCTTCTCTCGAGAAAATCATTAAGAATGCTTCATGGCGTAAGGGCCATTCCAAGCTTTCCCATCTCTCCAAATCCCTAATCGATCGGTTATCTTCTTCAACTCCATTATCTTCCCAAAACCAACTCGATCCATGCTCTCCGAACTCTTCTTCTTCTCTTCCCGGTTCTCTCCATGGGAATACTCAGTATTCTCTTGCTGATTCTGAGTTCGTTCTTAATCCTTTACTTTCTGCATTGTCTTCAAATTCGCTGAAGATCGCTGAAGCCGGCGCTTGATTGTGCATAGCGGTTGATTCCGCATAGTTACCTCCGCGGTGAAGCGGATTCTTCCTCGAGTCCTGATGCTCAACTGCTTGCTAAGCTTATTGATGCTGCGTGTGGGTGCGCGGGACTTTCTGACGAAGCTGTCGAGCTTCTTGTGTTGAAAACTGTGCTCTCTGCTGTGACTTCGACTTCTCTTCGTGTTCATGGTGATTCTTTACTTGCTTCTGTGCGCGCTTGCTATGATATTTATCTGTCAAGCAAGAGCACTGTTAATCAGACCATGCAAAAGCTTCATTGATCCAGATGCTTGTTATAGTTTTTAGAAGAATGGAGGCTGATTCTTCGACCGTGCCTGTGCACCCCATTGTTGTGGCCGAGCTTGTGGAACCTTCTGCTGTTGCAGGGAGTTCGGCACCTGCTGGTGCAGATGTGACACAGTTTGTGGAAGGGTTTATTACTAGGATAGTTGGAGACATTGATGTTGCACCTAGTCCTTCGGTCTCGAATTTGGTTGTTGTTGCGCATGATGGAGCATTTGAGTCTACAGCAGTAGAAGGTGCAAATCCTGCAGATTTGCTCGATTCAACAGATAAGGATATGTTAGACGCAAAGTACTGGGAGATTAATATGTATAAGGCTGCAATTGAAGGGAGGAAAGAGGAGCTGGGAGAGGGTCTGGAACGAGAAGATGACCTTGAAGTACAGATCGGGAATTAAGCTCCGGCGAGATGCGTTTCTGGTCTTCCAGGCCCTGTGCAAGCTGTCAATGAAGACTGCTCCCAAGGATGCACTTGCAGACCCGGCATTGATGAAAGGGAAGATCGTAGTCCTTGAACTGTTAAAAGTCTTGCTAGAGGATGCTGGGGCAGTCTTCCAGACGAGTGAGAGGTGAGTGATAGCTTATTTATGAATTAATATCATACTTCCTACTGAAATACTATTATATTTCACTATTGATGTTGCTTCATGATAGGATATCATATGATTTCAACATATACGTAGAGCTGTAAACATTGTCAGCTTCATCATTTCAACACACTTTAACTGTTTAATCTCTATGGAATCAGCTATATTTATAATTTCAACTACTTGCGGTAGGCATATTTTCTCATCGTACCTTAAATTAGCTAATGTTGGTCTAGTTAGCATTATTGCTAATATCTGTTCACAACATGGCATGCTGAATAGAGATTAAACAGTTAATTGTGTTGAAAATGTGCATTAATGCATTACAAATTTGGGTTATCTTTCTTTCTTTAATATCAGGCGACACCTTTTCTAATACCTAAGGCTCTGGATAAGTGAGAGCAAGTTCATGCAATATGTTGAGCTTTCTTGCATAGCGTTTGAAGTTGTTTTTGTGTTCTAAATCATTTTTAGAGTCTGATTGAACCATGGTAGTTAATTATTTGTAAGCTGAAGGTTCATGTGGTAGTGAACCTATTAGTATACTTTCTTGCTGTAAGTAGATTCTGTGCAGTGCTTAAGATATTTGGTTTCTTTGGTTAAGGGACCAAGCTAAAGCCTGAATACTCTTTTGGGTACTATCCATGGTTCATATTTGAACATTACAGCATCACCTATTGCCTTCAGACATCTTCATTTTGCCCCTTTTACAATCGAAGGTTACCAACATATGCAAGAATATGCTTAGCAGATTGAATTATCATTTTCAACTTTGACATGCCATGTAATCCTATATGGGATATATAAAATATATTTACAGTTTCCATTTCATAAAATAAAAGCAATGGTAATAGCCTATCAACACAGGAAAAAGTAATAATTTTCAAGCAGGTTTTCATATTAGGCACTTCACCAAATTTCTACTTACTTTGTTCTTGGTGTTACCCATAATGACGGTATATTTCCTTGACCTCGAAATTTTCAGCGTCAATCTTCGTATTGTGCTGCATTGTTATATTTTGTTTCCTTTCTTTTGTATATATTTATTCCTCATGAACTTTCATCTCATTTTCCAACAGATTTCTCGGAGCCATTAAGCAATTTCTATGCTTATCATTATAGAAGAACAGTGCGTCGACTTTGATGATTGTTTTCCAACTTTCTTGTTCCATATTTATGAGCCTGGTGTCAAGATTTAGACCAGGTTTGAAGGCAGAGATTGGAGTATTTTTCCTGTGATTGTTCTCAGAGTGTTAGAAAATGTTGCGCAGCCAAATTTTCAACAGAAAATGATTATATTAAGGTTCTTGGAAAAGTTCTGCATCGACTCTCAGGTTTTAGTTGATATCTTCATAAATTATGATTGTGATGTTCACTCGTCAAACAATTTTGAGAGGTATGAAGTTCTACTCCCGTTTATTTTATACTTGCAAGTAGAACTGTAGGACAGTGTCCCTTCTTTATAGGTTGCATTAGCTTTCTCTTATCCTGTAATCTGCCTTATTCTTTGTATTCCCCCCTTATCGTTATACAATAGCATGCTTTTAATCTGCTTCTGGGTCACGCAGGATAGTTACTGGCTTACATAAGACTGCTCAAGGACCCCCTCCAGGTACTGCTAGTTTCACCACAGGACACCACTATGAAACTTGAGGCGATGAAGCGCTTGGTGGCAATATTAAGGTCGATGGGAGACTGGATGAATAAACAGTTGAGGATACCTGATCCACACTCTCCTCAAAACCCAGAAGTACTTGATAATGAAAGTGAAGATGGGAGTGAACTTCCTATTGTGAATGGCGAAGTGGAGGAGCTTACTGAAGCAGCAGATTCACATTTTGAATCTGCCGATGGGGTCTCAGATGCTTCTTCCTTTGAGCAGCGTCGGGCTTATAAGCTTGAACTTCAGGTAATATCATAAACTTACATATTTGTGGCATTCTAGATGTGGCTATGTCATTTTCTTATTCTTGTAACAGTTGTAATGGCAGGAAGGTATATCCCTGTTTAATCGGAAGCCTAAGAAGGGAATTGAATTTCTTATCAATGCAAAAAAGGTTGTTGATTCACCCGAGGGAATACCTAAATTCCTTAGAAGTGTTTCTAGGTTGAACAAGACACTCGCGGGCGAGTATCTTGGGGAAAGAGAAGAGGTGCCTCTTAAAGTCATGCATGCATATGTGGATTCCTTTGATTTTCTGGGTATGCAGTTTGATGAAGCAATCAGGGTCTTCCTTCAAGGTTTCAGGTTGCCTGGTGAGGCACGAAAGATTGATAGGATCATGAAAAAATTTGCTGAGAGTTATTGCACATGCAATCCAGCGGCCTTCTCAAGTGCAGATACTGCTTATGTCCTTGCTTATTCTGTAATAATGCTCAATACTGATGCACATAACCCGATGGTTAAGAACAAGGTATCCATGATTGTAGAAGTACTTGTTTCTGATGACTTTTGTTTATGTAAAGCTTAAGAACGAACTTTGGTTTATGCAGATGTCTCCAGATGACTTCATACGGAATAATTATGGAATTGATGATGGAAAGGACTTGCTAGAGGAGTATATGAGATACTTGTACGAAAGAATTACCAAAAATGAAATTAAAATGAAAGAGGATGAGGTGGCTCCCCAGAGCATGCAATCCTTGAATTCCAATAGAATCCTGGGTCTGGATAGCATATTGAATATTGTGATCCGTAAGCGAGGTGATAAATCGATGGAAACTAGTGACCATTATGTTAGGCACATGCAAGAGCAATTCAAGGAAAAAGCTCGCAAAACTGAGTAATATAACTTATAATTCCTATTCCTGAAGCACTGGAACTTATATGTTATTACTTGTTACGTGAAGTGATTCTTTTTCTTCTTCATAATTTGACTTGCATACTGGTCTTGCAATCAAATATGAAAATTTGATCAAATGCGATGTTGGAATTTCCAGATCTATGTACTATGCTGCAACTGATGTTGTGATTTTGAGATTCATGATTGAAGTGTGCTGTGCTCCTATGCTTGCTGATTCTGTGTTCCACTGGAGCAGAGTGATGACAAGGAAGTAATATCTCAGTGTCTTGAGGGCTTTAGATGTGCTGTTCATGTTACAGCCGCTATGTCTATGAAGACTCGCACAGATGCTTTTGTTACTTCACTTGCAAAGTTTACATCTCTACACTCAGCTGCAGATATGAAGCAGAAAAATATTGATGCTATCAAGGTTTACTTTCATTTTGGGAGTACAAAAATTTATGCTTCTTTTTAATCTTTTAAGATTCTTCTTGTACTCTTTATTCTTCTACAATTATTGTCATTCATATGCAAATAGCTGGAGGAATTCCCAGTTTATGCTGCTTACTCGTTATATGCTTCTTAAAGAAGGCATTGTTCTAGTTGTTCTTATGATGCTCGGTTCTGCATGGTGCCATTAGTTGTTTGAGTTTGACACTTATTGTTAGGCATCTCAGATGCATCATGTTTCAAAATCATCGGATCTCATCCTGGTATCTTATTTTTTGACGATCTTGTCTTCCCTTACTTTCGGACTCTTAATGAAATATTTGTACTTCTTCCATTTCATTTTGAGTGAGCTAATTAGGAAGGAATTATTGATAGAGAAAATTTGTGAAAACACTGAGCAAACTCCCAGCCTTCCTTTCTAATATGGCATATGGAAGGTTCTGTTATTGGGATAAGCGTGATTATTTTATATTGCTATGCTCTTTTACTGATTATTGTAACTATCCCTCTTGTTAAAGCATGGAATTCTGAGTAACTGTTTCTGAAGGTTAGGTTTTGAAAGTCTGGGATGCGAAGTAGTCTTGTTGCTCTTTCGTTGCTGGATGACATACAAATTTTGTCTAAGTGGCAACTTTGGGATGCAACTATCCAGTAATGGTTATTGGTTCTTTTATCACTGTGCAAAAATATGTCTTATAATCCTTAAACATGTAAAGCAGCATCATTTAAATAGTTTTTAGGGTGAAGTATTATGATGCGAAACTTACTATATTCAAGAATTGATGATAATCGCTTGTGGAATATGCTACTTAATAATAATAACTTTTTCTTTACTTTGCTATGTTTCCGTGGTATCAGTTAGGTCTCAACTATGTAACGAGCAATCTCATATGAATAAAGTATCTCTTAGTTGATGGCTCTACCTAGCTACAACCAGTGCAAACTAAACTTAAAAGTATGTCAGAAGCTCAGTGTATGACAATTGATGAACTGTGTTTGATGCTGAGGATGCTTATATCCTAATTTACATTTTATATATCTGCCTTCATTCGAGAATCAAGTGATGAACATTTATACCTTATATGTTCTTTTTGAGGAATTTTCTTCTCTATGGAAAAAGTAGTTCCTTTTGATTAGATTCAAAGTATTTGGGGGCAGTACATTTTATTAAATTGCTGATATGATGATTTGTGCAGTTTCGTCAATTTTTTGAAATGTCATTTTTTAGTAATCTGGTATCGTTTCTGCAGGCAATTTTGTCCATGGCTGATGAAGGTGGAAACTTCTTGCAAGAAGCTTGGGAGCATGTTCTGACTTGTATATCAAGGTTTGAGCATTTACATCTTCTTGGAGAAGGTGCCCTCCCAGATGCCACTTTCTTTGCAATACAGCAATACGATCTAGATAAGTCTAAACAAGGAAAGCCATCTATACTCCCTGTACTGAAGAAAACAGGACCTGGTAAACTGCAAAATGCATCTTCTGCAGCTAGAAGGAGTTCATCGTATGATAGTGCTGGTGTTGGTGGGCATGCATCTGGACTTGTCACTTCTGAGCAAGTGAATAACTTGGTTTCCAATTTGAACCTATTGGAGCAAGTAGGGATCGCCAATATGAATAAGATATTTATTCGCAGTCAAAAATTGAACAGTGAAGCAGTTATTGAGTTTGTAAAAGCACTTTGTTAAGGTTTCGATGGAAGAGTTGTGCTCCCCGTCCGATCCACGAGTTTTTAGCCTTACGAAGATTGTTGAGATTGCGTAAGAATTAGCTTACTTATTTTATTTGCTACTATTCTTATCTCAAGATTTAAATTATCATCTTCCTTTTTCAGGCATTACAACATGAATCGAATTAGGCTTGTGTGGTCACACATTTGGGTTGTGCTATCAGAATTTTTTGTCACCATTGGCTGCTCTGAAAACCTTTCTATTGCAATTTTTGCGATGGATTCCTTGTGTCAACTAGCTATGAAAATTTTAGATCGGGAAGAATTGGCCAACTACAATTTCCAGAACGAGTTTATGAAACCCTTTGTGATTGTCATGCGCAAAAGCCAAGCAGTTGAAATTCGGGAGCTGATAATTAGATGCGTTTCACAGATGGTTTTGGTGCGTGTTAATAATGTCAAGTCAGGTTGGAAAAGCATGTTCATGGTATGTAGTTGATCTCACTCAACATTTCTGAATTGTTCACCAATTAAAATAATTGCATAATTTTCTGATGTCTTTTCTTAGTTGATGTCGGCCACAAAACACTATTTATCAATAAATAATCACATAAACTTCTTATTAGTTTCTCATTATTCCTTATCACCTTTTTTCTAGCTTTCATCGTCGTTGCATATCATATGCTGAGTTCCCAATACCTGCAGGTCTTCACAACTGCCTCCTATGATGAACACAAGAGCATAGTACTCTTGGACTTTGAGATTCTTGAGAAAGTTGTAAGGGATTACTTCCCTTACATTACTGAAACTGAAAACACCACTTTTACAGATTGCGTTACTACTTGAATGCCTTCACAAGTAGTAGGTTTAACAAGGATATCTGTCTCAATGCCATTGGTTTTCTTCGGTTTTGTGCTGCAAAGCTTGCTGAGGGAGACTTTGGCTCCAGAAGGCTCAAGGATAAAGATGTCTCTGAAAATAATTTTCACTCGCCTCATGCAGAAAGAATGGATAAACTGGAAAGCCAGCAACTCATTGACAAGGATGATCATTTACATTTCTGGTACCCCCTGTTGGCATGTAGGTGGTTAATGACATAATCCATGATGCGAAGTTTTTGTGTAATACATCTAATTTTTGCAGTATAAGGGATATGGAAACATGACCATGTTCCTGAAACCATATTAACATGTGGTTCTGATTCTGTTTCTATTATTTTGACATAAGACAAACAGATATAAAAAGATGTGGAAGAAAATAATAGACAGGACAATGGGATATACCTTTAGTGACAATGGTAGATGTAATTAATAGAGACCGAAGTGATTTGCAAGGATCAACCTAGTGGAACAAGTCTTTTGTGCTGATATTTTTGTCTATATTTGTGTTATTAACCCAACTTTTATTCTTTGGGCAGGACTATCAGAGCTTACTTTTGACCTAAGGCCTGAAATAAGGAAAACTGCTTTTCAAGTTCTTTTCGATACATTGCGCAACCATGGGCATCTGTTCTCCTTGCCTCTATGGGAGAAAGTTTTTGACTCTGTCCTTTTCCCCATATTTGATTATGCAAGGCATGCTATTGATCCATCCGGAGGATCTCTGCAAGAGGGCCAAGATAGCAACAGTAATGAGCTAGATCAAGATTCATGGTTATATGAAACATGCACTCTGGCACTTCAGTTAGTTGTGGACCTTTTTCGTGAAGTTTTATGATAATGTTCATCCGTTACTAAGTAAAGTTCTTATGCTGCTGACTAGTTTTATAAAGCGTCCTCATCAAAGTCTTGCTGGAATTGGTATTGCTGCATTTGTTAGGTTGATGAGCAATGCAGGAACACTTTTTTATGAAGAGAAGTGGTTGGAGCTGGCATTGTCATTGAAAGAAGTTGCTGAAGCAAGTCTTCCTGATTTCTTTCTTATCTCATCTGACAATATGGAGAATTTGATCAGAGACAAGGCGTTTCTACCTTCAACTCAAGCACTGATGAAACTAAAAGATCAGCAGATGATGACACTGAAGATCTGAGGGCAAGAGCCCTGTCCTACATAATCACTGATGCTAAGTGTCGTGCTGCTGTTCAACTTCTTTTGATTCAGGTTAGCATATGTTTTTTTCCCCTCACTTCAGGAGTAGTTATAGCTTTCTTCTCTCTTATGCTATACCTTGGTTTATTTGCGTTTACCGGAAGGTTTTGGCAACTACATTAGTATGTCCTTTAATGTTTCCCCTTGGTGTTCCTCAAGTGTTTTTACTTCTTCCTTACAGCTCTCTTCTTGGGGCAATTTGATTGCTTATAAACCTTAAGGCAATTCACAGTTCTCAAAACCTAAGGGGAATGTTTGATACTAAGACCGTATTTAGTTTGGATGAAAATGATAGTAAATAAAAGAAGAAAAGTAGGAGAACAAAAAAAGTGAAAGAAATGAAAACAAAAAGCAAGTCCTTTGTTTTGTTACTATGAAAGAAAGAAATGAAAAACACTCTTATAAGGCCTATGAATTTGATATGCACATGATGAATATTCTAAAAGGATTAACAAATAAATGCAAAGAAGTCACAATACAGGTTTCTAACTAGCTACACCATCTCAAATGCAATTATTAAAACAGAATTCTCACATCGCCTCAATGCGGTAAATGTTGTTTATTTACCCCAAACAAAATTCTCTGTAATAAAATTTCCAATCTACATCGTGAGTGGTGACTGGTGCTACACCACAGGCTGCTACCCACACTTGTGGAGCATTGACATGCAAGAGGTGCTCCACCACCTCTGTCAGCCAGATCTTAACCCAGTGCATAATACTTTATTCTTAAAAGCTAATTGAATCTTGCATGATGTATTTTCTATTTGTTTAGGAATTTGCTTCTGATACAATTAACTTTCATGAATATATGATCGTTTTTGGATTGATTATTGGATGGTAGATTGGTGTTAGATGTAGCTTGTGAAGCCTGATGAAACACAAAATCTTTTACCTGCTAGTGGTAACATCCTTCTTTTTCGTTTAATTATATGTAGTTGTACTGTTAGAAAATGCTGCTTGTACTGTTAGAAAATGCTGCTATGTATCTTCATACATATGTATGCAGTTTGGCTGTGGTGTTAACAAAGGAAGTCTTGTTTTTGTGAATGGCATCGTGTTATTATTAAGACATTTGTGTGGAACTTGATCTTCAGGCTGTGATGGAAATCTATAACATGTATAGAGCTCAGCTATCAGTAAAGAACACTATTATACTCTTTGAAGCTGTGCATGCAGTGGCAACTCATGCACATAAGATAAACAGTAATAGCGAGCTCAGAGCAAAGTTGCAGGACATTGGTTTAATGACCCAGATTCAGGATCCATCTCTACTACGACTGGAGAAAGAGTCATACCAGTTGTGCCTCAGATTGCTTCTGAATATCATTATGGATAGATCCCCAAGTGATGTGGATAGACAGGTTGAAGCGTTCCTTGTTGACTTGTGCAGAGAGGTCCTTGAAATGTATCTCGATGTAGCCAAGTCTGGGGAACAAGTAGAGTTGTCAAGTGGTGCTCAGTCAAAGCCCCATTGGCTTATACCCTTGAGTTCTGCCAAACGCAGAGAGCTTGCATGTAGCCGAAACCCTTCAAGCTATTTGTGGGTCGGGGAGTCCATCATTTGAGAAGATCCTCGACCTCTTCTTTTCACTCCTTGCAAGATAAGCTGTGAACAAGGATCAACTGAAGTCCAGGTTGCCTTTTTGAGATGCTTAGTTCACCAGTGGGTCCTATCTTACTTCAGAGTTGTTAAGAGGCAGGATTTCACAACATTATATAGGTGTAAAATATTTTTACCAGCTCCCCCTTTTTTCCGCTTTCTATTTTATTGTTAACATTATTATTATAGGTTGTAGAACGTTACAATGCATGAAGGGCAAGATAGCTAGGAGTTTATGTTCTTTTCAGGCTGTATAGTAAGGCACAGTTGGAACAAGTACATTGGTGCTGATTTCTCTCATTTAACTAGCTGTATTGTATTAATTATTTGTATATGATTTCCATTATCTTTTGTAAGGATCAAATAATTTAGATATTGTAAGGATCAAATAGTCAAAAGTTCATCGACATCTCTCTGAACTGATTGTTGTCTGTGAATCATAGATCTTCTTGAGTGACTAGTTGCTACTGGTGCAGAAAGCAACCTTGTAAGTTGATTTCTTTGCAACGGTTCATTATCTGTCAACTAGGCTTCTTTTGGTTCAACTTTTTGGGTGCAAAACTTCAGCTGGAGAACTGATGGACGACAGGTATTATGGATCAAGCAAGAATGGTTCGAAAACTCGTTTTATTTTTGTTATCATTCTTAAACTGAAATACTAGGCCTAGGTATCAACTGAAGGATTTGCGCAACCAATGAGACCAGTTAAAAATAATAACAACTAATCTCTTCATGGGCTTGTTTGGCATGGCTTCTAGGAAGTGTTTATAGACATTTTCAAGTCCAAAAAAAGCTATGCACAAATTTGAAGAGCATGAGTGAAGTGCAATAATTCTACGTACAAATTTTTATTTTCCAAAAATCTATAAAATAATTTCTCAGAAATATATTGATTTTCTAAAGTTCTATTTTTTTCGCAATCCAAGACGTGCCTTATATATTAATTATGTGCTATTTTTCTCTCTATATCATATGGTTGATAAGTAGCCTTAAAAATGTCGTTAATTCCAGTACTCCTTCAAATATGAAAGCCACACGAACGACATTTCTAAGGCTACTTATCAATGTATGATAATAGAGCTAAAAAATAGCACATAACTAACATGCATCCTGACATATGTCTAAATTTAAACACCATATATTCCCCTACAAGATAATACTATAAACTAAGGAAAGTCATTGACTGTCTAACTTAGGTGACTTAGATTATTAACTTGACTATTTATAAACTTAGAGAATGAGTATGGATGCTTCTTGTCAAATATTAATAATCAAGATTATTATTGCACATCTCTAAATAGTAAAAGAACTCATAAAAAAAAACAATTTCGTCCAAATTTAATCAAACAAATCTTTCAATTAGTTCTACCTATTAATTAAGCTTTTGATATGGATATCATTCTTAATAGAGTGAATCTAAATAAGTAGTAATTAAGTATCTTCTTTGGGTAATGAGTAGCAGCGCACATTGTTCAAACGAAATATTCTTCTCAATTGATTATGTTTTTGCGTACTGTGAGACTATATTTATGTATAAAAATATAATCTGCATTAGTGTTAATCCACTTTGAAATGCTAATTATCTCACTTACATTAGTATTGCATATAAAATACTCACTTAGATTCTATCATCTGCTAGATGAAAAGCTAAATTATAAAAGTTTATGCATGCTCTGGAACATAATTATGTAACACTTTTTTTTAACATAGATCGATCGACATTGTACAACGGCTAAACCAATAAGCTCTCGAGTTTGAAGGACTAAATCAGAATCATGTAATTTAGCATTCTTATAAAACTAAAAGAAAAAAATATTTGTTTTTTTTTTGTTAGTTTAAAGAATGAGTAGATTAGTTTTATATTATAAAGATAAGATAATAAAAGGGTTATATATTAGAAAGTTTCAAAATCTATTCGCTTAACCTTTCTATTTAAATTATGTTTTCTAATATATGGATCGGATATTTTAAGTGTCTTATATCGGTTAGTTTTTTCGATTTTGTATCTCTCCAACAGTGAAATCGAAACGATGGTTTGACTGAGAGTCCGATGAATATAGTAATTTTACTGATAGTAGGTGAGCAAGTTAAGAGCAATGCGATTCGCATGAACTTTTATAAAGTGTGACCAAAAATTCAGAACAAGTTGAGATCTGATGATTGGTGTTAGTTGCGCAAAGACTGTACACAAGAGGCGACCATCACATTGAATAGCACTAGCTAATAGTACGATACGTAGGTTAGAGCAGCGTGACTCGTGACACTACTTAAAAATGGTCTTCAGCGATCAGATTATTAGCGACGTACAAAAAATGATCCCTATGAAAGTATATAAGATAGAACAAAATCGTTAATGATAGAAAAAGATTGACTGCATAAATGCCCGTCGCTAATGATATAGAAAGAGTGACTAATTGTACATAAATATTAGACAATTTTTATCGCAATCAACTATTTGTGACCAGCAAATACTGGTCCAAATAATTCTCTTTAGCGATCACATTGACCTAGTTGCAGATGCCTGCACCGTGCTAATCATGGATGCTTAGATTATTGCGACTGTTGTCTATAAGCTAGTCGCAAAAGCATTTAGCGACCGCTCTAGCGCAACCATCCTTGCGAATCGCTTCTGCAAATCGTTAAAACTATCCGCAATTGTGGTTTTGTATTAGCAACCGATTTTTTTGTCACAAATTGTGCGTGCTTGTGTAGTGTCAGCTTTCACTTGTGATCGAGGATTTAGAATAAGTTAGATTTTAAATGCTAACTCTAGGTGTGTATCAGTGTTTGGAGCCAAGTGACTGAAATTTTGAGTATTTGACGTACTTGGTACGCAATTAAATGCTTGGATTAGGAAAAATATGTGTAACTCATTTAGAAAAGAATTATTGGGTTCAAAAGTGTGTAGCTAGATTTCATATATTAAATAAAAATAAAATAAACTTGGGATTAATATATTAAAGCGTTTCAAAATTTATTGGTTTATAATTTTAGATTGAATTGAACTTTCTAATATATGAACAGGTTTTTTCAGATGTTTTATTTTGATTAATTTCTTATGTGTTGTATCTCTCACACATTTTTTGTTAGAGATGAACATGAACAATTGAAGTTGTAGACCAATCGAAAATTAAGCATGTTAGCCTCCGTGAATTATTGGATGGGAATAAAAACACATCGTTCCTTATGCGCACATCAGCTTGGTTCTATCGGTACAAAGCTCAAATTTGATTTTAATTATTGGATATGAAAAAATATGAGTTAAAAATATATTAACAGAATTTCAACTCAGTCAGAACATAAATCATTCTTTGATCAACATCACAAAAATAAGACACTTTTCATGTGCGCATAAAGAACTATGTGCACCTATCGCCACACTTAATTATTACCTATACTATGCATATATATGTTTCTAGCTAGTTAAGGATCCATCAATTAATTAGTATCCAAGTTGGCCTGGCCAACTAATGTAGACCTTGATATTTAATACATGTAACATCGATCAAGCTGTTTTTGATGATTAATTAAATATATGTCGACCGAATCGATCATCGATGGGAGAGCGACGTCGTTGACACTTAGCCCCGGCCGATCATCGTTAGCTGACGGGTACTTCAAATATTTAAACACTTTTCGAGAAAAATAAATAAATGAAAATGTATACGTGCTTCCAAACAAAGGAGGTCGCATTCCGTCGATCACATGGGTTCATCGGCAGTGGTCGGTCGGCAGCTAGCTAATAAGCCAAGTCTCAGTACTATATAATAATAATTATAACAAATAATAAACTAGCTAGCTAGCTACCGTCTTTCTTTTGCGAGATGCCCGCTGCTTCACTGCATTAAACTAAACCCAACTATAAGTTTGCAGATTAATTAATTTAAGCTATAGCATATTGTCTGTACTAGTCTTCTTCTTCTTCTCTCTCTCTCTATCTAACTAACTAGAGTTTTTAATATAAGCGGTAGAACCTGATTGATTGATGAAAACTCTTGCAGGTTTTGAGAAGGCGCGAGCGCAGAGGGTTTGATGATGATGATGGTGATGATGGAAAGTGGACTTAGTGAATGAAAGTGAAAGGTACATAAACAACGTGGCTGGCAGGATTAGGGTTATGGTTTTAATTAAGAGTGGTCCATGAATTAATTACCTTTTCTGGATTAGAATATTATAAGATTAATTAAAGATTCATAATTAATTGTTGTATTGGTTAGTGGTATCGTGGTGTTTGTTTAAAGAGTTGATGCTTAATGGGTTGGCTGATTCATGAAAAGTTGAATTCATATTCGCTAATATATATATATATATTTTTCTTTCAAAAAGAGTAGACTAATTAATGAGGATTGGATCAGAAGAGAGAAGGTGTAATTGAGAAGTCTACACTCTGCTATTACGATTCATTTGTGTTCAAATTTACCTAATTAATTACAACGAGATCTAGTTATTATAGCTGCGTTCATATATGTATATAAATATTTCTTCATCTTTATGTTCTTGAAGAAATTAAGCTTGATCTTTGTACCTATTTTGACTAAACTACATTGTGAAATTATATAGTTTAATTATTGGGGAATTATGTACTGCAACATACATGAATCAACTTCACATGCAATCGAGATTCTGAGTTTCTGAAATCTCTAAAAAAATCTCTAACTAAATTGACTTCATACCCCTAAAAGTCTTACATGGGTTAGATTAATAAGTGCTGCTACGTGAATTAATTAACTATTTTTTATTACATATATACTGTTTTAGCTAATAAGATTGGATATATCAGTATAGATTTACAAAGAGTTGTATTATATCCGTAACTTATCTAATCAAGTTGTGAGTTTACAAATTTGTTTTTTAATTATTTAAAAACTTTAGTTATTAATAATCTATTTTTGTTAAGAAATAGTTTTTATTTATGTGTTTAACGCATTGTTTTTTTGGAAAAAAAAGAAAATTTAGTAGGAACGTATTTTAAATATACATAATTAAAATTCGTGAGACTAATTTTATAAGAATAAAATTTGATAAAAATAAATTTTAATAAAATAAAATTTAAAATAAATAAAGTAAAATTTAAAATTAAAATTTAATAAAATAAAATTTGATATAAAATAAAAATAAAAATTATAATTAAAATATAAAATGATCGAATTTAAAATTTAATGAATTTGAAATGGATTCCTTTTGTTATTTGTTTTGTATGAAAAACAGAAGTCAGTGGGTAAGGAAGAAAAAGAGGAAGCGGAAGGGGGGAGATGAACGAATGACATGAATGAGAAGGACTTGAATTTGAAGTTTTAAGTTGGTCAAAAAAGACATGAAGGACATCAGATGTGACTCTTGATGGTGACTTGGGATCCGACGGCCATACTTGTCCCTTCATACTCTTGTATAGATTTAAGAAATAAAAATTGCAACAATCTTTCCAATCAAAACCCTGTTCATCAAATTAACTTCATAGTTTACATGATTTTTGTGAAGAATTTTTAATTTTTTAATATAAATAAATAATGTATTGTAAAAAAACTTTTTTAGAATATCAAAAGTTGAATAAATCTTATATATTTTTAGATAATTGTATGTGTAATTTTTTTTAAAAAATTCATAAAGGATGTAAGTATGGTTTCTCATCACTAGCTATTTTAGTTCTGATAAGGTGCTGTTTGAGATTGTCTCATATATATATATATTTATTTTTATGATTTTTTAGTAAATTTTAATGTTATAAATTTTATTATTATATTTTTTAAGATGAAGAAATATGATTTATTGTTTAAAATTTTTAAAATATTTTTTGTTTAATTTTTTTTTAAAATACTCTAAAAAATATTTTATAAAGGGCGCATGAAGTACTTATTGTCATCTAGTCTCTGGATTACTTGTTGAAGGTTGGTTGGTTAAGTACCAGTGCCTCTATGGTGTTGATGGATGCATGTTAGGTTAGGTTTCAGCTCATGTAATCCATGCATGCTATATTGACCCTGTTTTAATTAGATAGAAGTAAGTTACCTTTTACCTTTTTTTTCCTTGGTAGTTTCAGGGAAACTAGCATTTCCATTTTGCCATTAATTATATAAGGGAAAACTAGAGTTATCATGAAGAGAGACAGAATTGCTACGGTGAAGTCCTTGATCAATTAATTAATACTGCAGGCGTTTTGTTCTCAGGCAAAATCAAACAAAAGCATCAACTCCAATAATCATGCTTCATCATTTTGAAATCTCCAAGATCTGCAATGAGAAACAGGAAGAAGGAAGAAGACAAGTAGATTTCCTACGATCTCGGACGACATCACGTGCCTTCATCGATCAAGAGGACCAAAAATAAGATATTCTGCAATGGAGATACAGCAAAAAAAGAAATGCCAATTAACCTTGAGGGAGAGGGAGAGAGAACAGCATCTCCCTTGATATGTTGTTTCTATTAGAACGTGTTTTAAATAGTTATAATTTTATATTTTTAAAATTAAAGTTTCGAACAATACAAATATTTTAAATATAAATTAAATTTAAATTTAAATTTATTATATTTTACTTTCAACTTATTTTAAAAAATAAAATTTTACTTCAAATTCACTTCAATAAATAATTAAAATATAAACAAAACTCTAATTTCAACCAATTTTTAAAAAAACTCTATTCTTTATTTTTTTATTTTCATAGAATTCACTGTCGTGTATTTGAAACACACTTAGTTATACAGGGTTTAATTGGTCTGGATCTCTATATATATATATGCTCTCTTTGCATGCATGCATCTGCATGTGCTCTCTGATAGCAAAGCTTGTTTTGTTGTTGCATGCAGTGCGTTGCTAGGTAATCACTATGCAAAGTAGACATGAAAATTATATAATACTGTATGAAAAACAAGCGGAGATGATCGGATCAGATCAGATCAGATGGATAGGGGTTTCCACTGCTTTTGCTTATTGACGCAGCACTGAATGCAGTACATGAGGGGAACACAGTACTGTTACATGTAGTGTTTATTTGAACAAACCTAGCCTTATCCTGTCTTAGCTAACACCAGTTAGTTCAAGAAATTTCAAGTATTTTATGCCAGTTTAACTTTCTCAATCGACAGCTAGCTACCAGTTTCATATGTACATGCTGGAGTTTTGACGCCTTTACATCACATGAAATAATAAGGCTGGTATGTTGTTGTCCATAACTGATTAGAAAGTAGTTTCTAAAGTTCACAAATTTAACAATAAATTATTAAATTTATAAAAATAAATATAAATTTTCATTTACAATTATTTAAAAATACTTTCAAGATCACACTCACCCATCAAATATAAAACTATAAGCATTGAGGGAAATATATGTAATGTTAGTTTCATATCATATATTATTATAATCAAGTATTTAGTGATGTTTTAGAATGCTTACAAAATAAAATTTATTTGAAGTAAAAATATTTTTATTTTTTTAATTAAAGAATAATAAAAATTATTCATATAAAAATTATACTATATATATACATTTTCTACATTTTTTAAATTTATAAAATATATAATACTACAAAATTTTATGAAAAAATACAAAATATTTATTAAATAATAAGTATTTGGAGAGCTCTCACAAGTGTCACCTTAAAAAGAGTGTAGAATTGTTCCTAAAAAGTACTTCAATCCAGAGTATACTTCTTTTATTTATAAATAACCCATGGTTTATTTATCAAAACATGCTTATAAACAAATGTATCATCCTGTACTTTCCTGAGAGGAAACCCTTTTAATTATCTATGACCTAGCTAGGGAGCAACACTCTCAATTATTTATTTGTGTGCAAGCATGTTAGAAACAAATACATGAAATACTCAAGAAAATTTATTTGTAGAATGAGATTGGATTAAAAAAAAACCAAAGACAAATTAAGATCAATATACAGCAAATAGATAAAGATAGATATGTAACATATGATTGCAACATGAATGGACCTCCTTATGATTGGAGTAATCCTTCAAATAACAATAATAATCATTATTTTCCAGATACTAACATATAACTAGTCATCCAAAACAAAAACCAAACATTTTAATTATCCTTTACTTATTCATTTAAGATACAAAACAAATTAAACTAAAATCTTCTCTAGCTAGTTCTGATTTTCTCATTTTTGTCAAAACATACGCACATCACCATCAACGTACTTTTCACTCCGTCAGCAGCAGCAGCAGTCGTCAGTAGTGGTAGTACTTGTTGGTACAAGTTACTTCCAAATTCCAAACATAACCTTCTTTCTCATCTCATCTTTTAACTAAACAATCCTGTTTCCTCTAGGACAAATTAGTAATTTTCAAGTACCGAAACTCAGCGGTGATTCCGGGAGATCTCCTATCTACTTCACTTCTGTGTACTTCCGAATCCAAAATCCGGCTAAAGATCTCCGCAGTTCCAACAAGTACATATTCTTTTTTGCATATTCAGTCCCCCTATTATGTTACTTCCAAATATCAGTCAGTTGCTATTTCTGTCTGTTATAGATGTAGTAGGGGCTTGTTTTTGCGAGATATTACTATGATTGGCACGTGCGGCGCGAATAAGGTGGGCCATATGGGCTTGGAGAATGGGCCCAGTACGGTCAATGGAGAGGACTTGTTCGGCTCGTGGCACGAGATGCGTGGGCTCTGCGCTGTCGGGGTAGGGAAGGAAAGGACGGCTGCTGACTGCGAGGAGTAGGCTATATGAAGAGTTACTGATGGTGATGGATAGCCTACGCTACGCCCGCTCATCAATTTAACAGGTCATGGTGGGTCCCAGGTATTGAGATCTCTAGCCCCAGTCTAGGTGTACGCGTACAGATCCGTGCGTGCGAACTGAACTCAGTCTCGTTCGTGGACCAATCTGGAAAAGTCTTGTACTTTGTTGTAGGGACCACTTGCGAGCCCATCTCTCCTTGTTCTTGGACTTTCTGTCACAAAACAATTCTCTATCTTATCCTATCAATGGTGTTAATGAAGAGTTGCAGTTCTAGTTCTTTAGTACATGTGCCCGTATGTGTAGAAGAGTTTGAAAGAAGAAGGAATACCGATGAATTAATGGAGTGGGGCGAGTGAGAACGTTGGATTTTGAGCAAAATTTACGGGAGGATAATGTGTGTTTTGGACATGATGATTGAAACAATGTGCAGGGAAAGAAGCTGCAAGCCATTTTAAGCAGGCGCGCAAACTCCGGGCAATTCTATTTAGTATTGGTTCTGGTTTGTGATTATATATATACTATAAAATGAAGGGAGTTAGCTAACGACAGAGAGAGAGTGCGTGTGTGTATGAAGCGAAGGGGGTAGGTCGACCGGTTGGGTATTGCATGGTTTCAGGGCAAGCAGACAGAGAAGGCGAGCTCAGCCATGCCTTGAAAACCTTCAGCATGCAGTGACACGGAATTGGAGGCTTTTGTTTTCTTTCTCACCGCTGCTGCTGCTACTACTACGACTATAAAGATTTAAAAGAAAAAACTTTCATTGAACAACAACAACACATTACTTACCAGTTAATTACCATACAAGATCATGAATCAGAAAGGCATCTAACCAAACCAAAATCTAAAATTAATCAAAGATGTAGTTAACCAGTTAAGAAGTCTGGTTCCAGACACTAACCCTGTCTCTAACCCACCCCTAATTAAACCATTTTAGTCAAAGTCTTCTCTCTCTTTTCATCTTCCTACAACCCTTCCAACAACAAGGGCAGAAACAGCAGCGGTCACGCCCATTTATAGGAGTGGTTGGCTTTCTCTACAGAAAATATTGATATAAACAATTAGACACAGAGAGAGAGAGAGAGAGAGAGAGAGATAGAAAAAAAAAACCAAAATGAAGAGGAAGGTTTGGTTGTTATAGTTTTAGCTAGCAGTACTCAGAATCCTTTCTTCCTCTTCTTCTGTCTTTGTTCTTGTTCTTCTTAATCAATCATGATCTGAAAGAAAGAACTTTATTTGTGTGCTGTGCTGTGCTGTGCAAATAAAGGGATCAGGAAAAAGCTAAGAAGCGATTAAGCAAGCAGAGCAAAGGAGCGGCAGGCAAGCAGCCGTCTTTCCTTTTCAACTTTTGTTAGTACTACTCTTTCCTTCTTTCTTTTACTCGCTACTACCTTTTGTGAACCTGATCTGAGTAGTAGTAGACCAGTAGTAGTAGAACTACGTGTTGAAGAAGCCAGCAAGCAAGCCACTGAGTTCCAAATCTAGCAAGAATTTGAAGTAGTAATGGATCCAGCAGCAGTGGCAGCATCGGCTCACGGTCACCACCACCACCATCTTCCACCACCTTTCCACGCCCGAGATTTCCACCATCCTTTCCATCTCCCTCAGCTTCATCCAATTAAAGCCGAAGACGATCACAACACCGTCGGCACACCTAATAAGAAGCGTGATCTCAGCCCTAACTCTGGAGGAAACCCTAATCACCATGAGCAAAGTGGGAAAGAAATTATCCAAGCTAATTCCGGTGGTTCAGGTGAAGGAGGTGATGTTCCACGGAGACCTCGTGGTCGTCCTGCCGGATCCAAGAACAAACCAAAACCTCCTATCATCATCACGCGAGATAGCGCCAACGCTCTACGGTCGCATGTAATGGAGATTGCTGCAGGTAGCGATATCGTTGATAGTCTCTCTGCTTTCGCTCGCCGTCGTCAGCGCGGCGTCTGTGTTTTAAGTGGAAGTGGATCTGTAACCAATGTGACAATCAGGCAACCTGCTACACCTGGTGCCGTTGTTTCTCTCCAAGGCAGGTTCGAGATTCTTTCCTTGTCAGGATCTTTCCTTCCTCCTCCTGCACCACCGGCAGCAACGGGACTCGCTGTCTATCTCTCCGGAGGACAAGGACAAGTTGTCGGAGGAAGCGTCGTAGGAACACTTATTGCTTCAGGACCAGTGATTATAATGGCGGCTTCATTCGGTAACGCAGCTTATGAAAGACTACCGCTTGACGAAGATGAACAGCTGCCGGTAGGAGGACAAATGGGTTCACCGCCATTAGTCGGGCAGTCACCGCCACAACAGCAACAACAGCTATTGCAGGACCCAAGCAGCGCCGGGTTGTATCCAGGATTACCGCCAAATCTTCTCGGAAGCATGCCTCAGATGCCCGGAGAAGCTTACGGGTGGGGTTCCGGAGGAGGTATATCTGCTCGTCCGCCGTTCGGATGAATGGTTTAGTGCATCCTTTATCAGTACTGCTTCTTCAAGTGTTTTTTTATGGTACAAAACTTTTAATTTCATGATTTGCAAGTTAGGAAGAAAAGTTAAAACTTCGATCTCCTCATCAGAGTTCTGCGAAGGGAATTGATATATTCATCAGGGTTTCTTCTTCGTCTTCTTCTTCTTCTTGTTTCATTATTCTCTACTCTAGTCTATATTTCTTGTTAATTATATTAATTTTCCTTATGTTGGTCTTGCTGATAATTACTTTTTTCTTGGTTTTCAGATTATTATTGCATGACTGCTGGTAGTGTGTGATCTTTTGCTTTTAAGAAGCTTTTCAAGAATGTACAAATATCTTAATTTAATTAGTTCATCTAGCTATGTTTTATCTTTTAGTTCATAGAAGCATGCAATGCAATATATTTCAGTAGAAATAGTAAGATGAAGAAGAAATTAATAATGAGAACTTTTCTTTAACTTTCTTTCTCTTTTCTATCAATCTTGATTTTCATTCTTCTTCCTTTATTTGTGATGATGGTGATGATATATAACTTGTTAATTATTAAGCAAGGAAGAGTTGCAGTTGATAGTTTCAGTTCAGATCTCTAGCTAGAAAAACCTGTTTTTCTTTTGGATCAAGGCCTTTTCTTTCCTTTTTTAATAGTTCTTCTAATCATGCACCCCATTCCCAATTCCTCAAAAGAAAGAACACAAAGAGCAAAAGAAACTAGATCATATTTTAACTAGCTTAGCTAGCTCAAATTTAATAATGAGTAGTCTAGTACATATATATAACACTTGCACATTGGTTTCACCATATTGGTCATGAGATTACTTATTTATCTGTTCTGCAGACAAGCATCTTCTTTCAGAAATGATTAATGTTCAATATTTCGTAATATATAAAAAACACTATTCACATTTATGTTAAGATTTAAAAGAAAAAATTTCATGTTTGTCAAGGTTTTTTGAAGGTAAATGAAATGAGAGTTGAGAACACAGGTAAGCATACAACGGTGCCACGGTGGTTGTTTTATTTTTAGAAAGAATGAATGGAGGAAGAAGAAGAAGAAGAAGAAGACTGCGGGGGGCACACGTGCGTGGATTCTGATCTGAAGTGAAGTGAAACAAGGTTGTCTCTCACAGACACACACAGAGGGACAGAGACGAAGACTTAGCTTAGTTTCGAGGCCAACAACTCCATTAAACCTCCACTCTCAATCAATTATCTATAAAATAATAAAAAAATTTTAAACTCCATTGAAGTGCGACATGAAAAAACGTTACCGGTTACAGATAAGAGAAAAATGAGTGCAGGGTGCTTGTGTGCATTGCAATAAAATCTGTAGGCAGCACAGCAGCAATACTTCATTGCATTTGCATCATGCATGCGTAGTGTAATGCATGCAGTGTCTCTGCTGCTCTTGAATTCCCTGATCTCTGCACTCCCTTGCTCCCTACTCAATACTTTGTCCCGTGGATTCTTACCAAATTTAGTTCCCATCAGATTTACCTTCCCTTGTTCGTTGTTTACTCTATTTATTAATGCCTACTTATAACTTCTGTAGATTCGTGTAGATCTAGTAGCTAGTTTTTCTGATCAATCCATTTACTTTCTTTTATTTGTTGAGTATGTAAATAATACACATATCTGAATAAAGAATCACTTATTATAATTCTCATATAGTTTATTATCTTATGTATATAGAGTACTTCGTGATCCATATATGTATACACACGATTTTATATATGATGAGGTTGTAAACAGAACCTGTACTTGCGCTTTCATCTGAGAGCATTTCTCTTGTAGAGATCTACACATTTGCTAACTGATGTATAACCAAATCGGTCCTACACATTTTTATATCAATGCTTTCACAACAGTACGATCTGATACGTTACAGTTGAATACAGATATCCCTTAATCCACACACCACTGTGCTTCCTTTCATACATTAACTACTTGCACATATGCTATCCTAGATATTGATGCAAATTTAATGGGATCAATTATAATCTCCTACTTCTAATCTACTCTATACAAATAATATACATGGAGTTAGTAGCAATGTTCCGACAGAGGATGTACTTGCTGATGGAAGCACTACGCTGCAATCCAATGAACTGATCATCAAAGCACTTTATGGTCTGGTTAGTAATGAGAAAGGAGGCTTATTCCTGTGCATGCATTGGTTTTTTGGCACAAAAAATGTGTCAAAACAAGCCCCTTCAAAATGTGCTATTCTCACTCTTTCACAAGGTCAAAATGTATTCTGCTGAAGGTTTACCAATTCTGGGAAGTCAGCTAGATAAGTTGTTGTGCATCTCAGAATTCAATATGCAGCCGTCTCAGTTCTGTTTGGAAAGTAGGACTTGAAGTCAAAGTCCTCTGAGCTAAGGATCTAATATCCTCCCGTGTGCAATCACGTGCTATGCGAACCAGCTCCCATAAGGCACCCTCACCGATCATATCATTTGCATTTACCTCTGAAATAGAATGCTACCATATCAGGTAGCAAAATTTAACAAAAGACTATCAGGTTTAGAATGGGACAGACCACGTACTCACCATGCTGGGCTAAGTGGCACAGAGCAAGTTCAATATGGCGTCTAATAGGAGAAGCTTCATTGTTCGCATTCTTCACGATCCACGGTAGTGCCCCATCTTCGATAAGCAGGGACTTTCCACCCTTATTTCCTGGATTCCGCAATAGCAATCATTTTCATTAGATAGATATGTTTTGCCTTAAACATTTCACATGCAAAAGATGAAAGATTTTTTCTGAAGCCGAATCTTCAATGTCACAATAAATTCGCCAGAAAGGAGAGACACATAGCGCAAGCAATTGTTACAAGCGCACACTTAGATTTTTTTGTATGACTTAAATAATCAACACGTCTAAATTGTTGCACAAATTTGCATAGGTTACTCTTATATGACTAAATCTAAATATGTACAGAATTTTCCAGCATGAGGTTTCTGAAAACAGTACAGAGCAAAATCATTTCTAGTAATATCCATAAGCATATTATATCTTTTTGAGCTAAAATATCCACAAGAAATTAATAGCTCAAGTAAACAAGATTCAGTAAAGTGATCCAGGATATAAAACCTTGAGAGGAAGCTCTAGACTCGCATTTTGCAAAATTTGCGATGCCTCGAGCAACTTGAGCAAGTACATCTGTGTGGCCACATCTGACCATTCCCAGTAATGCCTTGATGCCGCCCTCAGCTGTGAGTCTTGTCTGTAGCTTGTCTAATAACAGAAACAATCAGTTAAAATCTATACTAACCACTGATGCTAATCCTATAAAAAAATTGTGATACACAATATCTATGAAAACAGATGCAAGTACCACTAGATCAAGAAGTGCAAATGACACAAAACTACAGCAGCCAGCAAACATTCCCAAACGAATGACCAGAAATCTATCCAACATAAATGCACTGCATAGTACAAGCTCAGTCAGAAAGCTCATCTTTGAGTAATTTTCCATGGAAAAAACCATATGAAGTCGGATACTTTCTTCCCCATGTTTTAGCATGTAACAGCAGGCAGGAATTAATTCAAAGGCACTAGTATTCGAGGAGTTTGGATCTTGCATCCATTGGAGGGGATTCAAAAAAATAAATCTTTACATATCCACATACAAGAAAACAGTTGAAAATTTTCTCCAAATGCGGTGAATAAAAAATAAAAAACATATGCGAGTCAACAAACAGAATCTGAAGGTAATTTGACCATAATAAGGTGTTGATTCAAAAGCCATCAACCAAACAAAAAGTAGCAATACCATTGCCACATAAATTGGCTATTGCTCCAGCAACCATCCGCAGAGTTTGAGGGTCTTCGGCGTTTGCAGCAGTCATTGCCAATAAACTTATACCTCCTTGGGTCATTATTCGTGCCTGATTTGCTTCTGGAAAGTTGCAACAAATGTATGAAATATCACGATGCAAGCTTAGTGAGCACATGCTGACTGGATTTGTCATTGATTTAATTGTATACACACAATTACCATTCATTGCCAAATTGGCAATAGCACCAGCTGCCACTCTGCGTACAGTTTCATCATCTGAGCTTTTGAGAAGAAGCATCAACGAAGCGAGACCACCAGCTTCAACAATTCTTTCTTGGTTTGCTTCTGGAAAAAATGCAGATGATATTAACCAGCAGCCTCAATGTCTAAAATTTCGGCATATGAACTTATAGGTATATTGATATTACTAGCATCTCATGTGCCTCTAACAGGCCTCTTTGGCACTCTGCCTCATGTAGGACAATTGCCAATTATGGTTCACCGTTACAACAATAGTTCGCATATGCCGCATCCTGACGGCTTTCTAGAAGTTATTCCCAGAATGTATTTATACTCAAACGTTTACTCTATAGACATAGTTTTAAGTATCAAAAACTATTGTTTTACATTCACTATGATGCTTATCATTAATGTGTTCTGACAAAAGCATTCTTCATAACGGAAGTAATTGCTAAGTTTACAGGCTGGTGCACTCGTCTGCGTGTTGGAAATTGTATAAACTGAATCCCAGTGGAAAAATATGAAACCAGGCGTCCTCCTTGTGTGAATGCACATTTAACAAAACTGGATTGAAATACAGATGATATCTAACTTACCTTCTGCAGCAAGGTTAGCTACCACTTTAACGGCATGAATACGCACATCAGCATCCTCTGATTCTAATAGTGATAATATCTTTTGCAGTCCAACTGCAATATTTTTAAAACATTTCCAGTTATTACAAACAGCTGTGATAAGAAACCCTTCAATATGAAATACATAGTCATGAAGAAATCTAGTTTAAGAGAGTATCACCTTGTTCAAAAAGTTTTGCTATTGATGTCTTTTGATTATCTCCAGAGCCTGAATCTCTGAGGTAAGAATGCCTAGCCTGGGACATAAGAGAATCCAAACCAGTGTAGATTTTGTCGGATCCTCCTCTATCAAGACTCCTCCTTGTCTATAACATAAAATTTAAGCACATTTTCATAAAATGAGCAAGGGCATTATGAAGCTTGTTTAAAATAAACGAACATTGCAGACTAGCTACTGTGGAATAGAGAAAATTGTTTCGCTAATATATGCAACCTAAATCCTACTTTGAATTTATTATACTCCCAATACCTCATCGGCTTCAAAACTCAACTGCAACAATTGACTCTTCAGTATGGTTATCTCTTCTTGAAGCTTTTGCTTTTGCTGAGCTTCATTTTCCAACATCTTGTGAAGTCTCAAAATCTCAGTGTTTGCAGAAGCCTAAAAATGATGAAGTCAAGAACAACCCAATTAAAGAAATTAACCAACTGATCATCTGTAAAAGCTGTAGTCAAATTTTTTTCATGAAAAGCTATTGCACCTGTGATATTTTCAGCTGCATAACCTGGCTCTCAGCAGACTGTCTTAAAAGGATTTCATTTTGTAGTTCCTTTTCTACCTCACTGATTTCTTTTGATAAATAGTTTTCCTGTCCCCCAGCACAAAAAGTAACCTTTACTTTGCAGATATCAAATTGACACTAACAAATTAGTTTCTTCAAATCATAAAAGCATTTTTAGAAGTCATTAAAAAAGAAGGCTTAGGGCATGTTTCAATCACATGAAAATGAGTTTTGTGAAAAAGAGTTTCGTGAAAGTAGAGTTCATTGAGAAATTGAGTTCCGTAAAAGTAAAATTCATAGTAGTAATTGAAACATCTGCAATGGAGTTTAGAATAAAATTTTTGTGGAAGTGGAAGCGGAGTTCGAATGTTAATTGAAACGCGTGAAATGGCCGAAATCAAAATCTGGAGGGAGGGAGTGGAGTTGAGTGTAATTGAAACATCCCATTACACTGCTATGTCTAATGGAGCATAGGACTGCAAATGAGGCATCTCATAAGAAAGTTTACATTGTTGAAAATACAAAGTGTAGTTCTCTAAAAATTCATGATACAACTAAGATTAAGGGGAAAGACTTCATTGTACAACCCAGCATAAGAAGTTAGCTACAAAAGTTTATTCACAAACATAGATTACCATCAAAAGGTTGTCTACAAAGATCATTTTAAATTCCCATGAATGACAGATAAAATAGGGCCTTCAGAAGTAAAAGACATCATGAAACTGCTGCCACAACATTAAAAAACAGAAAAAGTGCTGTTGCCAAACCATTTTTCTCCAAATCCTAGACGTACAAATGCATATCATTTGACATTCGTTCATTCAGACCACAGAATGTGAAATATAATTTTGAAAATCTATTTTTAACTCATTTGAGGCAGTAGGCAGACAAACATTGTTATTTCGAAAGCTCTGGACAAAGGGCAATACTTGAATTACTGGGGATTCCTTTGAGAAAAACACAGGAAACAGTGATGTCTACCAATTATAATCCTGTAAAAAACAACCTTTACCAACTTGAAAGCTGGTCATAATTCACATAACATGCAAATTTTGGACTCGATTAGTACATAGTATCAATGAAACAAACTTCAAATACTATTCACTTAACCCCATCCTTTATGAAATAACAAATACAGGAAGGTATTTTGAAATTTAGTTATAACTCAAATATGATTACTCGACCTTTTGCAGATGGTTAATCATATGCTGTCTAGCTTAAAATTAAGGAGAGAGACAAAATATTCATCTCCAACATATGAACCTTCCACAAAATCAGCACACAGAAACACGATCAACCATAACAACCAGACCCTCTTGTTATTAAGACAATCAAAGCATACTTTAAGTACTCCTTGTTCATGACTGGAAAAACAAAATACCTCATGCGTTTTCTCCAGATAACCATTTGTCTTGCTGCAGATCTGATTTGATTTCAGCTGTTCCTCAAGTTTTTTTATTGACTCAACATAATCATTTCGACATTTTAATTTCTCACTCTACAAAATAAAGCAAAACAAATATTTAAAAGAAAGGCTAATAGTCTCACTGGTAAAATATATAGCTACAAAGTAAATAGGTAAAAGAAACAAGCCAAAAGAAGAATAATAAATCAACAACAGGCATTATGCTAAACGTGCTTCAGGATTTATCCATATTCATTTAGACAGAATACAGATACAAACAGAGCTCTCTGCATACAAGACCTCAGATAGTACTCACTACTATTTGTTAACGATGTGATACTTATATATAGATAACAGCGTCACAATTGGCGTGACAGTCAACAGAAGCATTTTCTGCTTTTTCTTAAGGCAAACCAGTTTGTGCTAGAATTCTTTGATTAACTCATTCCTTGTGCATATATCCTTAGCCTAAATCAGTAAGACAAAACAAGTAAAGAGTCAAAACATTAAAGTTGTGAGTAATTTTCACTTCATCACTCCAATTTCACATATTCCGTAGAGACAAGTCAAATGTGTGTGGAATAGCTCTCTTCTTTATGTAACTAGACCAGGCACCAGCTATGGCCAAAAGAAACTTAAAAGAACTGAACCCAACAAGAAAATGCTTGAATGTTCAATCATGTTTATGCAGCAACGTAAATCTCTCAGAAGCTAAAAGTTGTTAGCTACCTTAAAAGCTCACTTCATTTGCATGTGATTAGATTGTTTAAGGCTCAACAAATGAGAATGATCCAACTTGACCACAACCAATAAGTAAAAGACATACCAAATTGAATAATTTAGTCAACTTTGTAAGGGGTTGTCAAGCTTTGCATACCCTTATTTACAAATAGAACAGTGAATTATTAGAATTGATGTTGTCGTCGTGAATCCTAACAGGCTAGGACCAACTTAATAATTTCCGTGCAGAAAAGAGGGCACTAAGTTTTGTGTCACACTCGAGCATTTTGATAATTGTTAACTCTATTCTTCCTTTATTAAATGGACAAAACTATGCAGTAAATTTCTAGTCATACCTTCAAAAAGAATGTGGTGGAGTATAAGGGCCTGTTCACTTGTCTGAAAGTGAAGCCCGAAGTTAGTTTTTGAAAGTGAGTTTTCTGTTTAACCAAATTCTGGTGTTCACTAAGGGTGAATTCCCAAAGAAAGCGACTGTCATTTGAAACTGAGAGCCCCGACTTTCGAGCAATTTGGCCGATAGTCGAGTTTGGGACCTCACTCTTTCTTCCTCGTGTGATCTCTCTTCCAGCCATCCTCTCTTCCCTCTCTCTCTCTCCCCCCTCTGGCATTCTTTTTCTCTCTCTGTCTTATCATTCTAATTCTTCTCTCTAGAATTTCTTGTTAAACCCATTGTACTAACCTTATCTCCTAGTTCAGTTTTGGATTTCCTCAATTGGACTTGATCTTCTTCTACTTAACCCTTGGTTCAACGATCATAGGGATGCGCTGGCTAGGGATTCTTTGATCAGCAAAAAAGTAGAAGTTAAATCATGGTAATTGCAATCAAAACCTGCCTAGTTAATGAACAACAGTTTCACCATATAGATGGACCTAAAAAGCAATTAGCTCAATCACAGGAGAATTAAGTTTCATATTTTTATCTAAGTGATAAGAAGTTGACTCTCTCTCTTCCCAACTCAAATTCTATTTGCACAAGTGAACAACAGAACTCAAAACTGACTTTTCTAGAACTCACTTTTTTACTACTTCACAGAACTCACCACTTACAAGCAAGTGAACAGCCCCTAAGCATCATGTAAACACAGCAGTATATTAGTGTTCATTCGCCCATTAACTAATGTTCTACAGAATCAATTATTTGCACAAAAAGAATGCAAGATAGGAAATAAAATAAATTTTTAGCTTTAAAAGACCTCCAATGCACTCTTATAATTCTTCTCTGCCTCTGAGATTTGGCTTTGTGCTTCTGCTCTTATCCTCTCATTTTCTGCTATTAATCTATCCAACTCTGCATCAAGCCTACGGCACAAACTCTTGTAATCAAATTCTTCCTTCAGTTTGACCATATTCTCCACCTTCATTGCCTACCACACACAGCAACCCCAAAGTAAAATAAGATAAACTATCCATGATCAACATATGCATCGAAATTAGATCAAAACAGCTTTCTCATTTGTAGCATGCAATGGCAAATTTTCACTAGCAACAAACTAGATAATAAATGGATAAAACAATTCCAGAACCATTTAATGGAATGACTTGTGCATATTGTTCAAATGAGTTCTATACCGCACCTCATACCACATGGATGTGTTTGCATGTCTCAACTTTCTTAAAATTCCAAACAATAGCCAACTATTGCATTGTCCCATATAACCAATGAAGTTCTACTAACCTAACTAAATAATTCTAGAAATAATTAAGTTTTTAACAAAGTTAGTAGCCTTACTGTGAAGAGCAACAAAACCAAAGATGTCTCCATGAACAAGAAAGAAATTTCAACTATAAGCATAGGTCCATGTTTGGTCTATGGCTTATAATCTTATGAACAAGCAAGAGACACAAGCTTAGTTCAAATAAAAGTCAGTAGAATATGAAAACTAGTTCTAAACTCATAAGTTGCCAAAAAAAGTCTTAAGGACAATCTCCAATATGAGCCTTTTAGAGTCAGTATGGAATGGCTTGCTTGAGTAGGAAGAGGAAATAATATTACATAAGAAATAAATACATATTGGCTCACATTCTCACTGGCTTCTCAACCATAAAACTAGATTGTGAGGCCAAGAGAAATTGATTCCCAAGGCTCCCCTTCTTGAGATACTAAGCTAGATACTAAGCTACCACGTGTTAACTAAAGTTTCCAGTAGTCTGAATCTTTGGGCAGTAAAACCATATGCAAAATCATACAGCTCAACATTAAGAAAATTCACAAAAGTATATTCAGGTTAACAACCACTAGTTGATGGAATGGTCAAGATTTTATTCAAAAGTTGAGATATTGGGATGTCAGAGAGAAGCCATAGAAAATTAATTTCATGAAAAAATAAGCAAGCATTGATGGGGGTAAATATATGTAAAAGAGTTTAGTCATTAACTAAAAAACTCCATAAGCTACAACAGTATAAAGACATACCCGTTGTCCAAACATTATGGTACTTGCAGTCTCTCCTCGATGGCGTGGAGATGGCCCTATTGTAACGACCAATGAAGTTCTAGCAGTTCCTATGAAAATTCCCGTTGTATTAAAAGGATAACCAGAAAGATCTAATAAGGCTCACAGTGAGACTTCAACAAAATGAAAAATCAACACAAGCTCATTTTGGCACTTGATGAAATAACTGTAAGGTGCAATAGATTAGAGTTTAAGATAGTGGTTTGGTAATCAAGTTTTAGCAAAACCAATCACTCTTCTAAAACCACATCTACTAACTTTTTTTTGTTTTTGGGAACAATGTAGTACTGGGTTTATAATGTCTCTGAACTTCTTAAAATTCAAAATATGGGATTTGCTCAAAACATCTTCAATGTTTCTGAAGAAAAAAAACATATTTTAGCTTGCCTAGAATGGTTTAATAAGTTTTGGCCAAATGGCTTTATATGTAAGTCTGTTTTAGAAAATGCTGACAAACCTGCTATGGTAATGTCAATACTAAAATTTGTTTCAGTAAATTTACGACTAAATGTCATACATGCTAAGCACAACACGTAGAATGCATAATACTCCAAAAATCTGTTTGGTGTGACCAACAATAAAACCTCTAACAGTAGGAACAGACATTAATTCAGGAAATCAATTACTAGGTACATGTACAATGATGATGCTACAGCATATCTTTGAGAATGATGGTGAATGGCAAATTCAACAAATTGTATAATGGATCAAATTGGTGAAGAAAATAGAAGATTTCAATAATTATATTGAACATTTTTTTGCCATAAGCATCTTGCAGCAAAAGTCTAAACTCAAACCTAGTAAGAAACTGTTATCTTCAGAAAAATAACCACGTTGCATGCTGCATATTTTATCACTGAATAGTGGTGAGTAAGCTATATAAGTAAGAACTAAGTCCATCAAAACCTTCGCAAGGAAGACTCAGGTCTTACCACCAAATGAATCTCGGAGCAACCTTGTCAGTTTCGAATCACGGAAAGGCACATGAGCACTACTCTCAGCTAATGCATTGATGCACTTGCCCAACGCACTTAGAGAAAGATTGATTGACTTTGCTTCTTCTAGTGTCTGCCCCTCGCTTCCTAACAACCAGGAGACTGTTTCAAACTATTTTAAATAGGAAATAGCCAAGCCACAGATAATATGGTTAAGCCACCTATATGCATAACTATCAGTTAACAAAAGGTTAGAAAACTAAATGGTATAACGGGAAAGCATTTCATTTGGTAATAAGATGACTATCACGACCAAATAGAAAACCTTACTAAGTTACAGACTCACGTCTTCCTTGAGAAGCTGGCAACACAGATCCCAAACCCAACAACCTCAACTTAGGAGTTCAGGTACTGATTCTGGAATTCTTGGAAAAGGTAAGATAACCCTGAATTATCTTGATATACATTGAATGGTGCAAAGCTCACTATGACACATTTGCTGTTCTCAATATTCCATGTAATTAGAATACACACGTAGCAGGATTCATATATTAAACTCGCTAGTAGGAACTACAATGAAATATGCAAGAAACATGGATGTCAAATGCAAGTATACAGAAATTCCTCTGGAAAAAACCCTGTCATTAGTCAGCTCTAGATCACCATCCAGCAAAATGAATGAATATCAATGTGAAAGACAACGATGGGTTCATCTCTAGCACCTGACGATCACAAGGATAATTTCTGTCATTACTAGGATAACAAAGAAGGGGCTCCCAGTACTTAGTATTTGATACATCACTATAAAAATCAAATCCAGATAATTTATGCATGTAATTATGAGACACAAAATTCTTTGCAGAAGAAAAGAGCATAATACATGAAAACAGGAGCTTTTAAGAAGTACCTGACTTATCAATCCGCTCAGAGCCCGCAAGATCTACAACTACAAGCTTGCTTTTTCTAACAATGGGTGGTCTAAAAGATGTGATAACAGAAGAGGATTTCCCATTTTCACTGGCAAAAGCAGCATCCTCATCATGACTCCCTTTAACTGATCTTTTCACGTGCACCTAGAAAAGAAGTAACATCTTAAATCTGGAACGGATATATCTCAAAATCTAAAGGAGATAAGTATACTTTTGTTCTTAAACTTGCATAAAAATCCTAATTAGGCCCTATGGTTGATTTCTTGCATGCTATTCCCATAACTGCAGTGCACAACAAGGTCCTTTGCTTGATGGTAATGACCATGCAAACATTTACATGCCTGATGTATTTCATCTTGCAAGTAAGGGGGAAGACATCAATTTCATGCAGCCTGTCATCAATATCTGATTTACAAGTATTTAAAAACTGGTCCAACCAGGCAACCACCAACCAGAAGAAACTCTTTTATATATCAGTTCAGCAATGCTTCAAACTAAAGTGTAACAGCGATGCTAGCAGCCTAGAGCGTGATTAGATCAATTAAATTTTGAATGTAGGAAAACTGCACATATTTCCTTCAAATAAGTAAACTTACACATATAAACCAGGGAAAAAAAGTCAACTTCACCAAATTACATCTTATGTGTACTCTATGATAGCAATACAAAAGGATCACCATTTACAGCTTTCAAACCTTCAAAACTAAATTAACAAAAATTAATTAGCATATATAACACCAGCAATATTCTGGTTTTGGAAACCTAGGACATCCTTGGTTTAAGTTATATTAAGCCATGTCAAGCTCAGGTTAGTCTAAAAGGGCATCAATCAGAGGTCATGATTTCTGACAGCTTTACAATGTCCTGAAATATTCATTCAGAGGGGATCATTCAAGTCAGCCACAATTGTTATAACCAGGTTTTGATTATTCTGTATTCTTAAATTTATGTCAATACTAAATTCCAACAGTACCATGGACAACACATCCCTGCAATTTGGGAAATACCACTTAGTAAACAGCCACACCAAGAGGCCAACCTGCGTATTTGAGGTTCTACCAGCAGCACACCTAAATCAAAGGCAATTGGACCTGTGTTATCCACTTCCACGGGCGACAACGTCACATAAATGCAATTACCTTGATATAGGCACACCGTCATGGATGCCATTCCCAGATAGCAACATCAAGACCATCTACAGTTGCACAGCAAAGTGCATCATCACCTAGTTAGGACAAACAATCTGACCTATGCAGCAAACCTAAGTGGCGACCCAGATAGACAGCTACGGCCATGCCTTTCTCAAAAATATGTCTCAATAGAAGAGGAGAAAAAAAAACATAAAACGGTAGAAACACAACAAAGTCAATCTAGTTGTCTGATAAAATTTTTGACCTGGCCAACTACATAGCAAAGCCATGAGAGCATATTTGCAGACAACCACTGGGTGATACCACATATGCAGCAAACATCTATTTCTGTCAAACAAAGGGCCTACTTAAGTATTTTCATTTAAATATTATATCAGGCCAATAAGTACCATAGTCATTGATAGTTGATGCAAGGTCAGCACAAAAACTGCACCTAACTGGTCAAAAAACATTGCTAAGGAGTCATTAGTATAAATGTAACAATAAATCAAGCAGGGAAAACAAATACCATGAGAATAGCATGGCTTCGAGATGATTCTGTGTTTAGTTTAGTATTTGCAGCATAGCGATGAGCTTCACCTAATCTTAAGAGGTCCACAAAACTCTTCATTTCCCTTATTTCTACCAACTTTGCTTCAGGAACAGAGACATCTCCTGTTTTCGGATCTTCTACAATGGCAATGTTGTCATTGCTAGGAACCAGAAGGTCCTGTATTGTTTCCATGTAAAGCTTCACAATCATACGAAGAGGTCTGTCAGTGAGCTATAGAAGCTTGATTTAAATGAATAATCAATCAAATTGCTTCAGGATAGATTCCAAGACATTGTTTCAGCTAATATAAACATATTAACAATGATGAGGAGTAAAGGCTAAGTCTTAAACCTGCATATACGATATGTACACAGAATCAGTATCTGGTGATACATCTGCAAGAATATCTTCCATTGCCCGGACCATAATTCCCCTATCAGCAGTATCTTCCTCTCCAAGTCTTCCAAGTGTAAAAGTCTTCCCTGTACCAGTTTGGCCATAAGCCATAACCGTGCCATTGTATCCTTCAAGAACACTCTGCAGAAGATGGAACATACTAAACCACATGATATAAAGATGAACAAGAAAGTTATAAGCAAGCATTGAGCGCTATGAAGCAATGTCATATACAACTAGAAAATTACATATCATTCAGCCATGCATTCTAAATTAATCATGCATTATCTGAAGATATGCCCAGCATCTCAAATAAAGAAAGGGAAAAAGTAGATAACTATATAGTAACAGTGTTTGAATAAAAAAATCAGAAGATACTATGGTGGGGATATAGAGAAGGATGAGCAAAAATGTTAGCAAAAGAAAGAAACTCCAAATTCACTAAACTATGTGATGCTAAACACTTAACTAGATGATGCGAAACAATGAACACGACTTGGTGTATAGTTGGGATGAGTAAGATAGCAATAATCTTAATTCTCCTAAAATTCATTATATTTTCTAAAACTAGAGGTTTCACTTCTCTTCAAGAAAATCTGGAACTCTTTGCATATTCCTTACCAATCTTCATGCAATAAGATATTATAGTTTATTAACAGTTTTCATCTCATCACTCAAAATTCAGAATCCAAGTGGCAGTCTAAATCCAATATCAAACCAAAGAAACAACATGAAGAAGTAGCTCATCTTAGAAGCAAATGTTATATTGCATACCTCCACAACTGGTTTCGCCACCACTTCATAGACACGTTTTTGGGAGGCTACCTCTGTGAGAACCTCATCAAATTCATAGGTGTCTGAATCCCAATTGTTTTTACGGAGCTTTAACCTTTTAAGCTGAGGTGAAATGCAGCAAGGAGGTAAATGAGCTAAGCTCACAGACGCTTGTACTGCATTAATCTCTAGAAAAAACATCCTATACATTCACAGGAAAAAGTAGCAACACTTTAACCATTGAGACTAAAGAACAAACCTCTGGCTGCAACTCAACACAATCTGCAAAATCAGCATCCGCTACTAACTCTTCTGCACTTCGAGGTCGGAGTCTCACAGCCACTCTAACTCTTCCAGGAACTGCAGAGAAAAATAATTTAAAAAACCTAATAACCAGTACGCAATGAGATCTGTGAACTGAGTCACTTGGAATACCGCATAGAAAATTCTCATGGCACTTTGTATCCTAGTTGTCAGATTGTTCGGGTGTATGAATATCTACTAATTTAGAGGGTAGCTCTGCCATGCTGAAATTGGTGTTATACTGTGGTAGGCAACCTGTATCCTAGTACACTTTGTCAGCTTTAGTGTTAGCGCTTTGTATTTGGTACCCAGTTGCTATTGGTACCAATACTTAATGGCAATGTCGGTTACTCACCAAAACAACAAAAAATAAAAACAAATAAAAAGCTCTCATGGCTCACTGGACATCTCAGGTAAGAAAATTCACCTCCAACAAACAGAGCAAAGTTATAATCA
This sequence comes from Acanthochlamys bracteata, assembly GCA_019914995.1. NCBI lineage: Eukaryota > Viridiplantae > Streptophyta > Magnoliopsida > Pandanales > Velloziaceae > Acanthochlamys > Acanthochlamys bracteata. The sequence continues at coordinate 8,606,880 of CM034128.1, forward strand.
GTAAATGGATTAAAGTCACCAAGACACCAACTCCAACAATGTGGAAGGCTCCAATAATGATCATTTAAAAAAAAATACTGCTTATGAGAGGATTTCCATAGTTAAGTCTAGCAAAGTTCAAGACATGAATTAGTGACTATTAGCATTCACTGTTTTGTAAGAGTTGATGCATATGACTTGAAGCTACGTTATCACTTGTAATTGTCCCCTTGAGCAACAATGGAATCTTACATGGGCAACATGCACTCAACAAGAAGTAAAGGGTTGGCAAAGTCTGAACCATTGCAAGACAGCAGAGATCAATCAAAAGTAAATTCAGCTGAAAATTAGTTCCCTGTTGAAGTAGCCATGCGAGAGCAGCGGATGGATAGTTGCATTTTCGAAGCTGAAGCAAAATGAACTAAATAACTCTTGGAGAATGTCAAGATCGGGCTCAGTCCCCTATAACCATCTATGCCAAAATCCTGATGGCTATACTTTCTCCAGGATCTGTGGTTCTTATCATATTAGCGGTTCACAAGTAACAACTATTCATGTTCTTTGAATTGAAGCATATTACTCTGTGCAACCCTGGACCATGAGTTTTTCTCCCAAAAATAAAAAGTTGTAGAATGTTCAAGTCACATAAGAATGACATGTCAGCTCTCTTCTGTCTATCTCACTTGTTCAAACAAGAACAAAATAATATTTCTCAATAAGCCTGAATGAAGTGTCTCAAAATACCAAAAGAAATCACCTTATCCATCAAAAAGCAAGAAGCAAAACCACTCTCCTATTCCTACTTACAGAGAGGTGCAACATCCAATATGCTTTCTATGCAAAAAGAACTCACATTTCACAATCTCAGGACCAACCCTTTTGCTGCAAAACAAGAGTTACAATGCCAATCTCCTTGGCGCTTGCACTCCAGCTCTCCCCATACTAAACTAATATTTACTACAACCCAAAACAAAAGCATTAATATTGAAAATCTAGCACCTGAAATGAACACATCGGACATCTCGCACCAACAGGAAAGTATCCACTTTGTTTACCATCGTTAAGATTTATAATGCGTACTGCAAAGATCTTCCTGAATTCTTTATCTCGCCGTAAATTGTTCCAAAAGTTATGATGTGAAACTTGTCTGATTACTCGTTCCACAAAAGCTTCCACCAGTCTCCCATGCTAAAGCAAACCCAAAATAAAAGAAAAAAGACATCACCCTTCACAATCACAAAACAATCTGCACAAACTGGCACAAGACCAGGGAGCCATTGTTGATTCAGGATTGTTGAAGTTGCAAAGACCTTTCACTAAAACACATCTGCATTATCTGTGCAATCAGTCGCAAGCAATTAAGCTAAACTATTATTCCCAACAAAACCCTTTCAAGTTCATTCAAAATTCGATTTTCTTTTCTTAAATAATCACAAAACCAACCAGATCTCAACCAGAAAACCAACAAATTCGAACTCCCGAATAATGGAGAGAGAGAGAGAGAAGGGAGGCGGCTTACCGCCGGGATTATTCTTGTTGGCGGCAGCTGCGGCGGAGGTAGAGCTGCGGCGATTAGAAGAGTTAAAGTGGGGCACAGCACGTGCATTGGGTTTGGAACCGATCTTGGAGTTGGGAGTAGAGAACACGCCGGAGAGAGACTTCGAGCTGTTCGGTCTGGGAGCTCCGCCGCCAGCGTTTCGGTAAGACATCGGCAATCTATAATGGGCCCAATCACCTTACCCTTTTTCCGTTCGAGATCCAACCAAATAATATAAATATACAACAACAACTCAACAACAAGAACAACCGATGATAAGTTTTATTTTTAAGAAGAAAAAAAAAATCTCTTAATGGAAAGGAACAAATGAGAAATGTTTCTCGAGTGTGGGACCCACACAAGAGGTGGCGAAGACGGCGATCGACCGACACCTGAGTAGAGAAGAAGAAACGTTACAGGTGATTCTCGCTCGCTCTCTTCTTCTTCTTCTTCTTTCGACTGTTGAAATCCAACTTATGGAGATTTATTTCAGAGTGGCTTGGCTTTTAGGGAATTTGGGAAGTTTTTTTTCTTTTTTTCTACCTTTTTTTGGGTGTGTTCAAATTTCTCTTTTTTTACCTTTGTTATCAAGTAGTTTCTTTGTATATTATATATTGGCGGGTTTTTGGTTTTAAATAAATGATCAATGTAAAAAAAGAAAAATAAATGGAAAGCATCAGGACAGTAGATACACTCATTCAAATACTTTGCAACTTAGAAACCTAAAATCGTTGCTTAGAACATCTTAAGTCCTAAAGTTAACCTTTTTGCATGAATGGACACCGTTTAACATGTTAAAAGTGTGATTCATCACAAGTTAAGTACTTGTATTATATGGTAAACGCAATTCATGGTTATGCTTATGTCTTAATTTTCAAAATTGATAGTATCATGGATTTGTATCCAATTTTAGTAGTATATGTAGTTAAGAAGTGTAGTTCTACGTGGAAAAAACTAAGGAGTGCTTAAATTACACACTGATTTTTTTTTTTATTATCAATTTTTTGAATTCGAATTCATTTTCTGTATTTTAATTTATTTTAAATTTATCAAATTAATTTATATTATTTTTTATCAAACTTAATTTAAACTGTTTACAAAACTCACTTCCTACTAATTTAAAACACATCTGATAAATTGTGCTAGTTCTCCTTGATAAGGGGCATGCATGTGAGATCAAACTTTACAACGTTCCGGAGTACAAGTTCTGGTGAGATGGATCCATCAATGGGCCTAGCTACTCTTTTTCATTCCATGAAGTTCTTGCTTTTCTTCTTCATGCAGTCGTGATACATTAAGATCAAGTAATGAGATTCATGTGTATCAAATAGAACTAAAAACGTTTAACAATGTTTGTTACTTCAGGGAATCTATCCCCCTAATAAGAAAGGATCTTTTTTTTTTTCATGACATCAGAAAGATAACAGGATCTTTGCAGATTGCTCAGTCCAAAAAAGCATGAAATGTCTTTACATTAAAATTTTATAATTAAAAAAAAAAAAGAGAAAAGCATGCTTGCATGAAAAGCTGCATTAATTTGAAATGTATATAATCTTTTATTATAAAGTGAAAAGCAGTGAAGTACTGAAATTGTCGTAGAGTATGTTTTTTTATCCAACTCTTTTAAACTTGCGCGATAATCTGTACCAAACTGAGTTTTATGGGTAGAACTCAAATTTAGAGGTCTTAATCTACAAAGAACAATACATAATGCTGAAAATCGTGTCTAATCTCATTTGAAGGAGATATTTAAAAGCGTTTATAAAATAATTTTTAAAAAAAATATATTTATAAAATAATTTATTTTATTAATTTATAAAATAATCAAAATAAATAATACTATAACTTTTTTATATATATTTAAAAATTTAAAAATTATTAAAAAATTATTTAAAAAATATAAAATAAAATTTGAATAAAATAAATTTAATAATACTTTTAAATATTTTCTAAGATAAGAAGAAGAGTCCGCCATCTTATATAGCTACTATTAACCAATATAGTATTACTCTTTAATACTTCTCACTGTAGTATACAACCAATCTTCAATCAGAAACTTATTTTCTAATATTATCTCTCGCGGAGGCTAGCTCTGACTAGGAATCTAAAACCAATTGGTGCTAAGAAAACAAAAACTTCAGATTTAGCCACAAAAAAAAAAAAGTTACTCTACAGTAATTCAAGCGTTTGACAATACCTGTTTTTACATCTTTTTAAAAAAAAAGCATGCTTTTTCAAAATTATTCTTTACGCATGACGAAAAAAGTACGGGTTAAATATCACTGTCGGTGAATGCTGTATCCGACACGATTGAGACGTTACTTCTGCTAACTAAATTATTTATAAATAAGTACTTCAGGTACAGCTCAATCTTACATAAGTAGGTCAACTTTGGGTTCAAATCTAATCTAAAACAGCTCGCCAACTTGCAAGACGTATTCAGTTGGCGAGTAGCCTTCAATTTGGTTCAACTCAGATGAACATGCTTGATCAAGAGTGAGCAAATTAGTTCAATATTAAATAAAAATAAAATTTAAAAAAATTATATATTAGAAAATTTTTGATGTATTAGATTAAATTTGTGTACCGGATTAAACTTTTTAATGTATGGATTTAACCCTTTAGATTTCTTATTTTGGATAGCTTTTTGATATTTGTATTTTTCAAATAATAATATTAGAGTCGATGATTTAGTCGGAATTTGACGCATATAGTAATTTTTGCTGACAGTATGTAAGTAGGTTAATAACGGTATGACTCACATAAATTTTCGTAAGGTGTAAGTTCGGAGCAAGTTGAGCTTTGATGGCTGGTTATTAGTTGCGTAGAAACAGTGCGCATAAGAACAACCAATGTATGTTATGTTCTAACTGGTATTGCAATAAGCAAGTTAAAACAGCGTGACTCAGTTGGATTTTTGTAAGGTGTGAGTGAAAATTCGAAGCAAACTGAGTTCTGATTTCTGGCTATTAATTATGTAGGAGTGGTGCGCAGGCGAACGACCGATGCATATTATAATAGTTTTAGCTGGTAATATGATGAGTATGTTAGAGCAGCGTAATTTATATAAGCTTTCAAAAAATACGAGCGAAAATTCAGAACAAGTTAGACTCTGATGGCTGGTTCTTAGTGTGCAGTAACGTAATTATGAGCCAAGTTATTAGAATTTTGAACGATCGACATATTTGATTGACGATAGGATATTTGAACGAGAAGAAAATGGATGATTCAATTTTGAGGTAGAAATTATTAGATTAGAAATAAATGAATTAGTATCATATTAAATATAAAAAAATTAAAAGAAATATTAGAGAGTTTAATAATATATTGATTTTAGGAAAGAATTTTCTAAAGTATGCAGTGAATCCTTCAAGTTCTTTATTTTGATTAGCTTCTCTAGTGTTTATCTCTCCGATAGAACAACCTTTTTTTTGAAGCCTTATCTGACAACGTCTAACTTAAAAGTTTTCTTTATCAGCATCTGCTTCTGAAGAACACAAAACATTATGTGGATTAACGATTGTTATTTAGCAAGTATTAGGACATAGAGGATCCTCAGAATCGTTATCGCGTATTGGTTCCTGTATAGGAAGCCTTCGTGTTACTTCCATTGTTCGTTTCCAAGAGTATACGATCGAGAAAGAAGAAACATGGGAAACCATGTGATCATGGTCCCTTAATTAATTTTGTTTGTAGCTCACCTGTCATTTTCATTATTTCATATCATCAGTACTTTCGTACAACATACACGGTGGTTCGTTGAGCGTTCTTTCAATATTATTTTTCAAAATTTTATTTTATATTTTTTAATATATATTGTATAAATATATAAAAAATTTATTTAAAAATTTTAAAAATTTAAAAAAAAATTTTGTAATAAAATCTTTTTATTATATATTATTATTATTTTTTTTAGAAGTAAAAAAATAAAAATATTTTAAATTTTAAAAATTTTATTTTATAAACAATTCCGCACACATAATAATAGCTCTAATCTTATTGACATGAACATTATTACTACGCGCAGAAAGAGTGAAGATTTTTTGTAAAAATCAATGACTTTTTCCCGTGAGATAGACTTAACAGAAAGACATTGCAAAATTTACATCAAAATGTTTCTGTATTTCTTTGATTTTAGCAAGAAAGTACAAAATTGTTCGAAACAGGCAATATCCGACGTTAGGCATGCTACAGTTGATTTCTCATAGCCTTCTCAACGGCTAAGTGATTGAAACAAAAGCAGCTTCCTTGCACCGTAACCTCCATACCGCCGTTGATAATCGGAGTTGAACTCGATCCTAACACTATTTAGCATGGTCTGGAACAATGGGTGCTTCATATATGACACAGGCAGAACGAAGCCAACGTACACAGCGAAGTGGCCTTTAGGCACATGATTTACTGCATGATCCCTTCAGTGATCGGCAGAAGCTTTCCTTGGCTTGAACTGTTGATGGCAATCGGATCCCATTTTAGTAAGGATGAACGAAAAGATGTAAAGCTCTTAAGAAAAGAAGCATAGAACCTTCAGAACAGGAGTCAGCTTTTGGTGTTTTGCTGCTTGTGATAAAGTTATTTAACCTGGTGCCAAGTTTAGAAAGTTACCTTTCTTTCTTTTCAAAGAGCGAGCTAGTTGCCAACATGGTGTTGCAGTTTCAAGATAAGGAAGGGGACCTCCTACTCTACTGGAATTAATGACTTCTGACAGATCGTGAATGCAAAAGTTAATTTAGTCGTTCCCTTCTTTCGCGTTAAGTAGGACCGCTATTCAGATTCATTTGCCTTAAAAGGATACGGTATAGATGCTAGCTAGTGAAAAAATTTTCTGTATTGAAATTTATTTGGAAAAGTTGCTACCATATAGGCTGTTTTCATTTGAGCTGGATGTAAGTATTAAAAATTAAATTATTATAAATAGTGCTCTCGAAAAATAAATTTAATTTTTATATTTTTTTAAAAAACAGTGAGTTGAAAGTATTTTTTGTATTCTTAGTATAGATAAAAAGTGAACTGGAAAAAAAGCTGAGTTATAAGTTTGAAAATAACGCACCCAATAATGATAGTTGACATATATATAGTATGGGCTTTTGGTATGCATGTTAATATGTTAGCCATTTGTCTCTTGATATTGTCAATATGCCTTTACATGTATACCAGTCTTATCCCTGTGAACTACAAGCCCTTTTAAAGACTAGATATCTTTATATCTTTATGCATTTAAAGATTCTAGAGGTGTGTTTTGGAGTGCGTTTCTTTTTTTTTTTAATTTTATATTTTAATATATATTTTATAAATATTTAAAAATTTAAAAAATATAAAAAAAATTTTACGTAACAAAATTTTATATTACATATTTTTATTATTTTTTAAAAATATAAAATAAAATTTATTTTTTAAAAAATAAAAATATTTTTATTTTAAAAAAATTTTATTTTATAAATACTTCTGAACGCTATGAAGACCATAACAATAGCTCTTGACTTGAAGTATAGGGACAATGGTATATAGTTATAACCTTTAACTAGTGTAGGATGCCTATTGCTAGCTGAAAACATGTATAAAATCTGTAATCCAGCAACGTAAAAGTTCACAAACATGTACCAAAAGCCACTCAACGAAGTAGCACTGCTTTGGATTCCTGTCAGGACATTAAAGTCTGAATCTATTTTCTGCATTACTATTTCTCATTATTGAAGGTTTTACTTTGGAAACTAGCTAGAGCTTTGATTAGGTTTCTGACACCAGGGAGTATCATTATAAATGTTGCTCGACAGAATTTATACATAATGTCTGTGACTCTCCATTCAAACGAACCGTGCTCATGTGAATATATTTTTTCTAAATATAAGTAATTGTTGCCTATACAACAATTAATTCGAGTCATATCACTCCTAAGTTAAAAATCTCTTTTAAATGATGCAAGTAGACTGTACAAAAAATTCCACCAGGGCACGCCCTGATAGCAAAACTCTGGCATGATTTACCAGGAAAGTTATGAGTACGCTCTTTTGAGCTAAAAATAAATTATTATAAATATTCTTATTATTATAAATAAATTTAATTTTAGAAAGGTGAGTTGAAAATATTTTTTTATATTTTTGTGTGCAGCTCAAAAATGAAGTAAAAATAACTTTTTTTTGAAAAAAAGTGAGGTGTAAGGTTGAAAAAAATACACCCTTCATGTTACCGATTTTATAAGTAATAACATAAACAGAGGCTTAGGCCCTGTTTGGCTGTGCTTTTATCGGACTTTAAGTCCGAAAAAGTATTAAAATAGAGGAAGCAAAGCGTTTGATACGCCGCTTTTAGCCAACAATGCGACTTTGAATAGTAGAAAATAAAAAACTTGAATCGGCTTTTCAAAGCAAAAGCCGCCGCGGGCTTTTCTCGCTGGATCTGTGGAATATCTATTTTGTCCAGATAACTTAGCACAAATTACAAACATATATATATTCCCAACCGAATTCATTTCTTCATATTTCTCTCATTTTTCGTTTTGCTTCACTGTTCGCTCCGCTCTCGCGATTTCGCTCCTTCTCCTGGCGATGTTCTCCTTCCGCTACATCCTATCAATCCCGCTTTTTTTTTTTTTGCCCGCCCAGATTTTTTCTCAAATCTCCACAATCAATTCTCTCTCTCTCATTCAACCAACGGTGAACGGGCGCGCGGTGGTGGCGCTAATGTTCGATCCTTTCCCTCCCGCATCGCCGCAGCCGAGATGTCGCCGCTTCTTCTATTCACGGCGACGTTACTAGCCAACGCCACCGATCCGCTTGCGATTCTTCTATTCACGGTTGCATCTACTTGCCGCAATCGGGATTTTGATTCAAGTCAGATTGTTGTAGCCGGGAGCTCACGACGGAACTTCATATAAAGTAGTGCCGTGATGGCTCAAGACTAACCGCTAAACGGCTCCATGGCCATGTGTTGACGGAGAAGCGATTCAGAGTGAAATGGCCCCGGTTAGCGCAGCCGCCATCCCAACCTTGTGCCACCCATGGGTTTTGTGTAGTGGAGGACGAGCGGCTTCTGATCTATATAAATATGCCAAATGGTGCTCTATCCACAAATCTTGGTGATACTAGTTCGGTGCTTGACTGGTCTGCTAGGCTCCGAATTGCCATTAGTGCTTGCCCAGGTGGGCTTGCTCGCTCCATCACTACCGGCAGATGCCTTACCTTCATCGTAGTTTTGCCTCTGCCGCAGTCCTCCTAGATGAGGACAATGAACATGGAGTTGCGGTGCTGGTTTTTGTATATCTCTTTAGCTCGGGCTACCTACCTCATGGTTGTGATCATCATTAAGAAACACGTAACATTTCACCGTGTTGAGTACGCCCGTCGATCTTTAGTAGTTATCTTCATCATCCTCCTCCCCTCGCCGTTGTAATTCAAGAAGAAGTTTCTCTAGCACGAAGAAGAAGGAATCATTCCCTGCCTTAGTACACCCACCTGAATTAATACCGGAGCGTAGCAAGCCAACACCGCATGCAACACTAGCTACAGAAATCTCTAGCACGAAGAAGAAGGAATCATCCTCTATCTTTAGTTTCCTGCTTATCTAATATGTTCAAGCCGCCGGAGAGAGGCGAAGACTACTCGATTCTGCAAGCACTAATTAGCATCAACATGCTCATTCTCTTCTTCGCTACTATCCGTGGAGCTCCAGGCACATTGACGGCGATCGACAACATAGGCAAGATCGGTGAATCGCTCCGCTACCCCAAATGCAGCATCAGCACGTTCATATCTCTCATTAGTATCTGGAACTAAATGGCGGTGGTAAAGATCTTGATGCTGTAGTGAAAGATGAAGATGAAAGCGAGATGAAGGAGAAGAAGAATGAGAACGGGACGTAAAACAAAGTTTGGAACTAACTATGATTGATTAGCTAGCTAATTAATTTATATAGTGGAAATTTAAGGTATAGTTAGCAGTGATCTTGAATATACTTAATCACAAAGGAGTTTGTTGCTTGAAATAGTTCAATCATGTCAGACTCGTTAATTTAGGCCTGTTTAGACCAAAAAAATACAGCATAGTAAAATATTTACTAAATTTATAGATATTTAAATACATATCAAAATTATTTACTAATTTATAACAATAATACTAAATTTATAAACTAATATAAATTTTTTTAATAATTACTTAAATACATTTTTTCAAATTTAATATTATAATAATAATTATATAATCAATATTATTCAATTAATTATTGATTGATATTAATAATATAAGTTATTAATAAATTTATAAACATTAATATAAATAATTATTTATATAATTTTTACATAATAACATTATTAAATTTAAAAAATATATAATATATAAAAGTTAAATTCATAATATATCAATTACCATATATTTAGGAATATTTTAGTCATTATATATCTCATATAAAAATAAGCTTAAGTTTAGCCAAACACTTCATTCAGCTTTCAGCCTTAGAAAGCACGATACAGTAAAAATTTATCTAAACATTTTTCAGCATAAAGCTGCTTTTACAGCAAAAGTTCTACAGCCGCTTACAGCACTCTAAAGCAGCTTTACTTCAAAAGCACAAAAGTTTCAGCACATCCAAACAGGGCCTTACTCTTGGCATAGAACTCTAAAATCTTCAGTTTTATGTAGGAGATTTTGGAGCAGTTGACTTCTTCATATATGAAACAAAAACAGTAAATACAATATCATATATAGATATATAATTGGTAGAAATTATTGATCTTCTGGCACCAGTGCATTATGATAGTTATAAATGTTGCTTAGACTTTTGTTGATTGCAGAATGCAAATGGTCAGTCAATCCAAATGAATTTCCTTTTGAAGGCTCAGTGATAGTTTTGCAGGAATTCATTTGGATGTAAATAAGGTCATAGCAACCTGCTAAGAGTACTATAACCAATCACATATGCAAAACTGTTTGCTTCAAAATGTAAGTAGACTGTACAGATTCCAGTAGGCAGTGCAATACAAAACTTTGCATTTTGCCAGAAATGTACATGTTACTGAATTTGAAAGCCATTACTAACAAACACTTCATCTTGGCATAGAACTCTAAGGCATCTGCTTAGGGGTGGCAAAATCCAAATTCTTCAGCTTTGTGTAGGAGATTTTTGAACAAAGGCTGCTTCAGATATGATCCTGGTACTACAAACCGTTTCTGTGCTTCTCCAGTGTATATGGCAAAGTGGCCTTCTGGACTATCAGCAGCAGCAACTAACGACTTGTGATTCCTGAAAGAGTGCTGTCAAGCAAAGGACTTGAGACATGAACAAAAAGGACTGTTATACTTGATATAACTAAGAAGATTTTTCTTAGCAGCTTTCGTTTGCATGAACAAGAATTCTATGGCTGGGTTTTCCCATGTGAAGATGTTAGCGTCTGGGAGCTCAAGCCACGAAATCCAGCACCATACTGGATTTGTCTTTAGCACGTATTCAAATCTGTATTTCTTCAGTAAAGTTGATAATGTACGACCCTGCATCTCATGCTTTTCTGTGCGAAAACATATATTCATCCTTTCAGTGAAACTCTATTTGATAAATCTCACTAATCATCATACTCACATAGTGCAACCATTGAATAATCAACTGCAGCTTTCACCGGGTGACGCTTGCCGATTTTTATTTTGTTATTATGAATCGACATTGTGATCTGTTATCTGAAGCCATTTCCAGCAATGTCAATCATGACTTGTTATCCTTCTTGGAGAAGATACATGGGAGGTATACACATACTGGAAGATTTGAAAAGGTTCATCAGTATATATGTATTTGCTAGATCAAACTTTACATCGAATTTTTGTTTACAAAATTGATAGGAACCGGCATTATCGAAAAAGGCGAGCTACATGATTTCTCACAGCCCTCTCAATTGTGAAGTTATTGAAACAAAAGCATCTTCCTTGCAGGGAACCGTGATGCCACCATGTTGATAATCGAAGCCAAATTCTTCTTCTGCGCTACTCAGCACGTTTTGGAACAATGGATGCTTGAGATAAGACAGAGGAACAACAAAGTGTTTCTGTGTCTCCCCAACATACACAACAAAGTGGCCTTTAGGCACATGATTTACAAAATGATCCCTTTGCAATGATCGACGGAAGATTTCCTTAGCTTGAACTATAGATGGCAATCGAATCCCCATGTCAATAAGGGTGAATGAATAGATGCAAAGCTTTGAATAAAAGAAGCTCAACAACGTTCGGAAGAGTATAAAACTTTCTGAAGATCAGTAAACATTTTCTGTCTTTGCTGGAAGAAATGTGAAGCCCGTAGCAAGTATATATAGATAGGCAAAAGCTGGTAATAGTGGTAGTGGTTTCTTACTAAATAATGATAAAACCTGGTGTTAATTTTTGAACATTATCTTAGTTTCTTTGAAAGAGATCGTTCCCAACAGTGTCTTGCAGTTTGAAGATAAGGAAGGGGACCTCTTGCTACGCTAGAGTTAATAAGTTATAGCAGGTCATGAGTGAATGTCCTTCCCTAATTTCGCATCAAGTAGGACCCCTTGATTCATGTTTGTGTGCCTTGCAATTTGAGATAGATCCTAGCTAGCTAGAAATGTTTTTTTTGTTGTATTGTATGAAATTTATTCTGAATACAATGTAATGATATATACAGCAAGGGCTTTGATCTGCATGTGAATATGTCAGCTATTTGTCCATCAATAATGTTATAACACAAAAACAAGATTTGCCTTTCTCAATTATGTTGCCTGCTTCATCTATGTAAGCTATGTCAAGTTTCCATCATATTTTTGTGCATCTAAAGATTAGATGGATAAGAGCCGTTGCTCTTGACATAGCAAAATGTGAAGCATAATGCTGTACTAGGAACTGTTAGGTATATTATTATATCAAAGAAGCTGAATACATGTATAAAAGTTTCCGTCATCAACGTAAAAGATTGACAAACACATGTAAGTTTTTCGTCCTTTTTCTAGATATGTAAGAAAGATATAGCATTGCTCGTTTATATGATCAGTCCTTATGTTAGTCGTAGTGGATTTAGATTGCTGTCAATACCACATACAAGGAAATACTCTGATTTCAGGTCATTAGTGCTTTTGGGATTGATTATGAAATGTAGCTTTTCTAAAATGAAAAATATTTTTATTCTTTTGAAAAACGAAATTTATTTTTTTATTTTAAAAAAATAATAAAAATATGCAATAAAAAGATCTCATTACGTAGAATTTTTCTACACTTACTAAATTTTTAAATAAATTTTCTAAATACTTATAAAATATGTATTGAAAAACGTAAATAAAAAATTAAAAAAAAGTGTTGGGAAAAAGCTAAAATAAACTCCCTTGAGCCTACACTCTACATGCTACTAGTCACATTATCAAGAGCGTGTTTGGGATTGCATTCCAAACACTGTTTTTCAATTTTTTTCTATTTCATGTTTTTTAATACATAGTTTATAAGTATTTAGAAAATTTATTTAAAATTTTAAAAAATATAGAAAAACTCTACGTAGTGAGATCTTTTTATTGCATATTTTTATTATTTTTTTGAAAGTAAAAAAATAGAGCTCGTTTTTCAAAAAAGATAAAAATATCTTCTATTTTAGAAAATGCTCTACTTTATAAGTAATTCCAAACGCACCCCAACTGGTTTCGGATAGTTTGTCAAAACTTTTCATTTCATTTCATTTTTTTATTATAACTTTTTATTTTTTAATAAATCTTCTAAAGTATTTTTATTTTTTTAATATATATATATATATATATATATTGTACGTCGTAAAATCTTTGGATACATACTTTTTATTATTTTTTGAGATTAAAAAAACTAAGTTTGTGATAGTTTGAGAGAAAGATGTGATTGAAGGATATAAGTTTTTCTTGTCTCATTGATATGAAGATTACAGTATATATACAGCATGTGAGCAAGATGAGAAAGAAAATCTACTATCGATCTTGCCCCAATTATGTTGCAGAATATTTTCTTTCAATTATGCCATAGAATCATCAACTAAGGAAACAAATGTGATTGACATTGATTATGCAATTCTCCTATTATGCCCCCTCAAGATGGTGTCCTTTGGAAGTAACCAATTTTGGCCCGAAGATCATTTAGTTGTTGATGAGAAAGTGGCTTCGTTAGTGCATCAGCTACTTGATCATTGGAGGAGACGAGGAAGACACTGAATATCACCATGTTGTACTTTTTCTCGAAAGAAGTGGAAGTCTACTGCAATATGCTTCGTACGAGAGTGAAAAACAGAATTTGTGCAAAGGTATGTGGCTCAATATTATCACAGTAGACTGTAGGTGTTGTAGGTAGTGTGACTCCTCACTCTTGCAGCAAAGATTGGATCCAAATGACCTGCCTCAAAAAGCCTCAAAATAATTTAATTTTTTAATTTTTGTATTTTAAGCACTTCCAAATGACCTGCCTTTTTTGGTCATCTAACACAACGGGTAATATCAACGTAGATGTTGCTGAATGCAGTTATTTACGTTGGTTCAAACGGTCAGTCCATTGAAATGATTTTGCACTCTGAAAAGCTGAGAGATGTTCTTGATGGCCCAACTTATAAGTATATAATTATATATAATTTTCATATGTTTTCGTTATACTTTAAGTGTTAGTTTTTCATATTTATAAGCTAAATTATCTTATGTTTGTGAAATGGTTAGGTAAAGAGTGAAAAGTTGAAGAAATAAGTTAACAAAAGAGAAAAATAAGAAGAAAACGAGATGATCCAATGCCTTTCGGAACATCATCGATCGGCAACAGCAGACTTGTTATTCCTCTAGTGTTGTAGTATCTGTTTCACTTGAGACGAGGCCATCCATCTCACTCACCCCCATGCTTGTGTGTTGTGTACTTCTCTTTTCTTTTGGCTTCCTTACTCTGTTAGTTACTCGCGCTTTGCTTCTTAGCTAGCTAGTTTTAGTTACAGTGATTTGAATGAATATGTAAGATAGACTATAGTCCATAAAGCCATGGGAAACCATGTGATCTTGCTCCTAATAATTAAGTCATCTGTTAGTACAGATGCGATGTTCTTATACTGTACGAGTACAGTGGAGAACAATTAAGTATTATGAGAATGATAATTAAAAACAACTCAACCTATGCACGCCAAGTACTTGAACTACTTGCTAACTATTCAGAAATTCTAATCCAAGCACATATGTAAAATTGAATCATATCATCAGTAAAGAGAGTCAAAGGTTTTATGTTCTTGTTAACTGGGAATTTCTTCTATTCAGAAACCAATATGCACTGTAAGCTTATAATGTCAAGTTTATGTATCAACGCCTTAACCAAAATATGCATACTTAGCGCTGAATTGCTCACTTGATCAATATGTATTTCTTGGTAGAAAACATGCTTTAAACAGCGTTTCATTATGAACTAGAAAAGCCTCAGTTTCATGAACCTCGACTCAACTAGGAAACCAAGTTGGCTCAAGGGCTGTTGTTAAAGTTGACATGGTACTGAAGTAGTGCACTCTTAGCAATATTCATTGGCATGAAGAAGCAGTAAGATGGCTAGCTTCCCATGTGAAGATGCTAACAGCACATGAAATTCGATAGCGATATGGGACCTCAAGCCATAAAATCCAGCACCATACTGGAATTTGTATTTAACGCGTATTCGGTTCTGTATTTTTTCTGTGAAGTTGATAATGTCCCTACGTCTCATGCTTTATTGTCTGAATAGCGACAACTAATTTTTTTGTGTGAAACTGAGGTTGACTATATGCTAGATATAATTTTATACATCTGCCTTGAATCTGTTATATGTGAGTGCCCTTTGTTGATCTGTTTGACACTGAAGCAATGATCCCTTTGTTGCAGGAAATGTGCCCCAGTGTCATAGTACAAAAACGAAAAGAAAACAGTTTTTTCTCGAATCAGCTGGCTGCCGCTCCCAGTTTTGGATTGAAAATTGTATGGAAGATCTACATGTATTGATATACTGAAAAAGGTTCAAGTTGTTTTAACGAAGCAGTTGCAACATGTCCTGAAAATTGTGAATAACTCATGTTTACTAGTAATTTTTCCTATATAAAAGCTTCTAAATCACTTAAAATTTCATCCAAGGTTGGGAAAAAATCATAGATATGCAAGTTTTGAGTGAAGCACCTAGAAAAGAAAAGTTTAGAGCTATGGGAGTGAAATTCACAAGCATTACTCAAAATGAAAAGAATGTTGCAACATTCTTTCACAAAATCTTCTTTTGCACATGTGCCGAAATGGTCGTCTTGAGTAAATCAACTGTATTGGATAGTTAAGATTGTTCGGTAATACAATCTAAATGATATGGATTAAAGAGCGAAATAGATCACAATACTAGAAGACATAGTAGCATTACTCTGAGTGAAGCCGTGACTCCGTTTGAGGAGAGATGAATTGCTTGGCATTAATATTGCAAATGCTTGGGATGTTAAAATTTCAAACTTTGTAGAGGAACTTGATAGCGAATAAACAACGGGTCTAAAGTTATCGCAGCTTTTATGTAAAAGGATGCATGCTTCTGATGGTTATCCATGGGATTTGGAGTTTTAAGTTGGTAGCTTATATAAACTTCAAATCACTTCTGAGTTATACAGTGAGTGGGCATCTCTTTGGGTAGGACTTGCTTATAAAAGTCTCAAGTATTTTGCGAACTTGGTGATAGCATTGGTTCTCGCAACTTTACAAGTTGTACTCATATACAGTCACCAGGTCATGAGACATGCAATTTGCTTTAGTTTTGTATGAATAATTACTGCTTGGTATTGGTAATCTCCTAATTGACCATGCATGTATTTTCGAACTGCTAGGATTTATTTCTTACTGCCTGAGTTTCTTTTGCCTCTTTTCCTTTGATTTCAGCGCTGATGTTCCATTCAACGTGGTGTTTTGTAATGGAGATTGATGCCCTTTCTGCTGAAAAGCTGGTCATTGTACCTTCTAAATCTTGTATAAATGTATTTTCTTGAAGACAACCATATTATTTGGAGAGTATGTCAGATCATGTTCACACAACGAGATAATGGTAACCCTTTCGTTTGACTAGGATGTTATGTTATGTCGTTCTTTGCACACCATTTTTTCCTTGATAATATTTGTCAGCTAAGAGCTCGTTTGGAATAGCGTGGGAAACGTTACTTCTGCTTTTCTTATTTCATATTTTTCAATACATTTTTTATAAATATTTATAAAATTTATTTAAAAATTTAAAAAGTATAAAAAAATTCTACATAGTGAGATTTTTTTATTACATATTTTTATTATTTTTTTGGAGATTAAAAAAATAGAGTTCGTTTTTCAAAAAAAATAAAAATACTTTCCATTCCAGAAAAACTCTATTTTATAAGCACTTCAAAACACCCCCTAAATCCAATCATATTAATCATGCCTAAACAAGTATGATGTATCTGTAAACTCAAGTCACCAGTCTAGATGTTATTTATTTTTTTTGTCAGATTTTGATTTTGAATTCACAGTATTTGTTTTAGTTTATTTCAAACTCACCAACCTCATTTTTATTTTTTTTTTTACAGAATTTAATTTTATAAAACTTAGTTTCTATTAATTAAAACATATTCTTAATGAAAGTTTGAGGTATTAGAAATAGATGGAAACAGCATATTAATCTGTCTTGAGATCTGCCCATACTACATGATTATCAGTCTCATGTTGCCAAAAAGTCGGAGCAATTAGATTCCTATTTGAACTCGGCCTCTCCTTGTGGTAACAGAAAATACCAAACTCACTTGTTCCTCTAGCTTTCCTGCACGTGCTTCTCTTTTCTTTTTCCTTTTTAGAGGATATCCTTCCTTTTTTTCTCATAGATCCATGTATTCTTTAGGAAGTCCTCCCGGAAACCACTTCCTGATGAACTTTGTCATCTTATTCTCAAAATTGCTGTATGATGTAAAGATAATTATGCAACAGGACACGGCAAAGTCCTGTTAGATTAGTGGTGGTTTCCATTACCTGGCTGTCTTTCATAGCTTGCACTCATTCTGTTTTGATGTGTAGCGTATGCATGATACATTGCGTTAGTTCTCTGAACTTCCTTATCTGAAGAAGAAAGATCAAACATGTTATTGTTACTGCACGAAGTCTGTACGCTATCTTCATCTATCTCTCCTGCAGAAATAGCTTCAGCATGATATCACAGTTTGTCGATTCTTACCGGTATTCTTTTTCTGTGTGTGAAATGGAAATATGTGTCTTCATGATGTCATATTTTACTACCCATGTTGAAAATAGATATTTCTCCTTCAATAAAGAGCACTATTTACTGGATATGCTGGCCATTTGGAATGGGTAATTTTTTACATGCAGAACAAGTATCTTGCAATTGTGAATAGTTCCAGATGACGAATGAGATAGAACATTGTATCATAAAAACTGTAATCTCAAACCATATCTGTGAACCCCTTTAATTTACTTGCTTGTACTTGAACAGGATTGGTAAATTTACTAAGGAACTTCTCTTCCAGTGGATCTCAAATATCAAATGTTAAATGATCTCGGACCGGACCACCATCATATATAGATGAAGTAAATCCATCTTTATGAGTTTTCGGTTGTCCTCTGGTAGGGCAAAAGTTGTTAGTTGACAAATGTGTACAGTTCGGATACCTACATATGGGTTACATCTGTTATTAGCATGCACATATGAGCTACAGCAGTGTTATATGGGCTATATCTGCAAATATATTACAAGCATGCATATCACCTGCTGTGAATAAATGAGCTCTCTTCTTTAAGAGCAGTAACGAGTGGGTTAGATATGTACTGGAGAGTACCACAAGTAATGCGTTTGTTTCTTGTTTTGGTGGTTTTCAGTTTCTCATGGTGAGTTATGAGCACCCATGAATGCAACGATAGCAACAATGCCATCTGTTAGTGATGGGAACACAGAAGCCATGTGGATTTCATATTTACTGCAGTAGAAATTTATGTCATATCTGACTAATGTATTTATTTGTATTTTGTGTTTGCTTATGTCCTTACAGAGCCTAAAGCTTGCTTGCTTCGGGAGGTAGTTCTTCATGTTTGCATTCGGTTAGTTACTTTCTGTCTACCAGGACCCTGTACTTATTTTATGACCGTATTATATTATGGCACCTAATTCATTAATGTATATCTATCTACATCCTTTACAAGATTTTTGCTTTCTTGTATCGCTTTAAAAGGCTGTTTTCTCTTGAGATTCTTGCATGTAGTGTCCAATCTGAGTATCACAATGTCTTTCCTATTCAAGGTTGAGTAAATCTCATTTTTCGTGCTTAATAAATCAGGCTATAGAAGTTCAACAGGATTACGCATATATGCAGACAAGCCTAGGCAACTTAAAACAAGAAAAAATGGACATGACAATATGTATCTGAATGTCAAAATTAAGAAACCAACATAGATGGTTATCAGCTATTTAGGAAACTGTATTTATGCATTTGTAAGTTCTTGTATATGAGGGAAAACCAAAGATATGCAAATAGCTTGCAGAATGATGAAAAGTAAATTAACAGTAACATTTTATTTAGCAGAATAAGTTAACTATGAGCAGAGAGGGGCAGCTAAACCTTACTGAAGTTTGGCATACAGCTAGTAACATTGAAGTTCCTCACTTATCTAAGTTAAAGCTGTGAGAATCTAAGCAAATAAAAAGGAATAAAGTGAATTTCTTCGATTTGAAGTGTTTTGAACTTGGGGTCTTCCTATGATTGTGTTACCATGCATGGAGCTAAATCAGCTCTTTCTTTTACACAAGTTTGGGATCGGCAAGCGGTCTCACTTAGGCTGTTTGGTGTAGTTTTAAAAACGCATGTATGCCTTTTAAGTAATTTTCTCAGAATAGAAAGGTAGAATTTCAAGTAAACAGACCTATGATTGAGAATAATATGACTTTTTTTTAGAATAAAAATAGGTGGGTAAAGCATTGCCAAACACTGCCCCATGATTGAGAGAGAGAGAGTTCATTATTTGCCTTCCTGAAATTTAGTTAATCAAGTTGGCGTCATTCCAAACCAAATCAACGCAATGATATGATATGTAACTTTTCTACTAATTGAACTGTTATTGTCAATTTCATTTGCTTAAATTGTTTCGCTGGAGAAGAATGTCCGGAAACATATTGCTATTATTAATTTTCATATTCTTTCATTTGCTTTAAATTTAGTAGCTTAGCTGCTTAAAGATTGTTGTCAGAGAACCTAATTACGTTATGTTCTTTATAATTGCTTGAAACGGCTTCACCACAGAATGATTGTGCTAGAGGACCACATCTACTTCAGACTTTGGAAACCCTTTAACAAACCCATATAAATAACCACCAAGCTTGGCAAATAAGTAATGTAAGGCAGTCAACACCTCCGTCACGTATAGGCCAGGCGCAATCTCTTCACTTAGACCAATTCTCACATGCGGCATGCTCTGCTATTATGTTTGAGGAGCCTTGGGTAGAAGTAGAACTTAACTCTAAAAATTAGCTCAAAAGATAAAGAGTCTTAGACTCGTATAAACAGTCATCCAGCTTGGCATGCAGTCAATATGAGAAAATTCAACATAAACATGAGCATAATGTGGGCGACAAGAATGGATGAAGGATTAGGGGTGGTAATTTAGATTAATGGATCGGTTTCGGATCGACCCATTTAATAATCGGATCAAATTCGTTCAATCCTAATCTAATTTATGAATTTATACGGGTCAAAATTATCAACCCTAACCCAACCTATTAATAATCGGATCAAATTCGAATCGATCTATTTAATAATTAAAATTATTAATTTTTAATTATATATTTTTAAGCTTCAACGAATTTATAATAACAGTTGTAATAAAAGGCACGATATTTTTAGTGACGAGATATAGTGAATACCCGTCAAGATGTGCTTTTTTTAGTATCTTCATCAGTTTTTAAAATATTCTAAAAAATATTTTTATTTTTTGAAAATATGTGGTGACGGCTAACATTTTATGATTACAAATACATATTAATAATTTCGATAAAATTTTGATAAACATAGCTATCTAACAAAATTTTGATAAAAATTTTTATACAAAATTCAAATTCGTCATTACAGAAACACCTACATAGTAATACTTTCGATAATATTATAATTCTCATTATACACTATTTTATTAAGATATAAAAATAACGATTAATTATAAATATCATATAATTTAATAATTTATAATTTACTATTATCGATTATTTTATTACTAATATTTTAATAAATAAAAAGAAAAAAGTAAATGTTATTTCTTCAAAAAATAGCAATTCGAATTCGTAAGTTAATTTCGGATTAATTCGAGTTGACTCATTTAATAACCGAGTCAAATTCGCTCAATTCTAATCCAATTCATATATTTATACGGATCAAATTTTTTAATTTTAATTTTAATTAAATAGGTCGATTTTGGATTGCGTTTTCGGATCGAGTCATATATTATCACCCTATAAAGGATGCGATTTGTATCATATATGGTCAATTATTAAGCAGTAGATCAGGTCAGTACCATGTTATCTTTTTCTTTCTTCCCCGTTAATGTTGTAATCATTTTTATTTCTAATTGATTCTTGTAGCGAACATAACAGGGAATCTCCTGTATATTTATTTATATGATAAAGGCAAGGTAGATGTTAGGAACCAAAATGATTACGCTAAAAGATTAACAAACATGATGAAAGAAAGTCAACTAGCAGGTACTGGTCTGAAAAAGTAACCAAAGACCTTTTGCTATTGATAAATTGTGACGGAAGGCTAGCGGCTGTTACCAGAAATTACAAATGATCTCTTCAACCTTCTGCTCTTGTTTTCTCGGAAACGCTTTTCCTTTTTAATTAAAGTTTTCTGAGAAATGCCAATAGAAGAGTTTTATTTAGTAGGCGAGGTTTATATATCATAGGTGGATTTCTTCGTTCCTTGTTATTTTTTTGGAAGTTGGACATAATTTTACTCTGGAGTTGGTATTGAAGCTATTGCATACAGAACTAATAAAAACCAACAAACTCAGATCCTTCCTTTAAGATAGCTTCTCAGGCAGTTTGAGCATTCTCACATGGTTTAGGAACACGCACTAAACAAGCCGAATTCTTCGCACCAAAACTTTTGAGTGAGCAATCAATGACTGAGGAGAAAAATTTTGAACATCTCTGTTTAGGAAACATCAACATCCTGAAAAAGTTGGATTCGAGACCGCCACTAACCTGGAATTAAAACCTTTAATTAATAGCATGAATCTGGGCGGGCATTTGCAACACTCTTTCTTCATAATATCTTAGCATGAATAATAAACGTACACAATTGAGATATTCATTGTATGGCCTTAACATGGATCAATGACCTACCTCACAATCTAAAACAAACATGCTTGTACACCAAGAGTATTTTTATGCAAATTTTGGGTATCAGCATGAACAAGAACAAGAAAGGCAACACGGCACAATGTAGACCTAAGCGGTTAAACCAACCTGAATTCCTAACTAAGCCAAACATGGATACATATCTGGGAGTTCATGTTTCATAAATAACATATAGCTGAACAGAACAGAAATGAAGAGATAAAGCACGATTTAGGAAGCAACTTGAGGAGCCGTATAATCTTATTCATCTAGAAACAAAAAAGAAAGTGCCTGCTAGCTAAACAAACTGAAGTTACTGGAGTTAGGGACCAGTGCTAATGGTTGAGTAGGTTAGAGAAGCGGTCACATACTAGCTTCTTTAGTATGATACTAACAACCATATGTGCTTATAAGGCAACACTGAAGTAGCTATATTCGAAAGGTATGCATATTCATCTTATTTTTGGTATTCTTTAAGAAACACTAAAATTTTTCAAATACATAAGTTAAATAATGAGCGAGTAGTCCTAATGAAAAAACAGCAGAGTTAGTGAAGGCTGTAATGTCCTTTTGCACGGACATATACACGCAACACGCCCGTGCCACTGTCCGTCCCCCACCACATGCCTTTCCTTGCTCCTTCTGCATGCCTTTAAATTCCCCGTCTCCTCGCACTCATTTCCTCTCGTCTCCATCAACAGAAACGTCTCAATTTCCACTCTTTCCATTGATATTCGCTTCATTGTTCATACAGGAAATCACATAAGCATTTAGAAACATGGGCGAAAAGAGAGGAAACAAGGGTTTGAAGCAGATACTGAAGAGGTGTTCAAGCAGCTTAGGACGAGGAGGTAAAGAAGGCTTGCCAGAGGATGTACCCAAAGGTCACTTTGTAGTCTACGTTGGAGAGAAAAGGAGCCGCTACATTGTCCCAATATCTTACCTTTCACGACCAGAGTTTCAATCCCTTCTACGGAGAGCTGAAGAGGAGTTTGGCTTTCATCATGACATGGGTGGCCTGATTTTACCATGTGAAGAAGTCACTTTCATTTCGCTCACTTCCAAATTCCGGTGAAGTTTATCATTAGAATTATGCAAAGAGAAGGGAGTAGTACACCAGTTAACTATATTTGCTGGGTTTGTGGCTTTTCTTTGTGATGATTCTACTGCGTAGCATGATTTTTTCTCTATTATAGTTGGACACTCTCTTTTAAGGGTGTAATTTGTAAAATGCCGAGCGGCGTGCGAACGGTGCCGCCCTGTAAGAGCGTTGGTTAACTGCAAAGAGTTGGAGCTCCTCTGTTTGCTTTTCGGAGCTGATCTCTGTTTTTTTAATTCCAACTTCTTATCCGTGGCTTAAAGCTGCTACAGAAAAGTGCAACAATTGAATGGGGATTTTTCATTCTGGTCCACGTGAAACACTACATCTCATTCGGCTCAGAATGCAAAAGCATATTTATGCTTCTATTACGTTTTGGAACCTTTGAAAAACTTTTCCGATATGAAGTAGAAGTGAAAGACACGGAATTTATATTGTTATTTAATAGACTAGATCATCTTTGTGGCGACATTGATATGAATATGACTCGCGAAAGAGGGAGGTGCTTTTGATCTTAATATTTTTTACTTTTTTCTATTTGATAACAATTTGTCTTTAAGAGAGAAGTTCTTTTTCGTTGTCTGACTAGAATAGCTATGGTGGGGGAAAAAATTGTTCAAATGAAATATCAGCAAGGTACGACATTTTCCTTCCTCGTCCAATGTGAATGACTAATATCAACTTCAAAATTTTAGCAGCAGTTGTTTTCTGTTTCTCATCATTGAGGTTTCGATCGCACTTCCGTTCTCCGTCATTGCAAATGTTGCTTAACTAACATGTATCTATAATGACTGTTAAGTGTTTTGAACTAGTTTCTTTAGATAAAAAACTAAAGAATTTTTGGTGAATGATATCTTGGGTCCTTAGTACTTCGTTTTCTTGTTCCTAGAACTGAAGATATATGAAAGGTCATTATGGAGTATAAATCCTTTGAGGAAAAAAAAAGAGGGCAATATTGAATGTAGGAACAACACCAAAACATATATGATAAGGTACATCTTAAATCGTCGTCTTGAATTGATTTGATAAACCCATGATTTCGCGAGCCTAATATCATAACAGTACTGAAAGTTGATGTTTCAACACCCAACTATATAATTTGATTAGATCGCAATAGTTTGTCGAAATTATATGAAGTTTCTGTACATGTGCACTAATGAGCATATGAAACTTTACAGCCAGTGAAAACATAAACTTCCAACCGAGATAGCAAGAAAATCCTAGCCATCAATATCTATATCATATTAAGAATAATATAATTGTCGAATGCAGCTTAGTATGAGTTCCACTTACATATTTCGTTTCTTTTAATCATGAACCACAAGATTAGGTGATGTAGCTGTCGATGGAGCCCATTGCAGAGAAAAAAACCTGGCCGGCAATAGCAACAGAAAATAAGAACCAAACATGCAGGCAAACCTTTGAATCTTGGACATGGTCACGCGGACGCAGCAGTTCACCCGGGACAGGTATGGAGCCATGAGCGCGTGCTATGCCGGGATAAAATAGTGCATTGGGTCGTTGGGCTACTGAGAGCTTGCTTGCTGCCTTCAGCGATGGCTCCACAAGACACACCTTTGGCACCATTGGTGAGGAGTGATTTTGTGGGGCTGATGCAGCTTGCAGTACATCTAAGATGACAACTACCAGAGAAGTGTTGCATCTTTTCAACACAGGAACAAACAGTGTGCTTAAAATCGCGCGAAATATAGATATGGCAATTTGGTCCAGAGCTTGACTTGTACAGTGATAGCGATGTATCGTAGATCTTCGGTGCAATGTTTGCAGATATTGTGATGCAATACAATCTATGTAACTGTCGTTGATGTACGTACCACTGGAGAATCTAGTGCAGAGCAGGAAAAGATCACTAAGATTTTACTATAAACAAATACTGCAGTAGAACAGCATCACCCAGATTGAATAGACATCTAAACTCACGATAATTTTCAGAAGATTTTGAGTTTGGTAAAAGTTATGTACAAGCTTTCATGTTCGAATTTCACAACGTGAAATTATACGCTCATAACAGTCGAGCTTTTACATATCAATACTGTTCATAAATGCTGATCTGTCTAGACCAAAAGCCATCTATCATATACATTCATGACTTACCTTAGTTAACCTAATAAACATACATCTCATCAGTTGAAAACCAAAATATTCGATAACTGGTTCTCTGGGACAAAAATGCTCTTGAAGGTTCTACCTGATAAGTAAGACCTTCCTCCTTGAACACACAATTTCTAGCTCGGATTAGCTTTGCAGTATGTAATTTGCAGCCAGACAAATCTAGTCGTATGCTGCTGAATTAACTGCAATGTGAATTGTCTGCAGGTATTCTAAATCCACTAGTCCTTTTGACTTAACTGTTAGTGATAACATAGTCGTCCTCTTGATCTTAGAGGAATCCACCCAAATAACTGAGTCCTCCATGTTCCTGGTCACAAGGATTGCTGGATCTGTGAGAGCCTCTGGTCCTACCCTTATATGACCCTGTTCAATGTATGTCACTGCCTCCTTCAGATGCTCCGCAAACTTAAGATGCACCAGAACAGATGCTAACCTGTGCCTGCATCACCAGAAGGCACATAAGCAACCTTCTGATATGCAACAATTCTACATAGTCAAATAGCATCTAACATAAGGATATAGTGAGGACTAAGCACCGTGGAAACATGACATAATCAGAAAATTGGAGAAACAAGACATCGCCACCAGTGAATATCATTGCATTTTGTTAGCTTAAGTTCCAGTTTCTTTCAACAACACACCTTCTGTCCTTTGCAGTTTCAGAAACACTTGAGTCGTTATCCACTTCATAATGTTTAGACTCAAACTATATCAGCACTTGTTTAATTGGTCTCAGTGTCACTACCAATCAATCTAAGTTTCATTGATAATATGGTGAAACGCAGAGGTGGATCGAGAAAAGTTGCCACTGACATTACTCTTAAAACAAAAGAGAAGAAGTTCCATAGAGCAATTAAACTAAGTATGTTAATACAATAAAGCACAACGACATGAAAGAATCCATTTAGCCAATCTTACTTACTAAGATAAGGCTTAGTTTTCGTTCGTGCATGTTAATGCAACATGTGAAAAGGCAAACTGTGAACTCAAAGGAGACTTATCAGGCTCAAAAGCCAGATTCTTACACAGAATTATCCTATGCAAGGTGATTGCTTCAAGAGCCAAACCACATCACAAATTTGACAAAATTGCATCACTTTGACAGCCACATTTCTTTTTCCCATTAGAAAGTACTACTTTTAATGAAAACCGCAAAGAAGCTTATTCAGAATGGTGAAATTACTTGCTGTTATTTTACATCTTAAATCCACAAAAGAATGGATAAAAATAAGGGGGCCTATAATTGTATCTTCAGTACTACATTATTCAAGAAACAAAAGACTTGTAGTGGCACAAAAGGTTGCTCAACGATAAAACGAACTCACAGATAATTTTTCACACTTAACCAAGCTTTTCTTAGATGAAATCAACACCCATGTTGTACCTGAAAACACATAAGAATCTTAGTTGTCTCAACAGAAAGACCTATCAACTGCTCTTGGTACCAAAAACTAAAGCGACAAAACGGTGCATATGAGCATGCTAACCATTAAAACAGAAAACTCTTCAATAATATTAGAAACATATTCTCTCTTCAATGTGCAGAATCTTAGTCTTATCATCCCAATAATTCTCAGTGGCTTCAGACCCACAGTTGTTCACACAATTAGAGTCCAGCAAAGAAGTACATAAAAGAACAAATGCAATTGTCTTTTCTGCAATGTATATTCTGCTAAGTTGTTCTAGAAACATCGTAATTCAAGAGTTCCTGGCATATCAGGAACTCATACTTTCTCAAGATTAAGAGCATTTTATTAAATGTAACCTGGTGTAGTAATGTAGTTAACAAGTAGTGCTTTCTTCCAACATTCTGCATGGAACTAGTTCAGCGTCTTATATAGTTCGAGCGCCAGAATCAATATCAAGACTTTCTAAATATGCTAATGGCTCAACAATTTGTTGATGGCTTGCTAAAGTTGCTTGACAAGAGCTGTTTGGCAGCTTATACCCAAAATACTTTGTATTAAGTTCACTTTATCTACCCAAGTAACAAACTATTCTAACGAACTCTTTTGACATTTGTACACAGGTCTTTCTCCCACCCCTATATGATGGGTAGTCACCACAGAATGAGCATTCCTTTTGTTCTCTACCCATTTTGTTAATTTTTTTTGGAATGTTATGCTCCTACCCTCTTATGATTACATTATGTTCTTTGTTTAGGTACTCCAAGCATTAATTTAAACAGGCAAAGATAATTAACAAGCTATGCCATCTTCCAACTCTTCAGTCTTTTAGCCTCATCTTAGGATGTCGGATCATTACTTCATAGAGCTTTACTATCAACATTTACAAAACTTGGTAAACCAGCATGACTAGCAGATCTTCGGCATCCATTCTGATATTATTTTACAGAGAACCATGACGAACACATGCAACTACTTCCTTTTGTTGGTTGAAGTCATGCTTCTGTTTGGAAACCAAAACCAGTGCATTAAGGATATTAGGCGCCAGTTTTCTCATACAAAAATTAGCAGAACGGGAAACAACACGTTGTCCGCATATATATATATTAATCAAAAGAACCTATTCAAAGCAAACTACCACCATGGCTCCAGAAAGCAAATTTTTTAAGCAAGATCCAGAAAAGAATTTCAAATACGTAAATACTACAAAGGGAAATTTATATATAAAAGCAACCAATGATCTTAACTAATTACCAAACATCACGACAATATAGCATGATTCAAGTTAATAAGTAAAACCGTAAAACCTGTACAAAACAATTATGTTTTGCATTATGAAAACATAGAAGTGAAGATAACATACAGCTTATCTAGTAGCGTATCAGTCATTTCAATTCGGTAAGGTCTCTAGGATCCATCTGCTTCGATAAGTTCACGAGCTTCTGTATCATCCTACGTATACCCGAATTTAACAAGAAAAAAAAAAAATCTTTCCCTGACTAGTTAGGAGAAAAAAAACCCCATTATAATCGAATCTTCTTCATGAAAATAATTTAAAAGAAAGAATAGTACTTCTTGTAATCATCTCTTTCGGTGAGTAGGTAACGCCGCGTCACCAGAGCTTCTGTGTGACCATCTCCTCTTATACTAGATAACGTTGACCTTTTTCAGCAGCTTCTTCTCATGAAGCTTCATTTTCCCTCATTTTTCCTTCTGCAAAATCAACACTACGCAATTCAAAAAACATAAAAGGGCCAAAAAAGAAGAAAGAAATTCAAGAAAACACAAAAAATCAAACCTTTTTAACCTAACGGGTTGTATTCGATACAAAACTTATCAACACCGGTGAAATTCAAAGGCGGAGAGCCGGCGCGACGGCGGCAATCAAAGAGCAGCAGATGGAGAAAGAAAAGGTATCTTCTTCCACTCACTGCTATTTAGAAATTCAAAATCGAGCCACTAGTAAGAAACATTATAAAACTAGTTCCATTAATTTGTTTCACGATTCTGCCCCTAAATTAATACTGCCTCTTCGAATTTCCCGCCAAACCAACTCCAAACAGATTCTGAACTTCTGAAAATAAAATCTCTGTTACTAAATTTTTTCGTCCAAACATTTCTGTGCCTCTGATTTCAGTTCACATTAATGCTTTATGTTATCAGTAATATCTATACATCCGTGTTTTAAATTTTTTTGTTTGAATAATGTTGAATCTTAGAGGACGTTTTCTCTCTAGGAAACCTTAAAAACCATCTTCTGAAAGCTAGATTGACATTCAGTTTAATCAACCTAACAGAAATATCATTGTCCATGAAGTTTTTATTTTCAAACATACGAAAAAAAAAATCCAGCATATACAATTTGGTAAATCCCCAAACACAAATATACCAGAAGATAAAGCCCAACCTTCAACTGATACCCAACCATATAGGTAAAAACTTTTGTTTGTAAAAAATACAAGAAACACAAGACGCCATTTTGTTGCACGATGCATTCAATCCAAAACACACAAATGCTTTCAATTGCAATCAAAGATAAAGAAGTTCTCCTCCTCTGTTACACCAACTGCTGTAGACTAGCAATCAGGTGGACTTCCGTGAGCATTATTATCAAACATCTGAAGGCATTTAGTACTTAGTTCTCGTTCTTCCCCTTTGAGAATAATCTAGAGAAGGAAGACGTGGATGATGGCCTGTTTTTCTGTTTATGGATCTTCGAACTATTGCTGGAACTAGTATTCAAGATTCCGACTGCATCGGAGGAGCTCACATCACTGCTTCTCTTTAAGGGCTCTGCAGTAGTATCTCCCTCATTCTGTGAAAGAGAAACAACTTTGTCAACTTCAAGCTCATCTGTTCTCCTGCAGTTCAGCGGGATTAGTGAGTCACATTTGTCCAGCTTTAGAATATCACCTATCCGATGCCTCCCACTTGGAGAAGGAATCGAAGGATTGACAAATTCAGTCGAAGAGTTCATTGCTTTTAACTGTCTTCCAAGAAGGATTATGGTCTCCTGGCACTCAGCAAGCTTCTCGGTTGCTGCTGCTATTTCTAGTTCCTGTAACACCAGAAAGCATTTCTTTATCCTTAAAACTAAGAATTTTAAGTGGTAGGGAAGATTGACAAAATTAAGTGAGATTCTCATATCACTTCTAAATCTCTATAACTTCTTTGGTATGCTGAATGAAAGATGAAGCAGTTTATTCTTCTGATCAATATCTGCTGTAGACTGTTACAATTTTAGTGTGAATAGTTCAAGAATCCTAAGCAAAATGCGGACTCCAGAAGTACACGAATTATAACTTGGAGATACTAACAAGGATAAAATTATGTAGAATCCCTAAAAAGTTGTAATAATGATGATACTAACGAGTATAAAACTTTACAGGGATTATAGGCTTTACCTTCTCCCTTTTGCCGTTCAAATCAGAAGCTAAATTGCATTTGCACCTTGAACAACCATCAAGCCTTCACAAGATTAAACGAAAATAGAAACATCAAAAAGGTAGAGAAGTATCACAAGTAAATAGTAGAGCAGGTAGGACAGCATATGTCCCTTTTATATGAAATGTTAAAAGATTAATCAAGTGAAATTTGAATAATCCTGTATATGATCACAGGAGCACATGCAATCGTATGTTGAACGCAGAAAGTAATAAAGACGCTATAGGAGAATCAGTTTCCAATTTTCATAATGCTAACCTCTCGATCTGGGCTTGAAGATCGTTAGTTTTGGCTAAATCCTCTTGATGGCTTTGCCTTTCTTCTCCAAGTTCGCTTTCTAGATCTTCTACTTTTACGCGTAACTCCTTTATTTCTGCCTCTAGTTCTTGTGACCGTGACTCTAAGGACCTGTATGATTCAACCATGCACTTTAACTGTGTCTCAGCCATGCTGTTCGAGTTTTCACTAGCTGCCAACTTCAGCTTTAACTCTTCCAGATGTCTTTCCGTCTCAGCCAGCTGAAGCTTTGTATTTGCCAAATCTGTATTCATATCCCCTTTCTCCAGTTTTAACTGTTCAAAAATTTCATCCTGAACAAGTTTAGGACTACAAGCAGGAGAATTTTGTGATCCTTCTGAAATTCTTTCTCTTCCCAGTTCGTTATCACCTATTTTCCTTTCTAGTAATGTTACCTTGTCAATGAAGTCATCGCTGTTTTCGTCAGCTTTAGTTTTCTGACCCATATCACTGATTTCAGACAAGAGACGAGACAACACTAGGATAAAATTACTTAGGCTGGCTTCATTTTTCAGAACTCTTTTCATGGATGCTCCAAGCTCCTCCAAATTATTTATTTGCTTATGAGTGCCAGAAGACGGTCCATTGGTTTCCATGGCCTTTCTACTCAGTGAGAATACAAAGTCATGAATTGAAGTAAGGGCATTTCCTAAGTCCTCGGATATATCAAGTCCCGTAACGTGAGATTCCTTGGTTGCTAGCACTGAATTTGCAATTTCCTTCTTACCTTCATGACTTGGCTCCTGCACACAAGCAGAATCTTTTGAAGCATCTCCTTCTTTCATAAGACTCACACAATGCTGAAGTAAGTCTTCTCGTGTTGATCGTAGGACATGCCTCATGTCTTCTAGAAGCTTCCTTATTGTACTGTCTAGAGCTTGTGATTCTAGTAGAGAAGCAATCCTTGATGCCAAACCTGAGAGCAGAATGCTTGCAGGTGCCTTTGAGCTTTGCAGCTCCTCTGTACTGGCATCCTTTTGATCCTTTGTGCTCCTAGCGACATATTTTTCTTTTGCAAACTGCGAAAATTCTGGTGTTACTACTGTTGAAGTGCATGACTCAGAGCTAAATTCTTCATCAATCCCATCTTCAGACATGGATGTAAAGCTTGGAGGACTACATGCATTCTGAATGCGTGAGCTTTCAAGGGATGCACTGGTTCCCTTAGTGAAACTGCTGGTTTGGTTGTCATCCAGAGTGCGTGCTTCAGTGCTATGAAGCTTGCCTGCTGTTTTAGCATACAGCTCTCTAGCAGCCAGCAGCTCATTGTTGCGATCTGATAGAGCCTCCTTGAGCATCTTCATCTCTTCTTCCATTGTTAGCAAACGGGCGGCGAGGAATTCGTTCTCTCTGCGAACATGTTCGATTTTGTTGAAAGAAAATTCTGATTCAGATCCTTGGCGAGGGCTTGAAGTCTTAGAATGTGTTTGTCGAACTTTCTTTTCTGTGCCGTGTAGACCCAAAGTCTCAACTTCCTGTTTTATTTGAGCTATCATGGCAGGACCAGGTAACTTCTTTCGTAGCAAGCCACGCAATTTCTGGCATTCTGCTTCTAGCTTGTTTATTTTCTTTGCATCCTCCAGATGCTGCTTATTTGCAGTATCAGCAACTCTCATGCTCATATTCTTCTCTTCGTTGCAGATTTCAATTTCTTTGGACATGATTTGAAGTTCATACTGTAGTGAATTCACTTCCTTCTCGCAAGATTTAATCTTTGAATTCAAGAACTCAATTTCTGCTTCAAGCTGAGATTTGGCTTCACCGGCTTTGAACAGCTCATCAGCACTTTCTTGAAGAGACCTTCTGAGAGCCTCGTTTTCTGCAGAAGCTCCCATGATATCTCTTTCACAGTTTGCTATATCAGATTCTAGATCAAATTTGATCCTTTCCCATTGCTTGGTTTTCGCAAATATCGTATCTTGCAGCTTCTGCTCATTTTCATTTCTCTCCTTTTGCATCTGCTTCATGCACTCCTTTAGTGCATCATCAAAGTGGGATGCCCTTTCTTCAGCTGTGAGCCTCTCCAGCTTAACAGAATCGAGTTGTTGCCTTAACGTTGCCGCTTCAGCTTCAGCCTTCTCCCAGCCTAGAACAAAAGCAGATATTCAAGAAATCAAATACTTTTCTAGACGAATTTATGAAAATTCACAAAACTTCCACTCCAAATTATATTATAACAACTAGCATATACCTGCAACTGCTTCTCCAGCCACTTTAGCATGCTGTTTTACTGCATCATCCTTGGCTGTAATTTCTGATTGTGCTGAAGACAGTTTGTCATTCAGTTGTGTTACTTCACTTTCCAAAGACTTGACTTGATCTTCGAGGCTAAGAAGATATGAATGAGATTCAACGCTGATTTTTACGTAGCCATTGTCCTGCAAGTAAAACTAGTATTAGATTAGGAAATACTTTCGAGCCATAGCTTCATGGCATTAGTCCTTAATAATTCTAGTTCCTCACAAGAAAAAAAATAAATAAATCAAATTCTAAAACAAAGACAGAAACTAATAACAACACCTTTCAGAAAAATAATCGCACAATACACCAACAGATTAGCACATTCAAACATTCTCTCATCAAGAGTCGGAAAAAAATTGAACTTGAAAACTGCTCGCAGGAGATTTTAGAAACAATAGTACTTAATATTACGTAGCAATTTTTTCAATCAGAAACACTCACCGCTTCAGTGGCTGTAGCCGTCTTGTCAGAGGACTTCTTCTTCCAAAGCCAGCCTCTCTTATCCATAAATTTTCCTACACAGAGACGACTCACGGATATCATTAATTACAGGAAGCGTCTTGAATGCAAATGTGAATAGCCCATCAATTGCTTTAATTGGAAGAAAATTAAGAAAAATCACACTAAGTTTAAAGATTGGATTGACACAAAGACAACTCTCATATATTACGACATAGAGAGTCAGGAATATCGACGAGAAATAGTCAAACAATTCCATTGATTGCGAAGCAAAGACAACCACTAGATCTTAATTCTGAATTCATGTCACTTCTTTAATGAGTTATTGTTTATCGTAACTCTGCAATTCTCCTACCTTTAGACAAGCACCTTCTATATATTTTTGTTGGTATGGAAATTCACCGTACAATTAATGCAAATTATAGAATCGAATTCTCAAGCTAAAATGATTGACCAAATATTCCATTGAATTCTGATTCTAATTATAGAATTGAATCTCTAAACTAAAATGATTGATCAATCACTTAGAATTTAGCATATCTCATTTATAAACAAATATAAAGCGTGACTATTAAATCTATCAAATTATGATCTATTTGATTCAACTCTAAATGAATTACTGGTGCATCTCTAAATTAACTAATATATTTTTTATTTGAACACTATCTATAAACTCGTACACTAATAATGCGAATCTAGTCTAACTTGAAGGCTTAATACCAACAAATTTTAATAACTAGGCTCAATAGAAAGGCACTACTTGCATGCCTCAGGCTATAGTAGTGCGTTTCTGTGTTACATCTATACATTATATTATAAATTTCACAATTTGATGTCAAACAAGTTTAACAATCTTATTCTTCATCGTTAACAAACTCCTATGACTTAAATTTGCAACATTTGAAATTTGAATAAATAATTAGAAATTTTTACTAAATTAGTAAGTACAAAAAATTATTATTTAAAAAAATATTTTTCTATTTGTTGCGAGTTCGGAATGTACAATAATTTATGCTCATATTAAGTTGTACTCAACGAGGAATAAATTCTTTATATTTTTTAAAATGAAATTATAAACTTTATCAAAAAATATATGAATGTAATAGAAAGGTGTTGTGAAACCGTTATATAATTATTTTCCTTAATGTGCTAGTAAGATGTTCTTCCATCTCTACTCTAATGGATGTTAGAAATTATAAAGCCACTACGTAAATTAGTTGTTTATTAAAATGCAACAAGTTAAATGTGCATTCATATTGGAATGCCAAAGATCAAGGAAGACGAATCATCACCCAAGAAGTTAGAAAGCCAACGATCAAGAACTTTGAAGCATCTTTTGGAAGATAGAAGATCAAAGGACTTGAACAATTAATGGAAAGATGAAAGGACAACCGTTTGGAAGTTCAAGAGTCTCCTTGAGGCATTATATATATGAATAAGAGGCATTTGCTTGGAAGAGAGAACAAGATGAGAAAAAGAGAAATGATCATTCTCACATCAAGTGTGAAAGATATAAACAAAACATTCTAGTGAGAGTTCCCACTTAAAGTGTAACACAAGAGTTTGTAATTGTTTTGGTTTAGTGATTTCCTTGAAGGCTAGTTTGCCTTCCTGTGAAATTTTTCTCGTTTTTTTCCACGTAAATCTGTTGTCTTTGTAATTGTCTTGCTCTTGTCTCAATTCTTATATTGCTTAAACAAGATCCTTGAGTGTGTTTTATATTTCCGCTACGTCTATCGACAACTGAACACACTCGCTATTTCCAATAAGTGGTATCAGAGCCATTAGTTTGTTGCAATGACAAGCAAGTACGAGATTGGAAAGAAATATAAGACTATGACAAGTAAGGTTGGAGGTGCGGATCCCTCGGATGTTCCTTACTTGTGTGGCGTATTGATGATGGTGAGGCTTTAGTAGGAGAGACAATGGTTGTTGCATGTGACAAGTCTTGAAGTTGCTGGAGTCAGTTCCATCAAACTTATGACAAATGATGGAAGGGGATGCATCATCAGTAAGGTATGTTCTATTTTCGTCTTACGAAAAATTTATTGTCTGTAGGATAATTGAATGACTTGGACTGTAAGACTCGCGGTGGATGCGAGATCATTGAGGTCATCAAAGACAGGTTAGAAAAACTGAAGGTTAAAATGATCGACTCAAATCTGTATAAGGTGCGTGGGGTGACACAGGTGTAGAAGATGCTTGTATTGCATCGGACAACATTAAGGATATCACGCGAGTTTGGCACCTAAAATTTGGGCACATCTTGGAATGTGATTTGAAGATCCTCAGTGATCGGAAGTTTCTAACAGAACTGTCCGAGGTAAAGTTTTCATTCTGCTATGAGTGTGTCACCGGTGAACAGCACTATGAAAGATTTGGAGATCATTTTTAGTTTAAAGACAAGCTCGACTTGTTTCACTCGGACTGAAATTTGTATGTTTCTAATCCGAAGAAAGTCGGATGTTTTTGAGGTATTCAAATTTTTAAAAATTCGGGCTGAACTTAATTTAGCAGTAGGATTAAGTCCGAAAGATGTCTATGGTATGCTGAAGATGTTGGGGGTATTACCTATGGGACTCCACTGTCCATACGGTTATCTTCAGTAGGGATGTCATCTTTGCGAAGGATCAATGCAAAGAGTGACTGAAGGCGATGATGTAAGGGAAAAGGAGGCATCACTCCCAGCGGTGACCACATCGGTACTGAAAGGATATGATGGAAAAAACGATCCTAATCTAAAGCCTGAACCAGCTGATGAGCACATGAAAGAGGATGGAGTTCCCAGGCCT
This sequence comes from Acanthochlamys bracteata, assembly GCA_019914995.1. NCBI lineage: Eukaryota > Viridiplantae > Streptophyta > Magnoliopsida > Pandanales > Velloziaceae > Acanthochlamys > Acanthochlamys bracteata. The sequence goes on from CM034128.1 coordinate 8,642,579, forward strand.
ACATTCTTTAGGCGTTCAACTCGCAAGAGAAACACACCTGAGAGGTATGAGAGTTATTTTATGAAGTTATCTCAATCTACATATTGCGTATTCACAGAAGAAGGAGAGTTATCTTCTATCAAGAAAGCGCTGGAGAGTTCAGATGCGTCTCTGTAGATGAAAGCTATGCAGGAAGAGTTTGAGTCACTTCATAAAAATAAGACATGAGAGCTGGTCCCTCTGCCTCAAAGTCGTAAGGCTATTGCGAATAAATGAATCTATAAGATCAAGCGAGACAGGAATGATCAAATAAGACGGTATTGTGCTCGGCTGGAGGTGAATGGCTATGCCCAGAAAGAAGGGATCAATTTTGATGAGATCTTCTCTTCAATGGTACGTTTTAATGTGGTCTTAGCGCTGTGTGCATCATCTTTCTTCATCTTGAGCAGCTCAATGTCAAAACGATATTTTTGCACGGGGAGCTTAAAGATGAGAAATATATGGTCCAGCCAGAAGGCTTTGCCGTGAAGGTAGGGAGGATCTGGTTTGTCGGTTAACCAAATCTCTTTATGAGCTTGAATAAGCACTGTGATGTTGGTATAAGAGATTTGATTCTTGTATCAGGAGCCTTAAATACAGCAAGCTGTTCTCAAACTCTTGTGTGTACATCAAGAGATTTGAGGGAGGTGAGTTTGTCATCTTGCCGCTGTATGTGGATGATATACTTGTGGCAGGTCCAAGCATGGGTCGCATCCAATAATTGAAGGCTCAAATGGCTAGTGAATTCGATACAAAAAACTTGGGGCCGACAAACAGAATCCTAGGGATGCAGATATGGCGAGATAGAAAAAATAGAGAGATTCAGCTGTCTCAGACTAGTTATCTGGAGAAAAGTGTTGAAACGGTTCAACATGTATGGTGGTAAGCCGATATCTATCCCACTATCTATTAGTTTCACACTATTTTTTTTGTTATCCTCTAACCAGGAGCAAGAGAGGATAGGGATGTCTCGGGTACCATATGCATCAGCAGTGCGAAGCCTAATGTATGCCATGATTTGCACTCGGTCTGACATTGCACATGCAGTGGGAGTGGTAATTAGATTTATGGCATGTCCTGATATTGAGCCTTGGAAGGCGGTGAAAAGGATCCTTCGGTATGTGAAAGGAACCTTGAATGCTGAATTGTGTTACAGAAGATCTAGGTTTATTGTCAAAGAATTTATTGATATAGACTATGCAGGTGATTTGGATAGGATGTTGTTTTCAATGGGAGCATTTATATGCTCAAGATTCCTACCAAAGGGAACCCTGCGGATGTCTTAACTGAGGCGGTAATCCTTGAAATATTTTTTATGTTGTAGATCTCTGTATGAAATCACAAGGGGGGGAACAGCATTGGATAACCAATGTCACAAAGAAGTCGAAAAAAAATCACTTCAAAATAGCAATGGAATCGGGGAAAGATAGGCAACGGTATGAGATAAAGAAAGTCAGCTAGCATGCGTGCTAACCCTGCTCCTCTCAATCGTACCTATTTTTATTATCATCGAATTTTGATACTTACATATCGATTTCTTGTTATTCTTGGATTGCAATTTACAAAAGTGTCTTTAAGTGAGAGATTTGTTAGAAATTGTAAAGCCACTATGTAAATTAGTGGTTCATTAGAATGCAACAAGTTAAATATGCATTCATATTGGAATGCCAAAGATCAAGAAAGACGAATCATTACCCAAAAAGTTGGAAAGCCAACGATCAAGAACTTTGAAGCATATTTTGAAAGATGGAAGACCAAAAAACTTGAACAATTAGTGGGAAAATGAAAGGACAACCGTTTGGAAGTTCAAGAGTCTCATTGAGGCATTATATATATGAATGAGAGGCATTTGTTTGGAAGAGAGAACAAGATAAGAAAAAGAGAAACGATCATTCTCACATCAAGTGTGAGAGATATAAACAAAGCATTCTAGTGAGAGTTCCCACTTAAAGTATAACACAAGAGTTTGTAATTGTTTTGGTTTAGTGATTTTCTTGAAGGCTAGTTTGTCTTTTCGTGAGATTTTTCTCATTTTTCTCTACGTAAATCTCTTGTCTTTGTGATGGTCTTGCTCTTGTCTCAATTCTCGTATTGCTTAAGCAAAATTCTTGATTGTGTTTTATATTTTCGCTGCGTCTATCGACAACAAAACATACTCGCTATTTCTAACAATGGGCATAAGGAATCATCAAAGTTTAAAACTTACTACTAACATGAGCTTGTTGCAGAAATTTGAGGCAAATAACCAAAGCTAGGCAACAAGGAAGAGAACCAGATGAAAGAAGAATGAATTTCTAATACTAATAACTTTATATGCACTATTTGATTTCTATTCTGTTTTCAATACCAAAACAATTTTTAAAAACGTAAAGAACCATTTGTGTGCAAACAACCAAAAGAGAACCAGATGAACAGAACAAAATTCTGGTACCCATTTCATTGTTCTTCAACCAATCTACTGCATGTAATCAGAGCAAAAAGTACAAGAAAACTTTTGCCAGATTTTCAAAAAAGAAAGAAAGAAAAAGTGAAGTCGGGAAAGTTGGAGTACCCGGTTGATGCGAAGCAGATTACAACAAACAAGATAGAAGAAAGCTGGTAGCTTACAGCTTCATGAAAGGTTTGTTTTCCACTTCTTGGGAATGAAGAAGAAGAGGAAGACAAGCAGAGCTGCTCATCAAAGTAAAGTAAATTATAAAACTGAAGACAGCAAAAAGAAAGATGAAAAATTTAAAATATAAAGGAAAGTTGAAGACTTTAAAAATCATAATCATTAGAGTCATAATAATAACATAAAACAGTAGATTAGCTTCAAATGCTTTATCATAGCATTATTATTCTTTGTCACTAGGTAGTCAGTGGCTATCCATTTGTAATCTCTTGTATGACATATATACCCCTTCTTAATCTAATACAAACTTTTATTTATACTTTTCATATTTGCTGCATCAAGTAAAAACTTGACTTAGTTGAGTTAATTTTATCTAAGGACTTCTAGTAAAACCAAAACTTGTGGGTTCAAAACCAATACAGATAACCTTGACTATATTAATTCAACAAAGAAAAATAAAGTTCCTTTCAAAATTAGCAGAATTAGAAAGTTAACATTGCTAATGATGTACTTTAGTGTAATATAAAAAAATAAAAGAGTTTACATGTTTTTGAATGCTTTTGAGGGTTAAAAATGGAAAGAGAGGGATAGTGATTAGGAGTTGGATTAAAGTAATGGTGAGGGGATGTTAGTTGCCATGTCCTTATAACTTGTTCTGTAGGGTAGAACTCCTACTGATACCTTTCACCAAACTAAATGATGATAATAATAAATCATGTAGATCAGATTCTAGGGAAATTTTTTATGTTGCTTAATAAAAAGTTTAATCTTCTTTTATATGTAATACTAATTCTCTACTAGTGATGTAATCATGTAAGAGATAACTCTGTTTGATTATGCTCCAATCAGTTAAACTGTATTATATGAAATCATCCTGAAATAATATTTTCGGAGAAAAAAAAAATCGATGTTGGAATATAGATTTCTCTTGTGTAATAACTACTACGGCCCTTTTTATTCATTAGAGAGCTTCTAAATTTGGCTATATATCTTTCAATAATAATAGCTCGAGGATGCATTTGGTATATGATATATTCGGGTATTTAACCACAGTTTCATTAGCTAGCTAGCAACTTCAATGTGTAGCTATGATGCAACAGCAATAGCGGATCCTTGTAGCATAAGATACCTCCGTCGGCATTGTAATATAATAAGTTCCTTTCAAAAGTTTCGCATAATAGTTCTGACCTAGGATTTCACCCACAGCAAAACAATCCTGAAAAAGTTTCTGAGTCCCTTCTAGAATAACTGACGAAGGAACAGGGGCTAAAAGAACTGGGACCTAACGAAATGAGAACTGATTTCAATCTTTTCTTGTATCTTATGAATTTGGTGATGATGACAGTGAAACCTCTTCAATTCTCCTAACATGCTAAATTGCTGATTCTTTCTTTCTTCTGTTGATTGAAGTTAAGATATATATATTGAAACTCCAAATTAGACTAGGTTCGGATTAGTAGCATGTAAAATTTGATGGATCCGAATGAAAGACAAACTAGCTCGGTGGACTAAGACTGAATTAGTAACGTAGAGGTCTGGAATGGTGCCTAAATAAAAAACGGGCTAGCTAATTTGAAGATGTGCCAGCAACTCGTTTTGAATTGAGCCAAATGAATCTTAATTTAGTGGGCTTAATAATCTACGTTCTTTAATAGTCTCACATTAGCTGGATGCTGGATTGGATATGTACTTATAAGTAGAGAATACTAATTTCTAAAAAGTTAGTCAATTTTCTTAGCGCGAAGACCCAATTCTATAATATATTTTTGAAATTCTAATAAAAAGCTTGTAGAACAACATGGTTAGCTGGTTCTGCTTTGCTGGGTGGAATGTCTTTTATGGATTTTCTTCTCTCTCTTGACACAAAAAGAAAGTAGTGGCATGGAAACTTCCTGGTCTCCCTCTTCCTTTGTCGGTAAATTTGCTTTAGTGATTGCCGACTGAATGTAACGTTAGCCGGTAACCTGCTTTACTAATAGAATTTGTGATTTTATTGATGTAGATTTTCGGTCGGTATAGAACGAATTTTTTGTAATGGGAATGTCTTTATGGACTTTCTTTCTCCCTTGACAACAACAAAAGAAACATAGGCTGTGTGGGTAAATTTTTCAAAAATATAATTTTTAAAATTTTGAATTTATATTTTTTAATATATTCTTATAAATATTAATAATATATTTAAAATTTTTAAAAATATAAAAAAATTTATATAATAACTATTTATTTTTAGTAATTTTTAAAATAAAAAATAAATTTTATTCTAAAATTACTTTCAAATGCTCCAATATTGACTAGGAAGTAGGAACCACGTTCTCTCTCTTTAATACTTGTCCTACTATAAACCTACCCAACTAAGACTTGTCACTTCTCTATAATCATCATTTAGAGATCATTTAGAAATATTTCAAATTTTCTTAAAAATAAACTTAATTTTAATCTAAAATAATAATACTCATATAAAAAAATTACAATATATAAATTATTAGTACTTTTAGTATTTTAAAATAAATTTAATATATTATAAAAAATTATTAAAATATAAAATTAAAATAAAATAGAAAGTAGTATTAATAGTACTGCCAAACATACTCTTAGCTTTTTGTATTATCATCGAGATAGCCTAACAAGAAGAAAATTTTGAGTCAGCTGAGTTAACAAGAACGCTAACTCATCTCCCCCTTTAACTTGCCTAACCTTTGTACTGTACCTGTTGAAACTGATAACCATAGCTGGGATAGAATGCATCAATTGCTCAAAGAAAAAAAATTTATTGCATTTCGGAGTGTTTTTGAAAATTTTTTTTTAAATAAAATTTTTTTTAAAAATTTTTTATTCTATTTTGAAAAACAAATTTTAGTTTTTTTTTCTAAAAAGTATCTAAATAAGCGATAGTAAAATATTATTAGTTAAATTTTTCTATATTTTTTAAAATTAGATCTGGAAAGTTGAAAATTTGTATTTTTAGAATCCGTTGCCAAACGGACGATAACTCAGTCTAGCAATGTTCTTCAACTAAAGTTAGCAGGGATTAGCATCAGAAGTGTGCTATCTTAATAAACACAACAAATGTTCTTTGTTTGCCTAAACTAAGAGAAATTTTGGTTGAACTTTTGAACTAATTGTCATTTCTAATAAATACTCCGCTTAAATTTTTATAGTATTTTATAAAAAAATGATCTATCATAAATATTTTATATATGTAATTTTATTATTTTCTTCAGAACAGAAAAATCATATTTATTTCTTAAAAATTTTATAAATATATTTTTATTTTAAAAAATTTATTTTATAAGTACAATATTTCGTAAACCAAATCCGTCAAAATGTTTGGCATAGGCCCATTCTATTGGGCCCTAAACCATAACCGATACTCCTTTTCTCTTCTGGGCCTTATTTAGTGAAGAGACTCTAGTGGGCCGAATAGTCAAATTTGAATCTTGTAAAATATTTTGAAAATTTGGAGCTTTCTTTCCTTTCTTTTTTCTTTTCCTTTGTATCAAAGTATTGGACAGAGCTTCCATCGAGATGATCAAACTTAACATCTTAATCAATAATTATATGTGCCTTAAGTATGATTATCTAGAAAGTCATGTTTGGGATAGTTGAAACAAATATAGATTTTTTCCCAAGAAAATAAGAAATTATTTTCATGATTTTTGGAAAAAAAATTCACATCTATCTCATATACAAAACTTATCTGTAATATTTTTAAATATCTTTTAAGTACTATAAATCGCATTTTTAGAGTAAAATATTTAAAAAGACTTTAGAAGAAAAAATCAACTGATTAATGAAGATCGTTTCTGTCAGTTTCACCATCGATAATGAGTAATTTTCACCGGAGAAACAAGGGACGGACGACCAATTGAAGTAAGTTGAATTATGAGCACTGATGTAATTTTTGATTCATCGAGTCAATGAAGCGCCATTAGGACACGACTCATCTGATGTGTAGTGTTGTTCTTCGTCTTTCTGATCCATATCTACAGTAACACTTACGTTTGATGCGTTGAAGTTGATAAATCAACGTGGGTATCGTGTACGATCAAAAGATAATTTTTCTAAGTTAAAGTTGGAGTTAAACAAATTACAAAGTTAAGCAAGAATGTACAATTACTGGATGGAGTAGATGGGACTAACATTATTATTGATTTTTAAGATCAGTTTTAGTTTAATTTGGATAACTCTTGGACTTATACCCAATATCTAAGAGACATGATAGTTAAGCTAACATGAGATTTAGGGTTTATTTTATTTTACTTAAAATTGGGTTTGAAAAAATAAGTCATAAAAGATAAATTATTACGAAAATAACCTTAATATTGTTCTATTTATTTTTTGTTAAAGAGTTTAAAATAAAATTTTATTTTTAAATATAATTATTAAAAATAAATTTTGAAAATAAGTTACGAAATATAAAAACTTTAATAATAACAAACACAGGAAATTTTTTTATTTTAGTTAGTAAAGTTAACCGAAGAATGTAAAAATTACTGGATGGAATAACGGGATTAGATTAGCTTAGTTTAATTTGGCTAACTCTTGAACTCGTCCCCAACATCGAAGATAGAACTCATAGAGGTAGTATAAGATTTATTGATTTAGGGCTTATTTACGTTGCTTGAAATTAAGTTACCATAAATAAGCTAAAACTTATTTCATATTAATTATTAAATAATTTTAATTTTTATATTTATTTTTATTTAAAATTTGATTATTCAAATGGGATTTAAAATATTTACGAAAATAATAGTTTTAATAGAAATACATAAAAAATCTTTCATGATTTACTTTTTAGTATTAAAAATTGAATTTAAGTATAAATAAATATGCCCTATAAATCAAGAAGGCCATTAATTTGGTTATTTCATTTATTTCACACCAAGAACGTATTTACCAACACTCCAAAATCTATTTTTTTGAAACTTATTTTAAATATAAAATACATACAAAAATTAAAATAAATTTTTTTATCAATAATTTTGTTTTTAAAATTTAATTTTGAAAATTTATTATAAATATAAAATTGATATTAAAGAATTATTTACTAAATATTTTTAATATTATTTTTTAAATTCATTTTTAAAAAACTTCACTTCACCTACTTTCCCACAAGATAAACACGCTCTAAGTTAACTCGCAAAACTAGCAGCCGCAAAATTGTAAGTACGGTCAAATGAGAGGATTCGACGGTCAATTCTAGATGCAGTCTAGATTTAAAAAACCATCAGGGAGAAGTGGCGCTGTAGTGACGGCCCTGATCAGAAACCGAACAAATCAACGGTGACAACTTTCTCCTGTTTATATGCCGTCCCACGCGCTATAGGCCCACAATAGCAGAATTGCACAATCTGCAAAGTGACAGAAACTAGCGACGACCAATCAACTAACACCTCCCTACTTTTTAGTAAGTGGCCATTTTACCCCTGCCAACTGCTTTAAAATGCCGTCGTTAATAAATCAAAATAAGTAAAGAAAAATTGTGCTTTAAATTACATTGGCAATAATCAGCAGCGCAATTTTCTAAATGCTGTTCCCCAAAGAGAAATACATAGAATTACAAACAAACTATTATATTTACAGAGAAAGAAAAGTAAGCAGTACTAGTTCTTAATTTCTCTGCTCAATAACAAAAAATATAAATTCCCTCCTCGTACTTCAATTTTATTTGATTAGAAGAAACTCTCCGATTCGAGGAAGGATGACTTTCTAAAGATTCCACGCCATCTCTCTTCCCATTTCCGGAGCACAACAAATTTTACAATCACAGATTCAAAACCCATCAAGCAAAAAAAAAAAAGAAATTTCAAAAGAAAGAAACGAAATCAACAATCAGCTAATCAATTCAATTGAATCCGATTGAAGTTGAACTAGACATCTATCGATCACCACACAGTTGGTTTCTCTGACAGTGTTCGAAGCAACGGGAGTGATTCCGATTGCCATCTCGCTCCAGCATTGCTGGAGCAAGTCGACTTCGTCGCCAATGAAGACGAGATTTGTTTAAGGATTTCTTCGAAGAGTTGTTCGCCACAGGAAGGAAGAGCCAGTGGTCCGGCAGCGGAGTATCCGAACTCTTCCTCCGACTGCGCTAGAAGATTACGGAACAGAGGGTGGTTAAGGTACACCGTTCGAACAACATACCTCCTCGGAGCTGTTCCAACACATACTGCCACGTGTCCAGCTGGAACATCTGCTGGTGGCCGTGATGATGCCGCTGCTACAGACGCTCGTCGGCGCCACCGTTTCAGCATCTGTCGTAGTCGAACTATGTGCCTGATCTTGCTGCATTTTCCCATTATAGAAACAACAACACTATGAATGAAATTCCAAAAGAGAAATTTCTTCTCTCTCTATAAATTTCAAACCTCTTTGTAGAGAGAGAGAGAGATAACAAGGAAGGGGAAGGGGAAGGGGAAGGGGAAAGGGAAGGAAGAGAAGGTAGGATGGAGGTATATATACAGTAGCGGGTCTACATGTGGCCTTGTGTTTTCGTTGTATTTACGAAAAAGACAATAGGGTAATGTTGTTAAGTTAATGCCCTGTTACTTTGCACAATGGGGCAATTAAAATGTCATTATTAAATCTTCTTAAGGGAGCCTAATTTTGAAATGAAATTTATCGGACTAAGGATGAGCAAATGCAATCACGAGATTATTTTTTGATTCGATATTCACATTCTTGATGGTTCATTTAGGCACAATAAATTAAAAATATAATTAATTACAAGATCAGTCAGTTATTATTAATTTTGAATTAATTGTGTTCCAAACCAATAAGATTGGGAGTACAGATTATAAAAGTGATCTTTGTGTGTACATTTAGCATTCCCCTCAGACTACTATTATGATATTTGATGCTGTGATGAAAGAGTGTGCACATTAATTCAAGATAAAGTTAGAAATGAGATTATTAGAGAGAAGTCAATATGAAAAAGTCAAGACATAAATTGACAAAAAAAGTTCTATTAAGAGAGTTAAGCAATAGTGTGTTTGGCATTGATTATCGAAGCTCTTCAACAAGTATTTTATTGTATATTTTTTAATAAAAAAATTATTTAAAAATTTTTAATATAAAGAATTGTATTTTCTAAAATTTTACTATTATATATTTTTATATTATAAGTACTTTTAAACACCTTCCAAATCGTAAATTTAAAAATTTGTTGTGAATTTTTAAAAATCATTTATTTGTTATGAATCTCATCAATAGTATTATTCATAATAAAGAGAAACTAAGAAGATAATTAGGCAATCCGGTTGAGGTGTGTTAATCAGAAAGACCAATTTAAAGACTCACTAATGCAAACGTTTCTTAAGTTAGACGTGGTAGTTACTAGTGGTGGGGTCTATTTGAGTATTGTTTGGTGTTGTTTAAAATATTTTTAAAAAATAATATTTTAAAACAAATAATTTTAACTGAATTTTATTTTTAAATAATTGACAGTTATATATAGTTTATTATTTTTTATAATTTTTTTAATAAATATAATAAAAATATTTAATAAATAAAATTGAAAGGAAGAGAAAATTTTGATAAAATATGCACTCCGTCAGTAGAGGAGGGAGGTGTAACAAAAATGCGCGGCTGTCTGTCTGTAACTCCTCATATAAATACCTCTTCGGTGAATTTACCGCTTTCAAAACTTAGTGAATGTTATAGTGTGTTTTAACTGAATTTCGTAAAAATAAAAAATAAATTTTTTTAAAAAAATAAAATAAAAATAAATTTAGTATTTATATTTTAATAAATTTTGAAAAATATATTAAAATATTAAAAAATATAATTATATTGAAAAATATATAAATAAAAAAATTAAAATTAAAATTTGTACGTAGAAATAGAATTTTAAATTTTTTATAATTAAAATATATAAATTATTTAGAATTTAAAATTTGAAAAAAAAAATATTATGTATGTTTTAAATACGAACTTAGCCAATGGTTGAGGTTCCGGAGGCAGTGAAGAAAACGTAAAAGTTGAACGGGCACTTTTTTTTCTTTTTTTTACTACTTTACGAGGGTTATGAAGATGGTTCAGATTGAAACCGTTGTTTGCGCTCGTGGAGTGTCGGGTAAAAGTTTTTGATTCAATCTCATAAAATTAGCAGATCTTCTTTTTTCTTCCTTCCCAGTTCCCAATCACGGTGATTACTCGCCATTTGTTATGCGAAATGGTTTCAGTGTATTCTTCCAATACCCCTCTATTTACAGTTTACTATAAATTACTATTTACTTTTACCGTCACAAACTTTTATGATAAGAAAATAAAATTCATATATACATATAACATTAAATATATTGCAGAAATAAAAAATGAGATAACTGAAATAGATAAATTTGATATAATTTTTAGCAAACTTTCATTACCGAAAATTTATTTGGTCTTTGCCCTAACAGCTATTATTACAGGGCATAAGAGAATAAGTGTGTTCTTTTACACACGAAAATGATTTTTTATTAAAAAATTATTTTTAATTTATTTTTTTATTACAAAAAAATATATATTATTTTTTTATTTTTAATATAAAAATATAATTATTTTTAATAATACTATTTTTAACAACTTATTTTTAAAATTTTATTTCAAAAATACTTATTTTTAAAATCAAAAGAACGCACACTAATGGCAGAAAATTTAGGTTCTCAATAAAATTTCTTACATTAACATTTTTAATTAATATAATTTTTTTTGAATGACAGTAACTAATGGTATTTCCTAATACTGAAAAAAAAACCTAGAGGTTCTAGAAGGGTACGTTATATATCAATCTTGAAGATGCTGCAGCGGCGCAGCGGACGTACGAAGAAAAGGAGTTCACTCGTCCGGCCCACCACGTGCGAAGGTTCGCAACTTAAAGCCTATAACTCACTTTATTCCGGGCCTCCATGTTATAAACTTTATACGAATGCACTACAGTCTTTATATAGTTTTTTAATAACTTAAAGTTTTTTAAATAAGTATATTATAAAATTTTAAATAAACTTAATTTCTTTATTTTATAAAATTAATAAAATTTAGTATATATAATTTCCTAAATATACTTTTTTAATTAAATTTTAAATTTTACAAAATTTATAAAATATTACAATTTAATTAAAAATATAAAATATTTAGTTAGAATGAAATAAAGTTGAAATTGTTTAACTAAATTGTGGCGAATATAAGCAAAGAAAGAATAAATTATAGAGGTAGTTGAAATTGAAATAAATAATAAAATAAAATTGTGGTAGCTAGCAAGTTTAAAGTATGATTCTTTTTAACAAAACTAGTTTTCATAGAACAATGAAACCCACCCATGTGCAACCTTATCCAATAAAATTCCTTCTTTCCTCTTTCACATTTCAAAAAAACTTGTGTGGTTTTTTAAAAAAAAATTACTTCATCTTGGCAACCATTTTGTTTTGCTTCTATTGCTTTTGCGTTTATTTTGGTTCGTTTGATAGTGCATACCGAAAGCCTTTTTTTAATTTTTTTTTATTTTATATTTTTCAATATATATTTTATAAATATTTAAAATTTTTATTTAAAAATTTTAGATAATGTAGAAAAATTTTATATAATAAGATTTTTTTATTGTATATTTATTATTTTTTTGAAAGTAAAAAAATATAGTTTATTTTTCAAAAAAAACAAAAATATTTTTTATTTTAGAAAAGTTTTATTTTATAAGCAATTCCAAACGTACCAAATCTCGGAACGTTTAGTTGAGCATTTTTTCAACTATTTATTTTTATTTTTTATTTTATATTTTTCAATCATATTTATAAATATTTAAAATTTTATTTAAAAATTTAAAAAGTGTAGAAAAATTTTACATAATAAGATTTTTTTATTATATATTATTATTATTTTTTAAAAAATAAAAAAAATAAAACTAATTTTTCAAAAATGATAAAAATACTTTCTATTTTTAAAAAAATTTATTTTATAAGCAATTCCAAACGTCTTCGACTTTCATTTTAGCTTTATATTAGGGCGTGTTTACTAACACCCCAAACTTAAACTCACTTTCAATATAAAATATATATATAAATTAAAATACAATTTTTTATTAATAATTTTTTTAAAAATTTTATTTTTAAAACTTACTATAAATATTAAATTAATATATAATTTTATTTTTTATTAAATATTTTTAATTTTTAATTTTATTTTTTAAATTGACTTCTAAAAAACACATTTTACCCACTTTATTTGTAAGGTAAACACACCCTTAATGAGCGAGATTTTCACGTTTAGTGCGTATTTATTTTGAAATAAATTTAGTTATTTAAAATTAAAAATTAAAAATATTTTATAATTAAGTTTTTATATTTATTTATACTAAAAGTATATTTTAAAATTAAATTTTAAAAAATAATTTTTGATAAAATAATTTATCTTAAATTATTTATTTATTTTGTATTAAAATTAATTTAAAAAAAATATATAGTTTGTAGGTTGGTAAACAAGCAATTATTGTACTGCTTTAATTAAATAAGAAATGTGCTTGGAATCTTATGCATACTTACCACATTAGGCTTCCCGCCGCTAATCTAGCTAAACTTAAAAAAGAAATTTATATCATTAATATGTTTTATCATGTTGTGTACAGTTTTTAAGACAGTAGATTTAAGTGGTGTATTCAATTTTCACCCTTTGCGGTGATTTGGGATTGCTTAGTTGGACCGTAAGCTCAAATAAGTTTCAGACAGTAAATTAAAACATTTGGTAAAAATACTTGTACACTATTTTGTCATGGTCTATTTAAAAATAGCAAACATTACTCCTTAAAATAAGCCGCTTATTTTGTAACCCACTCGGTGGAGCGAGATCATTTTATATATACACTCAACAAAAATTGAAGTATGACATGCGTTGTTTTTAAATTTTTAATTTAGGAAAAAATTGATTTGAATCATAAAATTTCTACTTGTGTCCAAACTAAAAAAAATTGAACAATAAAATTAAAATACAAAATTTATTACTGAAAATATTTAGAAATTAAATATATATAGAAACTAGAAAGATATGTTAAAGTTTAAATAATTAATGTATATATGAGAATAATCGATTGTATACTTAAGACGCTTTAAGTCATTTTTATTGTCTTTATATATATATATATATATATTTTATCCAATATTATATTTGGTTTATATTTCCAAGATTTATGTTTTAATAGTTTTTGAAAATGTGTTGAAAATTGAAAAATATAATTACATTAAAAAGATTGTGCAAATAAAAAGATTAGAACTGAAGTTTCGTATATGAAAATAAAATTTTAAATTTTTTGTATAATCGAAATATAAAAACTGTCCGAAATTTAAAATCTTACAGAAAAAAATATAATTACGAGTGATTTAAAATAAGTTCTAATTGACTTATTAATACATTTTTAACCAGCAATTATCATATGATCAAACACACTGCTACGTAAGAATACTTCTGCTGCAACCGCAAGAGAAGGAATTGTCATATAAAATTAAAATTACTTTTGAACTCTCGAAGTTTAAAGAAGCTTTTCATAATGTTTTCGAAATTTTATTTAAACAATTTTTAAAAAATAAGAGTGAATTATAAGTTATAAAATAATTATAATTATACATTTTTCTTAAAATTTCTTGATAACATTTTTTAATTTTATTATTTGGCATTCCCAAATAATGACATGTACCACTATATGTAGTAGCCATTCACTATGAACTCGCAATAGCTTCAGTTAACAAACTCGTGATGGATTAAACCTCTCATAATAATAAACTTCGCAATGAAATTATTTACTTTTTCTTTTTTCTTTCTTTTCATAATTCGATACAGAGATGTGATTCCTTTGTTCATTCTTTGTAATATTCAAGTGCTAGCCAATCATATAGATAATTATACAAAATAATCATCAATCTAAACATGGAACACAGGGAGTTGCAGTAACACCAGAAGAGATTCCTGTTCGTCATGCATTCAGTGATACTGTTGCTACTTAAATGATTCATTAAGTAACTGCTACTGCTGCAACTCTTAAAGCAAAAGGTATCAAAAGATTAATTGCTACTGCTGCAACTCTTAAAACTTCATACAGCTTTTCTTGTTAGTTTATTGCTTTGTTAAAAAAGTTCGATTGATTGATTGATTAATTGCTGTACTGACTTAAAAGTTAAACTCACTCGTGAGGCTTAATTTGTCGTCTTATACATAATCACAGTACGGATAGGACACGGATCGCTAGCATTCCAATATTATGAGCTTGCGTATGTGCTCATAACAAGGAAAAAAACATTAATTTAACAACTTCACAGTCTGTAAATTAATTATCTGATCAGAAGCAAAACATTTAAAAAAAAGAAGGATTAGTACAGTTAACGACGTACAAGTTTTTTTTCGTTAAAATTAAAATTTCGAATATTTTACATATCTCAAATATAAATTAAATTTGAAATTATTACATTACATTTTAATTTATTTTAAAAAATAATTAAAATATAAAATTAATTATATTTTAAATCTATTTTTAGAATATTTTATTTTTTATTTTTGTAAAACTTATTTACTTAGAAACACGCTTTAAAAGTCAAAAGTTTTTTTATTTCATAAAGTGTTAGCTCCTTTTATATAGCTATCTAATTTACAACCAACTAATGATGAAAGCATCAAACTCTGATCAGATGCAATCTATGGTGGCCATGAATAACAGATCTATAGTTGGAAAGAAAAGATTGGGGAGGACAAAATTAATCAAATAAGTAGGAAAAAAGTTCATTGAAGATCTTTTTTTTTTCTGGGGAAAGCAAATTAGTTTTAATAACGGGAGTTACTATTTATAATTGGACATGAATTGAAACAGTTAATCTACATCAGCTTGAAGATAACATGGTGACATGTTTGCTAATTGCTAGACAACTTCATAAAAACACAACAATCGATTCACTGCAGAGTGCTGCCTAACTACCTAAATCGACTCACTGAATTACGGAACAAGCGAACTTTTTAATTACCCATAACTTGAAAAACAGAACACAAAATTTACATGAATTTTACTGCACTATCTTAGTTTTTTTTTTTTTCTTCTTAAAAAGCTACTGGCAAAAGGAATCAAATGCAAATATGTTGCATCCATTTCTATGAACATGAACATACAACTCTCTGATGTTTTAATGATAATCATCATGAAACTACTCCAGCTTGATTAATTAGAACAAAATACAAGCTTGCCTTTCCGATTTTTTTTTTCTATATTTATATTTGTAAGTATATCTATTCAACATAGTAAAACAACTGTGAGCAACACCTGACGATCAGTAGATTCGTCGGAGCAGGGGCAGCAATTCTACATTCCGTTTCTTTACCCAACGATAACAACAACAACAGCAAGGGAATTTTTTTATGTAATCATCATCGGAGTACTTGCAAGACAAAATTCGGCGAAGCACGTCTTCGAAAACATCTTCGCTGCATGAAGGAAGAGCAAGAGGGCCAATAGACTGGAACCCGAACTCTTCTTCGGACTCTGATAACAGTTGCCGGAACAACGGGTGATTCAGATCAGATGTTTTTACTATATAACGTCTTGCAAAGCTCCCTATGCAGACTGCAACATGACCTGCATGTACATCTGCAGGCAGTCTAGTTGAAGATGAAGAAGAACGGTACTGGTGCCGTCGCCGTAGCAATTGTCGGAGAAGCTTGATGTTTCTAATACTGCAGCAGCAGTTTATCATGTTCGCCATTTTATTGAAGATCGGTCTCTGCAAGCTTTAGAGATCAAAAAAATTTGCTAGTAACTTCTCTGCTCTGTAAGTTCATGTTGTACGACTTACGAATTGAAGAACGAGAAGCAAGGGCTTAGTGGGGATTTTATTTATAAGGAGGGGACAATAGTCTATCGATTGATTGTGAATAAAAGAGATGCATACACCCGGTAATTTTTTAGGTTCTTAAGAAATTCTTTTGATTGATTGAATTTTTTTCATCTTTTTGGTTTTTCGCAAGTTTGGGGCATGGATTGGATAACTCTGTTCGATGTACATGGTTCCATATTGTTTATGTTATCTTTCAGTTCTATTTTAATACAAAGAACTTTTCCTACTAACTAAATATTTGAGTGTTTAAAATAAAAATATCTTTTAAAGAAATCATTTTAAAATTTCAAAAATAAATTATTTTTTTATTTAAAAAACTAATTATATATATTATTTAATTTGTTTTAATAAGAACAAAATTTATTAAAAAATACTGATTTCCGCATCGGGAAATGCTACAATGCCAACTACGAATAAACAATTTCCACCGATTTCAATACTCAATCATCAGCTCTTTCTTAATTTTTCGGTTTTTCCCCTCTGTAAGAATTTTCTGTATTTTGTATTTTGTTTATTTTCATACAACAACCATAAACTCTAGCTCATTCGCTGTATTAATAGTTTGGTAGCAATGCTAGATAACGTTGTAGAATATTAGAATCAATTACCAACTTTCCGCTATATTTTCTCGAAACGAAAAGAACTTCTAAATATAGATTTTTTAAGTATGTAACTTGAAGAATATTAAATCATTAAATTAAAGTTTGTTTTATTAATTATATTATATATTTTCAATATAATTTTAAGTAATATATTAAAGTGTATGATCTGAATACCCACTTATGTATATAGCGGTGATAGTGATAGAATTGTTAATAATCAAATTTTAGCTCCAAGTAACTTCCAAAAGCTCAACCATCATTTTAGTATTGTTTCAATATCACCAAACTTTACTTAGTTTTTCTAAAATTTAAATTTAAATTAATTTAGTCTTAATTATTATTTTAAATTTTATTTTATTAAAATGTAAAATTTGTTTTTATAAATTTATTTTTTGAAATTCATTTTTTTATGGCTAAACATTCACTTCGCAGACATCGATCTCACGAGCTGCATGAATTTCAGTTTTTTTTGGAATTTCAATCTACAGACTTAAAACTTCAAGGCATATATGATTCCAAGTTGCTATAAATAATAATAACACTGAGAAAAGATTATTATATGGAAGGTCTCAGCATGATCGTGATATTCTGCAGCTTTTTCTGCAGGAAAGACACAATGCTTAAGCCTTATTTCCTGCGGGGTGTGTGCATGCCTGAAAAATTAACGGTTAGGCTACCGTGTGCCCATGCCCTACGGGTGTTCTTTACGCAACACAAACATAAAGATATAGTAATAATCTAATAAAATTTGTTCAATTTTGATACAATTCGTGAATTTATATATGTCAATTATTAACCATAACTTGATATATTTTTAAATTTGAGTAAAATTATAAAATTAATTAAAATAAATATACATGATATTTTTTTTTTTAATTTGAAAGTATTTGTCAAAATATGTATTATTTTATTTCTTTATCAATCCTTATAATGTTTCAAAAAAGTTTTTATTTTTATTTTTTAAAAATATGTGGTAACACCTAAGATTTATGAATATAAATATACAAAAATGTTTTTGATAAAATTTTTTATAAATATAGCTAGCCGATTTTGATAAAAGATTTTTACAAAATCAAAATTCGTCATTAAATAAATACCTATATTAAAATATAAATACTTTCGATAATATTATATTCTTCATCTTGCGCTATTTATCAAGATATAAAATAAATAATAAATAATAAATAATAAATATAATATAATTTAATAATTAAATTATTATTTTTTTGGTTGTCAAAATTATTATATAATAAAAAAAATTGTTCTTTCAAAATATGGCAATTCGAATTGTTAGTCCAAATTTGGATCGATCTATTTAATAACCGAATTAAATTAGTTCAACTCTTATTGAATTCATAAATTTATATTAGTTAAAATTTTCAACTCAAATCGAATTAAATAGATCGATTTTGAATTAGATTTTCGGATCAGATCATATATTTTTATCCCTAGTCTTTACCACATGATTATATTAATAATATTAACAAATGCAAATGTGACGCTTATTTTACTTTTGAATTATTTATATTTTTATAAAAAATTTACAATATTTTATATAATTATTAAAATTTTTACAATAAAAATTTATATGTTAAAAATAATTTTTATTATTATTTATATATATTATTTTTTATATCAAAAAATAAAACTTATTTTGTAAATATTTTTTATTTTAGAAAGTTTTATTTGATAGGCACTCTCAAGCATCTCCAAAATTTTAATCCTAATATACTTAGTAACGCTTACAGCATTATTTTTACTTCATAATTCTCAAGTTTTTAAATAAAGTTTTTTTAATAATTTTATAAAACTATCTTAAAATTTTGAAAAATATATATAACTTGTATATCGTGTTATTTTTTATGTAATTTTTTATTTTTAGGTAAAACTAATCAAGTGTATTTTTTGAAAAAATTTCAAAATACTGTTTATTTCAAAAAGATTATTTCTCATAAGCAACCCAAACGCCCACTTAATCAATCAATAATATTAATAATATTTTTAAGTATGTATTTTTCTTAATTTATAAGTTGAGATTCAAACATTATTATACAAGCTTCTTATTTTAAAAATAAGTCAAAATTTTTGTAAAAATAAATTTCTATATTTCCGTAAAAAGTTTTAATTTTAAGGAAGATCAAACATACTCTGAAACCTGTGAGGAATTGTTAGTCGCATGTGTGGGTAAGTTTAGTAGCTGCATTTGGTAGTTGCCCAAATGAACTCCATGAACAGGGATTATTAGAATTTGGAACCCTAATTCAGTAATTTTCCCAAAAATTGAAGCATAAAAATGAAAAAAGGAGAAAAACAACAACGAAAGCAAGAAGCAAAAAGATTTAAGCCCAACATGGCATATAAACCCTATTAGTAGCCCACTGTAAGGCCGACATACATATTCTAACAGAAGGCCCATGTACACATTCCAATAATAATTTGCTAAAGATTTGTTTACATATCTCGTTAAACTCATTTTTTTAAACTCACTTAACGATACAAAACAAATTATAAAATTAAAATAAATTATTTTTATTAAAAATTTATTTTTTAATATTTAATTTTAAAACTTACTTATAATATAAACTAATTATAAAATTTTATTTTTTATTAAATATTTTTAATTTTATTTTTTAAACTTATTTTAAAAAAATAAATTTATCTTATAGTAAACACGCACTAATGCGTTATTATTACAATTTCTATAGTTCTTCGTGCGCTCAAAAACCTCACAAATTAAAAAACCGATCTCTGAAACCTCCAGCACCAACTTCGGCGAAGGCGGCGACGGCGGTACGGCAGCAGCGAGCAATAATTTTCTAAAGAACAGCGATCATTTTCGAAATGAGATCACCAAACTCCTCCTCGGTAATCTCCACGACCGATTTTTAATCATCTTCCGGCTATATATATTCGCAACGATTGCCAGTTTCTTTGCAAACGGTGCCAGTCTATTTCGTTGTGGACCAAAACGCCCGCCGTCGCTGTTTCCAGCAGCAAAAGAGCCTACTCTAATCTTTTCTTTAAAAAAAAGTGAAGTAATAGCGGACTGATCGATGCCGCTTTTGCTTCTTTGAAGAACCTCCAAAACATTACCTTTCATGATATGGTGTTAGTTGTTAATGCAAGTTTTGATATGATAATTTTAAGATATTAATGTTTGTGTGGAAAGGTTAACTATATGTACCCTATGTATATATAATCTTTGAAAACAATAAAGCGAGCATATTTTTATGGTTTTATATTCTGTTGCTTGCATGTGATCAAATTTGGGGAGGAACAAATGGACTCCTCTGTCACGTATCCGTTTTGGGTTCTGGCTGAGAAGCCCTCATTAATTAGCATTAGGTGTGTTATTTTGAATTTGAAAATAAGTTCTTTAAAAGTGAATTTTTAGAAATAAGTTTTTAAAAATAATATTATTTAAAATGAATTGATATTTTATATTTTTTATAAATAAAAATAAATTAAAAGTGAGTTTTTGTGTTCTTTTGTATTATTTTGTATTTAGAAATAAATTATTAAAAATAAAAGAAAGTTAGATCCTGTGTGAAAAGAACAAACCCTAATTTTGCCTGCCACTTCAAGTTGAACTAAACACAGTTTGAAAACATCTTTTGCCTGCCCTTAAACAATCGATCTGGAAGGCGCGTTAAATACGCCTACCTTTTACGGTTGGGATCTAGCTAGCTATGTGCATCGCTCCAGCTTCTCACGTCTCCCTTTTCCACGCGACAATCCGAAGAATGTTGGTGAGTTACCTCGGAGTGTAGGCAACAGAAGTTCAAGAACTACCTCTTGCTTGCCGGGCGTCGAAGTCCGTATGAAGGAGCAAGAACCCATTGTAGACGTGTACGTAGGTGGGAGTAACGTTCTCGTGCATGACTTTTGTATGACCGTAACAAGATGGGACGGTTGAGGTTTGGCCTTCGTCGCGCTCGTACGAGATCATTGGAGAACGCGAAGATCAATAGCTGATGAAGTTGGTATAAAGTTTCAACTGTTATTTTTCGTTCTCGTCGTCTTGTTTGTCATATAACTGGACCTGTACTTCATGGTTCGTATAAGTAGGCCCAATTAGACAATAACTATTATTAGGCTTCGTAACCTATTGGGCCTGATAACCAAGAAGATTCCTAAAAGCATATGCCTTCAATTTCAATCCGAAACTCCCAACCCAACCATTCGTCTATTTTCTTCACAACACTGAAATCAAAATGCTAATGCTCTCTTCTCCGACCACTGCTGCCTCCAGCCTTCTCCGACTACCGCCCGTAGCACGCGCACTCCCCGTGTCTCTTCGGACTCCTTCTGTGGTGGTGGTTCGGTGTATGGCGAAAGAGAGGCGAGTTCGAATGGTGGCGAAGCAGATACGCCGGGAACTGTCGGAGATGTTGCTGCGTGATAAGGTGCTGCAGTACGCTGTCCTTCCCGAAGCTTCTCTCGGCGCTGACCGGTATATTTCTTCACTCACCACAATCTCTGATGTCGAGGTCTCCGCAGATCTTCAGGTTAGACATTTTTTTTAAATCTTAAATCACTAACTTGAGATGAAAAGTTTGTAGGAATCTTGCATCTTGTTAGAGTGTTGATAGCTAGGAGATAATAAGAATTGGGTTTTATAGTTTGCTCGGTAACTTGTATTCCTCGTTAAATAAAAGGTTGGATTTTTTTCTTTTTACTGTGACATTATGGTTGCTATAGGGAATTTCTTGTTCTCAGTCCACGATTAATTTTTCCATATAGTTTGGAGAACAGATTGCTAGTGGTATAGACTATGCATGTGAGAAATATTTTTTATCTAATTGTTGGATGCATTTAACTGATCAAGCAATTGCTAGTGTTCCACGATAATTGGGAATTAATGTTTTAAGAAGTAGTAGGGGTTGTGTAATTCATGTTCAGGAACAAGTTTGATGCCAAAAACAACATTAATGTAGAAGTTCAAGGAACATTTCTTGATGGTTCTTTATAAAAAGTGCTTTTTTGTTATTAAAGAAAAACAATAACTGGAGCATCAATCAAGTTTATTGTGTGCCTGTTTGCTGCAAGGTCCTTGTTTATAGGCTGTTGTACTTTTCTCTATGTTTAGGACATTGCTAAGCCAAGCATACAAAACAATTTTGAAATGTATTACTACTCTAGATTAACATTATGCATATTACTCAAATTCCTAACATATCTCTTATATGCGGTTCATTTTTCCATCCTATCTAGTGATTCTGCAGTAAATGACTTTCTAGGAACCCTGTTGCATAGCCCTTTCCGAACTTTTTGTTTGTTTTTTTTTTAGTGGGAGTTTTATTCTGGGTGTTACCCACATGCAAATTTTTCTTCTTGAGGAATTCACTTTTTCTTTTATATTTGAGCTTTGGAGTGTCATGATCATCAAAGATGTGGCAGTGTATTCTTTTAGTTTATCTCAAGCCTTAGGGGGTGTTTTGGAGTGCTTATGAAAAGTGCTTTTTTGAAATGAAGGGTATTTTTGTTCTATTTTGAAAAACGAGGTCTACTTTTTTGTCTAAAAAAATTAATCAAAATAATCAAAATAAGATTTTACTACGTAAAATTTTTCTATACTTTCTATATTTTTAAATAGATTCTGTAAAATGTTATAAAAGGTTTATTGGAAAACGATGAAGTTGAAAAGTGCTTTTCCCAAATGCACATCCAAACGCGCCCTTAGTCAGTTGTAGAAGATGCACCGGCCAAGATTGCCTGCTTTTTCTAATTAATAAATCGACCTATGCTGTACAATAATTTTTTAAAACTAGTGTATTTCCTATAGAATTTTTAGAAAGAGTATGACGTACTCAAGTCAACATGGTCTTTGCAGTTTGTAACAGTTATAATGTGAAACATATAGTTTTCAGCTCCAAGTAGCTAGTAAGTAGCAAGTAGAACCATTCAAGCTGATTACCTTTATTAAAGTCCACGCTACCAGTTTACACAACCTTAGATGACCTTATATTCAATTGTTTGGGAAATTCTTGATAAACTGTTTTTTGCTCATTTAGCTGTTTACGAAATTACAATATGTGATCAAAACTTTTGTCTTGCTCTGTAGATTTTATCTTGCTGTTGATAAATAATGGTAAAGCATATAAGTGAATTATGTTTTAAACCATATAAATGTAATTTTATTGTCTTCTACACTTATGTGGCACCTTATTTTATGGCAATAGACAATGAGCAAGTGAACTTGGTGTGATGGCTCTTACTTATACAAACATAGAAGTGCTTTTTCTTCAAGTTATTGAATTTCTGTTTTTTAACATTGTTAGAGTGTTCTCTGTTCAAGAAAATTGTCTGAGTTTACCTATGGTTATAGGTCGTGAAGGTCTATGTATCGGTTTTTGGTGATGAAAGAGGTCGAGAGGTAGCTATGGCTGGACTGAAGGCAAAAGCCAAGTACATAAGAAGTGAATTGGGAAGGCGTATGAAATTACGATTGACTCCTGAAATTCGATTTATTGAAGACGAGTCTCTAGAACGAGGAAGCAGGGTAAATTCATCATTTCCCTTGCATTTATGCTTGTTCAACCAGTTTTCTGTCTTCAATTTTGCTACATTTCTTAATGTTAGTTAATTAAAATTTGTTTGGTTGTTAATCATATGACTCATATATATCTTCTCTAATTGGTTTTACTTAGTACAACCAGCAAAACTATGACAAAGATCTACACAAGAGATACCCAAGTTATATTCTCACTTAGTAAGTTGACAACTGTCCTGCAGGTTATTGCAATACTTGATAAGCTGAAGAATGAGAAGAATTCTGTTGTTGAAGATGGGGAGCAATCTGAACAATTAAACTCATCTGAAGAAGATGAAGGGTGGGACAACAATGATTCGGATGAAGGCATAATCTACATAAACTAGGAAGTGGAACTCTGATTCCATCAGTTTGGTATCCTGGTGTGCTTGAGGTTGTACAAGACTTTATTCTTCACTTGTGCTGGGCACATGAGATTACGACATGGGCATAGATGTGGTGACCTATTCATAGAGCAAAAGGAAGAAACCGTCACCATCGGTGAACTAACTCTGCATGAACTTGTATGCGATACTAACTCAAATATTATGGCTTTATCTCCAACATACTTCGTTTCAGTTCTTATGTCCTGAATTTCGTTTTATCTGCAGGGAACACACTATTAGAATAACAACTTTTGAAGAGCATTGATTACGAGATCCTTGGACGCTAACTGAAGACTGCACTTTTTTGTAAATTCATGTTAATGCCTTTACAAAAATATGTAAGCAATGTCATTCTGTATTTGTTTGCTTATAAACCATAACCTTGTTTGTACATGTAACAAGCATAGGCAAATGTGTCTTATGCGCCCTGCTTTATGGATTTTGTAACTCATTGCCACTTGTTTTGAAAAAATGCATACAACTGCTGATGATTTCTGTAACAAAAATTTGTTTGCCTGACTTCTGTGGCTGAATTACTCAATAAGATTTATTAGTTTTGACAGGAAGGGGACCTCAAACGTTACAAATCTTCTTCTTTCTTTGTTATACAATAACACCACACTCTCCATGCACATAGACCAATCAATGTAAGCATCAGGTAAGCATAAAACTATCACAAACGACCTATAATTTTACCTCAATTCTAGCTAGAAAAATGCGATAGCTGCAACATACAATTTTAAGCCAGGATCTCTTCCAGGGACTTTGCTTTAGCAACAGCTTCAACAGCCTTCTGTGCCTCCGGAACAACCTTCTGTTCTGTCTTTGCTAACTTCTTCAGCTTGGCAAGTTCAAGGTCTCGGCTCATCTTCCTCTTGTACATTTCTGCAAACGTGATCGGCTCGTCAAGCACTGGCTTCTCACCTTCTCTGATGGCGAGCGGGTAAACAATTGCCTCTGGAGCAGGGTTCTGGAATGTTGCAATGGACAAACGGCTGCTGTTGGAGTTAACCACTGCCTGGTGGTCTGCATTCTTAAATCTCCCATTGCTCAAGTACTGCAACAAGCAAGCATACGAATGTGATATGAAAGAGACGTATTTGAGCGAGTTCTGCCCATCTCTCTTTTTCTGGGACGAACATACATATAGAAGCATGCTGGAAAGAGCTGCTGTAACTTACATGACCATGATCACCGAGATTGACAACGAAAGCACCGTCGACAGGTTGAACGGTTATCCATGTCTTGCCACCATCCTTTGTTGCCTGAAGTCCTCCAACGAGGTCTTGCAAAAGCAGCGTAATGGTGCCGGGATCAGTGTGGCGCTTGAGACCCAGAGTGAGATCAGGCTGTGGACACTTGGGGTAAAAGTTTATCACAACCTTCTGGTCCATGTCTACACAAGCCTTGGTAAGTGCCTCACGGTCAAGACCCATTGCTTCTGATAAAACTCCGAGGAGTTTGCAAGCAAGATTCATCAAGCTCTCACTGTAGGCCTCGACAACCGGTCGCCAGCCCTCCGGCTTATCCGGCCAACGGGAGTAATCACGGGTACGAATTGGGTAAGAGAAGTACGTCACAATCTCTCTCCAGTCCTTCACTACCTCTCCCTGCGAACAACAAACACATTTTCTTGAATCTTGAATTCACATGAACAACTAACCATAGAGAGGAAAAAAAAAAAAAAAAGAACAAATCACCGTATGTCGAGAACGAAATTTTTTTTAAAAATGATTGCTCGATACCTACCTGAAGATGGCTAGAAACAATAAAACCACCCTTCTTCCCACCAGACATATCAAACCTAAGCTTTTCTTGGGCTGGCATAGCAAAGAACTCCTTCGAAAACTTCACCATCTCCTTCACAAGATCTGAATCAACTCCATGATTAACAACCTGAAAAATCCCCCAATCTTCACAAGCTTCGACAATGCGTCGGCAAATCTCAGTCCTTCGTCCTCCTTCTCCTTCTTCGTCGATTCCTGAAAGCGATATCACCGGGATCTCATCGCTGAACTGATCGTACGCAACTTTAGGCCGTTCATCTTCGTCCCGTACGAAATTCTCACGAAGCTTATCCTCCTCACATTCCGTCGGCAAGAACGGTTTCGCTGCCGGCGCCATTTGTGTTTGAATATCTCTCTGTTTGTTTCCCAACTAAAATTTTAATGAGAAAATTTTCAATTTTTGAGAAAAGTTGAAAGATTGGTTGATATTTATTTTAGAAAAAGCAGTGTGTTTAATAGAGACGAATGAAGGAGAAGGGAGGATGGAGAGGAGCACGCTTCCAACTACCAATGGCGGGAACTAACGCCGAACACCAAACGCTTGCTGATATTTTCATCCAATAGAAATTGAAAAATCGTTTAATACCGTTCTCTTATTTTTGGTGGTTAGGTAAACGTGGCAACTAATGTTACGACGCTTTCTTGTTTCCGTGTACTAGAGCAAGTAGGAGAACGAATAGGAAATGAATTGGTAGGTAATTTGAGTGGTGGAGAGAGATGCCACGTGGTGTTAACATGCGGTACTATATCTAACGTTCATACAAAGAGAGTTAAATTTGGTACCTGTTTCAAGGTTTCTAGAAGATTTTAGTGATGAAGCTACCAACATTTAATGGGCCTGACTGAAAAGCCCATTGAGCTCTTTAGATGAATAAAACCCGTTAAGTGAACAGGCCTGATGCTTCTTTGTATATTTTCAAGGGCCGAACTTGTTGATCAAGCGAGCAAGCTCAGCCCATTACAGTATCATATTTGTTCCATGTTTTATTGGCTTAAGTTATAAATTATATGTCGTGTATCTCATATCTTATCATCACACAATTTGCTGTAATCCTTCAAATACAGTTAGAATAAGAGGCTATTTGATTTAGCTTACCAAAAAAATAGTTTTTTAATTTTTAATTATATATTTTTTAATATATATTTTATAAGTATATAAAAATTTATTTAAAAATTTAAAAAGTATAAAAAAGTTTTATATAATAAAATATTTTTATACATATTTTATTATTTTTTTAATAAAAAAATAAAAATATTTTTATTTAAAAAAAATTATTTTATAAATATTTTCAAACACGCTATCTAAATAATGCCGTAAGGCGAGCACAGTGAAACTATTTCATACGCTATCTTTACCCCCCGGAGTATTCTAACGTTTGTAACGTCTTTCCCTCGCGTCAACAGTCAACCTTTGAGTGGACGCGCTGGCGGCGATGCAGTTAGGACTCGAGAATTTACTTTTATTAGTCTTCAGAGAATTTCAAGCCTTACTTTTGTCTCTCTCTTTTTATTTTGTTTCCTTTTGGATAATTTGATTTTTAACCACACCACCTCCACGCATCCAACAACAGTTATATAGCAGGTTATGTCGTGAACCATCATCAATACAGCAAAATGTTAGCAAAAACCAGCTGCATGCTCCTATTCATAACTCTGATCTGCCTTTGTACCTATTTTCACACTGCAGCTTCATCTGGGTCTGTAGATACTTTAAGATATAGCCAGTCTCTCTCCGGCAACAAGACTCTGATCTCCGGCAACGGAACGTTTGTCTTTGGTTTCTTCCAACCAGGTAACTCGTCCGAATACTACCTTGGTATCTGGTTCAACAATCTCCCTAAAAACCAGTTCACAGTAGTCTGGATCGCCAACAGAGAAAAACCACTTTCGGATCCAGAAACATTCGAGTTCAAAATCTCCAATGACGGCAATCTAGCTCTTCTTGCTTCTGAGTCCAAAACCTTGATATGGTCCAGCAACGTAAGCTCAATATCCAGACCCAATGCTACTGCTGTAGTACTGAGAGAGAATGGAAATCTTATTCTGATCAATGACGATGGTAGTGTTATATGGCAAAGCTTCGACCACCCGACGCATGCTGTGCTGCCCGGATCAAAGTTCGGGATGAACAAACTGACCAAGCAAGTCCAACAGCTGACTTCATGGAAGACCAGCGACGATCCATCACCCGGGCCGTTCTCTTTATCAATCGACCACAACGGAACGAGCCAATTCATTGTGCAGTGGCAATTGTCGAAAGCCTACTGGAATACGGGGTTGTGGACAGGCCATTCATTCAGCAGCATCCCGGAAATGATGCCTGGGGGACTACCTGCTTATCCTGGCATGAAGTTTGCATATGTTGACAATGCGAACGAGAGCTACTTCACTTACTCAACTGGCGGCATAAATCTTATGCTCGAAACTCTGTTGCAAAGTTCTGGCGATTTTCTGGAGCTGATGTTGGTGCCCAATAGCGGAAGCAACTGGATTCCATTCTACAAAGCACCAAAATTCCAGTGCTACGTTTATGGCCGCTGTGGGCCATTTGGAATCTGTAATGAGGGAGCCTCACCACCATGCAGTTGCATAAGGTACGAGAGACATTAACTTTTGCCCAGCAAAGGAAGTTAAAGGAAAATCCCTTTTTGTATCAATGAAAATAAAACCACATATAGGCAGGAGTTGTTGAACTTATATATATATAAAATAATTCTGATATTTGATTGTAATACCGGCCAGGAGTTTTAGCCCAGCCTCACCAAAGTACTGGACGCTCGGTGACCAGAGCTTCGGTTGCAAGAGGAACAGTGCCTTGCAATGTGACCCCAACACGACGGCCTTTACTGACAAGTTCTATGAGATGCAAGGTATGAGATTGCCCGATATTAATCGTCATACACTAACGCTGGCCAATGTTAACGAATGTAAGTCAGCTTGTCTGAACAATTGCTCTTGTAATGCTTATTCATACACAACTGGTTGCTTGCTGTGGTACGGAGATCTGTATAATCTCCAACAATTTAATGATGGAACTGGTAGCACCATCTATATCAGAGTATCAGCTTATGACTTGCCAAGTTACTCTGAGCATAAAAAAGCAAAGGCCACTAGACTAGTTATTGTTGTGATATCGGCTGCTCTGTTAATTTTCTTAACTATTGTTTGCATTCGGATCATTCGGAGACGAGAAATTCGTAGAGGCTTGATATCTAAATCTAAGGTGGAGAACTTGGTATTGTATAGCTATACAGAGCTGAAACAAGTTACTAAGAACTTCTCTGAGAAGCTTGGGAAAGGAGGGTTTGGCTCAGTGTTCAAAGGGGAGTTGATGTTGCAAGGTTCAGCACCAATATCCATTGCGGTGAAGAAGCTTGAAGGTGTCCATCAAGGTGACAAGCAGTTCCGAGCAGAGGTTAGCACGATTGGCACAATTCAACATGTCAACCTGGTCCGCCTTCGCGGTTTCTGCTCTGAAGGACACAGAAGGTTGCTAGTGTATGAATATGTTTCTAATGGCTCTCTTGATCACCAGTTGTTCAATAACAAAAACGCAGTGATGGATTGGAACACCAGGTATAAGATTGCTCTAGGAACTGCGAGAGGATTGGCTTATCTTCATGAAGAATGCAGGGATAGAATCATACACTGCGACATCAAGCCTGAAAACATCTTATTGGATTCTTCATTCAATCCAAAGGTTGCGGATTTCGGGCTAGCCAAGCTCATAGGTCGTGACTTCAGCAGGGTCTTGACCACACTGCGTGGCACCATCGGTTACCTCGCACCAGAATGGATCTCAGGCATGGCAATCACTGCGAAAGCAGATGTGTACAGCTACGGGCTTACGCTCTTTGAGATCATATCAGGGAAAAGAAACTCCAAATGTGAGGCTAACAACAGTTCATTTTACTATCCTTTGTATGCAGCGCGTAAATTGTCGGTAGGAGATGTTCTTCCAGTGCTGGACAAGAGACTGGAGGGTGAAGCAGATATGGAGGAAGTTGCAAGAGCTTGTTTGGTGGCATGCTGGTGCATTCAAGATAACGAGAGTGATCGGCCAACAATGGGACAAGTTGTTCAGATATTGGAGAAGGTTTTAGATGTTGAAATGCCTCCAATTCCAAGAACCCTTCAACTCATGATCAGTGCAGAAAGCAAAAGTGATGATGCATCGTGGTGATACAGAGTAAATCACCTGAAAACACAAGTCATACTGATACTGGTATTAATGTAACATCTCCTTGAAACCAAAACTCAATTTTCTTTGCTTTATACTCAGAATTACATGTATTATACATACGGCAGGGGCAGCATAAAGAGTTATAAGACGAACCTAATAAAGTTAAACACAAAGCTATTAAATTTCATTTTGCACAGTAGTACTTCTTTCTAAAGAAAGTATGATATAAGTTCTATCTCCTATACTTGAAACATGGCTGGAAGATGCAAACCTGTAACTTTGGATGGATTTCAATTCCTTGGAACCAAAATATTGCTTCTGCAGTTCAATCATCAACAGTACCTAGTGTGCTTCCTCTCTTGCTCCAACAGAACTGTAAAATACCAAGAAGCGGGCATTGATGTGAAGCCGAAAAATGAGAACCCACACATGATGGAGACTCCAAAACCTGAAGAAGCAACTTTGAGAAACAAAATTCACAAGCAAAATCTTCAGCCCAGTATCCTTTGTGTGCATGTTTCTCATGCTTCATAATCACTATTTAGACAGCAGAATCTAAACTATGAATAGGTTAACCAAATACCATCTGTAATTTCATTTTCCATGACAATTTGCAATAATGACAAATCCCCTTGCGTATAGCTAGTCAGTACAATTAACAGCTTAGAACTATATGAAACCAAAATTTGAAAAATCATCACATAATACTGACACATTGGCAGGTGACCAGAAGCTCTACATTCCAGATGAATGGTATATACACTAAATATACAAGATCAGCTCTCACAACGCTTTTGTGGGTTCCCTCACTCTCCTGTGCAACAGAATCGAACTAAGTTGTTTCAAGATGCTGACATTGAAACAAAAAACATATAACTGATATATGTTTGGCAATATGGGACTAGCAAAGATACTTTGATGCACCTGAAACTGGATGTAAAAGTGGTGCAGGATACTTATAAATATTCATAAAACAAGAAAAAATACACACTCAATTGGAGAAATTCATCTCATGACTCAGGAGCAGGAGAGAAGTCCTTAAGTTTGGGAACCTTAAAATTAGCAGAGAACAACCTGGGCCCCCTTGTCGACGGGGAGCTCCTATTACCTTCGGAGCTAGAACATCTCTTTAATCTCTGAAAAAGCAGTGAAAACCATACATTAGAAACAAATTCACAATACAAAAAAGCACTCATTCCAAACGCCCCACCAACCAACTATGATGCATGCATTTTCTTCACAGAGGTGTTTTCAATCTTGAAAGACCTCATCCACATACCAAACTACTTAAATATGAAAATTGATGCTAGATTAGGATAATAGCAGTTTCTAAAAGCACATACCAAAAGCAACTATATATAGCTAGCTGAAAGAATACAAATAAAAACAGATGACAAGACAAAACGGCCCCCTCTAGTAGCCTAATTAAACAGATCAACCATTGTTTAATAGGTAAAGATACAGAGCAATTGAACCAGTAAAATATACAGTTACAGAAGCAGTACAAAAGTCTACTACCAAGCAAACAACAACCTAGAACAGATGAGAATGATGAAATAGATGCAGTATGGTGCATTAATCCGAAATTGTACAACTCCATATTATGAAAGATATAAACGAAAGATAATAGTGAAGCTTCTTTAAGATTTACATAGAAGGAGAAAATGGTCTACAACTTCGATAACTATCAACCTCCTTAAATGCATAACAAATTACACATGATATGCTTACTAAAAGAAATTGATTTTAATTATTAGCAATGATATGAAAAGACAAAAACAAGCACTTAGCAAACAACAAGAACCTTTTAGTTTATAAAAACATGGAACTTACACTGCTCATAGCCTGTGAATCTGAGGCATCTTCATTGAGGCGCTTTTTTGAACTATCACCTTCTGATTTATTACCTTTCGCTTTTTCGAACTATCACCCTCTTTCGCTTTTCGAACTATCACCTTCTGATTTATGCCTTCCAGATAACCTAATCATATGGCTCTTGGCAGGAGTAGCTGAAGCACTTCTCGAATTCCTTCTTGAAAGTGAAATGCCTGCAACATTAGAAGGTCCAGCAGCTGATTTCTTTGAATCCACCTCAAGCTTAGCTAGGTCATTCTCAATCTTGCAATCACAAGATCCTTCTCCTTGCATGACAACTCCAACTCCTCCACATTATGCTGGAGCTCATCTATCTTTCCTTTAGCCTTCTCCACTTCCTTTTTGCCTCTCCTCCTATCAAACTCAAGGGTAGACCTCTCATCTTTTAGTTTGGCAATTGCTTTATAGCTAGATCGGTTTGGAGTTTCTCAATGCTTTCATTAGCTTGATCAACTTCTACTCTCTTGCTCTTAATGATAGCAGTGTAGTCACTCTCCATTTTCTTAAACAGATTCCACACGAAATCCTTCTCTGACACTAATGCAGAAACCTCCACTTCCTTCTTTTGAACTGAGCTTTTTGTACACATGTTTTAATTTTCTTATCTCCGCCTCAAGGGCTTTAACGGACTGATGTTCTTCCTTTGAATTTACTTCAGAATTTTTATTACAAGCTTTTTGCTTTCCTTTATCAGATGATGTGCTTTTCTCCTGAGTTAACTTCCCCTAAATTTTAAACACGATATAAACAAAGAAACATTCATTAAGAACAAGCAGAGGCAGTTTAAGTAACAATATCTCAAAGACAAAAGCTCACAACATCCTGTCTAGCAGAATAATACCTTTAGCTACAAAATTTGGCCATTCAATGTCTCAACAAACTCATTAAATTCTGCCCAATCACACTCTGCCAGTTCTGTCATCAGATTCCAATTCACATTTAAGTAAAAGAAACAATGAGATGGCTCAATATAAGCTAAGCAAAAATATTTTAGGAAAATGAAGAAAATGGAAACATCAACAACATATTCAAGAAATATGTCCTGGCACAATCCAAAACATCTACAGTCATTCCATATTTCATAGTCCATTTCAGAAATTTCAAATAAAATGAGAAAATTCCCAAATCTAAGCAACTAACAGTTGCACAAGCTCGTAAAAGGTAATTAAATTTGAGCACAGGAAAAAGTCGTTTCCCAAAAACAAACCAGGAAAAGTAAAAAGAAAGAATTCATTAAAAAAAACAACTAACATTTCCAGAAACGAACCGTACTGCTTCTTGTAGCAAGCTAGCTGGCGCTCTTTCAACCCTACAGCAATGTCCAACGCCACCGCCTGGAGTCTCCGCCACTTCTCCTCCTCTTTTTTCATCTACTCAAAAATGCCGAAACCCAAATTTAAAATTTTCCGCAATTGAAACCATAAGAAAACAAAATTAGGTTTAGCCAATCCTAGAAGAATCCAACCTGTTGAATTTGGGATCTTAATCGTAGCGTTCGATCAGCCCAACAACGGTGCTGAAGATTAGCGTAGTCTTCAAAAAACCGTCGTTCAGTTACGAGTGATTCGATTTGGGATTTCTGTTCCTGTACAATTCCCACCATGGCCCTAAAGATTTGCTTCCACTTCTGCTGGTCCCTCACCTCAGCTGCCGCCGGTGAGCCACCTTCCATTGGTCGATTGATCTTTCGATTGCTTCTCAACAACGCTATGGAGTTCAAGAAACGAGCGCGCGAGCAATCGAAAGAAATTGAGAGAAATTCGAGAGAGAGAGAGAGAGTGGGAGGAGGGGGATGTTTTGTTTTTTCTTTGTATTGAGAAAGATATTTTGAAATTTTTGGAAGAAGTATACCGTTGGAAGACTGGACATTATTATATGGACAATTTATGCTTTTTAGTTGATTGGGTTTCCTAATTTGGGTTTCTTGGGCTTGGCTTGGGTTGGCTCATGAAATGAAGTTGTAATCTAGGTCATGTTTACTTTAGTATTAAATTTACTTTTTGGAAATAAATTTGTAAAAAAATAAATTTGATAAAAAGTGAAGTTTTATATTTATTTTATATTAAAAGTGAGTTTGAAAGTGAAATTTTTTGTTATAAAGTTTGAATTTTGAAAATAATATTTTTAGGGAAAAAATTTAGTTTAAATTCTGTGTTTACTTTAATTTAAAAATAAATTAAAATTAAAAATAAATTTGAAAAAGTTTGAGTTTGGAGTGTAAGTAAACAAACTTTAGCTGAATTCAGTTCAAATTTTGGTTTGAAACTGAGTTCTTTAATCTTCGGCGTGGTTTGACTTAATTTTTTTCTCACTTTTAATTCCATAAAAATACTTTATATTTTTTTAATAAATTTTTATGGTATTTTATAAATTTTTTATAAAATTTTGAAAATTACAAACAAATTTTACGTCATAAAATTTTATTATTATTAATTATTTTTAAATTATAAAAATAGAACTTATTTTTTAAAATATTTCCTATTTTAAAATTTTATATATTTTAAGTACTCTTAAGGATCTCCAATCTAAAGCTAATATTTTGAATATTTTAGATAGCTTTCGGGAATAAGTGAAATGTACTAGCTAGTTTCTGTCAGTGAAATTTTCTAAATATCTCGTTAAATTGGAGGAGCACCGATCACGCTTGCATAAGAACAATTACCTGCATTTATTAACCAAGGTATAGATTCAAACTTGATCTGAGAGGAATAGATCTATATTCAACACTCGCTAAGCAGTGGTTGACATATACATATGGATAATAAATGTGGTAAAAAAAAAAATTTATCATGAAGGCTACGAATTTTAATTTAATTTATATATATATATATATATATATATATATATATATATATATATATATATATATATATATATATATATATATATTTAATTTATCTTAATTTTAACTAATTTTTATTTAATTTATAAATTTTATTAAAATTAATATTTTTCTTTTTAAATATACCATAATTAATAATTTATATATTATTATTATTAAAAATTAATATTTATAATTTTTATTTAATAATTTAATTATTAAATGGATTGATCCGAGTTTGATTCGGTTATAAATAGATTGGATTAGAGTTGATAATTTTGACCCATATAAATAAATACGTCAAATTAGAGTTTAATAATTTTGATCTAATTATTATATGGGTCGATTTAAAACTGATCCATGAACCTATATTGCCACCCCTAGTGAGAGCGTGAGACCGGCTCAACTGGTGTCCAACTCGTATTTTTCATCCTTGTCTTTTTCTTCGTCTGAGTTTGATCGCTGCTGCTCCGTCGGTCCGAAAGGTAGATTCGCCGCCGCTACGTCGGTTCCATTACTCCGACATCTCAACGTCTTCATCTACTACGCTCGAATTTGATCGCGGCTCTAGCTATGTCTAGGGATGGCAATATATGACCCGATCCGAAATTACAATTTGAAATCGACCTATTTAATCAGGATTAAGGTTGGAAAATTTGACCCATATAAATGTATGGGTTGGATTAGGGTTGAACGAATTTGACCCGGTTATTAAATAGGTCGACTCGAGTTAACCCGAAATTGACCTACCAATTCGAAATGTCATCATTTGAAATAACAATTCTTAATTTTTTCTTACCGTATAATAAAATATTGGCAATAAAAATAATCGATAATAGTTATTTACAAACTATTAAATTATATTGTATTTATAATTAATTTTTTATTTTTATACTTTAGTAAAATAGTGTAAGATGAAAATTATAATATTATCGAAAGTATTACTATGTAGATATTTTTAATGATGAATTTAGATTTCGTATAAAGATTTTTATGAAGATTTTGTTAGATAGATATATTTATCGAAATTATTAATATGTATTTATAATTATAAATTTTAGCTGTTATCATATATTTTCAAAAAATAAGAATACTATTTTTTTGGATATTTTAAGTACCGATGAAGATATTAAGGAATGCATATTTTGTCGAACATAATTATATCTCGTCAGTAAAAATATCTTACACTTCCATTCAAACTGATCTTATAATTTCGTTGAAACTTAAAATATAAAATTAATAATTAATAATTTTAATTATTAAATAGGTCGATCCGAATTTGATCCGATTATTAGTAGGTTGGGTTAGGATTAACAATTTTGACCCGTATAAATTCATAGGTTGAGTTAGAGTTGAACGAATTTGACCCAGTTATTAAATGGATTGATTCGAAATCGACCCATAAATCCATATCGCCACTTCCAGCTATGTCTTCTTCCTTTTAGATTTTTTTTTTTCCGGCTAGAGTTATTGGCTGAATTTCTTCTCCGTTATAGATCCGAGCGATTGTCAAATGATCGATCTGCATCGAATCACTGTCGTAGATCCGGTGATGCTTTGGACAACTAGCTGAACAAACCATGCTGTAATTTTCATCGCTTAACCAGTGAAAAGAATACTCGCTGTCTTTCTCTCACCTCCTCCTGCGTACTCTGCTTCACTGCAAATACCAACAGTAGAAATGGAATCGAGATCAACGTATGATGGCGTCACCTGGATCGTTCCAGTAGAGATAGTGTTGCTAATCATAGCAGCTACTACTACTGATGTCGTTTCCCCCTTCACTGCAACTGATGAGAAATTATTTGTAGGAACCTGAGGAAGCCAAGCTTTAGAGAATTCTCAAGGATGCACAGCAAAGTCATTCTTACCACACTGAATGCTCCATGTGCAGCTCCTAACTCGATCATCAACGTCTCTCTCGAGAGTTTCAGGATAGGAAACGAGACACTAGAGCTTATAGACCATTTTATCATAATTGTGAAGAAGTATGACGGCGGTACGTGTTGTTGTTGTTGTGTTTGGCAAGAGAAAGGAATATGCCAGCACTGGAGATGGATGAACTCGCTGGAGAAAAAACAAGCAGTATTGCTTTCGCAGGTGTTCATGCTGTCTGACATTTGTTGACCAGATATATTGACCCGCGAGTCAACTCAATTGATCCAGCGGGTTGACCTATCGATGACCAGACACTATGTTGACGGTCGATTCGGTTCTCCCAATTATGATTAATACATAAAATCATCATTCTTAAAAACTAAAATGGCGTTTGGTAATTAGTGGATGTTTAAATATTTAATCTATTAAACTAATTAAATCTTAACGCGTATGTCACATTCAATATCTGAATTATTAACTATACTGATAATTATGCTTTCTCTTTCTTTCCATATTTTTTTCTAAATTTACAATCAACATATGTTTGACGCTAATAAGGTCTCATAATTACTATAAGAAATATCTTCAAGAGAAAACGAAGCATACTCATTGCCCATATAAAAACTACTACTTAATTAAAGCTTTTCCAAAAGATCAAATTATCATTTCATCCCGTTTCTATAGCTTTCATTCTGAAAATTAAGTAAATCAAAGTATAAATAAATTTCAATAACTGTTTTAACTAATTAAAACAGTTTAAAAATGATTTCTTATTTTTCAGCTGTTCTGGTAGGTCACAAAATTTAGAAACAGGAAGCAAGCATTGCTAGATTGCGTTTTGCCAAATATAGTTTTGTCTAGCTCAAGGATTGTATTCCAAATTAGTAATGTTTCAATTAATTGAAATAGAACAGGACTGATCAATTTCTTCTGCTGTGCTATATGATGAAAATTTAAAAAAATTAGTATAGGATGAGGATAACGACACATCCGTAAACCAAATGTTCTAACTATTTGATCAAAATATCTGACGATTATTAAGTATATTTTGACTAGGATTGCAAAAAGCCTATATACGGCGCCTAGTGATATCCCCAAAATTGCATTTCAACAATCTTCATTTCTTTGCAATAGATAGAACTACATGCATATGACTAACAATTCTTCAGAAAACACAACAAAACTAAGAGAAGATCAGAATTTCTATGGTACGATGATTCAAGCTATGCATACAAGATACAAAATTCTTTTAACAATTAAAATATTTGCATTACTCTTTGAGCGTCGTTTGACATTTCTATTGAGTGATTTTCGTTCCTCTATTTTATTTTATATTTTTAAATAAATTTTATATACAATTTTATAAAAATTTATTTAAAATTTTTAAAAATATTAAAAATTCTATGTTCTAAAATTTTATTTTATTTTAGATAAAAATATATATTTTATTTTTTAAAATATAATAAAACTATCTTCTATTAGAATAGCTCAATTTCATAAACACTCTTAAATATCTTCATCTAAACAGAAAATCAGGACTTTCATGATTTAACAAGAAACACTTCATTGTAGAAGGCTTGTAACATAGATCTTAACAAATAAGGCTTAAGCTTTAGTTTTGGCTAATACCAAAAAGCCTAACCTTGAACACCAAAAATATATATAATCCACAACAACACATACAAGAAATAATTGCTCGTTTGCTACTACACTTAATCAGCTGTGAATCGGCTATATCTAGACTGTCACTAAATAACAAGGTAAATTACAGAATACGTCTACCAAATAACTGATGTATAACATATCTAGATCGTCTTTAAGCTATGATCAAGAACTTCAAGGCCATGATCAGTACTACGTATATACTGAAACATATATCTGTCAATCTGTCATGGTATAGAAAGAAAATGCAGAAGAGATTATTATAAGGGTTTGTCAGGCCAAGGGAAAACTTCATCGAATTTTCCCTTCTATCATAAAACTACTCTAATAAATGAAAAATTCTAACAACAGCGCAGAGAGTCCAAATTAACCGCACATCAGCATGCTCTGGAGGCGGTGAGAAGCAGAACTCAAAATCATGCACAAAAAATTAATTTAGAGTCATGAAATATAATAGAGAGGGGTTGTTGTTTGTAGCAATTTGAACCTGTGAAGAAATGATCACATCAGCTGCCATCGATTCCTTGGCTTCCTTCAAGTCAGCACACCAAACTTCCAGAGAACAAATTACAAAAACGAAAACCCATAAGCATATTATCAAGCAAGTTCAATGATCTTGATTGAATCCTAAAAGGAAATGAAAAGAAACAGATAGAAAGGTGATCTTCGAGTAAATGGAGATTATTGAACGTGCTTGATAGAGAGTGAGCACAAATAGCTTCCGGCATCTTAACCTTTGATGCCAGAAAACAAACCATCTGTGCTCACTCTCTTCTGCCACCCATCTCCCCCTCAATAAAAAACCCAATTGCAAACAGCAATAATTAATCATAAATTAAACATTCCGCAATAAGGAAAAAGAAATCACATAAAATTAACGCTTTGAGAAACATTCAAAAACCTTCCCGTCGGTTACTTTCTCTAGATCAAATCAAACAAGCATCAACAATAATGTTCTATCATGAGTCTGGTTTTCCTGATGTTTGTTATTTGAAGTACGAAAAAGGCTTTAGAATTTTGCATTGAACATAGAGGAGAGATGGATCATGGCCGACTAATAACAAACCCTAAAACTGGCGACGTCGTAGTACAGTGGTCTCCACAAATTAACCCTAGTTTCAATTTTCAAGTTCATCTGATCCATTTAATCCCATCTCCATCTC
Source organism: Acanthochlamys bracteata (assembly GCA_019914995.1). Taxonomy (NCBI): domain Eukaryota; kingdom Viridiplantae; phylum Streptophyta; class Magnoliopsida; order Pandanales; family Velloziaceae; genus Acanthochlamys; species Acanthochlamys bracteata. Next base: position 8,681,935 of record CM034128.1, read on the forward strand.
TTACCGCATACCAACGCACCTTGTAATTTTAAATCTTTATTCATCTGCCCTGGCTATCTTGGTGCTTGCAGAGACACACAACCATAAATACCATATTTATCAGATTCAGATTCCATTTATTTTTCATAAACCCATTCAATCAATGAAGAGACAGTGAAAGATTAGCATTACTTCTTTCTTGTATCTTCATGAAGAAAAGGAAGTATTAGAAATTAGCATCAAATACAAAAAAAAAAGCTAGCGCTGGTTGTAAAGCATAGAAATGATTCTGGGAAGCTTTTGGATTGTTTTTCTTTTTCATGAGAGTAGCAAAAAGGCAATTGGGCAAATTTCTTTCGGTATAGTTTAATATTAGTAGTGGAGAATTTTAAACAAGCTTTACTAACAAGTTGTATTCTCGATACCGACTAAAAATTTTAAAATTACTTGTGTTTGTCAGAAGTCTGAAGATATATTTTTGACCAGCCGCTAGCTAGGTAGAGTCCATTGTGATGCAAAGCATCTCTGCGCGCATCTGCATGGTCCTGTATTTGCGTCCATGTACTTGCAAGTGATTGGGGCATGCTCTTCTTTGTATGTCTAACAGTACCTGCAATTTTCAATAGGAAAATACCAGTATTAATTGAGCCTATTGGTTTTGACAATGCTGATCATATACCGATAGCTACTAATTACAAACTCAACTAGTAAATTTATACAATTAATATCTTCTCCAAAGGTCTATAAACACTAGCAACCATGTTATTTGTAGAATTTAGCCTTTGCCATTTGAGGAAGACGACAACAGCAGCACTAGCTGACTAACAACAACAATAATTAATAATAAAGCGCATTAGGAAAAGTTAAATGATGCTTACACGCTGATAGATAGATCTGTAGGGAGTATTTGACATGAATGTCCTTGTCAAGACAGTACTAGATTGAGTTCATCCAACTTAAGAAAGGTACTTAGGTAAACTAGCTGGAACGCACTTCTTCACCCATGGATCAACTTGATAGAGTTTTGCCTTGAAAAAAATGGCTATTGCAGGTTTCAACAAACTAGAGTTGGTATCTTGTAAAATCTTATAAAAGCCCACACAATTAAAAAAACAGCGAGATGAGAACAAATTATGAAATTCTCCTTCTGTTAGATCTTTATCCCTGCGAACTAATCCTTCAATTTCCAAGGGATGAGAATGAGAAGAAAAAAACCCTAACCCTATGGAATCCCAGGCTATTGGAGCTTAGGTAGGGTTTCATATGCTACAGTACCATGCAATTGCAAAAGAGATGATAAACTAAATTAATCCCATGTCAAGCCAGCAAAGGAATCAAAACCAAAGCTGCTGCTGCAAAAGTGCCCTCACCCACTCTTGAAAAGGAATGTGTACTTCACCTTTCCACCATTCAGCTCCTACCTCTTTTGACTTATCTCTTCTATCCTGCTTGCTACCTTCTGGAAATTAAACTAACATCAACGCTCGTGCATGAGTTGCAGCGCTCACAGACGCCACAAACACATGCATGTACATTAATCGTTGATGTACATATATTCAAGTATGGGATCGGTATGGGTGTAGGAAGAACAAGGGTCTAGATCTATGTATGTATTTATTCTGGCATAAATTAATGTATACAATATGCCTAACTAATTACATGTAAGCTGCTGTTACATCAGTACATGATCACCTTGGAAAAGTTAGGAGTTGAAGAAATACCAAAAGAAGTATTCTTGAGAAAGGTTATTATGGGTGCTAGCTAGCTAAATAGCTATTCATCCCAAAGCATCAATTCAAAAGTAGACAATTTAATTATTAATTCCTTAGGAAGTATAACACTTGATTTCACACTTCAAATCTGCAACCATAATTAATGCTGACCTTCGTAACTCCACCAATATCTATCAGTAGCACTTCCCTTCTACCTAAAAGAAAGGAGAAGTAAATCTACAGGAAAGAGCTCAGTAAATCTTATTCTACAATAGATATAAATTTCTACCGGCTATATATGCGCGAGCTATGTATGTTTTTTATTCGGCTAATATTCTTTGAGTTAGATATCAAACTCAGAACAGGATTGCATAAGTCTTTGTAGCAAGCTAGCACATGCTACTTCAATCTTGTTATTACTTAATTCCACGGCGCCACTACCAGATATCAGCCGCGACAGGTTGATCGATCAATTACAGAAAGTTAATAAACAGAGATTATGTATAGTAACTAATTAATAAAGTAAATTCCACATACCTTGAAAGCCTTCTGGAAAGATTCAAGATGCATTGGAAAGAAGCAATAGCGTTGTTGACTTCAGTATACATGTCTGTCATGCTTGATCATTTTCTAGTTAATTTAATGCATGCAAGATAAGGAAAGGAAAAGAAAGCTCACATAAGGATTTAACGACCACCAATATTGTTTAGAATAACGAGGCGTATTTGTCTGGTAGGTGTCGTTTGATAGATGATGATGATGATGTGAAGGGAATCAAATGGGTGCTGAGCTTGTTTCAGCTTGGTAGCTAGGGTTTCTTTCAATAAATTTTTTATTTCGGAGACATTTATTCCAACCAATTTCAATGCAACAGCAAAAACCTAACCCTTTCCCTCTTTCTCCTTTCTACTTCGGGGAAAAAACCAATTCTTCATTCTTCTTCTATATAAACCCCTTCTTTTCTTCCCTTCTTCATCAACACAAAGAAGAGCTAACATGATAGCTAACCTTAAAGCTCTGCGCATATGTAATGGCCTGAGTTTCCAATTCTTTGGTTTGTTTTCTTTGTTGTTATTTGTGTTTAGCAGTCTAGAGGAGATGGGTGATGGAGGAGATAAGAAGTTGACAGAAGAGAGTGAGCACAGATAGCTCTTCTAGCATCAAAACTTTAAGGTGCTGGAAGCCATTTGTGCTCACTCTCTATCTGTCACCCACCATTCATTCCATCTCCATGAACTACAGAAGCACTATTTGTTATGCATTTTATTTATATGATCTATTTATTTTGGTATATGTGATCTTAGGGGAGATGGGTGACAGAAGAGAGTGAGCACAGATGGTTTTTCCTACATCAGGAGGCGTATGAGATGTTGGAAGCAATCTGTGCTCACTACTCTTTCTGTCACCCATGTCATGTCTCCTTAATAGATCATACATATGAATTGCTTCTTTTATATGTTAATTCATTAATCTCTAAACAATCAAATTTTCTTGCACGGTGCATATGCATGCATTTGACAGATTCTACATATTTAATCAGCGAACAATTATCATAGATCTATGTCTCGTTGCTTTTTGTGTGCATGTATGTGTGTGGCTGTAGGCATTGAGACTCCAGAGGACATGGGTGCATGGTTGAGGCCAACAGCTAGCGTTGACAGAAGAGACTAAGCACAGATGGTTCTTTTCTGGCATCGAAGGTGAAGTTACTGGATGCAATTGCTGCTCACCCTCTTCCTGTCATCAACCATATATATGCACTCTTTCCCCATTTGGATTATGTATAGTTTTGCTTCAAGTTATGCGCTTTCTTTTGATTTCTTTGCTCAAACTAGTATAGCAGGTCTCTTCAAGGAAGATGCAAAATTGCCCAATTGCTTGATGGAATGAATCTTTCCTTCAGAGGCATGGTTTCAATTAACTGAAGAACCATTAATTTGTTACATGTATATGATCAGTTGATCACATACAAGTCTTATAATATTATGTGCTAAAAACATGCGGCTATATATTAGATGTATCTCATTTGGGAACACTCTGATATGTTAACCATCTGTGTATGAAATTGAAGAATCTGCTTAATTAAATTTTGTGTGTCTTGTGACTTGACTTTGTATGATGAGTAATTAATTGTTAGATTAACATCAATTCCAATTATTAATTTGATCACATTTTAATGCTGAGCTTGATTAATTAGAAATGTAATTTGTGTTTTTGAACGTCACAGACCATGACTATCTAGTAAATTATAATTAACTTTAGTTTCCATTACTAATTAGGATATGCATATGTGTAGCTTAATTAGTTAGACATGAAAATTTTTAGGCTTGTGATCTTTTGTACAAGTTCCTTTTATGAATTTTTGTCCAAATTACGCATATAATTAACTTAATAGAACTACACTTATTGTACTCTATTTCTATTTTCACTTGTATTGAAATTAAAATGGAAGTGATGTATAGGATCCTCTCTATTTCTCACCATAAGTTCTCTACATTAATACCGCAGAAAAAAAAAATGATAAATTAACTAGAATCACAATGATTCTACTAAAACAAAACCGCTCTATATTGATTGAAGAAAATAGTTTGTCGCATAAATTCGGTTGGCAAACACAAATACCGATTGAAATATGCTTGATCAGCAAATGATTCCCTGTCCGTCGCTAATTTGTTTCTCGGCTGAGACATAAAATCAATCGGCAATGCATAGAAATTTACCAACTAAGGAGCTACTTGGTTTTCATTCTGAAAAAATTTCTTATTAAATTTTTATTTTATGTTCTTCAATAAATTTTTTGCAATATATTATAAAATTTATTTAAAATTTTAGAAAGTATAAAAAATTATACATAATAAGATCCTCTTATTATTTATTTTATTATTTTTTAGTTAAAATAATATAGCTCCTTTATCAAAATAGAACATAGCTAACTCCAAACATTTCAACACTAACCCTAAACAAACATTAAAACAAACCCTAAACATGTGAAGATTATGTCTGTTATTATATTTTTGTTTATTATTCTACGTTAAACAAAAACTAACCTTAACATTAAATAAGCTTTTATTATTCTACGTTATTATTATGTTTTTATTATTCATGACAAAACTAACCCTAAACATGTGAAGATTAAACTTAAAACAAACATAAAAAAAAAAAGTAAAAAAAGCGTAATATGAACGTATGTATATTGTCATCGCCACAATCACCGGTAAAATTGATTAGGAGGTTATTTGGTGATCTTATGTTTCAATTCGATCCTAAATAATTATTTGTTTACATGCTCAGAAGTATCCTCAAATTTTCGTAATCGTGGTTATGCATTACAGTAGTACTAATAGTTGTCGAATAGAATCACTACTACAGAAGTTGTCTTTACCGACTGAAAAATATCGACTAAAAAAATTTAATCAGAAAATTTATTAAATACAGATAAAAAATAATACAATCCGTGAAAATTTTTAAATTACCGATTGACAGTATAGTCAACCGGTATGTTAGATATTTTATCGACTAAAATAAGTGTTGGTCCGTAAATTTACCGATTAAATAGGTGTTGATTGGTAAATAGTAATATTATCTACTGAATAAAATTATAAATACTTACCGACTAACACTAATGTAGTCGGTACTTTGCTGATTTTGTTTATTTTGATGGGCACTTTGCCGATTACGAACTTATCAATTGGTAATTTATAAATTAAATAAGGTGGCATTCCTCTTTCTTTTTTGTTCATCGCACAAATTAAACCTAGTTTTTCTACTTTCTCTCCACAACTCTTATATTGCCGTCCGGTAATCTCTCTTATGTTGTCGTTGTGCTTTCGTCCTGAATGAATTGAATTTCTCGATCTCGTGCGCAACCCTAGATCGCCGCTGAGCATCTTGTCGAAAATCCGATCGTGCTTAGTCATAGCAATTCCTTCCTCTCTCGCTTGAGCATTGCTGTCGTTGCTTTCTATTCCATCATCCATCTCGTTTCCGTTGGGAACATGCCGCCGTCACTTCACGCACGCATACAATCGCCAACGTGAGGCGTCCTCACTGTTGTTCATTGATGTTGCTTCTTATTCGTTGTCTGTTTTATTTTCTTCGGCCGGTTCGATTCCAAGCGGCGTCCTAATTTGCCGAAATTGGACGGATAGGTGGGCCCCCATGTCACAGGTGAGTTACAATGCTTGCTTTATATCCTTCGAACTTACTATTGAATTGGAGCATTAATCCCTTCCATCATAGGTCTTCTCTCGGTCACTGTTTTGAAGATTCATGTTGCAATACGAAGCTGGTTTGGATCCAACCGTCTCTTTGCCTTGGTAAGCTTTCTAAACTCGCTAGCCCTAACATTAAATAAGTGTTATGAATGTTACTGATGCTATGTTCGTCCCTGGCTCGCAGCCATTTCTCTTTATACTTTTGCTGCTTTTGTACACGCTCGTGTGCATCACCGGCCCTCTGAACTCGTCTACGCCCTCAATCTCTGGTACCATCGTGTCTGCATTATTTCAGTAGCTGCAATAAGTCACCTGCTTAAAAACTCAGTCTTCTAGCCGCCGTCCTTAACTGCTGGCAAAATTGTTTCAGAAGATGTAGTTAGAATCGATCATAAGTTCGAAACTGCTAAAGCGAAGCGATCGTCCAAAGCTGATCATAAGGAATAGCTTTCTCCTTCAAGCATGTAGCAACAAACAAATTTGATAGTCCATCACCGACGATAACTGGCCCGAGTATCCACAACCATCTGTGTTGGCCGACAGAATTGTAATAGATTTTAAGCCTTTAAATGATCTTTTGTTTGAGTTGTATCCAAAAATGATTTTAGTATCCAAAAAAATAGCTGATTTTTTATCGTAATTAATGAACTTTGATGAATATTGTGGTGGTTGTTGTGAATATTTTGAATAATTTTTATTGAATAATGATGTATATGTTGAATGAAATGATTAATATTAAAAAACTAATAAAAAACAGTAAGAACGGTGAGAAATATACATGCTTATCGACTGAAAAATTAGTCGGTAATTACCAATTTATCAAACAGTTGGTAGTTACCGACTGTATCATATAACCGGTAGTTACCGACTATCTCGTTTCAGCTGGTAATTTACTGTTCATTATTGACTGAATTTTTATTTAGTCTGTAATTGATTTACCGACCGATGCTTGTCGACATAATGCCGATTACTATTATTTCGGTTAGTAATTTGCTTTGCCGATTGATTTTTTATTTTTACCGACTGTTTTATTCGGTCAGTGAAGACTTTTTTTCTAGTAGTGAATTAATAAATATATATTAATGAAGCATTAATGATTATTTGGGTTTTTTTTCTATCTTTCTAGTGGAGTCTGAAAGTCTTTATAGAATGTGGCAACAACTGAAAGAATTTTGTTTAATTTATTATATTTTTAAGCCTAAAACAAGCTCTATAAATTGATCAATCATGAAAAGAATGAATATCTTAACTAGTAAACATATAACTTGTAAAGAATGAATCTACTTCATATATTTATTAACATTATATCCCTATCATTTAAAATAGAGTTCGGATATTGATAAGAAAAAGTTAGTAATATAATTAAAATTAACTCTTAAGTTTTCAAAATTTCTAATTGTTTGGAAGAGGATTTAGATTCTACACTAATGGTTTATACATAAAGAAGATATGAATTTTGAATCAAGTAGAGCTTATATCATATATTTATTAAAAAATCAGAATTATCGTAACGTTATTTCTGAATGTGTGTATGTGAATAATTATTCACATATAGAAATTATATAATAAATAATAACTGGTAGAAGAGGATAACTGGCAACAGCCATAAGGCCCGAAAGACAAAATGTCATGGGCTTCATTGTACTAAATTTTTAACTGGACTGAAAACGGAAGCCCGTTTATTGTAGAAACAAATCACCACCGCAACCTGTTTGTCCTTTTCTTTTCTCCTTGCAGCGGGAAAACCAAACTAACTCGTCCGAATTGAATTCCGCGCTTAATTCCAATTATCTCAATAAAATTCGCACTCAACTCCAACTCCACTGTCCAACCAAAACCACGATCCCAAATTAGAAACCAGAGTCACGATCTCCCTCTCGCTCTCTATCTTCTTTGAAACCCTAGCCAGAATGTCGACGACGGACGCCAACAAGAATTCCGGAGAGACGGTTAAGGCGGAGCCGGTGGCCGGAGGTGAGCTGCTGTACTGTGGTGGGACCCAGTGGGATACTTTGGGTCGCAAGGTCGTGGGACCCGTTTCGGGGAATCTCGTTTCACCTACGCGTCTCCGCCCACTCGTTGGCGTCGATATTCGATTCGTTGCCTCTGGCTGCAGTGAGATTCCCCATTTATCTATAATCTGATTTCTTATTTGTTAACTTACTCAATTACTTAATTTACATCTTGAATTCCTCCGGAGTGATCGAGTGTTAATCATGGTATCGAGTTGCAGCCCGAAATTGTTGTTGAAAGAATTAGGTTGCTATGAATCGAAAAAATTGTAGAAATCTTTTTTAAAGCAATTTCAGTTTACTCCAGTTTTAAGAGAAACGAAGGATAATTTTACCTCTACTGGCTTTTCAGATGCTTCTCTAACTGCTTAAGAAAATCTCTAGTTGGATCCTCAGAGGAAGGGGTTTTGAGATGCTGTATGTATTATATAAAGAAGTTACCATAATCACTGCTTGTTATTTATAAGAAGAATTTGATCTGTAAATGTGGGTTGCATTTTAAAACCTAGCCCATTTGAAGCCATATACTGGGTGATTCTTGAATTTCTACTTTATCTATGGCCTGAAGTGTTATTATTTTATAGCTTTAGAAGCTCTCTGACGTAAATAATAATTGATGGAAATGCTGTATGTTTGTAGCTTCTTGCCATTGCGTGGCTTTAGATGTAGAAGGCCGTTGCTATACATGGGGGAGGAATGAGGTATGTAAATGTCTTGCTGTCTGCTTTAGTATGCTTGTTACATTTATAATTGACTTCAATGTGGATCTTTTGACAGAAAGGACAGTTGGGGCATGGTGATATATGCCACCGCAGTTTGCCGACAATTGTGACTGAACTATTGAAGTAAGATATGGGCTAATTTTAAGCTTATGAATTTCACAACTTTCAGTATATTTTTCAAGTACCTTATGCTGGACTTTGCGTCATTATTGTGTTATTTTCTGTCCTGTGTAAGATTCAATTCATTTCTCTTTAGCCATCCAAAATTTGCACTGCTTGGAGTTTATTTCCTCTGCCTAACTTTCTATATTTTTCTTAACTTGACATGCTATGTGACGTTGATCCTTGGAATAGTATTAGCAACCACTGTTGTAATCTTTCTAAAATAGTTTCTATTGAAGTGACGCAGATTCAAATTACCAATTCATTTCTTCTTTTTTTTTTTTTTAAATTTTAAATTTTAAGTTGAAGACATGGTTTTTGGCAGGTTAGAAAAGTCAGGCAGCAAAGTGGAATCAGCCTAGCATGTGATAGTTTGAGTGTCTTGCTCTTTTTTACCATTGACGTTATCAGTTCCTTTCTAATTTTTTCCTGGTCTAATAATATTGTTGCTTTTAATGTGAATGTATGGCATGCAAGAGTATATGGCTTCACCGCAATGCTATGAAGGACTTCTGTTTTCTTTGCCTTGCCATGTGTTATAATACATATCATTTTTCTGGTTTGTTATCCTTTCTATTCACAGTTTGATGTTGTTGATTTTCTTCAGATATAAAGTTGTTAAAGCTAGTGCTGGGAGGAACCATACCGTGGTAGTTACTGAGGATGGAAAATCCTTTTCATTTGGTACGAATAAGCAAGGCCAGTTAGGGATTGCTTCCTTGAAGAATGGTAAGCCAAATTGTATTTTATGTATGTCACTATGTTATAGTTGTCAATGTGATGATCGCGCATAGTTGGGGATTTGAAGCATGAACTGCAGATATAATGAAGAAGATAACATATAATATAGCCTGTATGCTTCTAATGTTGTAGTTGCAATATAAGTACATGAATTAGATTGAAGTGTTTTGCAGTTATGTGTACTCCATTTGCTCTATTTCTGCATTTATAGGAGCTATTACTTCTCTGTCAAAGATAGGAGGTTACGAAATACGTAATTCCTAGCTGAGACACATCAAACATAATAATGTTGTTTGTCTTAATTTTACTGGCAGGAACAAAGGTTAAATCTGTGTTGATCCCTAATCCCTTCTCTAACTTTATCTAAAATTGCTATTTGACTTGCTTAGTTTGTAAAGTATTTCTTTTATTAAATTAAAAATAATCCCTGCAGAGATAGAGACATCTCCTGTCCCATGCTTAGTGTCAGAAGTTACAACTGCCGTTTGTGGAGCTGAATTTACTGTTTGGCTTTCATCAGTAGAGGGCTATTCTATATTGTAAGTCTAAAACAGATCTTAGCCTCTTCTCTGAGATTTACCATTGAGTGTTGTTTTGCTATTCTTCCGCAATCAAAGGATCTGGAGTGCTTGTTAATGACTTGTTCAGTTGCATATCTTCAGAACTGCAGGCCTTCCACAATATGGTCAACTTGGACATGGAACAAACAATGAAGTATGGTTGGTTCTGCTTTCTACTAATTGATCTTGCCTTCTCTCTTTTGGTATGTGAGCTATGTGTTTTCGTCCTGCAGTACAATACTAAGGACAGCTCGGTGAAGCTTGCTTACGAGCCTCAACCTCGTCCACGAGCAGTTTCTGCTTTTTCTGGAAAGACTGTTGTTAAAGTTGCATGTGGAACAAATCACACAGGTCTTTGTTCTTTCTGAGCTTTCTCATTTCTTTGGTATAAGGTGCTTCTGATACATTGATTCTACTACAATTTTCTCTCATCACCAGTTGCAGTGGATTCAAATGGACTTGTGTACACGTACGTATTCATCACCTTTCATTAGCTCTTACTGCACTTTAATTATCAAGGATTAAGATTTGAGTCATAACCTAATACTAGCTAGAATTTGTTCCTTTTTCCCTATTGGATAATGGATATATATTTTGAGTACGAATTCTTTGGGTGCCATTCAATGGTAGATTTATTTAACCTAGTTCCTTTTGTTTACTCCAGGTGGGGATTCGGTGGATATGGAAGGCAAGTATGTTATATGCTATGTTTGTTGTTACTCTCTCTCAGCTTTCAACTGAATATACAATCAGGAAGAGTTGATATAAGAACATTTTCATTCCCCTTGAGAATCGTTTTTGAACAAGTTTCTGATGTGCTGCTGCTGTAATTGTGTTGATGGTTATAGGTTGGGTCATAGAGAACAGAAGGATGAGTGGGTACCTCGTCTTGTTGAAGTCTTTCAAAAACATAACATTCTCCCACCTAATGCTATAGTGTCTGCAGGTTCTGCTAACTCTGCTTGCACTGCTGGTACATTTCTATTACTTGATTTGATTTTTTGTTTTGTTTTTGCTTTTGCTCTTTTATTAATTTGTGGTAATGTGGGAGATTCACTTTTTGTTGTGATAAGTTTTCTCACATAGTGTGGCATACTTCTGGTTCTGAGTTACTCTAGTACAATGAAGCTCTTCTGAATTTTCCGATCTATCATAGTTTGCTTCTTTTTTCTACAATGCATCCATTTAAAAAATTCTTCATAATTCAGCTTTGTCCAGTTATCTTATGCTATTCCTTCTTCCTAGGGGGTGGGCAATTGTATATGTGGGGAAAACTAAAAAATACTGGAGATGACTGGATGTACCCTAAACCAGTGATGGATTTAAGGTTAGTTTCTCTCCACTTTTGACTCCATGCGGCACCTCACTTGATGTAATGGAAACCTTTTAAGACTTGATGTTCCATATACCTATTATTCTTTAGGCAATTGTTCAGTTGTTGTACATGTTGTTTGTTTATATTCATCTTCGTTGGATTACTCAATATGTTAAAACTGCCTTCATATAATATTCCGATGACATGCTATGTGATTAGATGTATTTTAAAGGTGTAAATACAGTAGAATTTATTTATACTGTAATTGGTTGGCTAACAAGTAGAGTTTGTTGCTTATGAGTACTTTTCGCCATATGGTTCCTTTACACATATTACTGTTTAGTGGTCCTCTTCTGTGTCCTATTTCAACTATTTCCTGGTTCTTCTGCTAAATCTTGTGAACACCAATGTGTTACCTTAACAGTTTTTCAGCCTAATAAAAATCTCTGAGGGCCTTCTTTATCTAAGAAAGAAAACTTGGTTAAATTTGTTATCACCTGTTCATCTATATTTTTGTCATAAAGAATCAGTTTTAAGGGATGATTATGAGGAAAATATCAAAATTTAAAGATACTGAGGTTTTCTCTTTGGTACTTTTTTACAAGTTTTTATTCAGTAATAATGATTCAAATTTATGGCTCTCCTGACCTTTTTGCTATGTTGATCTATTAAAATTCTTTACAAACTAAACAACTATGCATCAAGAATGTTGCGCTTAGTGATTTCTTGGCCAGTTATTCATTTGGACCAATTTAATCTATGACAGTCCTCGTCTCCTAGGATTGCACCATGAGTGATATAATGCAGGCTGATATGGTTGTTGATATCTACCCATGTTGGCTTATTTTATACTGTTAAGTATATATTGTTAAATGTTTGTTGTGCACATGTGGGTATCATTTTGGCTCACTTGCTCTTGTTGGCCAAGACTTTTTGTGTATGACTTATATGTTACCGGAAAGTTGCTTGATAACCTGACTATATGAGGATATCATTTAGCTAATATTTTTTGTTTATATCAGTGGTTGGAATATCCGTTGCATGGATTCAGGGAATATGCATCATGTGGTGGGTGCTGATGATTCGTGCATAAGCTGGGGCCTTGCACAATATGGAGAACTTGGATATGGGCCTAACGGGCAAAAGTCCGTCCTCTTTTAACTGTGCCAAATTATATCTTTTAAGAACCCGCTAAATACTGAATCCTGTTAGAATTAATGCTTCTTGTGCTTTACAGGTCATCTGCAAATCCCAAAAAGATTGATATACTTGATGGAATGCATGTAACTAGGTAATGTCCTTTGCATGTATGTTCAATTGCAATTGGTGTTCCATAAATTCCTTCTCATTATTGTGTAACATTGCTCTGTGATGTAGTGCGGCCTGTGGATTGGGTCTTTCTATGGTCGTGGTAGATAGGACGAATGTTGGTGACCGTTTGGATCAGGTAGATACATACAAATTGTTTCTCTTCTTATAATTATTTTGTTTACGATCTACAAGGCAAATGCACGGTCCAAGCACGTGCTTACAATAACTCTATCTATGTACTTCTACTATGTCATGTGAATATTTTTTTACTATCTGTAGTCTGTAGCATTTCCTTATGTTAGAAATGATATTTGTGAGCTTGAAAAGGCATGTCCAAATACTCAGAAACTAGGCTTCTGTTCTGATCCAGAACCTTCATCCAGATTGAGCTGTGACTTTAAAGTAATAGAGTGCATGCTAGCAGTCAAAACTATAGAATTAGGTGACCAGGGTGCTTCTTATGTTTTACAAATAACCTTCTCAAGTTACTTCTCAAAAAGGTTCTAGTGATTTCTCTAGTAGGAATAAGTCGATATCAAATACCTTTGTCTCCATACAAAGTATGCTGTCAAAGCTCATTTATAACACATATGCAACTTATACCATCATTCTGTGAACATGTGTTGCTTCTTGGTTCAATATATGTGAACTTATTTTTCTGAACTTTTGGGACCTTCTTGTCCCTATATATCTCATTTGCTGCTGAAATTTTCTAGATAGTACCCATACTTTTGATTTCTCAGTCCTGATTTGATTTGGCTTGCTGGGACGTCATTTGCTAATACTAGTAGGAAATGCAGAATATGTTTGCTTCAAATTGCTGGTTATGTTTATGGCTGCCTTTTATCGAATCTACTTAATGACAAATCTAAAGATGTTTTTCTTCTGCTTTACATTGTTTAAGCTGTCTAAGGTCCCATTATGCAAGACAGTTGTGATTCTCAATGGATGCAAATATCCTATATCTTTGGATTTTTTTATTATGTAGCTTATTCTTTTTTTCAATTATATGCCCCCACCATATTTATTACCTTTACTGACAGTACTGATGCTCTAATCTGTCAACAGCTTGAAATTTACGAAGGTGAAACTGGAGAAGGTAAGTTCCTAGAGTTTTTTATTCTATTATCTTGATGGCAGCTTCATCATGATCATTTTCATTTTAACTAGCCTAACTAATTAATGTCCTTACATTTTACTTATGTAATACTTCGGAATTTGAATTTAGGCATTTGATCAAATGTATGGAGCTGAGTGATAGAGTTGGAAAAACTTTCCCTTGCTTTCTCCTTAACCCTAATGCATAGAAATTTTGGGATAGGGTGCTTAGTGCTTGGACATAGTGACAAGATGAATGTGGTGGTAATTGATAGCATTCTATAAGTTTTGGAGAACTTGTGATGCTTCTCATATTCTTTTGAAAAGACTAAGGGCGTGTTTACCAACACCCCTAAACTCCACTTCCTTTAAACTCAAGTTTCACATAAATACTTATAAAAATTAAAATAAATTTTTTTATCAATAAAATTTTTTTTAAAATTCAAATTTAAAACTTACTAAAAATATATAATTAATATAAAATTTTATTTTTTTATTAAATATTTTTTATTTTTTATTTTATTTTTTAAATTTATTTCCTAAAAACTCCACTTCCTCCAAAACTCCACTTCCACCCTCTAGGTAAACACGCCCTAAACAAGAATCAGATTGCTTTGAGCTGCGGGGAAGGACGAATGTGCAAGCTCTTTCATATATCTTTATATTACTGCTGTAGTTTTCTTTTCTTTGGCACTTAGTGCTGAAACTCTACATCTTTCTTAGATATTCGAACTGGTTTTATCATTAGAATGAGGTTATACTGTCAGTATTTAAACAAACATAGTATGTTTTATATTTGGTCTAAATGCTGAAATAGCTCATTCAGTGTGGAAATCTTTCAATTTCTTGATTGATATCCGCGAAAGAGCTTTCACAATATTTCTTTTATATATTGCTATAGAAGGAAACAGCAACGAAGATCCTACCACCATCAAGAAACCTGAGAAAAAAGGTGCCATTTGCAGTTCAAACTCTAAGAGAAGGAAGAGCAATGGTGATCTGTCAGAGTCTGAATACATGGAAGATGGAAGTGAAGACAGTAACGGCGAGGAGGATGTGAATTGGGAAGGTGAAACACATTGTAGCAAAAGTGGTAGAGGTATTGGAAGAGGTGGGAATAAAGCAGCTGCTGAAGCCACTGTAAAGCGAGGAAGGGGTCGTCCCCCAAAAGAAGGGAAAGTTGGCAATTCTGCTCCTCCAGAAAAGCCAAGGTCAGCACGTGGGCAAGGTCGAGGCCGTCCTACAAAATCCAAGAGGAAATCTAGGTGACTGATACAACCAAACAAATTTTCTTTTGTTATGCAAGGTGGCCCTATTTTCTTTTGAGTTTTATTTTTTTATCTATTACAATAGATTGGCAACCATTTGCCATTTACTTTTTCTAACAGCCTGGTGAAGGTCCCAGAAGGCACTAACTTTTTCAATTGTAATTTTCACCTGAAAACTGATTTGTCCCATTTTTTGGTATTGTTTCCTATGAGTTCATTGAATTTTGTTCGCTGGTTATATAATCTGGCTGAGAGGGCAAAAAGCTGACTGGCACTAAAATTCTTCAGAAATGCTGGTTATCGGGTAATCGTTAATCCAGATTGCTAGCTTTGTTTTGTTGCTTGATTCCTTGTTGATTTCTAGGCATTTTAGCTGTTGACAAACTAATTCATCTGTCTTTTCAATTCTTGGGCAAACTGTATAAACAAGTAAAGATACGAAACTACTCAAAACGCATTTGAAATTGCTTATGAAATAAAATTTTTTTAAAATAAAAATTATTTTTATTTTTTTAAAAAATAAGTTTTATTTTTTTTATTTTTAAAAAAATAATAAAAATATATAATAAAAAAATTTTATTATATAAAATTTTATTATATTTTTTAAATTTTTAAATAAAATTTTAAATATTTATAAAATATATATTAAAACGTAAAATTAAAAATAAAAAAAAATTTTAAATACGGGGAAAGAGGACAGTAAAAACTATATTGCATTTTTTTGATGGCTTGAAGATTGTAATCAGTTGATTATGTTATTACCTGAAACGATCACCGAATTGACTTGGACGCTTTTGCTTCTTAAAACTACTATGTGAAAAACAAGTTCACTGGCCCTTATAGCACGTATTGCATGAGTTACCTATCCAATAACAAGGCTTAATTGGAATAGCACGGCGGCATATTTTCTACTATATGAGAGTAAAAACTTAGAAAGACATTAACGGGCATGTGCATACAGAAATAACATGCACATTTTCTTGCGTCACAGGTGTACAGTTGCTCATACGGAAGACCAAACTGTATCAACATAAACACCCGAGAAGGAAATGCAGTATTACATGTTTATATAATCAGAATAATATGCTTCTTCTGCTACAAGATATTTCTTTAACAAGGTTTTTCTGCAAGATGCTGTTTATTAACCCCCACTAGAAGAATCTGGGTGTTGTGTTGGAGTTTTTTAAGATTCACCTAAATTTATGTCATCCACACCACCAGTCAAAGATGAAGTTGAGCTGCTTCTCTCAACACTGTTATCCTTGCCATCCTCTTCATCTTCATCCATAAAAGATCCATTACGTAGTAGCTCTTTCACCCTGTGGAACTCATCATAGTGAGCTTTTCGGTGTTCCTTAAACTTTAGGCTTCGATTTGATTCCGAATCTGACAGAGGAAAATGGAAATAGTTACAAGAGCTAATTGCCAACCTGAATTGCATGCGGTAATCCACCTCTCTAAGCAATTGAACATTGTCAAAATCTACAAATTAATCAGCAGGACTGAACAAATGTATAATCAAATAATTCTGATAGTATTCATCACAAGTTCACCAGAAAATCAATCAAGTAAAGACATGAATGCTCTTACATAAAGCACAAGTCAGGATATTTGTTGCAAACTTTGAAAAAGCAGCCTTCTAAATCACCATTTCCACAAAAACAGAAGTCATGTTGAGAAAGGACAAAAATAGCACAATGAACATACAAATGAGAAGCTATCTGACCACTTAAAATTTATAACCATGTCAACATTACATCACTCCTGCAATGCTGGCTCCCAATCCATTCAGCAGTAAAATAAAACATAAATGAGAGGCAAATGGAGAAAGGTTCCGTTTCCTAATAAGCAAAAATTCTGAGCAACATTAAACTGTCTTGAATCTAAAATCAGTGATAACCTTTCAAAGGTCCAAGAACTCTGTCTAGAAGAAGATGCTACATCTCAGACAGAAGAGGTACTGCAGAAATCTTTTTAGCCCTTATAACAGTTAAGATAACTCCTATTGAGACATACCAGGTAATGTTTATGCCACAATTCATCCACAAACATGTGATAATGTTAGAAGTCAAGGAAAGATGAAAGGTCCAATTCCATTCAAAGAATAATGAATTACAAAAGGACGCCAACTTGTTTCACAAATCAACTAATGTAAACCAATAAATAAACCATACTGACCTTCATCTTGTTCCATAGCATCTCCTTCATCCTCTGATGATGCCCAGCCTCCGCAAGATGAGGAGAGTGTGTTGCTTGAAGAGGCTACATCACTCAAAGCATTTCGGATAGCATCGGCATGCTCAAGTTCCACTAAGCATGCATCAAATGACCGTACTGGTGATGTAGAGCCTGCAATTTGCAAGAAGATCAAGAATGTGTTTGTTAGATTTCTAACTCCTAACTAGCTCATCTGAAATTCTAGAATGGGAAGATAAAAGCTGAAGAAGCACACCATCCTCATCGATCATAGGATGATAAGGTGTCTTCGGCTCAGTGATTTTCTGCCGCACTGGTTTATTTGATTCAATCTCATTCAAGTTTGCCTCATCCCATTTCACACGGCCGCTGAGGTTAACCAGAAAATATAACATGGTTTAGAGAGATGAAAAAGTTGCAAGGAAACATACAAAATACTGCAATAAATGATCTCAAAATCATTGAAGTTGAAGCATAAAATACAAAATGATCTAAACATTTGAAGACAAAGCTCAGATACTAGAATGAGAAGAAGTCCAAGCATACTCAGTTCCTCAGTAATTAGTGGCCAAAATTCTACCACAACTACTGAATGATAAATGCACAGGAACTACTTTGTAGATATAAATAATACGAATTTGAAAGCTCATCTTTCTTTGCAGACTGTAATGATGTGAAGAATGGAGGCTTGGTAAGACATTGGTGGCACAAATAAGTATATTGTATTGTGTGATCGAGAAAAGTATTGCCCATAGATATATAAAGACATGCATATGAAAGAAACCCAAATTCTACAATAAACCAAGCTCTAACTAGGGAATAACAAGTCTCAATTTCAGCACATAGAAGCTCACAAATA
This sequence comes from Acanthochlamys bracteata, assembly GCA_019914995.1. Lineage (NCBI taxonomy): Eukaryota > Viridiplantae > Streptophyta > Magnoliopsida > Pandanales > Velloziaceae > Acanthochlamys > Acanthochlamys bracteata. The sequence continues at coordinate 8,700,084 of CM034128.1, forward strand.
GTACATGAAGCTACATAAAGAATGTCAATATAAGCTATCCTACCCCACACCACAACAACTGAAGCAAAAGAACCATCCGATTTAGTAATACCATATACAGCAGATGTTTATTTACTGCTTCATCTCCTAAAGGGCTATAAAATGTAGGACACACATATAAGAAGAGCATGCTTACATAGAAATTGAACACAAACACATGCATTTCAAATTTCTTCTGCAAGTCATATCTACCTCATTTTTTCTGTGAGCCTTTCTGGAACACAAAGATTGCGACAAGTCAAGTGTGCCTAAAATAAGACACAAGCAAACACAATTAACTAAAGAGATTTTATTCTGAATAATGCATCCATCGTAAATTCTAGAAAAAATAACTAGAACTTAGAGAACACTTGCTGCACTTTCATCAGTAGACAAACATAATCCTATAACTACTCTATTCCAAAATGAATCCAGAAATATATGCATTCTTTTCTTGACGTCAGCAGCAATATCCAAGTCCAACATGACCTAGGAAAGATACCAGAAGATGTAATTCTAGCAAATTTAATAAAATCGATCATCTACGCGAACGATCCCTTGGAAGCTTTCCTTACAGTGACTTGGAAATTTCAGAATCATATTATATGGAAATATTTCTAACACAAAAAAACAATTGAAAAGTTACAAAAAAGAACAGAAAAATTGTCAAAATGAAAGGAAAAAAAGTAGCATATACTGAACGATTTCTACACGACTACCCCAATTTCACAAAAAAATTTAAACAAAGAAAAAACCATACAGACTGATATAGAACGAGGAATACTGCGAAGATGCTGTTGATTGATGTAGCCGGTGACTGGAGACCGATTTCGATCTGGGAGCGAATGAAATTGATCACACCAAGAAATTCAACAACACGGAAGAGAATAAAAGAAAGCCCTAAACATAATTGGTAATGAAGGAAAGAAAAGACGGACAAAAGAAAAATAAAATAAGAGAGAAGAACAAAAAAAAGTTAGTGGATAATAAATAATAAGTCAGAAGAAATAAAATTATTAATTATTAATATTAGCAGAATCAATTCTGTAATAAAACTCGATTTATCCAGGCCTTAGTCCAATATTAATAAATGGACCAGGATATCTAGTTAGGCCCAACGGTAATGAGCCCAGTTTATTAAGAAATTTGAGAACGTTTGATATTCCGTTTCTGAGTAATAATTTTTTAATTTTTTGAATTATATTTTTAATATATTTTTATAAATTTTTTAAAAAATTTATTCAAAAATTTATAAAATATAAAAACACTTTTATTACTTAATTATTATATTTGTTTAATAAAAAAAATTATTATTTTTTTAAAATATTAAAATATTTTTTATTTTAGAAACATTTATTCTAAAAATAGCGTCCGACGCCATTGATTGGCGATTCAAAATGCAGCTAGTGAGAGGGTTTGACACTTCATCTTTAGAAAATTAAGAGCACAATTATCCGAAAGTTAACCGATTGAAAGTTATTAAAATAAAGAATTTTATAAAATAAAACTTATTTTATAACATGCTTAAATTTGTTTTATCCTAAAAAATAATAAACATTATATATAAATATTATAGAATATACATTAAAAAAACATAAAAATATTATAGGGATATATTAAGAAACTTAAAATTTTTATAAAATAAAAAACAATGTCAAATACTTTCTAAATTCTAGAGACTTTTTTAACTTTCGATATTAAAGAAGCATTTAAAGTGCTTCTTATTATTTAAACATATTTCAGATTTTAAAATATTTTGTTATAATATTTTATAAAAAGTTTCTAAGTGGAGAAGGATGATGCCTTGAGCAGGAAGCTTGAGGAGAAATTTGCTCAGGTGTCTGCTTCATACATTAAAAAAAAATTTATCAAACTTTGCAGGAGTGAAAAGAAAACTTATTATTCTGTCTATCTAATAAAGCTATTTTTCTATCTATTTCTGCATCATATTATATCAAATCAAACGTTGATTTTTCAGGTACACATCTGCTGCGTAACTGAGACCAGATTCTTCCGGGTGAGTCCCTATATTTATTTTATCCTTTGCGGCAATTATGTCTTTGCAATTTTAAATTTTTACTATCGATTTAGAGAAGGTGCGAAAATACTTAAAATAAATCTTTTTATAAAATAATTATTCTAAATAAAATTAAATTCAAATTTTATTCAAAAATAATATATATATATATATGGATAGGATATAGGCACTTCATGTGTTATATGCACTCTATTAATTTTTTCGGCCATATTTGGCCGGAGAGATCTTCAAATCCGATCTTCACCGTTGGATATGTAGAACTATGAGTTAGAAACATACTTATTAAATTTCAGTTCAATCGGACCACGAATCGACCTTCATCCGACCACTTGATCAAGATGACTCAAAAACAAAAAATATATATTTTATCAACTTTTACTATTTGAGTCATTTTGATCAAGTGGCCGGATGAAGATCGATTCGTGGTCCGATTGAACTGAAATTTGGTAAGCATGTTTCCGACTCATAGCTCTACATATCTAACGGTGAAGATCGGATTTGGAGGTCTCTCCGGCCAAATATGGCCGGAAAAACTAATGGAGTGCATATAGCATATGGAGTGCCTATATCCTATTCCATACATATATATATATATATGGGGAGAGCATTCTCTCCTCTATAGATACTCCTTCGTAGCTGTAATCATTCTTAAATGCATGATCATAATGTCTTTCATCATTTGATCAGACGCTACGAATAAAATATTACAGAGTCAATATTTGACTCTCATTTCTTCTTTTGCTTTTCTTCTTCGAAGCGTCTCTCGCCTCTCCGGGGCGAGATCGTCGCTGTCAGGTTTGGTTCCCAAACTTCTCATCCTACGTGCTACCACAGTTCTTCTCACTCGGGCAAAACGAGCATGCTCCGTGCAGGGAAAGACTCAGATTTCGTTGTTGGCCGTCATCGCCGGAATTTGAAGATCAAAAGGAGGAATTCTCTCTTTCTCCCTATTCTATTGCTACTCTTATTCTCAATTTCATATTTTTCTACGGAATTGACGTCGTGGCTCACCATACCAGACACTAACTGTGGTTCAGGATTTCTAATTTCTCTTCAACTAATTCTGATTTCAAATAACTAGCGGTTCAACATTCATTTGCATGAAAATATATTTTAAACTTAAACCAACATGTAGATAAGTGAAACGCTAAAAACTTTGTAAGCTCCTCATGAATACCGCTGGACTTTAGATACGTGCCAAATGCCTCTTTCTTCGCTTCTCTATCCTATAAATCAGAAATCTTAAACCGCAGTGAGTGCCTGGTATGGTGAGCCGCAACGTCAATTCCGTAAGAAAATATGAAATTGAGGATATGAGCAGCAACAGAATAGGGAGAAAAAGAGAATTCCTCCTTCCAATCTTCAAATTCTAACGATGGGGGCTGATAGCGAAACCCTCACCTTTCCCGCGTGGGGGCGCGCTCGTTTTGCCCAAGTGAGGATAACCGTGGTAGCATGTGAGAGGAGAAGTTTGGGAACGAAAGCTGGAACATGTAGGATCTCACTCCGAAGAGGCAAGAGACGTTTCGAAAAAGAAAAGCAAAAGAAGAAATGAGAGCCAAACAATGACTTCGTAATCTTTTATTCATAGCACAATGAAGAGACATTCTGTCCGTCCGTTTAAAGAGTAGTTACAATTACGAATGAGTGCGAGAAAATGATTATATTTTTTTCTATATATATAGAATATAAATATATTAATATTTTTAGTTTTTAAAAGTTTTATAAAATAGTATAAAAATTTATTGTAAATAAATTTTGAAAAATAAGTACAGCTAACTATGCTCTTATAATTGTTTGATAGTCGTTTGAAGAGTATTTTATTTTAATATATATTATTTTTTTAAACCAAAAATAAAAAACTTTTAAAAATATGTTTTATTTTAAAAAACGTTATTTCATAAAAAACATTCTTTAATATATTAGCAGTCTTTATTTGATTTGTTCGATTTGGCCAAGCCAGATTGGATTCGGTTTCGTCTCAATTCGGCTCCCGAAATAACCGCCGGGAAACAAATAGACAGTTGTCTAATAAAGAAAATAAAAATAATAATTGAGGGAGGAAAAGAAAGAGGGAAAAGGTTATAAAATCGGGCGGAAAGAAGCGAAAAGCCGCCAAAGAGAGAAAGAGAAGGAGATCGATCGATACGCGTCTCTATTCAGTTCGATCTCATTCTTCTTCTTCTAAACGGCAGCGGTAGGGTTAGGGTTTTCAATGAAATCGATCGATCTCATTCAATCGATTGATTGAGTGATAAAAAAATTGTGAATCTAGGGTTTTCATTTCGTTAAAGTAAAAGCGAATTTGTTGAAACGAAAATTTTCGGATTTTGGTGGTTGTTACAAAAGAATCGAAAAGAACAAGATTTTTTTCGTTCGATTGTAGATGAGACGGGGATGACGCAGTTGAAGAGAGTAACTTGGGCACCAGAAGTTTACTTGAGCCAGGTAAAAAGATAAAACGTTGAAGAAGGAATGTGAAATTTTTTAGTTGTTTAATTACAATTTTTGGTTTGGAGTTAAATTGAGTTATTTTTACTAGAATTGGTTCTGTCACTATTGATTTGGTTTTTTTGGGGACTCGACGTTGTTTCTTTTATTTTTCTGGTCTAAAACCAATTGTAAGGACTGATTTTTCAGAGAAAAACTTTGCTTATTCTTTCTTGTTATAATTCAATAATATGAACACTTCGCGCTTTACATGAATTACTAGCAAGATATCAACAGTCTGCACTCTTGGTAATCGAATCTTTAATGCTCATTTCTCTTTCTCATGATAATTTCCTTGACATGGTTTCTGAAGTAAAAAAAGAAACTTTTGTAACGGAAGTAACTTTCAATTAACAAAAAAAACAAAAAACAAAACTTTTGGGCTATCAAATTGTATTTCATAATTCTTGCTGTTTATTCACAGAATTGGCGTAAAAATTTCCTCGAATAACAGCATTTTATCTCTTTGTGGAGCATTCAATTTCACCGTGATTAGAAAATGCATCAATATCTTCAGAAATTATTCAGAAAATGTCCCATATTTTACAAAATAATTCACTTTAACGAGAGGGAAGCAATTTTTCCTCAATCCAGAACTGTAGTAGGACATTGGTTTATCTACTAGGACATTTGAAAGCAGAACTGTACTAAATTTTCTTCAGATTTGATTAATGACGTTGCAGATGCATAAAACCACCTGTTTGATGAATATAAGATTATAAGACTTGATCATATTTCAACAGGAATTCATATCTATTCATTAGTAATAAAAGGTATATCCCCACAACTTGGAGGAAGTCTTATTTATTTGAAACAGATGAATTCACGATTTAAGGCATAACTAATTGACAACCATATGCTTCTTCACTTGATTCTCTGCGTCCAGTGTGCCTCTTCAATGGAGGGCTATGCAAAAGTGGCAATAAAAGGGACACCTTTAGCAAATTAAGCAGTTTCCCTGAAGCAATATTCAGGAAACAAAATGTAAAACATGCGTAAACCCCATTGAGTACTTAAAACAGATAAAGAAAATAATATAATATAAAGAAAAAATAAAGTTAACTGAAGCAATATTCAGCCCGTGCTACTTGAATCTATATAGCTATATAGCAGCAAAATGGGCTGATGGCTTGTGTAATAGTTACCTCACTTTCTTTTTTAAAGGGAAAGAGAGGTTCTACATTGCTCTATAATGAACATTGTTTGAAAGACTCGTCCAATAATTTTCCATTAAAGAATTGTCAAAGCCAAAGACAAACCGTAATTCTCAATAAAATATATGTGAATGGAGCTTCAATTCAATTCATCAACCAAAAGTTGATTGTGAGTAAGCTTCTTCCATACGGTGAACTGATGCTATAAAGGCATTGGTAGGCACTTTGATGGCATAAATAAATCGCAAAACAAGGTGTTATGTAAGCAAAATTTTAGTAGTTATGACCGAGGAAGCTGGTAGTTGGTAATCACTATCACAGGATAAGGTTTTTGTACTTACAAGCTTAAGGGATGACAAGTTCGATTTTTTATTGCAATTTAGTAGGCAGTTTTTTGGGTCTTAGAGAAAGCTAAAAAGTGAATCAATCAGAGGCTAAAACAAACCTTCACCTTGTTTGGTAAGACTTATATTATGTAAGAGCTTTACATTTGTGGATTTTAAAGATGCACTTGAGGAGATTGGAGATTCTTGAAGGTGGAGGCATTCACCAAGAATCTGATGATGGCATGTTACCTTTTTCAAATCATTATGGCCCCTTCATTTGCATGACACTGGCTGCCATAAGTTAGTACTCATGCTTGAATATTTGTAACGCTTGAATTGTCGAGTATGTTTCATATGCTTGTGTTTTTGGAGTTATTGCAAGTATGTCAATGATTTCATATTCTGCAGCAGACTCCCCTGGTACAAATCTTAAAGGGGGACTTGCTATTATTCTCCATTTTAGACCATGGTTAGAACTTAGAATGTTCATTAGTATAGCTTGATATTATTCTCAGTGGACACTCTTGGGAGAAACTTTTTCCAACCAAATACCAATGGTATCCTGTCATGTTTGTTATGAATGTTGACAGTAATGTACCAGTTATTGAGTATATTTAGGACCCCAGAGTCATGATGTCCTCTTAATCACATATTTTACTGCACTGTAACGTAAGAATGCAGCATGTTAACATGGGATTTTTTTTCTTTAGATCATTGGCTTGTTTAGATGGCCTGACTAGAGTGGATGAATATAAAGTGGAACAACTCCTTGAACACCTCCGAATCCTTGACATGTTGAACTGACTTCACTATTGTTGAAGCACAGTATCTGTATTTTGTGCTTAGAATCTAATTTTCCTTGTTGATAGCTGCGGCCTATGTACTCATTTTTGTTTGTTTTTCCAATTTTGAATAGAACCTTAGTTTATAATCAATCTTTGAGTTGTGTTTTATAATTGTATTCAAGGAAACGTGGTAGTATAATCTTTGTCTAGTTTGTAGTTGAAGTAACTTGGTTTTCCTTCATCATAGATTGGGCTATATTGTGCTTTTCTATTTATTTTTCGTCTTGATTGACATATTTTATTGTATATAGAAGTCCTGCAAGGAACCAAGGATCATATCTGGATGTTTAACTGATGTTTTTGTTACTCGAATGTGCTCTGAAAGCATCTTAAGTTCTTGGCATGCCATTTTGTTAGTTTTTGCTTGCTGCATCTATCATCTTCATTAACGTCATCATTTTCACATAAGCAGGTGAGGTTGTTTTTGTCAGAGGAAGCCCCCTCACAGTCCAGAATTGGAGCACAAGACCAACTGATAGCTAAGGGTTCATGGATGGGGCAGAAACCAGGAATTGGTTCAGATAAGTCTTTGCCTCCTGGTTTTGATGTACCTAAGGATTCACATAAATTTCACATCTCTCAAGCTCCAGTCATCAAATGGCAGTGTCCTAGTAGGGTAAGATGTTTTGCTTGCTGCTTCTGGTTGAAGTATTCTTTCTCAGAATAGGAACTCTTTAGATGTGAAGCATTAATCTGCGAGTTGCAGTTATTGTTGAATCCTGAGTGGCGAGTGGTTGCTGGTGAAGAAAGCAAAGAGGTGCACTTAGAGAATCAGAGACAGTTTAGAGTCCTTGAGACAATCTATTCTTATCTGTTTGCCATCCCTCCCAAGTGAGTTTCCTAATGCAAGGATTATTCTCTATGGTTCTCTCTTTCTCATTTCTTTTTTTGTTTTCTTTCTTCTTATATCGAATTGCCAAACCTTGTATTCCAGCCCGTCTGTTGCTTCTGCTGTTGAGAATTCAATTCATGATGATTTGCTTACTCCTGTAATACCGATAACTGCAATCGAGGATGAAGATGCATCAGAACAGCTAGATAGTGAGTGGACTGTTTGTGCGTCCAATCTGTTGCAAGAAACAGATTTGGCCGTCAGATCAGTGATTAGACCATCTTTAGAAGTACCAGGCACCAGCGGTCAAAATCAGCTTCAAAATAATGTCCTTGGCCATCGTAGTGAAAAGCCAGCAACAACTGGTGGATTTAGTGCTGAACCCGACATTGCAGCAGCTGCTTCTATAGCTTGTGCTGCAATTATGGGTAGTAAAGTAGGACCTGTTGATCCTGATTTACTCATCAAGCTCCTCAGCAATCCAGCACTAGTTGAGAAGCTAATGTCGGAATCAGGAAAGCCTAAACAAACATTCTCCACTATAGTCACAAGTTCCTCACTCTTGCCTCAGGGTCTACCTCCTCCCTCACATGTTACACATGGCGGTGGCCCCTTACTGCCCCAAACAGATCTGCACAGAAATTCTGCAGCTAATTCTGCTAGAGTTTCTACTTCTAGCATGCAGCCTTTAGACGTTTATGAAAATTTTCCAGCAGTGAATGCACCCAGACTTCCTGCTATGAGTATACGAACTTTGGATGCTAATGAGAAAACTCCTACAGCAAATGTGGTCAGGGTTGCTGCAACAAGTATGCAACCCTCTGAGTTTTTTTATGAAAAAGTTCCAGTAGTAAATGCATCCAGGCTCCCTGCAGTGAGCATGTGGCCATCAGAGGCGTATGATACTTCTGCAGCCAAGCCTCCTGCTATTACCCCGCAGGTGAAGGACATGAACTATTGCAAACGTTTAGTTCAGCTGCATGGCCAAGTATCGCCTGATCCAGACCCTGTGCAGTTCAGTTATGTTCATGGCCAATCTAGTAATTTCATGGGTATGAAGCGTACTGATGGAGGAGTCCAAATAACCACCCAAAGAGAGCAGAAGCACAAGGTTCCGAAGCCCTGTGCTTACTTCAACACACCAAGAGGTTGCTGCAATGGAGCCAGCTGCCCCTTTGTGCATGATAGATCTCTTGCAGAACAGGTTGAACCAAGGAATACAATAAAGAGAATTAAACTAGATGCAAGAATTGCTGGAAGAATATGATATCCCCCTCGTCTTAATGCATTATGCTTCTTTTTGTCTCATCAATTTTCCCCTAACATATAGTATGTTAGATCTACTCAGTGCTTAGTAAATAGGTCCATTCCATCACACATATGCGGGCCTGGTTTTTCTCTTATGGTGCTCGTTTGGTGCAGTCTTTCACACTTCAGTTAGGTAAAGCTGAAAGTTTATGATATTATGCTAAATGGTTTAGCAGGTTGAATTGAAAACATGGAAGCTAATTTGAGAATGGAAGTTTATTTGTCTGCATATGTTATTCCTAAAAGCTGTTTGAGAATTACTTCTGTTACAACCTGCTGGTACTTTCAATTTAAAGCCTTTTCTATTTCAGAAAGGTAAAAACTAGGTGAAGATCAATCTTCTGATTCGCATGCATGGTCTTACAGTTGCTTGCAGATGTAGGTCTATCTTCTTCTGTATTGTTATAGGATCTGTTGCTTCAAGATACTTTCACCAGTTATAGAATAGTGAAACTCACTCCAAAAACACAGTAGTAGCTCACAACAAGCTGTAAGACCATTGCATATCATTGCGCACCCCTAATGTTTTTACAATGATCTGGACTTGGTAAAGTACAGAAAAGATCACTTGGTAAAAGCATTAGCCACACTCAGAATACAGATTTAATAATAATAAAAAAACAAATCACTTTATTTTCACAATTCATCCGAAGCATCACCAAAACCTGTGCAGAATAACAAACCAAGCCCGTGATCAGGGTATCATCATCGAATATTCATAAACAACACAAACTTACAAGTATAAACCAACATCATCGTGCATGTCCCATGTGTTGATACACATCTTCACACAAAAGCAGATGTCAATAACTTCACAAACTGCAAGAAAATAGCACAACACGAAATTTATAAGCTGCTAGGTAGAAACTGCCAACACATCTTCCGGCAATTCTTGTTGAACAATACTCAATTATCTCTGCCATCTTCGTTCTGCAAAAAGGTACCAACATGTTAGGTGTCTAAAAGACATCTTCTGGCTACTACAATTGTCATAAATCAAAGTGGGAAACAACATAATGCTGAGATATACTGTTGCTGTCTCGTGATCGTTCTACCTATGAAGGATGGAAGCTTTCAATCAATTTTAACCTTTAAGAAGGGGGTGTTTACCTAATTAAGTGGTATCCAGAATACAAGCTTCCAAGGGTGGTAAGATATCTACGGGGCTGAATGAATGTTTGCACTATGGCACAGTTAAAGTCCTATAAAAAAATAAATAATGAAGTAGTACAACATCAAAAGCCAGAATCATGTTTCCTAGGATAATACATTCACAAAGAGGAAGTTAACATGACAGAAAATTTTCCAAGACAGAATGGGAAGAAACGAAAATAAATGCAAATTTGCTAAGTGCGAATGAAACCAGTAGCATTTGCAGAGTTGTGAAAATTTGAATCAGCCTAAAGGGGAAGAAAATTGCGTCCAGTATTAAGTACGAACTATCAGATTATATTTCAAGAGATAGTCAAGGAATTACAGTAGATGTCCCTAGAGAATGCACCCCATTGCACTTTAGATTTTGTTGTGCTTGGGAAGTAGATCTCTGCATCCTTGGAGAAGATCCTTGCTTACTATTAGCAATAGGCAAAGAATGCCTCTTCTTAGGGTGGTTATCTTTGTCATGCACATCAGGACTTGCTTTCGGAGAAACACTTACATGGACCTTTGCCCTTGCAGATTCAGTAGCTTGCATATAACTAGGAAGGGAACTGCTGTTGCTGTTTAGAGGTTCATGGTCAACCTGATCCGCCTTCGTTACCTCAAAGGAACTTTGTCTCCTCATAGTCTTTGCGTCATTTGGCAAATGTTCAGTGCTGCTCCTTCCACCTAAATCACTGCTTGGATTGGCAGGTGAGCTCTTAGGTGCTAGGTGAGATTTATGAGATTTCTGCCTCCGAGCAAGAACAACACCCTTGCTCTTCTTGGTATTTGATGATATTTGACTCGAAGGTGTTCCTTGAGATTCTAGAACAGTAATATGGCTCCTTGGTGATGCATTAGGTGATGACCGATCAACCACATGATCTAATGCTTTCTCTATGTTGACTTGAGGATCAGAAGTATCCTCCAACTGCACAGAATTATCTGCAAATGCACTAGCATCTTTTCCATTACTATGCTCAACGTTGTGCGGCTCTGTTGATTGTTCAAGGGAACCATCTATAGATGCTGAATTAACCTTGTTATGATCAGGCACAGCATCAGCACGACCATTGGTACCATACTTCTCTTTGTCCAAAGACCTAATCTCAAGAACAATTTCACCAGCTTCAGCTTCTGATCTGTCTGGAGAGTCAAGTATGGAAGAGATGGAAATTTCGGTGCCACACTCTGATGAGGTAACATGAGATTTTGGATACTGGGACTCAACAAAGTTAAGATCATCACCTTTTGGTGAAGAATCTGCCTTAATACTATTGGACTTTGATGAAGAATCTGCTTTATGTTCATCAGTTTTTGAAGAAGAACCAACTTTATTTCGGAGTTTATTAACTTTTAATCCACCTGATGAATCTCGAGTAGTAGATTTGATAGGCTTCCCTACCACATGGCCTGAGCTAAGCTCTTCAAACTTTGATTGAGCAGCAAAATATGCAGGATTGCTTCCCTTCCTTGACCCAATAGGAACTTTTTTCGCTTCAGACTCTAATGGCTCACTGCTTAATTTCTTATCAGATTGCGGCACGCTCTTGACATGGTCAACAGTGGCATCTACAGTTGATTCAGGAGTCACATCTGACTGTGGTGATAATGGAACAGCAAGAGATACTGAATAACCTTCGACAACTTTCTCAGAATCAAATTGATTCAAGTTTGAACCCTCATCCCCATCATGAGTTTGTTTCATGGCATCATTCTCTACTGAACTCTTTGCATCAGGTGCATGATAAGTTGCAGACGTCAAATCACTTTTTCCGGTCTTAGGTAATTTAGTTTCAGCAGTGTCCGACTCAGCAAATGCTGGTACAGTTTTGTCCGAGGTATCATTAAGAATATCAGAAACACGTAACTTATCATCCTCTTCCTTGCTAAGGAAATTCTTATCCTGTACATGCTTAATATCAACTGGTGTTACAACCATCCATCTCTCTAACCATTTCCAGGCTGAATCTTCTTTTGAAGGGTCACGCTTGATGCTAATGGGTTTTGTCTTGGGAGTTGACTCCAAAAGCTTCATGGCAAATGAGCAAATCTTAGTTACTCAGAAGAGATGTTAACATGACTCCACCAAAATACCTTTTAAAAATTAAAAAGAAATTTTAAAACAACAAGGAAAATGAGTTTTGGAGTTCAGACCTGACGAGCAAAGGCATTTGAGAATAACCCTTGGGAGGCATATGTGTTATTCAGATTGACGCTAGTAGTTCTTTTTGCCTAAAACAGAAAAGTGATTACAATTCCGAGAAGTAAAGACTGGAGGAGTAACAAGAAGTTTGTGTATAAAGATAGTAGTAAACAGCTTCTACAAGCAAATAGTTAAAGGAAGATGTAGCTTTATGACAAAAGGTGAAGCTGGCACTTTTGCTAGGGCTATCAGTTGTCATGAAGTTTTAGAGTTACCAACTATGTTAGCTCTCATGTTCTTAGTAAGCTGAAACTCCATGATTTAGCAGTTGGAGAAACAAACTTATTTTACAAGGTTATCTATTTATTTGAAACATAGAACGAGCCAATAATTAAAAAAGCAAAGCATATATAGGATGCTTTATTCAGATAAGAAAAATCCTATAGAATGTCCACATGAATAATTTACCTGTTCATTTCTGATTTCCATGTTAGCTTCATTTATTGCAAGCTTTTGTGCATGTCGAGATCGTGCAAGCATTTGAAGTCTGACAATGGCATGAAGGCAGCGCAAAGCTCCGACAGCTTGCCTCCTGACTAGGTGGCTACGAACAGCTGCTTGCAGCTTGACAACATGCTTAAGTTTTCGGAGTTCTTGATGAGCCTAGAAACATAATAATTAAATGGACATTGTACAACTTATCCAGAGTGCTTATCAAACATAGACATACTGTTCGAGAGCTTACAAGGTATCTCCTTATAGCAGCCTGGATAATGATTGCTGCTGAATCTGGAATTGCAGCAGCAGCAGCAGTGGCACTGTCATGCACATCTGTAGCAACTTCAGTAGGTACTGCTTCAGCACTTCCAGAGTCAACCAGAGTGGAAGGTTTATCATTCACTGTCTCCTGTGTGTGGGTCTTTTCAGGAATGGATGAACTAATTGGAGAGTAGCAATTAATTGCAGTTGCTTCTTGGGATTCCTTATTGCTAATAATCAGCAGTGCTCTGAAATTATAGTATTGGTCAAAACAGGATGGCCAAAGGATCTCTTTCGAAAACTCCACCTTCTTTTATCTGATGACGGTTTCTAGAGAACATAGCATCTTATGAACTCCCATAAAAACACATACATTATAGATAATTTATTTAATATGTACTAATTTAATGAAAATTAAGTATAAGGAATGACTTAAAGCAAGACCTAAAAGTTCCCTCAGATGATAATCTAGTAACCCCGGATGCTTTTTCCACCTTGACTACATTATTTTATAGATCTTGGTAAGCCAAAAAGTGACTTGGAGGTCATGAGTCTTTTCCAGAAATCTTTATGATAATCCAGACGCTTTTCTTCACCTCTTCATGGAACTTTAGAACTCAAAAGATACAAAGGAAAAGTGATTTTTAGGCCCTTGGTAGCTTCTGTTTTCCTTGTCAAAAAAATTCCTAATCCGTCAAAAAGTTCTGATCATCTTCATTTATATTATAGGTCATTACAACTAATCACCCCCTCCTAGAATTTGGCATGTCAAAAGGGCATAGCTCCAATGAAAGGAGGTCTCTTGCTGCAAAAAACAGCAAGGAGGAAGTCACTTTACACCGTTCCTCTGGCTTCTTCCCTGATTCATTTCCTACACAAGAACGTACATTAATTGCTACATGGATTTCTAATGGCATCCATTTAGCTCCTTTCACATGCTTAAACTGCTTATATGAAATTCACCAGTAATGCTTGAACTACCTTTCACATGACAAAAGGTAGACCTCATGGTCTTGATAGAAATATATGCAAACCTCTATCGAAATGCTTGAAATGAAAAGTTTATATTCAAAGAAGATATGACAATGGATGAGCTTAGACAGTCCACAAAAGATGTACGGATTGAAGCAGTGGATGAATAGCAAATACAAGATTAGTTATGTCTGCAATATTACTCATATGTTTCCTGGGTGAGTCAGAATATATCTCCTTTGTTGTGTCTCTATCCAAACAATTTTTGTCTGAAGTCTGCTATCAAAAACCTAAATGGAATGTAAGCAAATGTAAAACATAGCTTAGCTTTTTCCTCACATGAATCGTATGCCAACACAAGCTAAGCATAAGTTTTACACAACGTGAACCGTAACCATAATGTTACCATGCTGTAGTCCCTTAAGAAACCTTTTTTCTTTTGCAAATAATTTACGCAATCTCAATATCTTAATAAATATAAGACAAGAAATGGAACTACTCCAACTCTGGGAACTTCTATTTTTCTACGATGTTAATGTTGATTAGCAAACTGGAAGGCAAGGTAATAAAGCTGCTTAAGAATATTTAAATTATCAGGCCATTGTCTTTTAGACAGCAAATACAGACACAATAGATGACCATTTAGATCATGCAGCACTGCGTATTTAATAATAGTAATTAAAGAGGAGAAGACAAGTTTCTACTAATTTTATTTATAGCGCATTTGCTCCAACCGTCTAACTAAAACAAAAGATTGCCTGCATACCTTAGGAGCTGACATCTCTTTTTTCTTTGAGAAACAAGTCAAACTTCAAAGAGAATTGACTCCCATTAGTCAATTACACTTGGTGTACACTCATTCTGTTAGTAACTTAATTTTTATTTAATAAATTTTTCAACACAAACGCTTCCTACCATTTTTTATTGTTGCTAACTTAATGAAAAATTAATTACAAGCTCTTTTCCTTTTTTTTAACAATATCCAGTTTTGAAAACTAAGACATTGAATAGTACGATTACAAATTGAAATCCTCTAGATCTGGTAGAAGACAAATCCTTTCCAAACAAATTACCTCTACAGCATAACAACAATAACTCCATTACTAGTAATCAAAATCCATTTTGCTTTCCAAACCAAACCTAAAACATAGAGCCGCACTAATGAACCTTCTCAAAACCAACCAACAAAGAACACCAAACATGCTACTGATAGAATCAATAAAACAGCTAGTTCCATCCAGTCCTCCCACTCCCGGGAGTTCAATTCCGAAAAATCGCACAAATTCATAGTAAATCGGTCTACATCACACTAAACTCACTACAACTTCAACATCCCTCTCCTAAAAACGAAAACAAGATTAAAATTAATCAAAAAATGCCCAAATATCAAGAAAAAAGAAGTTGGAAAAAAAATCTACCCCTACTTCCACTTCTGGAACGCCGTCATCGTTCTCAACACCAGCATCAGCTCCGCAGCTGAGAATTTTAAAGCACGAATTTGAACTCTTCCCCATCCCAACCAAAGAAATTGTTTCTTTTTTTTGTTGCAAGCGTTAGATTTGAAGAAGAAGATTGCAATGAGGAACAGTTTTGAAGCTTTCTTTTTCTATTTACTAAAAACTAAAACTGAGCTTGAACTAAAAATTTTTAAAACAAAAAAATGAAACTGACTCGAAGCCGCTGTCTAATTGTCGTTCACCGGCCGGTATTAATTACTCGTACCGGAACCCAAAGCACCGGACCTCAAATCGAGCCATTAAAATTCAATTCAATTCATCGATGGTTTCCTTGGTTAAATATCTGCCGTTAGATTGATCTTGTCAGGGAGGTGCGTAGATCGAGGGTTTATGGATCGTTTGAAAATGTTTAACAAAAAATGAAAAACAAATTTGTAATTTTTTCTAAGATAAATTTTGTCATTTTTTTAATTATGTACTGTATCTTAAATGTAAATGAGTTTTAAAAAAATAATAAATAAAATATTTATAAAAAATAAATTAAAAATTAAGTTTAAGTTTTGTTTTTGATTTTAAGAACGTGCAAAGTCCAAAGTGGACCGTGTAGTATCCGGAATTCTAAGGACGTGTTTATTTAGTTTTGGAAGTGAATAAAGTGAAATTTTTAGAAAATAAATTTAGAAAATAAAATTAAAATTAAAAATATTTAATAAAAAATAAAATTATATATTAATTTTATATTTATAGTAAGTTTTAAAATTAAATTTTTAAAATAAAATTATTAATAAAAAAATATTTTAATTTATATATATTTTTTATATTAAAAATGAATTTAAAAAAATTAGATTGAAAGTGTTGGTAAACACGCCCAAGTATTACAGAAAAAACTAGAATTCCTACCACTAACATGCCCTTAGAATTTATATATATAATAGTTAGAATTTATATATATAATAGTTATATAATTGATTTATATTTAAAATTTAATCTTATAAAGAACTATAAAAATTACTTTAAAAACAAAATATACAAAAATTAAATAAGAAGTCATGACTAATGCCAAAACAGTTGAGGCCGTGTTTATTACACCACAAACTCTATTTCTTTCAAACTAATTATAATATAAATAAATAAATAATTTAAATAAATATTTTTTAAAATATAATTTAATTTTAAAACTTATCAAATACAAAATTAATATAAAAATTTATTTTTATCAATATTTTAATTTTTAATTTAATTTTTAAACTGAAGTTTGCCTCAAAATCTCCATGCTATTACCCCAAAACTTAATCTATTCAATGGGTTTAATAGCGCCGGTTCATTGCCTTAACGCCGTACCTTAAATCTCCATGAGAGGAGTTTTTCTTTCCCTTAATGTGTGTTTATTTGGTGATAAATTCACTTTTTTGAAAATAACTTAAATAAATTAAATTAAAAATTAAAAATATTTAATAAAAATAATTTTATGTAATAATTTTATAATAATAAGCTTAGAATTAAATTTTGAAAAAATATTAATAGAATTTTTTTAAAATATTTAGTTATTTTAAAATAAAAGTGAGTTTGAAATAGTATAGTATGAATGATAGTTAAACACATTTTTAGATTAGGGGTGGCAAAATATATGACCTGATCAAAAAATTTAACCCCAAATCAACTTATTTAATTAGAGTTAGGATTGAAAATTTTGATCCGTATAAATATATGAGTTATATTAGAATTAAATAAATTTGATTCGATTAGTAAATAGATCAATCCGAGTCTATTCAAAATTGATCCATCAATTTAAATTTTTACCATAACTTTTTTCTGATTTTTTCTTATCATATAATAAAATTTTAATAAAATTAATAATAATAATTTATTAATTATTAAATTAATTATATTTATAATTATTTATTTATTTATATATTTTAATAAAATAATATATAATTAAAATTATAATATTATTGAAAGTAATAAGGGTGGAGCTTCGGCTCTGAAGTCAACTATTTGAAGCCATCCGTCGTCTTACTGAGCATCGGCTTGGAGTAATTTCTATGTAAAGTGTGGGTTAGTACATGGTTTGTTAGTGGTGCTTTTAATCTTATCTTCTATGTTTTTCGTTTGTTCAATGTTTTTGAATTTGTGCTTTTGGTTGCGGCTTTTATCCATCATCTTAATCTTATTGCATTTATTTATCTAGTAAGTAGTGACAATTTTTTTTATCTTAGATGAATGTATTTTCAGGTCCATGATTAGTGTTAAATCTTTAGTTGGCTTGTATATGCTACTTCTAATTGGAGTTATTTAAACTTGTGGATTATTAGGATACTTGTTTGAACTTCAAAGTCCTTTTTTCAGAGTATGTTTTTTCTTTGTGAATGGGTTGTCTATTTTCTTTATAATGGACAGTGCAAATAAAGAGGCGTTCGAAAATGCTTATTAAATAAAAATTTTTTACTTCAAACTGTAACGTGTTGATGCATTATGTTTATCGTATCTTTGCTTTTGATCTGTATTATCGTTGCTTGATAAAAATTTTTAAAGTTTTAAACAAATATATTATTGATAACCAAAGAGATTCGAATAATATTTAAAACTAAAAGTAAAAAAATGCAGAACGTGGACGGCAGGATTCGAACATGTATGAGCTTAGGGCGTGTTTGAAATATTCGTAATTAAGTTTCGTAAAAATAAAAAATAGAAAGTAAAGTTTTTTAAAAAATAAGTTAGAAGTGAAATTTTATTTTTATGTTTCAATTGATTCTTAGAGTCGGTTGGAAGTGAGTTCAGAGAGAAGAATACAGTAAAATTTAAGTTCCATTTGTGCAGAATTGAGAACTCGACTTTCCAATTCTGTTTGCACTTAAAATATAAAAAGTTAGTGGAACTTCAGTTCTAGAAGAGAAACTGGAGTTTCACCAACTTGAAACACGCCCATAACTTACAACTTCTATAACTAAGCATTTCCAAACTTACAAATATATTTGCTTAATAAATAAATAAACATTAAAAAATACTTCAGACTTTTTATAAAAATTATTATTATTTATTCTTTAGTTACTAAATAAAAATAACTATTTATTTTTTATTAATTTTATTAAGACAAAATTAAATTATTATTCTTACTCTTATTTTCACCCTAATATTTCTTTTTGTTTAGTTTTGATCTTATTTTTTTATTTACAAACATAATGTTAAGTGTTTGTTCTTTTCGGATGAAAAAATTTTAAAATAAATAATTTTTAAAAAAATTTATTCAAAGATATGTTTTGATAACAAAAATTACTTTTGAATGCAAAGAAATATACCCTCACTCTAGCTCAGAATAAAACGTTCCTCAGAAACAACATAAAAACAAAATACATAAATAATTGCAGAAATTAAATTAAGCATTTATTTTTCTAAATCATCTAATCCTATACGGTTAAACAACAATAAATGAATAAATGATGAATTGAGAAGTATAATTATAACCAATTTCCTAACAATGGAGACGTTTGATAGTATTTATTACTATTTATCAAAATTTTATTTTTTAATGAATTTTTATGATATTTTAAAAATTAAATAAAAATAAATAAATTATATAGTATAAATTTTTTTAATAATATATTTATATTAATTAAAAAGGTATATTTACTTTCTAAAAGTTTTAAAATAATTTTTTATTTTAAACACTTCCAAATATCGTTAATATCTATCAGTGCAATGATGAAACTACCGCATGCGGTAAGATATATTTTTGTAAATTTTAAATCTAACCACTTGGTCTTTTATTATCACTTCATATTTTATATTTAATTTTAAACCAAATTATTTTTTTTATTTAACTTCAAATTATGTTTTATATATTTTATATCTTTTCTAATATTTAGGGTCCGATACTGCTAAAGGAGATACTTAAGTATACTTCGCCGAGTCGGAAAACAACTCGGTCTGGAAATTGAAAGAACCGCAGCCGCTTCTCTGCGTCTCTCGTCGGAGCGAAATCGTTGGAGAAATTCAAGCGAGCGATCAGCCATGGCGGACGACGACTACAATGAGATGGACATGGGGTGAGCTCCATTTCTATTCGCGCTTTTTGATTGTTGTTTAGAGATCTATTTACATGAACTGGTTCTCAGGTTTTTAGGTTCTGTATCGGTTCTAGGGTTTTTGATTGTTACCAATCTCAATTCATGTTTGAGATCGATTGATATGAAATCATTAAGTGTTGTTGATAGTTTTCGGTCGAAATACGCTTTTAGGGCTTAATTCACGCAGTTGATCTATTCCCGCGGGAAATTCACTTGTAGGGTTTTGCAACTGATTAACTTTAGAAGGATTTTCATATTATTATTGTTTGTTTCAGTTTGATATTGACAGAAGATGATTTTGGAGAAATCGAGTTGCTTGTTTAAAGCGGCATTTGATTTTTGGGATATGTGGAGTTTGGATTGTGAGTTCTTGTTTTATAGACTATTTACCCAGTTTGTTAATCTGTTGCTCTTCTTTAGCAAATTGGTTTGATATTAAATGCTTTATTAAAATTTTTGTGCAGTAGTTCCTAGGTCACTTGTTTTAGTGATAGTTTTTTCTCCAATAGTAATTCTGTATATGCTCTTGTATAACTGTAATCATACTGTGTATGTACTTCAAGTCTAATGATGTCGACTGCTTGGATTAGTGATGTCTTCACAGTATCTTCTGGAGTGATGTTTACTAGCTCAATGATGCAGTTAGTATCTTTTGATTGATGTACAATCAGAATTTGTGAAAGATATTCACTTTAACGCATTTATTGCAGGTATGAAGATGAGCCACCAGAACCTGAGATTGAGGTAGTACCATGTGTGGAGTTGGAAAACTATCTTGAAACTTGAAATAATCGAGTAATCATTAATTCTGAAGCTGTTTTTTTGCATTATATAGGAAGGAATAGAGGAAGAGGACGCCGGAAATAACAATGAAGATGTACCTGACGCTTATGAGGATGGAGAAGCAAAGGAGGAGCAACCACCAGTTGAGCGTCCACGAAAAACTTCAAAATACATGACCAAGTATGAGCGGGCCAGGATACTGGGAACTCGAGCCTTGCAGATTAGGTATGCTTCAAAACTCCAATTGTGATTAAGTTTCTGTGAGATTCTAAAGTTAACATTATCCTCATAACATAATTTGGTTTTCACAGCATGAATGCACCAGTCATGGTAGAGCTGGAGGGTGAAACTGATCCCCTGGAGGTAAGAGAAAGTCATCTAACTCATTTGGGAACCTAAATGACATTTAATAGATTCTACTTATCTGTCCTCTGCATCTTATTTTTTGTAAATTTAATTCTTAAAGGATGTAATGCTTTGAGCTTGATTTGCAAAGACCAGTGTTTATATTCAAGAATTTTCCACCTTTTTCTTGTGTTTAAATCTTTTAATCATACTGGTTGATACTTTCTTGTAGATGACGACTGTTATTTTATTACCCATCTACATTTTTGCCTAGCTACTCACAACTTGTCTTTATTCTATGCTTCTCTCCTTGCATGTCTTTCTTGCTGTAAATAGTTATCTGTAATTTTCCTTTATCATAATCCTTTGGGGTGCTTGATATGGCACCGGAAGAAACCGGGACAGTGAGCATCTTTTGTTGTCTCTATTAATTGAATAGAAGCCGCAATTTCTTTCCAAGCAGGAATATGTTGAGTATGTGATCCTAGTACTACGATTGAAGTATATAACACTGATGCACTGGCATGGCATGTGTTTTAGCATTTCCTGTGTTGTGAGGTTTGCTGCTAGCCATTTTTGCAATGTTCTTGTGACGCCAACGAACAAAGTGGGTCTCGATGAAGTTATCTGCTGATAATTCCTGGCTAATTAGCAAAAAGGAAGAAGGGTTCCGTAATTGTTCTTATAGTAGATTACTATTTGAAGCCATCCCATAGAAGATGTCTTATATGCATTCTTGACACAATCACAATTTTTGGTTTATCTGGATGTAGCTTTTGCACCATAATTTCAGAATTTTGACATCATTAAGTTTTCAATATGCTCCACTATTTTGCAGTAAGATTGCCAATTTGCTGATGTTTATCTAATCTGTTATATTGCACGCAGATTGCTATGAAGGAACTTCGAGAGCGCAAAATACCTTTCACAATTCGCCGTTATCTTCCAGATGGAAGGTATGAACTTGAGTTTGATTTTTCTAGCATGTCCCTGAAACCTGAAAATATGCGTATGTTTACAGCTTTTGACGTCCTTATGCCTTTCAACTTTGCAGTTATGAAGACTGGGGCGTTGATGAGCTCATCGTGGAGGATTCGTGGAAGAGACAAGTTGGTGGTGACTGAGGTGCATATTACTTCCCTTTGGGGCCTTACAGTTCTCGACATGTGGTGCAATCTGTAAAGTATGAGATATGATCTTGGAAACTATCTGCTGGGAAATGGTTTCATGCCCTTTTCAGTCTGTTGCATATTTTGGAAATGAGAACCAAACATGTTATGGTACCAGCTGGTTTTGCCGATTTTTGTTTGCTGCTTGTACGGTTATGGTCATATACACTGTTGGTTTATTTCCTTTGAGTGGCGCGTCGCATTATTGTAGCTTTTTTGGATGTATTTTGTAGTTCTCCATAATATGTTTTAGTCTATCCCTTCTTGTATGCATGGTCTTGTATAGTAACTCTAGCAAAATCTTCATCGATGAATATCTTCTCATTTCCAATTGTTCCTCCAAATGCCAAGCATTCAGGCATTAGATGTTGTTCATATAATCTGACATTTGGATGCAAATGGCAAAGTACGAAGTTTTTGTCCTTACTTGTACAACATTAAAAAAGTTCTATAGTGACAAAGAAATTATTTGTATAAATGATAAGAGAGAAATATGTTCTCAATGGGTACCAGTGAACTTGTCTCTGTTCTCATACCGTTCTTCAGTTAGTATCCCAATTACCATCTGCTAGCAGTACTACTCTCCTGAGGCATATTCGACGAATCAGTAGGTAGCAATGTCAACAAAGGCCTCTTATATCCTTCAACGTTCGACCAGAATCTGCTCAGCACCTTACCATGATTGCTGACCTGCATATTAAAGCTGATTCAGGTTTAAATCAAACCTTGAACTGTACCATGACTACAAAACCCTGCATTTGACAGGTGTGAATATTGACATGTTCGATGAAAGGGATCTCGTAGACATGTCTAATAAGTATATGCTGTAAGTAGCCAAAAACATTGAAATAAAATTGTACCATAAAAATAGAGGCCTAAGGAAAAACAAAAAATCAACAAAAATTCTTTCTTGAAAGAGAACACAGGATGATGCCATGTGATTCACAGAATAATGGCTAACATCTGAAACAGAAAAGTCTAGAAGGTTCCACAGCCAGAGGGTGTGTATATAAAAATATAAGGGTTACCTCTGACATGAATTACTTGAGAAGTTTCCTTTTTTTTTTCAGTTGTTGTGTGATCGTCTAAGTGCAAGTAGGCCTCTTCAATGGCATTGAATTTTCTCTTAATTAACAAAATCTGTAGAGGCATAAAAATATTTGAAACTCAATTGCATTAGCTTTACAGATGTTCGAAAATTCAATGTTCAGTATAAAGAACACATATGACACTAGTACGTAAGGATAAGACATCAACAAAGCTTTGCACTTGAAGTTTAGGGTTTACTTGTCTCAAACGCTACTCCCTCCCGTCAGATTTAAGGTTCGGGATACTTTACATATTCACTTGCCACTCCGAACTCCATTTCCATATTCGACTTTTACTCCAATCTTTACTCTGAACTTCACTTCCATATACAACTGAAACACAAAAACTGAAGCTCACTTCCAACCCACTTCTCTCCGAACTCCACTTCATCATAACTCACTTTTGAGCAACTAAAACAAGGACTTAAATGCAAAGATATATTGGCCTACAGCAATTAGGACTAGGGAAAGTCTAGGGCCTTATTTACTCAGTACCACAATAAGTATGGCTTAATAGTCTAATTAGAGAAGAAACGAATGCAGCTTACTTATAAAGGAAGGAAAGGGCTAAATAGTTGAAAGACCTTATAGTATGATACCAACATGTACAAAAGGCTATCTAACATAACAGTTCTTGTTTGTGGATAGCATAAGCATGAAAGTTCATTACTCCAAGAGCTTCTCTTGATCAGAAACATCCACAGAAGCATAAGAGAACTCATATTGTAAGACTAAGATGTTATCTTAACACAGCTCCATCTTTCTGGCACAGAACAGATGGCAGCATACCAACTATGACGATTAGCATAGATCCAGGTCGTCCTGAAGTTGACCCTAATAGGGGTCAAAAGTTGGTTAACCATCATACAATGGGCTATAAAGTATAAACGCGTCCAGATCCAACATAAAATTATAGGAACTCTCTGGTTGCAGATTGTGGAATAAGATAGGATTTTTTTTATAACAGTCAAGCTTACAAAGGTCCAATTAAAACCTGCCTGATGTTGTATAGAGTGATCTAAAATGCAAGTAGTTATAAGAACCATTTCTCTATTTTATTTCAAAAACATAACATAGTTCCACCAATTTTGATACACAAAGTGGAAATTTTATTTCACATATAGCAGGGAAGAATATAGAAATTACAGGCCCAATTTAGATGTAGGTAGGTTCTTTAGGCTCTTTTTAGAAGATGTAAATTGCTTTTTAATTCATTGGACCAAATTTTGCAGAAACTTCAGTTGAAGCGCAACAGATTTTCCTGCAGTTGATGGGGAACATGCCTGATGAGGAACTAATGAAGTCAAGCTTGGCTGCTAAAATGAATAGTTACGCTGCCAAGCTTTGCCCTCCGAAGATCCAGAAGAGAATAGATGCAAGGATTGATGAAATTGTAAAGAATAGTTTGCCCGTATTGAGAGAAGTTTAATTTGAATGCTCATTTTAGATTGTGTTTAGACAGCTGTAGGTAGAAGATTATGCCTGTAAAGCATGTTGATTTTCAAAATTCTAACTCAAACGGCATGGAAAGACAAAATGGCTAAGAGCTAGGAAGGCATATATGATAGGATGTTACGGTGATATACTGAGGGCACCTTGCTACCCAATAGGGCAGAGACTTTGTTTCTCTCAGTTCCTACAGTCCTCGGTGCAGCAGCCTTTGTCCACCTCAAAGACGCTACTTACTATAAGAAGAGTTTTCGGACTTGCAACATTCTGAGCTCTGGATGTTGGCTACGAGTATCTTTGTAATGTTTGATTGATTGAAGTTTCTTTAATGTACTATTGCGTTCATAGAGGTGTATGTTAAGCTAGAATACCGTAGCCTTGTATTAATTCTTACCAGTATCTGGTTCGAATTTGTTTATCGAGTTCTCTACTGTCTTCTACTGTCTGTTGCTTGTTTGAATTTATTGTAGCCGCATACACAGAGTATTTAAACATGTTGAGTAGCAAAATAAAACGATCCTTCAAATCCGAGAGAAATCTGTGTCTAATCAGCAGAACAAGAGAAGATAACATTAGCCTGTACTGAAGCTAGTAAGCTTGTGAATTTGCAACCTAAGTGAAAATCTAAGCAACAGCTTGTTAACATAAATCGTAATTGCCTGAATCCTAATTGCCTGAAATCTGTGTCTCATCTCAGCTTAACAGTTTGTCCTTATCTTAATTGCCTGAATCGTGAATCCTAAGTCACAAGGATTCTGGAATCCCACAACAAGACAATATAGAAAAGAAGATATTGGCAAAAGACACCATCGTGTTGCATTTAACAAAACAAATTTCTTTTTTCTTTAAAATAAAAGGAAACTACAAACATGAGTTTAATTAGCAAAATCCAAGTAAATCAATTGCAACTCCATTTTCCATGATGAGTATGGCACTAAAACTCCTCTTGAATTATTACTATCAATCTCAAGAATTTCCCTAAAGATGAAAGAGTGTAGACCCCACATAAAGAAAGATCCTGACTCACTCTTAAGAACTTTATGAATGACGACATAAGATAGCGACTTTTCATGACAATCAGCTTCTCAGTGATGACCCTTCGCTTCAGCCTTGGCCTACAAAAATATTTTCATGCAAAAGACAAGATTAGCTTGATGTCAGAGAGCAGCAGATACATGTCAGGGAAACCAAGAAAAACTTCGAATGACTTTTGCTGTAAGTATTAAGGGGGTGTTTGGCTTTGCTTTTTTCCAACCCAATTTTTCAATTCTCCATTTCATATTTTTCAATATATATTTTATAAATATATAAAAAATTTATTTAAAAATTTAGAAAGTGTAGAAAAATTCTACGGAGTGAGATCTTTTTATTGCATATTTTTATTATTTTTTTAGAAGTAAAAAAAATAGAGCTCGTTTTTCAAAAAGGACAAAAATATCCTTCATTTCACAAAAACTCCATTTCATAAGCAATCCCAAACGCCCCCTAAATTGTTCATATATGTTGCTTTGTTGATCATATGCAGCAAGAATTTTGATTGTAGCCACTTTATACAAAAGGAAACTATGTGCATCATTTAGAAAGAAAGACATGAATATGACAACCGCTGAAACAATTGTAGTAAATTATACATAAAAATTGATAAAATATACTAAAGATAAATGGTGTGACACATGGAAGCAACATTTGGAAAAGGGAACCAAAGATACAGTTCGTTTGACATTACTTTCTACTAAATCAATATTTTAATTTTTTATTTCATATTATATATTTTTTATAAATATAAAAAATTTATTAAAAAATTTAAAAAATATAAAAAATTTTACATAATAAATATTTTTTATTATATATTTTTATTATTTTTAAAAAATAAAAAATAAAATATTTTTTATTTTCGAAAAATTTCAATCAAAACTACTCCTAAACGTCCCATTTTAGCTTATTCACATACTTGTACAGAATCGCCTTAACTAGCTAATGCATTATGCTTGTGCTATTTATTAGAATATACAAATTAGGAGCCATAGATTTCTCAACTTAGCCGATAAGTGTATAGCAAGCAACTCTGCGTAGAATCAAGCACAAATATCACTTAAATAAACACTAAAAGCGTATTTCAAACGCCTGTAATTCTGCTTTTTTTTCCTATATTTTGAATGGATAAATTCACTTCAATAGACAAATTCACTATTGAGTTTCTAATGGGCGTTAGATATGGGTTTTTTACGTAAAAAAGAGGTGGACGAGCAATCACGTACTGTCAAGATGCTTTTGTTGGTTAATTACTTTTTTTTGTGAAAGGTTTATGCTGTCTCAGCTCCCGTACATCATTAAGGACCTTGAAGTTACGGAGCAGTCACTCCATCCGTGTGATCATTAATTTGTTCTTTTGTTTTACTTAGATCGATAATCTGATATGTAAATGATGATGAGAAGTTGCTATAATTTAACATATAGTGCACATCATTTTAGAGCTGTAGTGCCTGAGCTTTGCACCATATGTAAGTCGATACTGTATTACTCTACTATATTACTTTGGCACTAGCTAGTCAGGCAGGATGATTGCTTAACTTTATAAAGGGACTTCAACCTTTGAAGGGTCAGTTATCTTTTTTGGTTTACTAATTCCTTATTTGGTAGTTTACCCTGCTTGCTTGGACAGTATGTTCCATGCAGTCGGCAATACAATAATCTGTGTTATTTCTTCCCCTCAGTTCTGCGAGTGAGGATGAAGATGATGGTAGTGCAGAATTTCGTGTATGCGTCAGGGTCTTAACTGACAAAGTTGGGTTTCTAACACGGCATCGTGCCGAGCTCTTGGAGCGGTTCTCTAGGGCTGAAGCAGCACATGGGACTTCTTGTCAAGGAATTAAAGGAGAAGAAAGAGCTGATTAAGAGCTTGTACACAAAGCATCAACTGGAAAAGCAGGTCGGTAACATGTCTTATTACTTGTGGCCTTATTTAAGGATATGGCAGCTTTGAGATACTTTTTACATCAATACATTTCGTACAACTCAACATCAAATCTCTAATAAAAGAAGGTTTTAGCATTTCTCTGAAAAACTACACCATTGAGCTAAATTATCATACAAACCTACTATGGGTAGCAGCTTAATCAAATATTGAGCAGGATGTGGAGCTTGTGTTTTGGAATGTGATGTAGTTAATCAATACCTACGGATTCTGGCATTTGTCGAATTCAGTAAGTTTGCAAGACTTCAAAGCTTTTGGTTTAGAAAGCATAGGTCCTCTAATACCTGACTTTGTAAAATCCAGAAAAATGAATATTGGTGCTGATAATTGTCTTTCAGCTTTTTACTTCTGTGAATCAGCTAAGTAGATCCGTATTTTAAATAAGCAGAGTTATGAAACAGAAATAGAAAATATAATAGGATCTGCAATTCAATATCTGTGAGAACTTTTGAATTGACTTTGGTTATGTATTATGTAGTTTGCATGCTCAAGGTTGATGGTATTGTTGTGGTCTCCTACGCCTCTTTGCTGCCATCTTTTTTCATACTGTTGAGTCACTGGAAACCTTCTTTTGTTACTAATTGAAATGATTTTGAAGGTGTGCATATGTATATGCCCTTTTCTTGATCAGCCTATTGTCCTTGCAGGGGAACAAGGATAGGATCTCATTTGGCCAGTTTGAGGTTCATGAGCTAGCTGCCTTTGTTCTCATTTCAAATGGGCATTATATAGCCATCAAAAGAAACTCCCCAAACTATTTCCTGTCAGCAGAGTCTGTTGCCCTTTTCACGGAACAGCATCCAAATAGGCCGATGTATATTGTTAGTCAGATCGTTAACATAGAGCGCCAAGTTGTGAAGTCAGCAGTATCTTCCGGTGCCGAGGTTCGAGATCAAGTTGATTCTCTGAGCCCAGACAGGTTGACTACTAATAGTTCATTAGATGCACCCAACCCATACAGTCTTCCTGTAGGCTGTGAATACTTCATAGTAATAGTTTCAAAGTTACCTGACACAATTCATTCAACTTCTTCCTAATCTATGACTGAAATGAAGGGAGTTCTATCAAAATGTAGATAGACTACCAAAACTATCAATAGACTTTTGTTCGGTTATCTTGTACAGAAATGTTCACTTTCTCTACTGTCTGTGTATATAGATAGGCCTTATCTGATAGCTCGCTATTGGCTTCAATGCTCCAGACTCCCTATGGTCTGAGAAACCATGAAGTTCTCAGTTTCCTTTCAACACTTGGTTTATTTGATAAACACAACTCCAGGTTATGTATTTGGTTCTTGTTTGAAAGTTAAAACACCCTGGACATTGTCAGAATGCATTGGTCTGAAACAGTTTGTTTCGAATTCATCCCATCAACAGGTATCTGTACAGAGAAATTGCAAACTTAATATACTTTATTTAGTTATATATTGTCTATTGTAATATTTATAAATACGTTATCCATTATAATATTTATATTATATATTATATATTTATTTAAATACTGTACTATTATTATATTATAATATTGTATTTTATATTCTAATATTAATACATTAAAATAGTGCTGGATGTTACTGTATTGTGTATTATATTTCAAAAATATTGCTTGAATATTGAAATAGTGTTAATAAAATTTGTTATATTTTTTTTGTTGTTGCTATATATGTTTTAATTATTCATTAAATTGTTCTGTTTATTATAATTAAATATATTAATAGTTTATTTAATTTATATATTTGTAGTTAAATGGATCCTTTGAGTAGTAGCGATGATGAAGAAAATTACGATAGTGAAGACGAATTAGCAGAATTTTTTGAGTAGGCAAGTCAGACAGTAAATTAGTATTATGAAAAAAATTCAAGAAAACGTGCTGTCCATACATCTATACGTACTGGCAATATATTTATGTTAGAGATATTAGAAGAAAAAAAAACTCGTTGCTATCAAAATTTTCGAATAAAATTGCCAACCTTTTTACAACTCTGTGATGACTTGACAAAATTTTATGATTTGAAACCATCACGAGGAATGTCAATTCAAGAACATATTGCAATATTTTTAATAACTTGTGCTTATAATTTTGGAAATAGAATATGTCCAGACATTTTTAATTATTCTGGTGAAACAATTCATAAATATTTTCATTAAGTGTTGGAATGAGGTTAGCTACAGATCTTATAAAACCTCATTCTAGATATAATGAAAGTGTTGAATTTTATAGACCGCAGAATTCTCGATATCTCCCATAATTTCAAAAAAATTAATTTAAAAATTTAATAATATAATATTTATTATATACTTAAAGATATTTTAGTTATTATATATCTTATTTATTTATAAGCACAAGCTTAGCCAAATATATTTCTAATTTTTTTTAAAAAGACTTTAAATAGTAAAATTTATCCAAACAGAATTAAGATAAAAATAGCTTTCAATCGAAAATTCAACAGTCACTTTTTTCAGCAAAATTATATAAATAGCAGCTTTCGTCCAAAAGTTCTAAATTTAAAACTTAGCTAAATATGCCCATAATCATATCTAGATAGAAGGTAACTATTTAGAATTCAGTTAGTAAAATTCTGAGGACAATACTCTACCTTGCATCTTAATTATTAAAGCAATGCTGTTAAGTCTTTGCTCATATGTAATCAAAATTCTAAAGAAACTAACAAGTACAGAGACAATAGATAGTTCTGAACAAATAACTAGCCAAAGTACCTGAAGGAATTTGAGCTCACGTTTTCCGTCCGCGTTTTGCCTCTCAAAAAAAAGTTTCCTTCGTCCTTCTCAGACCGTAATCTCTGTCTTCGATCGCTGCTGAAAATTTCCGTTCGCAGTTGAAATATTGTCCTTCTTCCTTCTTCAGACCTTCTTCATACCGGATTACCTCTCGTCGCCGACTATTGCATCAGTTTCGTCGTGCGGACTTGTTCGATTACCAAATTAGGGTTTTTCGCCGATCGGACTGCACCGGCAAAACACTATTTTTGGTAAGATTTCTACTTATTTGAGTGGTTTGTTCTTGGATTTTAGTCGGAAAATATATTAGATTGCTCCACTTCTCAAGATCTGTATGATTGTTATCTTAGTTTCATTGAGTGATATGTTGCTGATAGTTTTGAATTTGATGTGTTTGGCGTTAGTTATCTGATATTTGAAGCTTTCGTGCTTCGATTTGGTTTTCATAATGATTTTGTTTGGATCGAATTGGATTTTTTGTGACGGTTAGGGAGCTCGAGACTGTATGTGGTTTCTGTCGTTCTCAATTTGTGAGTTGGATTACTTTTTGAAGGCTGGTGGACGAAGAGTTTTGATTTCATCTAATTTTCATTAATCCTGTTGGTGAATTGATAGATCATTGTTAAGTTCCATGGCCATCTTCTTAAATCCTTTACTTGAGTTAGCTGTTTGATTCTTCTGATATTGTTTGTTTTGAGTGTTTACAATCCTCTCTTAATGGATTGAGATGGGGTTTTGATGTCATGTTTAGTTGTTGTGAATATGAAGGAATTGGGTGGTCATTTTGGGAAGTTGGTAATGGATGGAAGAGAGAAGGAAAGCCTGTCCTTGATTTTCTTGTTTTATTCCTTTGATTAGTGCAAAAAAGTTTTGATCTTTGGCTTTTTATAAGGTGCTATGGTCGGGACTGTTTCACAACTCATTGCTATTGGAAAAGTTGTTAACTTTTTGATGATTTTGAGGTAGTATTCATAATGTCGTGTTGGAAGAAAAAAAAGCTAGAGCTTTTGCTTTCTTGAGTGGTGTAGACTTCATAAAACATGTGTTTGCAGCAACAGCAAGGTTTTCACGTTTCCGAGTTATGAAAACATTGGCTCTCCAGCCGAGTTTATTTAAAACTTAAAAGGTTTTCAAAGTTTTTTGTGGACATATAAAAATTGTCCAAATGCAAGTACTAAGTATATTTTTTTCAGCTCAAAATATTTTTTTATGCTAGACGCTATTGTTTCACAGCTGTTGGTGCCTTCTTAATGGTGCCTTCAACTCTGTTTGCAGCTCTTTATTGTTTCAAACAGAGCTGCAAACACTCAAGAAAGCAACATTGGTTCCTTCAATTCTGTTTGCAGCTCTTTATTGTTTCAAACAGAGCTCAAGCACTCAAGAAAGCAACATTGGTGCCTTCAACTCTGTTTGCAGCTCAAAAAATATTAAGGAACATGATGCGTTTTGCAGTTCACTTTCAATTATGTAAAAACTATCAAAGACATTTGGAAATTTCACTACATTTAGCACATATTCGGAGAACCTTATTTGTTACAAGAACATACAGTGCCCGTGTAATAAGGAAACATTGAAAATACCTAAAACAATGATGTGATGCAGACAGCGTTGCTATTAGTTGTACATAATGTTGTAGCATCTTTGCCTCTCATATAAAAAGCTCTTTGTAGTACGTCAAAAGAGCTCAATAAGAAAAATATATATATTTTTATAACGTAGCTCTCTAGATATAGTGAAGCAAAAATAAAGAAAGCAAAAATGAGTTAAATTTTACATGAGTTTATATGGTCAAAATATTTGCAAATAAATTATAAATATAATTATATTAAAACTTATATAAACAAAAAGGGCATTTTTTGTCTTTTTACTCACATTTCCTCTTCTATTATTATAAACAAAAAGGGTATTTTTTGGTATTTTTTTATTTTACCTTGAATTGGAGAAGTCAGTGACGCAGCTGGAATGAGCGCTTTGATTTGATGAATCTGATGAACGTTTTTGCTTTTGGAATGAGTGATTATTCGTAGTTATAAGCTTTTGTTTTAATCTGTTGGAATTAGCTACATTTTCCTTTTGCTTTTGTTCTTTTGTTTTTATTTTGTTCCTTTCTTTGTGAGAATTTTGATTACTGGGAGAAAGAAATGTCTTTGATCATTTCTTTTTTTCTGTTCTTCCTGAGAATTGATCATTGAATCGTTTGTTGTGTAAATTGGAAGTGTGTTTATATTTGTTTTCTTTTTCCCTCCGTGTATTGTAATCATTCATTGTATAAATTGACTAAGGTGCTAAATATCATCAACTGCGAAGAGTAGTAATATAGTAGTTGTTGTTGTTACAGTAGTTGTTCTGTTTGTTGATGCAGAAAATCTTATCAGTTGCACACTTGATCTTGAAGTATTTACAGTTGTATTGCATGTGAGCTATGTTTTTGTTTAGTTGCTAGTACTTTATATTGTTGTTTAGTTGTTAGTACTCTATATTTACAATAATTTTTATATTATTTTAAAATTTTTAAAAGTTAAAAATATTAATACATTTATATTTTAAAATTATGTATATAATATTTATTAATTTTTAATAAAATTTTAACTTAATTTTTATTTAGAAAAATTATTTTCATAAAAAAATTTTATTTTAAGTATTTCCACACTTTTTCTAAATTGATAGTAAAGGTTTGAAATTGCAAAGACGAATAACTGCCCCAAAGGATAAAATAAATATAGGGACTATAAAGGTAAATTTATTATTTTATGGGCTGACATTACAAACAAGTAAACCTTTCTTCTCTAACTTGATCAGGTGGGTTCGCGATCAAGCAAAGCAAGCATCCGCGGAGTAGAGAAGACAAAAGAAATTCTCCTGGCTAGAAATTTTCCCGAGAAGAAAATGTTGAAGTTTTTATCGAAGGTGAAGGTTGAATACAACGCGTTAGATTCAAGAACAGCAGCGTGCATGGAATTTCTGGCTCAATGCAGCGCAAGGAAAGCGAAAGAATCGAACCCTGCTTGCCTGCTTGAAGTTCAGAGACATATCGATGACGCGCCGCCGAAGATTACCGTGACATATGTTAATGGAGTGGAGGAGTCGATTGATGCTGCTGCTACGCCGGCGCACGCTATAAGGCAGCAGATTCTCGAGCGTGGGCAGATGCTTGAGACCGAGCAGATGTTTCGGGAAGCTGGAGAGAAGTGGCCTATTCTTATACCTGAAGATGAAATCAACATGAGTTTTCCTGGGACTAAGGTAAGATTTGTACTCCCTTTGGTTCTTTGAGGTTTCTTTCAGTTAATCTTCTGTTAAGCATTTCGTCGAATATCTTGTTGGGCTAGTTCTTTTCCTTGCATAGGTCTATATCTTTCCTCGAATATACATAGTATATTGTTGTTTGTTTAACTGTGAGAGGTTTGGTTCTTCTACTACTTGTACTAGTTCACATATCTTAATTGATATGCTTTTCACATTTTGAATGATGTTGGATGACAGGCACTTATTTCCACATTGTTAGATCATTTATAAGTGTTCTCTGAAAGAAATAACACGCTAACTCGAATTTGATTGCTCATTTGGAATCAACACTGTCCAACTAATTTTAGCATGCTTGAAAAGAGCGAGGAAGATGTTTATGATGCATGGCCATACTTCATAGACATGTTGCTTGTTTCATATATTTAAATGGGAGAACTTTGTGGTAAGTGCTAATGTTTCTTCCACAAAATTTAAACAACTCTAAATTGGGATTGCGAGGAGGCACGGCGAAAAGTTTAACTTGATAAACATTCTGAATAGTGCAAATAGTACTTGAAATAGATAGACAAAACGGGATAATTTTTTGAGCCTTTTAGTTTTTACATTGGCGGACAACTTTGATGCAAAGATAGGGGTTACTAGTATGCTCATTGTTTTGGGCATGCATTACACCACCATGTGATTCTGTTTTTACCCAGTAGGAGTGGCAAATTGCATTAACTGCTGGTGGACTTCTTTGGCTAAGTTCATCCGTGTACTTCGGACTGGTGTTTATTTTGAATGGATATTTCTGTTCGTCATATTTGATGGCTAAGAGAATTTCAGTGAGCAATATTGCTTTAAGTAAACTAGTTTATTAGAGTTTTGGTCAAGTGAATGTGCACTCTTATTTGCTGACAGCCATCTATGAGACACTTTATTATTTGCTACAATTTTTCTTACCTTTTGTGTATGTTATGTTAAGGTCATTTAAATAAATGACCTATTAAAAAAAGCCTTTTTCTCTGAAAGGGAAGGCTACTGACTAATAAATTGCTAGAAATCGAAGTATTAATTTTGGATTCAAGCGTTCTTAGTGGTTGATTTTGGTTTTGTATGATGACCTATTGACGCTTGGATTAAATATTTGAAATATTTATAAAAGCTGAACTAAGCCGATCATCTTCTGAAACGCCAATAGCTGTATGAAATGAAGTATGGATTTCTTTGGTAAAATTTACTGGAACATGATTACATTTACTATAGAATTTTTATATCACTTTGTATTCACTGTTATAACAAGTGATTAAGGCAAAAGAAGAGGATTCTAGTCCACCTTCCTCAGAATTTCAAAAATAATCAACCAAAATATAACAAATGGTTAAGTGATGTTTTAAACATTTTGCTGCATAATTCGATACGCGTTCCTCTTTACTGACGGATATTGGAGATTCAAAGTATCATTTCCAGTTGAACACGCTTGTAGGTTGAGGGTCTTGGTTCTTAAAGATTCTTGTCAGTTCTTGTAGTTAATAATAGAAGAAGCTAGTAGCTGTCATTTGATACATGAGAAAATTATCTTTGTTCTTTTAACACCATACTTGATGTTGCTTCTAAGGCTTTATGTTGTTGTGTCTTGATTTAAATTTGCCAAACATGCATATTAGCTGGTTAAAGATAGAGAATAGCACTGAGAGAAGGGTTCTAATTAACTGTAAGTTTTATCCTGTCGCTATTTGCTGGAGTCAAAACGCCGCTGAAATTCCATCTAATGTAATTAACCTGCAGTAGTCCTGTTTAGGAAATAGCAAATGGCCTGGAGTTAATCACTAAATCTGTTAGATCAGACATTAACTTATGAAATGTAAATTTCAATTCAACAGAAATGAAGTAATTGTTATACTTAGAATTGTTTCAGTAGCCGTGAAGAAACAACTTGGATGTCAGCCTGCCAGTGATGTTGTACAAATTTGTATGGCAACAAACTAAATGATACCTGTTAAACCGAACCTCCAATGGACTTCTCTATTGTTACAGAGAGATATTATGAATCTTATTAAAGATCAATACTTTGCTGCATGTTGTGATGCTTGATAATGACACAGATTTAACTGAGACCATCTTTGTAGTTTTACAGTTATGACTAATTAATCTTGGAATCACGTTAGAATTTGTGCGGGCTTTCTTAACTTGTTATGTTCTAAAGTTGGTGATTTTCAATTTACAGAGATATCAACATGTTCTGTAAGTAACCACCTTCCTGATTAGAATATCTTGACTGCATCCAGTTTCTATTAAATTCTGAAAGTTCTGCGCACTTCTGATGTGTGGTAGATAAGTTGTTAATTTTCCCTTGTGTTGTGATATCCATTATTAAATAATAAGACTAGTTTATTATGTTTTTTGTTGATTGGATCTAGTGGCGTGATTGTGTATTGAAGTCATTTAACTTTTCTCCTCCCTCTCTTTTCAGCCTAGAAAAGCAGAAGACAAGAGTCAATAGTGTGACGTAGACTGCTGAAAATTTTGGCTCCGTCTTTAGAATTATTTGGTACTCTGTAGTGTTGTGTAACCTTATTGGACGAGGAAGCTAATTATGTATTACCAAATTGTTATCTTTTGAACTTAATTTAGTCTTTTGATTGATTAATACAGAATGGTTATTCTGGAAAGAGAATATTTTTACCCAACCTGTTTAGATCGGAGCGCAAGTGTATACTGTTTGTTGCAGGATTTATAATAGGACATTATAGGTAATGCTTGGTTCAAGTTATATCTACAGTGTACTACGGAGAATACTTGAAAAGCTTTACGGTTGATTTGATTTCTGAAAGTTCAACTTATAACAAAATGCATAAATTTACCAATCGAAGCTTTACTAAATTTGCTTACCGCCTTGAAGTATGATTCTCATTTGCTAGAAATGATTCTACCTGGAGCCATAAAAAAGACACCGAGTCCTATTAAATCTGTGTTGTCATTAATGAACTAACAAGCATGCATAGAATGAGCATACCTCGTTGTCACGGGATTATAGTTTTCTGCAGTAGCGGTGAAGCACTTAGATAACATTTTTGTTAAGCTGCCAGGGGTGTGTTTACTAACACTCCAAATTTATTTTTTAAAATTTATTTTTAATACAAAATACATACAAAAATTAAAATAAAATTTTTTTATTAATATAATATTTTAAAAAAATTATGTTTAAAATTTACTATAAATATTATATTAATATATAATTTTATTATTTATTAAATATTTTTAATTTTTAATTTGATTTTTTAAATTAATTTTTAAAAAACTCATTTCATCGACTTTTTTATCAAGGTAAACACGCCTAAGTAAGTTTGAAGAATTCTGAAATAATACAAAAGAAATGGAGCAAAAGGAAACAGAGAAGTATGGATTAAAGAAAACTTTACTAGAATGCTAATAAGAGCTTACAAGTATTAAAGTCAGCTAGAATGTAAACTGAATTTGTAGCAACGGTCATAGAGCAATTCGCATTCAATAGTAACAACAAACCCGTGTTTAGCCTGAAATCGTAAAATATTATCCATTATTGGAATTCCAAATGCCAGAGTCTTTCCCGTCCCTGTTTTAGCCCGACCGATCATGCCACGCCCTTGCAATGCAGGTTTCAAGAACCGCCCTCTAAATGCACAGGAAAAGCAGAAAAATGAACATCAGAATTACATCCTTAGTACGACCTTGCAGTTTAAGGCGATTCAATTTTTAAAGATATTTTTCTCATGAGAGAGTAAGAAGCTGTATATGTAATGAGAATATGCTAAAGGACTATGCTTCATTTAAGTCAAAGCCAGAACTTTTTAGTAAGTGCATTCTTGATGTTGATAGTAGATGACCAACAGCAGCATTTGTCACTGTTGATAGACATTTGAGTTAAGATGGCGTCGTGCTTTATAACACCGAAATGCTTATTACTAAAGCATTTAATAAGCTAATAGTAATAAGCTGCTTTTAATATTAATAATAATTTGTTGTAGGCAAACCCAAACAAAACCTAATTGTCTTACAAATCCCAGGCTAAAGGTTCATGTAAATGCGAGATAGTAGTACAAAGTACATTCCAAGTTGCTACTTTTTACTCGTACAACAGCAACGGCATAGGATAGCAGCAGCAAACCACAAAGCTCGTTCACACTTTTTCAAGCAGCCAGGATAAATGGCAAGCTATCTCTTGCTTTTGGGTATACATAATAAGATACAAGCAGAACTTCAACCCGTCTAGTGATAGATGACGTTAACAATAATAAATACCATGGCCAACAAAACTTGCCTCTTAACTTCAAAAACGTTTTCTGTGTACAATAGCTGGACCTGATTCATCATAATCAGCCTTAGTAATGTGCTGATTCTGGGGGAACACAACTTTTGGCCAGTATGAACCCACCCATCCAGGCTGAGTTCTTTGGCAAGTCCTCAGGCAAGTATTCCGGAGGGTGGATGAATAGAAAAACTCAAACATCACCCCAGCATCTGTCACGTAGCATTAGCAGTGAAAAACTTATGATATGCCATACCTTTACAAGAGAAGAGAGTATTGATGCAGAACAGAGGTTAGCTTCTTTCTCAAAACGCTCTTCAAAACCTACACAATGCAACAATAAGTTAAATTAAATGCTGAAAGTAGGATATACAAATCCTAGTCTTAGAACAGGGATCAGGCCCAGGAAATCAGGATTCTTCAGCAACCAACAGGGTTTAATCCAATAGGTGGTACGATATGTACAGTCAGTTGTAAGGGGCCAGTAAACGGGATTACTGGTATACAGTGTAAAACAAAAACAGTATCATCTAGTCGTTGTACAACATGTCAAGGTTGGAGCCAAGTTCAAGATATGGCATCAAGAAATCTGGTTAGATTGTGAGCAAATAGACCAAGAAGTCACATGCAAACGTTTAAAGTAGATTCTGAGAATGAAGAAAATGGATGCAATATGAAGGTAAAATGTTGAACCTGTTTATAAAAGCCACAGATGAAAGCAAGAGAACTGCTCATGTATAGGTGCTAAACCACCAGGAAGCAGCCTTCATCAAATTATGTGCAGCAAAAATATTCAAAAGCTAAAACCTGTGGATAACAAACCTATCATAGATGCCGTTCCACCATAAAGAACTGTATTCTCAAGGAGCTGTCTGTGGTTCTCCAATGAAACGCTTGAAAGACATCGAACTAGCTGCTCTACAATCCCTTATTCCTCTAAATCAAAAACAGATGGTTGAAATAGAGCTTCACCAACACCATACCTCTCCCTTTCGATTGTAATTACCTGAAATATGCAGTTATAATTTTACTGAGGTTGAAAAGAAAAGCAGTTTATTAAAAGGATGTAGCATTCCGCATCCACCTACTGTGCCTATTAATAATCATAAACTTCATACTGCAAACACGATATAGAATGAGTATGACATCTAAAACTTTGTCTTAACATAATGTTCAAGGAACAAACGGTTGCATAAGCTAAGTATCCGATCATTTCAAGGAGCACTTTTGCTTCATTTTACTTCTGATACATGTGCCTATAGCCACACATTTCAATCCTAGGTTTCTCAAACCTTAGTGTCCCTAATCATCAGATCGAATCCTATTGGTCAAACAGATCTATGGCAGCACATATTAGAGCAACACACATCATTAGTTGACTATCATGACAAGCATTATAAGAACTTGACGCCTAAATTTCTTGTGAGTTAGATCAGTGATTGTTTCAGAAACAAGACGCTTCAATCACATGTAGTTTGTGGCCTACCTTCATGAACCTGAATCATAGTTTCATGTGCCAAAGCGGATGAAATCCTTCTAAATCAGTGCAGATACCATGACACGCCTCAGCAGTTATCTAGTCATTCTCATTACAAGATACGAGAGGATTCACCAAAGTGAGCCTTTTCTGTGTACTCTAATAGTTGAGGATACTGGTATTGAGCTTGGCACTGCATGGTAGTAGTAAAAGCTATTCAAGTCGTAGATGTTAATTTATGGTTAAGTGTGACTAACTATTATAATTGATAACAAGATACAAAGTAAGTCTATATATCCAAAGACTTCCTGCAAATGGGTAAAATTCAGTAACAACCTAACAATGAGTTTGAAATTCAAGACACAAACCTGTCCATCTGGAAGTGTGTGCCTTTCAGGTTGGCATAACTTTTGAATTTCCTCAAAGGCAACTTCATCTTCAGCACAGCATGCATATCTCTTCTTCAATTTCTCAACCTCAGAGATATCAATATTCACATGGGGACTGAACTTACTAAGATCCTTAGCAAATAGGTTTGTCAAATCAATACCTCCTATCTCAAATCTTTTAGATGCAAAATGTGCTGACAACACCTTCACATACAGGTGCAATATCTGTTACATAGCAGAGCTTAGACTGAAATAGTGTTTGAAGGAGCAGTATATACGAACGCACTAATACAAAGTAATTGCTTCGTTTAAGGAGAATGCAAAAAAGAACTTTGAGAAAATGATACAGCATCTCATACAATGGATTTATCTATTCCTACTAATGGTATAACACAGCCTAAAAATGAGAATGTACAGTA
Organism: Acanthochlamys bracteata; assembly: GCA_019914995.1. Classification (NCBI taxonomy): domain Eukaryota; kingdom Viridiplantae; phylum Streptophyta; class Magnoliopsida; order Pandanales; family Velloziaceae; genus Acanthochlamys; species Acanthochlamys bracteata. The sequence continues at coordinate 8,739,977 of CM034128.1, forward strand.
CATCATTTAATGACATGATTTCTAGAAGATTGGGAGTTTTCTCACATAATACCGAGCTATAAAGATAACCAGGTACAGCTCACTCTCTTTCCCATACCATCATACGATTTCAAGATAAATTACAACACCAATGATAGAAATCATTAAGCATAAGTATGAGGAAGCTAGTCCACTACAGTATAGATAGAAACCCCAACAGACAGTAGATGCACAATCTACAATGGAATCCAGTAAGAACTATGCTGCCATAATTCAAAAATTTGCAAAACTTGGCTCAGGTTAATAAAATGTTATCATGTCGAATGCATGAATTAATGTTCATACTTTGTTCCACATCACATATATGCTTATTCCTTTGGTGAGAACAATCAGGTTAACAAAATGTTCAAGTTCATGTTCCACAATTTCAGACTTCAAGGTGCATAGTACTCTTCCAAGAAAAAAAGTAAATTTTGAGTAATCAATTTACAAGCTTACACAATAGACAAGTAACAATTTAGTAGTACTACCGCAACCACTCCTCTCGAACATACCTATCTTTCCATGGCCAATATCCATGGTGCATCCTGAGATGCATCCTACTGCATAAAGTTAAAGTACAGGTTGCTCCGAGGCATAGAATCCAGAGACATTAAACGTTTCGAACATAAGTTGCACCAACCGCTCTCTGATAGCCTGCAAGCATACAGCAAAATCAACAACATGAAAAGCATATGCATATCAAAATGTCAAGACTGGGTTCTCAAAAAAACAAAGTGGAAAGACTGGTAAGACCAACTGAGAGCAGCATTAATAATTTGTAATAGATGCGAAATAAAGATAAGGTCAGTGAGATAATTATGTAATCTTTCTCTTTATGTCGAATGTTAAACACACCAGGAAAAAAAGACGCACTAGATAATTATGATGAAGAAGCATTTCACATAGTACACAAAACAAATTGTTGACAATAAACTATAATCACCAAGACGACAGTTTGAACTTTTAAGCATCATATCAATACTTAGATTGGAACATCTTTTCAAAATTCAAGAAGCAGCACAATTTCACTGAACAAGTATTAAACTAAAACAGGACAAGCAGAGAACTTTAAAAAAAGAAATGTTTCTTTGTGGCAAACCTTTGGCGTGGACAACGGATCTGTGAAGAGAATCTGCCCCTCTTCACCAATCTCCCAACCAAGATGCAGCAAATCCTCCATTGCATCCCAATCTCTTATAAATCCCCTCACCACGGATCCACCGTTACCTCCTCCGCAGCCATCATGACAGTCTGAAATTGTCAAACATAATATTTAGGGTCCGATACTGCTAAAATAGATACCTAAGTATCCTTAGCCGAGTCGGAACAACTCGATCTGGAAGTTGAAAGAACCACAACCGCTTCTCTGCGTCTCTCGTCAGAGCGAAATCGTTGGAGAAATTCAAGCGAGCGATCAGCAATGGCGTACGACGACTACAACGAGATGGACATGGGGTGAGCTCCATTTTTATTCGCGCTTTTGATTGTTGCTTTGAGATCTATTTACATGAACTGGTTCTCAGGTTTTTAGGTTCTGTATCGGTTCTAGGGTTTTAGATTGTTACCAATCTCAATTCATGTTTGAGATCGATTGATATGAGCTCATTAAGTGTTGTTGATAATTTTCGGTCGAAATACGCTTTTAGGGCTTAATTTCGCACAGTTGATATACCCGCGCGAAATTTACTTGTAGGGTTTTGCAACTGGTTAACTTTAGAAGGTGTTTCTTATTATCATTGTTTGTTTGAGTTTGAATATTGACAGAAGATGATTTTGGAGAAATCGAGTTGCTTGTTTAAAGCGGCATTTGATTTTTGGGATTTGTGGAGTTTGGATTGCGAGTTCTTTTTTTATAGACTATTTATCCAGTTTGTTAATCTGTGACTCTTCTTTAGCAAATTGAGTTGATATTAAATGCTTTATTAAAATTCTTGTGCAGTAGTTCCTAGGTCACTTGTTTTAGTAATAGTGTTTTCTCCATTAGTAATTCTGTATATGCTCTTGTATAACTGTAATCATACTGTGTATGTACTTCAAGTCTAATGATGTTGACTGCTTGGATTAGTGATGTCTCCACAGTATCTTCTTGAGTGATTTTTGCTAGCTGATTGCTGCAGTTAGTATCTTTTGATTGAAGTACAATCAGAATTTGTGAAAGATATTCACTTTAACGCATTTATTGCAGGTATGAAGATGAGCAACCAGAACCTGAGATTGAGGTAGTACCATGTGTGGAGTTGGGAAACTACCTTGAAACTTGAAATAATCGAGTAATCATTAATTCTGAAGCTGTTTTTTGGCATTATATAGGAAGGAATAGAGGAAGAGGACGCCGGAAATAACAATGAAGATGTACCTGACGCTTATGAGGATGGAGAAGCAAAGGAGGAGCAACCACCAGTTGAGCGTCCACGAAAAACTTCAAAATACATGACCAAGTATAAGCGGGCCAGGATACTGGGAACTCAGAGCCTTGCAGATTAGATATGCTTTAAAACTCCAATTGTGATTAAGTTTTTGTGAGATTCTAAAGTTAAACATTATCCTCATAACATAATTTGGTTTTCACAGCATGAATGCACCAGTCATGGTAGAGCTGGAGGGTGAAACTGATCCCCTGAAGGTAAGAGAAAGTCATCTAACTCATTTGGGAACCTAAATGACATTTAATAGATTCTACTTATCTGTCCTCTGCATCTTATTTTTTGTAAATTTAATTCTTGAAGGATGTAATGCTTTGAGCTTGATTTGCAAAGAGTTTTCTCACCTTTTTCTTGTGTTTAAATCTTTTAATCATACTGGTTGATACTTTCTTGTAGATGATGACTGTTATTTTATTACCCATCTTCATTTTTGCCTAGCTACTCACAACTTGTCTTTATTCTATGCTTCTCTACTTGCATGTATTTCTTGCTGTAAATAGTTATCTGTATTTATCCTTTATCAGAGTCCTTTAGGGTGCCTGATATGGCACCGGAAGAAACCGGGACAGTGAGCATCTTTTGTTGTCTCTATTAATTGAATAGAAGCCGCAATTTCTTTCCAAGCAGTAATATGGTAAGTATGTGATCCTAATACTACGATTGAAGTATATAACACTGATGTACTGGCATGGCATGTGTTTTAGCATTTCTTGTGTCGTGAGGTTTGCATGCTAGCCGTTTTTGCCATGTTCTTGTGACGCCAATGAACAAAGTGGGTCTTGATGAAGTTATCTGCTCATGATGTTTCCTGGCTAATTAGCAAAAAGGAAGAAGGGTTCCCTAATTGTTATTATAGTAGATTACAATTTGAAGCCAACCCCTAGAAGATGTCTTATATGCATTCATGACACAATCAAAGTTTTTGGTTTATCTGGATGTAGCTTTTGCACCATGATTTCAGAATTTTGACATCATTACGTTTTCAATATGCTCCACTGTTTTGCAGTTAGGATTGCCAATTTGATGATGTTTATGTAACCTGTTATATTGCACGCAGATTGTTATGAAGGAACTTCGAGAGCGCAAAATACCTTTCACAATTCGCCGTTATCTTCCAGATGGAAGGTATGAACTTAAGTTTGATTTTTCTAGCATGTCCTTGAAACCTGAAAATATGCGTATGTTTACAGCTTTTGACGTCCTTATGCCTTTCGACTTTGCAGTTATGAATACTGGGGCGTTGATGAGCTCATCGTGGAGGATTCATGGAAGAGACAAGTTGGTGGCGACTGAGTGCATATTACTTCCCTTTGGGGCCTTACAGTTCTCGAAATGTGGTGCAATCTGTAGAGTATGAGCTATGATTATGGGAACTATTTGCTGGAAAATGGTTTCATGCCCTTTTCAATCTGTTGCATATTTTGGAAATGAGAACCAAACATGTTATGGTACCAGCTGTTTCGCAGATCTTTTTTTTGCTGCTTGTACAGTTATGGTCATATACACTGCTGGTTTATTTCCTTTGAGTGGCGCGTCGCATTATTGTAGCTTTTTTGGATGTCTTTTGTAGTTCTCCATAATATCTTTTAGTCTATCCCTTCTTCTATGCATGGCAATGAAACTTATGCTGGAAACTACAGTTAATTCTCCGAGTGTGCTGATTTTTACTGATGCTGCGCCGTTGAAAAATTTCAGTCAATTGCTTTATTCTAGTAGCGCCAGAATATTTCAGCTAACTAAACCGCACCACCTTATAAGAACCCTCAAGGGATGCCTGCTACACTATTCTAACAGCAGGAGATAAGTACATCACTACACTTAAACAAGATATCCATGTATAGTTCTAGTTAAATTCAACAACTTCATGTAGAGATTGCTCCAGCGCTTTGTTCAAGCTCAACTTGCTTTTGTAATCCAAAATTGGCTATGAGAAGAACAGAACACAGGACACTAGTTTTACACTGACGTATCAGGTATAACTAAATGCCCACCATTGAGTTATTTCTAGATTCCTTTCATGCATGATACGTAGTTTCCTTACAAGTTTACAAGGTTACAACTTTTACTGTACAAGTCTTATACATGAATGGCATCAGTGGCATAGAGCCAAAGATAACTAAAAATTATCTTACTGCTAGCCAGCGCGAATCCTATTTGAGGTCATTTGAACGGCCTTCAAGCTGGACCCTATTTAGGTATGATACCATGTCCATCACCATTTTCTCTGGTAAGTCTTCCCAGCAAGAAAAAAGTTTTCAAGTTGACCTGCATCGAAAAGGACCCTTGTAAGTTGTATGAATTACCTTGTGTATATATGAGATACCACAAAATAAGAGTATATTAAGCAGACCTTACGACGTTGTCTGTGAAGATCATTTCTCTCTTCTCATACAGGTTCTGTTTTTCTTTCACTACTTGCCCACCAAGTCCCACACTTTAACCTCAACCACTGAAGCTTCCACAGGTAAAAAGCACTGCAGTGGACAGATAACAATAGCCAATAAGAAATATTGTGTTATGGTTAACATTTTTGCTCCTGTGAACCATGACTGATAAGAATTTTCTTCCCTCTCGTACGATGGAATAGAACCACAATTTCATAGCAGAAAGACTATAATAAGGCAAAAAATGAGAATGAGCAGAAGTTTGACAGGTTCTTTAAAAATAGAGAATCAGATAGTGCTTTCTAATGTATTACTGTAATAAGATCTTACCTGATTAGGAATTAGAAAGCCAGACTGGAAATTCTTGTCAACAGCAAAATCTTCATCGATGAAACATGGTCGTTCTGTTGTGTATTGGTTTAGCCATTTTGTTTAAGCGATAATATTTTGTGCTTTCTTCAAATAGTGAACGTAAGAAGATGAACGAAAATAATAATTCTTCAGTCATGGCCCTCACGGGGACTCATATAGAACAGCTGATGTATTTATCCTGAGATTAGTTCTAGATGGTGCTTCTTATTTTGACATGTGACGTACTTCAGAAAATAATATGAACATGCCTCTGATAGTCGCTGAAACTCGAAAAAATAAAAGACGGGAGGAGAAGAAGCGTATGCATCTAGTTCTCTTTTCTTTTTCCTTGTTTTAAAATTTAGCTGTTTTCGTTGACACTTATTTTTTTAATTTTGATTATAGGGGAAAGTGAGCAACGAAGGAAGCAGAATAGAAAAAACGAAAGGAATTGAGTAGAGGAGATCTAGTATCAAGCTCCAGTTATGTCAATTATAGTGTTGAGAGAGAACGATGCTTTTATGCTTTTAAGATAGTTGGTTGAGTGAATGCTTTATTTAAAGATACAGTAGGCGTAAAAATCAATTCAAATATCGAATACATGTCTAGTCAATTCAAAGTTGGAAACCCGTTTATGATATTTGTAAGCTGATATAGCTTACAATATTTTTACTAAAAAAAAGTCAATTAAGAGATGCCCTTGTTTGGTTAGACATTTTTGTTCTTGGAATCGAAATCCGGATGGACGAGACCAATGTCATTCTCTTTTTTCGCCATTTGGTTCTCATTTGTAAAGAAATTGGCACTTATAGTTGCTTCTTTTGAGGATCGCTTGTTCTGACTCGGATACATTTCAATTTAGTTTTTCTATTTCGTTCGCGCTAAAATTGGATATATTTGATCATATTTAACTAAGTTTTAAATTTAGAATTTTTAATCTAAAAATTACTGTTTATAGTTTTGCTAAAAAAACGATTGATGAGTTTCTGATTAAAAAATTATTTTAATTTTTAATTCTGTTTGAATAAATTTTATTATTTAAATTTTTTTCATAAAAAAATTAAATATACATTTGACTAAATTTATACTTATAAATGAATAATATAATAACTAAAATAATATATTATTAAAATTATGAATATAATTTTATATTATTTAAATTTTTATATTAATATTTTGTATAACATAATAAAATTTTAGTAATATTTCTTATATTAATATTTATAAATCTATTAATAAATATAATTATTTTAGATTATAATTGATTTTAAAATTATTATTTTTAATTACTTTTAAATATAAAATATATAATTATTATATATGATAATGAATAATGGTTAGTAAATTTTGAGGAATGAATAAAAAATTCAGTCATACACTAACAAATTCAACCAATACGGTTGCCAAAAATAATAGTGCTTAGTTTGAAGTATAAAAAAAAAAAAAACCATCTTTCTGCATTTCTGCATTTGAGTACTATGACACACATGAAATTGGTACAAATAAGCTTGCATTCAACTTCCAACTCTTCCAGTATAAAATAGTCTCAACGCAAGTGTATGTTCGATAACAAATACAGTCATACATTCAAGTATGATATCCAACTCTCTCTTTAATCGATTACAAACAATAAGATCTCTTTCCCAACCACAATCAAATAAAAAAAACATAGTTGACATGTGATTGGATCCCAAACATCCCTAAAATTCTAATATACTATCATGCTTCCTTTGAAGGCTGGTTTACGTATGGCATCCTGTAAGAATTCCATCTGATGTTGGATGCTTCATGGACTCTGAGTGTTGAAGTAGCATAGCTCTTGCGTAGCTCAAGCAGAGAAGTATGATATGACCAGAGGGCCAGTTTGATATGCTCCAGTTCTCTTAACCTGCACTTTGTTCATGATAATAATAAGAGAAACATCTTTTATGGATAAGAAAAATCTGCTTGCACTGCAAATTATAGTGCATACCTCGGTGTAATTATAGTACATATCAAATTAACATAGCATCCAAACCACCAAACTTTGAAAGCAGTAGAACTGCTTGCATTGCAAATACTTCAACTACCAACTGAGCATATATACTGTCCAACTTTTCCAAACTTTCAGACCTGTGTAGTATCACATAGCTTTCAAATAAAGCTAGCTAACTCTAGATAGCATCCATTCAACACCAAGAAAATATTATAGACCAGTGTAGTATCAAATAGCTTTTAGATTTTTATCACAAAGCCAGGTAATTCTAGGTAGCATCCCATTCAACACAAAAAAAAAAAAATCAAGAACGGTGAAATATCAAATAGTTTTCAGATTTTCATCACATAGTATGGTAACTCTAAATAGCATCCACTTAAACACCAAAAAAACATCCAGATCAGTTAGTATTACATAGCTTTCAGGTTTTCATCACATAGCTAGCTAACTCTACGTGATATCCATTCAACACCAAAAAGAAACATTCCAGACCAGTGTAGCATCAAATAGCTTTCAGATTTTCATCACAAAGCTAGGCAACTCTAGGTAGCATCCATTCCAACACTAAAAAACCATCCAGACCAGTGTAGTATCACGTAGCTTTTAGATTTTCATCACAAAGTAAGGTAACTCTAAATAGCATCCTTTTCTACACCAAAAACTATCCAGACCAGTGTAGTATCACATAGCTTTCAGATTTTCAACACAAAGTAAGGTAATTCTAGGTAGCATCCAGTTCAACACCAAGAAAAAGAAAATAAATTCTAGATTATCACAAAGTAAGATAGATCTTGCTAGTTTTCAGATCATCTAACCCCATACATATAACAGTAATATCAATAGAATACATCAACAAAGAACTAAGGTTATACTAAGGCAAAAGAATTACAAACTTAAGCAACTAAGATTATACCAAGGCTTTTTAATCTAATCCACAAAGTTCCAATCCTGCAGGATTTTCAATCTAATTTAACAGTCTAGGAAGATGTACCGAAATATACATTTTAACTTTTTGTATACTAGCCAGAGATTCTCAATTAATCATATGTATTTGAAAAGAAAATTTATACATAAGACCTTGAAGGCCTAAAACCAGTCACCAAATAGATTTTACGCATCTAACAACATCTATTAGTTGTGAATTTGACAAACTGAAGATACATGCTCTAGTGGTTTGAGAGCAGAACACTCGATCTCTCTACTAATTGAAGACGGACTTACATGCAATTTCACCAAGAAATTTCAAAATACAAAAAATATCGTAAGAGGACAGATCTAGCTACCGTTATTCAACTAATTAAGATCTAACTAAATTCGAGAACATTCTCTTCAAGTATCAACAATATCTAGCTACCATTATTCAACAAGATCTAGCTACCATTATTCAATAAGATCTAGCTTGAAATAAAGCAATGCTAAGTGATCTCAATATTGGGTATTAAAATCAACAAAACAATTCGTAATGAAAAAATCCTAAATCTCAAAATCACAAACAGATTCGATTCAATTAAGAACAGAAAGAAATTCATTACAACAAATATCTCCACCGACGGAAGAAAGAATCGAAGAACTGAAACCTCTCCGGCCTTGCTTTCTTTCGCCAGCGGAACCAACCCGAGCTAGAGAAGAACGAAAAATCGGGAGAGATGAAAAAAAGAGAGCCTGTGAGAAAAGCGTGGAGGTATGAGCTTTTATATAGTGTTATAATTTCTCTAAATTAGTACTGGTAGTGGTCATTTCGCATCACGACTTTGTATGAGCTTTTTCCATGAACATACTCAACAAAAGTCTTCGATCAGATATTGTCTATGCTTCCTGGAGTGTTTGATAACTACAAAAACGCCAAAGCTATGACCAACCTGTACATTGCGATTGTGGATTCCATAAACAAGATAGAGTTTGATAATGTCAACATCCACAACTCTCGCATACAACAGATGGCTAGAGGTTCATGCTAGTCTCTGACGGAATGTAGAGGAGATGCTGCAGGTACACAAGAAGCTCCCAACGCTATGGAGCTGCTATGTGAGAGGATCCAGGACGAACTGTCGGATGAAAATTTTGAAAGTGCTCTTGAAAAAAAAATTTATATAACAAATTCCTTTTAAAAAAATATCTTTTTTATTTAATAAAATAATAAAAATATAATACAATCTTAATACATAAAGTTTTTATATTTTTAAATTTAAAAAATAATAAAGAAATATTTAAAAAATATAAAATAAAATAAATAAAAAGTAATTCCAGAGCTTCACGAGCTACGGCTTACCCACCAAACAGGCTTCAAATTTTGGTGAGTTTGAGACGCGTTTAGTAGTGTTTATAAAATTAAATTTTTTTAAAATAAAAATTTTTTTTTTAAAAATAAGTTTTTTTTTCAAAAAAATTAATAAAAATATATATCTCACTTCGCAAAATATTTCTACATTTTTTTATTTTATATATTTATAAAATATATATTAAAAAAAATATAAAATAAAAAAAATTAATAAGCAGTTTATCATAAACACCTTCTAGATTTCAGAGCATGAGACAACAATTTTGCAGAGACTGGTAGCTTGGACAAGTTCGAGTAGCAAAAACACCGCACTGAAAGTATACAGCTTGTTATGAAACAGACAACAAACTATATAGGTCGGTAAATGAATTATATTATACAGTTAATATTTTACTTACAATAATATTTTATCAGATTACAAATAAAAAAGTTTTTATTTTAAGGCCCTACTAAAGACAATAGGTCCATTTACATCATTTAAAGGAGATTTTAACAATTATTTTTGACCAAAAATATTTTAAAAATAAATTTATTTTTTTATTTTAATAAATTAAAAAAATAAAATCTTACTATATCAAATTTTTATTATTTTTTAAATTAAAAATTTTTTATAAAATATTATAAATTTTATAAAAAATTAATAAATAAATAAATAATAAAATTTTCCAAACACGGTAGATCTGGATCTCATTATCAATAATAATCTTTTTCTTTTAAATTTAAAAAATTATAAAATTTTATAATACAAAAATATAGAATAAAAAGAAAAATAAATTTTTTTCCAAACACCCCTGTAGATCTGGATCTCATTCATTATCATTATCAATAATAATCAAGCTTGATCCGGATCAAATCCAGCTTGAAAAGTTGAAATATCTTTCAGACACAAGTCACACGACACAAATATAACCCAAAAGACCGAATCTAAAACCGTGTTTCTCGTACCGACGCCAGTCTTTTAATTGTTTCTGCTTCTTCTCCGCTTTTTAAGTCGCTGAACTGCTGTTGAGCTCAACTCAACTTTCACTCGCTCACTGAAGCAGGCGGTTGCTTAAGCAGCAGTGGAAACTTATTCTCACCGCAGCCACCAATGGCCGGCTCTGTTTCACTCAAAATCGGCGACGGAACGGCTCGTTTCCGCCGTGTCACCATCTACTCCTCCGCTCTTCACATTATCATGCTCTTTTCTGTTCTCACAACAAATCTCTTCGCTTTCTACGCCTTCACTTCTCACCAACCCTCTTCTTCTTCTTCGCATCATCGAAACATTTCTTTGATTTCAGAACACGTTTCATTGATCTTGCACGAGATCGAGATCTCCGAACGAAGGCTTCACCAAATCCAACGAGATCTCTCCGGTTTCGACACCATCGATCCTTCGAAACCTTCGTTACCGTCGGAGCTTAAGCTCTTCCTCGCACGACACCCGCTACCGCTCGGCCGGGACTCGAAATCGGGAATCACATCGATGACGTCATCCATCGGTCACCTCTGCGCTCGATCTACCGATGCGTTGTCCAGCTTCATGTTTTACGATCCGCATTCGATTTGCCCTATCGATTCTTATTCTTCGGCTCGGAAATTGATTTCAAAAGCTTGCGAACCGTTGCCTCGCCGTCGTTGTCGGACTCTTTCTTCCTCGTTGCCCTTGCAGTTGAATCCTTTTCCGTTGTCGATATGGAATTCTACGGGTTTCTCTGGTCGTGGTGGCTATAATGGGTTTGATTATAACCTGTTTGTGAAAATTCGTGATAAGTTGGATTTTAAGATTGACGAAGTGTTGGCGTTGGCGAAGGGTGTGGTTAGGACAGGGCTTGATATTGCTGGCGGTGGCGGGAATTTTGCAGCAAGAATGGCTGAGAAGAATGTGACTGTTGTGACTACTACTTTGGATTGTGGAGATGTTGCGGCAGCTAGGGGTTTGTTTTCGCTGATGATTAGTCCGGCGCACAGATTTCCCTTCTATGATTCGGTGTTTGATTTGGTCCATACTATGCGTGGACTTGATGAAGGTGCTGCTGGGTCGGCGCAGTTGATTGAAGGGACAGATGCACTGGAGTTTTTATTGTTTGATATTGATAGGGTGTTGCGAACTGGAGGGTTGTTTTGGATTGATAATTACCGGTGTGGAGATGAAGAGAGGAAAAGGGTTATGGCTAGGTTGATTGAGAGGTTTGGGTTTAAGAAGCTCAAGTGGGTAGTTGGAGAGCGACCAGATGCTGCGGGAAAGTTGCAAGTTTACCTATCAGCGGTCTTGCAGAAGCCTCCTAGAGTTTGAAAGCCAGTCAGTCTTGGTTGGGAAATGGGAAATGAGATTAGTGTCGAAGACACGAACGAAGGCATGAAAATCTTATCAATCTTTATGTTAAATTGGGTTCTGATTCATTACCATTTATGCTACACAATTGTTTGTTATTGCTGAATACTATGTGGAAATAAATTTTGGATCAGTTGACATTTCATCTCATATGCTGATCGCAAATACAATGTAATATGTAAGTGGTTAGTGGAGTAGTTTCATATTTTGCTTATAAATTCATTGCAAGAAATTGTAATATCTGCTAGAGTTTAGAAAGTACAAAAAGACATCGTTATTTGAACTCTTCGTTATTGGAAGCTCTTGTTCGAATTGAATACGAAAAAAGATCTGATTTACGTCTCTTCTTAGCCAAGTCTTCAGATCATGGAAATGTTTGCTGTTTTATTGTGTCATGCTTGTATGTTGCAAGCATGCGTAGTTTTCTCAAATATTGGCATACTGTTTTATTTCCTTTGATGTTCTTGCTCATCCGTATCTTTGCTTGTTTCCAAAAGCATGTATTAGAATGCACAAATTGGTAGCTTGCTGAAAACAAGAAGTAGGTTTGAAAACATTCCCTTCGTTCATGGAAATCATACTACAATTACACCTTAGATCTAAAACTAACTTACAAGACAGAACAGCTACATGATAACATTGTAAGAACAACAATTTACAGAATCTCAGAAGTTGGCAGCAGTCTTAAGTTTGTAGTGCTTCCTGATCTGCTTCTTGGCATAGTGGTCAAAAGTAGAGTAGCAGAGAGTGCCAGGATGTACACAAAAGGCCTAACATTTTACTTCATGGAACTTGTTGATCCCAATCATATACACAGTCAAGTGAAGGACTCTGAATTATTTGATTAAATGTAGAACTATTCATAACCTGTGTGTCCTCATGGCTCATCTCCTGTACTTCAGTAACTGACAAGATCCTGATGCATCGAACACAATTGACAAATTCCCTAGAAACAATGTATGATATCAGCAACAACTTTCAACAAGATAGTGATACTACTTCAGAAAATGATAACAAGAGGACTGTAGGATGGTGATACTATTTTGGATGAGTTGGCAAAATCCCCCTTGCCTATGATCCACCATTAAAAGCAATAGAGGGTACGGCACAAACAAAATATGAAGCTGAAAATTTTTTCAGGTTCGACCCATTAGTATTCGTAGTATGAATGGTGTCATTACAGAGTCAAGAAACATTTCTTTGATGTTCTGTGTTTGTAGCTGTCATACATTTATAAATACCTACTCTATTAGACATATTGAACCTATATAGACTAATGAATCCTACAAACCCTATCGCATCCCATCCCATCCCCTGTACCAAATGAGCCCTAGTAAGTCTAATACTGAGAAAGGTTTATCTCAAGATAGGAAAGGATAAGTAAGACTTACTCCCATGGATCATCGCCAACAAGCAGAACATCATTCTCATAGTCGACATACACAAGCTTCCACTCAGAACAATTTGGGCTCTCCAGCTGCCCTTGAAGTCCAAACATGCATGCAATAGCAGACTTCAACTCTTCATAATTTTTAAAACGAGTCACATCTATTGACCTTCCCACAGATCCTAGCTTTTGGACCTGTGCCACAAAAAAAAAATACAAAGATAGTTTCATTTAGAAGTTTTATGAAACCTTTCCATAAGAAACATATCATGCTCTAACAGCGATATGGGAACCTTTGTGTATGTTCGCAAAGGTTGGGGACATGCTGGCTTCCAAGAACCATTGTTTAAAGCACTGTACTCATTAGCATCAATACTACTGGATGAGGCGCCCCCTGCGCAATCCCGTAAGGCAAAGGCCTGAGAGTCTACAAGACTAGCGGATGTAATCTGAGATTGGAGATCTTGCTCCGAAGTCAAGTTACTGACCAGGCAATCTGGAAGAAAATGATAATTTGAATCTTTCAATGTGTTAAAGCTATGATAGATAGAATTTGGACTGCATGGATCAGTAATCCCATTACAAGCTTCAATCTGGAGGTCAGTGTGGACCGTCTTCTGGTTCCTATTCTCACCAAATAATTCTTGAACAGATATATCCTGTAAAGCTGTACCTTCTTCAAATGTTGATCCATGCACCATAGATGGCAGGACAGATGTAGTTGCATTCTGTTCTTGGCATAAATTTGACTCCTGAGATCCGAAGCATGCATTTGGCAGTGTTGGAACATACAGGGGAGCAAGTGTGTTAGAGCCGTATGAAAATTGAAATGCATCCAAAGCATTATAGTTTTCTTGATTCAATGAGGAAAATATATCCCCTGGGGTGCAGGAATTGTTCCCTGGCGCAGACAGAAGTTGTGAACCCACGTTACAGGAGCCTCCCACTCTCAATGGGGCATGTACAGGTTGATGATCAGAAGAGTGGAACAATAAATGTTGGCTATCAGGATGCAAAGAATGGTTGCTAATGGTGCTCGATTGTTGATTAATATTTGGCTCAGGCTGTTGCTGAGGTATCTGGCAATTAATGTTCTTCTGCTTAGCTGTGTGCACTACATTAGACCCTTTCTGCTCTGCATGAAACTGAGGCTTTACCTCTGAGTTTGGTTTCTGAAATGATGTATCAGATAGATTCACCAAATTCTCATCCAACTTTTTTGCTCCTACAGTTGATTTTGCATCTGCTTTTGAAGTAAACGATTCGTCCGAACTCTCTTGAGTTGTTTGTTCTTTTTTCTGACCTTTATTCAGAAGTCTTTGCTCAGCAATTGGTATATCTATCAAAGTTCCACTTGGCTTCGAAATTGCAGAAGAGGCACACTCCATCTTATCAGGACACTGCTGGTCATGATTGTTATCGTTCCCTTTAATTTGTGCGGTAAACTTTTGCATAACAGGTACCTTGCTTTGCTGAATTGCTGTTCTATCAACACACTCTTGCCGGAGAAATGAGCTTGTCGATGTACCACCTATTGCCAGAGGGGAAGAAACTACACAAGGAACATCGCTGGATGTGATGTTACTAAAGGCACTGCCATATGGTGGAAGATAGCATCCAAGTTTTCCATTCAGATTTGACGCCTGCTGTTTTAATAGCATATGCAACAGTTGTTCTGAATCAATACCAGAAAATATAGGACCAACTTTGAGTCCTCCCAGATCTGGGTGTGATGACAGAGCCTTAGTATCAACAAACCCTTCTTCGATTCTAGGCACTGCAAAAGACACATTTTCAAAAGTTAGAAAACATGTAATCACTTGATTTCAGGTCTGAATAATCCTCCTACATCTCATAAATATATTGTTCTCCTATGAGTAGTTTCAAAGATTGGAAGAAAGTAAACCCCTGAGTATCTTCTTGAGATGAAACATAAACAATACTATGCCTGCATGATCCCTCTTCAATAAAAAGGAGTTCTGCAACTCACCAGAAAATCCAGGTAGGCATTGCCGTTTAAAACTTGTAGTCATATTAGGGAAAACAAAGAGACTTTCAGGAGTCTCTATTTCCCATAGACTGACCCGATCTGGTCTTTCACCAAAACCATTTTCATCCCATTCCACCTGAGGAGAAGATACACTTTGAGCACGCTAGAAGTAGTCTGAAAATAAGGGTACAAGTCTGTGAAAGTTGAACCCACTTGTAAATTGCGCCATTTTGAATTAGGCCATCTCATTGGATCATAATCGCTAATCCCTATTACTGTGCCCATGTATCTGCAAGAGTAACTTGTAGTTTAGCAGATTTCCAAGACGTATTACTAGAGGCATCAGTCATGCTATCTAATTGAGTACAGAATACAAAACTTAAGAATCTGCCATCCTAGAAGGATAAATCTCCAAATAAAACCAAGGCTTGTGGTCTCTCACAAAGAGAATTATATATTTTAAATGCAGACATGATTTTAACACGAGAGCTACATGGAAAAAGCATCAAGCATTATATATTGCACCACTCGAGTAGAATATAGTAGGACAGTAAAGACAGAAGCCTGACATCAATAATAATAGAGGCAGTAATAGTAATTTGTAGACATCTTTAGTAGCACCTATCATTATTTAAACAATTCTCTAACTGGAAGCTAGCTGCTCGCTAGGTAAATCATGTTAAGGTACCGAACCTTCGTTTGGTCGATTCCTCTGTCTCAAACATCATCGCAAATCTCATCCCAACTGATACTTGAGTATAGGCAGCTTTATGATACTTAGCCAAAGGGATGATAAATTCTGATTGGCATGCCCTGGACGTCCAAGAAACAACAATCATAAACTGAGATCCTGGAGATAGTGCTAGAGACTAGAATGAACCTTGGATTATAATAAACAGTAAATACGGTGCGGTTTGCGGTCGCATGAGCCGCAGCAGCAAGCACACCCATATGCATACTATCAGTGGAGAGGACAGAAGATGGCATTGCTGATTGCTGACGGTTGGCACGTCTTATACCTAAGAGTAATTGTGACTCTGCATCCCTGTTCAAGCAAGTCACAAATGCTGCTAAGCTTGGAACATCTATTCAACACAATTTTCAGTTGTAGGTGATAAAGACTTCAGAGGTTAACTAGCTCCATGCAGGAGGACAAAGTCTTGCCATGAAAGATTGTGCTAGGGCGTTATTAATGTAATGCTCAATATTGGTGCTATCGTATTTGTACTAATGCAGTGACCACCACACAGGAACTCTTAAATGCTCTCTAAATTATACCTTATAAACAACATGGAGTCACCCGCTTTGAGCCGCTTTGCACCAACAAACGAACTCCAACCAGTGGTCAGGAGATGTCGTTTTGGCTGTCCTGGAAAGAGGTGACCACTTAGAATCAAATGCCACTTACATTAAGTAGCTCTTGTGTAACTCATTAACTCAATGCTCAGATAACGGATAGAAGCTCATCTAAACAGTCAATGCAGAGTGTCATCCAAAACTTAACATGGAGGCCAGACACTGATTAACTCTATTAAGTGCTTTCTTCATATGTGATACATAAACTTACCGCGATAAATGTGTCGGAAAGTCCACACATTATCATGCAAATCCCGGACTATAAGCTCTTGATTTGGAGGTTGCATTGAGTAATCCTGCACAATGAATCAGAATCACTTTCAAAATTTTCTGCAAGTAACTTCATTTATTTCACAGGTACTTACTAGTTGGGGAAATAGCTTTTCTGCAGCCCTCCGAGGTACAGAGAAACCACCATGCGTACTTGTGTCGCTCGCTGTTAGTATCTTGCAGAAAAACTCATTTGGCTGCTTGCTTCTTCCTTGTCCAAAATCTGAAATCGGAAAAACATCTTGTTCCTGGAACGTGGTGAACTGATTATACCTTATAGTGACAAAATTTTAAGAGCAACCTGAACTAAAATTTAGAATAATTTTTCATATAGTATCGTACAAACCATGGCTGTATAAGGGATGCACGTTCTTACAGAATTCACTGGCTGGAGGGTGAGTTGAGCATATATCTCATCGGTTTCCTTATCAGCCTGAGGAAAGGCCAAGCACCTTATAACTTTGTCCAACAACAATGAATTAACAATTTAGGATGTAAAACATTGGCAAAACACTCACATGCAGAGTGACCTTGTGAACCTGACACATCAGTTGTGATGGAAGAGTAGGGTAATTTGGGATATCTGAATTTGCACTCTTCTTTGTTGAAGATGCCACCTAATGGAAAACAGAAGGGGGATTTCAATATCAATCTAAGAAACATGAATTAATGTATAAAACTATATAACAAGAAATGTAATGACATATAAATTTCTCTTAAGAGTTTATATTAGCATGCTAGAAGTCATGAAAGAACATAATTTTGTTGACAAATTTGAGCCCGTTTGGGTTTGCATTTCCCCCAACGGTGCTTTTCAATTCTCCATTTTACGTTTTCAATGCATATTTTATAATTATCTAAAAATTTTATTAAAAATTTAGAAAATATAAAAAAATTATACATAATAAAAATTTTTTATTATATATTTTTATTATTTTTTTAAAAATAAAAAAATAAAAAAATTCTCCATTTTTATTTCAAAATAGCTCTATTTCATAATCACTATAAATAACACAAAATTCCTTTTTATAGTATGATGTAATCATGTGACTATCTTGTGGTGAAGATTGTAAAATTGTAACACTGCCGCAATAAATGACTTGGAAAATTTTCTAACATAGCAAGACTGGAACCTGCTCACTGTGACCTTGGGGAAAGTAATACACCAAACTTCCGGTCTGTGGCAAGGAGACCAGTGGACCGGCACAAGCATGCCAGAGCTCGGAGTGTATCGGTTTCCTTGGACCTGAACAGTAGTTAAACCGCAACATTCTTAATCCTTCAAGCACACAAGCTAACCACCTATAACTAGAACAAAATCAGCAAGCAGATATAAGTAAACAACAGCTAAAGGACCTGATTTGCCTTGAATCTCACCCAAAATCTTCATTTCTTCAAGCAGAACAGCTGCGCTACTGGACCCAGAGGACATTCTGCTTTTCACTAAAAGAAGAAATGCTTCACCCCCGATCTTTGAAGAGAAGAACAACTTCTTACATACAAACTCATAACTATCCAAGAACCAACAACATAGATCCCAAAATTTCCAACTAGCAATCTTCCAACAACCAGTTGACTTGCAAATGCTCGAACAAGCAGAGTCACCGAGGTAAACTTCCCTGTACTTCCATCAACGAGAGAAATTCTTGCAAAAAGAATTTTTTTATTTTTGTCAAGAACCCTGTTGTCTAAGAAAAATTTGAACCTGGCTCCAACTTCAAGTTTGTAAACAGTTTGAAAGGGACGAGTGAGAGACGGTAAAGTGTGGCCTTTCTTTTTGCTCTCTCTGCAATTTCACTCTTCTCCTGCAGAGAGCACGCGGGATAACGATAGGAACGAATCGATCGAGTAGTCCAATTCCCAAACAGAAAACGTTCTCTTCTTTCTTTACTTCACTTCAACCCTCTCTCTCTCTCTCTATACATCTATGAGTAATGTGTAAACTGTGTATGTGCAAAGTATAGATACCTTTGTATTGAATTGAATAGAATCGAATCATAACTGTTTTCCTCTTTCCTTTGCATGAGTGGTAATGATCTCTATAGTATGTCAAAAAGATGCAAACCTTTCAAATGGAACTGGTGATGATTCTGCTCAAAACTTGCCCTTTTTGCTTTCTGCTACAAACACAAAAAGAAAAGAAAAAACTTTTTTTTCTTCTCTCTTCATTAATGGTTTTTCACAAACCAAAATCTCTCCTTTAAACTATCTTTATTCTGTTGTGATGGCAGCTTTTTAGTGTAGAGTCAGGGAAAGTAGAGTTGAACACGAAACCCAGCCACCCTGCAGTGCTACTATACCTAAACAGAATATTAGCATCACTGAAGATAAAGAAATTCCAATTTTTATAATGGATAGATTTGTTTACTTTTTCTATACTCTATCTGCGATCTTGCTTCTTGTGAGATGTTCATCTTGTCTGTCTCTCTCTCTCAATTTCTTTCTTTTTTGCTGAGAAATAGCATTCTTAAACAAAGAAAGAACGCCGGATCATTCTCTCTCTTATATATATAATTGTTTAATGAGAGATACCGTACAGATTGATCTAAGCTCTTTCAATCAACAAATAACAACTACATTATTTATTCTATGTTGATCGAAACATAACTTTTGTGAAAACAAATGAAAATTGAATCTTTTGATTTTAAAGAAAGAAAGGAAAAGAAAAAACAAAAAAATATTGGAACTATCAACTATGAAATGAATGAATGAAATAGATAGTGGGAAAGAAGAGGAGGTTGCGTGGAAGGAAACGGTTTGACCGTTTGAGAAGAACGAGGAAGGAAGTTATTTGAATAAGTTATTACCTGACATGAATGAAAGCAACCGTGATGTTTCAAAATATGTATTACCTTTGTAATCTTAATTTAATTTATCTTTTTAAATAAGTTTTATAAACTTATTATATTTACTTTTTTAATAAATAAATTTATTTTAAAAACATTTTTATTAAAAAATTTAGAAAAATATTCTAAAAATCTCCTCAGTCTTGTTCATCAAGCACTTTTCGTTTTTTCTTTCCGCACCATTTTTTATATATTTTTTCATTTCGACGTCAATGTTTTGTAATATCGTATTGTTAGTCGCTAACTCGCCAGTGGCGCATGAAAAATATTCGAATATTGTTGGGAAAATAGAGCGTTACGTTACTTTACGAAATATATCTCTACGAAAGTGCAGTGATTTTAGATTTACAAAAAAAACTGAAATGGACGAAGAATGACATGGCTTCTAAATTTCCATGTTATTGTAAATTTGACAGGGACCATTTGGGATTATATTTTTTAAACAATTTTGTTAATTTTTAATTTTATATTTTTAATATATATATATATATATAAATTTTATTTAAAAATTTAGAAAATATAAAAAATTATAAATTTTTTTACTAAATATTTTTATTTTAAAAAAATTTTATTTCATAAAAATATTTCAATTTTTTTATTTACATACGGTGGAAGAAGAATACTACAAGTTAAGGAAACTTTATAGATAGCTAAGTAGATAGAATAACGGCCCACCAATGAGAAGACCATTTATCATTCAATTGATATTTGCAATATTAGTACCCTATAACTTATTTTATAAAACATGGTCCTAACAAACTGCACCTGACCACCTACCTAATTTTTTGTATATCAGCACATGTTTTGAATCCCCAGAAGGCAAAAGAAAGTAAAGATATTATTATCTTTAAGTAGATACTGACTGATGCATGTAGGTAGTAGTCATAACGCTGTCCTACACTACGAAAATATACTTTTTCAGGGCTACCATTGCAAAATCACTTTCCTTTTCAGCATTCCTACTGGCTACTGCTGCTAAGTGGGTATTTTAAATTTTCGTAATTAAATTTTATAAAATTAAAATAAAAATAAAATTTTTTAAAAAATAAAGTGAAAATTAAGTTTAGTATTTATATTTAAATAAATTTTAAAAATATATTGAAAATTAAAAAATATAATTATATTAAAAAATATATAAATAAAAAAATTAAAATTAAAATTTTGTATATAAAAATAAAATTCAAAATTTAAATCTGACAAAAAAAAATAAAATTACTAACATTTGAAATACGCTTTAAATTATAAGAAATTAGAATCCGTAACAATTTG
Organism: Acanthochlamys bracteata; assembly: GCA_019914995.1. NCBI lineage: Eukaryota > Viridiplantae > Streptophyta > Magnoliopsida > Pandanales > Velloziaceae > Acanthochlamys > Acanthochlamys bracteata. The sequence goes on from CM034128.1 coordinate 8,760,844, forward strand.
GTATAAAGTGACGTTTTTAAAAGTGATTATCATAAAAAGTTTTCTTAATAAAAATAAATTTAATTTTACTGTATGTAATTTTTGTTTTTATATTTTAAAGTTTTTATAAAAAATTTTATTAATAAATATAATGGGTTCGAAATTAAAAGTATTTGATAAGCAAATTTAAACAATCAAAACAAATATAATGGGAATGGGAATCAACCAGGTGGACGAGAGAAACGAGAACGCCGAGAGCAGTTTGATTTATTTTTGCTTTTTGTTTGACCGCAGCAGTGCTTCATGTGCTCACCACCGGGCGCAGGAATCGAAGTGCACGCGCGAATTTGTGATTGTGGTGGTGCTCGCTTTTTTCCAACATTTCTTTTCCTTTTCGTTCATTTGGTTTTTAGGTTTTTTTTTTTCCTTGAGATTTTTAATAACAGAAGATCATAGCATTAGCATGCGTGGACTAATAATAAATTAATAAGGAGAAAAACAAAAGAGAAGAAAGAGGCCATGCACTTGTACAGAATCTGGTGGTACTGCTGCTGCGGTAAGGAAGACTGAAGAGAAAGAGCAGAGAAAAGGAATCAAAGGATTGGTCATTTGAATCGAATGCAATCAAATGAATTGCCATGAGATAGGCATGACATAATGCGGTGACACTGCTGCAACTGCAGTGCTTCATGCTGGCATGTTGAGGAACAAATAATATATTATACCTTCTGTTATTTATTATTATTATAAACCTTTTTTGCTCTTTGGACTTTCGAAAGTAGAAAGAATAGAAAAGAAACTTTCGCATGCCTTATATGAAATGAAGTGAAAGGGCGTCAATCAGTTTACATAAAAATCTACTTTCATATTTATTTTCAGATACAACTAAATATAAATAATAACTTTCTCACACCAAATTCAGATAATTTTTATATTTATTATTATAACTTTACACTCACTTTCAAACAAATAACACATGCCCCGTCTTATAGAAGGCAAAAATGGAAATTTACCAGCTGATCTAACTACATTTATAAAAAAATATTCCTTGTAAGAAAAACACTAAAGAGACTATGCCCATCCGCCGCATCCATGGTATCCAATCAGGCTCTTCATCTTATGATTAAAAACACAATGACACTTTCGATTGATGGGTAATTATAATACATAGTATATCACTATGTCTCTGCTCTGCTAGTATGTCTGAAGATTGAACAGATCACTGTACACTGATTTCAAGCTACATTCTCTAAGTTCTAATCTCTCCTCCTCTTGTGGTGACCATGATGTTTTGATCTCTTCTTCTCTTTTTCTTTTTTCCTGGACCTTTCCTCCTTTAATCTTTCCTTAGAATGATGCTTCTTTGAGCTTGATGCATACTTATTTATGACGCTTGCTTCACACTTGTTGGTATCAACATGAGGTCTTAAAAAGCTGGGCTTTTCAGGACCAAGAATACGTCTTTCCCATTCATCCCTAACTTCATCAGGCTCCCAGTGCTGTTCATCAACATTTCCTGAAATAGATGGAAGATAAGGACCAGGTTCATCCATCCTAGACCCTATGTCACCTCGACCTCGCTTCACCCTGGCAACACGATTCAATGAGGTTAACAAATGCTCATGGAGGTATACCAGTTTGTCCAGAATCCAACTACAGCAATCAATAAAAAACAATACAATATTGTCTCTAAGATAAACTTTTAAAGATTTGCGCCTGCCATTGAAGGATAGCTTATTGAAATAATGCTTGTGAAAGATGTAGAGGCAACTTGGCAGGACATCCGCTTTAAAGTATGCAATATAATGTGCCAGACTATTATAATCATATTTATGATCAGCAGCATATTCATCAATGGACTCAATTTCTTTCTAAGCATACGCTATTTGACCGAAAAGTTGAAAAGAAAAACAGTTACAAATGAGTAGAAACCACAACCTATTTGGTATTTGATCATGAACCTTAGCTTGCTCTTGCAGGAATTCTTCAACCAAGCTTTTTACCACTAAGTGGGTTATCAGCAACAAATTTTTTTAGAAAAATCCATGTCATAAACATCTGGCAAGACTACATATGGGTATGGACCTAACTGCAAAACTCCTCTTACTGTGCTTGGGACCAGTCATGTGATCACATAACAAGAAACGGCAAGGAAGAATGGGAACTTATATCCTAAAAGAGATTGAAGAAGATGGTCGCCTAGCCTTTAACTGGTTTTGTACGTAAAGAGGTAAATGCATATGCAAATTGGACGCTATGGTCAATTCAGCTCTTACCTTGACTGTAGAAAGATTTCAATTTCATCATCCCGAAGGCCATGACCCTCATTAAGGTCATAATCTTCATCATCATGCTCACTACCAGGATCAGATGCACCAGCCTTTCTCTTTGGTAATTCATGCCTAGAACTAAAACCAGGTTCATTGCAATCCTTCTTGTCTTTCACTTTGCCTTTAAGCTTTTCCAACTCCAGCTCCTTTTGTCTAGTGCGCCACATTTCGCTAACCTCTGCCGCACGATTTGCTGGAAAGGAAACAAAGAGAAGCTTTTCAGCCACTGTAAAACATCTAGTAAAAAGAATATTACAGCAAGAAAGTGGCATTACACAGTCTGCGAACATTAAAAACTAAGATGAATGTTCATGTTTAATACACCTCAACAGTTAGCAACAGTTAATTCAATAAAACTACAACGATAATGACTTGGAAGGCCCATGCAATCTAGTGGTTGACATAGAACGTATTTATTGCTCCTATAGTAATATATCAGTATAGTTTGAGTCCTTTGTGCATACTTTTGATGTGGATTATGATTATAACAGCAAGCGATCTCAAACAAGTTGTACTTGCAATATATATTTACATTCCAAAGAATCCTCACGCACAAGACTCAATTTTTCTAACTCAAGCATTTCTATTACATATCTGATAAACCATCACCGATAATATGAATGAACCAACCTTGTTCTACTCCAAGAATAGTAGCAGTGAGGAATCTCGAGTTTGGTCGATGCCTTACATTCCGCTGAAGATAAGTATGCACACCTTCTTTTTCAGCTTGTTGCCTCAATCTCCTAGCCTCTTCCATCAATAAGGCTGCAAGGCGGTTCTCTGTTTCCAAATCCATTTTCTATCTGAAACAAAATGGGCATCATAAGAGTGAATCATATGTTTAAAATTTTAAATTAGTGATGCAACAAACAAATAAAAAGGATCGTTAGAGCAAGAGTTTTTCATTTATTTCTCAAGTCACAAAAGTTACACCTAAGAATATTACAAACCAAATACAAAACCAGTATTGCTGTAGAATTTAACCTTCATTCAAGATCCACAATTCAGAGATGAACTTAGAGAACCACAATTTAGATGGACTAATTCTTACTGAAAACCACGTTAAGTAAACAACTCCTTTTTGCAGTGGAACATCTACTAGAGCTCCTATCTCTAGCTTAACAGAAACAGCATTTTGCAGTGAAAGCAACCCACAGTGGCATGAATAAAAGTTTACAGCCTTTTCCACTGAATGCTAGGGTCATTAGGGGGTAAAAAGTCTGAAAGAACACATTTTTAAGCTGTACTGAATTTCTACAAACTGACGGTTGCATGCTTTGTTCTAATGATACATCACATACATGATATGATATGGTCACAAAGTGCATTACAAGCACAAAGAGCTTCATCAATAGAGAAGTACAATGACGAAAGTTGCAGCACAACATGACATTAAATGATTTTTCATAAACACTATCAATCAAACAGATTTGTGTGTGCAGGAAAGAGCAGGTGTTATGACCGATCAGAAACACAAGTTGTTCGACATTTTGTGTCAAAAAAATTTTACCTCAAAAAATTATACAGAGACAATAGAAGTCCAGTAGAGCCTAATTACCTAACACATCCAAGGCAACTTAAAAATTCAATTCAACTTTTAATCAAACGGAAAGAATTAACAAAAACCGTTTGATATTACACTTGCTAGTTCGAATCGAACAGAAACAAAAGACAATTAAGCCTAGTGTAAAATTGCTAGGCATCACTAAAAATTACAGATTTCAATCCCTAATTCATCCAATCGTATTGCATTTAGGGAACATGGACCAAAAAGATCTCAACTTCCCAACCACCATAAAACATTTACGTATATAATCAGAAAATAAATCTACTAACCACGAAAAACAAAAACTTTCTTCAGAAATTGAGAATTAGAAAATTTCATATTTTCTAGTTCAAATGAAGTCAAAAAGTCAACCTTGAAACCCAATTCTGAACACTAATTTCACTAAACCTCACAATTTTTCAACTCCTAATTCATCCAATCATGTCAGGTTAAATGTAATAGATGAAAAGATTCAAACTTTCCATACCAAAACAAAATTAAAAGAGAAAAATAATTAAAAAAGGTCAACCTTTCTTCCAGATCAAGAGAGAAATGCCTAATAGCAGGAACCGGCAGTCGAAGGTTTCGCCGGAGACGGGCGGAGAAGAAGAAGGATCTCGATACAAAACACCTGCGAGTTGTCTGACATTTTACAAAGAAAAGTTTGGGGCCGTTCCAGGCCAGGCCGATACAATGGGCTTCTATTGGGCCTTTCAAACCTTCAATCCCTGAGGGTAAAAGGAACCAATCAGCTGTGAAAGAATTGAAACACAATCCTGACCGTTGGATAAGAAATTCATCATCATTCTTCCTCAAAAACCCCAAAACACTCTCTCACTGTGTTGGAGAGCACCAACAATGGCGGAAGACAGTATAGAAGAGAAGCGGCTGTCCAAGTTCAAGAAGAAAAGTCCGGGGAAGTCTTCTTCAGAGGCCGTTAAGAAAGAAGAGATCGATAATGGTTTCGATGAAAAGCCACAGATCAAGGTTTTCTTTAACGGCCGTTGGTTCGATTGTTGATCTTTTCTTTATTTGGTTTTATTGTTTTTGTTAAGTAAACGGTGCAGAAATTGGTTCTTTTTGCCTTCTATTATGATTTGGCTGCTAAGCAGTTTGTAATTTCTGCAGTTTTGCTTGCTGTGATATTTTGTTGAGTTGCTTGGAATATTAGGAATGGTTAGAAATCCTTTGGCATAAATATCGGAAGTTTGATTCTTGTTGGCCTTTTTCTGCGATTTGATTTTTCACCATTTTGTAATTTCTGCGATTTTGCTTTCTGTAATATTTAGTTTAGACTGATGAGTTGGTTGAAATTTTAGGAATTAAAGGAGAAGAAAGTGAAGAAAGAAGAGGCAGGGTGCAATGTTAAGCTTTCGAAGGTGAAGAAGGAAGAACCAACATACTCGAATGATGAACAAACTGACAAGGTTTCTTTATATTTTTACTCCACAGAAATTGGATTTTGTTTATAGATTGTCATTGTTAGTTACTGATGTTATTTTTGTTTAGTCACTGATATTCTTAGTAGGTAGATCGAAAAGTATTCTTAGAATTTCATTTCCCTACACAATTTCTGTCTTTGTGATTCTTTTGATTTATTTGATTTTTTTTTTTTTTTTGTTTTTGATCATGGCCTTGTTTTTCCTTTGTTTGCATTGTGGAGAAGAAAGTGAAGAAGACTGAGGTAAAGGCTAATGGTAAACTATTGAAGGTGAAGAAGGAAGAGCCTAATTTGAATGATGAAGTCGATAAGGTTTGCAATTCTAAATGGATCTACTTTCCTGTTTTCTAGTATTTTTATTTCAGTTGCACTAATGATCTTCTTCTACATTCCTGTTTCAAGTACAAGGAGCATTGCTAATCTTTTCGGTTTATTTAGGTTTTTATGTTACATAGAACTTTTGGAATAGTAGGACTGTTCGTTTCATTCTGCACTAAATAAACTTGTAGTGCATAACATCTTTTTGATGTGTCTATAATTTTTCATAACGTTTCCCAAGGTAGTACAATGTCAACTATTATGACATGGTTTCAAGTATAGAAGATTAGATAGCTATTTAGAATACATAAAAGCAGCTAGAAACCTTGTGCGTATCGGCTGCGATCCTTAACGTATCTTTTCTGCAGGTCGTGATAAACTTGTGAGGGATTATCTTGGAGGATTTTTTTTTTTTTTTGGCATGGTGATGAGATGAACTCGCATGTTGAATGATGTAGTAGTGTCTGCAGTTACATCTTGTTACTGATAGTACTTGTAGCATAATGTACAATTTGAAAGAATTAAATAAATAAAATATTATGCTTCTGACTTTGATCATGTAGTTCTTGTTATCAGTTACCAAGTGCTGATTGAAGACATATGTGTCTTCTCAGCAGATCTTGACACGATTTTCCTTAAAGCTAGTTGGCATTCCATGGCATTAGGGTGGCAGGACATGGGGGCAATTGCCTTATTTTATTCTAGTTAAGTGGCTGTTTTTCAGTCTTTTGCTCAAGTATTTAGGAATTATCAAATCAGATTAATAGAAAATTTACTGCATTATTTGTTTTTTTAAGAGAATTACCATTCTGCTAAGAGAAGTGGGTCAAACAAATTCTTTTTCCAAATAATTTGCTTATGCAATTTTTTTGTAGTGCAGGAGAAATTTTATGTAATCTCTGTTCATTCCTTTTTTGTTACTTGCGGCATATATTTCTGCTTAAATTATTTATGGCTTCTGCCAGAAGAAAAGGATAAAAGTAACTACAGTAGAGGTAAAGAAGATAGCAGGACAATCAGGCACCTTAAATGAGAAGAAGCAGAGGAAGGTTTATGATTTGCCTGGACAAAAGCATGACCAACCAGAAGAGGTTTTACTTCGTGTAAAGTTGTCTAATTCCATAGAAGTTTTAGTCATTAATTGACTGTAAATCCTCTTGTACTTGTATCTTAGAGAGACCCGCTGAGGATATTCTATGAGTCACTTTACCAGCAGATTCCTGTCAGCGAAATGGCTGCAATCTGGTGAGACATCCTTCCCTGATAAATAATCTTGCTACCAGATAATAATCTCTTATATGGCTTGGAAACTTTACCGTTTCTGTGCCTCATGACGGACTCTTTTCTCCATGCGTTTTAAGACATGCTCATTGGAAGAATAACTAGCTTATTGCAATGATATTGGATTTCTTTGGCCTCTGATGAAACTAAACACAAGTATTACTAGGGTTGCTTAACTGACCTTGAAAGCGAGAAACTGGCTATCAACTTTCTGTATTCAATATCCATTAGTTTCACTTAAAGTTGTAGTCACATACTAATTGCAGGTGTAAAAGTCGTTTTACCATGCTGCTTTATGACTTTTTATGCTAGCTTATTCATTCTTGGTAGGATGATGGAACGGGGTTTGCTTCCACGAGAAGAAGCAAAGAAGGTTTACAAGAGGAAGCTGAAGGGCAGTTCGCCTGTCATAGCATCCTCCATGAAGAAGACAACAACTGTTTCAGTCAAGGAAGTTGAGAAAGTAACTAAGAAAACTGTTGCAAGCACCAATAAGCGCAAGGCAAGCAGCAAAGATTCAGACACTGAAGCTGATGATGACGACTTTGTGCCGCTGAAGAAGAAACAAAATGCTTCAGGCTAACTTCACCAATGCACGACTAATACATTTCACTGACTGCTGTAATTTTGTAGGTGTCAACGTAATATGTTATCTGAGATTCATTTGTACCATTAGCTTGGAATGAAGGAATGACCATTGAAGAAATTACATGGAAGTGTCTGTCATTTAACTGTCTGTGCTCCCAAAATATCCCCTTAACTGTCTGCGCCAGCAATGATCACAAAGATCTTTTGATGATTATGCTCCTATTGCTACTTGCAACTTGTGCTTGTAGTGGTGTCTTGATGGAGTGCGAAAGTGTCCATTTCTTTCTGTCAAAAGAAACAATAGGTTCGTAGAAACTTGCTGCTGTTAACAACACCTGCTCTTTTTGTTAATGGAGATGTTGAATAACGTCAGAAAACACACCCAGAAGAACACAGCATAAATGAAGTGTTGAAGTTGTGAAGTACAAAATCATTAGGGCCGTGTTTTAAATGCCCGTATTAACTCTACTTTTTTCTGTCAAATTTTGAGTTCCGAACAGTTCATACGTTTCAATTATACAAAAAATTCAGAACTCTACTTTCATACGTAACTTTAGTTTCAACTTTTTTATTTGCATACATTTTAATATAATTATATCTTTCAATTTTCAATATATTTTTAAAAATTATTGAAACATAAGCACTGAAGTTTATTTCTATTTTATTTTTCAAAAAATTTTACTTTATACTTTTCATTTTTACGAAATTCAGTTACTGACATTTGAAATATGCACTAAGTTAGACAAGCCAGCTAGAGGGGGTAATCTAAATTTTACGATTACTACTAGGTTAACTGGCAAAAAAAAATTAATCCGTATGCATTTTGAAGAACCCCAACAAATATAGATAAAGTTTGTGAAAAAAAGTAAATATAAAAAATTATTAGAAAGTAAAATTTGAAGTATGAGAAAGTCAATTTCCCAGTGAAGTAAATATGATCGTTAATTTAGTATTAGGTGAAGAGTCTCACTCCACTTTATTCTCTCTAACAAACAGGAGACTTGAGCTTTAATAAAAAACTTAATCACAAACTACGTACAGAAACGCAAAATTGATCAAACCCTTACGACATTTCACCAACTACACCTTCCTAAGAGCGACCAAAAGAAAGAAGAAAAAAAAAACATTAACAGAATATCAGTGAAGTGGACGCGAAGTAATGCATCTCGTTACCCTTCATTTTCACTAACATCAATCACTTCGTACATTCATTCATTAATAATCCAAAAAAATTTTCGAATAAATCCCTTCACCAAGACACCTGCTATATATATGATATAGTGTTCTTCTTCTTTAAAGCACACTCAACTCAACAACAGCTTTAGTTGGTTGTAAGTGTTCAACAAGAAGATACAGAGAGATTGCGCCTAGCTAGCTATAGGTGAAACAACATGGAGAGTACTGAAGATCGAGGTGGTGGAGGTGGAGTTATTGTGAAAGGGAGTAGGGCAGAGATTGATACTAAAGCGCCGTTCCGTTCGGTGAAGGAAGCCGTAATGTTGTTCGGAGAAAAAGTTTTAGTCGGAGAGATTTATGCTCACAAGCTCCATGAGGTACATATACATGTAGATCTCACGTACATAATTAAACTCATGCATTGCATTATTTTGCTAATATTTGATCGATCTTTGTTGAACAATAAAAGATGAGATTAATTAATATTGCTCTGATCAAATTTAGCTAGCTGCTGCGCACCTTAAGGTATATAGATTGCTTGTTATGCAGGTCAGGTTATTCGTAGCTTGCACTTGGGTGCATGCTTAATTGAGCTATAACTATAAAGTGCAGATAACATAAACGTACACGCTGTAAAGTATATGATTATAGAATCATATATCTGAAACATTATTAATCAATATTAATTCATGATATGATCGAAGATGAAAATGCATGTGTTATATATGTTTAATTGATTTCTTCGATGATATGTTGTTAGATGAGAGAAGCAGCAGCAAGTAGAGAACGACAGAAAAACAACAACAGCTTCTCGAGAATGGGTTCCATTGCTGCAGAGCTTGAAGAAACAAAAATGAACTTGGAAAAAGCACACCAAGAGAACGAAGAGTTGGCGAAATGCCTCAACTCACTACAATCAGAACTTGCAAGAACAAAAAAAGAACTGAAGCAGATCAAAGCAAGCAGAGACCATCATCATCAGCTGGAAATCAGAAGATCATCGTCAACAATTGATTTAGAAATCGAAGACCTGAAGTTTGTTGAAAATGCGCGAAAAGTTGAAATCGAGAAACCGATAAATACATCAATAACTAGGAATAATGAACTAGTAGTAGATCAAAATGAGTTTCCGAAGAAGATCAGGTGCGTGACATTTGCAAACCCTCCTGCAGTGACAAAAGTTATAAATAGGAATGAGGCTTATGTGCTAGAAAGGCAATTTTCGCAACAAGGAAGCAGGGAGTCTGCGGCGAAGAAGAAGAAGAACAAGCAAATGATTCCTTTGATAGCAGGGATTTTCTCCAAAAAAAAGAATTACGAAGAATTTGCGTAGCCAGCTAGTTAACTTTAACGTTAATTGTTTTATTAAGCGTTTCTACATGATATATGTGTTCAATATCAGTACTGCTTGAATAATTTGAGAGGAAATAAGCTCTCAATTTTGTTTTGTTTTTCTTTTTCTTTTTCTTATAAATGTTATTAGTTTTCGGATTGGTCCCTGCTTGAAATTGCGAAAAAGATTCTTTAATTGTGTAATTGGTATTATGCATGAAGGTGTTGTGTAGAATTCTTATACGAGTAATGAGATCTGATTACAGACTACTAGAAGCCATCCAACCAAAAGAATATTGTTCTGCCCAGCATTGCCTACCATGATATACATTTGAAGTACGTAAAGATGTTGAAGTTAAAAGGTTTTGTATCAACGGAAGCTGTAGTTCATTCACTCACTCTGTTTTTTTGGGTTGAGAAATTATAGAAACTCAGTTATCTTCTAACCCCAAAAGAAAAAAGATTAAGAAAAGTTATAGGTATTTTGATGCAATTAAAATCCTTTTGGGACTTATGTCGCAAAACCGATTTAAATTTCACAATGCATAGAAAACAAATAATTCAATCGCTGTTGTTAATTATAACTCCCCACACTTTTCTAGTTTTCTTTTCCCGCGGTCGCAAAATTTCTGTTTCTTCCTTTTTTGTTTTTTAACCTCTCAGAAAATCCTAAATCTTCTCCGGTAATCGTCGATCTCGAACGGGGATGGCGGCGGAGCTGATCAACAATTCGTCGAAATCAAACACGCAGCCGATGAATTCTCGTGTAACGTGGGAGGGCTGCGGCGTTCTTGTAGATATCAATGGTGGTGACCGCCTCTCCCTCAAAGCGTTATTTCCAATTCAATTTAATGTGAACTAAAAGTTGATAATTTTTCTTTATTGTTGTTTAAATTTAAATTTTCTGTTGGTTATGTAGGGCTTTGAAGCTCGTGAACAAAAAGTGTGCGCTGAAGCCGTTGATTGGGTGACCCTTTTGGATCGTTGTTTCGTGTAGAGAGTGGGCCACAAGGTTCTTATTTAGTTAGGTGTCACCCTTCATCTTTGCCGGAGGCCAATGTTGGCGATGGTTAGTGCTTTTTATAGGAAATTTAGTTTGATCAATTTGATTTGGGATACGATCATGTTGAATTCTGGCATATTTGAATCTAGTGGTCGCACGAAGATTGTTACTTTGCTAAAGTATAAGCTTGAGCTACTATAAACTCACAGATGCATAAGTAATGAATCATCTTTAAAATTCTTTTTATGTTTAGAAATATGCAGATATCACGAATAATTAATCTCAGGTTCTACCATCTATTCTAATTTGATGATTGTCTTCATGATTAAAACTGTTTTTGCCCTATATTGAATATAGCATCTAATCTCCAAGAACGACCTGGGTGTGAAACGAAGGAAGAAAGCAAAGACAACAGAGGGCTAATTGACAACAATACAGCCCAAGCTTTTAAGTGTTTTTGAAAATATGCAGATTTTGGTAATATCACTTTTGCTGGCATAATTTTTGACGAGCTCTTTGGTGTCTCTTGCAGAGATGGAGTGACAGGTTACGAAATCATAGAGGCCCTTATACCAATAGCTCCACGTTTGAAAAGAATACGGTATTTCGCAAGTGAGTTTCATTGCCACTTTTTGAATGAAGATACTTATCTGTCTGGTTTACTAATGGATGGGTACTGTTTAGGAAAATACAAACCCAAGAAACAGAAAAAGTATGCCCTAAAGTTCTCTTAAGGCACCCTTTTACTCGAAGGTAACTTTCAGTTTTTGTTTGTACTCTTTTTCTGCATAACCTTTTGTGTTAACTTCTATGTGTCTTTGAGTACAGATTGTTATTAAACACATTGCACTTTTTATTATTTGCTCCAAAGTCCAATGTTGAAAGCATTCTTCAGCAACTGCTTCCACTTCTAACATATTCTGCACAGTTTGTAGTATGTAACCAATATCTTCAGGTGATTGGTTAATCCTGCTCCTGCTGCTTAGTTGTTCTTTCTAGGTATCTCATGATGGTGTGATAATTGTCCCCTTCGATAAGATTAGGAGAAAGTAGATATTCTGTTATGTAGTGAAGTTGGCATAATTCTGTAGTAATTTCTGTTTACTTTGAACGTCACAGCCTAATTTGCATTCTTTTGGGCTAATGACTATGCAGCCTCTTGCAACATTCATGCATAAATTACGAGCTTTGAAGATGGCCATAGGATTGCAACTAACGAGCCTTGGCTTCAAGATTATCAGGTAAGGCATTGATTATACAACTTTACATGAAAATTTATCTCTATTAGTTGCTCCATTTGGTTTGATAGACTGATCCCTGTAAGTTCCTTTTATGAGTAACCCTGTCAGATGTACTTGGAAGTATTTTCTATGAGCTAGCCTTAATAACTCGTGTAAAGGTCTAATTGAGTATTGTGTTACTTCATTTGTAGGAACCATATAGATAAAAGGTTACTTCTTTTGAGTCCAAGTTTATAAAGTTTCAAGTCCAAACTTGCAAAGTCTTTATACATTTGATGGAATAATTGTGAAAAAGAAGTTCCTTCGGCTCTGTTTCTTAAGATCTAGTAAGGAAGGAGAAGGTCCTCTATCAGGATCTCCTTATTATTATTATTGGTATGAAATAGCTTCATAGTATAGAACCATCTCATGCAGCAGAAATATCGATGGCTGCCTGAAATATGTATTTCTGCAAAGAAGTATGATGAATTTTAAGTGTTTATCTCGGTCTACTTTGTTTAGCAGCATGCTTGTTTGTAACTGATGTCGAGTTTTCATCTTAGAAAATATCAAATTGAAATAACATGATATAGTCCTTGCTTAACATCTAGGAAAAGGAGAACGACTTAATTTCAGAGTATGGTTCCTTATATCAAAATTGTCGACTGTGCAGGTGCTTCCATCCCGTACTCATCCGCATATTCAAGTGAGTGCATTTGGTGGATATGTTTTAAGTGGAACTCGGATATTTAACACAGAAACTTGCAAGAGAGATGAATGAATTTGGATCAGTTCTTCACATTGCTATTCTGAAAACATCATATCCAGGAGCAAAGTTTTGTCGAATAACAGCAGGACCATCAAATCAGACACCGTTCTCATCGGTGTATTGCAGAAGTGGAAAGGTCTCCTCATATTGTTATCTCCACATAAAACACATCAAGGTATTTCTTCATCCACGATAAGGTGCGGTCGCCCTGATTGTTATCCAAGTATAGTTTCTTAAGCTTGGTTATGTTGTTGTATACCAGCTCCGCCTGTTAAAAGCATTTGTTTTGCTAGGTTGACAAAAAATTTTATTGGTCTAGCATGTATAGTAACACTTTCATTGTACTTTATTTAATATAGTAATAAGAAACAACTATTACTGCATCCTTATTTTTGGTTCAGAAGTAAATCTTTCTTAAATGAAGTTAGTAATAATACGCAAGGAAATCTCAGATATTATTTCTTATATAGCCGAATGTTATTAGGTTACATGGGCATCAATTTTGCTACATACGTTTGACATCAAGTCTACAAAATATGTTAGTTGCAGATATTACAAAAAATAAGACTAAACCTACTTTAATTGAAAGACAGAGGGACAGAGGAGATGGTGGTGAGACCAGAGAGGAGTCCGACGAGCAATGCACTATTGTAAGTAGTAGGTTCACCCTGCATAGAGTTGTTACGGGAATCGATGTAGCTGTCGTTCTTGAACGGCCCGCCGACAAGTGCACCCATTGCTATGTTGGGATTGGCTTCTGGTGATTGTAGCCATTGGAAACCTTTGCAACCAGTCTTGGCATTAGCGGGGATTGAAGCACCACGGTGGTGCACTTGCTGAGGGTAGCTGGTACCGTATCCAATGAGGTAGCTCAGGTTCATGGCATTTGCCCCTAGTATATAGTCAGCCTGAGACATGGCGAACTGTCGGAGATCTTTAGGAGTGAAGTTGCTGCTATCGCAGGAGAAGGATGGCGTCTGAGAAGTCAGCATGTAGTCACTATACAAAACGGCAAGAAATGCAGCGCCAACTGGGTGCATCAAAGAGTTCCACTCACTCACCCAGATCAATCCACCTACATGATATCCATCCAACACGTTACCATTATGTGTTGGACTCTTTCATTTCACGAGTTAGCTTGCACTAACAACCAAAAAAAATCGAAAATTTTTACCGTCTGTTCTGCTCGATGTTGAAGTCGGTGAGTCCAGTAGAAGAGTGCACATTACAGCTTCGGCAGTTTTCCTATACAGTTGTAGCTCCTTACTATCTTCCTTCTTCTGATCAAACATGTTGACCCTAGACAATAGTACCTGAATTTTCAATGAAGAAAAGAACACCAAATTAGATTTTGATTCACTTTAAGGAAAAACGTAGCTTGAAACCCTGGTTAGTCCAGATACCTGAGTTCCGGGATGTTTGTTGTCCCAGCTAAACCAAGAAGGATTCCCCCAGTTGGCGAAAGTCGCACCGTTGTCTCCAGTAACATATCCAAGATATGAATCATCTCCGCTGGCATGATACAACCAGCTAGCTGCCCAAAGGAGTTCGTCAATGTAAGCAGTAGAGTTGTAGTACTTTTGAATTTTCGGATATCCGGTAGTGTAAGATCCTCTGTTGTTATCTGCAAAGGAGAATAGATCTTCAGCGTGCTTAAGGAGTACTTCTGAGTAGTTGGGATCTTTAGTTTTGAACACGAGAGAAGCTGCGGCCATTGCAGCTGCTGTTTCTGCTGCAACGTCCGAGCCTGGAGTCTTCTCATCGATCTTTAGCAATGGGCGCTTATCTGTCATTGTCTCCGGTCGTTCCCAGCATGCATGATCAACTTCGGGATCACCTACCTTGCAAAAGCTCGGTGAAAATATGAGGAACCACAACGTTAAGTATTTAGAATCAAATCTCAACTCCGCATTCTGAATCAATGAGAAATCTCACCTGGATGTATAGGACATTTTTGGAAGGATGAGCATTTATCAAGTAATCAGTGATCCATTTCAAAGCATCATGCGCAGGGTCAAGCTGCTTCACTTTCTCCATTTGATCACCGTACTCGAGGATTGCCCACGAGAGCACCGTTGCCGTGAAGGCCATCGGAAATCCAAATTTAATGTGGTCTCCGGCGTCGTACATCCCTTTTGACAAGTCCAGCCCTGCTTCTTTGCCATCGTCCAATGCTGAATCTCCTCTCCATGCGATTTTGTTGCCCACCAGTTTACCAGCTGCAAGAATTAGCGGTTGCGTCAATGCAGGACATATTGAGTGGATTTTGCTTAATGCATATAACGCCTTCCAACACACTCTAAAGCGTATAAGGTTTAAAAACAAAAAATTATAATTTTCAAATAAAATCAAAAGCAATTCTATGGTTGAGTGTTTTTATATACATTTCTGTACTTGGAAGAACCGGAGGGAGATTTCGAGTGCGTTCGCATACTTTGCGTCAATGGCTCCGGGAGGGCCAGGTACAGGAGAAGTGGCCAAAGTTTGAGGCTTCTTCTTGACGGTGACTGCAGCGATAGCGATGGCGGCTGCTACGACGGTCAGGAACAAGAAACAACAGCAGCACGTCTTCACCATTGTTGTTGTTGTATCATGATGAATTAATCAAGACTCAGAATATTGGAGATATTGATTGGAATTAGTTTCTTTTCTTGGTTGGATGCATTGGAGGATGGAGAACAGTTTGCGGGCGTATTTCCCGGGCGCGGGAAAAGTTGGAATTCTTTATTTCATGTGTGATTGTTTCTAACAGTGCACGAAGAGATCTGTGGCAAATATGAGCTGAGCGTTTATTCTTAGCTTATGCGTTTGGCACTACTTATCAAAAGCAACTTTTCAATTTTTTTTTATTTCATGTTTTTAAATATATATTTTATAAGTATTTAAAAAATTAATTAAAAAATTTAGATAGTGTAGAAAATTTTTATTATATATTTTTATTATTTTTTTAAAAGTAAAAAAATAAAGCTTGTTTTTCAAAAAAGATAAAAATATTCTCTATTTCAGAAAAACTCTATTTAATAAGCATTACCAAAAGCCCGTTGGCTGGCCCGCGGGGGTGGCGGAGAATTTAGAAAACGTTTAGTAGTGCTTATTAAGTAAAAAATTTTAAAATAAATTTTAAATTTTAGAATAAGTTTAAATTTTTATCTAAAAAATAATAATATATTTATAACTTTATGATTTATAATATTTTGTGTTTTTAAATTTTAAAAAACTATTCATTAAATATGATAAAAATTTCTAAAATATATAAAATATTAATTTGAAATAATAAATATTTGAAATTAATGCCATACATTCTTTTACAAATGCTAATACAAACGGGCCATACAAGCCCCGCTCTGCTCTGCCTAGTTATTATATTTTATTAAATCACATCAGATTGACTCTATTTTAAAAAGATTTAAATTTATTTTATTTATTATTTTTTTTAGTAAATAAATAATAAACTTGTTTTTAATTATTTGTTGGATATGAAAGTAATAAATAAAAACAAGAGTAACAAAGAGCAAAATAATATAAAGTAAAAGTGATATACTTTTATTTTATTTGGATATATTAAATAAAAATAATTAAGAATAAAGAGTTATTTTTCTTTAATGGAAGAGTAAAGTGAAGATAAATAAATAATTATTTATTAAAAAATTTGTAATATTTTATTAGGTTCTAAACAGTTTGAAACTTTATATTAGGAATACTCTAGTGAAAAAGAAGATATTAATTTTGAATAATTTATTAATTAAAATAGTTGGTTGGTTATAGAAAAACTGAACAAAATTATTTAATATAATCATAACTATATACATATACTCAAAAAGACAAGAAAAAATATTTCAGCTCTAAATTATTTTTAATTTTGATTACACACCACCTTGGAGTAACAGTTTATTTTTCATATAAAAATAATAAAAAAATATTTTGTATTACTCTCAGAGTTGTCAAATAAAAATAAAAAATAATTAATTTTTTACTCTCTGTTATTCTTATTTATTTCTAATTCAAACAAACATCAAAATATAGTAAATAATAATATTATAATTTATTAATATTATATCCGGTCCACGGCCGAGCTGGCCGTCTGTAGAATTAAAACTATAGCACTGTCAGCCTAAACAGACTTGGACCAATTACCATTTTTGGGCTGCCCAGACAATATGTAGACTTTTAACCGGGCCACAGTTAGAGGCTGTTTGGGGCTGCGTTTGAAAAACTACTTATTAATTTTTTTCAACTTTTTTTTATTATATTTTTTAATATATATTTTTAGAATATATAAAAAATTTATTTAAAAATTTAGAAAGTGTAAAAAAATTCTACAGAATAAGATCTTTTTATTACATATTTTTATTATTTTTTTAGAAATAAAAACAATAAAACTTATTTTCAAAAAAAATAAAAATATTTTTTATTTTAGAAAAGCTTCATTTTATAAGAATTCTCAAACGTCTCCTTAATCTGTTTAGCCCGTCTCATTGTTTTATCTCTAGAAGAAAGAAGTAGCCGGTAACGAGCAAGACAAAATAGTGATTTCGGAGATAATTAAAAGTGTTTAAAATAAAAGAAATTTCTTAATAGAATTTTATTTGAGAAATTAGTTTAGTAATTTGATTCTTTATAAATAACAATAAATATTATTCAATGGAATTTTTATATATACAAGTTTTTATATTTTAATTTAGAAAATATAAATATTATAAAATTTTAACTAAAAATAATATAAAATTTTGATAAATAATAATAAATACCGTCGAACGTCACCTTGACATCCTTGGAAGAAACAAGAAAAGGACTTTTCAATGCGTTCATCTTACCGAAATGCTGTTTGAAATTACTTTGTATCTATTTTCGTTCTATTTTTTATTTCATATTTTAATAACTTTTATAATATAAAATTTTTTTAATTTTTAAAATTTTGGTAAATAATTTCTTTTACCTGAATTTTAGGCATCTTCTCTTCAAATCAAACACGATATCAATGTGACCATAAACGAACGAAACTTTAAGGTTGTAGAGATCAAATAGAAGAAACTGTCTTTCTTGAGACAGGAGAAACTTCAACTGCTTCGTCTGAAAAGGAACTAGAACAAAACGTCTTTGTCTTTGTCATCGCTATCTGATTGAGTTAAAATTTTATTAATATATTTTTAACTCATAATTTTTTATATCCAACGGTGGAGATTATTTTTGAAATTTTGTATCAACAAAATCGGATTGACGTGCGCCAATGTGCCCCTAAAAATTGATGTGCTCATTTTCCCACCATACATATCTAACGGTAGAAATTGAATTTGAAGCATTATAAATAGGATGGTGCCCCATAATGCCCCTAAAGGAGGGGACTATGCAGAAGTTAATAACATTCCAAGAAGGTTACGCTACATAAATAATTATATGCTTCCATTCTACAGTAAAATTTGAGATATAAATGTGTGCCTTCCATATTTATGTAGTGCTACATTAAACTAATCCAGTTCCTGACATATGTCGACAGCTAAAGTTACCACAAAATTCTGAAGAATAATAAAGGATGTCTACACCCAAAGATCATGTAATTTGAATAGGAAGGAATCTCATGTATATAAGGACATAGGAGGTAATAATGTCTAGGGATTCTAGATTAGAAAAGCGAACAACTGTCCTCGCCAAATATAAGTAAAAGCTCATTGAAATGGAAAACAACAGGCTTAAAACTCCAAGGGATGGAAACTTCCTAGGAAATTTCGGTAAGAATTGCACCTTAATAGAGCAGAAAACATAGCTAAACACCCAAAAACTCATTCTCTCCAATCACAAATTGGTTATTAAGACAATGCAGCAAAATTACATTCTCATTTGCAACTACAATCTCATTGACTAATAGGAAGTTGGTGAAGAACACTATACTCAAAAGAAAACTCACCTGAAACATCAAGTTATAAGGCATAAAAAGATTGCTGAAAAAGAAAAACGACAAGCTAAACACCAAAATCAATACAGAATCCACCGACTATCAAGGAGGCAACATAGCTAAACACCAGAAAACACAATTTTCCAACCGCAAGTTAATTATAAGATAATGCAAAACAGTAATATTCTCATTTAAAGCAATTACAATCTCGTACGCCAAGAAAACTGTCAAGTTGAAGAACACCATATGCAACAGAAAACTCGCCTGAATAGCATCAGCAAGGCTCTTCCTCCTCCCGCCCAACCCAAAATCAGTCAAACCAATGAGACCGTTTGACCCCCACTCACCTGACCGCTGCCGTGAAAGATTATGCTGCTGGTTCAAATCATCGAATTCCTTCTGCAATGAGGCACCAGGCTGAAGCGAGAACAGTGAACGATCATCACCATCACTACCGCTTTCATCCCACCTTCTCCGATCACCGATCCCTCCAAACGCATGAAATCTTTGAGCCGCTCGCCAATCTTCTTTCGAAATCATCGGCGGAGGCAATCTAGGGTTCGGATGCTCGTTCGAGTAGAAATAAGAAAGATAAGCAGGGTGCGAACGGATCTCTTCTTCAGACGTTCCCGTTACAGGGTTGTCGTCAAACAATCGACCGATCGCGGCCCGAGAACCTTCGACGGTTGGCGGAGCGCTACCGCTGCGATAGATATTGAGCTCTCTCTCAAACTCTAGTGCGGCGGCGACACGTGGCACTTTCTGATGCGGCTCCCGCAGCACAGCATCAAGTTCTCTCTCAAAATCATCGAAATTTGCACCACCGTTCATCCCCGTCGTAGCTTCCGGCGACATCTCCACCGAAGTCCCGGTAACCATGCAAATCCCTCAAGTCTTCACCAACTGTATAACCAATTTAATCCCAAACAGACTCAAAAACCCTTACTTCAATCGCGATCAAAGACAATTAGGGTTTTTCGACACGATCCATTGCTCTGAGATATATTGGGAGCAAGAATAAGATCGAAGAGAAGGAAAGAAAGAGAAAGAGAAGAGAATAGAGATATGGAAAGAAGGTGGCGGAGAAGGAAGAAGGGCAAATATTAAAAAGAAATAACCGGGATCCTAATCGGTACTGAAAAATCACAGCCGTTGGATTGGATTGAGTTGTTTAGAAATTTACCGACCGTTGGATGATCTTGGGTGCGTCTGGCAACGCTTATTATAAACTATTTTTCATTTTTTTTATTTATATTTTTTAATATATATTTTATAAATTTATATTTTTTTAAAAATAAAAATTAAAACTTACTTTTTTAAAAAAATAAAAATATTTTTTATTTCAGAAAAATTTTATTTCATAATTATTTTCAAACGTACCCTCGGCGGCGTTGTAGCTTACGAGTTTGTTAGTTGGCGGCTCAGTCTGGCATGGGAGAAGGGTTCACGCAAGTTTCTACTGTCACTGCAGGACATAGAGATCTCAGCCGTCAGTTGTGGTAAAGATAGGAGAGATCTATCCGTTTAATTAAGCACGTGAGAAGATGATATCGATTAGTTTCCACCGTCGTGTTGGCACGTGCACGTAATGGGAGAGAAAAGTCGATGGGCGAGTCTAGGAAACCAGGAGATCCTACATAGATTAGGATGAAAGAGATCGGACGGCGATGGCTTGTCCGATCAACTGTAGAAAGGCTGTATTTTTTAAATCAACTGAACTGAGATTGGAGAACTTCTGCTTTGTTGTTGGAGTAAAAAATCTTCCTAGAAAGAACCCAGGCGGAAGAAGGATTTCTTCTATCAATAAAACAAAATCAGACAGTACAGAACGCATTGGTCGGTGATACATTAGAATGTTGCCACACGATAACATATTACATCCCCATAAACAACAATACTTCAGTAAATATATGCATCTGTTATAAGCTTCGCAAAGTAGTAGAAAAGACTCTGATAAAAAATCACATTAGGTTACAAGATTGATTTATATCCAATCTGTTACAGTTATATCAAAACAATTACAAAAACATGTTCACGTAGAGCCTCACCAGATTGGTGTTTAAGATGGTTGATTACCAAAACCAAGGCAGTACAACACAGGAAAGTTACAATTTTTCACAAGATTCTGAATACTTAAAGTGCTTGTGCAAAAGCAAACTCTAAACCTTTCCCTATTCTTACCAGGAGGTTCACCGAAGAGAGACGGATATATACACAAGAATGTTTATACATGTACAAAAAAAAAACGACTTTGATAAGTGATATCTGAATCAAATCTCACAAGGAAAATGGTGGTAGTAGATCTGTCTAATCCTGTGTTGAAGTTCATACACCAGCTTGCGCTTAGCAGCACTCACCTGCATGCAAGTACTTTGAGCCAAGATGAAAGGACCACAGTTTATTTCATGTCAGTAACTTCCCAACAATGCTCATTGATGTTTCATGTAGGAATTCTCTATAACAATAAATAACTGCTTCAGAACCTTGAAAGATAAGCCAATCTGTTAATATCAGCCTTCCTCCCAATCAAGACCATCATCATCATCCTCTTCAGATGCTTCAGCTTGAACATTCAGATCCGCTACAACAAAAGGACCAGTGTTGGCTGTAACATAATACGAAAGACAGTTAACTACTCGTTATTTTGTAGCTTGCTCGACAGAAACGATCAATATGAAATGACAATTAAAAGCATACGAGCAAAATGTTGTTAGAAAGAGATTGCAAATTGTTAAAATTAAGAACATAGCAACAGCTCTCAGACATGAGCATGTACCTGCAGGTTCACCTTCTTCCCATATATCTTCTTCACCTTCATCATCCTCTGTACGCTTTGACTTTTCACCAACTTGATGCTCTGAAGGTCCTTCAGATCTGGGTGCCTCAAGACCCTCTTCTTGCATTCTCTTGGAAGAAGCATCTTGTTCCTTCTGTCGCTCCAAAAGAGCAGCATAGTACGCTCTGATGAACTCATCCTGCATTATATATCAGAAAGCAAGAAAATCTAAACATTAGCCATAATATTTTAAGTAAACTTACACGAGAATATTGAAAATTCTCAAAACTACGTAGTTTGTAATTCTGACCTGTCTGATCTTTTCATCATCTTCTGCAGCTGGCTTCTTCTCATCTGTGGGTTTAACATTTTCCACCGACTTTGTTTCAATTCCGACTTCACCACGCTGCTCCTTCGTGAGAACCATTCCTTCTTTGATCATCCATGGTGGTAAGACCTTCATTGCCGTGAGTTTTGTTTCAGTTCCTGCACCCTCTTCCTTCATGTCTACTCCGGTCAAAGCAACTTCAACCTAGTTATCACCCAATTAATAACTATAAGAATAAATACCATGAAAGCGAGTTGCAAGAAGTAACATTCATTGAACTGAAGGCAAGAGCAATTAAACCTACACATAACAATCCATCACAAAAAGACAGAACTAGAAAGGTTGGCACATGCATTCAGAAAGCATGCAGTACAAATTACATATTCTGGATAATAAAATGGTGTTCCAGACCAAGCAACTGTACTGGGTTGAAGCTTTATATCGCATACTGTTGTTCACTACATTCAGATTCGAATTCTCATATCAGATTTTTATACTAGGCAGTATGATGGAAAGCAGATGATAGCCAAGCAAACAATTCGAATTCTGAAGCAGATGATAGCCAAGGAAAATAGAGATTTGTCAGCAATAAAAAGTAACACATTCGTTGTTTCCTGTAGGTCACCATTTGCAAGGTCTAAGCACCCCATGGCTTATTTATCCAAGGTATGTGCCTCAATGGAAATCAACAAGATGCCCACTGCACTGGCATGCACAGAATGCATGAACCCGCACACTTAGTTGCACATTTTAAAGCATCAGGGTAATTAACAGCTAGAGACTTGTAGCTCAAGAGGGGAAAACTACGGAACCAGTCTAGTAAATTGGTTACTTGAGATCTAATTTGCAAATTGCTAACCACGCTCTTAAGAGATCTCTTCCTATCTGCAACATGGTATCACCAAGGTCTTAACTAATGTGTGGTTCTGATTTTAATGTCACTGACCACCATCTTTCCAGCATTATCTTCACACCAAGTATATCAACTATGTGATCCAAATTGCAAGATAATAATGTCTTTTCATTCTCTTTCAAGTTACAAAAACCATCTTATAGCCACAAAAAATACAAATTAGTCCTTCAAGTTCCAAAATTCAGCTCATAAGCAACAGCAAACACTGCTTTTGAAATGGATGACTAGAAACACAATTCTAGACAAGAACATACAGACCTAGAGCTCAGTCAAAGATCATTAACTGCTGAATCAATTGAGTCAAGAAAAAGATACATACACTTGTCTCTCCAAGGAATGGCATTGGCGTCCCACCATATCCTTGGCCTTGGGAAGACTTTGAAGAATGGGCAGCATTAGGATCACCACCGGCACGACTTGCAGCATTTGCTCTAGCTTCCCAGGCTTGGAGAGTTCCAAACTCAGGCACTGGCAGGTCTTTTACTCTTGCAAACTGCAAGGTCAAAGGCTTCAACTGCTCCTGCATTCATGTTGAATGTAAACACCAATAATAAGTTTATGTAAGATCTACGAACTGAAGAAAAAATATTCAAACTAACGGGGTTGTCTTTGCAAAATTTGGCATAACCCAGGTGATTATCACTCATGATAATTGATTGTGATGCTAACAGAAAAACTAAGGTATAGCAACACACACATATGAGGCAAAGATGATGTGCAACACCAAATCAACAAGTTACAGAAAACAAAGCTGCATGCTTCAAGCATTTTATTCTAGTAGTACATCTGAGCTACTACGAAAAGCTGCTGAATATCAAATTCATGGGCATAGAAAAAGCTTTCATATAAGAGTTTCAGGACTAGGAGTGTTTGTATTATCAAATGCATAGTAATGAAGCACTTCACCATAGCATATGACCTAGGTAGGCTGGTAAGGTATTGGATATATTATGCTTGTAAGCAATACTCGAATCTTGTAAATCATATCCTTACATCATTCGAAGACTAACATAGGATATGTGAAATATACCATTTACTTAAGCATATATGATATAATGGTTCCCTTCACCACATACGACAAGCAGCAACAAACATTCTGCACAGTTTATCAATAAAATATTGGAAGAAACTTCGATTTGCACTTCTATTGAAGGCAATAAAATCAAGTAATACCCGAAATTTCTTTTAGCAGCTTTAGCCCATAGCATATAAATTTGGGTAGAAGTAGCATGAAAATTCAATCGCCTCTTACCTCCATCTTTTGAAGCATATCCTTCAACTTTTCACGGCGCCTTCTCCTAGCATTGTCATCTCCATCACCCATCTCTTCAGCAGCAAGCTTATCACTCTCAGCAACAAGTTCACCGTTACACTTCTCACAGTGAAAGTACTCATCATCTGGGCTCACAAGTTGAAGTGCATCAAAAGCTGAGTACCTGAGCATTTTAATGATGTAGAAAATCAAGGTTGAAGTAGTAAAGATCACAATGAGATGGGCTATATGGAAAGAATCAGCAACAAACCTTTTTGAGCAATTCGGGCAGATATACTCTTGAATTGTATTTCGGCTGTCCAACTCATCTTTTAGCTTCTTCTTCATCCGATGCAATCGATACCTCACCACATCATATATCTGCCGCCATATGTTCATTGCAGATATATTTAATGCTTCACTAGAAGAAAAAGGGAAAAACCATGTTCTATATGAAGATAATATAATCAATCAAAATGCAAACACTCGAGTTATCAGGAATGAAGTGAAAAGAAGTATTTGTTCTCTCGGATTGCCAATTAAAAATTGCATGCAGAGAAGCAAAATACTGAAGCAACTTTCCCTATTTATATGAAAATATAAGACAAAAGAAACCTGTGCATAATCCAAGCAGCAATAAGAGTGAGTATGCATCTTCATTTTCTCTTCGCCCTCCTTAGAAATATGATGGCTGTCACGAGTAGCAGCAACTGCTGCACTGAATATTTTTGCACCTTTAGCGGTCTAAAAAAATTTTAGAGATCAGAATATATATTCAAAACTACAAATAATGATAATAACAGCCAAGCCTTATCTGCATCATGCACCGTAGAGCATCATTGTGTTTGATTAACTAAGCAACACAGCTACAAACCAAAGAACAATAACAGAAAGAAACATTTTCTCCTATCTAACCATAAAATGAACAGAATTTCTTTCAATTATAAGATGCAACTTAAATGACGATTTATTACAATTGTTATTTCGTGATATGAAGTGAACTGGACTGGGAGGTGAACAAACAAACCTCTCTTCGATGGTCTCTGGTAACTAGTTTTTCTTCCTCAAAAAAACGTAAAGTACGACGAAGCTGCTTGGAATGCAGCTTTAAAGCTTTAGCCAAGTCTTCCTCTCTGACCCATTGCCGTCTGAGGAAACAAAACAGGAAACTACAAGCAATAAGCTAAACTTTTAAAGAAACAGTAAACATGTAAATTTCAACAATCTTGCATCGACCTAATGCTTGTTATTCAAGAAAATGTAACAGCACAAAGAAATTCTAAATAAATTTAACTTCAGATGGTTTTATTACCAAATTTAAGATAACAATATACCGGGAAACCTAGCTCACTTACATACAGCCACAATATAATAGCAAGAATTCAGATGATCAACAAACCAAAAATAATCTATTCTTCAACTTGGTAACAGCCTGTACAGAATTCAATATAGACAGACCTTGTTAGGGCATCGAGAACGACAACGGCCATGCCGCGATTATCTCCGCGGCCGGTCTTGGGCAGGTTGTCGCCCTTAGTCGTGATATCATCGTAGAAAGCCCGGGCCGCAAGCCGCACCAACCTGAATCCCGAGATCGATCAAAATTCAATTCCTAGTAGCAATCAAATTGATGAAATCACTTAAATCAGAAAGAGAGAGAGCACCTATTGAATGGCTCTAGGCTCATTGTGAGCGAGAAATCGAGCCGATTATCTCTAAACTATAGCCGGAGAACGGCGGCGGAGGGAAGTTGGCGGCGGAGAGGGATTCTGCAGAGCAGACGACTCTTAAGAGATCTTAAGTTACTTTCTCCGTGAAAATAATGAAATCTTCGGCAGTGTTTGTTTGCTCTTAACTGATTTTATATATTTTTGAAACTGAATTTTTAAAAAATATAATTTAAAAATATGTTCAATTTACGTTTATTATTATTAAAATTAAATTTAAAAATGAAAGTTTTGAAAAAAATAAACTAACTGTGTTGGTAAGATGTGTTTATTTTGAAATAAATTTATTTCTTTATAATAAATTAAAAAAGTTATATTTAAAATGAAAATAATAAAAAATAAATTTATATATTAATTAGTAAGTTTTAAAATAAATTTTGAAAAATAATATTGAAGCATATTTTCAGAAAAAAAAAAAGGAGCCAGATCAAGCTGACCCGTTTTCGGCCTTAAACTTTCAGAAAAATAAGATCGGGCTTTATAAAGCCTATTTTCGTATATCAAATTTATAAACCCTTCTAACAAGTAACCCAACTAGATTACCAACATATTTAATAAATTAACCACATTTCAAATAATTCAACTACCTACAGTTTTGTAATATGGAAAAGTATTTTCAAAATTAACTACATCAGTAAGAATAGAAAGTAGAAAAATAATCCCTTCAGCAACCAAGCCAACATATCACACATGCATAAGAAGGTGCTATGCTGCTTCACTCCTTCTAAGCATTAACCTACTTTTTGTACTTTTTTTATTGCTTGACCCCTTGTAGCCTACTTTTTTTTTGCTTGTGTTTTTCAAGAAATTAAAGAAAACATATTTTTCGGAATTGGAATATCTAATGATCCAAAAATAATAATAATAATACTTTGCTAAGTTTTGAGTCAAATGAGTCAAATATTTAGTTGATTAATAACAACACATTAGCATGTCACTCATTTTGATAAACTTGATGAATCAAGTCAAAAGTAATGAATGCATATGCTTTAAATTAAATCAAAGACAGAAATTTAAAAAAAAAACAGAAAAAAAGCTACAGCAGTTTTTAATTTTAGTGATTTCTTCTATACATGATAATTAACCTACTCCACTAACTAAAATATTATCTACTAACAAAATTTTATTTTGAGTGATTAAAAGGAAGCTCCATTAAATAATTTGATCATATAAAACCAAACTTTATAAAATCGTTTTCAAAATAAAAGCTTTCAAAAAAAAACACCTTCTAACATCTTAAGAACACATTCAAGCATCACAACATACTGCCCCTATGAGGAAAACATCTTAATAATAAAAATGCATGTAACTAGCTCAAATTGAAGATTAACAAGATTAACTCTACCATTAACAAGATATCAATAAAAATGACCTCGAATGACTACTATGTTCCAGCACAGCATCAAAAGGAAAAAAAAAGCACTTAAACTAATCAAACCAGACATCTATCAGTTTAACATCTACCTTAAGATCCTATAATTCATATCATGCAAGATCAGAAGAAAAGTAGCACAACTGCCCAAAGTCATTCAAGTATAAATTTGAACTCCATTTTTGTTCAAAACTTAGAAAAAGTTATATCTCTAACGCTGCACAGAAATTTCTCTTGATCCAGCAACTTCATGTATTTAGTGAGGTTTAAAAAACAAAAATTCAGAAATATGATAACGAAGACAGACAAAAAAAAAATTCAAAGGGAATTTTTTTTTGACGATAATGATCCGTGTAGGCATAATTTCCATCCAAATCTAGTTAAAGAAGTTGTACTCTAACAAAACACACAAGTTTTACAGAACACGAAGAAAAAAAGAGAAAACAAAACTATGACATTTAACCGAGCACTAAATCTTTCATATACAAACTGCCACAAACAATCAATATTAGAAACATGAAATATCATAAAAAAAATATCATAATTATCAACTGTAAATTGCCACCACCACCGACTAAAAAAATTTCAATCTTTTTCGAAAACACTAAACGGCAAAAAAATTTCCTAAATTCTAGCACTCAACTTCAATCCAATCGTTTCAAACAAAACAAAAAGAAAAGAAATTATTCAATTGAATTTTGAAAGAAGAAGAATGTAATCACCTTTTCGTAGTCGTCTCCGGTTCTCGAGCTTGATTGGTGCCGCACAACGGCTACAAAGTTCGCAGTGGTTAAGAGAAGAGACGAGGAAACGAAAATCGGCGTCGCAGAAGAAGCACGCTTGCCGGAACAAGAGATCGCTGCCGGCGTGGGGCGGAGCGGAGTGAAAAAAACCTAGAAATCAAGTCTGCGTGAGAGAAATGAAAAAGATAGTTGAATGAATTGCTGGATAACTAATATATATACATCTGTAATTTTGTTAACTTAAGAGGGACAAAATCGACATTTCATAGGTGCTGAGAAAAAAGTTGCGTGCAACTTTTTAAGAAAAGTTAGTCAGAGCCCGTTTATCACGGCTTATAATAAACTACTTATCAATTTTTTTTTTATTTTATATTTTTTAATATATATTTTATAAATATATTTAAAATTTATTTAAAAATTTAAAAAATATAAAAAATTTTATAAAATAAAATTTTTATTATATATTTTATTTTTTTAAATAAAAAAATAAAAATATCTTTTATTTTAAAAAATTTTATATTATAAACACTACCAAATACTTCCCTCGGTGTAACTTTTTTTTTAACTTCTGAATTATCTATCCAAACATCTTTTATCTACTATTTAGAACTTTTTTTAACTTATAAATTATAAAAAGCTTATCCAAACGGCCACTAGCATTGATCTCTTCGGGCTTACCTTTATACGGGTATAAAACGCGACTCCATGTCAACATGGACCATTGTACAGAAAAGAAAACCAATAGTGGCACAACAAACAAGGAAAGAAAAATTTTGAAACCTCTTGTCAGGGTTTTAATTCAAAATAATCCGGACGAGCTTTGTTTTAAGCGTGTTGTTGTTTAGAAAAAGGAGTTCATATAACAGAGAGACAAGAAACATGTAAATTAGTGTATTGAATTTAATTCATATATAAATAACAACGTCTGCTTTTACTCTTCTATTCTTTCCTTCTTTTGTTTGTTAACAGTGTTGATGAAAAACATATAAATTAGTATATAGTATTAGTTATGGGAACTGGTGCATTACGAAAACCGACATGGTTTTTACGACAGAATGTCTGCGGAGCTCTGGCTGTTTGTGTTTATCTCATTGCCATTGGTGTCAGTGACATCAAGAAAAAAGCTTTCTTTCTTTCTTCTTTTCTTTTGAATTCATTCATTCAAGATGTTCAATGATGGCAAAGGCTTCATATTCCTATAATAAAATTCTTATATTCCAACATGAGTAGACAACTCGAGCAGAGCAATATGGCAAAGATTGATCAAATTTTAGCATTGTTGCCCAGTTACATTCTTAACCTATTCGTAGCTAAGCTACACTACATTACACATATATAAACCAAACATTCTTTTTACCATATTCATCTTCTGTTGAACTATATTATATATTTTCACTTTTGCATCAATTGGTTTGGAATTCAAGAGTTAATTAATTAATATTAAAGATGAACAAGAACAGTGCATTTTATGTAAGGTCTAGAGAGAGAGAATCTGGATTTGGTCAAAAAAGTTGCAGCCGGTGAGAGTTAGCTATAAAGCTAGATGCTAGAATCTTTAACTAGCTAAGACGTAGATTTAATAAGTAGTAGTAGTCTGAGCAATCACAGAAGAAGATTGAGTCTGCGTTTGGCATAGTATTTCAAACACGATTTATTTATTTTTTTTATTTTATATTTTTAATATATATTTTATAAATATATAAAAATTTATTTAAAAATTCTAAAAAATAAAATCTTTTTATTATATATTTTTATTATTTTTTTAAAATAAAAAAAATAACCTTCATTTTTTAAAAAAATAAATATATTTTCTATTTTATAAAAATTTTATTTTATAAACACTCCTAAACGCAACGGATTATTTGGAGTCAGGACTTTTAGAAGAATCTTCACCCTTCTCAAGGTTGCTATGCCATTCAACAGCAGTACGAGCATTTTCTTGTCTCTTCTTTTCTACATAGCTTAAATTCACTCATTTCAGCAGAGCTTCAGCAGCTACGGCACAGTAGTAGTTAACATTCAAAAGCCAAGTACAAGACGATGTTAATTTCTTCTGCTGCACAACAACAAATACTACTGCACAACTGAACTCATACTACTAGTTAGATCATCGTACTATTTTCCATACACAATAACAAACACAACACTAATGAAGAACAGTAGTGTATCAAACTGCAATGACATGAAGCAACTATGAAGAGCCTGGAGGTGCATAGTAGTAGGAGTTGAGGGTAAGTTCCAAAGAAGTGCCACCGCCAAGGTTGCCGGAATATTCATGGTGCTGTTCATAAAAGAAGCAATCCATGTGGTAGAAAGATTCATTATTGTTTTCTTTAAGTTGATCTTGGTCAGCTTCATCTTGATGCTGATCATTAGAGTGGATTGGGAATAATTGCAGAGTCTCCATTTGTCTGTAACTAGCTGATGATGATGATGATTCTTGGTAAGCATTATAATCAGAGCACGAGTAGTAGTTCCTGTTTTGGTGCATAGGCAACATTTCACTTGCAGTAGTGTTCCAACACATGTCATTGGTATTAATATTGGTGTTGCCTTCCATGGGTTGCACTCTATGTTGATCTCCTCCTCCACACCCTCCCCCTCCAACTATGAAACTCTCCTGTGATGATCACATGACAAACAAATGTTAAATGTTTTCAACTGTATATGCATAAAGCTAAGATATATGGCATGAGATATCAAAACTTTCGAATACATACTACAGAAAGGCAGCTTCCTTTATGTTTTGTGTACTGAGAACAAAATCAGTAGCTTACAAGATATGTTCAACATTTGCTGCTATATCTTTATGTTAAAAAGTACTACAAATTTTGTTTAGTATCATAAACTAAAAAGCTTCATACTTCTGAGATTCAAGAAAAGGTGTTAAAATTTAAAGTGTAGTACCCTAAAACTCCTCTCCATCAGTACTGAACCAGAACCATAACCATGACTGGTGTTGTTGTTTCCTCCACCATACATCACTGTAACTCCACCGCGTTCACCAAACAAACCAAAAAACCAAAATCATAAAAGTAAGAACGAAATTAAGGAGAACTTTTTCATAAAACAATACAGAGAAGCAAAAGGTACTGCACCCATTGAACTCAAGTTGGTATTAGTGTTGCAGCTGCTGTTGTTCTTGGCAGAAGAACATGTAGTACTAGTGTTGGAGGTCAATTCGTTGTAACGCTTCCGCTGGCGCTCACGGGCTTTATGGTTCTGGAACCAGTAGAAAACATTCTTTCCGTCGATCTTTCCGTATTGGCGGAGCCTAGCGGAGATTCTCTGGATTTGATCGGCAGAAGGCGACCGTAGTCCGCTGTTGTAATATAAATCTCGAAGAATTCTTATCTGTTCAGTTGTCGGGATCCATCTTGTGCTTGAAGGTCTGCAGCACATGTTCTTCACTCTTTCATCAAAGCTTCCTCCTTCCATTACAGTTTCCAAACAAGAAAGAGAACAAATCTTGCTAGCTAGAGCAGTGACGAAGGAATTAATGTCTATGAAGGCGTGATGAAGTGTTTTTTGTTGGATGGGGGTAAGTAATGTATGATATAGAGAGGAAGAAATCTTTGAAATCTTTGAAGAGGACTGGTGAGAGTGACACATATATATATATAATAGAGATCAGTGAAAGAAGTGAAGGGGACAAAACAAAGCAAAGCAAATAGCAAGTAGCCTACTATTAGGGTTTTCTTTTCTTTTCTTTCTTCAGTTCAGAGAATGCATGCAGTTGATTTGCTTGCTTGATGATCAGTAGTGAAAAGGCATGCAAAGTGAATGTAGTAATTATATATGAATGAAACAGAAATTAAGAAATTTTATTAGTTCAGAGAAGGAAGGAATTGAATGAGATGAGAGACAATGCAGAGTCATAGATCCATTGGTCTTTTTACCTGTTCATTTTTTTTTTTGTCTATGTGATTTTATTTAGAGCTTGCTTTAAATTTACATAATTTTAATTTGTTTCAGTCAAAATTAAAATTTCAAACAGTTTATATATTTCGAATGCAAATCGAACTTAAAATTATATTTGAAATACTTTCAACTCACTTTAAACAATAAAAAGTTAAACTGTACTTTTGATTTACTTTTAAAAAATTCACTTTTTTTTTTTATTTTAACAAAACTCACTTACTTATATTTAAAATACGCACTTAATTTATGTATTACTAGTGTATTAGATGTGTTGTATAAAGGTAGCAATGGCATATAATTATATACTGATCATATGCACTTAATGCAGTAGTTCTTGGGAATATCTAATAGAATATATAATACATCATTTGGATCATTGACTAACGGCTTTTGGCATTACATTTCGTAAACTTTATTATAATTTTTATTTATATTTAAAATTTTTTTATAATAGTGTATAAAATTTATATAAATTTTAAAATGTATAAAAAATTTTATACATAATAAAAATTTATTTTTTAGATACAAATATAGTATTTACTTTTTGAAATATTTTAAAATATTTTTAATTTTAAACAAAATATTTTATAAGTACTTTCAAACCTAATCTTAATGTCTGAAATTATTATAGTTTTTAGTTTTGTTTTTCTTTTTTAGTAATAATTTTTACAGCAATCACATTTACTGCTCAAGAACTTGCACCTCCATGGCTTTTGTTAAATATGGTGGTCTCTGTTCTCTGCCTGCCTAGCCAGAGTGGTAGAGTGTAAGGAAAAAGAAAAGTAAGGCCTTCTTAAATAGGGCAAAAAGTTTGAACCATATTGAATATCATTCAAGACATGCAATGAGATTCTGCAATACCTTTTGCATGCATATGCCTAAAAAGAAAACCTGCGCCTTATAGCTAAGGAAAGGTACTTGGAAAGAGTTACCATGGGCTTTATTTGCTCAACTGTATACATTTCATATTTTTTATTATTGAACCGATTAGAATTCCAAAGGCTCAACTTTTAAATTTTAACTACACTTTATCATGACTTACTTAATTTAATTGAAAGAAATTGTGCAATTTTTTAAAATGATTCCAACTTTGTACCGTACTTATTTTGTTTCATAGAAACTCATTTTTCGGTTCAAAATTTGACTAAATTTATCTTTTATATTTTAGTTTGCTTCAAAATTTTGACTAAAATTATTTTTACAGAACTCATTTTTGTAAAATTTACTTTCGAAACTAAAATATGCGCTTGATCAAACAAAAATAGTTGAGATAACATGAGATGAACGTTCTTTATTTTTAAAAATAAATTATTCAGACCTAAATTTTTCTAATCTATTCTTTAGAAAAAATTTTATTTAAACAAATTCTAAGTGAAAGAATGAGATCCTCTTGAACTAGAGCACAACCTTTTTATGCAACTTTCTCTTGAAACCTGCCTTAAATTCCTCTTTCTTTTGGGAAATTCTGACTGTAGGAGAAACAAATTGTACCATTCAGAAATTTTCAACTACGTACTGCTTCCTGTTTCTTTCTGTTTGAAGTTGGAACTCCCTTAATAATTACCATTCAGAAATTTTCAAACTTCACCTTACCTCCTCTCATGCTAGCTATGTATTCTTTTCACCTTATAATTTGTTTTTTATTAAAAAATTATTTTAACTCACTTTCAATTATATAAAAATATCAAAATTAATTCTAATTTGTTTTTTTACAATAACTTACATTAACTAATTTATTTTTAATCCCAACAAATACACCTTTATTAACTAGAACAACTATAATATATTGGATCACCTTTTTTTCTGTTCTTTTCACTTTTATGCAATTCTTATTCATTCGTTCATTACAAAAAATAATTAAAAAATGCTTGTGTTCACTTTCATGCTAAAATAGTTTAGGATGTGTTTTATTTGATATTAAATTAACTTTCGTGAAAGTAAAATTTGATAAAAAATAAAATTTAATAAAAATAAATAAATTCAGAATAATAATTAAAATAACAAAACTTAAACTTTAGACGAATTAAGTAGATTTTATAAGTAAAATATGTTCAATATTTAGGACGTGTTTCAAATATCCATAATTTAGTTTCGTGAAGGTGAAAAGTAAGAAACAGAATTTTTTAAAAAATAAAGTGAAGGTGGAGTTCAGTATTTATGTTTCAATAGGTTTTAAAAATATGTTGAAAATTAAAAAATATAATTGTATTGAGAAGTGCATAAATAAAAAAGTTAGAACTAGAACTCCGCATATAAAAATAAAATTTTGAATTTTTTATATAATTAAAATATAAAAATTATTTAAAATTTAAAAACTATCAAAAAAAAAATAAAATTATGAAAATTTAAAACACGTTCTTGCTATATTTTTTTGAAATAGAAAAGAAAGAATGAACTCAAACTAGAGATGGCATGTTTGAAATGATCTCACAAAGAATGACAACAAACATAATGTAATAATATTTCTCTCCATTCCTTTCCCTATCATGCATATGTAATGCCTCTTGTCTCTAATAAAATAGTAGTCCTGTCTAATGATAGTGCCCTTCAGGTAGCTGCTTCTAGGCGCAGCCCTACAGTTTTGGTACAAAAATTCTTTTCCATCTAGTAATCATGATTCACTGCACAGAAGATATCCCTTAAGATTTCATGTTAACTCTTTCTATTTCCATGGAGAAAAAAAAATTGGTTTATTTCATGCAGTATACTACATTGCACTTGTTCTCTTCATTCATTCAGTCTTGTTCTTCTATAAAGCTTTGCCCCTAGATAGAAAGAAAGAAAAGAAAAAGTTTGTACTTTCAATCTTGCCCAATGTTTTATATTTATATCCAAATACAATAATAGCACATATAGGAGAATGTTGTTAGAGGTTATAATTTATGACCCGATGTGAAAATTTAATATGAATTCATTCATTAAATCGGATTTAGATTTAATTTTAATCTTTTGAGTTAATAAAATTGATCTAATAAATTAAATAAATTTATATCTCATTGATCCTTATTTAAATCTATATAACTATAATAATTATTTGTTTAATATATATTATATAATAACTAAAATATAGTTAGAATAATAATATTAAATTATTATATATTTTTGCTTAATTTATCATATTTTTATTAATTTATAGATTTAAACAAAATTAATATTTTTATATCTTAAATATTTGGTACCTAATAATTTGTATCTATTATTTTTAGAAATTGATAATGATTCTCGTTATAATATTTTTAATTATTAAATAGGTTGATTCGAATTTAATCGAATTATTAAAATTAGTTATGTTATGAATAATAATTTTGAATCATTTAAATAATAAATTAAGATTGAATGATTTTAATTCAGTTATTATATATATTATTCGTAGCCAATCTATTTTTTAAGCACATTTAAGAGCACTTTTTTTTCATTTAGCATGAGTTATATTCTTATTTTGAATCAAATTCCTAGACGCAATTGATTTTCAAATTGAAACAAATTCAATATAACAGCGAGAAGAGAGAGGAAAAAACAAAATTAGTGTGAATGTTCGTAGCTAGAATTATGTAATAGTTATCCTAAATTAGTGTTCTTTGCCTTAGATCATATTTTAAATGTCCGAAACTATAATATTCTGCCAAATTTAGAGTTTCAGAAGTTTGTGTTTTAATTGTCCATTAACGGAGAGCTCTATTTTTATTTTATTATTTAGGAATTCATCATTTTGACTTTTAAAATTTCGCTGCTTACTTTTAATTCACTTACAAATAAAATTAGAATACAAAATTTAAACTCACTTTTAATTTATTTTTTAAAAAATTTCACTTTGGAATGTGAGTGACATATTAGTCCAACATCCTTCGTTCCTAACGTTCTTTCGAATCCACTTATAATCTTTAAACAACTTCATTATTACTTTATAATTTGGAGTTCAAAATTTAAGCCTCTAACAGAGTTCATAAACTAGAATCCACTTAAAATCTTTCGATTTTCACGCTCTGGATGGGTGTTGGATTAGTCCCATATCACTCTTTGATTCACTTATAAGTTCTGGTTAACTTCAAAAATTCTATGTCTTGGATTGGAGATCTATGCTTCTAACAATACGAGATCAAAGTTCAAATTTCTTTTTCAAAATTAGAATCAGCAACATATATATTACGTGAGGAAGAGTTCACTGGCTGCAGGTTTTCGAAACCAAAAGCAGAGGACCACTCTATTTGTGCCAGTGCTAGTTCTGAACCAGTGAAGTTTTGATTCAGTGAAGGTTCGTTCTGCCTGCATGCATCATTTAGTTTTGTTTTCTCCCAATGCATGGATTCATAACTCGTTCAGATTTTTGCATTGATTCAATTAAATCTTTGGTAGCTAGAATCACGCATGCTTCAATTGCATGCTTTTGACTCTGAACTGCTGAAGTTAACTTCACTGCAACTCCAGTTTCAGATACTTCAAGCCATTCATTCATTCAACCAAAACACAGCCATTATAATGGATTCATCTACGTAATTAAGGAATGAGTGTATAGAATGGAGTATGTACATACGTACTATGATATCCTTAGTAGTATAGCATGAATGTCTTATGCATCTCTACGATATGTTTTCTAATACATTTTTGACTGAAAATTTACCTGTGCAACGCATTTCTCTTATCCAAGTGATTGTTGAAATTCCGGGCGTAGAATTAAGTCTGTGTATAGGAAATCTATAGGTGTGTTTTGCATAGACTTGTATCGTGTATTCACGCTTGCCTGCGCACTCTATTGCGAAAAATGGTCTAAAATTTAAGGTACTAAGAGTGCTTATAAATAAATTTTTAAAAATAAAATCTACTTTATTTAATAATAATAAATATTAAATAATATTTTAAATGTTATGATGTAAAACTTGTTATTTTTTAAATATTAAAAAATTATAAATATTAAAAAAGTTTATTAAAATACGAAATATAAATTTTTTGAATTGCAATGCGGACAGGTGCCTAAAATATGAACCAAAGCAATTGTTGAAGGTTTTCTACTTTCGACTTACAGGGAAGATAAATAAGGGCAAATTTGTAAATTTTTCCAACTGTTGGAGATAAGCCTGATCTCGATCTCAGCCAAGCACAAAAGTAATATGAGTTCCTCTTCATCAGTATCATTCAGTTCAAGATAGAAAATGGAAGCTAAGCTCTTCACTTGCTTCTCCCTCAAACCTTCTTCAATTCTCCAAACAAAAACTTCCTCTAATATAAACTATTCTACAAAACATTCAACACTACCATTCATCAATGCTGCAGCCAACACTGATAGCAGCAGCAGCGAAGAAGTTAAAACAAGTGAGAACAACAACGATGCACCTGCAGCAAAACGTGGTACACCAACGCCACTCAAGATCAAGTACCGGCCGCGGTCACGGAAGCAAGCAAAAGAAGGTAGGGAGATGCTTAACAGAACAACTCCGGCACCGAAGAAGAAGGATTGGGACTCCATGACGCTTGCAGAGAAGGCCATGGAGCTCTACGTGGGAGAGAAAGGACTGCTCTACTGGCTCAATAAGTTTGCTTACGCTTCGATATTCATAATCATCGGAGGTTGGATTTTGTTCCGGTTTGTCGGACCTTCACTTGGTCTTTACCAGCTTGACACTCCACCATTGTCACCAACATCAATATTCAAAGGCTAGCTAGCTATTGCTGTTTGTAAAACAAACATAGAAGAGGTCGACGACAAATGCCCTTGTTTTCTTTCACATTTTGCAGAAAATTTAGTGGATGCACTTCGATTCGCATGTATATCAATGCAATTCCGTTTGTTGAATGGGTACTTGCTTTCACAACCTGTATACACAACCTGGCTCAAAGATTTTCGTCTGATGTGAAGTATGAAGACGACATTGATAGAAAATTCAGGCTCCGTCTACGAGGAAAATGGCTAAATTTTACATTAAGGCAGCCAAGGTCATGAAATAAGAGCACTAATCATGGTGTACATATCATAGTAAGATGGTTGTCTGTTCTCTGAGTTAAACATGAATATGAACCTTGAAAGCATTTACTGTAAAAAATGCAACGATCTAAGCCTAGGACAAAAACTATTTGACTTCAAAAGTGCTCTCAGTAGAAGTAAATCCGACCAAAAGTTAACCACCAGCATTTCCTATATAGACGTTCCAAAATTGGCACAGAGCACTTGGATGACCGGAACCTTTTACCATCATCTGCAGTGAGTACTTGGTTGTCCAGTGACTCCAGTCCCTGCCTTCAATAAATCTTTCTTTTCGCCCAAAAAAGCAATAAGACCACTCCGAGCACTATCACAACAGGAGCCCACTTGCGAATAAGGGCCTACAATCAAGCATTATTGTCAGATAAATTGCTGTAAGAACATAGTCAGACTAAATGAAATCGTTAAATATGTAACCAAGGTAGTAGGTCTTTGGAGAATCCAGATATTAGAACAAATTGATCACTGCTACACTAATGAGAAAGGATGAGGGTTCTTAGCAAAGAAAAGATCAATTAATCCAGTCTACTATGTGCCTCTTATAAAAGAGAGACCTTCTCAGGATCCAGAAAAGATTGTCAGGTACAACAGAGAAGTCACCATCATTTTGACTAGGACAAACCTAAAAAATGGCTGATTGCAGAGCATAAAATAGGAAAAAAAACACTGTAATTTGGAATGATATTAATTATAGTCGAGGCAGTAAAACAAAGAACCAAAAAGGGGTAAAAAACTTAAAGAGTATGTGTTCAAGTTTTGGGATACAACTGCTCCACATTGTAAAGCATAAATAGTAGTACTGAAACATGACACAGATGATTATTTTGGCTGTGGGTAAGAGGATCCATTCTGAATGAATAACTTTGACAGATTATGTGGCGAAGCAGATGCAAAATATATTAAATCTTGAGAATAATTTTTGAGAAAATTGTTCAGGAAAATGATTTCTTACCCTCATCAAATGTTTACTGCACCTTTTGCTTTCGCCAAAAGTATCATCTTCACCACATTAAAGTTTTAGGCACTATTGCAGTAATATAAGGTAGCACTGCTATCATATTACATTGTTGACTCGCTACAGGTATTATGATAGAATGCACTACAAACTGGCATAAAATAATAGGAAGAAAACAAAAAAGCTGAAAGCAATTTATGCTCGTGTGGGTGAAGAAGCTAACGACACAAGAAGTGAGGAACAGCGAAAAACCAACTTTGTGATTAACCAATATAATAAAAGAAAAAAGGATATCTAATGCTTGATATCTCCTGTAGCATAACAAATTTATGAAGCATTTAATCAAATTAACATATACAAGAAAATTTACCTGTCGATTTAAATCTTTTGCTTTCTCGGCATACATGCGAGATTCAGATGTTAAACGGCTTGACATTTCACTAACCTCTGAAACACAAGTCGAAAATGTGTGTCACAGACAATAATGTGAGTTTATGGAGCGTGAGATGCTTATGTAGAGACCATCACATAAGAATGCTCCATTCAACTAAACAAAGACATGCCAAACACTCATAAGAACATACATAAGATACCTTAACAAGTCACTAACTTCTGAAACAAATATCGAAAATGAGTGTCACAAACAAATAATGTGAGTTTATGGAGCGTGAGATACTTATGTAGGCTATCACATAAGAATAGCTACATTCTACTAAATAAAGCCACAAAACACTCACATAAGGTGCCTTGGTTAGACAATAACTCAACCTTCTCGAACAAAATTCAAGAAATATAACAATACAATTACCAAAAAGATACTATGGAAATTGATTGAGATGCCATCAGTACTTAAGATCATCATAACTCCTAGACCTCAATCGCCTATTACAGATATTATCAACCAGGTCCTTCGTCTCCTTATATCAGGCTTGCTCTGTATTGCAAGAAGTGATGTAAAATCAACTTTGAACTAGATTGTAAGATCCTTGCAGAAGGAGCTTCTAACTGCACAAGTCATACATGAATTAGGCACAATAAACGAGTGCAAGTGCCATAAGAACAGTGAAAGCAATAGGTGATGCAAACAGTTTGATGGCAAGAATTCCCTTTCACTGTTGAAGATCATCCAAGATTCACACACATTTTATAAAAGAAGACTATAAATTAGTCTAATCAATGAATTAACTTCCAACGCAACCCACTCTAGAGAAATTTCAATGAACAACTTACAACAAACACAAGAAGCAGAAGAAGTTCATAAAACAAACTTACGGTCTAGCTTTCCACCGACACCAAGAACCTCCTGAACATTACGTGTCATTATCTGGTGCACCTCGTAGAGCTCATCATTCAGCTTTGCAAGGTTACGTTGAGTTCGAGTATCCATGTAGAGTTTCTTGGTCTTTTGTATGAATGTATCTTCAAAAGGTAAAGGCTTCAAGCAAATCAATAACGGAAACCTAAAACAGGTACAAAGATTTGCAATACAGATGCTTACCGAATTTTATAAAAGCATAAGGTCTTGCAGCAGTTTCAATCTGATTGCCATTGACCCTCTCAAATTCATTTTTCAAATCTTCTAGGTATTGAAAAGCAAGCTTCTTTGGATAAGAGCGATCACACATTGTCAGATAACAAACTCGGCCTTCAATGATATAGCTAAGATAGTGTTAAGTAAAACTACCACAAGAATGCAGCTGCAAGCAATGAACCTCAACTCCAGACTAAATAAAAAAAACCCTGCAGTTTCATACTCATGCAGATTAAGAACATGATTGCTCAACAAAAAGTTTAGACTAAAAGCCGATCAAAGGATACTGAAACAGGTAGGGACCAGTCTCAATTGACATTCGTGAAGCTTCATTCTGTCCTTTGGACAAGTTTTTGAACAGAAGCTTAGCTTGCTGCTTATAGAAGTCCATATCTTTCTGATCACGGCCATCGTCCAACCCTTCTGCCAACGGAAGCCCATCAGTAACACGAGCAATCATAGTCAACTTCACCATCTTTACCCCCAGACAACTTTAAAGGAACAACTCAATGCAAAATTGGTTTTCAAAACCACCTGAAATTTTCGCAACAAATTAGTGCGATATTTATAGAGATAAAATGCCAATTCCAGGCATTCTTATCGAAGAGTTGAAATTTTTGTTTCTCTAAACAAGATGTAGGCAGATGATGATAAGCAAATTATAAAATCTGCAAGAAAATCTACTCAATTTAGCACAGATCTACAGAATCCAACATGTATCTCAAAATCAGAAGATGTTTATATGTATTACTAGTAATTTTCTCGAGTAATTGACTACAAGATGATTCCGAAGCACAGAAAGGACGAAAACAGTCGATTGAACAAACTGAGATTCACCCGTTCCCGCGGAAAATTTGGTTACGCCTGATCTGTTCATTCCAGACACGATGGAATCGATTGGTTCCCGGAGTGCCGGCAGGGAGAGAGAGAAATAACTCACCGTTGTAGTCACCAGTTCTGAGCGATGCAACCTTGTTTTTCTTCTTTCCTTGGTTTTCTTCTTTCTGTTCTCTCGATCTACCGGAGGAGCTTTGTCGGATCGGCCAGGAAAGAGTTAAGAATAATAAATGTTAAAAAATTTTACTTTATAACAAAAAATATAACAGCTCTCTTGAGTCTTCAGACATTTACTTCTCTTAAATTAATGTTCAGAGAATGAATTGATGATACTTATCGCAGAGATTAGTATTCAACTTTTCTTCTCCTCGAATAACTTAAGAGTGCATTTGAGATTACTTATAAAATATAAAAATTTTATAAAATAAAAAATATTTTTATTTTTTTATAAAATAAATTTTATTTTTTTAATTTTAAAAAAAATAATATATAATAAAAAATTTCGTTACGTAAAATTTTTTTTACATTATTTAAATTTTTAAATAAATTTTTTAAATATTTATAAAATATATATTAAAAAATATAAAATAAAAAAAATTAAAAGATAGTATTTCGTATGCGCTACCAAACGCACTTTAAATTACCAGTAGACGCGGTTTACAGTTGTTGTGATCAGATTAGAATTTTCCAAAGAAAACCACATCCTGTAATCGCATGCTCAATGATTTCATACTTTAAAGTCCAACAATCCAGTAATTAGCTGTAATCTAAATATATAAAAAATTAATCGTACATATCAAATTTTATGTTATTTTGCGATATTTCAAAACCATAATGTTTATATTTAATATTGATCCAGATATTCTGATGTCTCCTGGAAACTTTGGAAGATATCAAAACGTTTTTTGGTAAATCCTGGAAACATCGTACCAAAATCACATTACCAAACGAGGCTAACAGAGACATGAAATAGTCACATTCTCATTGCATTTGCTCATAAACACTTGCAATTCTGGCAATTCTGGATGATAGAATGGCATCACAAAGACTTTACTAAATCATGCTTCTCGCCTATTATCAGCCCTGCACCAATCCAACACACAGATCTATCCACGCTGAAGGGAATGAAAAATGGCACATTTGAGCTTAAATTTATCAGGAATATAGTCGATGCATCACTACGGATTCACAAAGAATCTGAGGAAACTGGGCCAATTGTAGGAATAGATACACTTTCGAGGAACAAGCGATGCACTATTATACAACATTGTAATCACCAGAGCAGTGTGCAGCTCCTATGGAGGTAGGGCATGCCCACATGGATAAGAACTCAGCGATGATCCTTATATGTCGGATGATCCCTATATGCCGGAGGTGGTTGAGGTCTTCTATTTGATCCTCTATCTAAAGCTGCAAACTGATTGCTACCTTGCTGATGTTGTACACTTCCCCTTCCTGAAGAGGCATAGCTATGCTGCGCAGTCCTCCCCTCATAGAATGCATGATCCCATTGCTGGGATTCATACTGTTGGTAAGTCCCATAGCTACCATTGCTTGGTGGCCTAAACTGCATGTACGGCCCAGCAACAGGTGCTCGTGGTACATACCCACTCAGATTAGGATAAAACTGACTACCTGCTTGCGAGTAGCGGTAACCACCATGCAGAGGGTAACTCTGTGCTGGAGCTCTTCCTCTAGAATCAAAATTATTTGCACGTGGATACACATGGTGAGATCTAAAGTTGTTACTGTCTGATTGTAAATTAACAGATGCGTTATATCCATCAGAAGGTGCAGAATGATGCCAATGTCCCCGATCATAATCAACATGGCTGTCTGCAGTATGATGCCAGTTATCATGAGAAACATGTCGCTCTGACCTAATTGCCATCCTGCTGTCCATGGGTTGATGGTGCCTGCTATATGCTTGCAGAGGTGGACCATTCCTTGGGTCGACACTATTGGGTGCAGAGCTGATCTGCAAGCTGTTCTTCACAAGCCGGTGAGCGGCATCTCCGAGTTGTCTACCAGAAATTGACCCAGAGGGGTTATGCCTGATACAAATGCAAGCCGTGAGGAATAGAAAACACATTAAAGTCCTGGATTAAGTCCAACACTAACTAATTGCATGTTACTTCTAAAATACCTTCCATTTTCCATGCGTCTCCGACCATTATCCTCATGCCACAAAGCAGGTGGTGGCTTCAGATCGCCAACTGAGACAGTCTGCACGAAACATAGCAAGAAAAATTAGATATAGCACAAGAAGGAACCCAATATATATCACAAAATCAAGTATCACTTGTGCTACTTAAAAGGCATACCAGAGAAATTATAAAAACAAGCATGGAAAGGAAATGTGCATGCATTACCGCTTCAGTTATGTGATATCCTATTCACAGTAAATTGACTACAAGACATCCATTAGTACGAGTTGAAGAGCACACTAGTATTTTTCTGCTTTTCAAATAGAAGGGAACAAAATTGTGATTTTAGAAGTATCTAATAGTAGTCCTCCAAAGAACACTGGTATTGTTTCAGCAATCGCCAATAAAAGGCAAAGACAAAAAGCTTGGTGAAAGTTTTGAGTAGATGAGAACATCAAGGCTTTTGCTTCTTTGGAATACAATCTATGATGGGAACTTGCAATTACAGACAAGTACAGATAAAACCATACGCGTGTTTGACAGAAATAAAGTAAATGGAACAGAAAAGAGAAGGACAAAGCCAGCCCATCAGTGACAAACATTCAAATTGCAAAGACAGGGTGTATTATAAATGGATAGATGGCATATAAGGTGTGTATTATACATGCATAAAAGGAATAGAATCTAGTTTCCAAATGCTGCAGCCTCTTACCTTCTTTGGAAATACAACACCTGGAGGTGGTCGAGCGATGTGCTCATGTGCATCTGGAAGCTTGAATATACAACATCTGCAAAATAAAAAGAATATATCATAGACTAAACTAAGAGACGCAACAAGAACAAACGAGGTGACAGCTCACAAGACTTGATTATCTGTGATATCTTCCAATCCCCGTATAGGGGATCTAAATACAGGCGGGCAAGGATCTCCGCTACAGAGAGACAAGTAGCCATTCATCCCACCACTGAAACAGAAAGAGAAGCGGCATAATATAGAAATCGGAAAGCAGCTTTCAGGGATATAGGGTAATACACATGTCATCAAGCTTTTCCTTTATTGTAGTTGCTAATAGGAGACAACTAGTTACATAAAATAAAAGGCTTTATGCTATGAATGAATTCAGGTTTCCCTTAAATTTGTTTGAACGTCAACACGTTCCAATGCTATCCATGAGAATGTTACATAAACATCTCTCGCTCATGAATCTCTTAACAATTTGAGGCCGTCACAATTTCTACATTGTACATTGCAAGCTGGGAGTAAGTCAAAACCCTATGAAGTTTCTTATACAAGCTAAATGACCATCCCCATTGCGTCAAAATGAATATGGCAACTATTTCAGCTTTTCTGCATATAGAGGATCAACAAGCAATATTCTCATACATCAACTAAGCAACCTCAATCTTCCAGTTAAAGAAGCACTTCTCAAAGTCATACCTGGCGAACGGGTCAATCTTCTCTTTCACCTCAGCTCGCTGTTTATCAGAGAGTTGCCCACACTGATTGTTGAGAGAAAAGATATATGG
The DNA here is from genome assembly GCA_019914995.1 of Acanthochlamys bracteata. NCBI lineage: Eukaryota > Viridiplantae > Streptophyta > Magnoliopsida > Pandanales > Velloziaceae > Acanthochlamys > Acanthochlamys bracteata. Next base: position 8,805,720 of record CM034128.1, read on the forward strand.
CGAAAGAGGATGGGATACATTTATAAAGAGCAAATCAAACATCATACTGTTACGTCGAACTTCCTCTTCCTACAACATCAGATCGACTAATTTAGATAAACCCACAAATTGCTTCAGTATTTACTTATCAAATCAGGTACCTCCAACATCATGGCTGGACTAATTTCAATACCGTTAATGTATCTTCTATTTTTCTGACTTCAGCAAGCAAGCGGTCCTCATCAATAAATGGAAGTTTGGCGACACCCTTCACCAAGGGGGGAAAAAATTTAAGTAACATAAGAAAACATAGAGTTGCTATCACAGCTATATACCAGATACCTGCCAGGAGTACCGCTTTCCATTCATGTCCACTTCAAAGTCTGACAGACAATTTCAACAAAAATGGATGAGATTCAATGGGAATAGTAACTTATGAGAACTGTAGGACACAAGAAAATCACCAGTTGGGTAGAAATCAATGATGGGAGAATTTGGGTCAGTCATCAACCGCCGATAGTGTAAAGGAAGTGCATGGGCACTGGAAATATCATGATCCTATTAGTCATGTACATGCTCAAGACTAAGAAGTTCAAATGAAAAACCAATATACCCAACCTTGCAGCTGGGAAAACTCCCATGAGCTGATTAAAGGGCTTGAAAGGGGAGCCAAGAGTGAAGCTTATCGAGAGCTCACCAAGATCTTTTAGGTCAGAAGCAAAAGGTGCATAATGATATGGATAGAACCTGATAAACAATAAAATAAATATCAGGAAATGCAATCTTGAGCAATAAAGTCCTTAACAATTTCAGCCATATAAAGGATGATTGGAATGACAAATAAAATTTCCCTATACAAATGCTTGCTTAACTATATATGTAACAACTTCCTCGATACAAATAGTTAAGGTGAAATTAAAGCAAAGAGATGGCAGTAACTCCTAAAACAAAATGAAAGCCACAAGCTCAAGATTTTACGAGCAGATGGCAAGCTCAACTTGATGCATTGACCAAAAAGTTTCAGAATCATATTGCAACTCTTCGTTCTCAGCACAAAAACTAAATGACAAAAGTGACAAGGATGAGAATCTAAATGTGTACAAAAATTCCAAAACTTCATACAAATTTCAGAATCATCTCAAAACCGGCACTTATTAGCCCACTCAATTCTCAATATTTTTCAAAAATTAGTCACTAATTTTGACTTCTCATTTCAATTGCAGTCATGCTGGTAATCTTCCATCAAAGAAACGAAACATAAGGTCAACATCTGCAATTTGGAAATGTTATTTGCTATCCATGGGTGTGGTTTGAGTCTCTACACCAACTGTTAGTGACCCAAAAACCTTGCTATTAAACCTGGTGAGCTCCAGGTATCCAACAGATTAATGTATCTTTCACCCTTCATACTTTAGGGTCATCATCACTTAGAGGGGCATGCCAACCAATCACTGCATATTTAATTTGATTTAAGGATTTTGTTGACAATTACTGGTGAAGGTGCACTTAACACTTTATTTTTTTAATGAGATGTACAACCCCAATGCAGTCTAAGTCAGGATTATCAGATATAAACAGAGTTCCCCTCCAGTGACAATAATATATATACATATAGACATAGATAACAATCACAATATTTAAATCCCATTTCTAGATGGATCAGAGAGTTCCTATAAGACGTCTCTGATAGTAATAAAACTAGGGGGTCGCCTGTTGCCATGTTGATAAAAAACCTTCCATGCCATTTCAAACCATTACTGAATTGACATCCCATGGATGTTGTTATGTGAAATACCATAGCCATAGTTTTACATCCATCGGAGTGTTTGGTAATAGAGATCTTAAAATACACTGGCTAAGAATAATGCTTTTAGTTAGGTGTGGATGATATTTGTATTAAATGCTAAAACCATAGAATATGATATTGAAATACTTACCCCAACCCCAAAGGTTTTCAAACCCATTGGATTGGAGGATTCGAAGAGGTTTTTTATACCATGTCATGTCTTACCAAAAACCACTTTTGGAAAATTGTATCGTTGTATTTGAAATACCATGACAATTTAAAAGAAACCTATGGTACTAGTTGAAATACCACACTCTCCAAACAGACCCTAAGGCTCATCTCAAGTCAATCATCCATGACTAATCAAATATGGAAATCTACTTTAAAGTATTTATTCATAGAATCTACATTTGCATAGCACAAGCGGAAGAGGATATGCTGATTTGCTACCAAGAATAATAGAAATAGCAGAAAGCCTAGCTATACATGAAGTTGGATATCTACAATACCATTGATGCCTACAACACCCACAACTTCCAATAAAATGAATGGTGCTTACCATTGCCATGAACAAACTCCTTCATAGTAATAATGCATAACCCAGCACAAACCTTCCGTATATCTTAGAACCTGACAAAACACAATTAAATATCATTAGTTAAACTTTATTTTCATTAAAAAGCAAGCAACATCACAAATGAAGCCACATAAGAATAGGAACTAGTTAATAGCACTACAAAGTAACAAGGATGCAAGTGATCAAAGTAAAGCAAATATCAACTACTTAACAAATTATATGTTGACTGAACAGCTAATTAATAAAGCTATATCTATGCAAATAGGGAGATGGTCTATAATCCATATGCTTGACTGGCTAAACAGACAGACCAGTGGAAGGGAACCACAGACATTATAGAGACTCAAAAAAGAAAATGCTCCAATGAACCTATAGACAATATAGCAATGCACCGAATGAGTGGATGGGGGCATATTGAATCACTATCCTCATTTATCATTTCACAAAATTGAGTTCTAGTAAAGTACATAACTATATAAGAATGAGAAAGAAAATAATAAATAAAAATAAACTACAAACAAGACAAAGTCAATGTTCCAATTCCATTACATTTTAGCAGATGTTGGGAAGTTGCGACAAAGCAGCCTACAAAAACTAAAGCCAAACAAAAGATGAAACTAGATAGAACTCTTTCGCTTGATTTCTTTTCGGATACTTCTTTGTTTAAGTTAGCTTTTTAATAACAAAACACGCTCTACGATTCCACCTTAAGAGAAAAATAAGAAGAAATTATTGTTTAAAACATCAGAAACCCATAACATTTTTTTCTAATATAGAAAACCAATTAAGAATAAAATTCTAGTAATAAATAAAACAAAGTAGCAATCCAACTCTTTCAATTTTCAAATAAAATCCATGTGAACATACTGTCACCAATAGATGAGAACATCCATAAAAGCATTTACATACAGTTTCATATAAGAAGAATGGTGCAGTTTTCACATGAAAAGACCAAATTACCAATATTAGTAAATTGAAAGATAGTGCAAATCTATATAAAGTAAGACGACCATTCACAAATTTAATTACATGCAAAACTCCAATAAAGTTTGTTTGCTCAAGCATGAGTAACATTCAAACCCATTTAGGTTTTACAAACCACATTAATCATAAAATAGTACAATGTAAAACCAGATGCTGCTAATTTAAATAGTTTAGATCACGCTAATTTGTCTTAACCTCTGCATTTTATATAATGAAGACAATCCAAATAACCTTCAGGTACCTCATTAGAGAGAGCGAGAGAGAGAAGGAAAAATTGGTCAACATAAATCCATTACAATTAAGAAGAAACTAAAAATAATCCTGTATACTAGATAAGACATAGGAGCTATCGACCAACAAACTAATGAGCAGGATACCAAGCATACATACATTTACTAGGATAGAGAAATGGAACTGACATATGCCAGCAAACCCAAAAAACATGCAGCACGAGTTTAAAGAAATGCAAATAACTCTATTAAAAAATGCGGAGAGTATCACATGAGGGAACTTGAAGCCTGAAACTCCAAGTCTAAATTGAAACATTAACGATTGAAACAAGTCAAAAGAAAAGAGGAGAAAAAAATAAAAAACTTGAGCTAGTGTCTACTGGAACTTCCTTATGTAGGCAACCATTTTCTTTAGAAAGAGAAAAGTCCAGACTATCATATCTAGCAAGCCTTTAGACTTACCACATCTCTACGTATATTTTCAAGCTCCTCTGGACTTCTTGGACAGAATTTCTCTTCATAATATCTTTCTTTCCATCCTGGTTCTCCGAGCTTAACCTGCCGACAAATTCAACAATTTCATAATGCGGAATTGCGATGTCTTCCTTGTACACGTAACTCACAAAGATGATACTACGCTTAGGATTAGATTAGATTTAGATGAAGATTAGTCTCCTAGCTGTTGTAGGGTGGGCATGAGTATGCTGCTATATAAATTAAAATCATAAATTGATTGTTTAATGGCTGTTGCAGATGCCAACCTTGTCTTCTTCAACATCATCAGAGTTGAAAAGATCTGACTTCTCCTTGAGTCTCTCTTTCAGCTTTGACTTCATATCTTCTTTATTTTCATGTATCTAATGATCAACAGCAAATACAAATCGTATTCAAGGAATGCCAACAATATATACAAAAGAAAAATAGAAGTTAACACAACCTAACCAACGAACTAGAAGAACAAAAGAAACTTAAAGTCAACATACTTCCATCTCAAGGCTAAGTTCAGCTGCTACTATTGCAGCACCGATAGTAGCTCCATCTGTAGATAACCGTGCTACTTTGTTGGCTTTAGCAGCGTGTTCTCTACTACTATCAGTTCCATTCTGCTTCGATCTGATATCTAACTCTGACAATTTCTGTCCAACTTGGTTGCTACCCTGCTGGTACGGTGAAGGAGAAGAACCAGAAGCAAGACGGGAGCCCTGATAGCGTGCAACTGGAACTATATGCTCAGGTCTTAGTTGAGGATCTATATCATCTCCTCGTCTTGCTTGTGCTTTCTCACGCTTGATTCTCTCAGATTGGCGCTGCAAAAATTTAAGAAAACAAGATCATTCACTGCTGATGGACATTTACTGTTTAGAGGTCAAACAGATGATGTCAAAGGTAACCCTTCGCTGGGCATTTGCAATATAATCAGAGCAGTAAACCCAAATCAGAATTAGTCTAGCAGAACTATCTCAACAGCATCCTCCTAGCAAGATCCCCAAAAATATACAAAATTCCTAAGAGCATCATGATCAATTATACTGAGACATATATGAAATTCCTAAGGGCATCACAACCCATAATGACCCTCATACATTAATGATTCCATGCGCTACATGCCCCGTTTAGATTGAGGCAAAATGTGTGTGCGACTATGGAAATGCAAAGTTAAAACAGAGGGTCAAAATGATCATACAACACAATATTTTCAAACTTTACAGTATATCATATTAGCTAAACCAGAATATAAAAAGAACAAATATAAAAGTTATCTTAAGCTAGATGAAAAATTACAAAGCAGAACAGAGAAAAACATAAGTTAGCAAATTCACTGAAATGTGATCTCTCTTAAATTATAAAGAAGACAAACCTGATGCAATCGTGCTCTCTTCTGAAATATTTGATCCTCAAAGGACCCTACTGCTTGAATAAAGTGCTCGACCCTTTCCAGACTTGGCTGATGCAAAAGTAGGCGAAAACAGAATCTCATCAACCGTACAACATAAGAAGCTCAAAATTATTTGGCAAATAAAAGCAACATGTTTCACCTTGCTACCATTTGTCAAATACCCGCCCATTGAACTGAATTCTTTCTTATACACTGCCATTAATAGGTTTATCGCACCCTGAATACACAAGCTAAGATGATTAAAATAGCAAAAGACCAGCTATCAAACCAAAACAAAGTTGTGCATTATTCTGAGTTAGTCATAAAAGGTGCAGAACAAGATCTACAAGAATCACAACTGTAGTACATTATTTGATTTTGGAGAACCCTTGAGAAACTAAAAGCATGTTGCAAACAATGCATCAAAGTAGAAACCTACCTCACGAATTTCTAGAGTGGGCATGTGTGGGAGAAAATCATTCCCAACAAAGAAACACATGAAGATAAAATCATCAACTATGCACTCAAAATCCACTTCAAAAGGAGGATTAGGTAATCGAAATTCATACTCCAAATACTCCCGAAGAGTCCAGATGTTGAGGAACTGCATGTCAAAAAACAAAGGCACATTCAAACAACATGTCAAGGATAACAAGAAATCAAGAGGCACAAACATTCACTATATGATCTGCCTTTATCGGACCTGGTAAGGCTTTTTCGCAACATCGGCATCCTCACCCTTTTCATCGCACTCCCCAGCCTTTCTTTTTGGAGCTCCTTGACACTCAGCTGCTAAATGGCCCATCTGACCACACAAGAAACACTTATCCTGTTGACCAGGAGTGTATACAACCTGAAAAACATCACTTCAAGCAATCAGAACTGCTCCTAGATGCTAAAAGAAACAAAACTCATGTTTGCAGAGTGAACAGACACTTCCATGTCTATAACATCATTTTGAGGACAGCAAATGAGACACTTATGAACAAAGTACTATTTCCAAGCGAGTTAGTCTAAGTTCACGTAGATGAGCATATCTTTGTGCGCTAATACTTGAAAGAATAAGGAATGATCAGTGCAGATAAAACTCAAACCTCTCTCAAAATAGAAAAATGAACTTCATGTGTAGCCAAAGCTAACATAATCAAATCTGCATCCTGCAGAGAATGGACAATGGTCAGCACCAAAAAACATTGATTGTAGACTAAATAGAGCAGGAACTCTTACATAAGCATATTAATTAGCAAATTTTTTTTAAAACTTAGCATTTAACTAACCACATTAAAGGGACATTTGGGAGTGCTTATGAATGGAGCTTTCTAAAATGAAGGATATTTTGGGAATATTTCGGAAAACAAGCTCGATTTTTTTACCTAAAAAAAAACCAATAACAAGATCTTACAACATACAATTCTTTTGCATTTTCCAAATTTTTAAATAAAATATGTAGAATGTTGTTGAAATTATTGGAAAACATGAAATGAAAAGTTGGAACGAAAAGCTCTCCAAATGCACAGCCAACCGAGCTCTAACTACACTCGTAGCATATCACTTGGTAGGAGGTAGGATAAGAAAGAAGTTAGCTTACATGTCCTTAGTGGTATGCTTGGTAAAGTTTATGGAAGCTGGAAGTTAAGGTTGAAACAACTTTTAAAAAGCTGTGTATTCTTTATATGTAGTTGATGATCATTTTCACCTTTTAAATGCCTAAGTTGCAACAGAGGCTTAAGAAAAAGCTCTATATAACTCAAAATATGGAAGCTTTCTTTTTCTTTTTGTAGCAAAGTTCAACAACAAGCACTTAGTAGTCCTTAGGTCCCTTCAAGGAGTTAATTGAATGGAACTGCAACCAGAAGAAGTGGTAGCTATCAAGACTGAAACCTTAAATCTAAACTGAAGGCTCCAAGGTACTACAGCATAGTCCAAAACTGAAGAAACAAATATCAGATTTCAAAATCAAAGCAATAATGCTGAGCTATTAACAGCCTAGCAGGACCTTTTCAATAAGAAATGGACAATTACAATGCATCAGACACATGACAGGAGAAGGGGGGAAAAAAAGAAAATACACACAAGGAAGAAACATGAAACAAAAAAAAATTTCCTACTTGACAAGAAAGATAACTAATTGCTAATGGATGCAACAGTGTCCACAAGAAAAGCCAGCAGCATCAGATTATGCTCAATGCTCAATATATGGGTTTCCTGATTAGAAACGAATAACATAAATAAAGCTAAATTCTTCTGTCACAGCAAATAATCACAACAGCAATGATAATAAAGTGATAACAAAAACTAAAACTTTAAAATTGAAATAAATATAAAACTTTGGCAGACGGGAGAGGTGTAGAAGCAAATTTTGACAGCACTAGCTGGCTCTCCAAATAAAGCAGAGCCCTCAAACTACATAAGCTGATAGCAGAATAGAATTCACATTTATTGAACCTTACTGATAACAAACATCTGAAATCTATGTAGAAATAGTTAAATGCATCTCCTTCAACAAAACCTAGGGAAGCAAATAATTGTTCCAGATGCATCATCATGTTATGTATTAATTATAAATGCAGACAATTGTCATAAAAACAGTTTCTAATTCAACGATAAAAAAGAACTTTGGAAGAGAACTTACCAACCCGTATAGACAATGGCGAGTATTTGGATCATAACCAGGTAGATTTCGTTGAAGACGGATATAAGACATTATCTTGTGTTCTCCTTCACCAGGAACATTTGCGTCAGAAAGAATGACCTTCAAAAAGAAGGAAAAGTTTTGATGTATAATTAGAACTAAAAGGAGCCAATGTCAATTATAGAGGAGAGGATCTCAAAGAAGAGGAAGGTAGATAGCACTTTTCCTGCCTTACCTTAATATTTTTCCAACCAGGATCATAATTTAGCCTTAGATGGACATAATACTGAAGTGCAATGGACAAAACCGCCATAAACTCTGTCCCTGGGGTGATGACATTAGAATCGAAAACCTGTGATTCCTTTTTTGGAGGAAGCTTCCTGCCTTCTCTCTCAAACTCCTCCCTTAAGCGGTCTTCTTCAGCAGCCTGCAACAAGAATATAACAACTAAAATGTGGCCCTATTATGTACATACAAACAAGGACATGATGAGTAAACACGTGTTCAGGTATAAAAACAGTGGAGGACATCATGAGGCACCCACAGCATCTGCTGCATCTTTAGCTGCTCTAAATCGCCTAGACCGTTGCTGGTTCATTTTGGCTCTTGGAGCAACACCATCTGCAACAGGATAGCATTTTTTCCTCAGCATAGCATAGTAACGGTAATGACGTTTTACTTCCATGCAGAAAATTATTCAATTGAATGGCAAGTAGCAACCTTCCAGACTGAGGAAAAGGTTTTTCTTAGGTAAGAGTACTATGTATAAAACCAAATCAGGGGGGCAGTAACTAAAAAGACTGAAATTGAACTCACCGATCGCCATATATAGAACTTTCCGAGGTCGTACCATAACAAATAGTCTATCAATATAATCAAACATGCACTTGAAAACCTCATCAAAAGTTGTTGGAGCAGGCTGTGAACAAGTGTAGAGGTTAGCTAAAATTTTTGTATTAAAAATACATCGAACTTAAAGAATAATAACGTTTAAAAAGGAAAGGAAAAAAGATGCAAATAGTGCATAAAAGCACAATTTCTTGGCAGCAATATAGTAACCAAATGATAATACTTGCATAGTAAGCTCAATGGATTTCTTTGAACACCATCCAAAATATGTGAAATGAGGTATTGTTAATTACACTAAGATGGAAGTAACATCTCTTATCTTGGTTGCCAAACTGCAACTGCCAAGAAATTAGTAAGGCAGGCTTCTAACTGCACATATGCTAGTCTTTACACTATAAGGACTACATCCAATAGATTTAGCTCAATGATTGATCAGAGTAGCTTTACTAAGAAAACTTTAGTCTCTGAGCTATTATCAAGAATCCTTGAACAGATTTTGCCAAATTTCGAATATGCAAGTCATTCAGATTGTTCACAATGTAAGCTTCAGAAAGTCAAAATGGTATGGAATCCCATTATAGCATACAAAACAAGCATAATTGCAAAATTCCACCTTCCAAACCAAACTCAAAAATTAGAAAGCCTACAGAGTATGGTATATTATACTCTCTACTTGGGTGGAAGCAACCTCCTATCCTATCCTAAAACCAAATTGTATATTTCAATTGTCGTACACCCATATCATTTTAATGAGATATACAAAATTGATGCTTACTTCGGTTGAAGGCAACTTAAAGTAAGCGCACTGGCATAAGTGGCATTATTGGCCACCAATAATGCTAAACTAAAGTCCAAGGTTTTTCAAGCATCAACTACATCCCAATGGTGGCAAATCAAACTACTAATTCCTTGAGCCCTTATTTTTCGAAAATAGGAAGTCTCGTCTTCATAAACATTGACTAAAGGATTAACCTAAAACTTGGGCAATCTCCACTCACGACTATCTAGACTGCAACTACTATATTTCTAATTTGTCATCAAAACTATCAAGCGGATGCCATAAAATCATAGAAGCATATACGCACATGTAAGAAATTTCACATTCGGTAAGCATTCAAAAGTGAGATCACAAATCAGGGCCAATGCAATATGCACTTTATTTCTTGTATTGCATAGTGTTTTTTAGGCCTTTCCTTATCCTTCAAAGGCTCGTACATGCCTGCACTCATAGCAAGCACAAACAGAGAGGAAGAGAAAAGAGGAATGGATCAAGTTAGTAGTCAGTTTGCGTTGATAGTTGAAGAAACATCTTGCACTATTGCTCTCGTACAGACAACAAATATCATGATGGTTAATCACAAATGCGACTTTAGAGTTCTACAAATTGACAATTCTCGCAACAGTGAAACCACACAGACAATACCTTTATTGAAATGTAAAATCTACCATCTTTCATGCTTTGCACGATTTAGTGCGCACGGTAACTTCAGAAGCTAGTTACCAGCAACACAACAAGTACTCAAGCTCACTTTCAAATTTGAGATAAGTTTAACTACAGAAACCAACATAGTCAGCAATGATTCTAGAGGGAATACATGATCGAGCTTACCCGATCTTCAGGATGGAAACAAGGATGAATGATTCCGTTCATATCAAGGTAAAGATTATCGAACTCAAGCCCGTTAGGGTTTGGCTTCGAAGTATCAACCGGAATCGAAACACCTTCGATCACCACCGGCTCTTCTTCGACCACGTCGACAACAACCATCGGATATTTCTCCGCCAGCCAGCGGTAGAACGCCGGTACTCCCATTGCCCACGAATCTCAAACTCCCGATTTCAAATTTGAATCAAAAGATTTTTGTTGGAAATTTTTCTAAAACGTGTTACGATCTGTAATGAACACGAGGAAGAAACTGGAAGATTGAAAGAAGGTGAGCGACGAAAACGAAAACCCTAATAAAGAGGTGGTTTTCCGGTAAATTGGAACAAGTGACCAGGTGGAAAATATCCGGATAGTAAGGGTTGGTTTAATAATTTGTTATTAATTCAAGGGGTTATAGAAAATACGGTTATTGTTGCCTCGTGTTTGTTTACCTTTTACTAATTCAGTTACTTAAGTTAAAATTTGAGTTACCGTCTAAGCTGATAATTTTAAATCTTTTCTAAAACTTATTGTTTTTGACTATTTTTTGGAAAAAATAACGATAAATTTTTCTTTAAAAAGATCTATATGTTTGAACAAAAAAAAATTTTTTTAAGTTGAACGGAGTGCTTAGTAAAAATATATATATAAAGCTAAAAAATTATAGAAAAAAGCTGAAATACTCTTTATAATAAAATAGTTGATTCATATATTAAATTTTTGAATATTTTTTAGATATTATTTATTATTTATATTTTATTTATAAATGAATATTAAACTTATAAATATTTTTTAAATACTATTACTATTTTAAAATTAAAAATTATTTTACAAATATATTTTTTAAGTTAATTCTAAAGATATAAATATATTATTATTTATTTATGTAATGACTAATTAATTAATTGTTTATAATGAATAAAAGTATAGTTATATAGTATTTAAATAAACATTGCGATAATAATATATTCATAGGCTAAATAATTTTAAAAATTTAGCAAAAAAATATAGTCAAATTAATGTCCATACAGTATAATAAATCATTTTTGAAATATTTCATTAGCAATGTCATCACAGTAACTCAACCAATCAATATCACTATGATAATATTCAAATCTTGAGATTGATTGTTTGATGCACGGTCATATGCTTAGCTTCACTATTTGATGAAACATATAAATTCTACATTATAGAATGCATCGTCTATGACTTTTTTTCTTATATAATTATGTATTGCTATTACCGAAAACAAAATCCATTTATATTTATACTATATATGTTGGCATATTTAATGATATTCTGACATAAAAAATATATATATTTGAAATATTCTTTTATCTCTCTTTATTGCCGCAATTGAGATGTAGTAGCATGTCAAAAATTATTTAGATAATATATTACGTCATGACTATGCAGGCTTATGTATTCTTTGTATATTCATATATCTTGCATCTATCAAATATGATCCTTTCCATTCAACCCATATAAACGAAATATATGTTAAAATTACAAACGGTCAATAACATTATTAGTTGCGTGCCCACTTTTTTGCTAATTTTATTCTCGTTTTGATATATGTGCTATCAATAATTCTAATATAATCCGACTCTATTTGCACTGTTTAGAGGCACTTCATTCAAATCTTTCTCTCGCGCCAATCAGCTCTCCTCCTGCTCTTGAGTGCGATCTCCTACGTCGCAACTCGTCTCTCCCTACTATTGCTACTTTTGCGGATGCTGGAGGACGAATTGAGCCATAGTACTCTTTGGTTGAAATCCTAATTCAGTCGGCAATATTTGTGATTTTTTTGTAATTTCTGTTCGAATTTTGATAGATTTAACAATAATTTTGTTAACACGAATACAAAGCAAGCTGAATATTAGTGCGTTTGAAATTGCTTATGAAATAAAATTTTTCTAAAATAGAAAATATTTTTATTTTTTTTAGAAAATAAGCTTTATTTTTTTATTTCTAAAAAAATAATAAAAATATATAATAAAAGATCTTATTACGTAAAAAATTTTTATAATATCTAAAATTTTAAATAAATTTTATAAATATTTAAAAAATATATATTAAAAAATATGAAATAAAATTTCACGCGTGTCAGTGATGGTACTGGTGATTATGTGCGGCCAACCGTGCAGCGTCAAGTTCATCGCCGCTTCTCCCCTCGCTAAATATTTCTTTAGCTCCATCTCAATGTAGACATTATATTGCTTAGTTTTATGTAGTATTACTTTATATTTACATTAACAATAACAAAATTAGTAGGAAGTTTTTTCTAATTTCTCACTTTTAAAAATAAAACAAAAATTATTTTTAATACTCACTTTCTAATCACGATTCAATATAAAAACTAAATTTTATTTTAATAATTTTTTAATAATTTAATTTTTGTTACTCGTTTATAAGAAAAATAATGGCAGCGTCTTAGAGCTATTATAAGAATGCGGAGGGCAAGTAGATAATTTAATAAATGCTAAGCGGGTAAACACATTGGAAGATAATTTAATAAAAGTTAAGGGGGTATTAATAAACACAATGTTATCTAACTGTCTATATGTATAGATAATAATAAACCCGTCAACCAATTTCAATGGTGTTCCGGCATTTGGCAAAACATGTTACGTACCTTTACGTTATAAAAATATTTTATCCTACGGTACCTAATCATCAAGCGGGTTTAACAAAACAACAGTCAGCTGTATAGTGTGTACATAAAATAACTATATTCTTAATCTATTAAAAATGTTTAAAAAAACCCCCATAATATTTTTGTTTCGTCTCGTTTTTACAAATTTATTTATCACCGCACGTGCGCAGCCTAGAAGCTTGAAACAAATCAACAATCCCTTCTTTTAGATTATTTCCATAATTCCTTTTTTTTTCCTTAATCAGGCATGTAAACAAAAATTCCTTCTAGCGATAAAGAACACCATTAGCAACTCTTCTTGACTTTGACCACCCTGCACTTTCAAAATTCCATCCACCTACACATTCTCAATCACCCAACACAAATTTTCCCAACCACAATCTTCTAATTGTCGGTAGGACCCACTAATTCATATTTAGTGGACACGTGAGATAATGTTAATGATATTTTCAAAATTGTTTAACGCTAAACTTCGCACTTGATTACATTTACATCGACGTTGAATTATATTAAACGGCTAGAATCTATCCATAACCCTAAGCCGAGATCCTGAGAACCAAAACGAACGGTTATAATTCACTCTCTTTTGTTTCCTTATAAATTAAAAGAAATATTCTTTTATTCTTCATCTCCACCGTGTTTCGAGCTATCGTTCCGGATCTCTCTCTTGCTTCTTCTCGTAGGAAAAACAAACCATGGTTTCTTCTCTAACCATTTCTTCTCAATCTCTCTACTACCATCGCCACTGTACACCAACTCCACCGGTTATTTTAACTCCGGTAACTGAACTCCGGTTCAATCCTTTATATTCTTCTAACAAATTGTTAACCTGCTTAACAATGACACGGGCAACTGTCGGTAAAAGTTCCAGTAGAGCTATGCCTGCGAAGAGCTCGTTAATCGAACCGGATGGTGGAGCTCTGGTTGATCTAATCGTGCCGGAAAACGAACGAGCTGTAAAGAAATTAGAGGCGGAGAAACTGCCACGTATACAGTTGAGTCAGGTGGATTTGGAATGGGTGCATGTGATTGCCGAAGGTTGGGCGAGCCCGTTGCGTGGGTTCATGAGAGAAGATGAGTATTTGCAGAGCTTGCATTTCAATTCGTTGAGGTTTGGTGGTGGTGACGGTGGTTCTGTTGTTAACATGTCGTTGCCGATTGTTCTTGCTGTTGATGATAAAGATAAGGAAGTGATTGGGAATTCGATGGATGTCGCTCTTGTTAGTCCCAGTGGTGATGGTGTTGTTGCGATCCTTCGAAGGTTAGTTAAATCTTTGTTGTTTATTTGTTGAGCTGGTTTTTATGAGGTAGAGGGATATGTTGGAAGTAGTACATTGTGTTGATTATGCGATAGGAGTGTGCTAAGATAGTTTTGTAGTCACTGTTGTTTCTTGAAGTTTTTAGACGGCAAAAGTTTGAATCGTCATCGTGCGCAAATGCGTATGCAATTTGTAGTTAGCTGATGAAATTTGACAAAAAGGCTAGACCATGTTGTCTTTTATTGCCGGTATGTAGATCTTATTGAAAAAGAGGAATGTAGACTGGTGATTAATAGGAAGAAATGTGTTACTGGCATGCCATTTCAGTTTTGATGAGGCAGGTTGAAAGGTGCTCTAGATGCAACACAGTTTGGAGTTTGGGGTAATGAAAACATGCCAGTCTGCATTGCTAAAAAACTGTTAAGCTCTTCATTATTTATGTCTTGATGTGTTTAGATCCTTCATGTTTTAATGAGTTCGCAAGATGTGTAAAGTTGGCTCTCCAGAACCCCCTGGCTGTATTGTAGTCTTTTGGGTATTTACACGAGTTATGGTGATTTTGTTTAGCTTTTAATGAAGTTATTCTCCTCAAATTCCTTCCAAGCCTCAGGTTTTTGGTCTTCAATGAGGCTGCAATTTTCTGTTGACCCTCCTGGATGGGCGAACTCATTCTTGGTAGAAGTATTTAACATGATTAACTTAGGACTGTTTGGGCATGTTATAAGCATGTTAGTGTAAATATTTTTTATACTTCAAAATACTGATTGAAAGCCATGTACTGTATGAGGTTCTGCGATAGATGCATGTATTTGCAAGTGATTAAATAATACAGCAATGTCGCCTTTTAATTGTTAGTCATTTCTTTCTCACTATTACTCTGCAGAATTGAAATATACAAACATAATAAAGAAGAAAGAATTGCCAGAACATGGGGCACAACTGCTCCTCGGTTGCCCTACGTTGAGAAGGTAATTACTCCAGCTGGGAACTGGCTCATCGGAGGAGACCTCGAAGTGTTAGAACCTATCAAGTATAATGATGGTCTTGATCACTACAGGCTATCACCACATGAACTCCGTAAGGAATTTGACCGGCGTGAAGCTGATGCAGTATTTGCTTTCCAATTGAGAAATCCAGTACACAATGGACATGCATTGCTTATGAATGATACACGCAGGCGCCTTTTGGAGATGGGCTACAAAAACCCAATTTTGTTGCTGCATCCTTTAGGAGGTTTTACAAAGGAAGATGATGTGCCACTGGATGTGAGGATGGAACAGCACAGTAACGTAAACTATTACCTGGGTTATATTGTACTTATTATGCTATTAGGTTTCTAGAGATATAAGAACATATTCGATGTGTTGACAGGTTCTTGAAGATGGAGTTCTAGATCCAGAGACCACCATAGTATCAATATTCCCTTCCCCAATGCATTATGCTGGACCAACAGAAGTCCAATGGCATGCTAAAGCAAGAATTAATGCAGGAGCTAATTTCTACATTGTAGGACGTGACCCTGCTGGAATGGGCCATCCAACAGAGAAGAGAGATTTGTATGACCCAGATCACGGAAAGAAGGTTCTCAGAATGGCTCCAGGCTTGGAAAAGCTAAAGATATTGCCTTTCAGGGTATGTATCTGACCCAGTACTTTTGCAGTTTAGAGTTAATCCACAACTTGAAATTATAAACTGTCTAGGTGTTGGGTTTTACATCCATATTTGATGAATCTTGTATGCACCATGTTCCTATTTTCGAAACAAGTTTCAATAATTATTTTACTTTTCCTTGTGCTAACAGGTTGCAGCATATGACACGAGGGAGCAGAAGATGGCATTCTTTGAGCCTTCACGAGCCCAAGATTTTCTATTTATTTCAGGATCTAAGGTAACTTACAGTGTGAACTTGTTAAGTTTCAGTTAGAAGATTTCCCCTTTCACAGACATCCATTCTCGTGCTCCTACAAAGAAATTTTAATATATAGTCGAACCATCGTGTTAATTGACCCAAGTATTTCATCAGATGCGTGCATATGCAAGAAGTGGAGAGAACCCTCCTGATGGGTTCATGTGCCCTGGAGGTTGGAAGGTTCTTGTTAAATATTACAAGAGCTTACAAGCCAAGGAGAGCACTCCACAATCAACTAGCATATCTGTGTAAATACTTAATAAGATGAAGATTATTTGCCGGTCAATCAACCTGCTCAGAAGCAGGTTTAAGTCACCCTGTCTCTCAAGCAGCTTACTGATGAAGCTTATTTGCCGAGGGGTAGAGCTAGGCTTTTGAATTTCTTTCCTTTCATATTTGGCACTTCTCTTGCTCACGAAATCTCACTCCTGTTCCATTTTTTTATGCATTCAAGAACTAAGCCAATAAAAGCCAAAGGCTTTTCTGATAGATGGTAGTCATATTGATACTCTATTCATTAAATAAACTGTTAGTTTGTTCAACCAATGAAAATTTTTAATCCTTGTTTAACCTTACATCAAAATCATGAAGATGTATATACTGCTGTTTCTATGTGATTTTGAAAACTGCTGGGATGGGTTGAAGTTTCAGATATAAGACTATTGAGTATATATCCTATACAAACCAGTTCGATAACTGTTATAACAGTCATTACTCAATTTTTATACATGTCTCAGAAATTTCCCAAATGATTTCACAAAAAAGATCAGAGAAACTATGTTAATTTGAAATGATTTCAGATAGTGTCACAACGAAGGCGTTTATAACAAATTTAACCAGTACAATGAGCAACCATCAGGCAATCAGAGTATGGTGATCATCATCTCTTAGTTTCACATAGAACCAGCACTAGATGTGCTTTTTAAAGATTTTTAGCAATTCTGGCTATGGTTATGCTCTAACCTTAAAGTGCCATACCTACTATGTTTCTTTGGGAAATCCAAAATTAACTTTTGTCTCCAGGGAAGAGTTGATACCACATGTTTCTTATAAGTCCCATTTCTTATGCACTTCCAATCTTGCTTTCTTGAATAAATCCTACACATCTCATGTCTAGACAGTCATGACACAAGCTCCTTATGGTAGGTCGAGAAAGATGATTTCATGCAATCTAATTCTTGCATTTTGTGATATAGGAAAAATACCCTGCTACATAGAAAAGTAGTCAGAAGTTTTTAGAGGAGCACATAAGAAACTTTCCATGATAACATATTCATGATAGAGCCATAGGACTGAATGCCAAGGTCAATTTAATAAATGCACTACTCTATCACGTAACATGTCACATAAAAAGTCCACATTTTTGAATCTATAAGTAAAAGAGGCATGCTTTGTATGATTAGATATATACTCTTTTATATTTAATCGCAAGCATACAATACTGATCCTCAAACAAGGCGCTGATGCTTGTCATCTATAAGGTTTGAGTTTACAATTTCAACTAAGAAATCAAACTTGGGCAAAAGCATGGGAATAAACTCACTGTTACAAGTATTCTGAAATACTGAATTGAGCCAACTATTTCTCACTGTGCTTCTTCTTAAGTGCTTGAACTGAGAAGACGGTGGAACCCTTTAATACAATAGCTGGATTGTGCAAGTATGTGATACTAAACGAGGAACCTATGCCCTGTTAGGAGTGCCAAAGAGTGTAAACCTTGGTATTATAAGTGGACGACAGCAGACCAGGATCACTGATATTTCTAAAATATAGAACCACATGCTGATCCACATGAATAATGTTCTCCTCCAGTTCCATAAGATCCTCTTAAAAAATGGGTGCTTGGACTCAATTTTCACAGATGCAGTGTATATCTCCGGTATGCCAGCATCAGGTTTGTATTCAGCTCTCTGTTCAAGTATCACTTTGATGCAAGCAGTGTTCTCTAAGCCTTCCAAGGAACCTGTCATTTTCAGTTTGATTAGCTGAGTTTCTGAGCTATAACCAACAAGAAGAGTGCCAGTCTTAAGCAAGGTTTCCACGAGGCGAACATGAGGACTTTTGTACCGTAGCATACATGGATGGCTTGCAGTAGAAACAACCTTGCCACTGGCAGTCAGAAATTCTGCCCTTACCTTGATTTCAAGACACATTTAAGTCAGTAACTTATAGCCATCATACAAACACAATCCAGTTTTAGCTTGACAGGTTTCATAGGAAAAAAAGAGCTTTATTTTGATGCGTGCATCTGGTAGCTGCTAGTTAAACTCCCAGTTGCTATAAAGCACGAATGGTGACTTCCCATGCTATCAAACTTGTGTCTATTAAATGCAAATGACATAGCTAGATTTTGATGATATTAAAAGGGATACTGCATTAGAATAATGTATTCACCTTATCTGAGTTTGTCAACAATCCATCATCTGTGGAAGACCAGCTAACAGCCTAGTAATATGGTATAAAAAGAAGGCTTCCAGGTTAAGGTGATGAACAGTCTCATGTTGGAGATGGCTCTTTATAATTCAATCTAAGCATTGCTATATTTTCATTGGATGTTTGATAGAGTCCACTTAAATGATACCTACAACAATTTCTTTGATTAAAGGGAGATGCATCGATGTTTCAGTTTACTACTTCTGATTACAAGATTTACTTAATCTGTACAGCATTGCATGAGAGCTATTGACAATAAAGTCCAAAAAGGTTAGCACCTGGAAAACTCCAAGTTTCCAATTATAGTCAGATTCTGGCAATGTCAGTGAAACAATCAACTGCAACCTATGACCCCGAGGCACAACCTGCCATATGCCAGCTTTCCCAGCTCCAAGTTTGCCGCTGCAATCAGTAATCTGTGGAGCCAGTGGCACGACAGCATCAGGGTTCGGCTTCGTGTAATCAAAGCTCAATTCTTGGCTCACCCGGAGCGGTTCCTCGATTACACTCTTCACCACAATCCGCCCTCCCAAGAATGCCCAAACCAGCAGTCCCACAAGCACGATTCCAACATAGACCGACCAGAAACAACCCCAAAGAACCCTCAACGCTAGCTTTCCATAACCGTCTTGCCCTCGGAAGCAATCGCTAACATAGGGAGCAATGAATTTGTTTAAAACAAATTTGGGTATCCAAAAAATCCAGTCCTTAAACCGGAAAACAATTGGTTTAACAGTTCCATACGGATTGGTAGCTAATGAGAAAGTGAAGCAGAGGAATAAAAATGGCATTGTCAAACAAGTGAAGCAAAACTTGAGCTGAAAGATCACGGCTTTGATTATTAGAGACGCCGTCGACACGAGCAACCCCGCCGACTGCTGCTGCTGCTGTTCTACATAGGATTGCTGACGTGGCAAAGGCGATGGAGGTGGGTCACTGATGGACGGCTGCGATTCTTGGGTGATAGTGGAATCGGAAGAATCAGTTTTGAACCCTTTCTTGATCCGTCGGCCAATAGATGAACGGCGGCGGCGGAGAGAACCGGTGGTGGTTGGAGGTGGAGGAGATGTTTCTTCACCGGAGATAAAATATTCCGGCGAGGGAAGGTAATCAAGTGCGTCGACGAAAATTTCATCGTCCTCGAGATTCGAAGAAGTTTCCATGATGATGATGATGAATGATTAGCGATAAGTTGAGGAAGAAGGGCGCGGCGAGCGAGCCAGCGAGCATCTCGAACACGTGGAGTTCAGATTCCGTGCGGTTGCTTTCTCCGGTGAACCCAGCCTTATGATTTGGTCCACGTGTCAACGAGATTCTCACAATTTAATTTATAAAATAACAAGGTTTTACCCTCCAGAGTAACGGTTCTCTCAAACGTATGCGTCCTTTTCTTACGCAACTTTTTATGTTATATTTTTTAATAAAATTTTTAAAATATTTTAAATATTTTTTTAAATACAAAAAAATTTTACATTGTACAAATTTTATATTTTTTAAATAAAAGACCATCATCTTATCTGTCGAACTACAATATTTTTAAAAAAAAAAATCTAAAATTAATTAGTAAATTAAATTATTCGACCTTGTATGACTATTTACGATCTTGTGCGCAACCTTTACGAAACATGTATATTATATTAATAATATATTTATCTCGAAAAGAGTCAAAATCATAAAATTGAATTTAAAACTACAAAAATTAGCCGCGTACATATTTGAATATTTAGATTTGTGATTGAACGGTTTAAATTTAAAACATAATAGCACAATATACGATGTGTATCTATTTCTTATATATATATATTAATATTGCCACTTTAGAAATATGTTGGTGCATATTGGCTCATAGGATACGTAAAAAGTATAAATTTAATCTCCAGCATTAGTATAAAAAATAATAAAGAATAATGAGTTGAAATATATTGATAAAATTTTAATTCAATTAGATTACGAATTAATTTATATTTGATTAGTTTGATCAAGATGAAGGAAATTTTTTTTATATTTTATAATTTTTGAATTTTTTCTCTAAAAAACAGATAAAGATCAATTTATGATCTGATTAAATTAAAATTTTTATCGTTATATTTATGATTCATAATTATTTACATTAAATGTAGAGATTAAATTTAAATTTTCTAGATTTATGTAAACTAATGTGCGGCTAAAGTGTCAATACGCACGAAATTAACACTGCGCTAAACAGAACGAACGAGTTTGAAGTACTGCAGTAAGAAAAAGGACAAAATATTGGAAAGGGAAGACCGTTCCGTTTGAAGGTGAATCGCGAAGGACCCAGTTGAGACGTTGCACCAATTCGTATTGCTACAGAAAGGCATGGTGTCCTAATTTATGCCCTTTTCTCCACGCGGCGAATTTCTAATGGCTGTAAGGTTGCTTTTAATCTAACGACACACTGCCGTGTGGAAAGGAGTTGGTATTCCTGTTTCTCATCGTTCTATCACAGAAATGTTATTCTAATTTGAAAGGAAACATCAGCGATTCGTTTCAAAAATAAATATTTTATCTTTAGTAAATTTTTTATATTATTTAATAAAATTTATTAAATTATGGAATTACTTATATATTTATGTTTAGTAAAAAGTAATTTCATTTTATGAAAATTTTTGATTATTTATTTTAAAAATATTTTCTGTAAGCAATCTTAAACATACTCCATATTTTCCACATGGAAATTCTCGATTTTAATATTGTGTTATTATGAAATAAAATGCAATAACAACAACAGTGAAGTTCGGCCCACTTTGTTCCTTCTATTTCTTTTTCTTTTCTTCTTCGTTGCAGCGGTGGTGGAGGAGCTGAGCAGTCTTATCTCAACCACCGCCGCTGCTGCCGGAAATATGGGAGAATTCACAAAAGAAGAGTTAGAAGTAGCAAAGATTCTTGAACAGTTGGCAGAGTTAATGCTTGACCGCGAGCGCCGTGATGGTCTTGTCCGGTGGGGAGCACGCCGGAGACGCTCCGTCCAAGAAGCTTGTGGTGGCCAATCTTATACTTCTCCGCGACCGCCCCGCCTGCCACCACTGCCAACGGAAACGATTGTGTCTGATGTTGGCGGCAAGACTGCTGCTGAGAACAGTCCTACTACTCCGTTCTCGTTCTCGCCCAGCGATGTCGACGATGATGTAATGACGAGCAACTGCTCTCCGGCAAAAACAAGTTTGCCGCCGTTCATGAGCGGCAACCGTTACGAACAGGTAGCAGAGAAACAAACCCATTGCTTCTTTCTTTTCTTTTCCGAATTCCTTTTATTTTATTATTTATTTATTTTTAAAAAAGTTTTGGCTTCGGTTGGATTAAAATTTTGGTTTTTAATTTTTAAATCACAGTGGGTAGTGGAACAAACACTGGAATTAGAGAGCTCAATATCTACTGAGAATGAATCTATGAGAAATTTTATAGATTAATTTTTAACTTTTCTAGCATTTTTTGGAATTGTTTTGATCTTGAATCATTGTATCTAAAAGAAAAATGTTTTCGTATTTCAGTCAGTGGTAGAAGAGAAGCTGAAAATTTTCAATCAACAGCTTCGGAAATTAAAATCACAGGTAAAATAACAACATCTAAAACCAAAACTCAAGTTTTTGTGTTCTGAATTCAATCAAAAATTTTACTTTTTCCTTTCAATTTGATTTATTGAGTTGGTGAAAAATTTTAACAGATGGAGACAATGGAACTACAAGAATCGAAACACACCAGTCCCCAGCAGCCACCTGTGAGCCCTCACCACCGTGTCACTGCCGCCGCAGCAATATCTCCGGCGTACACGGCAGAATCTGCGGTGGTTCGCCAGCCTGTATTGCCCGATTTGAACGTCGTCTTTGAAGAAGTTGAAGAACAAGAAATAGCGAAGTCTGCAATGTTTGCAGAAACGAGAAAGCGGAGGAAAGAACTCCAGCGTGGGAAGAACAGCAACAATAATCTACAACTCCACAAAAGTTCACAGAATCAGTTGAGATAATTAGAAAATTGAATTTCTCGTTCAAACTTTATTTTTTGTTTGATCTTCAATTTTGATACTCTTGTACACATGATGGATTACTGAAAAGTAAAACATGTTACGTTCAGTTTTGGATCAGGTTTGTAGAAGACATGTGGTTGAGTTTTTTCTTAAAAAGAAGAAATGTGTAACATTAAATAAGGACAAGTGCGTTAAAGGAGCCGACTTGGCAATATTTAGAAAAATAATTTTTGAATATATATTTTTTTAAAATATTTTATAATATTTGAAAATGTACTAAAAATTTAAAAATATTAAAAAGATTTTGTATATAATAAATTGTTTTATGTTTGTTTTATAGTTTTTAAGTAAAATAAAATAGAGTTTATTTTTTGAAAAATAAAACAAATTTTTGTTCTAAAAAAATTACATTTTAAAAGAACTTCTAATATTCTAATAACTTGTTCATAAATTTTTTTTTTAAAAAAAAAAATTCTTTTCTTCCCGTTTAAATGAACTGGATTTAAGTGCTTATTGAAAAAAAATATTTTAAATAAAATATTTTTAAAAATTTTTTAAATAAGTTTATTTTTATTAAAAAAAGAAATAATAACCAAATATTTTAATTTTGTAATTTGAAAGAACTATAAAGTAGTTTAAAAAATTTATTTGAATATATAAAATAAAAATTATAAGAAGAAGAAAACATAAAGAAATATAAGTAGCGTCGAAATTCGCAGTCAAGTTGATAGCTGTAGATATCTGATTTGGAAACTTTGTCCAGTGCAATATTTTCCTCGGTGTAGTAGTGAGCCAATGTTTAATATTTATTGATTTATTGTCAATTAGTAGTCAATTAAATTAAAGTAATTTCTTTGATCAATGATCATGTATCATCATCAGAGTTTATCGATGAAAACTATTTCCTTACTTTAAGTAATATTATTGTTTAAATTAATAGTTTAATCAAATTATATGTATTAACACCTGCAAAAAATTCCTCCACCAAAATTTTGAAAAATAAGAAACCTCTAAAACAAATTTGGTACAATAAACAAAATAAATATTGAAGAGTTTGGGACTCTGCATGAAGCTTCCCCAATGCGGCCCTGTTTGGCTGTGCTTAGCTCGAAAAAAAGCACAAAACAGGAAGTTAAGTGTTTGGGTATTGCGGTTTTAAGCTGCTTGGTGCTTTCAACAGTGCTATTTGAAAAGCATCTCGGAGATGCTTTCAGTGAAAAGCACGCGGCGGCTTTTCTTCCCCGCATCGGGAAAAGACTGTTTGCTCACGAAGTTTGTAAATTTACCACTCTATATAAAATGTTTTACCGCATCAATTTCGCTCATTCTTTCGTTTTTTCTGCAGCTCTACTCCGCTAAACCCTTGCAGCGTCTCTCCGTCTCGATCTTGATCTCGACTTCTTCGTCCGGCCTTCATCTCGATGTCGTCTTTATCTTGGAGTTTTGCTATAATTCTCCTTGCCGTATCTTCTCTCGAGCTCTCCGTACCGACGATGATCTCTTACCAAATTCGCCGTTGAATTATGGTTAATTTCTTTTTTTTTTTCTTTTGTTTCCTGCTGATTAGTAGTTGTTGTTGTTGATGTTCGATTCTGTTGTCTGATATAAACTATTGCTTATATGTTCAAAATTATTAGTGATTTTAACTTCATATTGTTAGATTTTAACAATTTTTATTTGTTAGATAAGATTCATGCTTTTTTGTTTTTCTTTCTGTTGGGATTTCTGGAGTCCTTATGGTGTTTGAATATACAGTACTTGCGTATTTAATTATTAGTGAATAATTTTAGGTTGTTTGTGAATTTCGGAGTTGTTGAAATCAGAGTTAAGATGAGGCTAGTGCCCTTCAATTTCTTAGTATTGTCTAAGTGAAAAGCTGTAATTTCGTTAGGTGTTGATATTATGCTTTACTTAGTTTTTGTTATATTGCAGAATTTTGGTTCTGATTTTGGGTTTCTTGATTCAAATTATATAATATGAAGTTTTGTTATATTATGAAGTTTTCATACTTAGCTACTTTTAAGTATTCATAGTTATGTTAATTTTGTTGACTAATTTATACTATGGGGTTTCTTTTTTAATGTTTTGGTGAATTCTGCTTGTAAGCTAAATGTGTCACCTTTTATCCCATCTTCCCGTACCTTTCATGGGTTTATGGTATATTTTCGTTGTCCTTGAAGTACAACAGTCTTGTCTAGATGCTTATTCTTGTTCTGCAAAATTAAAGATGAACATGAGGAAAAGAGAGCTCAAAACAGTCTGGTACGAGCCAACAGGATATGTTTATGAGTTTTTGGATAAACAAATTCTCTTCTTAGTTTATGAAAGTGAAATGAGAATTTCTGCAGCCAGCTCTATGCAATGCTTGTAAATGTTTTATTTTGAACATGGACATTTCTGAATCTTCTCCTTTCTTAAATGATTTGTAGTAGTTAGCTTGATTCTTTTTCCATGCATCTCGCTTATAGATGAAAGTTCTAATGACTTCAATAGTTGTTCAGACACTAATGGTTGAATTTTTGCAGCTTACACCTAGCATGACTTTATATGATACCATGCAGAGCTTAAAGAGTCGAGTTGCTACACAATGTGTAGGTTATGCTTATAATCTAGCAGGATTTATTCTTGCTGCTGGGGAAAAGGTTGGACCACTACATATAATTTTATAGCAGTATTTTGGATTTTATTTCTCTTGATTTGGAGATCGAAGCCTTCTCCCATTTTTTGGTTCTTATGTAGGGTTGCCGCACAGCCATGCCTCTTGCTAGAATTGTACTGCAGTCACCTGCTGGAGCAGCTCGTGGCCAGGTTTTGTGCCTTATGACCTTTTTATTGAGCATTAGTGCACCTTAACAAGCTATCATGTTTATGGAACATATGTAACAGGCTGATGACATCAAATGAAGCAAATGAGCTTCTCCGGGCCCGAGACCACCTGTTTGGTGAATTAGCCAGAAAAACAAGTCAACCTCTAGAGAAGGTCAGTGGATTCGTGAAGATTCCGTTTATATTTTGCATTTATTGGTTTCTTTTGGCATTAGTGGTTTATATTCCAATCTCCAATTACACTTGTCTGCATGATGGGTTCCCTGAGAAAAGAACATAGCTTTCTTTTAAAGGAGGTTTGCTAGAGGATCACCTTGATATTTGACTTAATAGTTATTTTCTGAGGTGGTACTGAGATCTGCAGGCTGCGGCATCAAGCCACTATTGCTGTTTTATGCCCTATATTTCATTTCTATTGCTATTTTCAGCCATCACATATTTATTTTGAGTGAACTACTAGATCTGATTTATGAGTTAATAGTAGTTGTTATTTGTTTAGCCATCAGTCAAAATACTCTGCATACTGATACTAGTACTTAAATAGCCAGTACTGTTTAGGATTATGGGATTTTATTTTTGACATGTTTGTATGTATACCCTGCAGATCAACGAGAACCTGAGTTGTGTAAAGCGCTTCAATTCTTAGGAGGCACTTGAATATGGACTCATCAATCGTGTTCTTAGACATCCTCGAATTAAGGCTGATGGTCCACGCAAGGAGCAAGCTAATGCAAGCCTTGGTTGAAAGTCCTGCTGTAGTCCTATGTTTATTGAATGCTTGAGCAAGTGCAGCTGCTTCCCTGTATTATCTCTGTTATGATTGTTGAGTCTTTAAGAATGAGATTGTAATGCTCAAATTTGTTATTGAGAGTATTATGTTGAAATTGATTCAATCTATTTGGTGTGAACTACGCCTGTTGCAGAAGCATGCCATCTTAGGAAAGCCAAAAAAGCAACCTCACAAAATTAAAGAATCTCTTTTAGAGCCTGTAATTTATATTCATGTGTGTTTTTTGAGTAACGTAAATATTGATATCTTTATGAGGACTCGTTTTGAGAACATTGACGTATACTATTAATATTAAAGTTTATTTGATATTGTCTCAATAATTAATTTATTTATTCACTGTTTATTTATTACTTATAAAATAGAGTAAATTTTGAATTGATAGAGATTTAAAATACTAGTCAAATTTCTTTATTAATTTACAATGATAATACTATATTTACAAATATCAATATAAGAAACTTTTAATAATTATATAAAAATATTATTCAAAAATTAATAAATTAATAATAATAATTTTATAATAAATATACTCAAATTTAATTATTAATTTATTTAATAATATAATTTGTTAATAAAATATAAATATTAACTTAAAAAAGTATTTATAAATATCATAAAAAATATTCAATAAAAAGGTAAATATTATATAAAAATATTATTTATTAATTATTATATATCTAAAAATATTTTAATTATTATAATTTTTGTACAAAATTAAGCATAAATTTAATTAAATATTTATTCAGCTTTCAGCATACTACAGTACAAATTTATTCAAACATTTTCATCATAAAATTATTTTTTTTGCAAAAACTTACAGCTACTAACGATACCGTAAAGTAGCTTTATTTTAAAAGCACAAAAATTTCGGGGCGTCCACACACGAGGACTACATAGACTACAGAGATTTCAACAGAGATTTCACAAAACCCTACAAGAGAGAAAAATTCTAAATCCAAAACTTGTTTCTCCTCAATTCTCTCTAATGAACGTACCAACAATGGTCAATGAAGAACCTGCTGGTGCAGCAGGCGAAGAAGAACGAGAGAGCGCGCAGAGCCGCAGAGAGAAAACGAACCAAAGGTATAATGAAGAAAGCCCACGAGCTTTCTGTCCTCACCGACTCCGCCGTGGCCTTCGTTTGCGTCGATCCGAACTACAATCCCGGCAAACCTCAATCTTGGCCGGAGAATTTCACAGAAGCTGGAAAAGTTTTTGATCGGTATTTTAATCTCCCTCCTAAAGGAGTGAGAAGAGTTGATGAGACCAAGGAATATTTGAAAGGTAATGGAATTGTTTCAAGGGAGGAGTTTGAGAAGTTTCTGGAAGACGAGCAGAAGGTTGTGAAGATGAAGATCGAAGAATTGGTTGCTGCTGAGAATAAGCAGAAATTGTTGGACCAACAGAAGCAAGGAGGAGGAGAAGAAGCGTTGTCTCTTGGATTGTGCTTGGGTTTACCAAGTTTGAAAAGGGCAAGAATAGGAATCTCTACAAATTGAATTAGGGCACTTTATTAGAATCAAAATTAGCATGTTATTTAGATTTAGATTTTTGTTGTTTCTAAATTCATCCCCATTCAATATATAGAAATTTGTTCCCTTGCTATATGGCCAATCAATCCCTTTGAGTTTATGTAGTTCTGTTACTGGATATTATATGAACATGATAGAGCTGACAACAATCACTTGAAAAAAGATTTGGAATATATAAGTTTTATGTACATCAACAAAAGAATTGGAGTTCACAATAACAATCTTGAATCCGCAACGAACTTGCGATCATTTCATGTATGACACAGTAAGGAAGAATTTGATGAAAGAAAGGCAACTAACAACATACGCCTCAGTGAGTTTGACTACAAGCGCAAAGTCGTAAGAGCTTAAAAAAAGAGGGGGCAAAAAAACATTCTACTTGCACATTTTTATTCAAACATCCGATGACTATTCCAATTTACTTCCTGATGTAGAAACTTCTAAATTGCAGATGGGGCAAATCTGCAGAAAAGAAAGAAAAAAGAATTGAATCAATTAGTCACTGCAAAGTTCAATTTCATTACATTTCAAATTTAACAGCAATATTGTCACACAATTGCTGTAGGACATACAGATGTGCATTCAGGCACAACAACAGTACGGTTTAGGTCTCCAGCTTTGGCAAACATAACTGAGAAAACCAATAAAATCCTCCACAAAGTACTTCTTCGCTGAAGGCCCAACCGAGCCAACTTGAACTCTTACTTACAGGTTGAAGATGACAAAAATGGGAGTGGGGAATGGACAAAGAAGCATTTTACATTTATACAAATGGTTCATACTAAGGAATTTGATGTAGATGGTGGGGACCTAAGCCAGTTTTATAATAAAACTGAGTTTAACATGATAATATGCAGACTATATAAAATCTAAACATCCTTGGCATACAAACCAATTGATGTCACAGTAGTTGCAAAATACTCATACCACCTTTGGAAATCTGAATCCTTCATGACATCAGGTATCGGGCATTCTATACATAAATGTGATCCAAAACAACATTTATCTTTGACTACTAATCATGCCCCTAGCAAAAGTCACGTGAAATAAAACCAGATAATGTAACCAGTCAAAAGTTCACAAAGTCTAGAAAGGACTCCTCAACTAACCATAAATGCATTGCCAATACAAGCCTACCATTTAGATTTTAACATAATGACTATATAACTCCTCAATTGTTGGCAAACAGAAAATATATCTCTATGCATCAGTAAGTATACTAATAATTTGACTATATTGCTAGGATTTTAGTGAGGATTATATCAGCCACAGGTGTGCTTGAATAGAAATCAAGTATCATAGTTGTGGCCGCAGATCTTAACTCTCTAGCTATCATTGCTTGTCTAGTGTTTCTGCATCACGCAAATAAGAGCACAAGATAGGAGCACTCTGGTACAAGCATAAACAATGGAATATGCAAAACTGGTTGATGTAAAACGGAAGCAAATACAAACAACTTAACTGGAAAAAAGAAAGCCATTATGCATACACATACATCAGAGCTAGAAACAGAGACGGTTCAAATGGTAGCTAAATGCAAAGCTAGTTCAGGCCTTTCCCGTCATTCCTAAAGCGCTACACTAAACACCATCTAGTTTAATTTTGAATCTTGCTTTAGGGACTTTATCAACATCATGCAACGTGGATCATTCACATAGTAATGCCAACATGATTGAAATCACAAATATAAAAATAAAGAAAGTGTTATTAAAAAGTAGAAACCTTGTTTATTTGGAGCCATCTATTTATGCACCCCTGGTGATATGTGTGTTTGCAGGAAAGCACCACTAAAGAATCGCCATCCTCATATTCAAGGCGGCAAATAACACACCTATCAAAAAAATCAATAATCATACATAAATGACAAATAAAGATCCATTATCCTCAAAATATAGATAGATAGAGCATGACTGTAATCCAGGGAAGCAGTAGAAATGAGATGAACACGCTTACTGATCAGAATTGCCATCTTGTGTTGTGTGCGCTTTGTAACTAACCGAGGGCAATGAAGCGATTGTATCAGCAGACAGCCCTCTGCTCTCTGTCCCAACTACTTCACCCAACGCTATTAACTCCTGAAGACAAAAGCTTTATCTAATTAACCATCCCTACAGTCTAAAATGCTAAACAACTACATAGAGAAGTTGCAAATAATAGTTTACCTCATAGGAAAGTTCGTCAGGATCAACCTCTTCCCATGCATCCTGCAATTAATTTTTTTCAGAGAAAGAACAGGCTGAAAATTTGGTGCTACATGACAATCACATATGTATTGAACAAAATGGCATTTGCTAGAGCAATCTTAGCCCTTATAAATCTAAGCTTAAGAAAAACTTCCCGCAAATTGCATGGCATTACGGCATCAAATTTTGATAATGATCAAGAAGTAAAAATCCTGACAACTGCATTATGCAAATCACCTTTAATTAATTTTTGAACCAAACTTATAGTTTCCTCATGAATTCATAACTCATTTAGCAAATTTTGAAGTTCAGAAGCAAGGAAATACGAAATACTCAGACATAAGCATAGAATGATATCCATACACAACCTTATGCAGTATAGAAAAGTGCTTATAGTATTATAAAATCATACTATAATTCTGAGAATCATCTTTCTCAAATGGCATTGTTTGGCTAATGCACACATATTTTGTGTTGCTTATAAACCACTTAACCGAGCAATCAAAAGATTTTTATTGGAGTTGCATGAAAGACTTACACTACATGTAACTCTACTAAATTTATACGACTTTCATCAGTAAGGTCTGAGTAAGGCGATTAAGACCAGCATTTGTGAAGTTAATTACACTATAAAACCTAAATTATTGCTTAAAGTAATTGTACTTTCCTTTAAACTGGGTTGCTTCAACCAGCCACCACAAAGATGTACCAGTTGATTCTCCAGAATTCACTCCTGTGAAGCACTCCCCTCTCCACTAATTTTCATGTCATAATTGGACAAATTAAGAACAAACAACCAGTTCACCTAACATGAAGCTGTTTCCACTATAAGCCATATACCTGAAGGCAGGTGTCAGATTAAATTGATGATCAGACCTCTAATTATACTTCTAGAACGGAATGACCTTTTTACTCAGCCCACTTCTACTATGCTATTGCCACGGCCAATCCCTGAAAACATCCTCTTCCCTCCAAATATGGATACTTTCAGTCCTTCAGTGCTCGTGTCTTTCTTTTAATACCTTTAACTCTTTTCCTCAACTTGGATCTATGTTTCGACCTTTTTGTTCTATTATAGTTAAAGGCACATTTTCTATTTGAACAACACTTGCTCTTCTCATCAATTTGCTGTCAGGCACCCTTTTCCTTAATATAGCGCTGCCCATATCAGATTGAATATGCAAAGACGGAGGTTGCAGTTGCACAAGTTCATGATAGAGAACAAATCCAGAAACTGAGGTTTGACAAAAGCACCATCAAGTAACTACTCAGCTGTCCATGCACCAAAAAGATGTAACAGAGGTAAAGGATAATAACAATTCTCATAATCTAATCAACAAGACACAAAAGCCGGATATTTCAGATCAAAAATCATTTTCCACCAAATGTTAAATATGGCTCATGCCAAATGCAGTTTTTAAAGCTTTTGTTGGGAATTTTCTTTTCATCAGAAGAAAAGATAATCAACTTCCATTCCCATTTAACAGAAACAGGCAGTCAGTAAACCCTTATACGCGATGAAGTAGAAACCTCGCATGATATAGCAATCTTTCTTGAACACAGAATACTACCTTTGAAAGTTCCAAACAGTACCTAGCACATAAATTTTAGCTTTTCAACAGTGAGATGATCAAAGTTTCATATTAAACACATTTATCCCATCATAAACCACAGGACTACCGGTAACAGCAAGTGACTAAAAACTGCAATAATAAACTGCATTCGTCCAAACACCCACCTGAGAATCACGACTGTTATCCTCAATCTCACTTTCTCCGTCTGCAAAACACAAAAAGCAAAACACAGTCACAATCAAGAAAACAATCAAAAGAATTCCTTTAGAATTAATTGGAAATTTGAAATGCAAAATTCTCTTACAATCTCGCAATCCTCTTAACATCATCAACCTCACCGCCATATCCATCTCTTCTTCCTCCTGTAGCGCCCTTGCAAATGCCTCATCATCCTCATAATCTGCCCCATCAATACTGCCGTGGTCGTTAAGATCATCATTTGCATCAAATGCATCCAAATCATCTTCTTCTTCTTCTTCTTCTTCTTGTTCTTCTTCTTCTTCTTCTTCTTGTTCTTCTTCTTCTTCTTCCACTTGTTCTTCTTCATCAAATTCACTTCCCCCTTCTCTATCTTCAACTCTATTCTCTTGACTTCTACTCTCATCGTTCACCTGTCGTTCCGCAGCCATTGAATCCTCACCGTTCATGTCTTCGTCGTCAAAGTCATCCTCATAATCTTCATCATCCTCAAAGCTCCCGTCCTCAGAGTTAGCGAACTCATAATCCTCAACAACGCCACCTCCCCTAGACAGCATCATGTACGCCCTTTCCTGTTCGAGCAACCGCTATCCAAACCGTTAATCCAATAGCACGAATCTCAAAGCTAAGAAATATATAAAAAGAACGTGAGGAAGAGACCTGTTCTTGGAGAGTGCGAGCGAGAGCAAGGTCGGCATCGACTTGGCTTAGTCCAGTGAACGGAATTCTTCTTGTCGTAGAGGCGGCCGGAGGATCTCCGCCGACAGGGTTGGTGGTGGAAGAATCAGGGTTATCGGAAGAATTGTCGGCGGTAGGCCCGGCACCGCTTAGCTCCTGGTGCTGCTTTCGTGAGTTCTCCATTTCCGAATTTTAATTTTCAGAGAGAGAGAATTGATCGAACGAATGAATTGAAGAAAAAGAATTCGGTGTATTTGTTTGTGTTTGGAGTGCCGTGATGGAGAAAATAAGAAAGGGTTGATCTGTTAAGTTTTTAAACCGGGTAATCTAATTCAATTCCCTCTTAACAAGTTTTCTTATTATTATTAATCATCAATCAGATATTAAAAGAAGTTTACCAAAAGTCTATGCCATGTTTTTTTGGGAATAATTTTTTTTTTTGTTTTGGCTAGTTCGGACTTCGGAGTGAACTACACGTTACTCGCTTTGTTCAAGATTCGTTGTTTACTTGTATGATTATTTCATAACAAAATTGAAGGAATTTCCAAATGATAATGCAACCCTAATGAAGTAAATATTATATAAAGATTATTTGTCGACTTCAGTTATATCAAACTCCCAAGTATTTCGCCCATTGTCGAGTGTTAAGTTACTAACTTTCAGATTGCTTTGCCATGCAACGACAACTAGTAGAATCGGAAATACATCTCTCCTTAGACTACTAAACAGATAATGAATTATAATCAGTAAGACTAATGAAAAACAACACCAAAGGTGTATTACAATACACCAAACTCTTTTCTTTTTTCATCAAAATTTAAATTTAAATTCACTTTATGTATTTCAGTTTATTCGGAACTTCCATCTAACCCTTATCGAACTCGGTTCCATAAAACTCAATTTTACAATTTTTTTTTACCAATTAAAGCACATCATAAACATTCTAACTCTGGGGTTTTTCATTCATATAAGAACGAAGACAAGCAAAAGATGAGAAGATTTCCTTTCCAAAAATTAAAACTAAGACACTCCTTTGCCACAGACGACAGCCACAAGCATATACATGAGGCGCAAGGAAGCAGATCAAGATGCAAGTCACTAAAAGGTGAGCGGAAGTTTAGCCATGACTGCAAGCTGCATTCTCAAGCTCGACCATCTGACAATTTTGACATCTTTGAATTGCAATGCAGATCCAAACATTAACGACGAACACCAAGCTAAGGGTAAAGATTTGATTATTTTCAAAAAGATGAAAGCAGATCCGTTTATGGTAGAGAAGTATTCCCATATTGATATCTACATCAAAAGTCACCTAACATTCTGCTTGAGCAAGCTTACCATCAGTCAAATCGCAGAATATCACCAAGATTTAAGGTCTAATGTCAGAAACAAAGGCAAAATAAGAATGGATATATTCATATTCTCTACTAATGTGTAATTTGATAGTAGCTGACTTTCTGCAGTAGAAACTTCATATCACACCACACCAGCAGGAAGACGCAACACTAGTTGACCACCAAAAATACTGCAAACATTGGGAATGGAGGAATTTTAATCCACCTTTAGGTCCAAAAAAATAAATAGGAGTAAGGAAGTGTTGTTTTGCTACCTTTTGACATAATAATAACAGAAGTCTGCAAGGATGAATGTCTGGACTATTTCTGAGAGAAGAACCATAGATGGCCACAATCCGTACCCTAAGGCTGTCAATAAGCGTCCACGTGTATCTAACACCTGCATCATGCAAAACATTTTCACGTACAGGAAAGCATGTGAAAACAAAACAAAAACAAATCAACAGCAACTTTTTACCAATTCATCAATTACATGCATCCACTGATATGATGATTAATCATAATATAATCTGTAATGGTATTGAAAGTGGCTACCTCCCATTCGAAGGAGCATGCATCTATAGTTGGCAAACAAGAAATACTACTCAGTTCTTCTCAATTAGATCCTTCAAACTTCAACTGCATAGAGGGCATACTAAATGCATAGAAAAGTAAACTACACGAGTTGCTCAGGAAACCATATGCGCATTTACATCTAACATTCAAAGAAACGTACCAAGGTGATTCAGCAGAAAGCATAAACCTCAATTGATACCTTTCCTTCTTAAAATAATAAGTTTCTCTAAAAAGAAAAAGGAACACAAAACTGTTCTTTCAGAAAACTAATAACAGCATAGAACTACATGATTTAAAGGATTCCTTCATTTTCTGCACTTTACATCATGACCAAATATGAGTTACACTTAAATAGAGAAAGAACAAACTCATCCACAGACATAATTTCGCATTTGTAAAAAGAAGTATAGTAACAACATTTTTGTTTTCAGTATTCATCATATAGGTAGCTCCCTCATTTCCTAGATCAATGGTACAAGTTGCGTAGAACTTTCACCAACATATCACTTGATAAACATGAATCAGTGGATGATGTTGAAAGATCCAAACAAGCCTTTACAAAAATATTGTTTCAAACTTATCTTGATAGTTAAATTTCTTAAATCAGTTTGGGCCCAATACCTTAAATGTTAATACAACCAATCAACAAATTCTTTGTAACAGACTACAAGTATAATGAGACCAGCCTATGATACTAATCACAGACCACTGATAACCACAACATGCGCTGACCCCAATTTTTTAAATGAAAATATACTTACAATGACCACAATGACGAAAGAAAACAACAAGATGGAGACATTTCTAGAGAGTTAAAGCTTCCATAAACCTAACTTTTGAATGGAGTGCTTGGGGCCTAAAATAAACAAAAACTAGATCCAATGACATATTTCA
This sequence comes from Acanthochlamys bracteata, assembly GCA_019914995.1. NCBI lineage: Eukaryota > Viridiplantae > Streptophyta > Magnoliopsida > Pandanales > Velloziaceae > Acanthochlamys > Acanthochlamys bracteata. The sequence continues at coordinate 8,841,102 of CM034128.1, forward strand.
ATTTATAAAGAGTAGGGACAGGCAATCTTCTGCTGTGTAGTTCTAACAAAAATTTTCGTACGACCAGTTACTATGAAGCATATATGAACTTGATGTAACAGGATTTCCAATTAGATTACGAATCAAACCTGAAGGACCCAGTGTGCACAGCTTAGAAACCTGGCAACGCCCAGTGCAAACACATAGTGTGCGGTAAATGGCTCAACAATCTGCCAGGAAGGCAGAGGAGAATAGGGCATGGTTATGAAAATTTTATCAACACAAATCAAACTTAGATATTTTGATGGTAACTTTACCTTAGTGTTTTGCATCAAGCGTAACTGAGGCAACACTGAAACAGCTTCCAAATAGACACAGAAAGACCAGAAGATTCTGTTAATTATATTATGTGATGTTGAAGGATGAATGAGGAGTGCTAGAACAGCACAAGGTAAAACCTGCAGACATAGAGATCAGTAGCATTCCAGAATAAATGGATCCAATTTTTTGGGGTGAATGCTAGAAAAGGCACCCATCCTCTACATACTAAGAACACCATCTGCACAAAAAATGACCATTTTGCAGAAAGTGTAGTATTAAATTATTTTAATCATATAGAGGCCCTTTCATGAAATTGCGCCCACATTATCCAACAGTGTCAACCAAATTCTATTGGCCAAAGCAATCTATTATATGATTTCCAGAAGTATGATATTAATCATGAAAGAATACATTCTACGAAAACAGTTCTCATTGAATCCCAGAACGGTAAAAAGATTGTGCAACAACCCAAAAGCAATATGAAAACTGAACAATAAGGTGGCGTTCTTGAGTATATACACACTTCCAATCAAGAAAACAAAATTTGGCTTACATTATTTAAATATAATTTTATATTTCAAAGATATGTTATGCTTTTCTTTATTAACCAATCCACACAACCAGAGCAGAACTAGTGACAGACATGGATAATCACTCATAACCATGGCATGCAAACACTTGAAGGCCAACCTTGAAACTAAAAATCCCTTCACCCTCTGGAGTCCATATAATGAATAAAGGAATTGTATTAGAACGACTACAGAGATCATATACATTATAATGCTGCTAAATTAGTGTTACATGCATTACAATGTTATTTAACCACAGGTTCTTTGATCTTCTCAGTCAGGAACCATGTACAGCTAAAAGTTTCTCACAATCAAATGTATTAAACTGAATTGTTCATTACTCTAGATGAACAAGCAGTCTGCTCTAGGGAATTTCCAAGGATAAGAACACTAACCACATAATACATTGCAAAGTTGTCCTTGTCGTCCATGTAACTAGACTTCAGCTTGAACCGAATCATATAGATAACCCAAAGTGTAGTAGCAAGAGTCATGGAATCCAGAATAGTGTGTATGTCATATTCCATAACAAAACTACAATACAATCTAACAGCTAGGAACAAGGCAGTTAGCTCCTGGGATTTAAGTGAAAGTCCTGCAAATCAAATATAGAATGAGATTCATTAAGGTTTTTCATAAGTTAGTACTTCTATCGTCCTCATAGTCTAAAGGCGGAAAACAATGTATTCATGCAGAATATACAAACTCCTGTACCAAACCTAACTGCATACAGCAACAATAAGAGGATAATCAAAGAAGAGTCAACTTCAATGTGATGTAACCCAATGTAAATAACAGAGAAGCTGACTTGAAAGTTTTGGTTACAAAGAGTTAGAATATCACAGAAAGAGATAAGGAAGCTTAGCCTACTCTAGTTCCTTCCAAATATCCACCAAAACAAGAAGTTTCTTACAGGCAGGGAGTTCTCTCCTGTCTAGTAGAATAGCTAAATTCACTAACTTGCAAAAGAATCAGTTGTAGATCATACCAACATACATTATGAAAATGCAACTGATTAGGATAACTCAAGCCAAAAAGATGAGAAAACATTGGGGGTCAGTATCACATAATTATGAGCTTTTACAGTAAGTGGATGTTTTAACACCTTTGCTCCATTTAGCTAACATAGAAATAAACATGCATTCATAAGAAACCCCATAGTACATCAAATTATCGCTTTATGCAGGGACTGAAAAGAGACCTCAAAGCCAAACTCCTTTATCTCAGAGAGATACCTAATCCTAGATAAGAGATACACAAACTTAATTGACTAATTTCTATTAGACGAAGAACCTGCATGCAGGAGCTGAGCATTTAAACCGAAAACTCCCATTTTGTCCAAAGATGAACACCTCACTATTGCAGAAGAATTTCCCGAATAGTTTTTTTTTTCGGATTCCCACATTCTTCTCAACCCAGAAAAAAAGGGGGAAAAAACCCTAGTTTACAGCATTCTACCAACAGATCACATGATTTGCTTCAGCTACCACACTACACTTGACAAAACCCAGAATCGATCCCGAAATTCAATAACTAACATTTCCTATGGCAGTAAATAAATAATCAATCAATCACAGGTAATCATGGTGAAACACATCGATCGATCAATCCCTAGTCAATCAGATAAATCGATCCAAAATCGAACATAAAAACCAACAGATCCAGGAGAATCAGAGAACCTGCGCAGGTTCGTTCCTTAGTGAGCTTGTAGATGAGTACGATGATACCGATGGCGTGAACAGCTTCAGCGGCAACGAAGAGGTTATCGTGATCGTGAACGAGAAATCTAAGGATAACAAGTGCCGCCATGCCTGATACCACCGCAAGGAACGCCTTCACCTTCGGCGGCTGCCGTTTCGTCCACGTCATCAACGCTCCAATCGGCCTCTTCGCTCCTCGGTACCTTCCCCGATCCATCGCTCTCTCTCTCTCTCTCTCTCTCTCTCTCTCTCTCTCTCTCTCTGTATCTGCAAAATCTACAGAAGAACAAGAAAAGAAGTGAAAGTAGGAAAAAAGTTAGCGGGGTTTGTTCGCCTGCATTCAGCTCGGTGCGAAAACCAGCAAGTGCGGAAAAATGTGCGAATAATAAATTAGTTATCTATAACTAAATAAATTTTTAATGGAATTAGATTTCTTAATTAAAGACAGAAAAGGAAACGGCTTTTGTAGAAAGTTCTTATTAATATACTTAATCTTTTAATGTTTAATGTTATTTAAAATATGGAAATGGGAACACGCAGCCGCATGACTGACGTAGGTTTTGAAAGTTATTATAAAATAGAATTCTTTTAGATAAAAAATATCTTATTTTCTAAAAATAAGTTTTATTTTTTTTATTTTTAAAAATAATAAAATATATAATAAAAAATTTTTATTATGTAAAATTTTTATACTTTGTAAATTTTAAATAATTTTTTATATATTTATAAAGTATTTATTAAAAAATATAAATTAAAAATTAAAAATTATTTTTGATAAGTTAAACTAAACGCATACTAATGCAATTAGTTGAAACTTTTAAAAGGTTTTTATTCTAAATAAATAAATATTTTTAGTAGTATATATAATATTTTAAAAATATTAAATTAAATATTATAAATTTATTTTATATTTTTTATATTTTAAAATTAATTTATTTTTCAAAATATTTAAATATTTTGACTTACTTGAGTGAATTTCAAATAAATTCTAAAAATTTAAAAAGTAAAAATATAACAAATTATTTAAAAATAATTTTTGACGCACTATTCCTATAACTCAACTTGATGATTAACGATATAACCAAAGCTCATATCAAGCATATTCTTTGTTGAAACTATACAGGTAGATAATATATTTCATCATCAACAACGTTCAAATAATTCATAATCTTCTTCTTTATTTTTTTTGCAGTATCTTCTTATTCAGGTACTTTTGTTATAATATTAAATAAATGGTATAATTAATAGTATATCATATTATCTGCGACACAAAATGAGTCCATATGATGGATTATAAACTAATTAATAAATTAAATTAATTAATTGATTAATGTTTGAAAATTGAACTGTGGAGAAAAAGTATTACTGTCAAGAAAAGTGATATTTTATTATAACTGTGAACAAGCAAAGTTGTTACTGTTCAATTCCTGTGTAACAGTGGAAAATAAAAATTCAACAATTCTTAGAAACCCAAACACAAAAGTAAACTAATATTTTCTTAAAAGAAGCATGTCTGAGAGTGCTTTAAAAGAATTTTCTTTTAAAAACTTTAAAATTTCTTAAATATTTAATTTTGCTAAAAATAATTAATAATAATAAACTTGTATTATATATTTTTAAATTTTAAATATTATAAAAATATAACATAAAAAACTTAGAATAAGAAAAAATTAGACTAACGTCACCGTAATCTAGACAAATTTATGGAAAATATCGAGTGCATTCGATTATCGATAGACATAGAGAAAATATAAAATACATTGAAAAATTTTGCGTAAGCAATACGAAATTAAGACAAGAGCAAGACAAACACATAAACAAGAAATTTATATAAAAAAATAAGAAAACCGTATAAAAAAACAAACTAGCCTCCAAAAAAATTACGAAAATAAAATAATTATAAATTCTTATATTACATTTTAAGTGAAACTCTTATTAGAATCTTTTATTTCTATTTCTCACACTTGATGTGAGAATAATTTTTTTTCTTCTAAGTTTCAATCAAATATCTCCCATCCATATATATAATACTCTAAAAAAAATTTTGAACTTTCAAACGGTTGTTCTTTCATCTTTCTATTAATTATATAAATTTTTTGATTTTCAATCTTCTAAAAAATGCTTCAAAATTTTTAACCATTGACTTTTCAACTTCTAAGATGATGATTCGTATTTCTTGATCTTTAACATTATAATATAAATATGCATTTAACTTATTATATTTTAATAAATCACTAATTTATATAATAATAGCTTTATAATATCTAATAATGTTATATTTATATATGATAAGAGCGAAGAGAGCACCTGCATCAGAGTCGTGAAAGATGGCCAACATTTGGATGCTCTTTTCTGAATTCAGAAAAGAGCTTCTGGCCTTGCGAAAAATTCTTCATCATCGCAAACTATTCTACTCAATCAATCGCCAAAACAAGAAAAAAATCAACCGAAAACAACAGGGAAATCAAACCAAACATCACGATCAAAAAAATCAAACATTAGAACTCAAACATTTTACCCAAACGAAAGAGTAGAAAAACACGCATAATGAATCTGTCATCAATAAAACCATTAAATCTATTTATTTGTAATCTGGAGAGCTCGGGCAACAGCTAGATCGCCTCGATGAAGTATAATCTCTAACTGCTTCACCTTCCCCAAAATTGAATCGACATTGGAACCAGCAGACTTCACCAAATCATATGCCTTTTAATCGCACTACACAGTTTCAGTGTCAAACTTGTCCAGGCATGACCGCTGTTATCAGACAACGAGTCCATCAACTCGTTCTACATGTCTTCGAACAAGCGACGGAGATGGAACGGTTGTTGATGGAGAGTCCACGTGGTTGTGCAGGTCCCACTTTTGCTGGTCTTCTTCGGCGACGTCGCTGAGGAGATCGCCGATGCATAGAAGAGGACCGCGACACCTCTCATGGCGGCGGCTCTGCAGATCTAATGATCTGAGTGTTTCATTATAAAGACCCGCTTTTAAAGAAAACAAGGTTTTGAAAAGAGCGTTTCGTCATTTAACTTGTTTGCAAAAGTGCTGTAGTTTTAGTTTAAAGAAAAAATTCACGTGACATTGTCCCAGATTTAGGGCGTATTTTAGTTCTATAAAAATAAAGTTTAGGAAGTAAATTTTATAATAATAAAGTATCCTAAATTAAACTTTTTAAAAAAATGAAATTTAATGAGAAAAATTCAAAATAAAATTTTAATAAAAAGCTCACAATCTAACTCTCCTCTTTGCTCTGTTACTCTCTCCGCTTTATTATTCATTGTACCCTTTATTTTTAACTTATTACTTTTCTATCCAATCGACCCTTACTATTAACTCTGTGCATCTCTCACGTTGTCTCGCTATATCAACAAACAAACTAATATATGATTCAATATAGTTCACCAAACATCAACTAGCACATAGTAAGCAAAATTGGATACGCAATGGAATTAAATAATTTTATTGTATTCATCAAATTGGGCATATAAAAGCATGCATGTATGACGAATTATGTAGGTGTCTAGACCTTCTCTCACCGCAAAAATGATATATCCCGTTAACACATGGGTAAAGCTCATGTAAATGCATGAAGAGATGAGACTTGTAAATCTCACCGTTCCACAAATGGGCGATACATACAAATGCACTATAAAGAGGGGGTGTAAAAGCACTCGAGCACATTGTCTCATACAATATCTTGAAGTAACAGATTTGCTAATCAATGCATTTGAAAAACACTGACATATTCAGCGAAATTAATATCCTACAACATCAGCTCAAGGACCTTATATATATATATATATATTGATAGGTTCATAATTTGCCAAGGATGCAATGGTACCAGTATTGCCAGAAGCCATTCCTATGATACAAGAACCAACACCCACATCTTGAATGTTCTTGGTTGCAATCTGTGAAACAAACTGAGGCAGATCAGTTCTTGCAAAACTAGAGCTAATTTCGTCTGTACCTTCTGCACGTTCTTCATGTTTCGGCTACTAAAACCATTGAGTTATATCCACGAGGAAGCAGTTGCGCTACTTCAGAGCAAAATCTATTACTAACCACAATACCTGCATGAAAACTGATCGAAACTTCTTCTGCAAGGTGCACGTAAACTGCCGCTGTCAGGCAAACAATTTGTTTCATCTTTCAGATACAATAAACAACTTCTAAGTCAGTTGGGGATGGGGTGTGCTTTCATTGCAGTATTTTTTGAACTTTAGAGCTTCATCCACAAGGAAGTCGCTGGAAATATTTTCTGATTAGACTCGTCTGCAAATTGTCACAAATCAAAGTTGAGAGATTGAAAATCTTACAAGATTCGATTGACCATCTGTGCTGCTTCCCATCTAGGACTCCAGGGGTAATCACTAATAGGAGGGGAGAGTATAGGTGCATATTGGGTGCCGAAGTGCTGCATATCATCACGAGAAAATTCATCTATAGTCTCTAGAGTAAAACAGTTTGTCATTGGTAAATGAGTAGATCTAGTTATCAAAAACCATGTGTTAACAACTTGACAAGATGAAACTAAAATACAATGGCGACAGGTGTTCCTCTCTCCAAATTTTGCAGTTGGTGGATGAGCTGTTGAGGTACCAACTGGTAAAATCAGTGGCTAATGGAGCAACTAGGTAATCAGGCTCAGCAACATACTAATTTCTGTCAACATCACTTCAAACACTCTGTAGAGGACTACAAATTTCATGTTGGCATAATAATACAGCAGGGATGATACAAAATCTATGTCAGAAAAAGGGAGTTTTCTGCAATGCTAGAAAAACAGCTTATTACTATTTTTGGCACGGTACTTGTCGCTTAGATTTTTTGATGAATTAAACTTTGTCACATAGATAGGCGGACTAACTATGAGATCAGCTTCACAAACAGCGATAATAAAACATGTGAACTGTCCCACTGGAAAGCTTATCAAAAAGCAAGAGAGAGGTCCTTTCCAGAATCATTCTGATAGGAAGAAATAAATCATGCAAAAAAAAAAAAAAAAAAAAAGGTGGAATGAATATAAACATTATATTGTTTTGGATAAAATGGAGTAGAGAGACGAGTTTCATGGTGGGCAACAAAAAGAAATTCATACCTGAGAGCTCTGCAAAGTCAATACAGGCTGCAGCCTAGGGAACTGAGTAGGTATTGCAAAATGAACCTGCACAAGAAAGGAACAAGGCATGCTATTACCAAGATGTAGTTGGTACCAGAAATACGTTAAACTATTCAGCTAGCTTAGATCTCCGATAAGAGGCTTGACGATCTGTTGGAGGACCATATAGAAACGTTCAACAGCTGCTGAACAAAAAGAAGCACTGTAACCAAAAGTGATATTTAAGTCCCTTATATCTGTTATATGAATTTTCTTGACATTAAAACAACATCAAATAATCAAAGTTGACAATGTGATCTTCTTCAACGATTCACCATTATGATTTAAGCCAAAAGCCTCTTTAACAGCACAAAATGAGAGAAGAATCTTCTATACATAAGAAATATACTTGAAATTGCAATCACTCCTTGGAATTGTATTATCCATTTACTGTACCAGGAAAGTGAAGACCCCAGAGGAAGAGAGGACTGTGGCTTTCCTGCAAAAGATCTGATGGAAAAGGTTCAAAGACTATGAGGAATACAAATTGAAAAGGTGTCACAAATACATACAGGATCTGCTTCCAGGGGCCTTCCAAATACTGGAGCTAAGGCCTCTATAAAAGATCTGCGAGCAGAAACTGATGCAACAGCCTCCAACACCTTCAAATGTCCAAGAAAACTTATTAATAATATCGGACTAAGATTTATAGCATTCTACTCTCTGAGCATGCAAGTATAGACACATTGGAGAAAGAATACAAGTGACTTATCAGATTATGCAGGAAACAAGTGAAGCAAACACGCAGTTCTACCAAAACCATGCAAGTCCTTTCCTAACTAAGGTTACAATAAGAACAACAACAAAGCCTCATCCCACTAGGTGGGGTCGGCTAGCAATTTGGCAGGTCCTACGTCTTTGATACAACTAATTTTGATAAGTGTATAAGTTACAGCGATACAAATTTGAATGTTTTCCTGCAGCAACTACCAATAACCCCTATCCTCATCTACCTTGGCATGAGATTGACAATGTGATAGAAATGTCCACATAAGACGGTTTTTCCTAGATAAGACCACTACCTGAATCAAAAACTAACTATCAAAGGGGCACGAGCTAAAATTACCAGACTCCAGATTAGTCATGGTTATACATTGGACCTTTGGACCTTCAAAGTCCTAAAAACTACTAGATGAAGGAAACATATTCACAAACACTGAAACTAGTTTCGCTATCCTACACAACTTATTAGTGCTTTTTATCTACCAGAGGAGTATAATGAAAACAAACTAAGTTAATTCCCGGAGATCCTTAAATCAGATAATTACAGTAAGATGTTAGGACAGATCCAAGAAATTATGAAATTTGATGAATAACGCTTCTCCCTACTTTTTGACGACTCTATTCATACATAAATTCTATATAGAGGCAGATATGCATGTCTAGCTCATATTTGAAATCTACTCGTGAAAGAAGTTCATAAATTTAGTTACAACTTTGCCCTCAGTATAAACTCCAGCAAAGTTGTGGATATACAAACCTGCGCTTTCAGGTTATCTTCTACAGCAGGAAGATATTCTGCCATGCACCTGCAAGCATGATGAAGAAATAACGCATATAAATAAGAAGACAATAAGAAACAAAAAAAAAAACCACTAATCTTAACGGTCTTAGTAAATAAAATTTTAAATCATAGTGTGGCAAGTAATTGCAGTGTAGTATCACTTACATGCCTTCAGGCCATGGAGGAAGTTTGACTTCTTCAACTGAAAAAAGATTCCTCAAATCTGATGGCGATATTAACTTTATGCGGGGAGCAGCTGCAGTAGAATAGCTCCTAACAACAGGAAAGACAACCTGTATCATTGCAATAGACTTACTGAGAAAGTTTTCTTAACTTAATGAATTTAAGCCATAACCCTGCAATCATTAGATCAACAATTAATGCCAAAAATGATACTAGACAGACAATCCAAACATAAATATTTAGCCCTCCAACCACGAGCACATATTAGAAGATATGAAATCAACGGTTCAATCACAAAATTAGGTGAGTACTTGAGTGTAAATGGAATTGCTTTATACATAGGCCAGACCTTCAAACCAATGTAATCACCACCATACCCATTTATCCCATAAAATTTGACCTTCCGTCTCATCGAAGAGATTGAAAACCCATCTCTAAAATGTTAGTGTTATTCATATATGAGAGACAATTGCAGTTTCTAAGAAACAATTTCCTAAAATTTGTATGCCTAGCACAAGCAACAAGATTTCTGTGTTTCTGCACATGTGAGCATCCTTTCTTTACGCATCAAGATATACTTTGAGGATCGAGCCAACCTGATTGTGAGGAGACTCAACATAGGAGAAAACACTAAAATATAGAAGTTAAAGAAAAACATAGAATTTCTGCAGTGCAATATGAATCCACAAAGTAAAGAACTAATATTACCTATTCACAAAGATTGGAACAGAATTACTAAATTCCAAAAGAAATGTAAAAGGTCTTTCTGCAGCACTGGCAGTAAGATGGCTCATTTAGAGTGCTAACCTGCAAGTATATTTTCTGCGGAAGTCTCAATGTACAACCAGGCACCAACTTTGTCAGATCCACATCCAGCAAAGGGACCGCAAATCTTACCTCACTAGGCTAAACTAGAAATTAAAACTCATATTACACATTTGAAAGGATAACATTAGACCGACCAAGCTACTCTCCTAGTCACTTAACTTTCAACATATACCAATCATGGTAGCATGAAATTGCTTACCCTATCAGCTGCAGAAACCAATCCAACTTCAATCCCCTGTTTCATAAGAGAAGTGCACATTAGGTTTCACCAAAAGATAAATAGAGAATGAAATCAAAATTTTAATAGTAAGAAGTTCATCTTATGTTACTCTTTTCGAGAATCCACATTAACAATTTCAGTGTTGAATGTTATATGCAACACACAATATTGAACAGGCTACAAGCAATACAATTTCAGTATTGCCTGGGAGCAGATTCTACATTCACAGAGAATAAACTACAGGACCTTATTGAATCATCTACTAACTTCTTGTCAAAAGATGCAGTCAAAATTTTTCCGCCAGTATGAACATTAAAGGCCTTGACAAATAACTTCAAGAATGTGGACCTCACAACAGCTTACAGATTCCTTCAACACGGAATCTGTTGAAGTATCAGTGTTCACAGCAGCCAGTGGTGTAAAGAACCAAATGATCAATATCTCTTGCCAAGGAAACAGAAAGAACAAAGAAGTCACATACTATTTGGAAATTACCTCCCTAGACAGCATGGTATTTATTTCAAATTTCAGTCTGGCATCATCTAATTCCCCCACCCTCTTCTTCTGAAAATCCAAGTAGAGCTCTCTGAAACAAAAACCCAAATCAAAATCCTGACTCTATAAAGTAAAAGCAGCAACACCAATTATGTAAGCCAAGATTCAGTTTCTTCATTCATTCAATTCATTATATGTAGTACCTCAATTCAAGTACAAGAGCTAAAAGAAGGGATGGATCCTTCACATTCCAATCCATCAAGCAGCTTTTCTTCGCTTGCCCTGAGACTTGTACATCAACAATGGATAGCAGAGGATTAAACCTTCCATCCTCCGGCCCGAAAATAATGTCTGGAGCCATCGAAGGGTACATTGAGTTAAACAGAAAGTCCCCTGTACAACACACGGATCCATTTAATCCTTGCATAAGAAGCAGATAAATCAAATCTAAAAAATTCACGATAAAATTATCGAGAGAGAGAATTGGTACTAACATCTAACATAGTCGAGACAGAATGGAACGAGAAGGGTAAATCGATCAGAAAACCTTCGATCCTTGCAACCTGACCATATCTGTTCAACCTGCAAATAAAAGAACAAGAACAAAAGAGAAGATTGTGATTTATTGAACGGTGGAGATGAAGAGTTGGAGAAGGTAATAGTGGCGCTGGGGTTTATTACCTTGAAGGGGAGAGAGGAATGAGAGAGAAGGTAGTGAATCTGAGCGGAGATATAGGGAGCAAGAGGCGGCGTTGAAGCAGAGGGCATCATCGGAGACGAAGAGCGTCGCGGAGATTGATTGAGATCGAATTGGGATCCTAATGCTTTGTTTTCGGCTCGCGTCTGTTCAACATATCGGTAGTCTTTAACTAAGCAAACCTACACTGATTAGTTAGTACGTGTTTCAAATACAATAAATTTTATAAAATAAAATAAAAATTTTTTTATTTAAAATATATTGTAATAAATATTTTAAATATTACTTTAATCATTTTGGCAGCCTGTCTGAAAGCATTAATCGGTGTTAGGATTTTCCTATTTTACATTTTTTAACATATATTTTATAAATATTTAAAAATTTAAATAATATAAAAAAATTTATGTAATAAAAATTTTTTATTATATTTTTAAAAATAAAAATTAAATTTATTTTTTAAAAAAATTAAAATATATTCCGTTTAAAAAAAAATTCTATTTTCTAAATAATTCCAAACGCACGATCAATTAATTCTTTACACAGCTAATTTCCCCTTTTCTTTTCTGTATTACAATACATTGCCAATTCGCCGTTGTTTTATTAAAACACAAACAAAAACTATTTTCCTCTGCTCACACACTTCGCACGTGACCACCAATAAGCGGTTCCTCACGTGCCTTCCATCACCCCTCCAATCCGCGAATCGTGGACTAAGTGGCTTCAGCATATCCCAAAACCACTCTCAGAACTTCCTCCAAGTGTCTTATCCAACGGCTGATATTTCTTCAACGCTAATATCTCCTTATTGTTCCAGATATATACCGTTCACACCCTAGCTCCTTGAACCAAGGTCAAACCATCAATACCAAACAAATTTCACCACAAAGAAAAAAATCACTCATTAAGATCAATGGCGGCAAACCCTAAGGTGTTCTTCGACATCACGATTGGCGGCGCTCCGGCGGGCAGGATCGTGATGGAACTCTTTGCTGATGTTGTTCCACGGACCGCTGAGAACTTCCGCGCTCTCTGCACCGGTGAGAAAGGTGTAGGCCGTTCTGGTAAGCCTCTTCACTACAAGGGCTCAAAATTCCACCGTGTGATTCCCCAGTTCATGTGTCAGGGCGGTGATTTCACCGCCGGAAATGGTACTGGTGGTGAATCCATCTACGGAGCTAAGTTCGCTGATGAAAACTTTATCAAGAAGCACACTGGTCCTGGTATTCTTTCCATGGCCAACGCTGGTAAGAACACGAATGGATCGCAGTTCTTCATCTGCACTGCGAAGACTGAGTGGTTAGATGGAGCACATGTTGTGTTCGGGCAAGTTGTTGACGGCTTGGATATTGTGAAGAAGATCGAAGCTGTTGGATCGAGGAGCGGAACTCCTAGCAAGGAGGTTGTGATCGCGGACTGCGGCCAGCTTTCTTAGATCTTCTCATGTATGAGTTTCAGAATAACGGCGATTGGCACGATCCGATTGGGGTCGTTTGATTTGATCGAGATCTGTTAGTCGTTAATTAGGGTCCGTATCATCTAGTCTTCCCCTGCATGTTTGTGATCTTATTATCGTGATGGTTGTGGTTTGAGTTAATATGGTTTTGGTGAACTGGTTTGTATTGGAATGGAATGGATGTTACCTGTTTTATCTCCTATGTAGACTTTTATTTAGGTCTTAATATGAAAATGTTTTTTGCTAACGTTGGCATGATTTTCTTCTTGCACGTGTTCGTATGCTTCAAATCAGTTTGAATTTGAAGTTGTAGTTTGATTTTCACAAATTCTTTGTTGAAATGTCTAATGAATACGATTATCAACGAGTCAAATTATTGGAGAGTAATTCTCTGGATAAGAAAAGGACAAGAGAAAAAAGTCCAAAGTTGATATGCACAACAAGGAAACGTGGGCATTGCACCTGTTTATATAGTAGGTTTTCTGAGGTGTGAACTTCTACTTCCTGCTTTTTGTTGGAAAACAAAGAAAGAAATAGAGAAACGGATATTGCATGATTGCTCGACTTACAAAGTTAGCGAAGAGGCTGAGCAACTTGCAAGAAATTTACAGATATCCTCTGAAAGATTTTCCGATCTCCAAACATGGTTCTCTCATGAGCACTGTTGTGAAGGGGATTGATTTCATTGAACGCCCTTTACGATGAACACATTCAGTAGAAAAAGAGAGTAAAAAGATTCACCAGAATGGACGTTGCAAATTAAATTAGACTAATTTTCTCAACAAGAATAAGTAAAATGAAAAGCTAAACTTGAGAATGTGAGGCAGGGTTGGGAGCATTTGGGATTTCGCGGTTACTTGACAGTGGATTTGGACTATCTAAACACATGAAATGGTCATCACCAACACTCCGTCCTGAAGGAAATTTGTCTTTCCTGAGATATATTGCTGCTGGAGACGAGGGAACTGGCACATAAAGTTACAACAAATAAATACTGAAAGTAGGTTTGCAAGAAAGCTTCACATAAAGAGTTTTTATTTCTTCTACACTACGAATGCAGATGCCTATTTCCTCTATCAAAGCACTCCAGTTTTCTCTAGCAGAAATGTTGAACTTTCATGTAGTTTTTGTAAACATGTATCTATACAGAGCCTTAAATGGATGAGAAATATCATATTATAGAAATGGACTTGACAAAAATCAGAAGTAACAAAATGTCTATAGAGGAGCTAGTTACTAATGGCAGATGAAACCAGAAAATGTTAGTTATATAGGGATGAGGGGATGCAAAAAAGGAGTGGTAGAAATACCTAAAAACTGGAATGCAAGATGCATAGCTTGTGACAGAAAACCTAAAAACATAAGGATGAACTATTTCCCAAGGGAATACTTCATTTCCCAAACAAAAAATCTATGATTGCTACAACCAGTGATCAACCATGAAAATGTTGGAACTAAGGAGACACAGGCCTACACTTTGGTTTATATTTCAGCCATCAAGAATAAAGATAAATTTCCTAGTCCCTCAATATCTACTGTGATTTATCAATATGATTCTAAACATACAACTAAAGTAGAGAACCAAAGTTTTTGGACAAACCTGGAGCTAAGTCAATTTCCTGTTCTCTAGCAGTGTGCAGTAAGATTGTCCCAGAAAGAACTGTTATGAATCCACAAAGTTCAGAAGTTATGCTGCTGGCATCTTGCCCAGACCAATCCTGGAATACTAAATGAGGTTATCTCCTTTTTCCTATGGTAATTCACATCTTAAGACACTCATGAAAGCATCTTCAAGAGAAACAGATTTGGCCGTACCTTGTACATGATGGCATTAGCCACTATCGTCAAAGTTGTAAACATAACATAATAGATTGGGGAGACGATAGCTGTACTGAAGGTGTCCAACGCCTGGAAGGGTGCAAAAACTTATATAAAGGTGAGCCTCAATGAAAAAACATTACAAAACTCAAAGTGAAGAAATGAGTCTGTCTACCCAAGTTCACAAGCAGAGATTTTTATTAGATTTAATAAAAGCAAGCACTCCAAGGCTTCTGATAAACTGATAGCTATTACCAAGCAGTTTTATGTTACTGTTTAACTCCAAGATGACGGAAAGTCAAGTAGACATATAATAATTATTTTAGCAGGGATAGCTAAGAATAACAATCTTGTTACTTTTATCCTTGCGAACTTTAGCGGGGTTGTGCTCGTCTTTATGAATTTCTTCTGCAGCATGTGTACGTGGTGAAAATTTGTAAATTTGCAGCAAAAGTTAATTGGACAAGTATGTTCCATGCACACGTCCTAGTATCAATTCAAGGAAGAACACAGAAGACGGGAAAAATGAAATTGTGATAGAGCACATAAAGCAACCCAAAACAACCAAAAGGTCACTTGCCCTTATGTCCAAGCAATCAATAGCTAGACAGTTTGATTATACTATATTAGTATTTATTGAAGTTTCAAGCAATCAATCTTATTAATTTATGCAATAAATTTGTTATTTCCTATGATGGCCTAAAGGAGGGGGGGGGGCAGGGAGTATTAGCTACTACCACAGGAACCAATAGAGTGCAAAAGAATAGATATGCTAATCCACATGGGTAAACTTTGTTCTTATCCTTAATTTGATTTAAGCTTTCTTATGTGCTGCTAACCAACAGTGATGTAGCACATGAAACTGCCCAAATGAGTAGTTTTGCTCTAAGCTGATTTTACTATTTAGGAATTCTTCATAGAAAATAATCATCTTAATTAATACTGCTCTACCTCAGACTATAAGCCATTCCTCATATATAAAGATTGAGAATCAGCATAACATATGAATGGAGTAGTACCGCTCAAACGAAAAAAAGAAAAGATAAAGCAAATTATATCCCAATCCATCTGACCTTATTGAGGAAGTTTAGTTGAGTGATGACACAGGCAATTGCAACAAAGATAAACAACCATGTTTCAACGTATCCTGCTTGATTAATTCCGGCAAATGTAAGTTTCAACGCAATTCCTATTGCTTTTATGCTTACAACCTGAGAGCAATAGAATGCTGTCACATTTTATGTAGGAGAGTCTCAGGGAAAAAAGAAATTATTAGGTCAGGAATTGTTAGTAAATTAGACAACTTCACTGTTAATGAACCAGCTAAAGAACAAACGCCGAGGTAAACTAAAACATTCGTCTGTCCACACAGTGGCTCAAAGTGCAGCACCAAGGCAATAGCAATAGAAATTGCTGCTATGGCATAAATGACAAAGGCTGCAAAAGGTGAAGATTAGGATCTACCATCTTAAGCACGTATTAGAAGCACCAACTGAGGAAGAAATTGGTGACTTCTTACCAGGCTGAGTGGCTAATGACCAAATTTCTTTTACAGAATTAGGAGTATGCTCCACCGGTGCATGAAGTACAATGACCACTGAACCAATCACACAGGATACACAACCCAACACGCCCAACTTATGTATTCTTTCCTTGAGAAGAAAGTGCGCTAGAATAGAACTGCAAAGCTAACAAGCATTCAGTTCCAAACTGTAGCATGACAGAAGACATGCAGTGCTCATAAGAGTTTCCATCCATATCACCTGACTATAATACTTAATGCACCAAGGGGGGTTACCAGAATTGCTGGAGCAAATACATAGGCAACAAAATTTGCAACCTCCCCAATAACCACTGTTTTCAAGAAAGTATTCAACAAACTTAGATGGATCAACTCTAAGATAGAGTTTAAAACAAAAAAAAGTCAGTCCAAAGAAAGCATCTTACTTGAAATCAATCCCGCCCACCAGAGTGGCTCTAACAAGTACATGCATCCTCCATCACCTGGGACATAAGAGAAAGCAAGAGAGCAGAGGTAAGCAACACCCAAAAGTAGAGGCTCTAACATTTGATATGCCTATGATGATCAAGTAATAGGAAATTAGTCCATAGGTGGTGTGTCCTATCGTGATTCTTTAAGTTTGAAGCTGAACTAGAGGCTTTTGTTTAGTAAGAGGGTATCTGTTAAACAATAGAACAGCCCTGCACTGCACTAAAAATGATTACATGCATGGATCTTATGCACGGCTAAGCCTGACAGGAGTGTCCAGCACTATCTTTTTTTGACTGAGAATCTGGCACCGCTATTGATATCGAATACTAGTCCACATTTTCTATTTCAAATTGCAAAGCAATTTGACATCAAATGCAAAACCCAGTTCAGGGAGGGCAATGAAAACATGAAGTGGATGATGACTATGCACAGAGACAAGAAGCAGTTGAGGGAACTGGGGACACTAATAACCATGCTAAATGGCTCCCCAAATAGTCTTACACAAGTCTCTCTTTATCAAGAAACCATTGGTGATTGATCTCTGAATTACCAAGCTCATTTCCTACCGTAGGCCGCTCATTACCATGACAAACACAGATGAGTTTTGAAAGGTGACTGAATCACACGAAGATATTGATTGGTCAGAATCACTACATCCAAAAATGAAAAGAGACTATAGCTACAGTTTCAATAAAACTAGAACCTTGATGGTCAGTGAAACTTGAATGAAGACTATCGAGGACAGGCACCTGTTTCACCATCAAGGGCCAACCCATGTTCGAAACTTCAAACAGCATACACATAAACGTCGCCTCGCCAAGGATATAATCAGGCACTTAACAAAGAAATCCACAAACTACTATGCAAAAATCTACACAGGGAAAGAGCATAAAATTAAGCAACAAAAGGATACAACGAAGATAAAATTTTCTACAAGTTTCTTTTACAACTAATAGCCTGAAAACCAATCAATCAGATCATGCTCAGAGGATCTAAAAGAACACAACTTCTATTCGAAATTACCAAATCTGAAACTTGCTCACAATCAATCACGTCAACAACAATCATGGAACAACATTGAGAAATCAAATGCAATATTCATCGAAGACCATAAAAACTAACCAGACCAGTATACAAAGTTTCACCTGCGGAAATGCCGGAAGCCGCAGCGCGGCGAAGCCCTTTCTTTTTTAAAATAAAACTTGTTCCAATAAACACACTAGACAACACCGCCAGGGCCAATCCTTTCCCGTTCTCTGATGCTCCCATTCTTCCCTTTTTAAATCTTCCTTCGTTCCTCTTCTTCCCCTCCAGTCCTATCGTCTCTCAGTCAATCATCAATAAATCAAAACAGCAACGGAGATGAAAGAGAAGGAGACTTATCTCTCTCTCTCTCTCTCTCTCGATCGAATGGGATGAATGGATTGAGATTTGAGAATTGGAATCTCGGGGTGCAAGGGGGAGCAGCACCATCCCGAAGGCAACGGTTGCTGCAGAAGCTAAAAACGGAAATGAAAAGAATAAGAGAGGCACCCGAAAAACTGGCGCGCGAAAGCGAGAGCTAGCAAGCTCGTGTGTGGTTGAAAGCGTTGGATTTTTTCGGGTAGGGCCTTGTAAAATGGGCTAATAACATTAAAAGGTTTTGTTTAATAACTCCCGTTGGGCTCTTCAGTTTCTTTTTTAGTTTGCCCTGACATACATGCTATTTACCATTATTATGCCTCGTTATCATCTCTTTTATTTTGTTTCGTCTTTTAAAAATATTTTATACTATTTTAAAATTTTTCTTTTTTAAATTTAAAAAGTATATATACCTTATAATATAAATAAAGTACACTTTATTTTTAATTAAGAAATAAGTTTATTTCTATAAAATTTTATTAAAATTTCTTTTTCTCTAAAAACACCTTATAAATAGTCTCAACAACTCCTACGTTAAAGCTTTTGGGTCTATAAAATATGCATATCCAAATTGTACATATGATAGGTATTTCGGTAGGACTCGTTGTATTGACCATCTAAACATATTTCTATCAGAAATTTAGAAGTTCTTAAATAAAAAGATTTCTAAATGAGTTCAAAATTTATATATAAAAATAAATTATATATAGGGAAGAGATAGGAGCACTCTAATTTTTTTACATACTCCAGCGTACTATATGGCCGTTTGTGGCTGTGGAGACCTTCAAATTCAATCTCTACCGTTGGATATGAAGAATTATGGGTCGTTAACATGCTGACAAAATTTCATCTAAATCGGAATACAAATTGACATCCATCCAGTCACTTGATCAAGATGACTAAATATATATCGGGTGAGTTATGTGCATATTGTGCACATTGAATCACAGCCGTCGGATCACACACGGGCGAGAAAGAAACGCCGTTGTCTGGCTGAAGGGCACGCACGTCATTCGCGTGCCATTCAGCCAGGCAAGTTAATTTTTTTTTTTTTTTTTCATTTCTTGTTCGCTCGCTCGCTCGCGAGCTCTTCGTCTCCGTTCGAGCGATCGCCTCCCGATCGATTCGGCGCGGTTTGACGATCGCCGGCCCCCATTTTTCTTAATTTATTCTCCTCTCTTCGATTCTTCGGCCAATTTCATCTTTTCTGCAACCGATAGCCACCCGTAGCTCGAACACTGCGGCGAAACATCCACGTTGTCGGCCTCGTCATCCGGAGCCCAAAAGTCGTGATGTTCTTTTTCTCACCTTCTTCTAATCGTTCTGGATTGATCGATTTCATCAATTCCGGCACCGAGCGTGTTGTCGGCGATGGCGGGATCCGGTAAGCTAGGAATTTTTTTTTTTCTAATCAATTTTGTCTGTTTCGTTCTCGGTTGATCAATTTCATCAACATTCTATTTATACGCATTCTTTTCTAATTTTTCTTGAATTTTTTTCTAGCTCGGCCGGCGCTGCCAATGACGATGCGTTCAATAAAACTTTTGCAGGTATTTCAATGTCAATTGCACGTATTTGATCTAGATTTCAATTCTATTTCTGTTTGATTTAAATTTTCTTTTTCCTGTGTTTGATTTTAATTCCAATAGAAAAAAAATATTCATATCGTTCCTCTGTTTTTTTTTCAGCTCACCATTGATGCTTTGAAGATTGCAGAAATGAAGAACCGGGACGGAAGAGCTTACTGGTTGTTTTTATAATTTTAATTTTAATTTTTATGATTGAATTCAATTGTTGAATCTATCCAGTGAAACTGGACAGTGAGGTATAGTGGTCCACTGGACAGTGAGTGTATGATTGAATTCAATTGTTTATGATGTATAAAGATTGTTGATGTTAATTCAATGGTCCACTGAATGTTCTCTTTGATTGTAAGAGTTCAGAAAGTTGTTGCAATGACTTGGATTTGAATGGAATGTAAATGGCTTTGACATTTATAGTGAATGTAATTGTTCTCTTCAAGTGAATGCATCAGTGAATGCTTCTGTGAATGTTTGAGTGTATGTTTGTACAGAGCCCAACATTTGATTGCATCTCAATGTTCTGTTTGAGTGAATGTTAGAGCAGAACAGAACTTTTGAATGCATCAGTGAATGGTTGCTTTAGGTGAATGCTCATGACGACTCTATTCAAGTGAATGTTAAATGTGCCGATCAATGAATGTTGTATGAATTCATTGGTAATATTTTATTCAGGTGAATGCTCATTGCGAGCTATGTAATTATGAATGTAATGCTCAAGTGTAGGCTAATACAAGTGAGCTATTCAAGTGAATGTAAGTGCGAATGTTTATCGTAAGTTATGTAATTGTGAATGTAATGCTCAAGTTGAGCTGTTTTAGTAAATGCAAGTGTGAGCTAATACAAGTGAATGTTCAAAGTGTGAATGTAATGCTCAAGTGAGCTATGGTTAGCAAATGCAAATGTGGCCTATGTTAAAATGAATGCCTATGCTATAAATACTTTATTTCTATAAAATATATATTTAGTTTTATTTCGTTGCGTTTTTTATTGTTTTTATTTCGCTGTTTTATTTTACACTTTCTATTCATTTTTTATTATTATTATTTTTCAACTGTTTTTTTTTATTTTTCTATTTCACTGTTCTCTTCCACTGTTTTTTTTTTGTCTTTTTTCACTTTTCCTTTTCCACTTTTCTATTTCACTATTTTATTTTATTATTTTTTTCCACTTCTATTTTTACTGTTGTTTTTTCATTTTTTTTATTTTACTGCTTTTTTCTACTGCTTTTTTTTTCATTGTCTTTTTTCACCATTTTTTTTGCACTTTTCCATTTCACTTTTTTTTTCATTATTTTTTTCACATATATTTTTTACTGTTTCTTTTTCATTTTTTTTATTTTACTGCTTTTCTTCACTATTTTTTTTTCATTATCTTCTGTCACTGTTTTTTATTCATTATTTTTTTTTCACTTCTATTTTTTACTGTTTCTTTTTTATTTTTTTATTTTATTGCTTTTTTCACTGTTTTTTTTTCATTGTCTTCTGTCACTGTTTTTTTTCACTTCTATTTTTCACTGTTTCTTTTTCATTTTTTTTATTTCACTGTTTTTTTCCACTGATTTTTTTTCATTGTCTTTTCTCATTGTTTTTTTTTCCACTTCTCCATTTCACTTTTTTTCATTATTTTTTTTCACTTCTATTTTTCACTGTTTTGGCTTTCATTTTTTTTATTTCACTGCTTTTTTTCACTGTTTTTTTTTCATTGTTTTTTTTTCCACTTCTCCATTTCACTGTTTTTTTCTCATTATTTTTCTCACTTCTATTTTTCACTGTTTTGGCTTTCATTTTTTTTATTTCACTGCTTTTTTCCACTGATTTTTTTTTCATTGTTTTTTTTGCACTTCTCCATTTCACTATTTTTTTTCATTATTTTTTTTCACTTCTATTTTTCACTGTTTTGGCTTTTCTCATTTTTTTTATTTCACTGCTTTTTTTCACTGATTTTTTTTTCATTGTTTTTTTTTCACTTATCCATTTCACTGTTTTTTTTTAATTATTTTTTTCACTTCTATTTTTCACTGTTTTGGCTAGAAACAGAAATGTAAGCGTCAACTTTGTGTTTTGTTGTGAAGATTGTAAGGTAAATAAAATTGTTGTGAATGTTGTAAAGACCTGTGAATGTTGTAAAGATTTTTTTATGAATGAAATCTTGTTGTCAATGGAAGTGTTCTGGACAATGAATTGATGAAAGCTTGTGAATGAATGAATGAATGAATGAATGAATCATGAAATGTTGTGAATAATGAATCATGAAAGCTTCTGTAGAGGAATGTTCTGCTGTGTTTGAAGATTATATATGGCTTTCAATGCAATGAAGCAAAAGTTTAATCTTTCAGCAACTAAAAATAAAACCGTAAAGACAAACAAAACAGAGTAAAACAGAGCAAAAATTAAACTAAAGACAAACAAA
Source organism: Acanthochlamys bracteata (assembly GCA_019914995.1). Taxonomy (NCBI): domain Eukaryota; kingdom Viridiplantae; phylum Streptophyta; class Magnoliopsida; order Pandanales; family Velloziaceae; genus Acanthochlamys; species Acanthochlamys bracteata. The sequence goes on from CM034128.1 coordinate 8,863,419, forward strand.
ACCGAGTAAAACTGAGAGCAAATATAAAACTAAAGACAAACAAAAGAGAGTAAACGAGAGCAAAAATAAAACTGAAAGATTAAACAGAGAGCAAAAAATGAAAAACACGATAGCGAGCAAAAAATGGGAGTAAAAGAGAGCAAACTTAAAACTGTAAAGACAAGAAAACTAAATTAAAATATAGAATAGCTTACTTAATAATGGGTAAATTTGTCATTGATTACTAAATTAAACTAATCTATTATCATTAGCTTTCACCTAATCTTTTTTTTTCCGCTTCTAACGTCTCATCTCGTCTCCACCTCTCTATCTGTGCTTCCTCTGTTTTGCTAACTTTGCAATCCACCATTGTTTGTAAATTTTTTTTTTCATATTCATCTCTTCTTCTACTCACAATAGCTCAGTTTGACATAGGTATTTTCATTCAAGAAATGATCATGACCTTCTCTTTCTTTTGTTATGGAGTTTTTGACATTGTTGCTTATATATATATATATATTTTTTATATTTAATTTCAGATTGTCAGTTTGGTTCTTCTTCTACAATTCCAAATGAACGCAACGAGAGTGATAAGTCACCGTGCTTAGGGATGACATTTGAAACCCTTAATGCTGCGAAATAATTCTATATAAATTATGAAAAAACTGTGAGATTTAGTGTCGTTATTCGATCTACAGAAAAGACACGAGCTAACTCTGATGAAGTCACTCTTTGTCAAATTATCTGTGATCGTTATGGAAATCACAGAAGTCGGGGATTGCAAAAGACAAATGACGTGTTTGAGAAAGAAGCAAAAAAAAAGAGAAGCACAAGTACGGCGAAGTGTGGATGCTCTGCAACAATGAGAGTGAAAAAGCAACTTAAAGAAATGTGGGAAGTGGTGGGTTATGAAGGTCAACACAATCACGACTTAGTTAGCCCGGCGAAAAGAATACGTATGCCTGTTGCAAAAATTTGCCCATTGCAGCTAAGAGATTGATTGACTCTTTTCGAGATGAATGCTTATCCGTCGCTAAGGTTGCAGATATATTTGACGGAGCTCAGTATGGTTTTGATGATGGAGACTGTTGGAACCATTTGTGCCGCTCGAAGGAATATAAAAAACCTATAAGTGGCGATGCTACCGCAGCCCTTGATTTCTTTAAAAGGAAGAGTATAGAAGACTCGAGTTTTTTTTATGCAATACAGATGGATGAAGAATCAAGGGCAATAAATTTTTTTTGGATAGATGGCAGATCACGCACACAGTTTCAGTATTTTGGTGATGTGGTATTCTTTGACACCACCTACCGTACGAATGTGTACGAAATGCCATTTGCGCCATTCACTGGAGTCAACCATCACATGCAATCAATCCAGTTTGGTTGTGCACTATTTTTAGATGAGATAGAAGAGTCCTTTCAGTAGCTTTTTAAGACATGACTTGCAGCTATGGGTGGTGATGCTCCACGTTCGATCATTACAGATCAAGATAGAGCTATGACTGCATCTGTTGCAAAGGTATTTTGTAATACACGACATAGATTTTGTCTGTGGCATATTCTCAAAAAATTTGCGGAAAAGCTTTCACATGTGTACTTCAAAAGTTCAAATTTCAAAAAAGATATGAAAAGGTGTATTAGAGAAAGTTATACACCTAGCACTTTTGAGATACGGTGGAAAAAGTTATTGTGTGCGTATGGATTACAAGAAAATAAGTGGCTCCAAGAAATATATGAGATTAGACAAAAATGGGCACCCGTCTATCACTTGGATACTTTTTATGCCGGTATGAACACTACCGGACGATCCGAAGATATGAATGGTGTTTACAAAATTTTTTTTCAGTCGAGCACAACACTTCGAGAGTTTGTATTGAAGAATAAAAAGTGTATGAGAAAAATAATTGAGAAAGAAAAGAAAGAAGATTATACAAGTGAACACTCATGTAGTATTGTGGATGGAAATGCATTTGTCTTGCAAAGTGCAGTAAGAATGTACACGAGAAATGTGTAAGACAGATTCAAACAAGAATTTGAAAAAGCTCAAACTGAGTATGTGCTGCATGACGATGAAAAGGGTAGTGACGGCTACACAACATATATTTACAAGTCTCGAGTGAAAGGTGATCAGCGGAAGTGGAAGGTGAAGTTCAATACAACAACATAGAAAGGTAACTGTGAATGTAAGCTTTTTGAATTTATGGGAATTCCTTGTGGACATCTTGTGAAAGTTTTTCTGAGTCAGGATATAGAGATACGAGATCACTTTATTCTTCAGCGGTGGAAAAAAGGGGCAAACAAGTATAGAGCTAAATATGATACTGGATCTTTAAATGGGCATGGAAATACTGAGTTACTCAGAACTACACATCTATAGATGATTTGTAACAAATTGGTTTACGAAGCTGCTGAAACCGACGAGGGCTATCAAATTTTGTTGAAAACATTAGAAGAAACAGCACCATGGCTCAGAGAAGTGAGGAAGCCTAGTGACCATGATAGTATTCCAGCATTAGAAGAAATAGCCCCAGTTGATGCATCTCAAGTCTTACTATTGAATTCTAATATATCACAAACGAAGGGAAGAAAAAAAGAAGGAACTATTTATAAGGGTAATAGTAAAATAAAAGGAGGTTTGGAGAAAGCCACTGCAAAAGCCAAAGTAAAAACAGGTAGAAAATGTGCATTCTGTAACAAGTCTGGTGTTCAGCACGACAAACGAAATTGTCCTGAAAATTCAAATAGAAAGAATAAGACAAGTAAGTAAAAATTATTTGCTTAGTTTTGATTAGTAAGATACATTTTTTTTTTTTTTAACTCAAATTTTTTTCTTAACAATTGTCATCAATTTTAATTGATAGTTTTTGGAAGAGATGATGCTGAGGACGAAAATAGAGATGATGGTGAATGCGAAGATACTAGTGAAGAAGAAGAATCAGCTACTCGTTTTGAGTAAGATGATGTTTTTTTTTTGCCATTTTTTGGAAACATTTGGATGTTGTATCCAATCTTATTAAGTTGTATTGTATAGGGAGCAATTTCTTATATACAGCTGTGATATTCAATTTTGTTTGCATTTCCACACAGTGAAAGAAAAATTGAAGTGAAATAAAAAAAAATTTAAGCCAAAACAGTGAACAAAGCAGTAAATAAAAATTACAAAAAATAGTGATATGGGAAATGTGGAAGAAAAAACAATGAAAAAAAAATCAGTTGAAAAAAACAGTGAAATAAAAAAAATGAGAAAAGCCAAAATAGTGAAAAATAGAAGTGAAAAAAATAATGAAAAAAAAACAGTGAAATGGAGAAGTGGAAAAAAACAATGAAAAAAAAAGCAGTGAAATAAAAAAATGAAAGCCAAAATAGTGAAAAATAGAAGTAAAAAAAAATAATGAAAAAAATAGTGAAATGGAGAAGTGGCAAAAAAAACAATGAGAAAAGACAATGAAAAAAAAATCAGTAGAAAAAAGCAGTGAAATAAAAAAAATGAAAGCCAAAACAGTGAAAATTAGAAGTGAAAAAAAACAATGAAAAAAAATCAGTGCAAAAAAGCAGTGAAATAAAAAAAATAAAAGCCAAAACAGTGAAAAATAGAAGTGAAAAAAAATAATGAAAAAAAAATAGTGAAATGGAGAAATGAAAAAAAACAATGAGAAAAGACAATGAAAAAATATCAGTGAAAAAAAGCAGTGAAATAAAAAAAAATGAAAAAAAAACAGTGAAAAATAGAAGTGAAAAAAAATAATGAAAAAAAATAGTGACAGAAGACAATGAAAAAAAAAATAGTGAAAAAAACAGTAAAATAAAAAAATAAAAAAGAAACAGTAAAAAATAGAAGTGAAAAAAAAATAATGAATAAAAAATAGTGACAGATGATAATGAAAAAAAGCAGTAAAATAAAAAAAATAAAAAAGAAACAGAAAAAAATATAAGTGAAAAAAAATAATGAATAAAAAAAGTAAAATGGAAAAGTGCAAAAAAAAATGGTGAAAAAAGACAATGAAAAAAAAAACAGTAGAAAAAAGCAATAAAATAAAAAAAATGAAAAAACAACAGTAAAAATAGAAGTGAAAAAAAATAATGAAATAAAATAGTGAAATAGAAAAGTGGAAAAGAAAAAGTGAAAAAAGACAAAAAGAAAAAAAAACAGTTGAAAAATAATAATGAAAAAAAAAAGTGAATAGAAAGTGTAAAACAAAACAGCGAAATAAAAACAATAAAAAATGCAACGAAATAAAACTAAATATATATTTTATAGAATAGAGTATTCACAGCATAGGCATTCATTTTAACATAGGCCACATTTGCGTTTGCTAACCATAGCTCACTTGAGCATTGCATTCACACTTTGAACATTCACTTGCATTAGCTCACACTTGCATTTACTAAAACAGCTTCACTTGAGCATTACATTCACAATTACATAACTTACGATGAACATTCGCACTTACATTCACTTGAATAGCTCACTTGTATTAGCCCACACTTGAGCATTACATTCCCAATTATATAGCTCACAATAAGCATTCACCTGAATAAAACATTACCAATGAATTCATACAACATTCATTGATCGGCACATTTAACATTCACTTGAATAGAGTCGTCATGAGCATTCACCTAAAGCAACCATTCACTGATGCATTCAAAAGTTCTGTTCTGCTCCAACATTCACTCAAACAGAACATTGAGATGCAATCAAATGTTGCGCTCTGTACAAACATACACTCAAACATTCACAGAAGCATTCACTTGAAGAGAACAATTACATTCACTATAAATGTCAAAGCCATTTACATTCCATTCAAATCCAAGCCATTGCAACAACTTTCTGAACTCTTACAATCAAAGAGAACATTCAGTGAACCATTGAATTAACATCAACAATCTTTATACATCATAAACAATTGAATTCAATCATACCTCACTGTCCAGTTTCACTGGATAGATTCAACAATTGAATTCAATCATAAAAATTAAAATTAAAATTATAAAACAACCAGTAGGCTCTTCCGTTCCGGTTCTTCATTTCTGCAATCTTCAAAGCATCAATGGTGAGTTGAAAAAAAAAACAGAGGAACGATATGAATATTTTTTTTCTATTGGAATTAAAATCAATCACAAGAAAAAGAAAATTTAAATCAAACATAAATCGAATTGAAATTTAGATCAAATACGTGCAATTGACATTGAAATACCTGCAAAAGTTTTATTGAACGCATCATCACTGGCAGCGCCGGCCGAGCTAGAAAAAAATTCAATAAAAATTAGAAAAGAACGCGTATAAGTAGAATGTTGATGAAATTGATCAATCGAGAACGAAACAGACAAAATTGATTAGAAAAAAAAAAATTCCTAGCTTACCGGATCCCGCCATCGCCGACAACACGCTCGGTGCCGGAATTGATGAAATCGATCAATCCAGAACGATTAGAAGAAAGTGATGAAAAGAACAGCATAATTTTTGGGCTCCGAATGACGATCGCTGGCCGGCAACGTGGATGTTTCGCCGCGGTGTTCGAGCTACGGGTGGCTATCGGTTGCAGGAAAGATGAAATTGGCCGAGAAATCGAAGAGAGGAGAAGAAATTAAGAAAAATGGGGGGCAGCGATCGTCAAACCGCGCCGAATCGATCGGGAGGCGATCGCTCGGGCGAAGACGAAGAGCTCGCGAACGAGAAATGAAAAAAAAAAATTTAACTTGCCTGGCTGAAGGGCACGCTCGTCATTCGCGTGCCCTTCAGCCAGGCAACGGCGTTTCTTTCTCGTCCATGTGAATCACAGCCGTCGGATGAAGATCTATTCGTAGTACAATCGAGATAAAATTTTGTCAATATATTAACGACTTGTAGTTCTTCATATTCAACGGTAGAGATTGGATTTGAATGTCTCCACGACTACAAACGTCCGTAGAGTGCGTTGAAGTGTGTATAAAAATTGAAATACTTTTATCCTATATATATATATATATAATTTTTAAATATTTTTTAAATACCGTAAAAAACGATCGTTATATAATAAAATGGTTGGTACTGACCATCTAGATATAAAATTAGACAATGAATTCACAGCATGGACATGGAGATTGAGGTCAAGCAGCCCTAGCTAGCCATAAGATGTGTCAAAACAACACCAGTGGTGATTGGATGCTTAAAAAGATCTACTAAGCTAATCTATTTCTTTTCCATAATGTTATAGGTGGATTAGCTGAATAAAGGCAAGAGAGCTGTTCCACTATTAACGAAATTAATACATTTTTCCTACTCCATTAAAATCAGTTTTAAGTACCTATACATTCGCATGCATTCTCCAACATCTGTGGCAACCAAAGCAAAGCAAAGAAAGGTTTACAAATGGAATTCACCGACATGATCCACATGCTCCTGATCTCTTTCATCTTCTCTTCTCTTCTCTGCAACGCCACTGACACGCCGGGAACAATTGAACGCGTCACGAAACAACAAATCCTCGCCACTGTGTCACCAGGCGCCGCTGAAACTCCGGAACCTTTCATCACTTCTCCATCCGGTAAGTTTGCTGCGTTCCTTATCCGAACCAAGAGTTCACCTGTAGCAGGGGGCTTCGGTAACGATTTCTGTTTTGTCCAAGTTCGAGACACAAGCTCCGGCAAGAGTTTGTGGGAGTCTGAATGCGTTCCGGTGAGCGATGCCAACTCATGCACTTTGGTTTTCGACGACCGCGGTCTCGAGATGTTCGACGGCAGTAAGTCCTTGTGGAGCACTGAAGCGGACGGTGATCATGTTAACTTGTTAGAGATGGTTGATGCTGGAGACATGAGGATTATCGACAAGAGAGGGGAGTTGTCATGGAAGGCAAGTGACATGCCACGTGTCGGCCAGAAATGCGGGTTGCCGGGATCGCCCGGTATGGCTCCCGAGAGCCCACCGTTTGCGTTCCCTGTTGGCGGAAGCGCTCCCTTTGGGCAACAGGGAGCTCTTCAGCAGCAGCAGCCGGCTAATAATGTGAATCTTGGTGATCAGCGGCAGCCCGTTGCCGGTACTCCGGCAGCGGCAGACGCACCGATTGATCCTGACGCAGAGCTACAGCCGCCGCCCACCACCAGTGCAGGTCTTGCAACATCGGATCCCACAGCAATAGGAGGAGCCGCAGGTGTTGGGCCAGTGGGTCCTGTCAGTGGAGGAGGATCTGCATGTGCTGTGGGTCCTGTCACCGGAGGAGGAGCTGCAGGTGTTGCAACGGGCTGCCCAAATACCGGTCTGGCTTTCCAGCCACAGCCACCTAACGGTGGTCTTACGCCGGCAAGCGCTCCAGGAACCTTGGGTTTGCAGCCAACTAATGCAGGTCTTTTGCCAGGCGCAAGCGGTACAACCGGTTCTGGTTTCCCAGCGAACACAGGTACTGCTCCGGCGAGTGGGCCCGGGGCTTTTGAAGGACCCTCAGCGAACCCCCAACAGCCAGAGATCGAATCAACATTGCCCGCAACCGGTGGAGCAAGCCTGGCGCTTGGCGCCGGCGGCCAGCCGTTAGTCCATAACAGTCCGTACGACAGCGGGAGCTTGAAGGGAGCAGCATCATTCTCGCTTGTTCTTGGCATTGCCGTTCTTGCATCGATGCTCAGTGCTTGAACTTGTGTATTAGAATGTGTAGGTTGCTTGGATATGTTAGTAATTTGTGTGCCTACGATTTGTATTTATTTAGTACTTATTTGTCTACATTTTAAATTTATTTTTTTGGAACTAATTTTTAACTAAATTGAAGACAAATTTTAAATATATTTTTTACAGAATCATTTTAAATGAAAAATTATTTCAAACTTATGTTTCGTGTGAAATAAACACAAAAATTCTACTTTATATAAATTTATTTTTATTTTCAATTTATTTTTATAAATTCAGATTTAATACTAAAAAATACATTTTTTGTCTAAGTCACTGTTCTATTTATGTAATCATGTTCAAAACTTTTATCCACTCACCAGTAGTTCCACAAAAATGTCCCCACAAGCATCAATCCTCTTCTTCTTCCTTCTTCTCTTAAGCATCGCCAGAATCTACGGCTTCGATTTCGAAGAAGCAACGCTCAAAAGCATTCAGGAAGCATTCAACTCCGGCGAGCTAACATCTCGCAAGCTCACAGAGCACTACTTGAACAAGATCCATTCTCTCAACCCGCTTCTACACGCTGTAATCGAAGTCAACCCTGATGCTCTTTCTCAAGCCGACACCGCTGATCGGCAGCGGAGACAAAGATGTCATCATAACTTGCGCGCTTTCAGTTCACTCCATGGCGTCCCTGTTCTTCTCAAAGACAACATTGCAACCAAGGATAAACTCAATACTACTGCGGGCTCTTTCGCCTTGCTTGGCTCTGTAGTTCCACGCGACGCCGGTGTTGTTCGCAGGCTGCGGCGTGTTGGTGCTATTATTCTTGGTAAGGCAAGTCTCAGCGAGTGGGCCAACTTCCGGTCAGTTGCTGCCCCTAACGGGTGGAGCGCTCGCGGCGGCCAAGGCAAGGTTCGTGAGTTGTGGTTGATTGCCTTCCAGGTGTTTGTTGTTAATAAGTAAACTGATCAGGTTGTTTTGATTAATGTCGAGTAGAACCCTTATGTGTTGACGGCTGACCCGTGCGGTTCGAGCAGTGGCTCGGCTATCGCGGCTGCGGCAAACTTGGCAGCAGTGACACTGGGAACGGAGACCGACGGCTCGATTATTTGCCCATCGGTGGTGAACTCAGTTGTGGGTATCAAGCCTACAGTGGGATTAACTAGCCGAGCAGGTGTCATACCGATATCTCCACGGCAGGATACCATTGGGTAATTACAGCAAATCACCTCTACTCTCTAGCACTCATTCAGACTAGATTTCTCAATCTGATTGTTGTTCTTGTATTGGATGAGTAACTAACTATTTGATTGCGATCTTCACCGTTGCACATTGAATATTTATTCAATTAATTGAATGCAGTTTTAGGTTCGTCATTAGTTTGCCTATGGAATGTGCTAATTGTTGACTTGAACCTAAAACCAAGTGTTGATTATATGCAAATTATCACTTGTGTTCGGCATAGACCTATATGCCGGACAATGTCTGATGCAGTGCAGGTACTGGATGTTATTTCTGGGTATGACTCAGATGATGCAGAGGCAACACGAGCAGCCAAGAAGTACATTCCTAAAGGTGGATATCAACAGTTTTTAAAGACTGGTGGGCTCAAGGGAAAGAGGTTAGGTATTTTAAGAAAAGGCTTTTTTGACACCTACTCTAAGGGGTCTGTTCAGCAAGTGATGTTCGAGAAGCATTTTCAAACTATAAGGTCAGTATGACTTATCAGCTTTTACATTTTTTAGGCAAATTCAGTTTGAATTTTTAAATCCAAGTCACGAGGAATGCCATACTACATCTAACTTAGCAATTTTCTCATGTTTGTTTGTGCATAAGAATGTGTCAAACTCAAACGTAGACTCTCCAATTAGGCTTCATTTAATCGAGTCTGAAATCATGTTTTGCATAGATTAAGAAGCGGTTATGGGAGAGAGGCATCTGCTAAAATTCTTCGATCCATCCTTTTGGTCTTTAATCAAAACGAAAGCCGCTTAGACAGTATGATGCAAGGAGCAGCTAAAGGAGGGTTTCATGTAAAGGAGATGGGTTCAAGCCCTGCTTGGAGTTTCTTTCATTCGTAGAGCACTACCAGTTGGAACTTCTTATAGAGGCTGTACAGCTATAAATATTCTAAAATTTTGCATTAATACTAAGAAGTAGATTTTTGGTCCATCTAGTATCTGAGCTAATGTGTCCTGCTAACATGTTTGGTTCTAATTAAAAGTTATCTGACTTGTTATATGATCAGAACAAATCAGAGATGCTGCAAGTGCATAGGCAATTGTTCTTTTACAGCCTGTGCTGCCACGAGTTTACATGTGGAATCCAAATCAAATTTGCACTTTATCTAAGTTGAACTTGTTTACATGGGAATTTGTTATGCAAAATAACACGCACTATGGATTTGTTTTACTTTGCAAGAAGCTGATTGTGATTCTTCTTTGAAGAAAAAAAGGTGCAATCTTGTTGGATGACCTTGTAATAGAAAATGCAAATACTATACTTGACTTCAATCGAAGCGGTGAGGAAGTCGCTCTGCTGGCTGAATTCAGAATATCCATAAACGAGTACCTGAGTGGTCTGCTTCACTCACCTGTCAAATCTCTAGCAGATGTGATCTCCTTCAACAATAAACACAAGGCATTGGTACGCAAACACGAACATAATTCACGTTCATCTTAAACTCTTATAGGCATATCTTATGAAATATTTTGCATTTCAGGAGAGAATAAATGAGCTTGGGCAGCTTATATTCTTGGTTGCACAAACAACTAATGGTTTGGATCCAGTTGAGCAAAGGGCTATAGCCAAAATGGCTAAGTTATCAAAAAATGGATTGGAAAAGTTGATGAAAGAGAAACAGCTGGATGCAATTTTAACGCCAGACGATAGTGCTACTCCAGTTCTAGCCATCGGTGGATATCCAGGGATCAGCATTCCTGCAGGATATGACAGCAAGGGTATACCATTTGGTATATGCTTTCAGGGCTTAAAAGGTTCAGAACCAACCTTGATCGAGATAGCATATGCCTTTGAGCGAGCAACCATGGTCAGGAAACCACCTTCCTTTATGAGTTAATTTGAGCTACCAGTCAGAAGTTCTCTATAGCAATTTAGAACGACTTTGTTGAGCCAATCTGCAAGTTTTCTTGAGGTTCTGCACTTCGTCGTAAGCTTTCTGTATCAGTGCAAAACATTAGATCCAGATATACTGATATTAATATTAATAACTTGCTCACTTGGGGCAAGAGTGATCTCATTCGCTAGTTTATAACGAACTACTGAAGTATGTGATGTACCGTTTAAAATTTTCCTTTCGACATTTTCAATTTTTCATATCCATGTTCCTTTTCAGTTCTCTTTTTTCTTTTTTACTGGGTTGAATGTTTGCGTCTGGATCTTCATGACTATAAAGTCTACTCACTCACATGTTATTTGGTTCGATCTCAGTAAAGTGTTACTTGGACAAAATCCCGAATCTGAAGGCCTGTCTCTCCTCTGAGACATTTCATCGAACAGTTCTTGAATCCCAATTTCCTCACCAGCAATGACCAGGAAAAGACTTTCTCAAAGTTAGACCCAACCTGAATTAAACACCTGAAATAAAGTTCCATATTGACATCTTCGTAACTGAGCTTCTCAATATTCTAATTATTCCGGTTTTAAACTTAACTAAACCAAATTCAATCCTATATATAAATAATCACCAAAACAAACAACATTCCTGCAGCAAAAATCAATACTCTTAGATTTAGTTAAAAAGAAGATTCCATATTGGAGCTCCTGCGCTTTGGATCTCTTCAATAACCAACCGGTACAGAATCTATCATAAAAGATTGAATGTTTTTAAAAATTTTCCTGAAAAAACAGTAGTGCAACTGCAGAAAACAAACTAAGCACTCTCTCGTGAAATGGTTAGAGCATTCTTTTCTCAGAAAAGAGAGGTCAAGACAAGTGTTAGTTTATTTGAAACTGCAAGAACAACGACGAGTTTTGACATTGACATATTTGATAAACAATTTTGAAGGTTTAACAGGCTTGTGTTACATTGCCTAGCGACAGATTTCTTTAAAATTTTTATAAGTCCGACGTAGTATGCAGCGACCCGAAGACGAGACTCACGAAAGGAGTCAAGTGTATGTTAGGGCCGGCGATGGCTTCTTAAAGACCCACGGAGTTCATGGGCTAGAAGAGTGTCAGCCTGTTTATAGGTATCTTTGTTTAGGCATATGTTCGGAAGTACTTTTTATTTTTATTTTAAATTTTTATTTTTTAACAATGTTTTTATAGTATTATAAATTTTTTTAAAAATTAAAAGTATGGTTGAATGGACTTTATATTTTTGTTGTATGTATAACTTTTATTCTTTTTTAAGTTAACAAAATAAATTTGTTTCTTAAAAATTTTATTTTTTTAAAGCATCTTATTTTAAGCAACTCCCAATGATCCTTAATTCAAAAATCTCTTCCGAAAAATTTTTATTTTTATTTTTAAAAATTATGTACTTTCTGATAAAATTTGACGATATTGAGGCGTATTTACCACACCAATTGATTTGGTATTACGGTTAGAAGTCTGAATGTAAAACAAGAAATTAGAATTTAAAAATTTGTATGTTCTAACTTTTAGATGCTAATATTTTTAAACTATTCAACAGTTATGATTTATAATTAGAAATATTATGAATCCCTTAGAATATATATAACTAGAAAGTAAATCATCCAATCAAAATACAACCTCATATAACTATTTTAAATTAATTACGACCAAATATAATGTTTTAGTTTTCATGAATAATTTAAATATGGATTTAACAACTCTAACAAATATGTACCAAATCCAATTGTTGTCTAAGTTGCGAGTGAATTGCAACTCTACTTTGCTATACATGCACCCAAAAAACTAAAAGTTAAGATATTAAAACATTCTTGGTGGGGTGCCAAAAGCATTCTCTCCTTAAATAAGAATAGTGGTTTGAAAGCAGTGTTGTATTATCAAAATAATAATAATAATAATAATAATAATAATAAGGTGATAAGTAATAAAGAAAAGAAGCCAAGTTCTATTTTTTTTTATTTTTAATGGAATTGGAGTTGTGAATATTTCCCATATCTTGATGAGTTCTATTAATTCCACTAGTGTAATAAGTAAATAGGTTTTATGAATTCTGCATCTTCATAGCTCTTACAGCTTTCAGAAATTTTGTTCACCACAGCTCTATATATATGTTTCTCATCTTCAATCAAAGAAACACTACGAGTAGAGGATACACGAGTCACTGATGTATGTAGAGCATGATAAATAAATTGGTTATATACAAAATTTCGTAACCTTTGAAAGTGTTTTTAAAATACAAAATATTTTTATTATTTTAAAAAATAAAATTTATTTTTTAAAAAATTAAAATAAATAATAAAAGTTTTAGTATATAACATTTTTTATACTTTTTAATAATTAAATAAAATTTTTAAATATTTATAAAAAATATATTAAAAAATAAAAAATTTATTTTTTGAAAAGTTTAGCTAAACACCTCTCTATGCTGAAGCCTTTCTCCATTTTGAGAATTGCATCTTGTCAAACAATAAATGTTAAACTCACTTTCAAAAGTCTACCAAATAAAAATTTATATTTACATTTATTTTCAACTACGATTAAACATAAAATTTTGCTCATTTTTTAAAACCTTATTTTTCAAAAATTTATTTTTTTAGAACTTACTTCTCTGTAACTGATATGTAGTTGAATCCATACGGGAGCATCCTTGAAGGCATCTTCCTCAGAAGCCAAGTTTGAGTTGAACGAACCAACTGAAATCTTGGACAAAAATAATGGAATGAAATGTGACTCCTCACCAGAACCTATCAATTTGCTGAACTGTGACAATCATTCAAGCGTCGTTAAAAATAAATAAAAATATAATGAGATTTTCTATTGCAATCATAACATGATTGCCCTTATTGCTGATATCACTTTGTTTTGTATATATGTATCTCTATAAAGTTTATTACGTAGCCCGTATTTCACGTTGAAGCTGCAGCTAAGAGAAGAGAACTACATGGATCACAAAACACGTACATATCACGTAATTACTTAATAAACCATAACCGTTCGATAAAATGCACGTAACATCCAAGCGTCCCCATCACCACCACCACCTCCACCACAACAACAACAAATCAAATAATTCAAATCCACAAAAAAATTAAACACGAAACATTTCTAAGGAGGAAAAAAATCTGAAAACACAAGCTCATCAATAACGTTCAATACTTTATTTTTGTTGAGATTTCTAACGTCAATACCAACTTCAATATATCAACATGTCTTTCTTTTACCCGTTTAGTTTTCATCGAACTTTTCATTCAACAACATTTCTCTCCACCATTACCAACCGCAAACAATCTTCTTTCTCTTCTCCATGGGAGCTCAATTCTCTCGCCAACTCCACCGCCGTCGCACCGTCGCCGCCGAAAAGGAATCTCTAGTCAAACTCTTCGAAGAATGCGATGAACAGTTCCCAGGCTCTGACTACCATCCAACTGACCGAAAGTCTTGGATGTCGGAACTCGGCCCTGAAAAACTCCATATCCATCAGATCGTTTGGCCGGGATCTCACGACTCCGCAACCAATAAGATCGGTCTTCGTTTCGTTTCACGACCTTTCGCTCAGTGCCAGTCTTGTTCTATCTATCGTCAGCTTCTTTTAGGTGCCCGAGCACTCGACGTTCGCGTGCAGCAAGATCGCAAGGTCTGCCACGGAATTCTGAAAACCTACGACGTCGATGTTGTCATCAACGATGTGAAAAAGTTTTTAACTGAATCACCTTCGGAAATCGTGCTCCTCGAAATACGTACGGAGTTCGGGCATCAAGATCCGCCGGACTTCGACAAGTACCTGATCGATAAATTCGGAGATCTTCTTATAAAGTTTGACGAATCTATATTTCAGAAAACAATAGCTGAGTTGCTTCCAGGGAGAGTTATTTGTGTTTGGAAGCCGCAGAAGGCGGCACAGCCGCATCAGGGCGGGTGGTTGTGGAGTTCAGGGTACTTGAAGGATAACTGGATCGATACCGATTTGCCAAAATCGAAGTTCGAGAACAACATGAAGAAGTTGGAAGAACAACCGCCGGTGACGAAGAGGAAGTTTTTCTACAGGGTTGAGAACACGGTCACACCGCAGGCGGATAATCCGGTTGTTTGTGTGAAGCCGGTGACTAATAGGATTCATGGGTATGCTCGGTTGTTTATATCGCAGGCGTTCGCCCGTGGTGTAGCTGATAGGTTGCAGGTGTTCTCAACAGATTTCATTGATGAAGATTTTGTCGATGCCTGTGCTGGTGTTACATGGGCAAGGGTGGAAGGCAAAGCGTAATTTTTCTAGCTGTCCTAAGGTTCCCTTTTGTTTGTTTTGTGTACGTATTCATTCACCATGTGTACAAGGTTAATGGTTTCTGTATATATGTTCATTTCTTGGCTCATGCATACCATGTAGTAGTCTATGTTTGTGAAACAAATAAAAGATTGCTCATTAGTTTCATTTTTAGTGAAATAAACAAAAAAACAGCATCCTATTAGATTCACAAAACAATTCATGGCTCAATACAGCAGCAAATTAAAGATAGATAAAAATAATAGTGAGTGAAATGCAAACACGACGTGGAACATAAACATTTATTTCGAGGCATTTGAGATCTAGAATCATCTAAAGCAAATCAACTGCATCAAACAAATGCATTGGCAAGTTGCCAACAGACCGATAGAGCTGTTATTTGTAGGCATTGTTAATTATATGTGTTGCCGTCTCCAGAATGTTATGTTGAAAATATCGACCTAGAAATGAGTCCACCGGAAGACAACCTGTACCATAACACTGATTATACGTCTACATCCTTCACCTTCCACCATTAGTTTCTGTATGAATCGAGCTGCAGCACGCCTCCTGTCAAGAAAATAATATAAGTTTTTAAGTTTATATTAAATAATTTGCGAGTGATGATCAACAACTAGGAATGCCATCCAGTTTCAGGAAGATCTCAAACCTTAAATTTAAGCGCCAAAATATCTACCGAATAAGCATTGCTGGAGTTTGAGAAAGGGTATTGCAACATTGATTGGAGTGAGAATTTTGTGTTAGTCTAGCTACTTACTTATCTGGATCTGAAACAGTTACTCTTGATCAAACTAGAATTGGTGATCTAACATAACCCTCTGCATGTGCTTGCTTGAGCACAGGACAACATCTTCTTCATAAATATTCCTGAAATGCTTTACCAAAACATTCTGAGATCATAGCTGGGTGTGCCAATGTCTTCACTTTAATCAAATAAGTGAAACCTGCATTGGACATAAAAAAACAAGTTTACCAAAGAAAAACAACTAAAAGAAGTCGCATTACTTCTTAGGACAAGATTTTACAGTGTTGTTGACATGCTTAGTGCAAACACTTTTTCAGAACCTTGCAACTGGTTAGATATTCTTCTTGCTCTACCTACAAGGAGAACTAAAGAATCACATTTATGGCTGATTTGTCCAGAAGGGATTACAGACTAGGGGTTTCAAGCAAAATCGCAAACTGACCGCTTTTATGACGTGTATATTCGATGTGTGTTTTCTCATTTTACAAGGTCTTGCAGCGGCATCCGGTGTCACCTTTTGTACATTTAAGGTGATAGCTTTCTCAAGCTTCAGAGTTATAAATGATGAGTTGGAGATCCCGACTTATGAACTGCATATAAAGAAATCAGTATCATTAGCCATCCTTAGGATATTAAAAAGCATAATGAGATTATGAAACTGAGCAACCTGCAATAATTCAGTCACCAAGGAGGTGGAGATCTATAACAGAAAAAGATGTGTTATTTAAAATCGCATACAGCCAAGCCAATGCTGGGTGGTACAGATTGATAAAAAAATCTAACAGGTTTAATACATGACCGTAAATATTCCTATGCTTGGTATTTACTTAGTATCCAACTCAGTTTTCCTGCCACTTCTACTTATACTAACCCAGGAACAATAGTATCTGAGAAAAAGAACACGGAACCAATTCAAATTGTCAATAGACAACAATCAACCCCTAAGATCACATAGAAGTTCTCTACCTTATTATTGTCTATATTCCCCTGCCACTAAGAAACTTACTTGCCCACATATTCATCAGCCAGAAGACTTTGTGAAGAGCATCATAGGCTCGCCAGAAGATATTTCTGTCGTTGTCCCTGATCTTCCAAAGATGGATCAGTTGTTAGCAAACACTAGAAGCAAGTTTAATTCCTAAATTAGAATTCAAAGAAATAATAACAACTACGTACTTCTCAGCAGCATTCTGATACTTGAAGTAACAAACACTAGTTACGTAAGTTATGCTTAGATTTTACAGTAGCCCACTGGAAGTGATTACAGTTTGCTTCTGGATTAGATGCAGGTCCCTGAACAAGTAAACCGAACAGGATACTAATTAAGACAGGAAATGGAAAGAATGAATAGGCTCCATCAAGAATATGTTGCATCATGGTTCATGTATCATCTGCCAACTAAATTATCGTAGTCATAATTTATGCTCCCTACATGCAATGCTAGAAGAAAGCAGACATGAAAAGGATTGTACATGAATTTCGACATAAACCTATCTAGGAAATGAAGACCAATGTGATTATACTGTTGGGAACTGTGATTGTTTAAACGGCTGTAAATTAAACACTAATAAATAACAACCTAGTAAAATGTGCAGCAAGCAATTATGTACTAACAATGCTGAAATAACAGTCGTTAAGGAAGAACAAGCTAGGCACACACCTTAGCTCGAGCACAGACGTAGAACCCACGGCCCATGTTTGGGCCTTCTCTCTTCACAATTCTGGCAACACAAGGCTCACGATGACCCTTACACAATGGTATGCTCATTTTCATTTTCTCTTGAATCTGTTGCCACTCTGCTTTAGCAGAATAACCTTTTCCTTTCTCACTTATTTCAGGCTTGCCAACTTCACAATTAAATCCCACAGTTTCTACTTTTGCATCGCTGTCATCTACATCCTTTGTCTCACTAAGTAATTCACCTGTCTCCTCTTTATAATTAACTAGAGCAAATGCAGAATCAGTTCCAACAGCAGCAGTTCCGAGTGTCTTCGATTGCTGAAAAAATGACCTTATGGTAAGTTGTGAATGGCCACTTTGTCTTGCTTTTTTCTTTACTGATGCATTGCTGTACTGGGAACTTTTCTGCTCAGCTTCCCGCTTAGAGGAAACTCTCTTGTTATCCATAACACTGGATTGCAACACATTTCCACTAGCGTAAAGAGTTTTCCGCACGATTCCAGATGGATAACCAGGAGCCCTCTGACTAAAATCAAGGCTCGATGGACTTGATCCCATATCAACCGATCCTTCCCAATCTTCAGTTGACATATAGCACTCACCAGAACTTTGTCTTCCATTATTTTCAGCAGTGTCATTTGAGACACTGCAGTGATCAGCTAAGCTAGAAACTTGACGTTTCCTGAGAAATGAGACTGCATGCAGCAAAAAATTCAGAAAAGATAAACAATTGAATGAAAAGTACTAGTTTTGCATATGACCAATCACTACAGCGAGACTTAATGGTTCAGCTGTAAGCCTATAGAACTTAGCAAGGAAGTTCCCAAAGATGATCGACAAAACCATAACTTGCAAGGATTTCAAAACAAATTGAGAAGTCAAACCCAACAACCTTACTGAGCAACACTCACCAAATTTAGGCAGTCCAAAATTATGCAAATTTATTGGACTACACTCAAATCTTATCTACAGTCCAGTCCATCAGTGCAGCAATAAAATACAAACAGGGATCTCAGGAAGGTTAGTGGAAGGGCAGATTGAGTCAATTAAGATTCCAGAGCCCTACTGGATGCTCAGATGGCCATATACAGACCCTAGGAAAAAAAAAACAAAAAAGATGACCAGGTTTTAAAGGTACATCATGATTAAGCTTGGGAGTAGCCAAATCCATGCCACACTTGTTTCACTATGTGGCATATCGAAATCATGTAAACCAGACAAAAAATAATGGAAAATGTCTAATAGCAGGATAAACTTGAAGCAACTCTAATACAATGTATAAACCACATCCGTACTGTCTGCAGTATAAATTTGGTGCAAGCAGATCAATCATGAGCCCAACCAAAACTTGCAAACAACACAGGATAAAGTACTCATTAAGTAATAACTAGATAGGTGTTCTCACCAATTTTTTGTTGTTGCCCATGAACCTCAGGAAAATATCTTACAGAAATGGGAGGAGTATTATGCAAGGGAAGACTAGGCGTATCATTGAATACCGCATAGACAGGAATGTGATCAGAGCCTTCTAATTTCAAGCTTCTCCCGCCATTCCACCTGCATGGGTGCAAGCATAAATTACTTTCATTAACTCCAGATTTTCATTCAACTCTTAGCATCTATTACAAGCATTTCTTGCCTAGGTGCATTAACATCACTTCCACGTTTAAATTGAGCCATTATGTCACAGTCCTTAACATGGCAATCAACAAAGTTGTGGCCTTCAGAATCATAAGGTAGATGCAAGCAAGAGCCAGCAATAAGAATATGGTCTATCCTTGAACCGTAGTTAAATTCTTCAGCTCCAGCACTTTGCGAGAAACATGTATAAGCTTCCTTTCTGTATTGATTTAATTCAAATGTTAAATCAACATGTCACAGCAGATGTCTAAATTATTAAATACAAACAAACTAAATGCTTGCAAAATAAAAGTCACAAAAGAGAGTGCTGTAAAATACAAAACAAAAAGTAAAACTGTAAATAAATGCTGAATCTATAGTGTAACTTATAAACTAAACCTCCATGTTTAAGATGGTTCAAAGTTTGCTACTAGTAACATATTCTAAGTGCCACAAATGCACTAAATCTACAGTGTAACTTATGAACTAAACCTCCAGGTTTAAAGACGGTTCAAAGTTTGCTAGTAGGAACATATTGTAAGTGCCTCAAAGTTTCTACTAGAAAAAATCTAGTATAAAGTACAGAATGGATAAATGCTTATGAAAGCAAAGATGCATCCACACATTACACTTTTTCCTAAGCGAGATTAAATTCCACTTTGCAAGATTTAGACTATACTCTTACTTTACCCATATAAGAGTAAAACACAAGGAAAAACTTTTCTTTGAAAATTTTTCAGACTGCCGAGAGTCAACAACATGAATCTCCAAGAAGTTACAAAGGGAAAGATAAGAGGTAACCACTGCTAAATCTAGACCCACATAGAAACACACAAACTTTTCGAATAATAGCAATAAATTATGCTGAATCAAAGATTGTTCAGAGATAAAATCCCATGTCAGTTCTGCACTCCTTAACCATAACAACTTAATAATGCGAAATAGTTGATAGTTGATACTACTTATGACAAATGATAAAAACTTCTTAAGCTTTTCTCAAGTGTTTTCTATTAATTTACAATCAGTGTCCTTCGCTCCTATGATAAACAGTAATGACATCAAAAGATGATCTAATCACATATTTCCAGTGTTTCCTTTCTATATAGTCGAATAACAGTTTGAGCATGCACAGCAACTAAAATGCAATGAGTATCATATTTCGTCTATTTAGCAATTCAATTGATGCAATAAATAATTCTTGTCTACATAATCATTGGCCAAAATGGATCAGATATGTACCTATCTGGGTGTTTCCATCGGAAAACATCAACAAAAGGCCCTCCAGATTCCCTTAATATGGATCTTAGCCATTTTCGAAACCTAAAGCATGAAATTTGGAGAAGCTGAATAATTTCCATCTGCAATCAAGCTTTTGCAAGAAATAATCTCATGCCAAAATGTTCCGGTAAAGTCAACTGGTAGACGAACCAATAAATGCAATTCAATTTATGAAGTGCATCCTCACAAAGGCATAAGCATCCATAAGACATGTCTGTAAAGGGAATGACACTGACCAAGAGCACCAAGTTGAGATATAAATACTTTTGCAAACTCTAACAAGAGTTCTAGCAATATATAGCCTGCCTTACTTGTATATGACCAGTTACACTTGTAAAAATGACCAATATTTAACGTAATATAAGTCAAGAAAACAGCAACATAACTGGCAGCTCTATTAACAATGATGATCAGAAAAGAAGGAAAACGTACAATGTAGGCTTCAGTCGAGGTACAATCATGGAACGAGCTATCAGTAAATTTCTAAATATGTTGAAAATGTAACCAGTTGATGGTGTGAAGCTTACTTGTTTCTCTCAAAACCTGGCTCTGCATCACACCTATCCATTGCTGAAGGAGCAATATTAAGATCACCAACAACAAAAACTCTTTTACCCTGATTCAAAAGCCATTTCCATCTTCTCTACAAGTTAGCAAATATGTCAGAAAAATAATTGTAAAATAATTAATCTCTGAAACTGCAAGAAAATCTGGAGTAGTACCTCTAATATCTTGTAGAATATGAATTTAAACCGAAGCCTTTCCTCATTATCCTCTTCAGCTCGGGGGCCGTACAAGTTGAAAAGGACTGCTCATAATTAATTTAACATTAGCAGATTGAGCTAGAAATCATTTTTTTTTAAATGAATGGATATAGTTACATTACGAACTAAGTCTTCCACGATTCTCTTAGTTAGAACGCATCCATTATATATATATATTATATTTAAAAGTATCAGTATAGAACTCACCAAAATGACCGTGATCAGTTATAAGACATCGACCTTCTTCTTCCATTTTCAAAAGGTCTTTCTTTGTAATGTCATCAAATATAGGCATTTCAAGAAAC
Source organism: Acanthochlamys bracteata (assembly GCA_019914995.1). Classification (NCBI taxonomy): domain Eukaryota; kingdom Viridiplantae; phylum Streptophyta; class Magnoliopsida; order Pandanales; family Velloziaceae; genus Acanthochlamys; species Acanthochlamys bracteata. The sequence continues at coordinate 8,884,771 of CM034128.1, forward strand.
GAGTTGCCAGCTCCAATTTCACCATTTTGAGAGCAATTAAGAAGTCCAGTGAAGCCTTCTTCTGCTGCAAGTGGTAAGCTCACCTCACTGCTGGAAAATGCTGAGGTCACCCGGCAAAAGGTTGCAACACCTAACAAAATATTTTAAAATAGATAAGCAAGACTAGCAACTAATAGGACAAAAAAATTAAGGATAAATGACTGCTGCATGGAACTGTAAAGTCAATGAAGAGCTATAGCTAGACTACATATTAGAAATATAAGACAGATGTATTCTGTACATCTAAAAGATGTTTGTTAAAGAGACTTTCCACATAAGAAGAACACATTGTAAGCATATTCTTTTTGTTAAAAAAACATGGTACATGCAAATGGCTATAGAAGTCGAGTGATAGGAGGAGTAAAGTCCTGGTGAGGTGCAACTTTGCTGGTTATACCTACACAGATAGCCACTAAGAAGGTCCATGCAGCCTAATGGGAACATGTGTCAATTATAAAGATGCCAATAGAAGCTTGTTGCGTCCATTCCAATCTTCAAAAGGAGATCAGAAGGAAGGGGCCAAATTTGCATTCACTACTTTGGCATCTCCACATACTCCTTCCAAGATGTACCAGAAGAATGACCATCAAAGCATCGTCTTCTAAAAGATAAGAAACCACCATAATTATATTCTTATTTTGGTTCTGGAAGTTTAATGTTGTAATTGTTGGACAAATACTCAACTTACAGATGAATTGTGACACTATGTGCATGCTTTTGCTTGCATTGCTAATGTACCACTCACTAATTCACCAATCAAAAACAGTGACTACGATGAAAATTAAGACCTAGATGATAAATGCACACGGGGATAAAGAGTAAAACTGAAAGAGGTTGCTTTGGATATTCCATCAATTGATCTACGATTTTTTTTCTTAAAGCTATTACTTATGGGCAAGTACACATTGGAATATATTTTTGTTCCTCCTAGGTCTAGTCTATTTAGGAAACCTAAAATTTGCATAAGACATATGTGAAAAAGAAAGGTGAAGGAATCATTTAGTTTGGTGGAGGGAAAGCCTCTTGTTTTCAAAGATATGTTCTTTCAACTATAATTCTCTTTAGAGCGGATCACTAATGCTACTCAGGGCATGAGCTCATCTACTCAAAAGCTATTCCATGAACTTGACTGATCTCACTACCCATTGACAAATACACCCATCCATGTTTTGAAGCCCCCATCACATTGCATGTTTTGCCAGCTAGCAGGTCAGTTTGAGAAGGAACACATGCTCAGCGTTATGTGCTACAGTGAACCATACAATATTTCCCAAGAGAACCTCCACTATCTGATAATCTGTCTATCTGGTTGAGTATAAGAAAATTTTGCCAAAAGATAAAGGAGTTAACAGCCAGGCAAACTCTTCCACTTCCACATGAAAGCTTACCAGAATAGCCCGATCGCCCTCTCCCAGCAGTACGGGCACAAGAAACAAATGCCTCGTAGCCCTCAGCCATAATCAAATCCACGGATAGATCTTGCCTCGATAACTTGGTCTCCTGCCATAATGTACTATTTATAACCACTTGACAAAACTTTGAAGAAATGCTACAACATAATTTAGATGACTTGCTGGAATCAACTTAGTAAAAAAAAACTCCTACAGGCTGATTACTAATATTTAAATGAAAGCTTTCTAGAGACAGCCAGTAGAAACTAACTTCACAAGCCCCTCGTTTTCAACATTCAGTGCCCAATCTAAAATATACTTACGAGTCATGACAGTGTTTAGCGATCTCCAAAGACAAAAGTATTCTTGTGATAGAGTTATACTTTAAAAAAAACTCAATGTATCCCTCTCCATCAGGCATCAAATGGCGCACTGGTTTCTTTTCGTAATAAGTAAATTCCCTGGATGCATTCACTATTAAATGCCAATAATTTTAACTCGATTCCTATTGAAAAATTAAACAGATGTGCACCATATATTCCGCAGGTGGGTGAAGACCAAACTCGACCGGGTCTATTTCTCACTTAAAGAACTCCATATCCGCACACTGATTAATGAACGAAAAGTATCAAGCTGAAAACAAATTTTAGTTTGCAGAAGAAGGGATCGAATCGCTTCCCTATCAAGCTCGCTGAACAATTGATCTAAATTTTAACCCAGAAAAATAACGAAGAGTATCGACGAGCGAGTGACCTGGAAACATATTATGTCGGCGTCGAGAGAATCTAGAAGGCGACGGAGCGAACCGTACTGGGTCACTCGCGGCCGGAGTCCGTTAACGTTGTAGGTCACGATCTTCATTGATCTATGCTTCGAAAAATTTAGGAATTGATTGAGCCGTTTATGTCAAAAAGGTGTTTGTTGAAATGCGTGAGAGTATTGATCTTGGCTTGCTTATGGTTCAGCTATGCAATCGATTTGACGCAGTATAGAAACTAGAAATTGTTAGAAGATGAGTGAGGGACAGTGTTGTCAACTTTCTCAAATTAGGGATCGTTTGAAATTGCTTTAAAAACTTTGATGAAACTAAAATATAAGTTTATTTTTAGCTTAAAAATATTATATATAATGATTTTATAATACAAAATTCATTCATTTTTTATTTTAAAATACCGTAAAAGTTTATAAACTGAAAAATTAAAAAGAAAATAAAATAAGTCATTCGAAACTTATTTTGATGTGATAAATACATTGTACTCTCACTATCGAAAAATTTAAAATATGATGAATGTTTTTTGAAAATACATTGTACCCACCTCATTAGCATGGTTATTTCAATATAAGAATGTCTTGAAAATTTTTAAAACATTTTTAAAAAAAATTATAAAATACTATAAAAATTTTATTTAAAATATTAAATAAAAATTAGAATAAAAATGAATAAATAAGCACCATCAAATGAGCTCTATATTGATCTCTTAGATTCAAATATAAGGATTAAATTTGTAGAAAACTTTACACCATATACTTTTAAAAGTTTCAGTGCATGTTGTTGCACTGTGTGCATATTCCTTTTTAAAAATGGTGTTAGAGTATGTTTTTTGTTCTTAACAGCTCCATTCTTCAAGTTTTGAAAGTGCTTGTCACAGCTGTGGCATCATCAAAATTTAGAGGTAAACTAGTCTTCTTGAGAACTCTAGACAATCCAAACATCCGGGTTCCCTTTTTTGTTCAGTAATTTGTTTTGTTGTTGTCATTGGGTAGTGTTGCACCTGAAAGTTGTCACTGTTGAAATTTTGCAAGTAACAGACGTGAACCTTCAAATCTTTGTGTTTCACATAACCTGCCGTCTAGTTTTATAAGAAACCCTTCCTCGTGATCATTCTCTTGTTAACGGAGTGCTTTAATTTAGGCCATTGTTTATCTTTTAATCATTTTTTGTCAAAAAATTGTTTTTCTGAGAGAAGTTTACTAGCATATTTCTCACAAGCAGCCATGCTATATTTTTCACCTGAATCATCCCGTTAGGAGTTTCACTCAAAATTCGTAAACCATGCTGATAAGTAAAAGATCTTTCCCAGTTGAAAGGCACTTGAAGGTTCCACTATATCTGATACTTTAGCATGTCTAAATTTCTGATGGATTTGAGGCATGCATTTGAGATGTGGTTGTAAACAAAATTTGAGGGCAATTATTATGTTGTGTATGGGCAAGTTTCTAACGTAAAAGCCCATATCAGATGTTCTTGTTGTTTATGGACCAAAATGTTTTTTATTTCCTCCCTTGATGTGCAGTCCATGGAAGGCTTTGGTAGGAGTTATCCAACTTTGCTACATTATTGCTTTGAACAGGTACCCCAATTTCTTTCTTTCCATCCTGTCTTGACATTTGGACTTGGCATTGATCCTTAAAATCTTAATTCTGCAGCAAGAGCTCTATTAATCAGGCAACCTCAAAGGCAATGTTGATGCAAAAGATCAGCATTGTGTTTGGGCGAATGGAATCTGATCAGGTTGATTTTTGAGTTCTTTTCCCCCCTAACTTACTAAGTGTCTTATTTCAGTTTCAGTCACTCTTCTTACTGCTTATGCAGTTTTCTTCTTCCACATCTGGTAGCCCTAAAATTTCAAATACTGCTTCAACCATCCCTGCTTCAACAGATAATGGGGAGCTAACCTCAGATGACCAAGATAAGGAAAATTTTACTGTAGGAGATGCACTATCCATAAACAGAGGATGCATCTGCCACATCAGTTGAAGAGCTTCAAAACATGGCTGGAGGAGCTGATTGCAAGGGTTCACCCCTTGCTAGCACCTACCTTGTTCTTTCTTGTCTGCCTGGATAGGACATCACTTTAGCAATGCAAAATGATACATTCTTTTTTTAGGATCTTAGCTGTCCTTGATAAAGTGGTCCATCTTGAGGATGAGAAGAGAGTTTCAAGGTGATTTTCTTCTGGTTAAAGTTTTATGTCTGATTTCATTTGCTGTCGCTCCAACATAAACTTTTGCGCCATTGCTTCCACATGTTGGCTAACTGTAGATCTTTAACTATTTAGATAGTTGATCTGGATAGTATGAGCATAGGGCAACAAGATGCTTTGTCGCTATTTCGCACTCTCTGCAAGGTAAGTTTATCTCATGCTCATGTATATTCCTGAGTACTTAGGAATTCACCAGTCATTAACATGTACATGTCTGTAGATGGGTGAATGAGGAGACTTGCGAGGTTACAACAAAGACTAGACTTTTGTCTCTTGAGCTTTTGCAGGTTTGTTTGAGATATATTTCTTTCCTAACCTTACCTTGTAGGTTTTGTTAAAATTTGAGTAGCAATGTCAATTTTCCTTTGTATATTAAAAATGTTATCATGTTTTTGCTTATTTGCTAGTAGATTCTCTTTATACTACGTTTTATGTGAAGATGCAATTTTTCCCAAAGCCCCTTCGCTAAATATATGCTCAAAATCTGGTTCAAGATACACGATTTACGTGAAGATGCCTTTTGCTATGAGCAATTAATAAGCTTTTTAGTCAAGAATGTTCATTTTGTCTGTGCAGGGCTTGCTGGAAGGAGTCAACCAGTCCTTTAACATAGCATGTCTTTCTCGCTATCTGTATAATTGGTGTGAAAGGAGGGTTGTAGCTAAGTTACAAAGTAGGCTGCCATACATAACAATTGATACGAGCAAGTTGAGAGAGGAGTTTTGGACTCTCCTAAGTTGTACAAATTGAACAATTAGGTGAAGAGCGGAATATTTATGATGGTGCATCACTGTAACTGAAAGTGAGCATCCTCTTAATCTTTAAATGAAGACTTGTTAAAGCTGTCTGAAAATGCTGAAGATGCATTCAAGTTGCTATGTTCTATTTTATTTTTGTCCAGTATGTTTCTTTCTCCATGTGTTTACCTAAAATCTGGTTACATTTACCATGGGTCTCTTTCATAAAAGGCATGTATTGGATTTACTGGATTATAGTTTGAGTATGTCTTAGTTCAGAAAGTATTTCACTTTAAACTTTGTAGTTGATGTGTCTTTATGTCAGAATCTAGAATAATTGAAGATCATAACTGCTGTTCCTAGCTATACAGCTAGTAGTCTTATTGCTTCTTGAAGTTGTTTGGCACTGCTAAACATTTTGAGGATATTGGCTCTGTAATACCTGATTTTGTTTTTCATTGTGGATCTCTATCAGATTTCTGAAGAAGTTGAGGATTTACCAAATGAGGAGAGCTCATTGCTGGAAACAGTCAGGGGAAAATGCATAACTCAACTAAGATTGTTAGGAGCCCTCAACAGCATACAGCTATGCTGTGCGGTTCTTAGATTACTGACCACATGCTTTCTCTTTAGCAGACTTCAAAGGCATAGAGATTAAACTAGTAACTCTTTTCACGGTAATGAACATCAATGACAATCTGACAGGCTAGATATTGGAACAAACTAAGAGCGCCACAGAAGATTGCAATAATTGAAATTTTGCTCTCACTTCTGGAGTTTTGTGCTACATATAATTCTACTTCAAACCTTCGAACACAAATGCATCATACCTTCAGAAAGGTATGCATGATTAATCTTGCTCTTAAATCAATGAGTTTCTCCTGATGGTTAAATTCTAATCCTGAAAGGATACGCTATTCAGGCTACCATTGAATCTTCCTCGCCAGGAAATTGAAGGGACTTATATTTATTTGGACATATTGCATAAATCAACCTCTTGAGATGGTACTATGAATATGATGCCTCTTGTTTTGATTATGATATTGTTGAGGCAAGAATAACCCAAAATTTGTGCCTGGCAGATGAAGATCAGAATCTAAAGAGCCTGGCAGAAGAGAAACTGGTTTCATTATGTGCACAGATTCTAAAAGAGACTTCTGACCTTCAACCTGTTACTGGAGAACCTGCTAGTGAAGATGTACATCGGGTTTTTCTTCTCAGAGCTCCTGTGTGGTGATAGTTATCCCATTTATTTGTTTTTGTTTAAGCTTGTCTTTAGTAATTTTTACCTTTTTTATACACTTTTTTTAGCTTATTTGTGGACAGTCATGCTGATGAAACATTTTTTATATGGATTTGCTATATAATTGGTTGGTTTGGTTCTCATTTTAGATCTTTATAGATGCCCAGATGACTAATTGGAGTAAAGGTGTTCTCTTCAGGAAGCACATACTTGTGTTACTGATATTCGAAATGTAGTCTCCTCGGTTTCATATCCAACTAAAGGCTAATTACAAGTTTGGCCAACGGCCTGAGGTTGAACTTTTTTGACTAAAGTCTCACCTCTGTCTAAAATGTCGAACCAGTGATATTCATTAGATTCTACGCTATAATCATGCAAAGCATTGTTCTTTATAAAGTTGCATCTTACTTGGCAAACATTTATATTCGCTAAAATTGAAGTTTAGGGACTTGAACTGGTTTTTTAGTTGGGAAATATAGCATTATCCAACTTTATCTTTTTTCTTTTCATGTGCAAAATTTGTATAGATTTTTGTTTTCCTTTTGTAAGTGAGGTTTCTATCTTATAGTATGAGTACATCAGCTGCAAGTTGTGTGGACTGCGTGGTTGTTTTACTTTCCCCCCCAAGCATAAAGATGTAGTGCATTTTACTTTACCAGGTTCTGAAAGGCATCTGCTTATTATGGACAGCACAATATTCAGGAAACATCTAAGAGATTTCTACCCACTAATCAGTAAACGTTTTTGCTGTGATCAGGTAATGCATTATTTCACTTATTAATAAGGTGATATTCTACTTAGAGTTACATGCATGTTATTCTTCACATGATGATAATGCTTGCTGATAAGTTTCTGATTTTAGAGGGCTTTGTTTGAGATACTACATACATGCATCTTTATTCTGCAGTACTCCTCCTATAGTTCCTAAATATATGATACATATACATAAGATGGTTTAATATAAAAATATGGTTTTTGGTTCATTTATCACTTTGGATGGAAGTGACGATGTGATTATGCAGTTTTTAAAAGCAGATGGATGCTCTTGGAGCTGTAGGTGATCTCTTCAGCAAGCAGCTCACACCACTTTTACCTGGATCGCTTGTCTGTTAGTTTGTTTTATGGTCGCATCAATTTGATGTCTACTGATGCTGCGTATAAGCTTATGAAGATATCATGACCTTCATGCCCTACTATTTGGACATGAACAATGCGTGTTCTTAAATGTATGGCTTGATAGCAGCCTTTGGAAAATCATGTGGCTTGAGAGATATTGTTATTCCATCTATTTTCTCAAAACTTTTCTCAGGGGAAGAAAGGAAGAACTCCCTTAAAACTTCTGCTTGTTCAACCAAATGATTTTGTGTAAACTTCGTCTTTATATTTTAAAAAATATAATAAATTACATAATAAATTTTTATTTTATTATTATTATTATTTATAGATAAAATAGTAAAATTTATTTTAAAATAAAATAAAAATACTTTTATTTTAAAAAATATTTTTTATAAGACTCCTGATTTTGTACTCAAAATTGTGGTGTTAGTAATTTCTATCCCATTCGTATATGCATAAAAAAGTTTTTATGCATATTTGATTATATAAGTGTTAAAAAAGAGCTTTTTAGTATTAAATAATCAACATATTCAAAATGTAAAATACTAGTAATGATTTTTTATATTAATAAGAGTTTAAAATTTCTATTTATTTAGCTGGAAAAAAAAAACAAAAGCCTAGAAATATGGATGGGGAATTCCCTATATTAAATATCTTATTTATTCAATATTACACAATATCACATTATATTGTTAAACTCATTACCAAATGGAGCCTTAACTTTGAAATTGTCAAGCCTAAATCCAGAAAAAGTATATGATAATCAAGAAGAAAAAATTTCATATCCCACTAATTTCGCATTTTTAAAAAAAATTGTTTGATCCAATAGTTAGTAGGAATAGAAAGTGGCGTACTTTGGGAGTATGTGCGTAATAAAAGTCACTAACATTATTATGCAGCTAAATTATTTAATAATATAATTCTATACACTTTCTAAGTTATCGTTAAAAATTCAACCATCTATGAGTATGCACCGCTACGGATAAACAAAATCTAACAGTTAATTTCATGTCTTAAAAATTAAACTACAGAAGCGTACTGAACAACTGAAGCAAATGGACAGAAAAATATCCAGCAACTCTTGCAATATAATAATTTATGGAATTATTAATTTGAATCAGAAGTGGAAGGTACAATTATTCATGAGATTATCCATACACGAAAGCAAACGGTTTGCTTTCTAATGATATCTGTTGCTGAAATTAACAAATTCATGTATTAAATTATTCAGTGTTTCCTCTGAGAAAAACCTTCATAATCAAATATATATGAAAGAATTTTAGTTAGTTGGAATATTAAACATCATGCCAAACACGTAGAACAGGGAATATATGAACATGGTAGTCAGGTATATATGGTTTTCATGTTTTCAGATTAAGATTACAGTTTGGTAGTTGATGATTTTTTGTTTAATAAATTTTTATAATAAGTTTATTTATTTTATAAAACATTATCCGCTTGTTAATAAGTTTTCTTCTCGCCGGCTTCCGGCACGACAGAGGAGACCGTTAATATTATTATGTGTAATTTTTGTAGTGCTATGTTTACCAACTTCCCAAAGGAATAAGAGAAAAGAAACAGAAAAACCTACTGATAGCTAGTAGAATATCGATGTTATAGTAATACTTGTTTAACTTATATATTACTGAACTAGTTAAAAACACATATTGGCTACAAACAACAAATTCTTTTTATTTTAGATGAGATCAACTACATTAATTGATCATTAATTTCAAATTATTATGATCTATATATAGTAAGTAATATCATAGATCAAGCAACTAATTGTTATAACGTATAATTTACTATACATGGCTAAGAATTTAGAATAATTAGACTTTTTTCTAGATCTGATTAAAAAAAAATTTTTAATATTTTTAAAAGTAATTTTTTTGAAACAAAATATATTTTTAAAATTTTTGAAAAACAAAAATTTTAAAAATAATAAAAATAAGTAATAATAAAAATATGGTAAATTAGAATTTTTTATACTTTTTAATTAAAAAAATTTATAAAATATATTAGAATTTAAAAATATGAATTAAAAATTTAAAATAAAAAGAAAAAAATCATGCTAAACATTTTCTATTATAATTGAACGGAACGAAATTAATATAGCCATTCTACTCAATAAAAATTTAATTTATTATTATTATAGTTTTATAATTAACTGTAAACTTTGAATTTTTTAAAAACAATAAAAAATTTTAAAAATAAAAATAAAAATAGTGGGATTATTTTTTCAGAACACACTTTGAAACTTCCGCGGTAACTCAAGACCAAACCATGCTGACTTAGTTTTTGGAAGAAAATTTCCTCCGGAGTTGCAGCAACTCTTACTGACTCAAGCATGGACTGCACTGGCGATGATTGAAACTTTCAAAAATTCGAACATTATCAAATTACTAATGTTTACATCATTGTAATACTAAAGCTTGCCTAGTACTGGTTGCGATTTGGTAAAAACTTCGATGAGATATGGAAAATGTTATCCAGTGACGTTTTATGTAGACAAAAGAGCATTAAAAACAGCAATAAATATAAGAATAATAAACACAAATTTAGTTTACAATATTGTTTCACCAATCATGTAATCTCAACTTTTGCTTGTGACATGTTGTAGAAGCAATTCAATTGGAATTCAAGTCGTAAGTGAGAAATATTAAAGGGTAGTTGGTATTTTACTTAGTTTTGTATCCGTTAGTCCTGCACTCGAACTTACTTCACTTATTTTTAAAGAATGAGGTAGTTGGTAATATATATGCAAGCATCATTAATTACTTAGTTAAAATTATTATTTCATAATAAGTTGGCATCTATATTTTGACTCTTATAAGAAAAAGGTTTGGTAAAAAAAAAAAAAAACTTTTATGGCCAAAGGAAAAATGAGAAGGAAGTCAACTTTAAAATTATGTTGATTTCTAATAAATTAAAAATAAAAAATTAACTTTAAAACTAGTAGCACGAGCAGACTCCAGCTATTTCTTTTAATAGAGTATATTATTTTTACTCTTGAGTTTCCCATTCTTTTATTACAAATTATTTTCGACTACACAAAACAAAGAATTTAATTTATTTTTTATAAAAAATAGTTAATTTAAACTATTTTGAATAATGCTATTTATAAAAATTTATTTTATAATAATTTATATATAACTTTAAACGCAAACTTCTATTCTTTTTTTTATCCACCGTACTCCATCAAAGATGCTTTGGTATGGATCATATAGTTTTAAATAAATAATCTTTTAAGAATTAAGTTCTATAAAAGTTGGTTTGAAAATTTTATTAAATTTTTATATTTGATCATATTTAACGCATGTCCGTAATTACACTTTTTTCGATCAAATTTTGAATTCTGTACAGTTCATATATTTTAGTTAGATAGAAAATTCAAAACTTTACTTTTATCTATGAAATTTTGATTCTAATTCTATTTTTTTTATTTGTACATTTTTTAATATAATTATATTTTTTAATTTTTAACATACTTGTAAAATTTATTAAAATATAAATACTGAATTTTATTTTTACTTTATTTTTTAAAAAATTTTATTTTTTTATTTTTTATTTTTATAAAATTTAATTATGAATATTTAAAATACGTACTTAAATTCGAAGAAAACTAGTACACGTTGAAAACAACTTTCTAAGAAAGATAACTTCTGAAATTGGTTGAATTTAGCTTTCAATATATTAATGGACTTGATAATATTATTAGCCATAAAAATTAAATTCTAGAAAAATAAATAAAAGATCTTGACTAATTCCGGCGACGACGAACGCATGCCCAACTTGGATATCCACCGGATTCATTGATATATATAAAAAAAAATCTTGATTCATTGACTAATTATTTAGATAAATATATATGTGATAAATTAATAATTCTTAAGAATTTTATTTTGCTGAAAGACCGAAGTTGAAAGTTTTTTGAGGATGTAGGTAGTTCATAGTAATTTATTTTGTAGTTAATTACTTTTCAGTAAGTTATTTATCTTAAAGAAATAATTTAGGTGACAAATTAAATTAAAATTAATTTAGGGATATGCAGTGTGTTTCTCAGATAACATTTCATTTTTCTTTTTAAGGTCTTCTTTATTTTTATATATTTTATTAATTTTAATTTTTATTATTTTAATCAATAATTTTGATGAAATTTGATTTATATTTTGATTGAACTAAAATTTTATTAATTTATAATTTTTTATATTAAATAATAAAAATTAAATTTAAAAATTTGTCGATATTTTTGCTTATACATGTTTACATACAGTATTTAAAATAACATATTTTTATATCCTAATATATACACATATATATATATATATATATATATATATATATATATATATTTTAAAATTAAAAGTTTTGAAATTTTTATATTTTTAATTTACTGCAAAATAAAATAGCAAAGCATTTTGATAAGTAACGCAAACATACATAATAAAGAATTATTATAATAAAAGGAATTATATGAAAGTTTAAAACATTTTTGAGGTAACAACTCTTTCAGTGATTAGAAAGCTCACTCTTGCTTAGCTTTTTAGCAAAGGCATCAACGGTTCTTCATGGATCTACTAAAGGCAACACGTTTTAAAAATATTTTTTAAACTTTTACTTATATATTTTAAAATAATTTTTATAATATTTTAAATTATTATTATTTTTAAAATATATATCTATTATAACATTTTAAAAATAACATAATTTTTATTTATAAATTTTATTTTCAAAACTGTTCCAAAATATCCATAAGCAAGAAAAGAAAAACTCGACAGCAATCTAAATAAGATCATATTTGACAATAATTTTAATTTGTTTTTAAAAATTAAATTTTAATTTGTTTTGAAAATATTTTTAATTGAAAATTTTAAAATATAAATGAATTTATTTATAAAAAAGTTTTTTAAATATATACTTATTTTTTTCTTTTTACTGGTTCAACTGTTCAACTGTTAAACCATAGTTAAACACTGGTTAACTTACAACTTGGTACACTACAGTCACCACTACTCATTTTTCCTTATATAAGTAAAATCAAAACGCAACATGGAATTCAATTCATTTCATTGTCTCTATCTTTTATCCCAAACCCAAAACTTCACTTTCTTTTCTGTGCAACAGAATGTTGTCTCCCACAGCTCAGGCGGTCACATCACCGCCGAAATCCTTCACGGCGGCGCGGCCGAAGCTAATCCGAGTCCGATCTCTTCCTTCCGTTCGTGCTTCATGCGCCACAGCGGCACCGCCATCTCCGACATCCCCCACTGCCTTCACCGCTTCATCGTCTCTCTACGATGTTTTGGGCATCTCCGCTGGTGCATCGGGCCAGGAAATCAAAGCGGCCTACCGAAAACTAGCCCGATCTATCCACCCTGACGTTGCTGCGGCAGAGAAGAAGAGTTCTTCCGCCAACGAGTTTATCCGGCTTCATTCTGCTTACGTCACGCTCTTGGATCCACAGAAGCGTGCCGATTACGATAGAAGACTTGTCGCTCGCCGAGCGGCGCCATTGTATTACTCGCCATCCCGATCTTCTTCTTCGTCTCCGTCTTCATCTTCTTCTTATTCTCGGTTTACGACGTCTGCTTCGCCGCCTCCGTCTCCAAATTTCTCCAGATTCGCTCGTCGGTCTTGGGAGACCGATCAGTGCTGGTAGAAATATTGTTTTCGAGATCAGGTTTATATGGACCACTGTACCACCATGGCTCGCTCAGTATATCTCAACTGGTTGTGTGATTGTGGTTCATTGTGGACCTAATTGATCTTCTATTGATATATATTCTATTAATAATCAAGCAATGGGGAGTAGAGTTTACTCTGTAGATGATTATCAATATTAGTAAAATTAATTTGGTGTAGTACAAGTTTTAGGGAACTGCAGAAGATCAACCAATATCACTGATGTTCAAACTCCTCCGACATGAAAACCAATTGAAGTATATATTTGGAAAAAAAGAAAAAAATTTGATTGATGAGAGCATGAGTTGGGCTGTTTTTGTTCTTCTTATGCTTTTGATCTCTGTGTTTGAGTTATGTGTAGTTGTATTCTGCAATAAAGCCTTGTATTGTATATGGATATCCATATAATGAATATAATTGAGGTATCAAGAGTTTCTGTTTGACTTTGCTGCCTGCAATATCATATGTTTAACTTATGGAAGATTTATAGTGGATCTTAATTAAAAATTGTCGCTGATTACTTTGGAGAAAATGTCTGTAATGCATGAATTTTCGGGATAACTTGTTCATAAAGATCACAATATGTAATTTTCAACTACATATTTTTTAAAAGCCTCGATTAAGCTTGTGCTAACCTGTACAGACATAATTAAATTGGCTAAGTATGACCTTTCTATCCAAACGAATATATTAAAACATGAGAATGAACGGTTCAATTCAAAGAACCAGATTATCCGCATTCGACTAGAGAGAGAAAGTAAACTGTTGCCGATGCCCGTGACTGTTGAGCAGTGACTTGTTTTGGATTAAATTATATTTATAACTGATAAAATAAGAAACGATTCATTTTTACCCTTCGTTTACCCAGCCGTTCATTATATCATTTAAAATAACCATTTAACCTCTATTAATTTTTCTAATTAACTGAAAGTAATTAATTAATTAATTAGTTAATTTATATTCTTCATTAGAATGAATTTGACGGAGAATCGTAGCAACAACGACCGGAGAGATGAAAAACTCTTTTAATCTTATTATTATCATTCAATATAAGTACATATATATAGATTCCTTATGAATCTAAATAAGGAGAGTTTTAAATAAAGAAAGATATCTAAATATAATTCTAATAAAGATATCCAGAATAAAATATAATTCTAAGGAAAGATATCTAAAATAATATATTGTTGACTCACGCCAACACTCCCTCTCAAGTTAGTGCAAAAATATCATCAATGCCCAACTTGCTCAGTGAGTTATGAAAAATTTTGCTTGAAACTCCTTTTGTCAAAATATCTGCTAACTGTGCCTCTGAAGTCACAAAAGGTAACTCAATTAATTTTGAATCCAGTTTCTCTTTGATGAAATGTCGATCCACTTCAACATGTTTGGTGCGATCATGCTGTACTGAATTATGAGCAATATTTATTGCAGCCTTATTATTACAAAATAGCTTCATAGAACTTTTTTGAGGAAAACCAAGATATGTCAATAATATTCGAAGCCATAAAAGTTCACAAACTCCATGTGACATTCCTCTATATTCAGCTTCAGCAGAAGATCGAGCAACCACTTTTTGTTTCTTACTCCTCCATGTGACTAGATTACTTCCAACAAATATAAAATAGCCGGATGTAGAGCGTCTATCCGTCTTATCTCCTGCCCAGTCTGCATCAGTATATCCATCTATATTCAGATGATTATTCTTTCTGAATAGTAATCCCACTCAGTCTGCGACTTGGATATCTCAAAATTACATTCACGACTTCCATATGATCGACACTTGGAGAATGCATAAACCGGTGACAACGCTCCACGGCATATATGCTATATCGGCGAGTATGTGATAAATAAATCAACTCCGCCACCAATCGTTGATATTTTTCCTTAGTTCTTTGGTATTTGATTAGGGAGCTCTGCTAAGTTATGATTCTCAATGATAGGTGTGTCGGCGGGTTTCTGATCCGACATCCCTGTCTCGGATAATAAGTCAAGGACATATTTTCTTTGTGATAGAAAAACCCTTGCTTAGATCCGCCACCTCAATGCCCAAAAAATATTTCAACTCTCCAAATTCTTTCATCTCGAATTCGAGGCTAGATATGTCTTCAATCTTTGAATTTCTTCATGATCATTACACTGTAACAATCATATCATCAACATAGATTATCAAAGCGATTTACCTTATCATTCGTTCTTCAAAAATAATGTATGATCAAAGATTACTCACATTTAGAACCATATTTGCTCAAGGCTTGACCAATCTACCAAACCATGCTCTTGGAGATTGCTTCAAACCATATAGAGCCCTTTTAGCTGCACATATTCGATTCTTCCCGATACCTCATAGCCAAAGTGAAGCTCTATATACACTTCTTCTTCTAACTCACCATGAAGAAATGCATTCTTTACATCAAATTACTGCAAGGGCCAATCAAGATTTGTCTTTGCGAGAGATAGCAATACTCGATAGTATTAATCTTTGCAATCAAGGCAAAAGTCTCGTGATAATCCACTCTATAAGTTTTCGAGTACCTTTTGGCCACTAATCTTGCCTTATATCTCTCGATCGTTCCATCTGCTTTGTGTTTGATGGTGTACACCCATTTACAACCAACCGCTTTCCTTTTGGTAATGGTACTATCTCCCAAGTCATATTCTTCAAGAGCATCCATCTCCTCATTCATAGCCTTAGTCCATCTAGGATCGGATAAAGCTTCTAGTGTTAGAAGGAAGTGTCACAAATTGCACACGATTAATGAAAGCAATATATGATGGGGACAGCCTGTGAGAAGACACATGATTAGCAATAGGATATCTGGAGATTTTTCCTTCTGGTGAATATCTCTCAGGAGGTTTTCCACGATTTTCTCTATATGGTAACTGATAATTCCTGCAGACAATATTCGATTCATCCATAATAATATTCTGAGTCTCGGTACTTACCTCAGGGATATCCTCAGGAGTTTGAGCAGGTACTGCAGGATGCGAGAGAGGGGTTTCTTCTACAGCTTCAGCTCTGTCTATCTCTTCCATTTCTTTTTGTTCAAGTTCAGTAGTTCTAAACTCCTCCAGACATGAGTCATGATCCACACATTTTCTCTGACCTTCCTCAGTATGTGTGCTGAGCCAATTTAGATCTTCCGTAGCTTCTATCTCCCCCTGAAGATCTGAATGTGAAGTTGATCTGACAAAGTACATTTCCGACTCTAGAAATGTCACATCCATAGTTACAAAGGTACGGCGTGTAGAAGAATGATAGCACCGATAACCTTTCTGGTGAGGACCATAGCCAAGAAATACGCACCTTAAGGCACATGGATCCAATTTATCTCTTTGAGTTTTTACTGCAGTGTACTAATGCAATGTGATCCAAAAATCCGAGGTGGAAGTGAGAGAATGAAGGTATAGTAACAAATGTAGATAAAACCTCAAGTGGTGTCCGAAAATTCAGAACTCTAGATGGCATGCGATTAATCACATAAACCGCAGATCGAATCGCATCTACCTAATAATGTTTTGGAACATGAGCTCCAAATAATAAAGCACGGGCGGTTTTTCTAATATATGTCGATTTTTTTTTTCAAAAACTCCATTTTGTTGTGGTATTTGTGGACAAGAAGTCTCATGAATAATACCATGCCGATGAAAGTAAGAACTCAAAGATGTATTAACATACTCCCACCATTATCGAGAGCGAAAAACTCGAATAGGAAGAGAAAAACGTATGCACCATCTTATGAAACCGCACAAATATATCAATAACATCACTTTTGTTCTTCAAAGCATATAACCATGTCATGCCAATGCAATCATCTACAAATGTCACAAACCACCTAATGCCAAAGAAAAGTCATAATCGAGAGGGGTCCCCAAACATCCGAATGGACTAACTCAAACGGAGTTGTTCTTTTATTGCTAACGTAAAAATAATGACACTCTATGACTCTTAGCAAGGATACATGTTTCACAATCAAAATTGGACTCTTTGAGACCGGAAAATAAAGACGGTAGCAAATGTTTTAAATGACCAAAGAAAACATGACCTAGACGGCGATGCCAAAGCCAGACTTTATTCTTCTTGTCAGTTTCAGATCCATGAGCACTGTAAACTCTGCCTGAACTAACATCATCCAAATAATATAACCCCCCTCTCTTAGTACCACGCCCAATTATCTCCTGTGTCTGGATATCCTGAAGTAAGTAAAAATAAGGATACATAAGAACAATGCAATTCAACTGTTCAATAACTTGTCCAATAGATAAAAGATTGTGTGAGAGAGATGGAACAAGTAGACAATCCTGTAAAGATAGAGATGATGATAATGCCACAGTACCAGCACCTGCCACTGGATAACTCTCTCCATTGGCATATGTCACATTATTTCTAACTAGAGTACTTACGATATTAAAAATTTTCGGATCGAATGTCATATGATCCGTAGCTCCAGAATTTAAAATTCATCCTGTATCCCGTTGTGAATCTAAAACAGTAAAGGCAAAGCTTTGGTTACATGAAATTGGAGAATCTGAATTAACCTGCGACACCAGAGATAGAACTGGTGAAGGAGTAGTCGATGATATAGAGGATGAAGGATTAGTTAAAATGAGGCCTGCAACTCCAGACGCTACACCAGAGATCTTTTTGTCTTGTTTCTTCTTCTTCTTCAATTCCTCCCACCAATCAGGATAACCAACTAACTGAAAGCATGAATTCTGAGTATGCCCAGCTTTACCACAATGAGTACACTGTCCTTCTTGTGCTTTTTGCTTCACTTGGGATTTAGGATTTTTGGAGGCCACAGCAGCAATAACTCTAATATCGTTAGAACCCATCATAACTACTCGTCGTTGCTCCTCACGACGAATGTAGTTATAAGATGCTTCTAATTCAGGGAAGGCATCTGTTCGTAGTAGATCACTACGGGCTTTATCAAATGTATCATCAAGCCCAGCCAAAAAAATATAGACACGTTCCCTCTCAATCTCCTGTTGTCGAGCTAATATATCATTAGCACAACACATCCTAATTGGATTACGAAAATCCAATTCTTGCCATATGCTCTGTAATTCTGCATAGTATGCCGTAACAGGCCTTCCATTTTGTTTTAATTTGAATGCACTGCATGTTAATTCATAAATCTGAGATATGTCAGAATTATCATAGTAAGTTTTGGACACAGCAGTCCAAACATCTCTGGCAGTAGGAATCCGAATAAAAAGCTCCATCACAGTTGGTTCCATAGAGTTAATTAACCATCCTTTGACAATAGCATTGTCAGTTCTCCACCGGGCATAAGTAGGATCAGTCTCTTGAGGTCGTGCTATTTCTCCGGTCAAATAGCCCATCTTATCCTTTCCAGCAATGTACATCTCAACAACTTGAGACCAAAGAGAATAGTTAGAACCATTTAGTTTAACACTAATGGCGGATGATGAATCACCTTGTACGCTGATAATAGGAGTAGCTATTGAAGCAACTGGAGCGAGAACATCTGAACTTTCCATTTACCCTTTTTTTTTAAAAAAAAAAAAAAAAGGTTCAGTGGGCCGGGCCGGGCCAGATCTGTTGGATCGGGCCTGGTCTACACTGAACCGAACCGGTTCAGTGTTGTCTACGGTCGGGTCGGGCGGCGGCGGTCCAGATCGGCTCAATCGGCCGGCAGAGAGGCGGCGACGGTCGATCGAGCTCGAGGCGGCGACGGTCGATCGAGCACGAATAGCGGCAGCGGACAGGAGTCGGCGGCGATTCTCGAAAATCCGGCCCAAAATCGATGGCGATTGACGGCGAAGTCGGCGGCGATTGCTCTGCGGCGATTCGACAAGCGCTTACGGCGTGCGGCGGAAGAAGAAGATGACGCAATGGCGGTGGCGATGACGACAGCGGAGGTGACGGCGACGAAAGCGCGGCGGTGGCGGCGGCGGCAGAAGCATGGTGGTGATTGTTTTTTTTTTTTTTTTTTTTTTTCCTTCGATAGATCTAATCCGATTAAATTACCGGACTTGTTTTTGGTCAGAATTTGTAACCGTTATAATCGTACCTCCACGATTATAACGGATGTCGGAATCTGGCCGTCGCAGTCGTTTTCTCCACGACGGCGGCGAGCAGATCTAGGGTTTTGCTCTGGTACCAAGATGAAAAACTCTTTTAATCTTATTATTATCATTCAATATAAATACATATATATAGACTCCTTATAAATCTAAATAAGGAGAGTTTTAAATAAAGAAAGATATCTAAATATAATTCTAATAAAAATATCCAGAATAAAATATAATTCTAAGAAAATATATCTAAAATAATATATTATTGACTCACGCCAACATGGAGTGTGATGACGGGATCTCTCGAGTCGCCGGAGAGATGACCTTGGACTTGGAGCCGAATGCCGGGGATGCCATCGATTCCACTAACTGTTGTCGTATAATCCGAAACCGAAATGGAACTAATATAATTCGTAACATATTTAACGAGCCGATGACTCTTACCATCCGGCACCGGAACTCTTTGAGGTTCTCCTAGCTAGAACAACATGCTCAAACAACACGGCGGCCCCCAAAGCCTAATCTTTTTCTGCAGCCCGTGCGTGCAGTGAATCCGTGGACTCGATCGACTCCAAAACAATGTGCAAATCCGGCAACATCTCCGCGATTCCGTCCTTCAAATCAAGAATTAACCTTAAATAATTGCTCTGGCAATATGTCTTCCATACTAATCACTTCCGGGAACGAAAACCAGCTATAGATGGTGCTGTGCAACCTCCCTCCACCCGTACTTTGGGCAATCAAATTAACCCAATCTAATCTCTGCATTGTATGGATGATCGCTTAGTTCTGAACTTGCCGGAGAGTAGGGCTGTAGCGTTCAAACTTTACTTCTGACTGAATTCTTCATCTTCTTTGTCTTCTACTTCATCACCGTCTTCTTCTTTCCAGTTATCTGGCCTCTGCTGCTCACGGCTGCCCTGTGGATGGTGATGTGTTCACTGCCGCTTTCTGATCGACCTGCTTGGTTGATTAAGCAGTAGTCATCGTCCATGGCCGAGCTTGAGCACAGGCGTCGTCGTTCCGATGGCTATTTCATCCTTGACACAGTGAAGAAGAGAAAGAATATAGAACCCTAAAATTCTTTCTATTATAATTTAATGGGATCCACCGAAAGGTTTTTATTTAAGAAGGTTAATTAGATCGCTAATTAATAAATTAAAATGATATTAAAAGTAACCGCAGTTGTCTAACGGTAATGCAAAACAAATATATCGCAGGTTTCCCTTTATTCGTATGACAGATACAGCAAAGGCTTGCCCAAACCGGCATGGGAAAACCATCGTTCGAACTAAAAATGGCTCCGTATTTATTCTTATTAGTATGCGGATCGACTCGGACGAATTTCTTGTAACTCGATATTTTTGGATCGGCTCGGTGATCGGTGATAACACAACGAAGAAAACAGAAATTAAGAATTAAGTTATCTCATATCTACCGATGCGATAATCTGCGTGCTTGGGCCCTCTTCGTCTTTGTTCTTTTCTTTGCTTCTTTGGTCTTCAGTTCTTTAGAAAATTCTTTCAATTCTTAAAAAACCCCTCGTATATGCTCTTGCTTTTGCATTCTTCAGTTCTTCATCCGATCACCTCTATGTGTCTTCTTGTTCTTCTTCCGATTCTTCAAAATTCCTATGATCTGTGTTGTCTTCTTCGAATCTTCCTCTCGATCTGCTGAATTAATGAAATGTTGAAGACGTTAACACACATTCACTTTGGATGAGCGTAGATAGTTGATGTGAGCCAGAAGGAAGAACACGTAACTCAGGCGAGCATCTTTGTTATCAGATTATTTGTTCGGATTTGCGGTTCTCTGGGACTCTGAGTGATACTCTGCCGGATTATTTAGGATTAATTTTTTCTGTAACTAGCATATGAACAACCTTCTGATGTGATTTCATATAGTCAATAGTGTTTTAACCTGAAAATTGCATGACAAAGCCAATAGCTGCAGTAATTTCTTTCCAAATGTGCAACCGTGACATAGCAAATCCATATTTTTTAGTCTTTACTGTTACCATTTCAAATTACAGAATTGCTGATAACATTCAAAATATCTAAGAAATTTTTTGTACTTGATTGCAGCATTCTTTAGGTTCCCCGGCCGCTTTGGTTTGTATTAATTTGCTAAAATAACATGTTATATAGATGTTCAACACATTGTGATAGTTTTGTTAGCTCTCTTGTATTGAAGGAAATGAATAGGTATACTGTAGAGTTGATGGATTTACAGTGGTAATATGAGATGCTATACACCATAGCAACTAAGCTGACTTGCGCTAATTTTGCGAGGAGTCAGCTGTTGTGCATAAGGGTTGCAAATTTCGACCCGATTCGAAAATCCGATCCAAAATCGATTCGAATAGGTTGAATTCGAGTCAAGCCTTAGTCGGATTTGGATGGATTCAAAAATGATCCGAAAAAATTTAAACGGATTCGAATTCAATTGACCTAAAATTGACCTGTTTAATCAGTATAATTATTTATATAATATATATTACTTAATAATTAAAAAATAATAGCAAAAAAATTGAATTTAATTTATATATATTTTAAATTTATCTTAATTTTAACTAATTTTTATTTAATTTATAAAATTTGTCAAAATTAACATTTTTAAAAATATATCATAATTAATAATTATTTATTATTATTATTATTAATTAATATTTATAAATTTTATTTAATAATTTAATTATTAAATAGGTTAATTTAAATTTGATTCTGTTATAAATAGATTAGATTAGAATTGACAATTTTGATCTATATAAATAAATAGATAAAATTAAATTTAATAATTTTGAATCAATTATTATATAGATCGGTTCGGAATCGATTCAAAAATTCGAATTGCTATCCCTAATTGCGCAATTACTGCAGTATGATATAACTCATAGCTTCTGATTATCTTACTTTCTACCAGTTTGAAGATATTTCCATGTTGATTTTCGATCAAAACTCAACAAATTCCTTTTCTAGTCTTATGTTATTGATTTTTTGCAGTGCTTATATAAATGAAATTGATGTATGTGTTGTTCACTCATGATATGACGTTCATCTTTGAAAACAACAAATTGTAAGCCTAATCATTTTTGTCTATTCTATTTACATGGCATGAGCAAGAATGCCTTTTTACAAACTAGGACACAAATTTGCATACGGTATGGTTTTTGGAGAACGTTTGAAAGCGCTTAAAATTAATATGTTTTTTTTTTTAAAATAGAGTTTATTTTGAATTTTAAAAAAATATAAATTGATTTTTTAATTAGAAAATAATGAAAATTATATATATAACTTTATGTTATATAATTTACATGTATTTAAAAAAATTTAAATATGTTTCTAAAATATGGTTAAAGTTTATAAAAAACACGAAATTTTTTTAAAATAATAAAAGTGTGCCAAACACTTTCTGAAGATAGATACTATTGGATGTTTGCTGCTTCCAAGGGTAGATACTTTTATATACTAGCCTTCTTTTGGCGGTACCATACAACAGATCAGAATCTAGTTAGAGTGCTTTGGTATTTACTTATCTTAAAAGTAATTTTTAAATTTTTATTTTATATTTTTCAATATATTTCTTATAAATATTTAAAAAATAATTTAAAATTTTTAAATAATATAAAAAATTTTACATAGTGAGATTTTTTTATTATTTTTTTAATATAAAAAATAAATTTAGTTTAAAAAAATAAAAATATTTTTTATTTTAAAAAATTTTATTTCAAAAATACTTTTAAACGTCCTTAATCTAGTGATTCTCATTTTCTACGGTTCTCTCGTAATGTTGACGGTGGACAAGCTGATGGCTAAATTAAGTTTTAGAATTGTTTATAAAATAGAATTTTTTTAAAATAAGAGAAAGTTTTATTTTTTTTTAAAAATAAGTTTTATTTTTTTACTTTTATAAAAAATAATAAAAATATATAATAAAAAAATCTCATTATATAAAATTTTTCTATATTATCTAAATTTTTAAATAAAATTTTTTAAATACTTATAAAATATGTATTGAAAAATATAAAATGAAAAAATAGTGTTTGAAACGTGCTCTCAAACGCGCTCGAACAGTACGGGTCGTTTTGTGTTGGGATATTTCAAATATTTTTAAAAATTTTTTTAAAAAATAACTTTTTAAATAACAAATATTTTTATTTTATTTTGATAAACAAATTTTATTATTTGACTTTAAAATAATAATAAACTAAGTAATAAAAGAATATGTAAAATTTTGCTATACTTTCTAAAATTTAAAAAAAATTATAAATATTATAAAAATTTATTATAAAATATAAAATAAAATATTTAAAAGCTATTTTTTAAAATGTGTTTCCAAAACACACCCTTCGCTCCATTTATGTCTTCTTTTTAGTGTTTATTATTTTCCAAAAAATTTCTATAATATTATAAAAAATATTTTATAATTTACAAGGTATGAATTAATTCTACTTCACAAAATATACATCTTTCATAAATATTTAGAAAATTTATTTAAAAATTTATAAAATATAGAAAGATTTTAGGTATTAAAATTTTTTTATTACTTATTTTTATTTTTATAAATAAAAAATAAAATTTAGTTTTAAAAAAATATAAAAATACTTTCTGTTTTAAAAAAAATTCAATTTTAAAAAACACTCTCCATCCATTTGCAAATGTCTGTAATTTCTCCTTTTTCAACAGCTTTTTAGAAATTCAAATGTATGAATTATGAACTTTGTTTTGAAGTCAGTTTTCCTAAAAACAGTAATATTGCAACTGTGATACATTTTATGGACTTTTAGGCCTGACCCAAACTGAATAAGTTGTTCACTGGCGTCCATTTAGACCGTATTAGCAGATTTGGACCGGCCTTCGGCGGTGTTTGGAATTGCTTATGAAATAGAGCTTTTGTGAAATAATAAATATTTTTATCTTTTTTAAAAAATAAGTTATATTTTTTTTACTTCAGAAAAAATAATAAAAATATGCAATAAAAAGATCTCATTTCGTAAAATTTTTCTACACTTTCTAAATTTTTAAATAAATTTTTTATATATTTATAAAATATGTATTGAAAAACATAAAATAAAAAAAAGTTGAAAAAAATTGATAAATAGTTTATGAAACGCACTGCCAAACGAATTCTTAATATCAAGCGAATTCTTAATATCAAGCGCACTTCAATTAAGGGAACGTTACCTACTATATAAACTCATTTATTTATTAAAAGATTTATGTTTAGATCACTTTTTTAAAGAAATTTAATATGAATTAAGTTTTTCGCAAAAAGTTTTAATATTGAATTAAAATTTTAAAATATAAAATATATTTTTAAACTCATTGGTTTTTTTCCTAGGGATGATCATGAAAGAGGACATGTTACAAACTTCACAAAAGCAGAGGAGAGACCCTCTTTTTGCTACAGAGCTTTCTCAAAATAATTTTAGTGGTGTTATAGAAATTTTTTGTTTAAAGTTTAGAAAACATAGATAAATTATACTTATCAACTAGTATATAATTTTTTGTTTTAATTTAGGAAACCAGCAAATTATTTTCAAAAAAATCCTATGAAAAAAGCTCTATGTTTAAGCAAACACAAACAGTACGTTTGAAATACTTTTACAAATAAAAATTTTTTGAAAAAGATATTTTTTTATGTTTTTAAATAATTTTATTTTTTTTATCTAATTAAATTAAAATACATAATAAAAAATTTATCACGTAAATTTTTTTATATATTTAAATTTTTACATAAATTTTCTAAAATTTATTAAAATATTTTTTAAAATATGAATTGAAAATTAAAAATATTATTTTTTAATATAACCCTAAGCTTTATTTGGGTTGCACGTAACCCTTCTTCCTAAATCTTAATAATATATTTTACTATACTATAAAAAATTTTTAATCTAAAACATGGATGAATAGTACATTATATGTATATATTTATTTAAATCTAAAAATGATAAGCTTATTTCTCATAAAAATATAAATAATACTAAAATTTCAAACCTCAAACATGCTTTAAAAACGTGAAATGAACAACATATTGTTTGTATACATAAAGAAAAATGATAATTAATTGCTTCATGCTTCTAATTATTGTTTATTATTTATTTACTTTTTGAAAATGAAACGTGAATGCAACAACAAGAAGAAGCTTATTACACTAATTTTTAGTTGAACTACCAATTAAGAATCAAGAGATAGTGCGACCAACAGCCCGGCCCACTACTCTCTAAAGTGTCACAAAACTCTTTCTAAAAAATTATCACCCCAATTAGTAAACTTAATCACAACCGAATAAAATAATGATAATAAGTAAATATGAATACGAACCGACAGGTTTGAAACTACCAAACTTGCCCGCTCAACTATTTACGAAGGAAACCAATTTACATACTAATCACTTTAAATTTGGCTCCAGCAATATAAGTCCTTATGAATGAACAAACAGGAATGTGTAAGGCTTATTGTGAAAGTAAATTTTGGAGGACTTATAGTGTAAATATAATGAATCAATTAAACAAATTGCCCGGTAGCAAAACGCAAAAGTCTTCTCTCCCAATTTCCAGCTCAGCACCATCTTCCCCTCTCTCTCTCTCTCTCCTTTCTTTTGTTTCTCCTAATCAATTCAATTCCAATTCCACAAATCAAAACAAAAACTTTTCGTTCAATTCGATTCAACCACAAAAAGCGGTTATAGAGATTGTAGAGATTGCAGCTTCTACCTAAAATTGCTTTCCCGGCGGGGCGGCTGACGGCGGTGAGTAAAGATGATGGGCGACGGAGTTAAACAGATTCTGCAGAAGCCGATCCAACTCGCCGATCAAGTAAGTAAATGGGCTGACGAGGCTCACACTTTCCGACCAGAATGCCAAGAAATCAAATCACGTACTGAACGTCTCGCTGTTCTTCTCCGCCAAGCCGCTCGTGCTGAGCTCTACGAACGCCCAGCTCGCCGGATCATGGACGATACGGCACAAGCTCTTGATAAGGCATTCTCTCTTGTTTCTAAGTGTCGTGCTCATGGACTCGTGAAACGCGTGTTTACGATTATTCCTGCCGGAGCCTTTAAGAAGTTGACGGTTTCGCTTGATAATTCGATTGGTGATTTGTCTTGGTTGCTTCGGGTTTCTTCTTCTTCTGCTGATGATGACGATGATGTTCATATTGGGTTGCCTCCTATTGCCCAGAACGAGCCGATTCTGTTTTTGATTTGGGAACAGATAGCTACAATGCATACTGGATCTTTGGAGTCGCGCGCTGATGCTGCCGCTTCTCTTGTTTCGCTTGCGAGAGATAATGAAAGGTATGGAAAACTGATTATTGAGGAAGATGGAGTTGGGCCGTTGTTGAGGTTGATTAAAGAAGGAAAACCTGAAGGGCAGGAGAATGCGGCGAGAGCGGTTGGGCTTTTAGCGAGAGACCCGGAGAGTGTTGAGCAGATGGTGCTCGCCGGAGCTTGCTCCGCATTTGCGAAGGTTTTGAAGGAGGGAACGATGAAGGTTCAGTCAGTTGTAGCCTGGGCGGTGGCAGAGCTTGCCGGGGCGTATCCCAAATGTCAGGATTTGTTTGCTCAGCACAATGTGGTTCGGCTGCTTGTTGGACATTTGGCGTTCGAGACCGTTCAAGAGCATAGCAAGTATTCCATTCCGTCGAAGCATATGTCAATTCACTCCGTTGTTGTTGCCAATAATAGTAATTCGAATGATGATACAAGTGCTGCCGCTGCTGCTGATCAATCTGATCAGCCGGTTGTTAAACACCCGCTTGGCAAGCAGGCCCATGCCTCCCGGAACCAGATGCATATGGTTGTTCAGTCAACAATAGCTGCTAAGTCTGGGAAGGTGAACCCTGCTGCTGTCAATGGTCACCACCTGCACGGTTCACGGCCACACGTCACGCTATCTGGTGCTAGCATTAAAGGGAGGGAATTTGAGGATCCTGCTACCAAGGCAGAGTTGAAGGCCATGGCTGCCAGGGCGCTTTGGCACCTTGCCAAAGGTAATTCAGCAATTTGCAAGAGCATTACGGAGTCAAAAGCCCTGTTATGTTTTGCTGTCCTTCTTGAGAATGGAAAGGATGAAATTCAGTACAATTCTGCCATGGCTTTGATGGAGATCACCCGTGTGGCTGAGCTGGATGCCGACCTGCGGAGATCTGCATTCAAGCCCACTGCACCTGCTGCAAGAGCTGTTGTCGATCAGCTTCTCCGGGTTGTTGAGAAAGCTGAGTATGATGATCTCCTATTGCCCTGTATAGTTGCATTGGGTTGTTTGTCAAGGACCTTCAGGGCAACTGAGACCCGAATTGTAGGCCCTCTGGTCCGGCTGCTTGATGAGAGGGAAGGAGACATATCGAGAGAGGCAGCAATCGCATTGACAAAGTTTGCTTGTACGGATAACTTCTTACATGTTGATCATTCGAAGGCGATTATCAATGCAGGAGGGGTGAAGCATCTGATTCAGCTCGTGTACTTTGCTGAGCATGCTGTCCAAATAATTTCGCTGATCCTATTGTGCTACATTGCTCTCCATGTGCCGGACAATGAGGCTTTAGCACAGGAAGAAGTGTTGACTTTGCTGGAATGGACATCGAAGCAGAGCCATATGGTGCAGGATGAAACTGTGGATGAGTTGCTGCCAGAGGCTAAAGGAAGGTTGGAGCTGTACCAATCCAGAGGTCACAGAGGAGGTTTCCATTGACCCAATGGAGACTAGTTTTGATTCGTATGTTAGTGCTACAAAGAGGTAGACCCCAAACTCGGTTTCCAATCAAGATGTTCAAGTTTGTACATATGGCAAACTTTTTTTTTGTTTTTTGTTTTGTTTTGAGCAATAGAAATTTATATAGTAGCAGAGATTCATTATCCAATTGGTTGACATTGCTCAATATTGTGAAAAATATAGTCTTCATTTTCATGTGATTCTTAGCTCATCTAAGGTTTTGTAGGCTAAGAAAGAAAAATTATCAAAAAATTGCAATTTTCTTTAATCTGTTTTGTTAGCCTGCATATTGAAGAGAGGGAAAGAGAGCAAAGTTGTCTGGCAACATCTTCACAAGTAGTTGATGTCTTTCTTTTGAGCTTTTCGATCTTTATGCGTATTTGTGTAACGAACCAAACATGGGCTTAGCTGTAAGGATGAAGGGTTCAAGGTCCTCCTTGATAGATCAATGTCAAGATTGTCAAACTGTTTAGCCTGTTTGGTATGAGCTCAAGCTATCAGAAGAAAGGGGTCATTCTGTTAATTTTGCAGTTTTCTACAGGTGCTCAAGGGACATTTTTATATAGATTGCTAGGTGGGGGTTTTCAGTTTCAGAATAATACAAAAGGAAGAACAACTGGTTTGAGTGGATTCTCTATGTTTCTGAAATCTTTGTGAATCAGTCTTGCCAGCACATGGAAACTCTCAGGTGAACCAGAAGGTAGACTGCTACCGGATGTAGTTTATAGTATCTCAACCGTTGGGAAGAGGTCAGAACATTATGCAAATAACTTCCACATGGTAAGCAGCAGACACACTGTGCACGAAAGCTGGATTATGTAGTAATGACCATGTGGGCATCTGCTTTTCTTTCCTGGATTTTAAGAACTGTTCTTTAATAAGCCTTGATCTGCTAGCGGCCTTTCATGAATCAGTACAGCCACCAACAAAGTTTATGACTAATTTTCTTTATATTCCTTTGGTAGTTAGATATCCTCGTAGTATATTTTACTCTTCTTAATTTCTTGGAAGAACTAATTAACTTTGGAGAGCACTATTATTTTGGTCATTAGATTTTTGCTCAACTGCATATAACGGCCAACTTTGAAGAGCCTTTTCAGTCATTAATGTTTACTTCTGCCTTTTAGAATTTGTTTTGTTCAGTCTCAGCGTGTTTTAACCTGTCTTTCCTAGGGAGCTGGTATATAGTATACATTTAATAAGTTCATTTTCAAGAGCCTTTCTGGTAATGATTTTAAGCAAAAGTGACACTGACGCAGGTTAGACGTGCCAAATCAAGGAATGCAAGAAAAAAAACCATATAGTGTAGGTGTTTGACAATTGATTTGTCTGTCATTACTAATAGCAGTTTGGGGGACATAGGGTGGCACATGATTCTTGTATTGTTATCCACTTCAGCTGTGTTGGTGTTAGGCCAACTGCTGTTCTGTTCTTTTGTTGCTATTGTTTGTCCAACTATTCATGCCAAATGAAAGCTTCAATTTGCCACTGTACTTAAATGTATTTTGTAGTGAGTTTTGGCCGGTTTGTTTTGTGGTCGAGCTCTTCTGCACTTGAACCGTAATCTATTTGATTATGAGTTTTGTGAATTTCTTGACTGAATGCGACTTGCGGA
Organism: Acanthochlamys bracteata; assembly: GCA_019914995.1. Taxonomy (NCBI): domain Eukaryota; kingdom Viridiplantae; phylum Streptophyta; class Magnoliopsida; order Pandanales; family Velloziaceae; genus Acanthochlamys; species Acanthochlamys bracteata. The sequence goes on from CM034128.1 coordinate 8,914,339, forward strand.
ATCTTCTAAAGCCTTTGTACATATTCCTTCGTCGCTACTTATTACTTTGGTGTATGATCGTTCTTCTTGCATACTACCTGGTTGCTTGGCATGTTTGGCAAGCTGACCTTTATATTCAGCCAAGTTTTCTGCATTTCATACAATTTTCTTAAGTAGCTGTTTGCTGAACGGTGAAAGCTACTTCTATCAATATGGACTTTCAATTGTTACTGTTTGTTAAGTTAGTGGATGTTTCGGAGGTGGGTTGTACTTCCATTTCCAAATTCAATCCAACCGTCCGCAACAAAATAATAATAATAATATATTTTGATATCTAGAGTTTATTTTTTTTATTTGAAAGATATGAATGAATTTTGTAAAATTATATGTAACTAACTTTTATTACTTTTTCAGTAAAAAAAACTTTATTTTGAAAATCTTCGTCAAAAGCTTTTTGCAAAAAATGCTATTTTAGTATTTTTTCAGTTGAATTTTTTTTTTTTCGTTTTTAAATTCATCTATATTTTTTTAATTACAAAATTGAAGTATAATTTTTTTTTGATGGGATAATAGAGGTGCATTTTGAGAATGTGGGTGAAATGCATACCCAAATTGCCCAGAGTTGTGTGCCAAGTAAGTAATAACACCATTTCTGTTCGATTCATGTTGCCTAACTTTTTACTCTCTCAGGATTGATTCTAAGTTGACTAAATCCTTCGTGTTATTGAAGTTTTTTTTCCCACTGCTACCTATTTGGTAGCGATTCATTAAAGGTATGTTTGAAATAATGGTTAAAAAATATGCATAGAAAGACTGATATAAAAAATAATACAAACATAAATAAATAAATATTTAAGTTTAAGATATTTAAATATATGGTAATTGTAATAAATTCATTATTTGAATAGATAGATAAATGATTAATTAATAGACGTGAATTTTTTTTCTAAAAATTTAAATATTATTTTCTTTTTATATTAATCTTAGTTTTAAATTAATTTAATAAAGTAAAATTAAATCAATTTTTATATAAAAATCATATATTTTTATTATTTTCTATACCAATTAAAATTAATTAAAACTAATAAATATAATGTTATAATTATTACAATAAAAAGTAATATGTATTAATGTTTTAAGATATTAAATTAAATTTGAAATTAACTAAATGTAAATAAAACATAAATATTAAATTTGAACTTATACTATTAAATTAAAAAATAAATTTAAATAAAATTAAAAGCAAGACAAAAGGAAAAGTTTAACTAATTATCTATCAATTTAGTTGGTATATATTTAACTACGATATATGGAAGAGATAGAAAATTATTTTCCTTATTTTTTATTAATGAAATGAAACCAAACATAAGTAGATATAGAAAAATGGATCACCTTTTTCTTCAATTCCCATCTCTACCAATCATCTAAATAATGCCTAACAGAAAAAAAAAGAAGCAATTTCCCTTCCTTTCCTATGAACTATGGTAAATGCGTACCCACTGGCCACTGATTTAGCAAGTATGCATAGTAATAAATTATTTATTATTTATTTGTTTTTATCTAATTATATTTATTTTTTAGTTATTTTAATTAATATGTGTTAATTTTATAATTTATAATTTTATTTTATTTTATTTTAATTAATTTTAATTGGTAGAGAAAATAAAAAACTATATGATCAAAATTTTAATTAAAAACCTATTTAATTTTATTAAATTATATCTAACATTAATGTACAATTAAATTAATCTAAAAGTTAATTAAAAATTATATTAATTAAATTAATTAAATTATATTAATTAATTTTGGTTTTAAAATATTTTTAATAAAAGTTAGATTAATATAATAAAAAGAGCATCTCAGTTTTTTATAAAAAGTTTATTTTTGTTATTTATTTATTTAACTATATATTCAAGTATAGTTAAATTGTTATTTTTAATATATATTCAATTGTAAAGTTAAGTTATTATTTTTTATTTTTTTGTTATTGTTTACACTTCATTTTATTCTTATTTATTAATCATGCATCCAACATACTGTAATGTTGCTTGCAATTAGTGTATATTTCAATTATACTGAAAATTTTTTCCAAATTTTATAGATTTTCAGTTTCTTTTTAACTTCACAAAATACATCTCAAAATTTTCTCAGACCAATTTGCAAATCCCTGTATCACCTGCGCTACACGTGAGAAAAAATATCTAAATACTAATTTGCAAATAACAGCTTATGTTTAAATAAATTACATTCCAATATTAATCTTGATATCTGACGTGGCTGTAAAATGGAACCAGGAGTCTTTCTCGCACGTTCTTTATTAATGAAACCCCAGCAGAGCGGGAGCTTGCAGCTCCCGCTTCTTCGCAGATTCTCTCTCCAAAATTCAACAACTCCGCTTCAGTTTTTATTTGCTTTTCTTTTGATTCTCTAGGGTTTCGCGGCGGCGCGGAGATGGCGGCGGCGGCAGAGGAAAGAGTGAGGGGAACAGTGAAGTGGTTCAACAGCACCAAGGGATTCGGATTCATCTCACCTGAAGACGGCGGCGAGGATCTGTTCGTACATCAGTCATGCATCAAGGCTGAGGGATTCCGTTCTCTCAATCAAGGTGAAGTAGTCGAGTTCTCTATTTATGAGGGTGATGATGGCCGCGTAAAGGCCGTTGATGTTACTGGCCCCAACGGTACGGAGATCCAGGGATCTGATGGTGGGAACTATGGTGGAGGACGTGGTGGCGGTTATGGTGGCAGTCGTGGCAGCGGCGGTGGTCGTGGTGGTGGGTATGGCGGGAGAGGTAGTGGTCGTGGCAGCGGTGGAGACCGCGGTTATGGCGGAGGGGGTGGCTATGGTGATGGCGGTTATGGTGGAAGTGGTGGCTACGGTGGTGGTTATGGCGGAGGTGGTGGCTATGGTGATGGCGGTCATGGCGGAAGTGGTGGCTATGGCGGAGGTGGTGGTTATGGCGGAGGTGGTGGTGGCTGTTACAATTGTGGTGGGATGGGGCACTTAGCAAGGGACTGTAGCCAGGGAGGCGGCGGTGGTGGAGGGAACGGTGGCCGTGGCAGCGGGAGAGGGTGCTACCACTGTGGGGATTATGGCCACCTTGCAAGGGATTGCCCTTCCGGTGGGTACTGATGATATCTGTATCTTAATCGTATCTTGGTTATTCTGATGCTTTTGGTTGTCTGTTTAGTAGGTTGATGGTTTTGGATCTTCTGTCAGTTTAGGTTGATGTCAGACATCGTTATAAGCTTGTAATTCAGGGGAAAAAATTAAATAAGGTCTAGTTTCTATCGGTGGTTTTTGGGTATGGTCTTGTTCATAGTGAATTCATATATGTGTGTTGGATACCATGTGTAGCTTTGCATGGGTCCTTTGCTCTGACAGTTCGCTAACTTAAACATTTTCAAGTGCATTTTAGGGTGTATTTTAATTGGTAAAAAGTGAGTTTCGTGAAACTGAATTCGGTTGAACCGAGTTCGGTATGAAGTGAATTAGAGATGAATTTGTAGTACGATGCATATTCAATATGTTAAGTTGAAAGATGCAAGTGGTTAAGTCCATTGCGATACCTCTTGAGCTTGATCACAAGCTTAGTGAGGATCAAGGTGATCTTCATTATTTAATGGCCCCAAAAGCAGTATCGGAGACTTATGAGGCGTCTATCTTATATCTCATCATCCACGACCAGATATCACTTATACTGTGTGCGTTTTCAGTTGGAGCAAGGAGGTTTTCTTTTGTCTTTGAAGGAGTCGAACTCAGCCTAGTGGTCAGTTCGAATAAACTGAGATATAGAAAGTGAGTTCGAATTCGAAATTTGGCCAAAAGAAGTGAGATCAGTACAATTGAAACACACCCTTACTATATCAATTATTTTGTTTAGTGAAATTCACTATAGAGTCTGAATTACTGATGCATATGGTTACATTAATGTTGCATATGGTAACATTAATGTTCTTGGTCAGTTGATTATATCTATTATGTCAAAGTTGATGGATTCATGTTGAATGTTTCTACTGAATGGTGTGTCTTATTTGTTTCATTTGTAACACAAGTTGATGAGGTAGAGTTATGCTAATGTTCTGGAGGAGTAATGCTTGTATTGTTGGCTTCTTTTACTTCTATCTGGCACTTAGTGTTGAATGTTTCTACGGAATTAAGTGTAGTGTTTAGCTCTATTTGCCTATATTTGTGAACCGCACGGTCGCCCATATTTGTACAGTTATTGTTGATATGTAAGCCATTGATAGTTGTATGAGATTTTGCATTCAGTTTTGTTTGGTGAAACATGGGTGTACCTATCTGGATGTATGATAAGTCTTTTCAAACTTTGAAGCTGTGCTATTGTCTTCTTTACTGCATCAACAACCTGGGTAGATTAAGGAAAGCGGACTCTCGTGTCTGTTTCTTTAATGTGAACATTTGGTCAGGGTGTCATGTGCTCCTGCAGCTTGAGAAGTGTTGTTTATGTGGATGTTCATACTTCTTAAGGAGTTAACCAGATCTCGTTGCTTGTGCTTGTGGTTCTGTAAGCATGAGCAAGCATTTACTGCTTAGTTGAACCAAATAATTTTAGTTTAGAAAGTTGGAATGACTAAAGATGAGTGAACCATTCTGAATCATGTATCCTTGAAAGACACTGTGCCTATGCTTGGGTAGATCCTGTTGTGCTTCATGAAGTCTACCTTTTCTTCCTATAAGTAAGTCTTTGAATATTTCAGATTTGTATCTCTTAAACTTGTACTATGAGATATTTACGCAGAATATTGGAACTGTGATTCAGTATTGTAGTACTGTTCTAATCATCTCGTTGCTTGCTCTAATGAATGATGACTTGGTTCTCTCAAGAAGATAAGAATATATATAACATTTTCTCATTTGTTAGTTGATTCGTTATGTGGTGTGACTTGGATTTTATTTTGCAGTTTGCATGGCTTTGCTCTTACAACTTTGCAAGTGCCGCCTCTGATATTCTGATTAATTTCAGTACCATCTGGGCTATAGGCAATTCTACGTCCTCTGCTTGTTCTTGTACACTATTGAATCAGCCAGAAAATGTCCTAAACCTCCCAACAGATTTATGATAACGAGATTGGTTTCTTAGAACAGATATATGTCTAAACAACAACATTTCGCTAAAATGTTTTTTCATCTCTACAGGAAACTCCATTCGGAGACGATAAAGGTTCAGCCTATCATCATGATCATCTCACTGTCGTTGAAATTTTTTGACAAAGTTTCGACCAGAAGACTCGTGAAAACTACGCTTGAAGAAATCAAACAGAATTAACGATCAGACTATGGTCAGCCAGGTAATCTTGAATGCCATGACCGAATCTTCCTTCGAGCTTAAAAAGGCTTTCTTCCTCTATCGCTCTCACAATTTTGTTGCCAGCCACCGTGGGGAACTCAACACCTCCAGCCAAGTGGCTTGCTGATGACCGTTACGTGATAAATAAAGATCATCTTTGCATTTCCCACAAGAAAAAGGTTTTTCCTTTAAAGTTTAAACTTGTGGTCTGACTATCTATATTCACTCATGATTTAAATGTTTTGGTCCTGAATGAAATTTCAAAGATGCGTAATGTTTGTCTATATACAACTATACCTTACTTTGTTATATCAGATAACTTGCTTGTAGTGTTGCAATTTGCTACGGTAGCTGAATTACTGACAAAACTACACCGTATTGAAATATCAGACGAACAAATTTCTGGATTTCCAGCTCAAATTCCTCATCAGCAATGAGTCACTTAATTAATTTTTTGTTAATTGCTAATGGTGTCGATCTTTGTTCATATGTTAACGCCGAGCAGTTCCAATAAAACATTCTAAAAAATAATCTAACACCAAACTACGTGTATGCATACTTTATTGATTTCGATATTCATTTTGCAAATGTCCTGAAAGAAACAAAATGTCATACGTTAGAACGGTGTATCTACCTACACTTGCGTTTTATACAATCTCGCCGCCATAACGCCTCAACTAACATGCACCTTCTTCATATTTTAATGATGATTATAATTACATGTTGCTGATAATCATGATCTGTCAATAATTTGTTTAGCACTACAAGAAACATGGAAAAGCAATATATTGTAGTAATAATTTATTTTGAGCAGACTAAGGTCTTAGTATTATTAGTCAATCATCAAAAGTTATTTTGATTATATTTTTCTGTATTTTCGATTCCAGTTTGCTCATTTGCTCTTATCTTTTTCTTCTACTCTGTCATTCCTTATCAATTACAGAAGTTCAAATCTATTTTTTTTCAAACTAAACATGTTTCAATTAGATAGATTAAGACAAAATTATCAAGAATCAAGAAAATTTTCTGCTCTTGAGAGTATTCAACTGTTTTTAACTGTGAAATTAGAAAGATATTCACCAAAAATGTCTTTCTCTAATTCATGAGTCCTATTTTTCAGATATTTTCCTTAAAATCAACAACAGTACTCTCTAAATAAATTTCTTTTAAAATTTTTAGCTTTCTAAATTAACAAAGAAAAACTCCCTCTCCAGAGTTTTCTTTTCTCAAAAAAACTGAAAAAGTGATCGTTGAATTTTTTATTGCTCTAGCAATTTCGTCGTTACTCGTTTTTTCTGTGCTCTGCCGCTAGCATCCAGCCCAGCTAGCAAAACACTACACCGCCCCCCTTCCTTTTCCTCTCTATAAATACTCCATCCTCTCCTCTGCCTTCAGTTTTCTTCATAAACCAACACCAAACCAAAACCAGAAGACATAACTACAACATCCTTCACCTACTTCTCTCTTCCTTCCATTAAACAAACTTCCTTGCCTGATTCCTGATTCTCTCTTCTATTATATAAACAATCTCCAATCAATTTTCAAAAACACGGTCATGAATTCAATCAATAGTTCCATTCTTGGTCTTCTCCATCTATGGATTCTGATTATAAGCACTGTACATGTTGATTCAGCAACGTTCACTATAACAAACAACTGTGGCTATACAGTCTGGCCAGGTCTTCTCTCCGGAGCCGGAACATCTCCGTTACCAACAACTGGATTCGTTCTCGAACCTGGCGAATCGAAATCAGTAGAAGCACCTGCCTCGTGGTCTGGTAGGCTTTGGGGTAGAACTCTTTGTTCTACAGATTCGTCAACCGGTAAATTAACTTGCGCCACCGGCGATTGCGGGTCAGGAGCTATCGATTGTTCCGGCGGTGGCGCTGCTCCGCCGGCGACACTCGCTGAGTTCACTCTTGATGGAAGCGGTGGCATGGATTTTTATGATGTTAGTTTAGTTGATGGTTATAATCTACCGATGCTGGTTGTCGCCGATGGAACCAACGGTGGAATTTGCGCGACGACGGGATGTTTAGTGGATCTGAACGGAGCGTGTCCATCTGGTTTAAAGATGACTGCGGCAGCCGATGGTGGAGCTGCAACGGCGGTAGCGTGCCAGAGCGCTTGTAGAGCGTTCAATACGCCGGAGTATTGTTGCAGCGGTGAGTATGGAAATCCTGACACTTGTCGGCCGACGGCGTATTCCGAGTATTTCAAAAACGCTTGCCCTAGAGCTTATAGCTACGCTTACGATGACGCCACGTCGACGTTCACCTGTGCCGCCGGCGCTAACTATGCCATCACCTTCTGTCCCAGCAAAACAAGGTGACAAAAAAAATTCTAACATTACCTTTATTTTACTTATTTCTTTATTCAAGTCGGTTTTAAATTCGCGCTTTTTGTCGGCACGGTTTTGCTGATGGGAAATGCTATTTGCAGCTTGAAATCGTCGGACGTTAACACTGTAGCAGGAGGATTACCATTAGTTAATGATTCAATGAGCATATCAGACGCCACAGCAGGAGCAGCGGCGTTACCAGCGCCGTTAATAATTCCGCTAGCCGCCGTTACGGCCGCGTCATTGCTGTTGCTAGGGAGGCAGTTATAATTGGACCGTGAGATTGGCATATGGGCGCTTGACTGAATAACGTGGTTGCACGGCCCGTTAAAAAGAAATTTGGTATTTGTTGGCCATAATGATTGGGTTGCTACATGGTTGACCAGATTCTGATTTTGGTTCGTGAAGATGAACCCGAAAAAGAAGAGAGTATAAATTCCTTATAAATATTCTTTGGAGACTATATGGTGCGGTCATTTCTGAATTTTGACTCATCCTTAAGTTTGATCTTGGTTTAGTTAGATATTATTTTTTATATTATTGAAGTGTGTATTCTTTTCTTTAATAGGTAGCATGCAAATTGTTAGTTCTCTTTTAGGGATTTTGTGTATATACTGTTTAGCATGAGATTGATATTATTTTTCTTGTCTAAGAGTGGCTAATTTAGGTTGAGACAGATTGATTTAAATGTATTTGGCTTCATAATCTGAGTTTAGATTATAGTGAAATGAGTTTTTAAAATATAATCTTTTGAAATCTGAGTTTGAAAATAAGTATAATTGCGGTGTTCGATTATAATGAAAAATGAACTTAAAAGTAATTTTAGAATTAATTATATTTAGCCGTGCAACTTCTTATAAAAATTGGGTTTTTTTAAAAATTGATACTACGCTCGAAATATGACAAACTAAGTAGTCAATTTATGCAAAGGAGAAAAAGAAAAAGCAAGAAAATTCTAGTTGATCATTCTATCTAATAAATGACGAAGGATATATTGAAAGTATTTATTAAATAGAATTTTTTAAAATGAAAATATTTTTAGTTTATTTTAAAAATAAAGTTTTATTTTTTTATTTAAATAATAAAATAAATAATAATACTGTTTTTAGATTTTAAATAAATTACTATAAAATATTTTAGAAAGTTAATTAAAAAATATGAAATACAAAAAAATATTAAAATGGAGTGAAATGAAATATTAAATATTCCTTTACTATTTTGGAGTTGAATCGTTGAAAATATAGTATTGAGCACTTCCTTTATTGAAAGTTTTCTTGGTCAAAGGTAGAGGGCAAGATCAAATTTGGTCGCCTCTAATTAAAGTAATTAAGGTAAGAAACTTTCAATTTAGCATAGAGGTTAGAGTATAAATCAAAAACTGTAAAACAAGAAAAGTCCAGGACTGGATTGACAATCGGTAGAATACCGATCACACTCTTTTAGAGCGTATTTTAAATACTCATAATTCTTTTTTTTTTCGTAAGATTTTAAATTCGAAACTATTTATATATTTTAATTATACAAAAAATTCAGAATTTTACTATCACATACGAAATTTTAGTTTTACTTTTTTATTTATACACTTTTCAATACAATTATATTTTTTAATTTCAACATACTTTTAAAAATTATTAAAATATAAATACTAAATTCTACTTTTACTTTATTTTATAAAAAATTTTATTTCTTATTTTTTATTTTCATAAAATTTAGTTATGAATATTTAAAGCACGCTCTATTAATAGGTAAGATATCGACCGTATTTTGTCGGTCGACTGACTTGCTATTTTAATTGGTAATTAATGAAAGTCGATAATTTTACCCATCACTCAATACCATGACTGATTATTTGAAGTAATATACAATTCATTACCGTATACAATATGCAATCACCGTATACCAATTCATTACAAAATCATTCATTACTTTTCCTTTATTTAACTCAATAAACCAATAGTAATTCGATCTTACTTGTTTCTAACATCAACATAAATTGTGTTGGGTTCCAAAACACAACTTTGCAATTGCGTTGATCGTGAATGCTAAAGCGATTTAATCTCAAATTACTTGGCTAGCATTTTAGTAGGGGAGTTAATCAAGATAAATCAACCAAAAAGTTCTGCTCAACACTATAAAGCTAAATTTAATCTAAAAATTTAAATTAATAGATTATAAAATTCTCTAATATATTAATTTTTTTAATTTTATTTTTATCTAATATGAGACTAATTTACTTATTTTTTAAATCTAACGATATTTCCGTCAAGAGTGAGTCACCGATATTTTTTCTCATCCGAATATCATATCGCGCACCAATTACGTCGATCGTTTAAAATCCTAGTTACTTGCTCCTAACACCGTTACTTCACACTAAGAGTCAGTCATCAAAATCTAATTTGTTCCGAAAATTTACTCACACCTTGCGAAAGTTCATGTGAGTCACACTGTTGTGAATCTGCTCACCCACTATCAGCAAAAGTTATTATGTACATTAAGCTTTTAATCAAACTATCGACTCTGATGTTATTGTTTGAAAGATATAACATCGAAAAAATTAACCAAATTAAAACATACAAAAAGTCCAATCCACACACTATAAGCTCAATCTAACCTAAAATCTTATCTCAATGAGTTATTGAACTCTATAGTATATTAACTCCGTTTTGATCTTACTTTTTTCAATATGAGACTAATTTACTATTGGAACTATCAAGTTAATTTTGATGATAATAATGTATTAAAAAATATGATTTATATTGGATTAATAACTTAAAATCAAGTTCTGCAGGATTAGATAAATCAAAATTATTTTACTTATGACAGACAATAACAGTTATTAAGCAGCCAACTGCTATGCTACTATAAATCAAACAACATACAGAATAGAGGATCCCATAGTCACACTACAGTCAGTTGCTTAACTGCTGAAGCATATGAAGATTTTTCTGTATCGCCCAAAACAGAGTAATGGGTTCAACAATAAAAACTTAGCTCAAGCTCTTTGCCTCAAAAATTTTTAGATCACAACGCACTGAAGCAAATCAGATACAAGATCCACAACGAGCAAAAATTATCTTCTTCATAAAAAAGGAAAGCTCAATGATCAAAGAAAGAAAGCAAATTATACAACTGAGTTTGATTAATCAAGTCAAGACTGAGAAGTTAAATAAATTCAAAGCAGTCAACCTGTGATGTATTTAATATGGACAAGCCAACTCAGCTCTCATATTACAGACAACAACTTAACTAAATCAAATTCACAATCACTGGCGGGTAAATTCAAATTTCTCTATATTGCATTTAATGCCATAAAGACATTGCACAAAGATAGCCGAAAACAATCGTGGAAGCGGTTGATTAACCGCTGGACAAACTGCTTCCTCTCTGTCATGAAGGTTTACCAATGCAAAAGAGCACCAACGATAATCTTCTTCAACGGAAAAATCGCCCTGCACAGAGATGAAATTCTATAAAAAGAAAGACATAGCAATAAAAAAAAATAGAGAGAATAGAAGACGAACAAAGACATATAAGAACTCAACAGCTCTACAAACGTCTTTACTCAAGCAATTGAAACCCTGATGCTGCTGATCACACTGAAGATATCTCTCAGCAACCTTTCTGATCATCTCATTAGAAAAACTTCGTGAACACTTAATCATCATGAGATAAATTCTGTGCTCAACTTTATTTATTTTCTTGTAACTTCCTACTGACTTTGTGACAGAGATGCTGCGAGCACCGGATAAGGAAGCTCAGATGGAGTTTGGTGAAAGTTTTTAAACCTTATAATAGAGTTAGCATATCAGCCAGAGGGACAGTGGTGCTCAGTAGGCTATGAGGGGTTATCTTGGTGAAGAAATCCGGTGAGAATAAGTGTGCTTGGTGAAGCACTTTGCTCTTGGTGTATATGTAGCTTATTAAAGATTTAGTGAAGCTTTAATTCTGGTGATAGAGCGTCCGCAGATGTAGATAAAGAGATTTTGCCGAACCACGTTAAATACTCTGAGTACTATCCTTTTTATCTAAGTCAGCAAATATTTTAACACTCTCTGTCTACAGATTACATAATTGACATAATCAACTATAAACTTACTGTCTGTAAGATAACTAAACTTCACAAAAAATTATATTTATTAACTCAATTCATTTCTTTCGTATTGAATTAATCTTACAGGAAAAACTAACATCTACTGATCACATTTTGAACCCAACACATTCTCTACAGATCATTATAGGTCCTACACAGTTTCAATTTTTTCCTTCAAATTTAATTGACAGGAATAAATTTTGACTTAATAGTCTTTTATATATGTGACGGCATGATGTACATCTATCCTTTCTGCAATGCTAGTGTTAAATTTAGTCATATATTTTTTGCTGGACATTTTTTTTAAATCTTTATAAATACTGGACAAATTCATTCTTTATCTTAAAATTTGAAGTTAAAGATCCACATTTTAAAAAATAAATAGGGTTTTATTATTGATAGCTATTTTGTTGAATATTTGGAACCATCATTATTTCTTAGCCTATTTTTCTATGTGAAAGCATTTTGCTTTTCCTTTTATTAGCAATAGTAATGAATGAATGCGGCTTCAATTACAATAACTAAGTAGAAGAAAAATTGGCAACCAGCTAATTTGGAAATGAAAATGACAGTTCAAATCATTTACGCATATCGAAATTGAACTAGCTAGCTAGAGCCTAGAGGAATACCTAACATCAAGGCGAAGCTTTTTGTAGCTTCATTGGTGTGATTATTTGAGTCAAAAATGAATTATTATTATAAATAATATTATTAAAAGTGACTTAATTACATATACCTTGTAAAAAAAGGTAAATTGAAAATTTAAAAAGTGACTAATTATATTTTTTACATAATTAGAAGTAGATTATAATTGACTTTTTAGTAAAAGAAATTGAGCCGTAAGGATTGAAAAAATTACAACCTAGTTTACAGCCGGTTCTTTTTGACTATGTATTGTGTGAAACCTTTTAGATGGACAAGTTTTATTATAACGAATCTAATTAATTAATATATAGATATTTACTCCAACAAGTAATACCTTTGCTTGTATGCAATGACTAAGCATCATAGAAAAAAATGAATGAAGCTAAAAAATTTTCATCAATCTAACGAAAAGGAATCAAATCTTCACTAATAAACAACTGAAAAACAATACTATTAGTAACCAAAATATTAAAATCAAAAGTAAAATCAAACTTTTTATCTTGATCATCAACTATACGTTACTTTTTAAATCACTCGACAGTGAAATTTTTGTTCTTTTTTTTTCTTTGTTTCTTTCCTTCTTTTCTATATATTTTTGTCACTACTATAAATAAAAATTTTATCGACCGAATATTATTGCCTAAATATATTTAATCAAAAGTAAAGCGTTTACCGACTGCTTAGGATGCGCATGGCAAAACTTTTCAGAAAAATAGTTTCAAATTTTAATTCATATTTTTTAATATATTTTTTATAAATATTTAAAAATTTAAAAGGTATAAAAATTTTGACGAAATAAAATATTTTTATTACTTATTATTATTATTATTATTTGAGTAAAAATATAAAATTTATTTTTAAAAAGAAATTCTACATTTAAGAAAAATTTATTTTAAAAGTACTCTTAAAAATTTATTTTAAAATCAAGCATGGATTTCTAGCAGTATGTTTTGCGTTCACCAATTTAAAGGGACAACATTTTTCGTCAAAAGAATTTCAACATGTAATTAAACAGTAGACAATTTAACTACCAATAATAAGATATTTGCTCAAATTTCTTCACCATTTTCTCGAACTCTCAAGAACAGAAGAAAAAACAAAAAGACCGATTGCTTAGCAGTGAAGATCATCTACGCTACAAAATTCATGTCCTGGAAACAGTACTACTTTTTGATGAATTTATGAAAAAATGTAGATAAGATAAGAGATGATAAGCGCACTGAATCGATGATCTATATGAGAATGAAAAGATTGTAATTTCATTAATTTCCAATTGCCAGCATGTATATCAACATACATAGATAAAAGCTTTCCTTTTTTTAACTTGCTTTCGTATATATATGCATGGATACATGAAGAAGTCTCTGACGTAGGATCGCATGCACGTAACGTAAAACCTTCTTTTTCTTTCTTCGTGATTAAAGCAAAAGCAAGTAAACTAACAAGGAACAGTTGTTCCACCATGGATCCAAAGAAATTATATAACATACACATTAAGAATTTAAGCTAGCTTTGTTTTTTTGTCATCAGCTTTACACGACAGATTGATTGCACACTCTTGACTTTGAGATAAAGATTTCGTTGTTTTTAGCTTCCTCAGCAGAGAAATTACAACCATTAAAAAAAAAAAAAGAAGATTAGTTTGAAGATAAAAGAGGTTTTTCCTTTTGTAGCTACTTGAATATAATGCAGAAATTTGTGATGTATCTATTCCTTTTCAGTTTTTTTAAAAAAAATAATTGGAAAAAACTTCAAAAACGACAGTGAAGAAATGGTTGATTTTGTTCACTACATAAGTGGTTCTGTTTTAATTTGGCTAGGAGAGTGACAAAAGATTTAGAATAATTAAATTTTTTGCTTAATCTGATTTATAATTAAACATAATAGTAAAAATGAATTTCATATAGTGACACCACTTAAGTGAGATAAAAATTTAATTTGTTATTATTGTTGTTGTTTCCGGGAGGCGCATGTTTATGTACAACATATAAATTTTGCTCTATAAAATAAATGTATATCTGCTACCCCCTAGTTAACTATATAGGTCCAAAATTAACAATTTTTATAGTAGCAACCCAATGTTTAGATTACACACACATCAATTAATGCTTCTTCGATTATATATATATATATATATATAACAAGTTATTAAATTGCTCACCGAATTCATAGAATCATATAGAAAACCAAAATAAAATAAAATTTGTCTCATAAAAAAATATAAGTTGATGAAAAAAGTAATGCAAATAAAAGTGCAAAAGAGAATCTAATCCAATGCTTTTCAATAAATCATGTGACTGATCCAAACCGGCCAAATCTGGGCCGGCATTCATGATCAACGACCGGCCCAGTCCAACAACCGCCTGCCGACCTTGCAACTACACTACTCATTTGCTTCGTTGCATTGGTCCCACCCACGTATCTGATTGTGTCAGCGGTGAGATTAGCGCCACGTATACCAAAGCAGTAGTCAAAGAGTTGTGGAGAGTGGAGGTACCGTTGCATCGTGGTCCGTTAGATTAATAACTGACGGAAATACCCTTTTGACTTGTTAAACGTTGTTCCCGTGAACTCTGTGCTTCGTCTTTTGTGTTGAACGGTCGCGAAACTAACGGTTAATTCAACGGACGTTTCTTTTACTGCACGGTTAACGGAGAAATTGCAGCTGGCTTTATGTTTACTACAGGAGAACATTTAATTTAAATTTTTTATTTTATGAAGTTGTGAGCAAATTGAAGTGAAACATTTCCAGAGCTGGTATTATGAGAGTGAAGTTAGTGCTAGTAGAAGAAGGAATGATTCTTGCTTTGTGTAATGTTTCTTTCGTAAAACTAAAAAACAAAAGGTAAAATTTTTTAAAAAATATAATAGAATTAAAATTCAATATTTATATTTTAATAATTTTTTAAAATATGTTAAAAATTAAAAAATATAATTATATTAAAAACTGTATAAATAAAAAATTAAAATTAAAATTTTTAATTTTTACATAATTAAAATATATAAATTATTTTAAATTTTTAATTTAATAAGAAAAAATAAAATTATGAATATTTAAAATATGTCCAATATGAGTACATTGAATCAGATGTATCAAAAATATATTTATGAAAAAAACAAACGAAAAATTAGTTTTCTTCCAAAGTTGGTTAAGGTATCTTCATCATGCGTTGAGTCATCAAGACTCATCAATGCTTCATTTGGCCCCATTATAGCATTACTCCCCCTACCCCATGGACATTGTTTCATGCATCATCATCATCACCAAACTCCACAATATAACAAGACATTGAAAGAGCTTCACCTCGTCCTTAAAACTCAACACTTATGTTGGAGCAAATTTTGTTAATTACCATAAATATTTTATTCTTTGTTTTATGAATTAGCTAATTTTTATGATATCTTCTTATATTTTGGTAAAGTTTTTTGCATGAACAATAATGCCACGCTCTTTGCATATATTTTTATACAACTTATGCATTGCAACACTCCCAAGGAACAAACCAAAATACACCCTGTCTTTATAGAAATTGTAAGTACACTCCTTTAAAATGTAGGTGATGAAACTGACCCCTATAATAAACTTCTAAACTACTCAATTGCAGCTTGTAAAATCACTTAAAGGTCAAATTATCTTAAAGATGTTATAAGATTTAGCTTTTATAAATAGAAGCACAAATACATGCTGCATTTCCCCCTCTTCTTCCACTACCCCAACACCTCCCTCTAACACACACCAACTAAAACCAGTTATTAGTAGTGTGTTTGTGTTTGAGAGACCCAAAAGTTTATGGGTAGTGGTGTTCTTCAACATCAACAAGCTTTCTTCAATTTCCATTCTGCTATCTGTCACTACCACAACAAGAAACAAGTTTGCTATTGTTGTTGTTGTTCTTCTTCTTCACCCAATGCACCAACACCAATCACTCCATTGACCTAACTCACACTTTCCCAACCCACAATACCAATCTCAAACCAAACCATTGAATCAAGAACAGAAACAAATCTTCTTCCTTCCTTCGTCATTCTTCTTCATTCTAAGCTTCAATGGCTACCACAATTACTTCAATCCCAACTCTCTCCATGTTGTTTCTTCTTCTGTTGACAGGTAATAGATTTGTTTTCGCTGGTTTTGTAGGAAAAGATGGTGCCAATGTTGTTCTAAAGAATTGATCTTTTTTGGGGTTTTTGTTTGTTTTGGAGTAGGGACAGCAGAAGCATCGACATTCACATTCGTGAACAAATGCGGGACAACGGTGTGGCCGGGAGTGTTGTCAAACTCCGGCAGCCCACAGCTTGAAACAACTGGGTTCGAGCTACAGAGTGGTGGATCCCGCTCGTTTCAGGCTCCGGCGGGGTGGTCCGGCAGGTTCTGGGCAAGAACCGGTTGCGCTTTCGATGCTTCTGGTCATGGTTCTTGTGCTACTGGTGATTGTGGTTCTGGCAGCGTTCAATGCAACGGCGCTGGCGCTGCTCCGCCGGCTACTCTTGCTGAGTTCACACTTGCCGGACCTAGTTCAAGCCAAGATTTCTACGATGTCAGCCTTGTTGATGGGTAACTCTACTTAATCTCGCGCCAATTCTTTGATTTTTTTTTTCAAAGAAGTTTTTAGGATAAAAAAGATGCAAAATCTTTTCCAACCTATGTTCAGCGAAATCGTTCTTCAAACAATAAACAATTTGTTTCTGAGATTATAAGAAGTGTAAGAGTGAAACTTTCTTCCGTCACTATGGTTAATGCGATAGACTCTGAATTATCGAGCTCTGTAATTTTAGGTACAATGTGCCAATGGTCGTGGATATTCAAGGAGGTTCAGGGGCATGTAGGGCTACTGGTTGTGCCGTAGATATAAACGGCCGATGCCCGGCAGAATTAAAAGTTGGGGAAGGTGATTCAGCGGCATGCCGGAGTGCTTGTGAAGCTTTTGGCACGCCCGAGTACTGCTGCAGTGGGGCGTATTCTAACCCCAACACTTGCCGTCCTTCATCTTACTCGCAATTGTTCAAGACTGCTTGCCCACAGTCATACAGCTATGCCTATGATGATGCTACATCTACCTTCACATGCTCCGGCGCAGATTACTCCATCACCTTCTGCCCTGAATCATCTCCTAGGTATATCTTGCCATACTTTAAATGATTATCTCTTTGCTTGTGAATTTTGTTAGATTGTTTGTTTTGCTTACGTTTAGTGTTTATCAGAAATAGAGAACTAACTGTTTTTGGCGGAATCGTAGTGTTAATTTCCTTTGTTTTGGACGTCTCTATTATTGACTCTTTGCTAGTGTAGGAGAATCTAGCTAACTTTTTTGTCAATTCTTTTCAATTCTTACATCTAGCTTTTGTGCTTCTGCAAGCTTGATTTTTTACAAAACAAAAATTGAACAAAAGATAATTCCAATGTTTTATAATCTATGTAAAAGGTTATCTCGGTTTTTATGTTTCTTTAGGTTTTATTTCTTTTTAATTGATAGATCTTCCTATAAGTCTTGAAAGACATGGTATCTTAGATTAGCTATCAACATACGAAGTTGAATTGAACGGACCAAAAGCGGGGAGGGACAAGAAAGTGAAAGGAGCTCTATAAGCTTCTCGGTTCTCTCCTCCCTCCCTCTTCTTTTGCCTTTGTTCTCTTCCTACCATTAGTGCCTAGTGGTGGTGCACTATTGGGCTTCCTTCTAAAAAGAAATGATGATGATGTTTGTGTTCACCTCTCACATGTGTATGCTGAAATCAAGCCAAGATCATTTATGCAATTGAATACAAAACTACCCTTTTGATTTGCTTGCTTGTTTGTCAATAATAACCATCAACAACCGACAATTACCAATCATGTGAATGAACTTGTATAACGGGTTTTTAACTTATTTTGATCTTGTTCTTTGATGTAAAGGAGCTATTTGATTCCTACAGTCATTTTCTCTTTTCAACTGTTGTGTTAGATTTGGTATGAATCTGACATTCTCTAATAATCATCAGTTCATATGGAAATGAAATTTATGCGGTAGTTTATCTCACTGACAAGCTGATCTTTTCTTGTTCCTCGGTTCAATTTCTGCAGCTTGAAATCAGCAAGTCTTCCACAACCACAACCTCAACCACAGCGGACAACAGGATCATCATTAGCAGGGTCATCATCATCTGAGCCAGAAACGGTTTTACAAAATGACTCATGGCTAGCAAGCTTGGCCACGGGAGCTGCTGCTGCTGCTGCGCCAGCAAGGACTCGGGTCTCTTTGGTTCACCAGTTCTTTCTAATTTTCTCAACCACTGCTTCGGTTCTGGTTCTCTTCCTGTAGGCCCTTTAAATTACATCCTACAAGAATCGCTTCTCAAATTTTGTTTAAAAGAAAAGGTGCTTGTAAGATTTAAACAAAAAGTGATGCTTGGGAGAAGGCGATGATGAGTAGTCTTGCAAATGCATCAAAGGGCTAAAAACAACACAAACTTTTGAGAGCTGGCCGGACCAACCAAAGCTGCTCCAGAGCTGGAAAATTTGACTTATTAGCTTTGCAGTATAATCGAAATCTAGAATCTCTTCTCTTCCTACTAAGCAGTTTGTACGCAAAATATATTTCTTTAGTTGCAATACAAAGTTAATGGCGTAGTTTAGGAGTTTCTTATATTGATATCGGTAGTTCAATGCGTAGTATAATGGCTTCCATGTGATTGTGTCCCCTTTCCTCGGTTGTTTATTCTTTTGAGTCGGCGTGGGGTTGCTTTGTGATCATGAATGAATTGGGACTTTTGATGAAAGAGAACCTAATGATCTTTTTTTGGGGTAATATCCTAATGGCAAACTTAAGCTTTTAAAAATATCTTAGATAATTTTCCTGTTCATAAATAATTTGCTTAATCTTTGAGGATGTGTTTCTTTCACCTCTTCAACTCATTATAATTATTTATTTTTTATAACTTATATTAGGCCTAAAATAATACACTTCGAGCGAGACTGATAATGAGAAAAATTGGTTTGTAGCTTGTGGCATTGAATGAATATCTTGGGTGTTCTCGATTTAAGGTTATTGTCTTCTTGTTTATTACTGCTGCTGATACAAGAGGACTCTATTAGTACGTAGCTATCGTTGCGAGTAAGGGCATGTTTCAAGTGATAGGAACTCCACTTTTTTTTGTCCGAATTAGAGTTTTACTTATTTTTTTTGTTTTAATTGTAAATAGAATCAGAAACTCAAATTTTCAGTTTTATACTAGTGGAACTCAAGTTCTACTATATTTTTCTTTTTAAATTCACTTCTAACCCACTTCAATAATCAATTAAAATATAAAAATTAAATTCCGCTTTCAACTTATTTTTTAAAAAATTTTATTTTTTATTTTTTATTTTTACGTGACTCAATTACAGACATTTAAAATACCCCCTAAAAAAATCCATAAAAACTTGGAAAATGGTCTTTCAGGAATTATCAGTTCTGTTTCAGGTTTGATTTTATCTGCTTGAGTCGGTGCCTCCTTTATAATTCTAACTTCTTCAGAAACTCAAAATAATACTTTTAAATTTCTAATGCATTTGTTCGCCCTGTGTTTTTTTTTTTTCTGTAAATTTCTAAAACTCCGAGATTTCAGTATTGCTTTTCATTACGAGAGGGATAGAGAAGCGGATTCCCAGAACAATAAGCAAGTACTTTTAGCTTTCCCGGAAATTGCGTAAAATTTCCAGCTTCTACTTTTCAGCAGCTCTCAAGCACTTAGGAAGTCTTTATTGTGATACATACAACAAATCTAAAATTCATTTGTTTCATAGAACTGCAATTTTAATGTACACAAAGCATATGCTGGTCTTTAAATGCGGCTGCTATCCTGCATTACATGAAGGAGACAACAATGTATCCACTACAATAATAATAATTCCTAATTTTAATACTGAAACACACAGGTTTCTATTACTACATTTGTTGCTGTGATGTGTCTGTGTATATATCTGTTCTTTCCAAAAGTTTGGACAATTAATAATAGATCTGTGCAAATAGTGAAAATTATTGATCCTTTTCATCTCGAGTTAAAACATTTATTTAGGATGTATTTTAATTAAACCCACCTCCCTTTGCACTTTGAAACTTCTATAAGAAAAACCTTATCTGCAACATATCATTAAGCAAAATCATTTCCAAAAGGATTCATAGACAAAAATCAAATGCTCCAAGTTTAGTCCGACTCTTTCTCTTTGTTGTTTGCATTTGAAATCATGAACAAAAGCACAAACTTGACAGTACTTATTTTCTCTTTTTTATTTCAATTATTTATTAAATAAAAATTTTAAAATATTTCAAATATATATTTTTAATTTAAAAAATAAAAATTCTATCGTGAAATTTTGTTTTATATTTTTTTGAGATAAAAATAAAGAAAAATTCGTTTTTAAACAATACTTTCAAATATTGTCCAATACTCTTTTAAGTTTAATTATGAAAAATTCCTTATAATACATAAACCATTGATGGTGTTTGTACAGGTTCAGGAAAAGCTATTGCGATAAGATAAGGTTTCTCAAAGCGAAAGAAAAGTACTGCGAAGGCAAGTAGCAGCTGTGGAGGAGGACCATTACCATACATAGAGGATTCTTATTCCTTGTATATCATAGGGTCCCTCTTCTCTGTGGTACCCTTTGGCATCTTGTCGCAACTTGTAAAGAAACAAAAGAAAGAAAAAGAAACCCTTTCCTATCTTTCAAGCAGATAGGGAAAGAATTGCATATGTCAGTATCATCACTTGACAATTTCCTTTCGAAAATTTTCAGCATAGAGCAAATAGAACATAAGCAAGTAAAACAACAGCAACAAACAACTAGGCAAAGGCAAAAACAGAGAACAGAATTGGGGAATTTTATTCTTGGTCCTCTGAGATTATGCATCCCTAAATTAGGCAAGCACAAGATTAATAATAAAGCACTAGTGAAAGACATATAATAGCCACATAAATTATGTCGTCAGGATTCTGTTCCCAATAATTTAATAAAAACATGTGCGACATATTGGTCATGCTCGGAATTGTCAAAATCTGAATTTTAAATAGAATCGTTTTAGTTGAGTATAATTATAAAATTAAAATTTGAAAAAATCATAAAATTTTACATAACAATAAATTTTTAAACAATATTTTTTAATATCATTATAAAATCTTTTATAAAAGTTTTATAATATTTGAAATAAAATATTTAATACATATACAAATTAAAAAGAATTTAAAACTTTATAAAAAGCCCCTTTGCGTTTAAATAAAACTCTTAATTACAAATAACTCTCTTAAATTTTACAAATACTCCATTCAAATTTACAAAACCTCCTCAATTTCAAATAATTTATAAAAAACCATCTTACAGTGAAGTCGTATAAAAATCGTAATTGCTACAGCTTTTGCGATTAAAATTACGATTCGAATGTGATATTATTTAAAGAGTAATTTTATTTGAAGTATAATCATTTCGATGAGGTGAGATGGTAAAACGTAAGATTTTAAAATTTAAATTATAATTTAATAATTTTGATCATGCTCATGCAAATCACACAATTTGGCTAAAACAATATTCCATGAAAAACATAAAAAAAGGCATTTCAATATCATATGGTACGCATATAAAGATCAGGTTATTCATGAGAAAAAAATTATTCTAATTTGTGGGATCCTTATTCTTACAATAAAAAAAGTAACAACAAAAATGTTCACTGTTTCCAATCAATTTCAGGCTGCTTGTACACTTCACTTGTATCGCTTTCATTCATGAAAAGAAATTTGAAGTCCATATATTGGAAGGCACGGCTGTCTATACTATTGAAAATGTCATATATCCACAAATTTTGAATCAATAATAACAGAACGAATCTAGATATTTGGTGTCTAAAAAATTACGAACCTAAACAAAAAGTGGAGTAGTCCACCCATGAAGATTCTCCATTCAAGCAAACGCAGCTTGACGTGAAAAAAACTTCATTTAACAAACTTGAAGGAAACCTGCTCAAGAGAAGCAAAAATCTCAGGAAATTTAGAAACTTACATCAACATTACATTTTCTAAATACATATAAGAAATAAGAATGTCCAGAAACAAGACGACCAATTATAAGACATGCAAGATTGGGTCATATATCAGCATCCATCCAAGATGGAAAATGAGAATCATCAATTGCATATACCTTAGACAGGAATTGGGAAAAAAGATTTCTCGGACATGTTATAGAAGGTCTCCAACAATTAGAACTTCACTTATGGCAAGCAGTGGGTTGCAATGATCCTTGTTGTAACTAGCCCAAGAAGCATCTCTGATCTCTCAAGAAACTTCTGATGGTGATTCCATCAGACTTATAGAGTTCTCAATTAAAGTCAAATTGCAGTCCAATACCCTTGGTTTTCTCAAGAAACTTGACCAATGAAAAGGTTGGCCTCAGACACTTCGGAACGTTTTAGTGATGATGATTTGATGCCGAGCAAGGTTCCGTGGTATTCTTTAGAGAATGTGCTAGATATGCCAAATAAACTAGTTAGTGGAAGAGAATATTGCCTTACCAAGTTGATAATAGTTATTTCATTAAAGACGAAAGCTACTGCGTGTGAACAATATCGCAGAATTCACCTAACCGTATGTTTTAATTATAAAAAATTTTACTTTTTTATTTCAAAATTTGAATTCTACAGTTTATGTTGAACCGTCACTTTTACTTTCGTACCAAGTTTACTTCTAAAATTTAATTTCAAACTTCATATTTCAATTACCATTTCAAACTTTATTTTTATGAAACTCTACATCTCAATTTTACAAACACACTTTCCTAAAACTCACTTTCATACAATTAAAACGCATCCTAAGTAAACAAAAAACAATTCACATTAATGATAATATGTGAGTCCCACTAGGACATTCATTTGAAGTCGCAGAAATAAACTACTCCTCGTTAGCTCTATGCAAGTACCTGTTAAAGATGAGATCCAACTAGCTGCTAAACCAAATATAAACCCACAGTAAAATTGCTAGATAGAAGAAACAAGGCCAAATCTTGTAGCATTGCTCTAGTTACTTGCATAGCGAAAAACAAAACAGCATGCCCACGGATTTTGCAATCCAAGCAGAAGATTAAGAGAAGAACAAACCACAATGGAGGTAAGGATTTACGTGAGGAAACCAGTCCCCTAGGAAAGAGTAAATCTCGCAAGCAGCCATCCTAAGAATCCACTATGTAGTAGAGATTACACCTTTTACTCCAATCCAGGAGACTAACAACCAGCTCTCCACTGAAGTAAACTCTTTACTCCAATTCCGGAGGATAACCACCAGCTCTCAATAAAATAAAACACTCATCTTACTTAATATACAAGTGGGTAAATCTAAATAGCATCTCATGCCATAAATGCCATCATGCCTAGTTCCTTACAATTATAGGCATTCTTTAAGCAGGTTCTGGCAGCACTAAAAGCTCCTATAATGGCAGCAACTAGCTATTCATGAAGCTCTCCAAAGTCAGCAGAAGCACTAGAAGCTCGCCACCCATGATTAAGCTCCACAAAGATGTCGTTGTGTACCTCCTCACCTGATGTCGTCTTATGAATCATGAGGCTACTACATCTCTTCAAGTCAGTAAAGCACCACACAACCAGGTGAAATAAGTAGCTGAAGTAGGCCAATGATCTTCCTCCTTGAAGTAGACCATCAGCTTCTCCAGGGAAGCTTCAAGGTCGGCTGAGTTCCAAGCAACTTAAAGAAATCTTAAGTATATTAATGCTCCCACTCTTCATCATCTCACGAACAAAGTAATATTGGACTCCGATAGATTTTTTTCTCATGCAGAAAGCTGCATTCTTTTACTACATGCAATGTGCAATAGGTTTTTTCTCATGCAGAAAGCTGCATTCTTATACTACATTCTTTTACTCCAACGTAGTATAAAAATAACAACATAATTGTAGGAAAAGCTTGCTTATATGCAATAGGTTGTAGTCGGCTTTCCTACCAGTAAAAACGAGTTCTACTTTAAGTGTCATAGGAAAGTACAATAACCACTAGGTGGGGTTGGTTATTGACAGAGAGTGCCCTAACAAATACCCAAACCTATCAGCTATAGGAGTGACATATGTTTCGGCATGTGATTTCGAGATCATGTTCTGAATACCACCTGAAGGTGAGACTTTAAAGCACTTACAATATCATGTTTTGCGGAAGTTTCAAATCCCTCAGATCACTGCTGTCCTCTTCTCTTTCGCTGCATGGCACCATAAATGATATTACCACCTTAGTTATGATAGAAGCCTAAATCAAACGAAATTGATGCTTATTTTAGATAATGATAGCCTCCACTGTCCATCACAAAGATGCTCTTATGACCACTAGCTTTGGATCAAGGATGACAAAATTTACTGACAACTAGCTTAGCGAACAGAAGGCATCATTAGAAATGATCTGAACACACATATGCATGGTGCACAACACACAGATTCAAGACCTCACCGTATGAGAATGTCTTTGCTTACATAAACATAAGCAGCACAGCTTGTTACTAATGCTATTTGTGAGTATTTCTTTTCATCACTAGGCAGCATCATCCTTGACAAGAAAACACTCATCCCAAAGCAATTTGTGAAAATTTCTTATCAATGGTAACTCAAGAATCTAAGATTGCAAAATATACTTATCAGCAGCTTCTTCGATTGGTAGCAGATACTTCACACAAGAATCTCTAGGACCAAGTAGAACGTTAGCATTCAAAGGAAATTCAGTTGTTTCCCGAAAAATCTTATTCATTTCATTGGGGATCCATGATCTACAACATATATTTTTTTTCTACTAATAATCATCTGAAGAACGTCTTTAGAAATCAAGAGAAGAGAAATCTTTTTAAAAGAAAAAACCTTCGAATGATTCAGTGGTGCAACAGCAAGAGAGAAGAGCTTGCCGGAGAATCGACAACCTCACGACGCCGACAAAGAATCCGTCGACACGGTTGAGCCAATGCGTACGTTCGAGTCACCGTGTGAAAAAAAAAGAGAGTTGTAATTGGGCTAGGCTGAAATAGTTACGGATTTCGATTTTAGTTCGGCCCATTACAGACATGCAACCATTTTGAGAACCTTTTTTATAATATTTGATAATAATTTTAAATAATTAATCCTGTCGAAATTTGAAGTTCCATTAATGCTAATAAATAATTTTTACTATCTAAACTAGGTAGCAATATAGTATTGCAAGAAATATGCTTTTAATTCAATAAGATCTTAACTCTATTTGCTTGGAATTTATATTTATTTTAAGAAAATTTGATATAACTTTTAGTTATCTTAATTTTTTGAAATATAAATTTTTGGTTTTGCTATCAAAGAGTCTTATGTGATTGACAAACTTTTAAACCTATTTGATGAAAAATTGTTAAGAACAAAAAGTTCCTAAAATAAAATTATTAGAAACTAATGTCTGAATCTCAATTTAAATTTTTAATATTTTTAATCCAATTATTAGAGTGTATGATAAGAATGTAATCAAAATTTTGTAAAAGTTAGAAACCTAAAATTTATAATTAAAAGCTAAGATTAGCGGATTTAAACCGAACCGAATGTTTTTTCTAATTTTTGAATAAAGTTTAAAATATATTGAAAGCTCTAACAAATATGTATTTAGGGCGCTTTTATTTAGGCTTAAAGTTGAGTTTATAAAAGTAAGTTTTCGAAACTAAATTTTTTTAAAAAGTAAAATATGAAGTTGAGTTTAACTTTTAAATTTAATTATTATTAGAAATGAATGTAGTGATTTTTTATAAAATTTAAAATTTTAAAAGTAAAATTTTTGAATTAAATTAAAATTTATATTTATTTTATTTAAAAAATAAATTAAAAATGAAATTAAAACAAAAATTGAGTTCAAATTTTTAGTAATATAAGTTAGGTATGCTATAAAAAAATATATATATATATACACTTACAAACAAGAGATAAAACAAACCAGAACCTAGTTAGTAAATTACCCGCAAGAAACCAAAAAAAATAATCAAAAAGAAAAGATTAAATCAATCTAATCATTTTAGGTCTACCTTATTACCTAATTCAATAATGCAATATCAAATGGGCTTTTCTTCGGTTAGGTGGGCTTAAAGGCCTTTTTACTTTTGTATTACTTACTTCGGACGGAGCAAAGAAAGACCAAGCGATACGTTTCGTGTAGGCACCAGAAGAAGGCCCACCGTCACTATCACCGACAACAGTTCCAACGTTTCATTCAAATCCTTCGGTTGGTATATAATCCAGTTATATACTGAAATCTGGTCTATGTCGCGCAATTTGATAGGTAGGAATCTAATTAGAACAAATAAAGAGACGCCACGTGTACATAATTTCGTATTACCGTTTCACATTATCGAGACCGCATTCATTAGACCACCGTCCCACTACTCTTACATTGAACTCTTCCTCTTCTTTTTCTTTCTTCTGATCAGCAATTGTTTTGATAATCAACCAAAATGGAGTTCTACCAAGAATTTCTTCTCACTTCACTCCTCTCCATTCTCATCGTCTTCCTCATCGGCAAGCTCGCCGCCGCCGACACCGGCACTGATTTCCACGGCGGCAGTGGTGATGTTCTTGAAACTACTTCCCGACATGAAGTTGAAACAACAAAGACGAAACCTGAAGACAGTCTACGTGAATCACATGATGACATGAGGAAGAAGAAAGAGAAGATTGATAGTGTTGAGGAAGAAAAGGAAGAAAAAGAAGAAGAAGAAGAAGAATGGGAAGGAATAGAGAGAAGTGAACTGGAGAAACTGTTTGGTCTTGCGATGGCGTATACAGGTAGTGAGGAAGGTTCAGATAAGGTTTCCAAGCTTCCCGGGGATGTTCATATGAAGCTTTATGCGTTACAGAAGGTAGCAACGGAAGGACCGTGCTTTGAGCCGCAGCCCATGGCTCTCAAGCTATCTGCAAGATCTAAATGGTATTGCCGTATTGGTACTGCCCTTGATTTTCAATTCTGTGATTTTCTTTTTTGAATTCATATATGCTGCCTTAATCTTTTACATAATCTTTTGAATTGGATTAGTTTTGAAAGCAAGTACATTGAGCTAGAAAGGAAGGTTTTGACTTTGGCGTTAGGAAGTGCTAATACGTGTAGTTCAAGTGCTGTTTGTATGAATTTAATTCTAGATTGTATACCTATCTGGTGGCAATTTATTGAAAGATTTAAGTATTTTGGTGTAATTTACTGATTTTGGTAGAAGAAGCTGATCTTAAAGGTTAACCTCTAATATATCCAGACATGCATCTAATTAGCAATGGTTTTGATAATTTTTTGTCACAGTGTATACAATTTTATGGTATTTTGAAGATGAAGACTCTATTGAAGAGTAATGAATGTGTTTCACCAGGAACGCTTGGCAAAAGCTGGGCAGCATGAATCCTGAGTTAGCCATGGAACATTATATATCACTTCTTTCAGAAAGCATTCCCGGGTGGATGGAAGTATGTCTGATGTTCAAGCAACTACTGACTATTTACTAGGATAGCTATGGACTGCTTCAAGAGATGCTTTGGAGATCTGGAGCTTACACTATATTCCTATTGTTACTATGCCAGGGGAACACTGTGAAAGATGAAGGTGAAAATGCTCGTTCAATGACAACTGATGTCGCATCTGGCTGGAGATCCTCTTTGGACAAGTTAAAATCTCTTGCCAGAAGGTAAATTTGCTTCAGACTATCAAATTGTCTGAATTATCTTTGCTTTTGAGCTTTGACTTATTTCATGTTGTAGTTTTTGTGAAATTGACCATTTAGTTGGTTGAAATCTTTTCAGGAAATCTGAGGATACTTCTCAAACCAAGGGGGAGAGTGCAACTTCTTGTTCTGCATCTTTTGTGCCAGGTATCATGCATTTGTTCTTTTATGTCAGAAGTCATTCTCTTGTAGTTTTGGTGTGAATTTCTTTTATTTGACTTGTTGTAAAAGGCTAACATTACTGCAATTACTCAGCAAAAGGCATAAACTTTGATTTTGCATTATTTTATGGCCATATAGCAGGTTTTCATACAATCAATTTCCTTTTGAGATAATGTGCTATAATCATATTCACTTATTACTATCAGGCACAATATTTCGAATGACTATCGACGGTTAGAGTCACATATATGAAAAAGAAAAACATCTGCATAGAGTCTTGAAAGGGACTATGTTCAGAACTGCAGGACATGCCTGATGCTCCATGCGGCTCCATAGGAGTGATTAGTAAAATTTGTGCTTTGAGGCGACAGTGTCAGAGTTGCAATCGTGGGCAGCTTATTTTCGGTCTTTATACGTGTAAACTACTGACTCTAAGGTTACTAGAGTTTGACTAGTTCAAATATTGTGCAATTGCATGTGTTCCCAAAATTTATCTTTTAGGAACTTCTCGCAATTTATACTTGATCAGATGATGAATCTGCATAGGGTATACAGAATATGGGTGGATTGAAGATGGCCTGAAAGAGATTATCCATAGTGAGACAAAATGTTTTAAATGACTATACTAGCCACTTCACTGCATGGATCCACACTTATGATTCTTGGATGTTTATCTCCTTGTCCAAATGTTACTCTTGTTTCACATCATTATCTAAAAAGAAATACTTTTCTTGGGTTGATATTAGTTATGATTTTTCTCAGGAGCTGGCCAATCATTCCTTTTGAAGCTCCTTTCTCCAAGCACATTAGCATTCTGAAGTCTGTCAAGTGAGCTGCAGTAGCTTTGTCGAGTGGTTCATTAAGACTGAATCTTCAGTGGGCACAGCACCAATGTACGACTCTGCTTGGCATCCAAAGGCTGAATATATAGATGTAAATTCTAGCTGTTTATGTAGTCGATTTCTGCACTGGTCATGTCATACGTAAAGATCTATTATGCCGTAGCATCAAGCACGAGTAAGATAATATGATGGCTGTATACTCTTGATGGTGTTTTTTTCCAACAACCATGTCCTTCGATATTATTCGTCTTCTCTTGATGAGTAGTGGATGGGTTTACTTAGAATGTGGTGAAGAACTAGCAGCTGGAGCATTTCATCTGGAAAATATTACTGAAAATCTGAAATTGATCGCACGTAAGATGCCAGACAGAATTAAAGATCCGTCTTCAATTGATTGGACATAACAGTCCCGCTAATAGGTGAGAGGAGTGCTGTATTCTACTATCATCATGTAATAAAATACATACATTTTACCTCCGCAAAACCTAACCTTAAGAATGAATATTGCAACGAACGTGAACGACTACAAATCAAGCTGGAATGAA
Source organism: Acanthochlamys bracteata (assembly GCA_019914995.1). Classification (NCBI taxonomy): domain Eukaryota; kingdom Viridiplantae; phylum Streptophyta; class Magnoliopsida; order Pandanales; family Velloziaceae; genus Acanthochlamys; species Acanthochlamys bracteata. The sequence goes on from CM034128.1 coordinate 8,943,954, forward strand.
TCTGGTACCGCAGCTGCATGCGTACTTTGTGTTGTGGCAATTCTAACATTTAGAACTACCTGAGCGAATGCTCTGGGACCTCTTGCTTGAATGGATCTTCCGATACAGGTTCTTTGTACGGAATGATAGTAGCACGTCAAGACCGAATCCAGCTAGACAAGCGAAGGCCATGATGACGAACACGAGCCTGTAGCAATGAGCCCCATAACAAGTATTGGCACCTGTGTCGGTTTTTGTGGCTTGTGAATCATAGAGCAGACCGGCAAGTAAGCCAGAGAAGAGGAACGAACCCAGGGGAAGGTTGAGGATGAGAATGTTGTAGATCAGGCCGTAGTATTTTAGTCCAAAGAGTTCGGATGCTGTTGGAACAGAGATGGCAAGACGGACACCGTAACAGATACCGACAACAATGGAACCAACATAGAGAGAGCCTGGTAGAGCTAAGGCCATGAAAATGTATCCCAATGCCATTAAAATCTGCGAAGCAGCATTCCACAGGGGCCTTGGTGTTGCATACTTCCTGCAAAGCGTAGCTCCATAAGGTTAGCTAGAAAGTGGTTAACATATTACATTATGATTAATATTACAAATCAGAAATATTTAAAGTCTAAAGGTAAATTAACAATGATGAGAAGATCTAATGTCTAACACTCCTAAGCGTACAATATCAATAACAACTAAACCAAAAAACCATCCGATGACATGATTAGCTACAAACAATAATGGCAGATTTTCTACACCACACAATTGCAGTTCTTATTGGTGACAGAAAATCCCCTCTACTTCTTAGGTTACTTTCAAGCACCAATTTAAAAACTTTATCTAGTACCCTTTCACTGTCTATCAACCTCTTCAAGTTGATTAACTTTTTCTTTACGACTTTATTTAAACTATCCCAGCCTATATATGCGTTCATTGTCCCTCTCAAATAACCCCACCAGCAATGTGGTAATAACCGGGGAAGGCAACAGGAACACAAATTCCAGCAGCCCCGCACCAGTTCATTACTTAGGAAGACAATTACCCGTAGGAGATTTAATAAATCAAATAATCAACTCGAGCATTCTTGTCCTAGCAAATAAGATCTAAAAAGTTGAGCAAGGCAGACTTAATAAAACAATTGGGAATGTGAACCCAATTCTAATTCCTGCATGATAAGCATGTCTATGAAATAAGAAGACAGGACCAAATAAATGTTTTTCCTGCAAATGAACTTTTTAACTAATAAATTGTTCGAGTTTACAACCTGTTAAAGTCATTGAAAATGACCATTATTGAGGCCTAGATTTGGCTTATTCAAGTATTTGATGCCGCAACAAACATTAGAATGAACCCGGCGGCTCAAAACCATCAATATTTCACCTTCTAAAGCAAAGGGGGAAGGCAAAAAATCTCCCCCAATATGCAGTACTTGTAAAAGTAAAATCCGAAAAACTTGACCTTTCAACTTTCAGCAAATGCTACAGCCGTCAAGTAGACTCGAATATTTATGTTGAGTACCAGGTTTCATGCTGCAGACTTTTAGACCAAGCAACTACATAGACTTGCTATCGCATCATTCAACAAAGGTAATAACTAAAATTTATCTAAGCCTATCGATGGAAGTTTTTCTGAAGAAGCACTCTAGAGTTCCCCTCCAACTACAAGGACGGAGAATATTTATGCATGCAACAGAAATGTAAGAATCAAGGAAATTCAGACTCTTACATAAGCTTAGCTTAATCTTAAAAAGTTTCAGTGAAATTAGAAACCAGCTTTGATGAACTGAGAAAATAATCAGTTACCCTATCAATTGTCCCACATCTATATATGTCAATGGAAGAAAGTTCCAATAGACCCAATCCGTTGCTGTAGAAACGACACAGTTCTTCTATAGTAGTTTACAGAAAATCTATAACCAGTTAACTAGGACAGGGTAATACTTCAGTAGTTTACAGAAAATCTATAACCAGTTAACTAGGACAGGGTAATACTTCCATCACTGCCACACTTCCTACTTGCTACCAACTTCCTAACTAGAATAGCTGATCTACAAAAACTCATGTAGCAATTCTAATTCTTGACATTATTGCAACTGAAAAGGAAAACAAGTATCCATTTTAAATTAGAATATGGAAACTTAAATTTGGTCTACTAAGTTGGAGTAGTAACTAGCAGGAACTGTAAAGCAATGGGTACGAAACATACTTGAGGAAATACTCCGAGATGGTGCCTGAGCCAATTCGCCCGAAGAAACCCCAGATGCTTGTCATGGAAACAAAGATGGAGACATCTGTATGTCCCATGGCTTGCCCTATCTGCCCCATGTTGTTCATCACAGCCAGACCTGTTCCAACACCGCAAAGAAATGAAACAAACAAAATCCAAAAATCCACCCTCTTGACTACCTCAATTATGGTGTGATCCTCCCCAATCTCAGGCCTCCCCTTGCTTTGCAACATCCCCCTTTTCTGCTCTGCATCCACAGGCACAGCCTGCTCTGCAGCCGCTGCTTCTGCGATTTCCTCTTTGTATTCAGCAAGCAGTGGTGCATCAATGGGCTGTTCGCTATCAACAGCAGCCATTTTGGAGCTTGCATTCTTGACAGCTATGTATAACGGAACAGCAATTGGAGCTGCAAGAAGAATCAGCAAACCAGCAGAGAACGCGCGGGAAATTAGCACACTGTGGTTGCCACTGAGGTCAAAGAAGAGAAGGTATACTGCAATAACTACAGCTATTGAGTTAACAACATTGAAGCATTTTGCCTCCGTCTCCTCTTCTTCTTTTGTATAAACAGCGGTGGTAGCAGGAGACTCTCGGAGGAATAACATGGCTGCAGAACAGACCACAGCTGGGATAACTGCAAGCATTAGAAGGAACGAAGCAGGGTCATCGGCGAAGAGAGCAGAGCAAAGATCTGTGAAGATTGCAGTGCTGAGTCCAATATAACCCTTCAGTATGCCAGAAACCGGGCCTCGGTTTCTTCGAAAATTTCGCATACAAGTCACCAGCACCGCCGTGTTCATCCATGTAGTACTGTTTCCTCCCATGCACAAGAACACACACATCTGCTCCCACCATTAAAATTCAAAGCAATGTCAGTATCACTGTAAGCATTCAACCAACCTAAAAGCAAAACAAGTGACAACAAACTACCATTCAATCTTTGATAACATTTGCATAAAACAAATCAATGTTTCAAAGAGGGCAATTCAGTATTTCTGCTACCATTAGTTCATTCAAAATAAGCTGATAAAAATTCAATCTTTCATCAAAAACAACTAAAGTAAAAAGTCAATTCTAATGAAACAAGAGATAAAAAAGTAGGCATTTCGCTTGAAGAAGAAAAGAACATAGAATACCTGCCAGTAAGGAAGAGGGCGGATTGTTTGGCGAACAACAAGATACTGAATACCATAGCCAATGAAACCTTCAAGTGAACCGATGGCGAGGATCACCGGAGTTGGAATCTTGTCTGCAGCAATACCGGCAAGAAGACCGAAAGCTTTACCAACATCTTTGGCAACAGAAAGATTGTTGAGCTGAAGTTGTGTTAGACCCATGAGTGTTTTCAACGCAGCAGAGTAGTTTGAGAATGTGTAGTTGTTCCCTGATATTGCTTGTACCCATACAGCAGTCACCAATCCTAACCATCTTCCTACTTGCGTCGCCGGAGATAGACATCCCCATAACAACTCCATGATGACGAAAAATGTTCTTCAAGAAAATTCAAGAAAACAACTTTGCTGTGAAGGATTTGAGAGAAGGTTGTGAGACTACTTTATAGAATTCGAAATGAAGGAAAAAAGACGAAATTTTAATGCGTAACAAACGAAAGAATTGAATTGTTTTTTTCTTTTTCTTTTTTTTTCGGTTATGTTTTGTTTGATGGACGACAGAGAATGAGTGAAAAGAACCGGAGTGGGTGGCTGGTTTCTTGTTTCATTGTACAGCGCCGGCTTTTATTCTTCTGATCAGTTGAAAAACTAAAATTTCTCCAGAAATTTCAAGTGAAAAATAGAATTTAAAATTTAAAATTTAAATGTTGTATCAATTACTAGAAGTAAAGAAGAGAGTAGTGGAGAACAGGTGTCGTTGACAAGGGAAGACTTTTGAGAAATTGGAATGATCAGAGCCGTCTATTTTGGAGTGGTCGTGTTTCAACTTGTTTATGTTTTCAATTTTTAGAAAGTTTTTTAAATTATGTGTAGATTCTTTTAATGTAAAAAGTTAAGTATGTCAATAACTTTTATTTTATTAAACTAAAAATATAATGAACTTATTTTTAAAAATATAATGAATTTACTTTTAAAAATATAAAATTATTTACTTTTAAATAGTTTCAAACGATCTCAAAATCTATGGCCTGATTAAACCCTTGGAAAAACTTCTGGGAGTTTCTAGCGGTACCATGCCGCTGTTTGTTATTAACAAACGTTAATGTTATCGTTCAAAAACCACAAGCAACTTTTGCATAGTTGTTAAATGCTTCATTACTAAATTCAGAAAACTAAGAGTAGGATTTAAAATGCTAGCAAAAAGAATGAAAAGAAAAAAACAACATATGTTTTTCTTTTTCTCAATGAATGGGTTCATTGAAAATATTCTGTTTCTAGCAATATCAATGAAGTTGGTTTCACACAGATGGATCACTTGTAGAACACAAACTCATCATATTCATTTTACTTCAAAAAAAAAAAAAAAATGTATGCTTTTGGAAAATAGTTATAATTAACTATATGCTGTTTCTATTATTTGTTTCTTAGTTATTATAACATAAATGATAATCTTTTGTTCTTTTCATGTACAAAGAAATACAAATTCATAAGAAAGCCAGTGATTCAAAAAGAAAAAAAGAAAAAAAAAAAGTATAGTTGTTTTAGGCATTTTTCTAGATGATGATGTTGATGATTATTCTTGTCATCAGCCAACTCATCTCCACAATAAATAAAGTAGCTGAGAAACAAATTAATTAACCAATTTACGTGAAAGGTTAATTTAAAATTGTTGATTTAATTTTATATCAAAATTGAAACTTTTCCTCTCTCTTTTCTTTACAAGCTCTACCACCTACGTGTTTCAAATATAATAAATTTTATAAAGACAAAAAATAAAAAAAATATTTTTTTAAATAAATTGAAAATACATTAATTTTTATATTTAATTATTAATTAAAGTGGGTTGAAAATAAAATTTAATTTATATTTTTTGAAATTTTAGAAATAAAATATAATAATTTTGAAATATAATTTTGAATTTAATTTATATTTAAAATATATAAATTGTTCAAATTTTAATTGTAATAAAAAAAATTAAAATTCTGAACATTAGAGCGCTCTAACTAGATTTTTTAGGACTGTGTTTTACTTCAAATTTAACACACCTCACTATCTTAAAAAATAAAGTTTTAATGAAATATTTATTTTAAAATTCTAAATCATATCCAATAAATTTTATATTTTTAAATTAAAAATTGTTTTTAAAAATATCTTTTTGGCAATCCTAAACCATCTCTGAAAACTCCGTACGTTAAAGAAGTTCTTCATTCTTTAATTCTCCAACTCTTTAAGATAACGACCGAATAGAAACTGCCCGTACGGTTCAAGTGTAAGATATTTGAAAATAATTTAAATAAAATTTTTTTAAAATACTATTCTAAATTTTTATAAAATTATTTTTATTTTTAATTTTATTTATTTAAATTTTTTTTAAAAATAAATAGATAAACTTTTTTATTAAAAATTATACAATTAAAATAAATATTTAATTACATAATCACTTAAAATACACAAAAAGTATTAAAGAAAATAGAAAAACATTTAATTTCACTTGCGTGCTTCAGTTATCTTCCTTTTTTGATTGATACACAACGTACTTATCGTAGTACCTTCAATATCTAGATTTTTGATACGTTCTCTTCTCTCTCTGTCGCCTAGTTGCGCTTTTCCCCCGTTGATTAATTTAATTCAAATTTATAGATTTCGAAAGTCTTCCATAAGTCATTAAGCGGTCGTTGGCACTTATTAAATATATAAATTTTTTGATAAAAAATATATATATTTATAGTGTGCAACTTAATTATATATTTTTTTTAATTTATAACATTTGAAAGTATTTAAAATGTGTTGAAAAATTATAGAATAAAATAGATTTTATAATAATAGATCGTAAGTATCATTTTTGTGGCGATCAGTTTTGTTAAAATTTAAAAATTAACTATTCAATCATGAATTGCTTTGTAGTTATAGGGCATATTTTTTTAGAAGAAATGAATTACTGAAAAATAAATTATTAAAAATTAAATTAATATAAATAATATTGTTAAAATTGACTTAATTTTTATATTTATTATAGAAAAAGTAAGTTTAATTTGATTTATTGTGTTTTTTTGTGTAATTAAAAATTAGCTAAAAAATAATTTTATAGTAGAAAAAATGACTTTAAAAAGAATACGCACTTATTAGTATGCTTCTTGTCAACCAAATGAAGAAAATAGAGGTAAGATCAGATCCACTTAGGCTTTGTTTGTAGACAAAATAAGTTATTAAAAAATAAATTATTACAAAAAACAAGCTATTATAAATAGTATTACTGAAGTTGAGTTAAAATTTTTATATATATTTTATTAAAAATAAGTTAAAAATAATTTTTTATAACTAAATTCAATAAAAATGACTATTTTTAAAAGGAAGTAAATTAAAAAAATTTAAAAACACACTGTTCATATGAAGATGGCGTTTCTGTTTATTTAGATACTTAAATTTTCAATTCAAAAATTTGTAATGAAGAGTGTTCAAAATTTGTAAATGCTACAAAAGAATTTGCCCATTCTAAATTAAATTCTGGATTCGGCAACGTGAAATTAAAGTTTCTTTAACGCTTTTGTAAGTTTTTTTTTAATAATATTTTCGGGAACAAGAATCATCATGAACATGAAGCATTCATCATGCATGGTACACCGTCCAAGGTCACAAGTCGGTCCTTTATTGTACACTACAGGCGTTTGGCATTACCTTCTTAAAAAAAATTTTCTAATTTTTATTTTTAATAATTTTTTTAATATTTTACATAAATAAAAATAATTTTAATAATAAAATTTTATTTTTTTTATAAAATAATATCTTCTAAAATATTATTTCGAAACAGTTCCAAACACTCTTAAATTTTAAAAAACAGCCAACAACCATTGCAAGATGATAACCTTATAAAATAAAACTGAGAGAGATCCAAATTTTGCGACGATAAGACACTTTACCTATTGGCTACAAGCAGATGGCAGCATTGCACCTTACAGCTTATTTACTTTACCATAAATTAGAAAGTAAATTAAAATTTTAAAAACTTTTAAATAAATTTATTTCAATAAAATTTAATTAAAAATATAAATTTTTATTTATGATATTGAAAAATGAATTTAAAATAGATTATAGAAAATAAAGTTCTTTTAGAATAAAATTTTTCAAAGAAAAAATTTGAATTGTAAGTATAAGTAAATATAGGTTAGCAAATAAGAGATCTTTCTAAAAAAGGAGAGAGAATGACAGATGTGATATCAAATAAGATACCAAGTTTCTGATTGCAAAACTGTTACTACTCTTATTTTCTACTATGGAAATTTTAGTGTGCGTTTGAGTTTGAAATGTTTATAAAATAAAGTTTTTTTAAAATAAAAAATATTTTTATTTTTTTTAAAAACGAATTTTATTTTTTTAATTTAAAAAATAATAAAAATATGCAATAAAAAAATCTCATTTCGTAGAATTTTTTTACATTTTTTAAATTTTTAAATAAATTTTTTATATAAAATATATATTAAAAAATATGAAATAAAAAAAATTTTTTAAAAATTAAATCAAACGCGCTCTTAATTCTTTGGTAGCATGATATCTAACACAGTAATCTCTTTATAGAATATAGTCCGTGTTTTACTTGCTTAAAAAATAAGTGTTTTAATAATAAATTATTAGATACTAAAATTTTGAAAGTAAAAGTTAGATAAATATTCAGAATTATTTACCATGAAATTAATAAGCCCGTACCACATCTCACGAGTACATCTGAATACAAGCTAATTGTTTTTGAACATTGACCATGTGCACAGCTGCATAAGCGTTTATTTAGACATTAAATTATTCTTATTATAAGTTTTGTTTTAGGTAGAACCATATATGCTTGGTAGCATCTAACGCAGTAATCTCTTGGTAGGACACAGCACATAGGCATTAGGCACCGTTTGGCAATGTTTTTTGAATTTTCGGTTTCAATTTTTTATATTATATTTGTATATAAATATTTTATAATTTTTTTAAAAAATTTAAAATAGAAAATTATGCTCATAAAATTTTATTTTTAATTATTTTTAAATTAAAAAATACAAATTATTTTTCAAAAAAATTTTTAAATACTTTTTATTCAAGTGGGTTCTATTTTATAGGTAGTTTAAAAATCTCGTAAACACATGCATGTGATACATGATAGGTGTGTTTATCTTAGAATAAAATTGAGTTTTGAAAAATGAATTAAAAAAATTAAATTAAAAATTAAAGATATTAGTAAAAACTAAATTTTTATATTAATATTAAGTTATAAAATTAAATTAAAAAATTTATTTTGATCAAAACATTATTTTAAAATTAAAACTAAGATTTAAAAAATAAAATATGTGATGTAAGAGAACATACTATATATATTCAACAGATCTATGTGCTATATAACAAATGCAAGCTAATTGTTTTTGAACATTGACCATGTGTTGGCAACTGCATAAGCCTTTATCTACTGATTATATTACTCATAAAATAAGTTTAACATATTTTTATTTTTTTGGCTTTAGGTAGTAGAACATATATCATATATATATATAATAAAACAGGCCATATGTTTGTTTAATTCAGCTTAGTTTTCCTAATAAAAAAAGCGTGTATAATTGAACATGCTAAATAAGTTATGAATGCTGACTCTGGAAGAAATGAGACGACCATCGTTAATTGATTATTTACACTGCAAAATTAATTTAATGATGATGTTGGTACTAGGAAAAAAGATATTAACTAAGTTTAAAATAATTTGTTAGGATTTCAAGGTGGAACCAGTTCACCCTAAAAAATATTTAAAAATACTTTCAAAAAATTTTTTTAATAAAATATATTTTAAATTTTTTTGTAGAAATAACTTTAATTTAAAAAAATTAGAATTAAAAATTTTAACCAAACAGTAACTAATTTTTCTCATATGAAGAGATTGGTTGTCAAAATCGAGGAAGGATTCGATAGAAACAACCTCTATCCCAACTTGTTTAATAAAAACAACAGGAATAGCTTCTCACACTTTCGTTTGTGGAATCGAATTTTTCTCTTTGTACTTTTTGTAGACCAAGTTCGACTGGCCGCCACCGTCGCCGTCTATCGTCTCCGTCCAGTTGGATTGTCTCAAAGAGTGAAAGAATATCTTATTTTCTGACAGAAATTGAAATGAAAGTGATTTTTACGACAAGAACAATGCCGGCCGATAATCTCATAGAAATTTCTGGTTTCTAATGATTTTGAATGAATGATTATCTAGAAAAAAATTTCTAAAAGAAATCTTTTTATTAAAAAAAAACAAGACGTTTATATTGGTCCCCCTTCTCATAATAAAATTAAAATCGCAAGGACTAAGACAGATATGTACGACCACTGATATACGTGGCTCCTGTGACGATAAGTTATGCTACGCAATGCCAGCTTTCGTCTGTATTCTATACCTAATTTTTTTGTTTTCTATATGAACTCGTGAAAATTGAAAAACAGCCTGGCCAGAATTTTTTTAATTTTTCAGTTCTCATTTTAAATATTTTTTATATTTAAATATTTTTACATAATAATTTTTTATTATTTATTTTAATTATTTTTAGGTATAATAATAAAACTCATTTTTAAAAAAAACTCTCTGTTTTAAAATTTTTTTATTTTAATACTCCCTAATTTACTTCGCAAAACAAATTATTACAATAAATTTTAAAAATTATTTTAAAAAAAATCGGATGAAATAAAACAAACCATCCGTTTGAAGAAATCAGAAGCAACGAAAAAAAGGCACGAATATCCTTACAGTAATACGCTAGTCTAAATTCTAACGTATGTTCTTTCCTCGTGATAATAACGATCGAAAACATTCTAAAACTGTAAGCTACTCAATGCCAGAAAGTAAAGCTTCCATTCATGAATCACTGAAGTATACGTAACTATCGACAAACTCAATGAAAAGAAACAAGCATAAACTGAAACCCAGACCTTCCGTGCTTACCAGTTAGCCAGTCCATTGATTTCACGAATGCGTACGGCAGCTACCAGTCTTCGAGTGATCAAAATCTATTAAGTCATGCCACTTGCTTGATTTGATCGACAAACAAAGTTTCAAAAGGCCTAATAAATCCAATCCATCCAATGTAATGTACAACTTGCTTTGCAAAAACTTTGGACTCCAGTATGTAGAGAAAGCCAAGTTTTGCATGCATGACTTCGACTGCATTTGACTAACAAATACTTTGATAATCCGTACTCGCTACTGAAAGTTATGATTACACCAATTAAACAAAATCACGAAACAACTTGCTACCAAAAAACCATTCTTTGTTGCAAAAAGTAACTTAGAAGGTAGACAACATTGAAAGAGAAAACAAGACACTTATACTGAAAGAAAAAAGAGTTCACCGCATGTTACCCTCTCTCAGAACATCAATCATGTTGTAAATTTTCTTGTCAGCTTTGGCCTTTACCTACAAGCAGAGAGAATGCCTTATAGCAACGGGTTCATTCTTTATAATCACACTTCAGCTTGATGTATCAATGCTGCAAATTACAGTGGTTTCCTAGTTGTTGAGATTAGAGCTTGCCACTGGAATGGTGGGGGAAAAAATGCTCCTACTATGTTCCACAAGTTTGCAATGTGTCTATGAGTTAGATTAAATAATAGATTATGCATTTCTTTTCAGATCTCTCAAAGAACACCTACAACTTTTCTGTTAAAGTTTGCAGAAGTGAAAATCAGGGATGTGACAATCTAACAAGTTGATATGATGGATTATGAGACGTGCTTTTCAAATTTCGAAGTTTATGGAGTTGCATTTGTATGTATACTGTTGAATAGTTTCATACCTTCTTAGAAAGAAATATTGCAGCATCTACACTTCCCTCTGCATATATAAACCGACCACAAACATTGTGCTGGAACTCGAAAGAAACCCTATTAAAAACATCATGCATTTATAAAAGGTGAAGCTCTTATAAAAACCATAATTTATGCTTCTTTGATAATTCTAGTTGGGACTAAGAAGACTCCATAAGGTTCATTACGTTTGATCGGGTGATGTGAGGTGATACATATGAAATGCATGACCAGAGAGATGCTCCTCTGGCACTCCAACCATCTTGACTTGAACTTTAGGGTCTCTTATCTGTTGGATCTGAATTAATCACGAAGCATGTTATTCAGAAAAATCATTTAACAAAAAACCCATTATGAAGTAACATAAGTAGTGAGATGCATAACTAGATAATTATAATATCATGTATGGACATGATAATAGCACTCCTGGATGAATGACTAATAATTACATGTATATATGACCAGAAAATTATACTTCAAAGCTCAAATGCACTACAATAAAGAACCATGAGTAGTAGGCATAAGACAGAAGCCAGCTGAACCAGTTAAAATGAACTGCCATAGCACAATGATCATGTGTATGTTTACATTCAAAGCGACATAGATCAATGCATGACATAGTACAAGAAATACAAAGGCTGTTCCTGAAGACTACAACCATAAATTCAATTTATGTATGCATGCCTTACCAATAAACAAAGAGTTACATGATTAACATATCATTCCCAAAATTAATTTGCTTGATACCTGATCGAGTAACATATATAACCATGCATTATGCCACTTATACCTAAGTTCTTTTCACTTAATTATGATAACAAAATTTGATTAAGCTTACAAAGAAGCCCATACCATGGGGTATTTTGCACATTCAATGGGCTATATCAAATGAAGAACTATGGTGTCTAGCAAAGACACTAATACATTCAAAAGATCCAAAACTAGATCCATAACCAGAATTTCTACTGTTAGAGGTGTTAACTGGGCCCTGGTAAAACTCTCCCCAAAACTCAGTAGTAATGGGGAAGGGTGCCCAAGCCTTTATCAACATCTAGCTTGGCAAACAGGCGTATGGAACGAATCTAACACCCTTCTCACGCGTAGAGTGTAGGGTTGAACTAATACAATTCACTTCACAAACGTTAATGAGGCCAGAATCCCGCGTGCAGCTCCCCCTGATACCATGTTAACTGGCCCTCGAAAAAACACACCCCAAAACTCCAGAGCAATGGGGGAGGGTGCCCAAGCCTTTATCAAGACCTACACAGCTTGGCAAAAGGGCAGTGGACTAAACTAACAATAGGATCTCTAGTAACAAAGACCACCCACAGCAACAAGGATCATATAGGATCATCTTCAGAGGACATATAGAGGATTAACCTCCTTTCTTTCTAGGTCGAGCACTGATATGCAGATCATAATGCATGAAAAAGAGTGACAAGGTTCATTGAACTGATTATCAGAGGGTAAACTCTGACCTGTGGCTGATCATCCGAAAAGACCAGCTAAGCATCATTGGCTTGGTCAGCCTTTACCTGACCAACTACCTAATATTACCCAGGCTCATCAAACAGCCTATCTGGGATTATGCGCCCTATAGCTAGTAAAAGGCTCGATCGAAGAGCTAGGTTTACACAGCAATTTGACATCTTTGCTTTCACTAAAGATGAGATCAAACTTGACAGAGTTCAGGCGTGATCTATATGTTACGATACCACTTCGACATGACCTTGGCACTACCCATTAGCGACGGAAGGCTAGTGTAGCGAGTGGTCATGGTAACTTGTAGGTGCTTGTCCGAAAACACCCTCCCCCAAGGGGACAGCACCCTTTTGTATTTTATTCAACTTACGCAAACCCTTCTTAAAGCGTATCTGGTATTGATCAATAGAGCAGCTCATTAAGCGTGTTTCAAATATAGAACTCAATAGTAAAGTAGTATGCTATCTAAACAAGGAAGATTTCTGTAGTTGACTATAGAAATTTGAGTGTCAACAACCAACAACAATTCATTAGGGAAAATATGAGGCATCAAGAGTTTGTTAAATACATATATACCTGCGATATATCAAAGGATACACCTAACTTCTGAAAACATGAAATCACAGCTTTAGCAGTTCCAGAAGTGTCCAATTTGCTTGCTTGATGTGATTCCATGACCTGAAACAAGTAGCAGGTACCTTAAATCCCACTGATTTGCGAGAAAATATAAGCAAACTACAAAATCAGCAATGATGTTTAAAAGTAAGAAATGAGTTGCACATACTTATATAGCTATAACTTTTTGAGGTAAGAGCTTTTAGAAAATAAAGTCATATCTTTAATTGGCAGGATAGCATACCTCTAAAGAGTAGCTCATACTTATATAGCTATACCTTTTTAATGTAAGAGCTTTTACAAAAGAAGGCATATCTTTAATTGGCAGGATAGCATACCTCTAAATTGTACCCTGCAAATGCTCCTGGAAATTGCTCAGCCATGATCTCCATAGCAGCAAGAAATGCAACAACCTACTAAAAAGCCAGAAGACAAAAAATTGAGGATCTGAGAGGCTTTATATTGAAAAAGCAAAAAAGATGCACGGTGCCTTTTAGAATATACAAAATACAGAAATAACCTGTTTTCCCATCTGAGGAGAAATAAGAGCATAAACATTGGCATCTTGCATGCTTTTAACCAACCTATTCCGGTCGCCACCAGTTGAACCCATTACAAAAGGCACACCAATTCTGCAATGAAGTTCTGCATTACCTGGAGAATAGCATGATCTCTAGTTAAGGGAAAACAGCATGAGCCTTGTGTTCAATTACCAGTTTGCTAAACAATTGAATCCAGTGATGTCTTGAATCAAGTTCTAGGGTTCACTTGCCAGCACTATTGTTGTTGGCATGCAAAGTTAAGCAAGTTGTTGGCATTATAGTGTATGCAACAGGAGAAGTTGGAACTTGCAACCAGAGATAAAGAACAGATAAACATATTAAGAGAACTCAGGCTTACCATTTACAGCATCAGGTACGGTGTAGTCCACTACAATTAGATCAGGGAATTCTTGAAAAATTGAAAATATAATTTTCTCACTTTCTGAAGGGCCATGTATCTGTATCTCTGTGCTTCCAACTTGTACGCTTCTCCCACGCATCTCTTTGCTGCTGAATGACACAGGGACCAGCTGATGCCCTGCAGAAACAGCTGCTTCTGCAACTGCCTTCCCCATTTTGCCAGTACATCCATTAACCTATTAAGATCAGAACTAACTACTTCAGAGACAGGTATTCCTTATCAAACAAAATCGACATTCTGTCATTAGGACAAGGTATGTAAACATGGCGTGGTAAGAAGGACATTTAGCATCATTCCAACACATAAATCAAACGCAATTACATACAGCAAAACCGGTATGAGTTCCATCTCCACTCCAACAGGAAATTTGAAATTCATGATGCATGCAAGACAGAAATTACAATACAAGCATTGTCCCTTCAGTTGGAGTCAGGAAATCATATCCATCAAATGAAGACTTGACAGACAAACTTTAAAGGGACTTCACCAAAACGCTTTCTGTTCTAAATTTTACAATGCATGCCATCAGATGGATGCCAAAATGCCAATCTTTAGCAGAAATGGCAATTGAGAAACAACTTTTAGGTGACAAACTAACCCGTGGAGTCTCATAACGACTGTTAAAGCCAAGCGGTATATTCACTATCCAAAAAGTTTCTAACAAGCTCTGTTGTGAAAAAAAAAATCGCTATGAATGTCTACAGTCTACCATGATATTGAGAACACAGAACTAACTATTAACTACTAAAAACAATCACAAAGATTAAAAACAACAAAATCTGCATTCTTTCAACGACAATCATTACCAAGATAGGGAAGGAAGTTTTGGATGATTTCACAACTGGAGCTTTATCAATAGCATCAGTTGCTGTAGAATTCATTGTTACGGAGCTCAACCGTTTTCTTCCTCGCCAATAACGTTGTGCTTGTTGCTAAACTCGATTGGGGTTTTAAACAGGTCTGCAGAGATAGTGAAGCCATGATTGAATTCTCTAGCTAATTTCTGAAGAATAGAGAATGAATAAAGAGTAAAAAAAGCTGGACTTTTTCGTTTTTTGGGGTTTCAGGGTTTTACTAATACAGGTTCGGTGTTGTAGGAAGGAACCGAACCAAAATCTACATTGTAACTGTTGAGTAACGTTGGTTTGGGCCGTTATAGAAAACGGTTCAAGTTGTTCGGTCCGGATTGGTTTTGAGATCTCTCTCGATCTCGTTCACTGGCTCTGTGATTTCTCAGATTTTCAAGAAGTTATCATTTTTTTTGCAGAAATTTTGAGAGTTGGTAGAGAGAGAGAGAGAGAGAGAGAGAGAGAGAGAGAGAGGGTGGGCGGCGATGCTGCGGAACGCGGCTATTGCAATCGTCGCCATGGCAGTCATCTTTCTTGTGTTCTCTATTCCGCGCAAGGAGATCGTTAAGGTGTTGTATTTTTCTTTCAAACTCTTTGATTCGTCTCTGTCTTACTGATATTTCGTTTTTTTAAAAGAATGATCTTTGTGAACCAATTGGGATTGCAAATTTGTGGATTTGTATAAAGTTGGATGGTAAATGTGGATTCTTTATGTTTTAGAATAGAGATAGACTGATTAGATGTCTCATGGTTTAGGAGAAATTTGCTCCCAATATTGTTCTTTTATGAGTGGTTCTCTCTGTATTTCAATCAAATTCTTTGCTTCTAGAACTTGTGGTCGGTCACGAGATAAAGCAGAATAATGCTCATCGAGTGTTTATTGAGTATGTGAAGTTGTGAGATTAGTTGTTCTCCGGTACTGGTATGTCAATAATACTGTAGCAGGTATATTATTGATGGCTGTGATAATTTTAGTGACAAATGGTGTTCTTATATTGTAACTGTTATGCTCAAAGAAAGCTGTTAAATTGTTCTACTGCTAAAAAAGCTGCTATGCTGCGTAAGTGTTGAATTTTTCTGTGATGAGACAATTCTGTTTAGCTATGCTAATGTAAACAGGTACCTTGATGAATACCAAAGATCTCCTCATGTGATTTGGATGACTATCTTCTAGTTTCATGATAAAGAAAATATAAAGGAGAAAGTCTTTAAAAGTTAGTATTTCTTATCCAGGTTTTCTGGAATTCATGATCGTGCATGAACATAGTAGTATTCATTCTCCGAAAGCATCAGGAATATGATTATTGAGAGAAGTCTAGTATTTTGCACATTTAGGAAGATTACTATGTAGGAATCTCCCTCTGGAAGTAAGGTCCCTCAATGACGAAGAAAATAGTTCTTATGAGTCGGGATGGATTCAATAATATGTATTATATTGAACTGGTCAAACTGTAATCTAAGACATTAATCTGGCTTGTTCAACTCATGGTGAGAACCATGTACCATGCATGAACATAATAGCCGTAGATAGATAACTTCTAGCACTAAATGAAAGGAATTTATTTAAGCGACAGATACTGCTATTGCTCTTACTTAGGAATTTACAACTATTACTTAGTGTCTGCTCAAGGTTTTGATATGTTTAACTATTCTGGAGATGGAAAGAGTGCATCCTGATAGCCTATTTCAAAGGAATATGTCAAGGATATTTCTGGAATGCCTGTACTTATAATCATTGCATCTTCATTTATGGTTGGCATTTGATAGTTTTTCTATCTGCTAAACTTGTTTCATGATAGTCTCCGATTTACAATTTATTTGTACTTATTCAGGTTGAGGTCAAAGTGGAAAAGGTCCCAGAAATAACTCACAGGGTTTTTCTAGATATTGATATTGATGGCCAGCATTTAGGTAATTCTTCTCAGTTTATCCAATATTTACAACTTTCTGTATCTCTCTTCTCTAAATTGTTGCTTCTGCTTGTCGAAGCCACTTGGAGCTTCCCATTTTTTTAACTGCTATGTAGGAAATTTGCGCTATTCCTGCATAGACTGCGGAGAAGATTTTTGCTGAAAAATGACGGCAAACTCTGTCCTTCTCTTTTGATCCTTGCTATCATGGTTTGAAACACATGTAGTGCTTGCTTAACCAAAAAGATTTAGCATAACTAGACATCCAAACCAACTGATGATAGAGATTTTTATCATTTGGTCAAATGAATGAAACCAGCCTGTTTTACTACAGCCCAAACTTTGGTCAAAGTGCTGCCAACTGATTTCTACTGTCACCATATGTTATACTCTGATAACTATTCAAGTTTCTTGCACATCAAGTTGGCAGTGAGCCAGTGTCTGTAACAAATAAAATGAGCTGTATACATAACTCTTGGTGCTGAATGTGCCATGTGATGGTACAAGCAACGGCAGAATGAGTGAGATAGTCAATGCTGTTAAACATGAATTTGTGCACCAGGAGTTATATGTTGCTTATGTATGCAGATGCCAGTCATTTTCTTTTATAAAATAACCCACATAATAGTGAGTAGCTTTATCTTCGTTCATGAACAACTGCTTTGTTCTTTGATGACAGAAATATGAGCATCCAATTCTTGCATATGTAAAATTGCTTTTACATCTGCAGGTAGAATTGTGATTGGACTGTACGGTCAAGATGTGCCAAAAACTGTAGGTATGCCTCCATGATTGGAACAATAAACTTTTGCAACTTGCTTTTATGTTAGCAAAGTTGATTTACTGATTGGCTGGTAAAAGTCCTTCTGGAAGTTATCTTACAGAGGAAGATCTTTCAGAGAAGTTTGCTTCAAGATTTAAAATGTTATCAGAAGTATTTCACAATGTATATTGTTGTAGCTTTCTTCTTCTGATGAAAATTATCTCTTTCCTCCTGCTTCACCTTTTCCTGAATGCTTTTCATTTTGATAAATTGTTGTCCTGTGTTGTTGTTTAGTTTAGTGATTGCTCTCTATGCTAAATTATGAATCTGCTTGAAGATCCATTAATCCATAGTTCATAGATTTTCTTGAATCTCAAATGCCTCAACTTCGGTGACTTAAATTGAATAAAAATCTGGATCAGGGTACCCATTTCTTATTCTCCTCCCACTTTTCTATTCAGCTAAGAGAGGATATTTTAGTTGAAGTAGCTAGTTTTGACGTTGACCTGGGACTAGAGACTCTGTATTGAAAATAGTATATGAAACACCATTATATGTGAGTTACTAATCAGTCTTAACTATTTGAGGAAATTAACTAAGAGAAAATTTTTGAAAAAATTGTTTAAATTAAGAGGATTCCTAGTATTTCATCTAGTTACATCTTATCATAATGCCAGTTTATCTGATCATACTGCTTGTATGCCATGGACTGATTTTAAGGTCACTTTGTTTTGCAGAAAATTTCAGGGCACTCTGCACAGGTATGTATGGAGAAATATCTTTATGTTATTCTGTTGGCCTTCCTAATATTTCTGGGTGAATTCGGGAATGGTTATCTTGCCTGATGAAGCTAGTTCTTATTCGAGTTGCCTCTGATAACTGATTGAAGGTAACTAGACAGCTTTAATGCTTATTTGCAGGTGAAAAAGGTAAAGGAGCAAGAGGGAAAAAGCTTCACTATAAGGGAACAACTTTTCATCGCATAGTTTCTGGCTTCATTATTCAGGGAGGTGATATCATCAATGGAGACGGTAGAGGCAGTGATTCAATATATGGGCACACCTTCCCTGATGAAAATTTCTCCATGAGGCATTCACATGCAGGTTTTAAAGATCCGAGCTTGCTTTCTCTCATGCATTTTACAAAACCTTTTTAAATTGTACATATGCTCGGCCAACATTATTGACCACTTCATTGATATATTTGTCTCTAATTTGTATAACGACTTTGTGAGCATCTGAAATTTCTAGGTAATGCTAATAATAACAGAGCATGAACTCTATTTTTCATGTATCTTAATTTTGCACTGGATGGATGAGTTGGAAAGAACTTGGGAGTACGTGCAGTTTTGTCAACCTCTCTCCCCACTTTGATCTATGTAAAATTGTAAACAATGATCACTTACTTTTCTCAATCCAGGTATTGTTTCTATGGCGAACACAGGACCTAACACCAATGGCTGTCAGTTCTTTATAACCACAGTGAAGGCGAGCTGGTAAGTATTATCCATCGCCTTACTTTTGACTGCATCACGGGCAATATTTCAGATAGAACTGATTGGTTGATGGGACATGTATAATATTAATCAGGTTAGATGGTGAACATGTTGCCTTCGGGAAAGTGATTCAGGGAATGGACAATGTATATGCCATTGAGGGTGGGGCTGGCACTTACAATGGAAAGCCAAGGAAGAAAGTGATCATTGTAGACTCTGGCGAGATACCAAGGCACCAGTGGGATGAAGAAAGTTGATCCCAGATAAAGAGTTTGCAGCATGTACCGTAGTTTTTGCTATACGATCCACTGGGGGGCGCCAAAGTTCTGAATGTCCAGATTTCCAATCTGCTACCCATGCAATAGATGTACCATGTAGAGTGATCTGTCAAGATTTCATTGTTCAATAGGATATATATATACTGAACGGCAGATTTATTCAATAGAATGCCATTTGGGTTCTCCCTTCCCTAATTGTTGACTTTACCTGTTAATATTTTACGAACTTATGAAGCAAGAAAAACTCAAATCATATATGTAATCATCAAGAAAAATGTCTACACTGTTTGATTCTTCACAAATTGATTTCAAGTGAATCTGAAGTTGACAAGAAAAATGCCAACATTGTCTTTTTGTATCGAAGTTTTTTTTATTATCCACTCATTTATTCTTCTATTAAAATACAATTAACTTTTTATCTTTACTATATACCCAAGCATAATAAAGTAACTAATTATCCTTTCCTATCCATTCATTTTATTATTTTTTCTTTCATTATTTTTATTCTTACTTATTATGTACATATTCAACAAGACCCTGACTGAAGTTTCTAACTTCCTGTCTTCAAAAAAAAAAAGCCAAAATGCTGAAATTTCTAACGGCAGTTATTATTAAGATCATTTAGAAATACTTAAATAAATTTTTAAAATATTTTTAATTTTAAATAATTAATTTTTTATCTAAAAATATTTATATATAATTTTTGTATTACATAAAATTTATTATTTTAAAGTTTAAATAATTTTAAATACTGTAAATAATTGTTTTAGAAAAATAAAAATTTAATATGAAACGTAAATGAAGAAAGAACCCTTAATAACAAGCCGGCACCTGTTTTTCCAGTTCATCCAAATAACAGACTATAGAAAAGAGCGCCACGGCTCAATCACTGTTTTCCAAAGCCACCGCCGCGATAGAAATCCCAGTAAAACCCTTACGCCGACGCCGCAGCCCCGGTGTATCTCTCCGGCCGTTTATTATCTCTTTCTTCTCCGGCATGGCAACTGCTGTAGCCCCAGATTGTTCTTCCACCGCCACGACTGCTGCTCGTCGGCTGCCTTTCGGTGCTCGCTCTTTTTGTTCTCCGCGATCGGTTAACTTCTCTCATTGGCCCGAAGGCTTTTGGTCAACGAAGGCTAGGAAGAACTCAACTTTCTCCTCTTCCCTCTCTCCTGGTGATTGCTCTCTGCACATTCTGGTGTTTGATTATTTCTTTTAGGTGAAAAAGCTCACATAGTCACATTTATCTAAAGTAATTGAACAAAATTGGAACATGATACTTAATTCGAACTATATTTATTTCGTGTTTAGGAAGTTCGTATTTTGGATATTATTCATGTTGATCATCTATTTATCGGCAATTGGGGAAGTTTGAATCTTTGTTGCTTATTCATGTTGATCATAGTTACTGGCTGCTTGATGCATGGAATTAGTTTCAATTGCTGCAATATTATTTTCTTATGTTAGTATTTTCATGTGAAGTTGCTATGACAACGGAAACATCTGCCAAGGTCATCGATGGAAAGTCTGTTGCAAAGCAAATTAGAGAAGAAATAGCTGGTGAAATTGTGAAAATGAAGGAGGTTGCTGGACTTGTCCCTGGACTAGCAGTAGTTCTTGTAGGTTCAAGAAAGGATTCTCAAACATATGTACGTAACAAGAAGAAGGCCTGTGATGATGCTGGTATTAAGTCATTTGAAGTTAATTTGCCAGAGGATTGTACTGAGCAAGAACTATTGAAGCATATTTCGAAATTCAATGGCGACCCATCAGTTCATGGAATCTTGGTTCAGCTGCCCTTGCCTCGAGTATTTTCTTTAACCTTATTACTTATGAAGTACGCTACATAATGGCCGTTGTTCCTATTTTGGTTCCACTTCTGCCATTTAAAATATTCTTGATAGTCGTTAATAAGACTTCGAAAAGTTCGCTTTCTCTCTTAGGTCTATGGTTTAATTGTTTGTTGTGGAAGCACATAATTACTTCTGCCAGAACATTAAAACCAAATAACCCACATATGTCATTAACTAATATTCTAAATAATTGCGACTTTGTAATTTTCTTTTCTTGTTCAATGTTGAAAGCATTAGGAGGCTTAGTTATTTTGTTTTAATGCATGCATTCTTAGTACCAAACGTTATTAATTTCTTGTCGGTTTCAATATTCTTTTTGCAGCATATGAACGAAGAGAGAATCTTGAATACTGTTAGTATTGAGAAAGACGTTGATGGCTTTCATCCACTAAATATAGGTCGTCTTGCAATGCAAGGCCGTGAACCTCTATTTGTTCCCTGTACACCTAAAGGGTGCATGGAGCTGCTGCATAGGTATAATGTTGAGATCAAAGGAAAGAGAGCTGTTGTGATTGGCCGGAGTAATATTGTTGGAATGCCAGCTGCACTATTGTTGCAGGTATATCTCAGCACCTTCTTTGTTATGTCTTTCTACTCGTTTTGCTATTTTGCAGTCTTTCTTATTAGATTTTGAAATTCTAAGAAATTGCTGTAGCACTCTTTAATAGTACTGATACTTTGTATTCTCTTAGCTATGCTTATATACGTGGAGTCTATCTTTTACTAGTTCTGAACAAATCGCTAATATTATTTTCTTTTTTGTGGATATAAAAAGAGAGGAAATGCAACTGTTACTATGGTCCATTCGTACACCAAAAATCCAGAGGAAATCACAAGACAAGCAGATATCATAATATCGGCTGCTGGAGTGGCCAATCTAGTTAGAGGCAGTTGGATAAAACCAGGGGCCGTCATAATTGATGTTGGAATTAATCCTGTTGATGTAAGTAATATAAGTTCTTTCTCATCTCCTTTCACTTAAGGTGATTGTTAGTATTTTCATATGTTGCCAGCAGCAAAGTAGAAATTTAACAGCAATCGTCCTCAGACAGCAATTTATGCAGCAGACTCTTACTTATGCAAGTATTCTGATTAGAAGCTAACTCGGCTTTTTCACCACTTTCCAGGATGCTTCAAGTCCCAGAGGTTATAGGCTAGTTGGCGATGTATATTATGAAGAGGCCCAGAAGGTTGCCTCTGCTGTTACTCCTGTTCCTGGTGGAGTTGGTCCAATGACAATTGCAATGCTGCTGTCCAACACACTCACCTCTGTCAAGAGAATCCATAACATCAGCTGATAACTCAAAAGACTGAGAACAGATTATTCCGCTCATAGCAATTCTTCTTCCCTTTCTTCGTTCTCTAAAGCATAAATATGTAACTATGCAAATGTGGATATCCAATCCACAACTAAATCGAGGCAGCTCCAACAATGTTGTAACCAGAGTATATTGAAAATGTTTGTGCTAGATGAATGTTTTAATATTCTTTTGTGGTATATGTTCAAAACTTCAAATATCTGTATGAAGTTTGATACATGTATTCGGAGGAAATTTTGCTACCTGTGCAAAACATGAAAACGAGCTAAGCTTGAATTAAATTTATCGTATGTATACCTGTGGGTTCTATTTGCAAATATTTTGTTGTCTTGTCTGTGTTATTTTTTATATGTTATTTTATTGTACGGTGAAGATGTGATGTGATGATGATAATCATACATATTTATATATGAGATAGAGACTTAGGGTGCATTTAGTTCAACTTATCAAAAAAATAATTTTTTAAATTTTTATTTAATAATTTTTTAATATATAGTGTATAAGTATTTAAAAATTTATTTAAAATTTAAAAAATGTAAAAAAATTTTACATAATGAAATTTTTATATTACATATTTTAATTATTTTTTAGAGATAAATTTTTTATTATATATTTTTATTTTAAAAAAATTTATTTAAAAACACTCTCCAACGCAGCCATATGCAGAAATATTAAAAATCCATATATTTCAAAAGTGAGTCTCCTAAAAATAATTTTCATTTGGGACTCCAAAATAACTTTTTAGAAATATAAGCCAAGCAGTATTAATAAATAAAACGCAGAAAATTAGAACCCAGAAAGCAAAGCAAACGCCAGTAGAGGGATCTCTCTTCCTCTTCGCCATCGTTTCTTCCTTCTCTGTTCTTCAACCCTCAACTTCACCATGGTGCTCGAGGTAGAAGAAAAATCTCAAAATTTTTTCCTCCATTCAGTAGATCTTCGAATTTCATAGGTGAATTTTGGAATTTTATTTTATTTTATTTTTTGTTTTGTTTGGTTGTGTGTTGATTTACAGGCGACGATGATCTGCATCGACAACTCGGAGTGGATGCGGAACGGCGATTATTCTCCAACTCGATTTCAAGCTCAGGCGGATGCCGTTAATCTCATATGCGGCGCTAAAACTCAGGTTTCGATTTCTTGATTCTCCTAGGTTTTCATCGAATTGTCTTTTGAAAATTTGGTTTTTATGTAACATTTTGATTTATTTATTCTAAAACATTTTGTGCAGTCGAATCCGGAGAACACCGTAGGAGTGCTGACGATGGCAGGGAAAGGGGTACGGGTGTTGGTAACGCCAACTAGTGATCTCGGAAAGATCCTTGCTTGCATGCACGGTAAGCAATTTGAAGTCTTTTGATAGTCGTTTACGTCTTTCCAATTTAGAATTTCATGATTACTATGGCTTTGTGTAGTATTACATCGATTTACTCTTGTTGAGCTTTGTTGTTGGAAACCAGCTTAAGTCTTTCACAATCCTTTGTATTTTATACACAAAGTTCACTCGAACTATCAACAAGTCATGATGCTGTAAGAGAATCTCTCTAAATGAAAAGAACTATTAAAGTAAATGCCCTGCTCTTGTTTTGGGCCTTTTCAATAATCTTCACTTTATTTTAGACTTTCTCTACATGTTATTAATGAGTGAAATAGGTAATTGTTCATAGCTTGAGATGGAATGCACGAAAAGGAGACTGCATACCTGGTGCATGTTCTTTTGATTGCTATTAATTCACTCAACTGTGTATTGGCTCATCAATTCTAAGGTGCCTCTGTAGAATAAAGCATTACATGTGACTTTAAAGGGTGTTAGCATTTAGGACTTATGTTGCTTTTGTGGTGCTGAAAATGAGTTTGGCAGTGTGAAAGTTGACTAAATGATTTCAAGGATCGGTTCATAGCTTTGACCCTCAAAGTGGCTTTGGTGATTTCTATGGAGAGGCAATTGTGTATTCTCTTTTCATAGTACAGCAGGTCATCTTGAATAATCACATAATGAGATCTCTACTCGTGGAAAGAGCTACCAAAACTACATTTGGAGGTCTAATTCTTTGAGGAAGTTCATATTAAAATGGAAGTTTCAGAGTATCTTTCTTATTGCCACTCTATTGGAGGCTCTTTGTCATACTGAAGTTGAACCTATTGAAAGTTGTCTCTTTTATTCAAAGCAACTTCTCTTTCTGGTGCACATGTTAGCCCTGAGAGCAGTTTCTTTTCATTTCATGCTCTATCTACTGTTCAGTCTATTTGATAGTGCCGGACACAGTTTTGCCTTTACTTGGTAAATCTCAACCTATGAAGCAGTTGGTGATGAGCTGACTAGCTCTGTGTACCACTTTATTATTAACTGTCAAGCCACTTAGCAGTAAAACTCCATTGGGCTGTACCTTGACCTTTCTGTGAAATAGTTATATTAACTCTCTAATTCTGTTTTTCATACTGCAGTAAGCTTATGGCATTTCTTTCCTTCTTCCAGGTCTTGACATAGGTGGTGAGATGAACCTGACTGCAGGGATTCAGGTTGCGCAGTTAGCTCTTAAGCACCGTCAGAATAAGAAGCAATACCAAAGGATTATTGCTTTTGTTGGAAGGTGATATCCAGTTTGATGCTTTTTGGTCTCTTTGCACTACTAAATAATGTTTCATATGGTTTTACATTTCTTCTAATAGCTCATACGCATACCCACTTTTGATTTGTCAGCCCAATAAAATATGAAAAGAAAGTGTTGGAGGCAATTGGTCGAAAATTAAAGAAGAACAATGTAGCTCTTGACATTGTTGACTTTGGGGAAGCAGATGATGAAAAAGCCGAAAAGCTAGAAGCGCTTGTAGCTGCAGTAAATAGTAATGACAATAGCCATATTGTTCATGTCCCTCCTGGTCCAAGTGCCCTTTCAGACGTGCTTATAAGGTGGTAGGCTGGTAGCCAATGTTTTCGATACTATTTATCACCTGGATACATAGTGGTATATTAACCATACATCTACTTGCCAGTACTCCGATTTTTACTGGGGATGGGGAAGGAGGAAGTGGCTTTGCTGCTGCAGCTGCTGCAGCGGCAGCTGGTGGTATGGCTGGTTATGATTTTGGAGTTGATCCGAACATAGATCCTGAGCTTGCTCTTGCTCTAAGAGTTTCAATGGAAGAAGAAAGGGCTAGGCAAGAAGCTGCTGCTAAGAAAGCTGCTGAGGATGCTGCCAAGCAAGAAAAGGATGGTGACCAGGCTTCTAGCTCACAAGATGCTGCTATGGCTGAAGCTGCCTCAGCAGCTCCTGGTGCAGATGGCAAGAGAAATGATCTAACAGTATGGCTTCCCTATACCTTCAAGAATCAAGAACTCTTGAGCATTTAACTAAACATAAGTTAGTAACATGAACAATTAAGAGCAACATGTATCTGCTTTTCAAGGCTGCCAATATTGTATACACTATCTGCTGCTATGGTAGAATTGTTAGTAAATGCAGTAAGAATGCCTTGAACTTATTAGAAGTGAAAGTAAGGAGGTAGACAATATATAAGTAGAAGCTAGATGGTGCCACTTGAAGAACTATTCAGTGTGTTGTATCTTTTGCAAGAATCAGCTCCAAAATCATTCACAGTCTTACATCATTGTCATTATAGGTCATTGCAAAAATGTTCATCCGATGATGATCTAAGCATGTCCTTTCACATGGTTTCAGGATGATGAGACAGCGTTACTTGAACAAGCTCTTGCAATGTCCATGGATGATGCTAGGTCAAGTGGAGCTGCAATTGCAGATGCTGATATGTCAGATGCTACAACAGATGATCAAGAGTTGGCTTTAGGTAGATTTGAAAATCTTCCCGTCTCAAAGGATTTTGTTACAACTCAAACTAGCTTTCAGAAGAAAATCAGATATTTTATGAAATCTATGTTTCTGTAATACACAACAAAACATAATAGCGTTCCTGAAGACAATCATGGTGGCATACATGTAAGTGGAAATAATTTAAGGTGAATTAAAGACTGGTTCATGAAGGAGGCCTTGCTATTAAGGATGCTTACTTCTCAACTTTATTGAATTTTAGGATAAGGTTGGACCTGTTCTAGGTTAATCTTGGGCAAATTTAAGCAGAGGTTGGACCTTGAGAAAGATATTTCTGCACCATGTTAGATGTGCAATGAACCAATTCATTTATGCTTATAGTGTCGGAATCTAGAATCTAAAGGACTATTGGGTACCCTTCTATTAACACATGCAATGAAGTGCTCTTCAAAGAGCCTGCTTTGTGACTATTTTTTACCTTCAGAGACTGAGTGAGTGTCTAAACCTTCACTCTTTCGTCAATAATTCCTAAATTGACAACCAATATATATGTCTCAAAGTTTGGATTTGATTATAAAAACATATCTTTAGTGTGAGGAATTAGGCAGATATTTCCTATGCAAGGAGGTGGTATATAAGCTGAAGGTATTAGGCTATTACTAAGCCCTTTGCGTCATTTGAATGCCATCTGCCTCATTTCTTTCTGTTCAAGGATGTGAGCTCTAGTCGGCTAAAAGTTTATTATATCTACAATGGTCTTTCATGTAAGCAGTTACTTAGATGATGTTTTCACATTTTGTTATATCCAGCTCTGCAGATGTCTGTGCAGGATAGTGAAAAGGATTCGTCTACACAGTCTGACATGAGTAGAGTTCTGGAAGATCAATCATTTGTTTCCTCCATTATTAATTCGGTATAGCTTGTTGTTGAAGCACTGATAAGTATATCATAATCGGATAAGCCACTACCTAATTTTGCTAAAACAAAATTGTTCTTTTTTATACCCACTCAGCTTCCTGGTGTTGATCCCAACGATCCTGACGTGAGAGACTTGTTGGCCTCTTTGCAAGGGCAGTTAGATGTAAGCTTTCTAACTCTTTGCAGTAAACTTGTCTTAACTGCCTGAATTTTACTGATGATGGAATTTCAGTTATTCCACTCCATTTACTACTACAATATATCAAATCAAGAAATAGTTCTTTTGGCCATTCCTATACAAAGTCTGTAAATCTGCTAACAGCAAATAGGCAGATCCAGTATGCATTTTTTGTGTTATAACATGCTGTGCGCATTTTCTTTTTTCTGTCTGTAGCATAGTAGTTTTGTTTTTAGATTGAGTAGAACAATTGAAAAGTAAAATACTAATATATAAGTCTAATACAGAGTGCACTACCCTCCTGCACCTAGCAACTTAAAGGTGATGGTCTAATAGTAAGAAATAGTCTCTTGCTAGATATAGGAAGAATGTGGTAGAAATCAACCAACATTCCTTAGATTATGGAATTGCAGTATTATCTTGGATCCAAGGTGCTGTTAGTTAGTGACTAGTTGCAAAACAAAGAAAGAAGGAGAAATTACAAGAAGCTAACACAAAAAGTGCAATTCAGTTGTAAGTTGTCAATTAGCTTTAACAATGTAACACCCTGGTTGACTTATTTTACTTTTGTACTTATTTTCCCAAGTGATGAGTGATGTGACTTTGTTGTCAATTTAGGAATCTAAGCAAGCTAATTAAGAGTGTCATAACAGAGTTGTGAGAGTTGAGGTTCTATCCTTTCCATTTGGATTTTCCTTTCTTTTGCGATATTCAACTATACCGGTCTCTGATTCACTAGAAGTGGAACTTGAAAATGTTTGACTCATTATTAACTTTGTACTCTTAGATTTATTGCTGTCTAGGTTATTATAAGCTGAGATCTCAAAGAACTTCAGAAGAGTTATCTGGATTTGAAAGCATTCTTGGAGCTATTGTCCACCTGTAGCTCTGAGTTTCAGATATGACTATTGCTGTTATGTTTGTCGTGATACAGAGATAGCTTAGTCATAGGCAACATAATTGTATGGGAAGGAAAGCATTTGTTTGACCTTCATGTGATGTGCAAGTAACGAGTACTACACGAGCTTGGCTGATTTCACATCTCAGCTCGTCTTCTATGGACAGGATTGGGCAATTGGTCTAGTCCTCAGTTTTTCATTCTTC
Organism: Acanthochlamys bracteata; assembly: GCA_019914995.1. Lineage (NCBI taxonomy): Eukaryota > Viridiplantae > Streptophyta > Magnoliopsida > Pandanales > Velloziaceae > Acanthochlamys > Acanthochlamys bracteata. The sequence goes on from CM034128.1 coordinate 8,972,595, forward strand.
TAAATTCAAAGCATATTGTTTTGTAACACACGTTGATGTTTATGCTGCTTGAAGTTCAAACCAACATGACTTTTTGTGTGCTTTCCTTGGATGTTTTCTCCAAAATGCAACCAGTGTAACTGACTTATGGTGTATGCTTTGGACCTGCTATTGATGTAGCCAAAGAATGAGGAGAAAGAAGACAAATCTGACAACAAAGGTGATAAGTAAACAGATTTCAGACGTGGTTATGCAAACTGTCCTCCATGTAAGTCCAGCTCCCATGTAAGATCGTAAGATGTATAGTTATTTCAAGTACATAATGCCTTTGTTGAACTTTTCTTATGGTATGCATCTGATAGAGCAAGAAATATACGATATAATTGCATTTCACAATTTGTGAGCGTAAAGAGATACTTCTTATGGACTTTTTGCATTTAACTAACTGACTGAAATGTTGTTGTTCAACTGACTGATGTTAGGTAACCCAATGTTGTAGTCGGTGGTGGTATGTATTCTTCTGCCACCACGAGCTCTTATATTGCATATATGTACTTCATATTGTCAGCTTGCCCCTTGAATTATTATTACTTAATGCTGTCTTTAAAAGTGCAGGTTTCAGGAGCTGAGATTAGAAGGCGAACTTAGCGCAGGTGTAATCTGAGAAAGATGTGGCGCTGTATGGGCAACTTAAAAAGGACTATATAAAATAGAACCAACCAGTTTTAATTGTTTTCTTCTTTTTTTTCTCTGTTGGGGGGGAGGGGAGGAGGGCAGGGGTGGGGTTTGCTTATTTAATAGTGTTGAAATTAAAAAAGAATGATTGGCACAATCTTCTGTCGAATGCCTTATTTTTACTGTGAGACAATGCCTTCATAATGTGCCTTAGGACAAGATTGTGGAAGCTGATTGACCAATATTTTGGTCCGTTGATTTGTATGAGCATGTGGATTCACATAAGTGCTTACATTGTTATGCTATTTCTTAGGCATGCCTGAACTCAAAGAAGTACTTGTGGTTACCCTTTACTGTAGTAAAAAGTTTGAAATTAACTTTTGCATACATGGCTGATATCCGAATGACCGTAAAATTTCGGCAATGGTTCAGAAGTAGCGCTTAACTTTGGCCAAAGTTCAGTTATATAACTGTCTAAAGTATATTCTAGAGAGTAGAGACGTTTGGTTTCGCTTTTAACTTTTCTTTTTATTTTGTTTTTTTAATAAAAATTTTTATAATATTTTACAAATTTATTTGACAATTTAATTTGATAGATTGTATACTGTAAGACTTTTTTATTATTTATTTTTATTTTTTAGTTAAAAATAAAGAAAATTTCTGAAATATTCTAAAATATTTTTCTTTATAAGTATTTAAAACGTTCACAGTTTCCTCCGTTGTCAAACTTCTTGTTTTTGTGACTTTGCGCTTAGGGCATATTTACTTTAGGAGTAAACTCATAAAATTTAAAATTTTAAAGTCAATTAAAAAATTAAATAAAATATTTAAAATATTTAAAATAATAAATGTTTATATTAATTATATATTAATATTATTTTAAATTAATTTTAAAAATATTTTTTATCAAAAAAAATAGTTTATATTAAAAATAAGTTTAAAAAAATAAAATTTGATGTGACAGTAAACCCGTCCTTATTGGAAGTGCAGAAACTACTGACCTAGATTCTGTACCTTTGGAGAGCTCAACTTAAAACACAGGAAAACTTAACAATAGCTCGAAACCTAGCGACAAGTTCACAAATCACAAGGACCTTAAGCATCTTTTTTTATCATTATAAATAAAGGCCCGGTTTGGTGTTTTTTTCTAACTCCAAAAACTCTTTTCAACTCCTAAAAACCTATGTATTTAAAAAATATATATGTATATATAAAATTTTCGTCGCAATAATTATATGTACAATTTTATTTTCAGAAAACTATAAAACTTTCTTTGAGAAGTATCTAAAAATTCTTTTCTTTAAAAGCTCTACTTTCTCAATAACCTCAAACATCAAAGTACAACTTCATGCCTGGTAAGATTATCCCAATTCCTTCACTATGTTAGAATGTTTATAAGAAATGTACAAATACATAGCCTTGATTCCAATAGCTGCATCTGCCTCTATAATTAATTAACAACAAAGAAATTCCAAAATTTAAATTTAACTGCTCTTTTTCTTGCTGGAACCAATGTCAACCACTATATATATAACCAGTCTTATTTACTAATAAAACCTTTGGAACAGTGTTGCCTGGCCATCCATCTTCAAGGGCCAACAGGTGGGCATCAATCAAGTCTCATGTTACCTTTACATGGCCAGATTGTCTTGCAAGAGCACAAATCCAGTGGACAAGGCAAGCTAATATACACTTATTGCCATGATGTCACCTGTTTGTAGCCAAATGGGTAGGTGTCCCATCCATAATCAGGCTCCTTCCGTTTCAGGTGCAACCCGGTGCTGGATGTTTGGGCTATGTTTGCAGATTGTTCTCCCAAATGAATTGTACTTCCACTATCCAGTGAAGTCAAGCCAGAGTTCAAATCCAGTCCAGGGCGGAAAGAGCCTACTCCACTAAAGCTTGGAGGTGCTGGGATTGCATTCATAAGGAAAGGAGGCCTACTAGGAGGAACACCAGTCAAGCTCGATGAACCAAGAGACTGAGGCACTATAGCAGCTCCTCGTGAATCTACCATATACTGAATGTTCCCTTGTCCATATAATGCTGGAGTGATAGACATGGCAGGTACTGGAGTATACCCATTGTAGGAATAAGCAGGAGGTAACATGTTAGTGTAGGGCATGACTGGTCTAGCTGCCATCAAAGATTCCATGCTTGGACCATTTCCAGAAAACAGCTGCTGAGGAGAGCCAATATACTCCTTCCTGTCAACAGTCATTCGAGAACCCATAATTGTGATGACTGGATCATCAACTTTAGAGTTTACATACGTCCCAGGGTTGAACTGGACGACGCCTGGATTGAGAAAAGCTCCTGCATCAGCAAAAGTTGGATTGTCATTTAAGTTGAAGTCCCTCATAGAAGGCTGCCTTGAAGATGATGACGAAGCAGGAGACAAACACCGATCACTTCCATTCTGTTGGTTAAACTTCCAAAATGATGGTGGACATGGTGCTCCATCCTCATGCTCAATTCGGTTAAGATCTAATCGAAGCCTGTCAGCCCGTTTTGAGTTAACCTCTATAGAAGAATCCCCAGAAGGAAGTCCTGAGGAAGCAGGTTGGTCCTTCACCGATATCAAATTCATTGCCACATCATCCTCCTCATTCTCAGCAACATTTAAATCAAAATGAAGGAGAGTCAGTTTTGGCTTTGGCTCAGAATGTGTTTTCTCGCGATCAGGTGTCCTTCTAGGTGACGCAGGTCGAAAAGCACTTGTTGCAGCAGAACCTTTCCAACCAAGTTCACCTTCAAAATGGAGCGGTGCTGGAAGCCCTTTAGAGACAGCAACTACTGCTTTAGGAGCTGACAAGTTGGTCGAGATGTTGGAGGCTACATTAGGTGAACCATGGAACCCTTCTGTACAAACATCCTCATTCAGATCAAATTCACATAATTTCTTTTCATGTTTTTCTAGAAAATCATGAGAAACTGATACCAACTTTTCAGACTTTAGCCCTTCTGCACTTCCTTCAACATCTGAATCATCATCTTTTGAAATTTCAGAAGAAGTGGCAGAAACAGATACACCTTCATCATTTTGTAGATCTTCATTTACTGGCTGATCTTGCTCACTCTGCAGAGATACAGAACTTCTACTCATGGTGTCTACAGAGTTGGCCTCAGACGAGCTGCAAAAAGGTTCTCTATAATCAACAACTTCGCGTTCCACTTCTATAGCAACTTGACGTGCAATTGCTAGAGGATCAGACTCTTCGTCAAGATCTAACATTGACTTTTGGTTTGTCTTTTCCTTTTTCTCAGTTTCCTGCACCCTGGTGGAATACTTGGGATTCTTAAGATCCTTGATTTCCTCAGTCTTAACAGATTTCTTGGATCTCTTGGTGTCTCTTCTGGTCTTAGAAACCTCACGACTGACTCCCTCAATGTGGCCGCTACTTCTGGCAGTGCCTTTCATCTCAAAAGAAGTTTCACCATAATCCTTATTCGGAAGGGAGAGATTTTTAAGCTCATCTGCAGTAGCACCTGAATGCTCTGCTGTTAGGCAGGGTAGATCATTCTTTTGTACAGATTCTGAGGATCCTTCTATGCAATGTTCTTCACTTGGTCTAGTATCACCCAACCCAGCCTTGTTGGCATTCTCAGAAACACTAACCTGACAAGGTTTAGTAAGAGCACTTTCCTCAGCACCTGAGCCCATCTCTTCTACAATATCCTCTTTTGAAACTAAACAATCACTCTGAACATCAGCATTTGTTCTTTTCGCATCATTTGGAGAACTGCATATGCTTAGTGGTGAGTTTCCTATACTGGCCTTTACATCACAGATATTCAGAGTGTTTTGAGGTGAGACCTGCTTCAAGTCTCTTGATGTAGATGCATCATCTTTGCTGACACCTAACTGTAAGTTCTCATATGGAAATGCAGCCACAGAAGGATGTGGTTCAGTCAAAACACATCTCCCATCATGGGTTTCATCAATAATCTCCCTACTACATGAATTCTCTGCGACACTGACACCTGTACCAGTGAAGGCCTTGGATGCATCAGCTTGGCAACCATTCCGCCCATCATGTATACTCGCATCATCGTTCCTCACAAGATTCCACCTATCCAACAAACTTCTTGCCTTTTTCTTTACACTAATGCTGTCATGAGAAAGAAGCTGCAAAACGGTATTACCTATCTCAGAAGCATTTAACTTCTCTAAATCATATGGAAGTTTCTCAAGTGAGAGCAACAATGTTTCCAACACATCTGGAACGTTATCACTATCATCACTCTGAGATTTCTGAACTTCTTGGAGCCACTTACTGAAAATGTTCAATCCATCCAACTGAACAAAAAGATCCAAACACTCTTTATTTTCTGTAGCTGCTAAGGTAGTAGCAACAACTGACCACTGCCTTGCTGCATCACCAACATTGGTTATGACACAATCATTCTGCTGCTGGATCACAGAAAGAAGCTCTTCCACTCTAGCAGACGTTGAAAGCCCATCCTTCATCTCAGTAAGTGTAAAAAAATCTTCAAGAGTCATGTTGCTTCAAACTGAGATTAAGCAATTATAACCAAGCGAAAGATCCCCTGGCATTTTATCTTCCCATATATCCAACGTAATGTGAAAGATGATATTGTTTCTGCAAAATATTATAGGTTTAGAACCAATGCTTTCAGGAGAGGACAAAGGTGTTGCAATTTCAAGTGAATAAATGAAACTAAGGTGTCAAATTCAATGAACCAGTAGCAACAGATTGCTCAACCTACACTAAATTGTTTAGTTCAAATCTCCATTTTCTCCATCTGGTACGACAAATATATATGCTCATACTATGTAGCTAGAAAGTAAGAAGACGAGAAAATGAGAGGACCATCACCAAAAGAGAAGGGGAGGTACACATGGGCAAAAAAATGCATGAGATGCAGATTTCAAAGAAAGCTTAAACGGATAGCTCAGCCATGACTCTCTGACTCCTACAATGAGATGTCAAACTATAACTATGGATTGTTTTGGTTTTCACCTCTCAAACACTTCTCTTACTTCTCTATTCCCCACCACCATCCAGAAGGTAGGGGATTGATATAGGAAACCAGCGCAAAACAATTATTTGGAAAACGTAGTGGCCAATAGAAAATTTAAAAAAAAAGAAGTAAAGCAACCACAATCAAAATTAATGCACAGCACTACCATCCTGAAGCACCTCTTAAGTTTGATTCCAGTTATATAATGGTAGCACGGAAGTTCCTTCTATGTCTCATTCCAGTTTCATATTGGTGGCACAGACGTTCAATGAGTTCTCTCCGTGGTTTATAATGTTATGATGCAATCCTATAACAAAAAAACCAGAAAGTTCTTTGGACCTACCCATATCAGTAGTAATCCAAGAGTTCAAAACAAAAAGGAGACTGCTCAAAGTACTACTAGCAGTCCTAGCCTGCACACCTAAGAATTAGATATATTAGTGGCTGGAAACACTACAAAATGACGGTCAGAGATCAACATTATTGAGATAGTGCACTCACATAAAGCTAAATGATCTTATTATACTAAAAGGAAATAATGATCAAGTAAGATTTCTGTTGTGTTGAAGTAAAAAGAAACGAAACTACAACCAAAAAATACATCTGCGGCAATTCTTTCAAGGTAAAGAATAATATTAAAATAATTGTTCAAAGACAACATAAATGAAGCTTGCCTTCTGCCTATCAACTCTGCCTTAAAGGAATAACAAAAGTTTACATAACGCAGCAAAAAGCTAACCACAGGAAGCAGCTACATGTTTAGAGATATCTAATAGAAAACACCAGTCAGCTTAACTTAGGGATAAATAGTAGCTACAACAACGTACAAGGCCTCCTAAAAGCCGGTATAGTTTCTGAACTTTAAGCAGTTACATATGAGGAGGTTCTTCAGTCATATATATGCATATCAGCAAACCTCAAGGTCCTCTCAAATAAAGAAAAAATCTAAACCACGAGTTGGCTTGAAAATTGAATTTCATATTGCTTGACACTTAGGCTTCTAACATAGCACATCCTGTCGGAAGCAGAATTCTCAGAGCATAATTTTGACTATGTTTCTTTGAACTCCTCTAGACAACAGTTGACTTTAAGTAGTCCGTGCCAAAACCTTTAAGTCCTCAAACTAGGAAGGTTTGGTCTTAAAAGATGAAACAAAAGACAAACAAAATGATTGCTTTGCCCCACCTGAACAAGGAGCACAGAAACGCAAGTGTCAATTAGTACTGTGGCGTTCTCTAAACAAGAGATACAAAAATATTAAGCGAACAGCGTCATTTATTTACAAACTTTCCAGTAGTATCTAAAGGAAGCAATCTATTTTATTCAATTTATCTGGTTGAAGCATCTTTCAAAATGACCTAACCAACCAAAATTTTTTGCAACCAAAGATGGAGAAAAGAGAATCATCAAAGAATAATCCTTGCTTCTCACAGAAGCAAGCAACTGCAAACTAGGGCTTCTAAAGTTCTAAGGATACTTAGAGCGGTCAAATTAACTGACTTTGACTCACTTTCTCATCAGTGTCAATAAAGCTAGCTACTCAACCCATGAATACACATCAAACAACTAGCAGCACAGCTAATATCCTTAGTCACAAGAGTTTCAAAGCAATCAGAAGCAATCGCAGCATCAAGGTCAAGCGGATCGGAATTTCTTGGCAAGAGCGAAATAGTAAACCACTAGAATTCCCCATTCCGGCCATAAATCTAGAAACCAAAAACTAACGTTTGGAAGAAAATTCAAGCATCAGAAGAAGGAAATAGTAGCAAAAAATGCAGAAATACATCGACTTCATGAAACCATTAGCTCTATTCACTACAAGCTACAAAAACCATTACCAGCCCCAAAAACCAAATATTTTTCCCACAACAAACTCCAAGCTGTCCTTATCGATACCAGCAACTAAAAAATCAACATCGAAAAAAGGAAGAAAACCGCAATATTCGAGCAAAAGAATCATTCCTATAGCAACAGCAAACAATTAAGCAAAAGTTTACAAACCCAATAGAGATCAGCTCAAACCAAATCTGTATCAAAAATTTCAAAACCGCAACGAAATTTACCGAAACCATCACCGTCCCGGAACCCTAACTCTTCAATTCCACCGCCGTAAACCTTCGCAGGAGAATTTTTAAAGGTCGTAGCTCCTGTGAGCGTTCTTGAATACCACAACTCAGCCAGCCCTCGCTTTCTAAGCGCCCTTCTCTCTCTCTCTCGTATTTCTTTTTCTCACCTTTCAATTCCGTTTTATTCCAATTTAATGAATTACTAATTAATAACTGCTACATTGTGGGACCCATCTTGTTAGCACGTGGGAGCTGGCTAGTAACGCGAAAAGTCCGGGCCAGTCTGGGCCGGGCCACAATGAGCAGGGCTGCCGGTATAGGACCAGTGACGTGAAGTGACGTAGCAGTGTTGTAAAACTGGAAAGCTTAGGGACGTCGTTTAGGATAGCTTATTAAATAAAATTTTTCTAAATTAATAAATATTTTAAATTAAGTATTTTAAAAAATAAAAATGAAAAATATAAAATTTTTACAATATTTAATTTATATATTTTTAATTTTAAAAAATTTATAGTATATTATTTACTGAAAAATATAAAGTGTACATTTGAAATAAAATTGTGTTAAAATGTTGAGCCAAAAGTCTTCTTAAACTTTATTTTGTAACTATATAAGAAGATATTAAAGTGTATAAAATAAAATATTTAGAAACTTTTCAAAAAATAAGCTTAATATTTTTAACTTAAAATATAATAAAAAGTAAAATATATATTCTATTTTTTATTAAAAATAATATAAAAATTAATAATTATAAAAGTTTTTGTAAATTTAAATATATAAATAAAATATAATTTGAACTGGAGTGAAATGAAATGCTAAACGTTTATACTTGGTTGATGTGATAAGAGTATAAGGGGGCGTTTGGGATTGCTTATGAAATGGAGCTTTTGTGAAATAAAGAATATTTTTGTCCTTTTTAAAAAACGAGTTTTATTTTTTTTACTTCTAAAAAAATAATAAAAATATGTAATAAAAAAATCTCATTCCATAGAATTTTTCTATAATTTCTAAATTTTTAAATAAATTTTTTATATATTTATAAAATATGTATTAAAAAATGTAAAATGAAGAATTAAAAAATTGAGTTGGAGGAAAGCAAAGCCAAACACTCCCTAAGGCTGCCCCTACAAATTCGAGTGTAGCACTTCTATTAATTTGTTTTCAGTGAATCTCGAGCCGCTCGGTCAACATTTGACATTTCACACCAAAATTTGACATTTCACACCAAAAGCTGTCGCATTGTAAGGCGACCAAACGCCGCACTAGGTTTTCTCAATGCCGGCCCAGTTGGAATATGCGAACTCGAACATGGGCTAAACTAATTGATGGCTAATTAAAAACAATTCTTTCAGCCCAGTGAAGTTCGATCAAGCAAGATGTTGGAGGATATTTGAAAGTATTAAAATAAAAACAATTTTCTGAAAAATCATAATTTATAAAAAGTATGTTTAATTTTTTAATAAAAATACAAAAATTATTATAAAATTTTCCAATATATAATTTATCTATATAATTCAAATTTTAAAAAATAGTTATTGTCGTACAAATTTTCTCGAAGACTTGGTTCATATATACGAAGAAACCAATATAGATAATGAATTAGGGTGTATTTAGATGTGTTTTTAAAAAATTAAAATAAGTTTTATTTATATAAATAATAATAATAAGGAAAAATTTTACTATGTAAAAATATTTTCTTGTTTTTAAATCTTTTAAAGAATTTTATAAAATATTATAAATAATATAAAATAAAATTAGAATGAAATGAATCGAAAGTTTTAACCAAATACGGAACCGTATTATTATGGAGATGTTTTGTTGTCGAAGATATGTACTATTGAGGATTTGTATAAGTGTTATTATCATTTATTTATTTATATGATTTGATTTTATTACCTATTCTTGTTTTCATTATACGATATCCTTTGAGAGTAGATCTTTGTTCCTTTTTTTGGATCAAAATAATTATTTTATTCATTTCTGTAAAATAATAATCAACTTTCAAACTTACTTTATACCCGCATTTCGAGATTACTGAAAATCAACAAAAAAATTTTATTTTTTAAACTAAAAAATATATAATTTATTGTAAAAATATTTATAAAAAAACTTCTATTTAAAAAATAATATTATTCTAAAAGGACCTCATAATCAATTGCTTGTGAAAAAGTGAGAGAGCTTTGAAAATTTTGGTTTTGCATTCAAGGAAGATAGTTATGGTAGGAGGAAATTTGGTAAACAAACTCTTATTAAAATAGCATTGTTTTCTCGTAGATAATTTGCCGGCAGAGTTCAAACAGCCTGTTAATTTATCATACATCTCGTCTTCACTATTGAGCTGATAACCAACTAATGTTAGTTGGAACTTGGAGTTTGACAGCTGACAATGCGTTAATGACTAATTAAATTTTTCTTACATAATATTAAAAAAATTAAATTCTATATTACTTATCAAAAATTTCGAAATAATATTTAAAGACTTATTAAGTTTTAAGAAAAATTTTAAGTTGCAGACTAATACCAAATGCCGACTGAGAAAGCTATAAGTTGCAGAGTTATGTGTACCTTGATTAGTAGTAAGTACCAGTAGCATTTATTCTAGACGGTCTAAAGAGATTGGTTGCTGTTGAATTCCAGAAACTAAGCCAGCACATACGGCATCTCATACAGAGCAGAGGCAGAGATCTTGGCCTTTGATGTAAAGCCTTTCAGACTGTAGATGGAATAAACAAGGTGAAATTCTAACCAACATCACGAGCAAATAAACTGAGTCCTAAAATTGTCTTCTTGCCTTTTGTCTCTAGTTGTGACCTCAAGGTTTCAACGTCCCCAAACTCCCTTAGAGATGCACAAACATTAGAGTGCAACACAATGTGTCCAGAGTCCACATAGTTTGTTTATAACACCCCTTATCTGCAGTGCTTTTAACTAGTTGGTTCTCACATGCATTTGGCAACCACCAGAAGTATACCATCCAACACATTCTCCCTAACGTCATCTAGATCTACCATCTTTCTTGCATCTCCCGATCACTAGCTCGGCTGAGAATGTTTACCAAGCATCCAAGATGCTTCCCAGTAGACTCGACTTTCTTTTCCGTGGTCATCCTTGTGAAATTGGCCACACCAGCTTCTACATTGCCAGGATAGTTACAAGCACTCAGAATGAAGACAAGCTATGCTACTGGTATCTTCTCCATATTTTCCATGTCATAGAAAAATTTCAATGCAGCCTCACTTTCTACAATTCACCGGATACACTGATATCATTATGTTATATGAAACTCTGCCACAGTTCAATATCTCCCTTGATCTTTCTGCAAGGTCATGTACATCTCAAGTACTGAATTTCCCACCGAGACGTCATGATCAAAGCCAAATTTCACTATATGACCATGAAGACTTTGACAAAGCTTGATTAGACCATATTCAACCCAACTTTAGCTCTCTGAGTTACGCTTAGCAATGCGATGCAGTTGGCACGAGCCTTACTAAACATAGTTGCTTAAAAAAACAAAATGACCTCTTCAAACAGGTCATTTTACATGAAGAAATCGGTAAGAATTGGGTTGCCAGTAACTAGATTCCACTTAACATATGCATCGAGCGTAGCAGTCCTGACATATGTATTACCTTCCAACCAACTTTAACAATCAACCACATGCAAACATTCCGCAACAATGTGAAAGAATTGGACGAATACCAAACCTCCGCAGTCAAGAAAGAGATCCATTGATTCAACAAACTTCCCCTTGCTAGAATACCCACAGATCATCACGGAATACAAGATGACAGTAATCTCAGGAAATTCATCAAACACTTCCCTTGCAACATCAGTCCTTCCATTCCAGCAGTGAAACTAAATCAATAACAAAACCTTCCCAACTGACGTATAGCATCGAATAATTCAAGCTTCTAAGATTCAAACAACTCCATTTCATTACAAAGATCATATATAATCATCAAAATCAAGTGTAGAAAAAACTTCAGTAGAACTCCTCTACTTCAAAGAACAGCTCTCCTTTGCTTAACGTGGGACAAATATAAATAAGAAATAAAAACAGAAACTGGGCTGGGCGTCGTTAAATGGGTCCATTTCATAATGGGCTCGATAAGTTATATTTAAGCGGGATAAACGATTGTTATGCAACTATTATAAATGGGTGCCAACGTGGCAATACAAAAGCCGTTCTCTGCTTAGGGTTCGTCTTCTTCAATCTAAACCGTTAACTCTAATTCTAATTCACCTTGCCCAGAAGATTCTCCATCCTTATCCGATTTCTCTAACGCGGCCGCCTCGTTGAATTCCAATCTCGAATTTTGAACAATTTTTTCAATCGATTTTGGATCAATTATTGTTCATATCTGTTGATTTATCGATCGATTGATCGATTATCCTCTTCGATCTGTTGTTTTGGTGGGTGATCTAGTTGGAATTGGGAATTTTATCGATCTGTGGGTTTGGAATCAGATCTGCCATTCTTCCTCTCTGATCTCTGTGATTTGCTGCCGGATCTAGGTTCGTTTTTCAAATTTCTGTCTTAGGGTTATGTAATCCCTAATTTTGAGCTTTCGTAGTAGTCTTTTTTTTTTAAATCCTTGCGTTTTCGTAAATTTCATATATGGGATAGAGTTATTGTAGGTTTAATTTTACTTTGTAATGTTTTCAGCTTGTTGTTTTAGCTTGTTCCTACTTTTCGTATCTCTATCATCCGGGATCTAGGGTTAGTGATTTGGGGTCACGTTTTTCTGCATTCAAGTATTCGATCGATCAAATAATGCGTTATCTTGTGGCTTTATTTCCTTGCAATTTAAAAAGTAATTAAAATTTCTGAATTGTAATCTGATGCGCAATTTAGAGCATTCTGAAGACGCTGGGTTCTTGCTTTTCGTTTTGTAAGGTCATACTGGACAATTACTTTGCTATATTAAGCTTTTCTATACTAAGCTCTATTGACGTGGGCATTGCGCTTAGAGGCAATGGAACTTGATGCATGCAGCGTAGCTGCTGTGCTAGCAGGATTTTTTCCCTATTGCAAGTAATAAATAATTTTTGTCAAAAGAATGTGAGTTTACTTAGTTGAGCGAGCATGGAATTTACATAATTAAGTTCACCATTTTGACGAGTCCTAGCTATTAGGTGAATGCAATCTAGTTACCTCCGCTTGAAGTAAGGGAAATCTGCAGCTTTCCTTTTGATCCATTTTAATAGCGAAAGAAGACATCCTTTAACAACATTAATACACATTGCTTATTATAACTTACATATGCGATGAACTTACTTTACCTATTATTCTGCGCTTGTGCATGCCTGAATTTTTTTGCTTATAGTGATGATTTGTGTGAAGTATTTGTTTCTTTTCGAGAAATATATAAGTGCACATAATCATATAGATACCTGAATTGTAACTTACGATATTGTTCTGAGGACGATAAGGTGCTAATGTCCGGTGGATGACACTTAATAAAGCGTAACTCACCTTTTGGATATCTATGGAACTTGAAGCTTAAGGGGATGTAAAGACTTTGTTTAATTATAGTTGAAGGACTAAGATACACTTCAAAATCCCTGGTAGCAGTTTATATCATGCATCATATTCAAGCATGTTGAATCACCTCACAGCTAATTGTTTGTTGTTGGGATCTCAAAGTGGGTGATGCGGAATCAATTAGGTTATGACCATTGCTATAGTTTAATCTTATATTTGCATTTATAGATATGTTGAATTGCTTTTAGTGTCAAGTTTGCTACGTTGGTTAGTAGCGAATCGTTGCTTGGTGCTGGTATTTTAAATTTCTGGCTCATGGTGGGCTAGTGGAGTGAATGATGACTTTTTGTTGATGCATATGTTTTCATTTGACACCTTTGCAGTGGGACAATGGTGCTTGGAAACAGCAAGCGGTCTTCCGCTAGTGATGAGTACTATATTCCTGCTTACAAGCACATGCGTCAATCTGAAGATGTTGGCATCTTTGACATCCCCGGAGCTCTGGTTTCAGGTAAAGACATTTAGATTGATTTAGTTGGTTTGTTCAGAGTCTGTGCACTAGACACTATTGCATTTTTGCTCATGTTGACACTTTGGGTAGGTTCAGAAAGCAAACGTGGCATTTCTTCCCAGCATGATGAGGGTCCTACTCTGGCAAATGGTTGCCACTTCTCTGGCAGCTACCATGAGTTGGAAGTTTCTAGGGGCGCGTCTCTGAGCTTTCTGCATGGCAGTTCAAGCCCCTCTAAGGATATGAATAGCAAAGGTGAGGCAGATGCATTACTGTACAGAGATATGCCAGACAGTTCTCATCAGCTTGTAGACGCTTCTCAAAGAACTGGCAATTTCATTCAGCAGGATCCGGTATTTGATGTCAGGAGTATCAAAGATGATGAGACAAATTCATCAGGTAACTTGCCATGGTTGTTATAGCTACTTATGGATAAGCACTTGTTTACTTAAGATGTTGAAAGGGGGATGTCAACCTCTTTGTTTTTCAGTTGACGCTGACGATGAGTTAGAGAGGAGAAGTCCTCTTACTCGTAAGAACTCCTCAATGAGTGTTCACAAAAGTGCTTGGGGCTTTCCTTGGCTTGCTTACATCTCAAATGGAAACAGAGATCTAGATTTAGATTCCTTTCCAGGTTATTTTGAGGATGGCCACAGGATATGTAGAACCAATAAACTTGAAGATATCAATTCACCAGTATATGAGTACCCGTATCGGAAACTTGTTCCTGTTGGTCCAAACCATCAGGCTGACTTACCAGAACTTAAGCGACCAGGAGATGTTGAGCATTCTTCTGTGCTTTATTCGTCTTCAGCTGTTTGTAATGAAAGCGATGAGTATGACAGCCACAGATGGTTTGGTAACTGTGTCACTCTAAAGCCTGATTCTAGTGTATTGGCTTCAGAGGTCAAACTTGGATGCAGACCAGAGTGTGTCTGTGTAGATAAAGGTTCCATTAGATGTGTTAGACAGCATGTCATGGAAGCAAGAGAAAAGCTTAAGCAGACTCTAGGAAATGACATGTTTAGGCAGCTAGGCTTCTATGACATTGGGGAGGATGTGGCGGAGATGTGGAGTGAAGAAGAAGAGCAGATGTTCGAAGAGATCATCTTATCAAATCCTGTATCTTTTGGAAGAAACTTTTGGAACTATCTTCCAAGATATTTCCCTTCTCGAAGCTGCAAAGAGCTTGTCAGCTATTATTTTAATGTATTTATACTTCGGAAGAGGGCTCAACAGAATAGGTTGGATCCTCTGCATGCTGATAGTGACAACGATGAGTGGCAGGCGAATGTCGATGGTGAATCTGAGGAAGAAGAAGGCTCTATTGTTGAGTCTCCTGTTAAAGACAATATTACTTGTAACGGCCGTCATGAAGGTTCCAGCTTTGGAGCTGCCTATGATGACTCCTCTGCAAGCGAGGGCGATAGAGAACAATGTTGTGATGTCCCTAATGTCATCAAGAGCGAACGCAAGAGGTTGCATGAACAAGTTGATGACCGTGATGTTCAAGATGATTCATGCACATCGTATGAGGCCCACCAGAATGCAGGTGACTCTTGTGGTGGCCCGGGTGACATACAGGAGACGCACTATGGTCTGGTTGAGGATCATAAGAACATGGATACAGTGTACAAAAATGATGGCTTAAGTGGATTACATGATTCGGTTTATGATGTAAGTCATTGCGACATGAAGCCTTGGGATATTGGTTACCACTGTGGAAGCAGCAAGAGTGTTGATTTCTTACCTACTTGTAATGTTATCGAAGAGGTGTTTGGTAAGGGCTCTTGGGAGGACAGTATGGGAGGTCATGGTGTAAGCTATGAACTATAAAGACAAATGATTCTGGCTATATTTATTGAGATCCATAGCATCCATCATGCAAAGTCGCTAGCGCTCGGATTCAGGAGTATGCTGGAGGAGGTCGTAAGTAGCTAACACCAGATCTCCCATACTGTCCTCCCATGATGTGTATATACATGAGCGTCCTTAGCTCCGACCGTTTGTAAGTAGCATATTCTTGTATAAGCAGTAGAGTGCTCATGCATCCCTGGGTGCAGTAATTGCCCATGCCCTTATGGATGAATTTTCCATCCCAGTTCTTCTAATCTTATCCTTGTAATGGAAACCTCTGTTTTATATTATACAGGCCCCTTCTTTAGAGGAGGTATATATAATGCTGATAACCATACAGAATTAGTTCATTGCTTATTCCCTTTCTGGTTGTTGTTGTATGTCTTCGTCAACGTTCCTCTTTTATCTTTTAGCCAAAGGTGACGCCTTGTATATTGTACTGCCTAGCAGGAGGCTTTTATTCCTCTTAAGTTATAAAGCAGAAGTCTTTCCCGTATGCTGGAATGCTACTTACTCGTCTCTGAGGTAGTAAGGGGCTGTTTAGCTTAGCAATCTCCAAAAGTATTTTTTTATTTTATATTTTTTAATATATTTTTTTATAAATATTTAAAAAAATTATTTTTAAAATTAAAAGTATAGAAAAATTTATGTAATGAAATATCTTTAACAGTTATTTTTATTATTTTTAAATAAAAAATAGATTTTATTAAAAAATAATAAAAATGTTTTCTATTTTAAAAAGTTTATTTTAAAAATATTTTCAAATATTTTTTAAGTAAATTTAAGGCGAGTGTTTCTGTTTCACTGTTTCTGCTATATGCATCTTCACCTTTGACAGCGTAGTGCTGTTGTTATTTTGTAACCTGTTAATTCCCAACTGTGACGAAGATAATAGTAAGCTATGTGATTTTCTTCATTGACGCTAACATTTACAAACGATCACTTGTCAAGTTTTTATACTATTTTAGCTTTTGTTTTGCAAAGCTTATTCTAGAATGAGAAAAGATAAGCATAGCTAAGTGGGCATAGGACTCCTCAGGTATGACAGGTTCCATACAATTACCATTCTTTTAAGTAATGATTTTCAGAATATCATCATCTCCTGAAAAGCCTGCTTTTAAGAAAGTGAATTTCTTTTCTCATAAAATTACCAATCTTTAAGTAATCTGATTTTCAGAATACCATCATCTCCTGAAAAGCCTGCTTTTAAGAAAGTGAATTTCTTTTCCTAATGACTTTTTATGCAAAACACAAAAGATGTCACCAGTTTGAGCCTAGAACCCTTTTCATCCTATCAGCTCCCGAGCTTAATTTCAACTGCTGTTAAGCATATTCTCATCCTCACTTGCTAAGCACTTGTGATTTAAGAACCTTGTAATAGTCTTCCCTTTTTTAATGGAGGAATAAATTCTTCATATCGTTAGTGGTGGTTTAAATTCCCCCACCTTCTCTTGCATTACAAGAATAAGAATATTTTGCTTGCCCAATTCCTTCTCTAATGCGTTCCACTAAAATTTTCAGAATTTATTACTGAGAATGAAATTCCTGTTTCTTTCAGTGCAATGATATAAGGATAAGGATTTTTGTCAGATCAGTAGAAAGGAAGGGAAACGTAAAACAGAAGCCTCAGCTACGGCAATTAACAGAAAGAATAGACCAGGAAAGGCAGAAGAAACCTTTTTTCAGTTTCTGCTGCATCTCTCTGATTACCATTTCGTTTCCCCATGCTACTACTGTGCACGTAATGTCATGAACAAAATTACAAAACCAAGTCTCCAAAATCAACTTCGAAGACGATCAAATTAAACTACAAACTTTTCTCTAGAACAACACTAGAGTAGAAGACTAGAGCAATAGGGTTAATGATGAATCCGTCAATCAAATCCATTTCACCGGTGCAGTACATTCAGCTACAGCTGAGCAGTGCAGCTTCTTCCCCGCGCGCTTCTCTGACACTGTTGTCTTTATATTCACGAGACCAAACGGTTCTCAAACGGATACTGTTTCTCTTATATATAACCAGAACACGTTTCCGTATACAATACTGTTAACTTTAACTCTCCGTTACCGTATTCTGTTTTTCACCTTCGCTTTCACATCAGTAGAAGTAAGAACTTCTCTTCTGTCCTTCTCAGCTTCTTCTTCATTCTGCTCTCTTTCTGTAGCAGATGCTTATTCCCCTTAACCCACATTTAACTCCCAACCAAGGTAACTACAAAAAGAATTAGAACAGATGATACTGATAGTAGTAGATAGAGCAATACAGAGAAACCAAACGAAACCGATGGCTTCTTCTCAAACCATGTTAGCCTTCATAACTCTGCTACTCCTCTGTTCTTCTTCTGCTGCTTCTTCTCCGGCAAACGATCTCGCAATTCTTGTAAAACTGAAGCACTCATTAACATTACATGGAAGCTCTGCACTAAAAGACTGGAAGGATTCTGCTTTACCACCGGACCACTGTTACTTCTCCGGCGTTATTTGCGACGAACAGTCACGCGTTGTTTCTCTCAACGTTTCTTTTCTTCCTCACCATGCGGGATCAACATTGTCGCCGGAAATTGGGTTTCTTGATAAACTTGTTAACCTTACCATCTCTTGCAACAATGTGTCCGGCTTCTTACCGAATTCTTTAGCTAATCTTTCCAACCTGAAACTTTTGAATATTTCCAATAACAATTTCTCCGGAACCTTCCCGCCGGCCGTTGCAGTACGGTTGGTTTCACTTCAAGTGCTCGATTGTTATAACAACAATTTCTCCGGTTCGCTTCCCGCTGGCCTTTCGAAGCTTCCCAAACTTAGATATGTTCATCTTGGTGGGAATTACTTTAATGGTTCGATACCGGATTCGTTCTCGGAGATTGCCAGACTCGAGTATCTGGGTCTGAATGGTGATGGGCTTTCCGGTGAGATCCCGGCGAGTCTGGGAAAGCTGGTTAATCTCAGAGAGATGTATTTGGGTTACTACAACAAGTACGACGGTGGTATTCCGCCGGAGCTCGGAATGCTGACGTCACTCGTAAGGCTTGACCTCGGCAGTTGCAATCTCTCCGGTCCAATACCTGGAACTCTCGGCCGGCTCAAGAATCTTGATACTCTGTTTCTCCAGTTCAATAATCTTTCTGGTGAAATACCTCCGGAACTTGGTGGCCTCGTCAGTATGAAGTCGCTCGACCTCTCTGTAAACGAGCTCACCGGAGAAATACCGGAGAGCTTTATAAACCTTCAACAGTTAACTTTGCTTAATCTATTCAGTAACCATCTCCATGGCAGCCTCCCATCGTTCATCGCCGAGCTACCGAATCTCGAAGTGCTTCAGATTTGGTCCAACAACTTCACGTTTGAATTGCCGGAGAATCTCGGAATGAACGGGCGGCTCAAGATTCTCGACGTAACTAAGAACCGGCTTACTGGAAAAATTCCATCGGAGCTCTGTGCTGGCAGACAGCTTAGAGTTCTTGTTCTTATGCAGAACGGGTTTTTTGGACCTATACCGAGCACGTTAGGAGAGTGCAAGTCACTGGTCCATGTGCGTCTAGCCAAGAATTTCCTGAACGGCACTATTCCGGCAGGATTGTTTGACTTGCCAGAAGCAGACATGCTGGAGCTCAGCGACAATTACTTATCCGGTGAGCTCCCCGCAGTTATCCATGGAGATAAACTTGGCGTGTTGATGCTTGCAAACAATTGGATTTCTGGATTCATTCCGTCGGCTATTGGTGGTCTTCGTGCATTGCAAACACTGTCTCTAGAATCGAACAAGTTCTCCGGCGAAATCCCGGCGGAGATTGGGGACCTGAAGCAGTTGTCGAAGCTCAACCTAAGCGGAAACGGTCTCACTGGAAGAATCCCACATGAACTATCTCGCTGCACTTTACTCTCTGCAATTGATCTGAGCTCCAACAAGCTCACCGGAGAAATCCCGGATGAACTCGTTCATTTAGGAATCCTCAACACGCTAAATCTTTCCCGGAACCAGCTCTCTGGTGGTATCCCGGCAAGCATGCAGCACATGCAAAGTTTAACTACACTCGATCTTTCCTACAACAGTCTCTCTGGTTCAGTTCCACTAGAAGGCCAGTTCTTGGTTTTCAATGCAAGTTCTTTTGCCGGTAACCCCGGTCTCTGCGGCCGCCCGGTGCCATGCGAGAAAGAAGACGACCGCAATCATCATGATCCAAGAAAGAAAGCTTTCTTAGTTGCAGCAGCCGCAGTCGGTAGTCTGCTAACGTTAGTAGGAGCTATCAAACTGTATCAGGCACGGCGTAAACAAGGGCGCCGGTCCGGCGCATGGAAGCTTACTGCATTCCAGCGTATTGGTTTCACAGTAGAAGACGTTGTTGAGTGCTTGAAAGACGACAATGTTATCGGCAAGGGCGGTGCTGGAATTGTTTACAGAGGTAATACATAAAACATTCAATCAAATTCGGTATACGAAACCTTTTAAATTTTAACAATTAACGCTGTTGTGTATTGCAAAGGTTGTATGAAGGGAGGAGAAGTGGAGGTAGCGATTAAGAGATTAGTCGGTAGAGGATCCGGCGGCGAGCACGACAGAGGTTTCAGTGCAGAAGTCAAAACACTAGGAAGAATCCGGCACCGTAACATAGTCCGACTAATTGGTTTTGTCTCCAGTCGTGACACAAACCTTCTACTTTACGAATACATGCCTAACGGTAGCCTAGGCGAGATGCTTCACGGTACCAAAGGTGCTCACCTAAGTTGGGATGCAAGGTTTCGTATCGCCGGCGAAGCAGCTAAGGGACTATGTTATCTCCACCACGACTGCTCACCGAAGATCGTACACAGAGATATTAAATCCAATAACATTCTTCTTGATTCCAACTTCGAAGCGCACGTTGCTGATTTCGGTCTAGCTAGGTTTCTTGCTGTTTCTGAAGCTTCCGATTGTATGTCCTCCATTGCTGGATCATATGGTTACATTGCACCAGGTACGTTAACTAACAAAAACTTTAATTAAGGTTATTAATTGAGCGATTAAGATTTACTGAAAGGTCAACGGGGAGAAGGACAAGATGTTGGGTTTTGGATCTTTGTTTGTTGTTCATTATGATACCTTCTGGACTTGTTTCGATTGGGTGCGTGGGCAGCAGTAGTACTAGATATTTGTTACGTGCTTGCCATGCCTTGCCTTGGCTTCCTTTCCTTCTCTATTGTACCACACTACCAGAGGTACAGCTACGTTTTCTTGGTCTTATTATCACAACCACCTGTTCTTTTCTGAAATTTGCCTGCCTGCAAAGTTTTGTCTTTGTTGCGTCCTTCGAAAATTTTTCATTAGCCAAAATAAGGGGGAAAAAAAGCAAAGGTCCTTGTTTGAACCATCTCCTTGATATTAAAATATATTATATTTCCTAATAATCGGTATTATTTTTTCTATTTTCTATCTGTTAATTTCTTAATTGGTGCTTTTTTTTTTTTCAATTTTATCAGAGTATGCATACACGCTCCGTGTGGACGAGAAGAGCGACGTTTACAGCTTCGGAGTAGTGCTCCTAGAACTTATCACTGGTCGTAGACCAGTCGGGGGATTCGGCGAAGGAGTTGACGTTGTTCACTGGGTCCGTAAGACCGCATCGGAGCTCCCCGATACTTCAGAGACGGCCGCAGTCATGGCAGTAGTAGATCGCCGGCTTTCCGCGCACCCATTGGATAAGATAACAAATCTGTTCAGAGTCGCGTTAATGTGCGTTGAAGAAACGAGTGCTTCGAGGCCGACAATGAGGGAGGTTGTTCATATGCTCGATAATCCTACTTCGTCTCCGCAGCCTGATTTACTTGCTGTATGACGAGTTTCTCAATTAAGAACTCCTGATCATGTAATTAGTTAACTAATTATGTATGCTTCTTCATGTCTTCGAAGATTTTGAACTCATATGGTTTTTCAGTGTTGGTATCGTTGAAAGTTGATGCCTTTCTGTACTGTGTTGATGCCTTTCTGTATTGTGTAGATGTTTGGATTGCTATCAACTTTGGTTACAGTAGTTTGACTTCTGGGCTTTATTATTTTGGCCCACATGGTACACTCGTGACTGGCCCAAATTTGTCTGGCTTGCTTTCAGGCTTTGTCCAATATAGACAATCCCACCCCACAAGCCACTGTGATATTAGGGTGTCTTTAGCTTGCAGTAAATTTAAAATTTAAAAAATTAAATTAAAAAAAATATTTAATAAAAAAATAAATTTTTATATAATTTGTATAAATAGTAAGTTTTAAAATTAAATTAAAAAATATTTTTTAATAAAAAGTTTTATTTTAAATTTTATATTTTTTAATATTAAAGATGAGTTCTAAAAATTAGAATTTGTGATATAAAAAATACGCCTTTATTAGTTGTTTTTGACCTTTTTCGTTCTAACTTTATTCAACTAAAGCTCCTGTAAGAATTCCGAAAACAATCACGATTTCAAATTAAAATATTAGCTTAGATTCATGGAATTAATAAGTAATCGCAATATCACAAGGCCAAAAGTTCGGGAATCTCCAAATTATTTGACACATGGCAGTATTTCATCGGATGTACGTACAAGAAAGTCTGAGAATCTGGAACCCATTTTAAGGGGCTTTTAGTTTTATTAAACGTAACTTTCGAAGTTCACATTTTAATTTCAGCTTAGTTTATATATTTTAATTGCTATTTTAAAATTTTTACTTTTGATTTTCATACCGAATTTAAATTTGACCAAAATTTCGCTCTATTTTAAATATTTCAGTTACTCTTAACTCTATTTTACCGAACTTTATTGATTATTAAATTTTATTCACAAATTCACCTTGGGAACGCTTACTTTCGTGCAATTACGGTAATTTGGGCGGAACAATAACTACGACACCAATCTTTCAGCCCAATTACGGAAATCTTAGGCCTACGAATTCTTAAGGGTTTTAAATAGGCCCATTACAATGATGGGCCTTTTACTTGAGTTCAACATACGCATGTCTGTCGCTTTCCTTTCCGAAACTAGTATTGTATATAACTCGTGTTAGAGCCCAACGTGTGTTAATCCTTAAGGCTCGTTTGGGATAAGATAAGGTATTTTTCTAAAATTATTTTTGGAGAGACTCTTTATAAAATTAAGTTTATTTTTTGAATCAAAATATAAAAATTATTTAATAAAGATTTATAATGTATGTTATAAAAAAATTATAAAATAATATACTTAAAAGTTTATTTTAAAAAATTTTAATAATCATTTTAAAATATTTTCTAATTCAAAAGCGTGTTTTAAAATGTAAATTTTAATAAATTAAAATTAGATTTATTTCTAACTAACTTTTGAAAACCTCGTTTTAGTCTACGTCTGAAATTTTCTTTTTGTGCATTTAAAAAAAACGCCCTCAAAAATACTAGTAGTGTTGAACTCTGTTCATTAGCGTTGTTTATCTCAAATCCACTCTTTTGTCCTCTACACAATTCCGTCAACCGACATTGATTAACAAATCGCAACAGTGTGCATAATAGTTAACTGAACAACAAAAACAATCAGTTTCAGTAACACGTCGGCAATCGCAATCCACGCGGTTCCTTCACTTCAACCGCCGTAACACCATTACTTTCCTTCGCTCCAAAGTTTTGAATTCCCTATTTAAATTCAATCTCAATTATTTGTTTTTGTTTTCTCAAGACGAAGAAGAAAGCTTCGATTCCATTACCATGGGAGCTCAACAACAGAAACAATCTTCTTCATCTTCGCTTTACCCTAACGTTGTTGATTCCAATCCCGATTCTCTTTCGCCATTCGTTTATAATACTTACAGCAATTACAATCACTGCCCTTCAATCAACACAAACAACAGCAACAACAAAAACACTTCTTTTTCTTCTTCTTTGTATCCATCAATAGACATGGCGGAGAACAACGACGCAGAGCTAATAATCGCCGTACCCGGAGCAATACTTCACTTGGTCGACAAGCAGCGCAGTGTCGAACTCGCTTCTGGTGATTTCACTGTTGTTCGTCTTCGTCAAGGTGAAGCTTCGATTGCTGTGATTGCCCGTGTCGGTGCTGCCCCTAATACAGTTCAATGGCCTCTTGTTCGCGATTGCGCAGCTGTTCGTCTCGATCGGTCGCATTATTTCTTCTCACTTCGGCTTCCGCCGAATGTTGATGAAGAGAATGAGAGGAACAATATCGATGAGGTGTTTAGCTATGGGCTTACGATCTCTTCGAAAGGGCAAGAAGATGTTTTGGAGACCCTAGATGAGATTTTGGATCATTATTGTAGTTTTTCAGAGCAAGAGGTGAAGGCAAAAGGGAAAGGAGAAGAGATTGAAGTGTTGGACGGGGAAATGGAGAAAGAAGTGACGCCGGCGGAGGTGGTGGAGGGGGGAGCGAAGAAGGAGATGCTGGAGAAGAGATCGGCGGCTTACTGGACAACATTGGCTCCCAATGTGGAGGATTACAACAGCTCGGTAGCGAAGGCGATTGCAAAAGGGTCAGGTCAGGTGGTCAGGGGGATTGTTTGGTGTGGAGATGTTACTGCTGATAGGCTTCGCTGGGGAAATGATTTTCTGATGAAGAGGATGAGGAAAACGGATAATCCATCTGAGATCAGCCCTGAAGCTATGAGGAGAATCAAGAGGTTTGTTTCAATCTTTGTTTTCCATAGATTTTCCTCATTTGTGCATTTTGATGAACTATTATTAGTTTCTTTTCAATAGAAAAGAGGCTTAAATGTTTATCCAAGATAAAAGCTCCGATTCATTGTTAAAATTTGGACAGAAGTTTGAGTTCTTGTATATAATAGCCTGAGTGGAAAGTTACCGCAGTTGCTTTATGTCCTTGATATTTGGCTGAAGAATGTAGGAGTAGTTTCTTGTAGCAGTCTAGCAAGAATGCTTAGTTGTTTATGTGCAAATATGCTCTGAAGTTTTGAGATTTTTTTGTAGTTCATATAATTGAATAATTCTTTTTCCTTGTTTGGTTGTGAAACTGACCTTTGTTTCTCCTGCGAAACGAAACTGAAAAATGATGTGGAAGAAGAAGAAATGCAGAATATTTGCGCTAATTTTGTCAAGTTTACTGTATCATCTAATGCCTTTACTTATCTTAGATTTTGTCCTGAGAACATTAGTTGCTACAAACTCGTCTTATTAAGTGGTAATAGCTTCGGAAAATTAGAGGGTGTTAACCTGGTCTCGTTATGGTCTCACAGGGTAAAGAAAATGACAAAGGTTTCAGAGAAAGTAGCAACAGGAATCCTCTCTGGGGTGGTGAAGGTCTCTGGATATGTTACAAGTTCGGTTGTGAACTCTAAAGTAGGCAAAAAGTTTTTTGGTCTCCTGCCAGGGGAGATTGTTGTTGCTTCACTTGATGGATTTGGTGAGTGTCCAATTTAAATCATCCAGTGAATATTATCTCTTGATGAATGTTAAGTAATATTAGTTGTTGTCTTACTTCTATGTGCATGGTTTTAATTTCAAAAGCACGAGGTTACTTTGTTAATGTTTGGTTATGTTCCTTCTGAGTCGCATACATGTGGAGCACAATCCACTTGATATATAATACCGTACGCTGTAGCAACTGAGGTAATTTTTCTGAAGATTAAGAACAAGGAAGTTGAGCTGTCTTCATTTTGGTGATGAGTCCCAGTGTAGCAGTTCCAATATTAGTGTTTTGTTCCTTGTTAGTGCTTTGCTTAGAATCATGATATGAGGTTGGATTCTTTTTAGTTATTGAGTCTTAAGTAGGTAGGTTTATAAACAAGCTGCGTAATTTGTTGTGTAAGTTCACTTTGCATACTTGTTTGCGACATGAACTGCAAACTGACATTCTTGGACGATTGCCATCTTGTGCAAACAGGGACGATATGTGATGCTGTTGAAGTAGCTGGGAAAAATGTTCTGTCTACATCAACAGTTGTGACAACTGGACTTGTGTCCAATAGGTAGTTACTTTTGTATTCGTTGAGTACATTTGCATTCGCCTTAATGTACACTTTGCAGTGGGATTGGGAATCTCATCCTATTTCTGTTGGTCATCATGATCTTTTGGAATATTATTGTCAGGAGCATGCTAAAATATTATTGAACTGTTTTTGCAGGTACGGAGAACAAGCAGGACATGCGACGAGTGAAAGCCTCAGTGCTGCAGGGCACGCGGTTGGAACTGCATGGGCAGTGTTCAAGATCCGTAAGGCATTCAACCCAAAGAGCACTTTGAGTCCTAAAGCTCTAGGAAAAACAGCACTTAAACAAGCAGCTGCTGAAGTAAAGGGCAGAAAGCAGAAATGATATAAGCTATTACTTTGTTGTTGCCTGTATTTCCCAGCGCCGTTTATCACTGGTCGCTTCATGTGTCTTTAATCCTTGCTATATGAATGAAGATGTCATGTGTGTTTTGTACTCATAGTGATCTTATGTTTTACCTGAACTTTTCTGCTTGGGTTTGTAACTACTACATGTTGGTGCTGATACCACCATGGTATATTAATTGGTGTCTGTTTCGTCCTTCATAACATAACGATTGGAAGGGCATCCATTCTTTCCTGCCATATGGAGTTTTGTTATCAAGCTCTCTGGTTCGGATTGAATGATTATGGGTTATTGAGGATTTGGAGTTCCAATTCTTTCATCGGCTTAGAATGGAAATGGGCTAAGGGTGTGTGTCAATTTCACGATTTTTATTTTTTTGGTCGAAGTGTTTGTTGGAACTTGTTTTCTATGTTTAGTTTGTTCCGAATCTGCATAACTCACTTCTAGTTAACTTTTAATGGAACTTAGTGTTTAGCAAATCCAATTTTATGAAAGTCATTTTCTACGTATTAAATACATCTTCAACTTGTAACTCCTGTTGAACTCAGCGATTACTTTTAACAAAGGCATCTATGAAGCGATAACTCTTTGCATCCCACTGTGTATTGCTTCTGATTGGGCAGCAACGTCATACGTAGATGTCAGAGTAGTGCGTATCCTAAAAAAGCACTTTAATCCACTTGAAGGATGCTTACCCAAGTTTCCACTGTTATCTTGCAACTCATCTTCTGGAGTAAATAATTGTAACATGGCAAGAAGAAAAAATGAAAAGCTCATTGAAACCCAAACTTGATTAGCTTTCTAATTGATTGAGCGTGATGAAGTTGCAGAAAAGGCTATAAAGCTAACACACTAAACAAAAGAAGCTAAAATTAAAAGTAGTGGATTTCTGATTCACATGGTCCATGAGCCAACTTCTGGTTTTTCTTTTCTTTGCTTCGAAGCATGAGAAAACTATAGGGGGGCTGATGTTAAATTAAAATTTTAAAAATGAGTTTATAAAAATAAAAATATTTTAAAAAAATAAATTTTATATTTTTAGTATTGAAAATGAGTTTTAAAATTAAATTTGTAAATAAGTTTTTAACGACAAAAAGATATTTTACTTCTGTAATAGTGCTCGTAAAATAAGTGTACGTGTTGGGGTGGTGGCGCAGTCGGCTAGCGCGTAGGTCTCATAGCTTGAAAGCGAGTAATCCTGAGGTCGAGAGTTCGAGCCTCTCTCACCCCATGAATTTTTATTGAACTGACCGCCCATTCTTTATGTTTTTTATGGTTGAGTTTATAAATAATAATTTGAATTGATAAATCTTTCGAATACATTTATTTAATAATTAAATTATTTAATTTAATATATAAATTTTTATAGATTAAAATTTTAATCCAAATTAAATTTATTAATAATTAAAATTATTAATTATATATTTTTAAGTTTTAGTGAAATTATAAGATTAATTGAAATAAAAATGCACGATGTATTTAATGACGATATATGGTGAATGTCCGTCAAAATATGTATTTTTTAATATTTTCATTGATTTTTAAAATATCCAAAAAGATTTATTTTATTTTTTAAAATATATGATAACAGCTGAAATTTTGATTATAAATACATACTAATAATTATCCTAATTCAACTTATTAATAATCAAGTCAAATCGATCAACTTTTTAATAATTAAAATTACTAATTATTAATTCTATATTTTCAAGCTTCAGCTAAATTATAAAATCTATTGAAAGTGCACGATGTATTTAATAATAAGATATAATGAATGTCCGTCAAAATATGTATTCCTTAATATTGGTCTTTAAAATATTCAAAAAATTATTTTTATTTTTTAAAAATATATGATAATAGCTGAAATTTTAAGATTATAAATATATACTAATAATTTCAAAATTTTTTTTATAAAATATATCTATTTAATAAAATTTTTATAAAAATTTCTATACGAAATTTAAATTCGTCTTTAAAAAAATCCATACATAGTGGCATTTCAAATTAATAGGTCAATTTCAGATTAATTCAAATCGATCTATTTATAATCGGATCAAATTTATTTAATTTTAATTCAATTCATATATTTATAGTGGTCAAATTTTCTAATCTTAATTTTAATTAAATAGATTAATTTTGAATTAAATTTTTAGATTGGTCATATATTATCTAGTCGAGGTTTCTTAGGCTTCTAAGTAGGTTTTAACAATTCTTTTAGAAACGTGACGCATGACTATTTTGTCCATTTTGTCTTTATATGAAATAACTATATTTTGCGAACGTAGATTTCCTTGCTAGTTTTACCTGCTCCACTTAAGAATAAGGGCGTCTTAAAATCTCTGATTTCATTAGTTTTTCGTCGACTTTAAAGTTTTAAAAAATCATATATTTTAATTATTTATTAAATTAAAAAAATAAATTTTTAATTTTATTTTAAAATATTATTTTCACTTTTAAATAAAATTAAAATATAAAAAATAAATTACTATTTAAAACATTTTATTTATAAAATTTATTTTTGTAGAGCTCATTTTGTGTATTTAAAAAAATCTATTACCTGCTACATTCTTATAGTATTTGAAAATACTTTAAAAAAATTTATTCTGAAACGAAAAATATAAGCTCTATTTTTTATTAAAAAATAATAATAAGTAATAATAAAATTATATTACATAAAATTTTTTTATATTTCTTAAAATTTAAATAAATTTTATAAAATATTATCAAAAATTTATTTAAAAATATAATATAATAATTTGAAAATTTTTTTTGGAAAACTCATCGCCAAACGCACCATTAATCAATATACGAACATTAAAGATAATTAGCCGCTGTAAGTCATACATACTACCAGAAAAAATATAAAAGAAACAGGCGTGACGCTTGTTTATCGAATTAGTGATTAGCTGAAGAGAGAAATCACAGCTCCAACAAAGTCACAAAAGGTGAAAAGAAAATGCTTCAAAGCGAGGCCGTTTTCAAGCAAAGTCGACCGCCATGCTTCATGACATTATTTCACTGAAGTCAGAAAAGTTTATTCCCAAAATCTATTTCACGAATCGAAAGAGTTTCAAGCATAATCTTTCTTATCTAACAGATAACAACGTAAGTAATAAACTCCACAAAAGGTCTTTCAGCAATCAGTCCAAGAATCGAATCACCCTTGCTTATATATCAAAATCTGGAAGAAAATATTGGATACTACCATTAAAATGCAGTACAAAATAAAGTTATCCTTACTGCAAGGGCAGAAAAGGCAACCAAAGCTTTCATTAAAAGGAAAAAAAAAAAAAGAAAATTCTGGCACTTCCAACACTGTAGGACTTTTGCACACTGCTTCAAAATTGCTTCCCACAATTTGCTAGTAATATTTTCTCATATCTCTAAGATTAACTCAAAACATTTTAAGTTCAGACACAGAAGAACACTATTGATCAAATGGATACTCAGTCACCACAATTGCAAGGACTGGATTGTTTATGGCCTCTGTCCCTTGGGTTCATGGAACTGATTCTGATAGCTTATGCAATTTTATATGCTCTCCAACAACCTGCTTTCAAATATAAAACAAGAGCTTAGTGTATATGGACGAAGAATCATTATATTTAATAAAGCACTTACTGCTTTTGCACAATCCTTCTCAAAAGCAAACAGACAGCAAAATACAAATAAATTAGTGTACCTGTACTGTAACATCTAGAAGTGTCACTTATTTTTGCACCATATATATAATTTATTGACTTATCACACTCTTTGGTACAGACACTGCAAGAAAGAGTTCGGTAGATAGAGCTAGCTCTCAGGCTTCTGCAACTATGACGATGAATCTTATTAGCATCTTCAAGAGTCTCTGTGCCTCTGCAAATCCTGAAGATGAGACACGATCGTCTACAAATATGCAAAAGCCAGTGATCATTGATGAGGATGTAGAAGAAGGGTTGAGTTACAAAGCCACACCTTGCCTGTCTTCCTACTACAGCATTTTTGCCGCCCGTCTAGCCATCATGGTACTTTCCATCCTTTAACTGCTTAAATTGCCTCCAATTGCTGCAACAGCTAAACCAACCATGCTATTCATCTAATTTAGTACACTGATTATATAGTATGAACATGCTTTTAACAATTAGCGGGCATTTATTAAAGTTTGTGTTGGCATACTTGAAAATAGAAACACATACAAAACCACCGAGTTCTGGTTCCAGTAGAGAATATAGAACTTAAAGCATGACTTGACCAGAGCTGTTATATATCTTCCAATACGGCTTGCTCTTGTTGATGTCTTCGCTAATAATAAGTAGCGATGAACAAGTTCCTAACTTTTACTAGACAGGAAACTCACCAACTCCAAAAGTTCCAGAAGTGAACAGTATAGGAACAGAGCAAATAAAAAACAAAGTATAAGATTCTACTTAGTATGATAATAGACAAATTGGGATGTTAACGATGGCAAATAGAACTACTCATGCCTTTCCGAATTTGAGCATTTAAGAAAGCTTAAGCCCCAACAAAGCAAATTGAGTTTTTATATTCAAGTTCATAATTTGACAAGAGGAATGAACTGCAGGTCATGCTGGCTATTCTTATAGGAATGTTGACAATGCTGACATGGCATTTTACAAAGATATACACTGCCGATTCTGTTAATAGCTTAGCATATGGCCTGCGATATGAACTCTTACAGAGGCCGATATTAAGGATGTGGAACGTTTTGAACTCTACTACTGAAATAGCTCTCGCTCAAGTTAAGCTTTCAGAGTATGTGATTGGTCATTACTACAAGTCAGAGACACAACAACAGCAGACTGAGGTACCTTATCTGTACTAAATACTGCAATACTAAAGGAAATTATTTGACTTTTTTAACACAATCTTAAATTATTTGACAGTTACATGAAGCGATGAGGGACATAACATGGGCACTCTTTGCAAGCAGAAAAGCTCTTAATGCAATAACTATAAATTACCGAAACGGATTTGTTCAAGCTTTTCACAGAGATCGTCACAACAACACATACTATATCTACTCTGGGCATATCAATTCTTCACTTAGCTCTATATGGTATAAAGAACCCTTGGATCCTAGCAGTGGTGAGAGGATTGGTGATGCAAGACAAATACCACCAGATGATCTGATTAATATTGCAAGCCTAACAGAAGTACGAGATGGTACAGCATCATGGCATGTAGCAGTTGGCAAATATACAGACTCACCACTCCTTTCAGCTGCATTACCTGTCAGGGATCCCTCTGGAGGAAGTATAGTTGCAGCTATTGGTGTTGTAACAGCACTCAAAAGTGTTGGCCTGCTAATGAGAGAACTTGTCGACTTCCACAGTGGCTATATGTATCTAACATCTCGAGAAGGGTACCTCCTTGCAACATCAACTAACTCTCCCCTCCTACGAAATAGCACAAATGGTTTAAAGCTTATACTGGCCAAAGATTCAGATGATTCAATGATAAGATCAGGAGCAGAGTGGTTGGAGAAGGCGTATGGTGACAAATACCTTATGAGTCATGAAGTTCATGCAGAAAATGTGATGCTCGGAAAACACCGTTATTACATAGACTCCTTCTTTCTAAATCTGAAGAAACTCCCACTGGTAAAATTGCTTCTGCTTAATTGCAGCCCTAGTGCATAAATAACAATCTTACTTCCTTCTAAACATAAAATTATGTTTTAATTGCCCGTCTTAGGCTGTCTGCGACTATTTCAGGTTGGGGTAATTATAATGCCAAGAACGTACATAATGGGAAAGGTTGATCACCTAGGTGTTACAACGTCGATCATACTGATATCTACATCTATATGTATCCTTGCTATTGGATGCGTCTGCATATTTATATTGACAAGTGGGGTCTCAAAGGCAATGAAATTAAGAGCAGAACTAATAAAACACTTGGATGCAAGAAGAAGAGCAGAGGCATCAAGCAATTATAAAAGCCAATTTTTGGCAAATATGAGGTCAGAAGTTCGGTGTTAGAAATTTCATTTACATTCACAACCTCATGTACTTAGCATACACTATCCTAAACTTTATTGTCATAGACATATGCTATATTATCCAGCATAGATGTTTCTTGTAAGTGACACAAGATACTGCAGGTCGTATTCAAAATCCATGTCTGTCATGATTACTGTATACGCATCTTTTCTGTCCTAGAAAACAAAGGCATCCAAATATCCAATCCTTGCATTGTCAGTCAAAAGATTAGGCAGCATGCTTATAAGAAAAGAATGCTTACTCAAGTATTAAATGAGTTTCAGGAACAGGCTTTCGCAGTTTCATATATGACAATGACCAGACCAAAACTAGGGATACCATCTATGTAATATTAGTGCCTTGATCAAATAAAGATATGCAAGTTTTTCTTATAAATATCTTGACTATTACTTTTTTCGCCAACAGCAATAATAAACATCATCACTGAACACCAACTCATACAGTTGTCCTTGTATTGAATAAGATCTTAATTCAGCACTTCTGTAAACTTGTACTAGGATTTGGTAGCGAGTCATCAACTGTGCACTGGCTGGCTTGCTTTAGATCATTGGTCGAACTAGTATAACATTATTAGCTCTTCTGTTACCAAAATGAGAACTGAAAGGGAAAATCTTCAACAATTGCAGTCATGAGTTGAGGACACCAATGGCTGCAGTGATTGGACTTCTGGACATACTCGTATATGATGATGGCTTGACAAATGAACAACTGGCTACAATCACACAGATCCGTAAATGTTCAACAGCTTTACTACGCCTACTCAATAACATTTTGGACCTAAGTAAGGTAAATTTCTAATCGAATAAACCCACATTGCTAGATTCACATTGCATATTGAGCCCCCTAAGTGTTCCATGGAGCAACAACTGTGGCATGAGTGCGTAGCCTTTCTTGGTCCTTCTGTTCCCAGCATCATCCGTTAGTAGTATTAACTGCTTGATCAAACTTAAATTTTAAACCACATTGGATGTTTCCAATACGTAGAGGAACTATAAAGGTCAACTTTACGCACCACCATGAGGTGTTGTTCACCTAAGCTTCTTTCTCTTTCATTCTCTACAAGTTTTAATTGGAAATTTTCATCATCAAGCTACTTAGTACATATAAAAGCCATCTTTGAAACTTACAATATTTTACCATAGGTCGAATCGGGAAAGTTAGTACTTGAAGAAACTGAATTTGACTTAGGACGTGAGCTCGAAGGAATTGTTGATATGTTTTCTGTGCAACGCCTGAATCACAATGTGGAAACAGTACTGGATCTCTCAGGTAGGTAATCTAATACAGGCTTCAAATTTGTCATATTCTCCACACTGAGCTTTCACTTATTAATCTGTCAAAAGAAATGTGCATTCCTGTTAACAAAATTATAGCTTATGTTTGGAATAAATACAAAAGAAGCAGCTGCATCTTTCAATCAGAAATATGATATAGTTACCATTCTCTTTCATAGATGGAATGCCAAAAGTCGTTCGAGGAGATTCTGCTAGAGTCGTGCAGATATTCACCAATCTCATCAGTAATTCGATAAAGTTCACCTCAGGTACATTATTTGGCATAAGTTCAATGAAGACTGTAAGGTTTGAATCCATCAATACAACCACTGTTCGCTATATACACAAAAACAGCACTGAGCTAAATCTGATAACCTGACATGGCTGTCAAAACTACCAGACTCAGACAGGGCACTTAAAACTAGAACTAGACCAAATTACCTAGATGCCAGATTGGATAGCAAAAACATCTAGTTACAGAAATATAGACTAGGATAAAATGAAGCATTACTGTGTACCAGTACCGAGTCACAGATTTGCAGTTTTCCTTTTTCAGTACTATTGAAAATACATAATTGTTTTACTTCAATGAACATACAAAATTTTAAGAGATTATGTCTGTATCTATTTATTTACAGAAACACATGTTCTTGCTGTCAACAAAGAAGTAAAATGTTCCAGCATTGTTTCGCACATATTAACATCACCTTTAACTGGTGAATTTTGTAATTTCAGAAGGCTATATCATTTTACGTGGATGGTGTGAAAGTTCCAAAACCTCAGATATGACTATTCTGCTAGATGACCAAAGAGTTGAACCTCATAGCACCAAAATGAAGCAAAGACAGCATGAGTATAACATACAAAGAGTCTCTGAAAAAAATGAAAGCATCACTCTTTGGTTCGAAGTTGAGGACACAGGATGTGGTAAAGTATTTCTTTCACCTGAATTACGAACAAAAAAGTCAACATGTCCTATATATTTCTTTCAACATGCTCTTTCTGTGAAACAAAAAATTCGACATGCACCTATCTTTTTGCAGGAATAGATGCAAGGAAATGGGAAACCGTATTTGAAAGCTTTGAACAAGCTGATCCCTCAACAACAAGAAAGTAAGAAGGTTCTACACTTTAGCATGTCAACAGTTTTAAGAAAGCAAAAGAGTTAACTAACATAATAGAGAGTGCATAGCCTATTTGGATGAGCTAAACTATATGTCAATGTATGATCCTTTGATAATCTCAAATTCCTAGTTGCTACTTGCTCCTTTATCATTCTCCAAATAACCTTAAGTTTCTTGTAATTATAGGCATGGAGGAACTGGTCTTGGCTTATGCATTGTGCGTAACTTGGTAAGTCAATGTTTCTCGCATATAAACGGCAAGATGAACAGAACAATCAAGATAGCATTTGGTTGTCAAGCGCAGCATTAACTTCAAAGGAAATTTCCCTAGCAAGTAATGACTTTGCAGGATATAGAAGAAAATCGTGATTACAAATTATGAACACGCTTTTAGGTCTCACAAAGATTAGAGCCATAGAGCATTATTGCAATTGGTAAACAAAGCTGAAATCATCCTCCTGCAACAAACCTATCAGCATCACCATTGCTCTGTAAGTAGAAGGGAGCATCACCATTGCTCTGTAAGTAGAACTTAAGTAAAGCATTAATTAGATTGTCTAGGATTTGGGCAAGGTAGAGCATTTGAAAAATTAAAACACTATTATGTTACTTACAGGAGGCATTTCTTCCTTTTAACACATCACACTAAATTCCTGTTAGCACCAACAAAAATTCCTATGATCACCTTATTCAGGATAAATAAAGTAATATCTTCTTTCAAGACAAAATTATAGATGTCTACGCCAGATCCCTTTTATTATTACTAGAGGCAAAATAAGAAGCTAATAACTGCAGAATTTGCTTTTTGTTACTAACAAAAAAGATTCTTCTCTATAGTAATTGAAAAGCGTTAACAATCTATAGTTGCTCACTAGGTCAACAAGATGGGAGGTGAAATCGAAGTTGTGAAGAAGGATGGTCCAGGGACTCTCATGAGACTTTATTTGGTCCTAGGGATGCCAGAAGATAGCCAGCAGCAACAGACTGATATTGCGAAGTATGATTTAAAGGTATACCTACTTATAGGTTTGCATACAACTGTGCCATTATCAGTGTTTGGCATCATTGTTGTGCAAGTATTAGAAAGTTTATCAATATTTTGTGTTATACTTTTCAATAAACCATACCTGAAAAACTTGTAGGAGTATTGTCATGAGACTTTACACTAATGGAATTAGGCTTGTGCTGTCTTAAAACATATTGATGGCATGCAGGTGGTACTTGCATTAAGTGGCACTAAAGGAAGGGTGGTGTTATCTCAATGGTTAACTAAACACGGTGTCCTCACTTGGGAGGCATCTGATTGGAATGGACTAACACAGGTACTACAGTTCATTTCCAGAACAAGTGTCTTTCCTGAGAGAACCATGGTGGAGAGTTCGACAAGTGAATCAGTTCAAACTGGAGATGCCCAAGAGGGTATATGTAAAAAAAACATACAAGCTTCAGAAGTTGTCATTGTTGTTGAGGCTGGTCTTCTAAACCAAAGTACCAACATATGGAAAGAACAGCTAAATTTTCTAAATCAATACAATGGAAAGGCAAGGTTTGCATGGGTGTTAGATCAAGACACCTCCAATGCTATCAAGATTGAACTGCGCCGGCGGGGACATTTTTTGATGGTTAACAAGCCCTTGTACAAGACAAAAATTATTCAAGTTTTGGATACTGTTGCTGAAAACAACAGACCGGAGCTTTCAGGAACATCAATCATATCTGCTGACTGGCATGAGTGCCAAGAACTAGATCCTATTAAAATGGGTACTAACAGTTCAGATGGTTCAGAAAATTCAGATGAAGAAGACCACCATTCCCTAACAAGTACTATTTGCAATCTGGAAAAGTTGAACAAAAATGTCAGGGTCTCCCATTTCCCTAATTTTGGTCCGTCAACGAAATACCGTACTGCTAAAATACCTCCTCCGATCAGTAGTTTCCATCATCTCAAGAGCATAGATGAAGAAGAAAAGCTATCAGGTACACTTGAACATTTGATGGATGTCGATGAACAGGAAGCTCGAATGTATGAGTGTGATATGTGTAACAAAGAAATTCATACTGGGGATTGGAAGCTACTAAGTGCAGAAGCTGGAGAGGGGATTGTAAATCTTGTGAAGAATAATGACACATGCTTCAAGTATTCTCAACCATGTAATTATCAAAGACAAATCAACATGAAGGAGAGCTGTGATATTAGGTATCCTCATGAAGTAGGAGACCATAAGGGCATGTTGACAGATATTAAACTTTTAGGGGCTGCAGCAAGAAGTCATTCAATTACGGCAGAGACAGAACGACTTGGCATCCATGTCAATAGAAGTGAAAAAGACAATCTCAATCTTACTCAAGAAGAATATACTGATTTACATAAGATGGTAGCACCTAACGATTCACTTAAAGGGATACACATACTACTAGCAGAAGATAATCCAATTTTGCAGAGGGTTGCCACAAAAATGCTTGAAAAGGTGGGTGGCACAGTTCTTGCTGTAGGAGATGGAATACAAGCAGTAAGTGCTGTAAAAGCAATGCTTTATCCCCAAGAAAATGGTCTAGAAACTTTTTTGCAGCAAGGAGGAGAGACTAGAATATCGAAAGATAATTGTACATTTGATCTTATACTCATGGATTGCCAGGTAAGATATACGAAATCCCATAGCTTAAAGATTTATAAGGTAACTGGGATCTATTAGAAAGTTTATTTATTCCAACAGATTCTAATTTCTGGTCACACAATTTCATTCGCAGATGCCAAAGCTGGATGGATATGAGGCAACTAAAGCAATTAGGATGCTTGAGGAAGCTGCTGGTTGTCATATTCCAATAGTTGCATTAACAGCACATGCTATGTCGTCCGATGAAGCAAAGTGCTTAGAAGTTGGGATGGATGCCTACTTGACGAAACCAATCAACTGCAAGCTAATGGTTTCCAAAATCCTTTCCCTAACAAAAAGAGATGTCTAAATTCTTGTCTGAGGGTATATGAATCATGCAATATGTTATGTACATTCCACAGCTTTTAGTACCTTTCCCAATTTAAATGCGAGCGAAGTTACAACTCTAGTAATTATACTAATGGCCGAGAAAGAAAGTTCGAAAAACATTATGTTTCTGCTCAATTTAAACAGCTAATAACATGCAATTGAAGAGATTCAGCTACCAAAATTATCAAGTAAAGATTTCTACTCCAATAAATTCAGCTTGAGGAGATTAACATCTAGAGAACATCCAAAATCTGCATACTTTTAAAAGTTAAACTCAAATTCCATAGTTCATATACACAAATCTCTTCGATAGAACAAATAAATCTCCAGATAACTGAATTAATATATATATCAAACTAATTACCAAATTCATCAACATGAAAAAAAAAAAGAGAAACAACTAAATGAAGACAAAGAGTTCGCATACACACCTCTCTATTGCTCCACTAGATTATCAGACAGAAAGGTTTTTCTCTTGCCACGATTTCTTTCCAAACACCCTCAAAAACAGAAAAAAAGTTACAGCAACTGTCAGAGAGTATATCTACTATATGTTTTTTCTTACAGCCGTGATTTTGTGGGCTTTATTAAAACCCAACTCATAATGTAGCCCCAATTATAATGAAAATGCCTATTGGATCATTCTTGGGCTCAAGTTAAAGCCTAAGCTCATTATAAAACCTCCTTTCTTCTTCTACTGCCTTTGCCTTGTTTTGCAAGTCCTGTTCTCCCCTTTCTCTGTACTGCTTCAGTCTCGATCTTCAAAACCTCTTGATCCACCGATCTCGATCGAAATCTAAGTCGCGAAAAT
Source organism: Acanthochlamys bracteata (assembly GCA_019914995.1). Taxonomy (NCBI): domain Eukaryota; kingdom Viridiplantae; phylum Streptophyta; class Magnoliopsida; order Pandanales; family Velloziaceae; genus Acanthochlamys; species Acanthochlamys bracteata. The sequence goes on from CM034128.1 coordinate 9,010,632, forward strand.
CTCCGGTCGAATTCATCAATGGCACGTTACGATCGTGCGATCACCGTATTCTCGCCGGACGGCCACTTGTTTCAGGTAGAGTACGCGCTCGAAGCTGTTCGTAAGGGCAACGCAGCCGTTGGTGTTCGTGGTACTGATACTATTGTACTTGGTGTAGAGAAGAAAGCAACGCCTAAACTCCAGGATTCGCGGTAATTTTTTTCCCAATTTTACCCTATTTGAACAAATTTGTTGATTTCGTTTAGTCGTAGTCCTAGATTCAGCATCCTGAAAGTGTTGGCAAGATTTTGAGGATCATGTTAATTGCTGAAATTTTGGGGTAAACTGTTTCGCTTCATGCATAAAAATGATTAGTTTACATCTTCTGTGAAGTCTGGTGATTGGTGTAGTGCTTTTGTTATTATTTAAAAAAGTAACTGCAAGTGTGGACCTTGTTTAGGAACCATTCACCAGCACAAGTATTTGCTTAATTTGTTAAATTACGAATATTTTGCAATTCTTTTCTTAAAATAAGAAAAGAAATCTTTTTTTTCTAGCCTGTTGATTTGTCTCGGTTGATCTTTTGATTGATTAAAGTGTTATTGTTGCTGCTGTAGCTCAATGAGGAAGATCGCAAGGCTCGACACCCACATAGCCCTGGCATGCGCAGGATTGAAGGCAGATGCACGTGTGCTGATCAACCGTGCCAGGATTGAGTGTCAAAGCCACAGGCTTACTGTAGAGGACCCTGTAACTGTTGAGTACATCACACGCTACATTGCAGGGCTCCAGCAGAAGTACACACAGAGTGGCGGTGTCCGACCTTTCGGGCTTTCCACACTCATTGTTGGGTTTGACCCCTACACCAGCACTCCTGCACTATACCAGACTGATCCATCAGGTACCTTCTCAGCATGGAAGGCAAATGCAACCGGAAGGAATTCAAATTCCATGAGAGAGTTTCTGGAGAAGAATTATAAGGAGACATCAGGACAGGAGACTGTCAAGCTCGCTATCCGAGCCCTGCTTGAAGTGAGTTGAACTTTGCCATGGGTGATTACTATCAGATAATATTTTCAGTGTTTCTTTGCACTTGTTATATTATGCATTTCTAAGAGAAAGATAAAATCTTAGTTGCAGCATATTTCATTAACTTATAAGATAGTTAGACCAGCTGATCAGACTTCTTTACTAGTGAATAACTTTCTACCTGCTGTTCCATTAAATCAGGCATTGCACTGCTATTAATGTAGTGTTGCAAGATAGATGCCCCTATAAACCATTTTCATGACAGCAAAGCATTGCCAATTTGTTTGTCAGAGTTATGTAGGTCTGATCAAACTTTCGTAGGTATTGGTGGGTTATTTCTACTTTCTAAATAGGCAAAAGTGGTACTTCTTGAATAATGTTTTCTTTGGACCAAGCAAGTTAATCTGGGCAAGTGATATAGCCATTTGAGACTGACATTGACTTTGTTACAATGATATCTATTGATATGAATTGTTATGTTTGTTTGGATCAAAGATTAGAGTGCTAGGTTATCCGTGTTTTACCTTCATGATTTGGATCATCATGATATTCTTTCATTGAGGTCATTGTTATTTTATTTAGTGATCTTTGAATAAAGGTCTGTCAGTAGAAGACAAGGCTATTTAATGACGGTATTTCACAATCTTTTATGTTTTGAGTGAAACTATTTGTGAGTTTAGTGGTTTATTTGATAATTTATGATTGATGTTAGCCACAAAAAAATTTTAGTATGTGGACTATTGGTTAGAGTTAAGGGTCTGAAACAAGGGTTGTGTGCTGAAATGTTTAGAGGAAACACTTGTTCCTCTTAATGTTCTCTAAGGAAAAGGAACATGTTGATGAATCAACATGAGAAGACTATAGCATGCTTGAACTTGGAGGTTAATGTAGCATCTTAATTTGGTTTCTTTCCTGCAATATCAAATACTTTAAAAAGGCTGATATGTTCTCACGTATTAAGTAGGAGATGTTTCTACATGTATGGATTTCCTTCTCAGAACATCACAAGCCTAACTTGTTAGTGATTTTGGGTAAAGTTCTATTTGATTTTGGAGAAAGTTGGGAAAAGAAATAATAAGGAATCAGAGAAATGAAATGATGATCCATTAGGTTCTTAAAAAAAGGAAAAAATGACAATCTATTCATTTTCATTTTGCTGAAAGAAATGTAATCAAAATATATGAGATGGATTCTAGGACATGTTGCCTAACATCAAAATTGCTTGACACAGACCTTAAGATTGCCAGAGTTAAGCAGTTCTACTAAAGCTCTTCATAGTACTGGCTGATTCCTATGAGATTGTTGCCAATAGCAAATGCTGATTATCATAGGGATTTGTTGGTGGGGCTTGGGGGCTGCATCTTTAATCGTCTTTCATTTTTTCATCTCCAATTTGTTATTTTTCTTAGTTGGTGGTGGTATAGCACTCCAATTGTCTAGGTTTAAGAAGATAAAGCAAATTAATAGGAAAAGGATATTCTTTTGCCAGATATTTTTCTCTTCTATTTTTCACGTCTAACCAGATAAGAGAATTAGCAAAACTCATCTTTACTTTCTTTTCGTTTTTTTCCAACCCAAACATAATCCATGAAACCATTCTTTTAATCCGTTAGTTATAGAAGAGAAGGAACAGCTGTAAAACCCTTAGCCATTTGGTCAAGTGTCTTGACTGATTCTTTAAGTTAGGCATTGTATATTAGCAATTCTGATTGAATCAGACTCAACCAAATGTCCTGTAGTAACCATTTGTTCTGTATCATTTTAAGAAATTCATGAAGTTCTGTGGAGGTGGAATTTAGAAACCAGAATAGAGGAATCATTTTGTCAATGTTTATGGATGCTATTTCTTCATTTTCTTAAAATTCCCTTCATGTTTTTAAGGGTTTAATCGTGACTGGATGGTCTCAGATGGTGGATATTCTTTGTTAATTGAAGAAAATAGGAGACTTCACAAAATGCCGTAATCATTCGCTCAAGGACATAAAGCTTATGTAGTATGTGAATGCATATACTAAAGCATATTGGGAATAAATATAATAAATACATAATGCAACAGCCTTTTTTTTTTTCTTTATGCTGTCCGGATTCTGGTACTGCATGCTTTAGAGGCAGCTGCATATGTTGTTCAGGCAGCAGCCTTTCTGAAACAGTAAATTTTATATACTTTAGCACTTACTCGTATTGTCCACATATCATCCGGTATTATTAAAACTATACTTTGATGTTCAACAAAGCCATGTTTCATATTTCTAGAATTCCTTGTGTTTTTAAATTTAACTTGGATCTGGATGTTGAATATGACAAATGCTGTTCTTTTCTGTTCTTTAGGTTGTTGAGAGTGGAGGGAAGAACATAGAAGTTGCTGTTATGACTAGGGAGCATGGCCTTCGTGAACTTGATGAGGCTGAAATAGATGCTATTGTTGCTGAGATTGAGGCCGAAAAAGCTGCAGCTGAGGCTGCAAAGAAGGCCCCTTCTAGCTCCAGGGATGTCTAATTTGAAAATTCGCTGGAAGCGCAATACTGTAACCACTATAACATTTGAATTGCATTGTTAGATGTTTATTCTTGCCTTTTAGATTCAACGCTTGAGATAGAGAACTGGTTCTGCTAGTTACAGCCTGAATCTGGTTTACTATATTATCTCCAATGTTTTCTCTTAAATTGTTCTGAGCTTGGTAATGCAACAGCCCATTGTTCGGTTAGTGTTGTATTTTCTTGGGCTTATATAAGTACTAATGCAAGCTGAAAAAGATTTTATATTCTGTCAGGACAACTGTGAACCACTTAATGCATTGGTGTGCCTTGGCCAAATTTGCTGGAGAGTCGTGATAGTATTATTAGTAAGTAGAGACGGATACCAAAAGGCACGGAAAGACAAAAGAAGGTTACCAACTCAAGCTTTGGCTCACCGCCTCTTTCTTTGCGTAGCTAATGATATATCCTTCAATCATTTGTGTTTCAGATTACAAAAGAAAAAAGGTCTATGAAGGCAAAGCAAGGTTCAAGGAAGGAGCTTAACCTAAAGTTGCAAGACCTTGAACTGAAATATTGATGTGCATAAGGTAAGCCGTTACTTTTCCCGTAGCAGATTTACGAGATGAATCTGACCTGAATAACGTTAAGTTGTTTGCCCGCACTGATTGGTGTCAGGTTAGCCTGTTGCTGGGAAATGATTATCATACTCTTCGTATTACAACTATAAATAATAATAATAATAATAATAATAATAATGTCTTGTGTACTGGAAAGTTAATAACAATGAAAATCACAAACTTGGTTCTAGGATTAGTCTTTCTTCAAACGTCTGGCGCCATCAAGTTGAAATTACTAGTAAGCAATTTTCTGAGCACATTTGAAACAAATTATTCCAAGCAATATCAATCACTAGGTCAGATGTAAGATAAGGAGATGTCAATAGGAAGACTTTCCTGATCAGGAAAGTGGATTCCAATTTGGCTTCCCAATATAGTAAAAGGAAGATAAGATGTCTCTAATTGATGTCCATAACCGAAAATCAGAGACGCAAGTTGGTTGGATAGGATTCAAACCTCATAACACTCGTACTCGATTTGAAAGCTTTTAGGTGTATATATTTGAACCTTTGACAATTTATTTCTTTAGTATCGGGTCTAGAGACTCTAGACCAGACTTTTGGGGTCCGGGTTTTAAGAAGGGCAAAAATGTGTTTTAATCAATAGTAATTAAGTTTTATGAAACTAAATTCTATAAAATTTGAATTAGAGACGAGTTAGGAATAAATTGAAATAAAAAAGTTCAGACATAAAATATAATGAAAAAATAAATTTTTATAAAATTGAAACATAAGCTAAGTTCATATCCAATTTGCGGGTCTAAATTTTTGGGTCTTAATTGGGCACTAATAGAACTTGATGTGGATTGGATCTGAATTCACCTAACCCCGCTTATTGTCCTAAAAAGATTGTTGCAATCTTGAACCGGCGGTCTACGGGTGCAATAGGGAGGCAGTGAGGACAATGAAGATAAAGAAAACTTCCATTGACCTGCCCTGAAATCGTGCATCGACGAAGAAAAATGTCTACTTCTTCTTCTTCTCATTTTTTATTGCAAAGAGTAATAACTTTAAGATTACGAGTTTTAATTCTAATATAGCATCCGTGATGGCTGCTTAAACAATTTTTCATCATATTTTAAAAAAAAGGAAGCCCGAGAATGTTTCGGACATTGGTAGGGTGAAATTTAAAGATGGCATCCATATTCATTACGAACTCTTGTGGAGTGTGAGAGCCACAGGAAAGCAAGAGGTGGTTGTTGAGACTGGACCCCAAATGAAAGGAACTCCAAAAAAATTAAGTAAACCTTCAATGAGTTGAAGAAGATAAGAATGAATTGAGAGGATGTTTGAAAGTATTTATCTGATATAATTTTTTAGAATAAAAAATATTTTAAATTATTTAAATTTTATTATTTTAATTTAAAATAAATATAATATAAAATTTATGATATAAAATTTTTATTTATTTAAAATTTTAAAATTTTTATAAATATTATAAAAAATTTATTAAAAATATGAAAATAAATATTGAAATAAAAAAATATTGAAACGCCCCGTTAAATGGTGCCCGAGTGAATGAATGAGCTTGTGGTTTTCTTCTTCATTTTGGCTTTTTCCCAAACAAGTTGTAGTTGTAGTAGTAGTAGTAGATAGTGATCATCATTAAATCTCTAACTTTTTCTATTATTTCCAAATTTCGATTGTGCATGACATATTCTTCATGAATAACAGTTCCAGTTAGAGAAAGATAACAGGAGATGAAATTAAAAGTTTGACAAATCTAAAAACTCCCACTGTTGCAACGTAAGCGAAAGTTTCAGAATATCACTCACTCAGTGCTCTATGTATATTACATAGTTTTTGCGTCCCTGATTGCATTCTACAAAATAGTGCATAACTTATTAATAGATCCTTGTAGCAAGGTTGCTAATGCTGCATATAGGAATATAGGTACAACTGGGCTATAGCTCTAGAATTGCTGTTACAGGGATTATAATCTTTTAAAAAAGAGAGAGAATCAACTTGAACAAAGAGAATGAATCAACAGCAATTGCATTTAGTTATTTTGACTTTAAGCTATAAGCCCATAAGTGGTTCTTTAAAAAGCAATTGCTGGCTGTATTGACTTTAAACTTCGAGTTCTTAATTGTGAGCATGGAGTGAACAGTATCATGTCATGTTCTTTTGTTCGTTAATGTAAAGAATTTAACTTGTTTCTTGAAAAATTACTGAAGAATTTAATGATCATGGACAAGAAGTATTCTATAAATTCTAATCCATGTGGTGATGTTCGGACTTTTTTGCCTGAATTTTAGGATACCTACCAATTCAAGAAAGGTATAGCTTCACTAATTCCATTGAAAGTTTCAGCATATTACTTGCATGCTTCGCTAACTTATGATCAAGAATATCAAAAAGTTGAAATTTTTAGGCTCAAAATCAGAAGAGATTTCGGCAGTCCTTGCTCCGACAGTAGTTAGTAGTTACTGTCATGAACAGCAGTCCTTCGCTTGAGTTAAGCAGTTGCCAGTTTTAAAACTCTGTTTAAAGTAACTAAAAAAAGGAATAATTTTTTTTTTATAACTTTTTATGATTTAAAAAAATTAATATGTATAATTTTTACATGACGTACAATTCACTCATATTTTTTAAATTTTTGAAAAATTCTTTTATAATACTATGCATGATTTGTTTGTATTTGAAAATTTTAAAAATTGAGCTGATATGGAATCACAATGGCACTATAGAATTAAAGTGATGTTTAGGAGTGATTTAAAAATAAATTTTATAAAATAAAATATATTTTTATTTTTTATAAAAATATATTTTATTTTTATCTAAATAAATAATAAAAATAATTAATAATAAAATTTTACGATATAAAATTTTTATATTTTTAAATTTTAAATAAATTTTATACAAAATTATTAAAAATTTATAATAGATAAAATAAAAAATTAGAATAAAAATTAGTAAAAAAGTCAAGCCAAGCAAATTATAATAACTAATTGGTGATAAGAATAACGAACTGAAGAGTTTTATTTTGCGATATATAGTTGGTAAGGTAAACTTATGCCGCAATGAATGTTGGTTAAATGTGTAAATGCAAGGACCTACTTTAAATTTTTTAAAAACAAGTAATAACTTCTAAATTTGCACGTTACTATGCAAGCTTATAGGTAATACTTCATTGTTTGTTTCTGAAATAATCTTAATTTATATCCCTAATTTCCGGTGATGCATGTGTGTATCCCCGAAAGTAGAAAATTATTATACAATTTTTATCTAACTGAAAATGACATTGGCAATTAATATTCAGTGGGCAAACCTATTGAGAAAAGGTTTAAAAAAAATAAAAGGAAGTAAAATGGTATGGTAGGCACTTGTTTGCTTTCCAAATTTCATTTTTGTGGATAGATATGCTTGATGACATAATAGAAGCTTCTTTGATCTGCCTACCAAACCAAACATGTTGTTGTTTGTTGATAGAAAAGTGAAAGGTTGGTGAGTGTTGGAATTGTGGAAAAGAACCCTTGGTTCGGTTTTGGAACTTATTATAATCAATAAAATTCCATTTAATTTTGTTCTTTCACGTATTTGAAAAGCCAACTCTTACCTTCCTTCCCCGATGATTCGAAACTTATTAATTTGTTCAGAACAGAAAGCGAGTCAGAAATTCCATTACGCATAAGCTCAGGGAGCCCATTTATCACAGTTTATAATAAACTACTTATCATTTTTTTTTTAATTTTATATTTTTTAATATATATTTTATAAATATATAAAAAATTTATTAAAAAATGTAGAAAGTACAGAAAAATTTTACGGAATAAAATTTTTTTATTGTATATTTTTATTATTTTTTTAGAAATAAAAAAAGTAGAATTCGTCTTTTAAAAAAATAAAAATACTTTTTATTTTAAAATAATTCTACGAAATAAGATATTTTAATTATATATTTTTATTTTTTTAAAAATAAAAAAAATAAAATTTATTTTTTTAAAAAAATAAAAATACTTTTTATTTTAAAAAAATTTTATTTTATAAATACTATCATAGAATCATCAGTTTAATATAAGGGTGTATCATATGGTGTCACCAGAAATTAAGCAAAAGAGTTTTAGGTAAAGAAACTAATTGCTATAGTCGTATATGGCGTTAGATGTCTGAATTTCTAATTGAAAATTTTATGATAAAAAAATGAAATTTGTAAGAACTTAAACATTTGAGAAAATACAGAGCAATATGGAAATAAAATTACTTAACATTTATTCTCACATGAAAATAACATATGCGATACCGACATCTGTGTAAAGGACGTGTGGGTTCCGATTATGAGCTATGATATTTTTTTAAAATTTAAAGAGATGTTTGGAAGTATATTTCAAAAAATACTTAATTAAAATATTTTAAAAATTTTTAGAAAATAAACAATATTATTTTATTAAAAATAAATAAGTAATATTTTTAAAATTTTAAAAAAAATAAACTATTCTTAAATTTATTAAACTATAAATAAAAAATTAGAATGAAAAAAAGAGTTTTACAAGTAATTTCAAACAGCACATTTAATAAAAATTTTTAAAAGAGGATGAAGTTGTTTACAACTTATAAAAAATTTTTTAAAAAGTAATAGGCAGGTGATATGTAACTACACACTATGCCAACATGTGGAATGTGGTTTGTTTTATGAGGCGCTCATAAAAAATAATATGCAGGTGGATTGAATGTGGAGAGTTCCAAAGTTTAGTTCCTTCCCTACCTAACCATCGGAACAACATGTCACATGATCACATATTCTTTATTTCATCAAGTATAGTAAACGATTATCTAATAATTTTAACTCTTGAAAAAAACCTAGTCACGTATTGTATATTGACTAATTAGCCGCAATACGTTAAGTTATTTATAAAGATTTATTAATTTTTATTATAATTTTTCTGCCTTTAGCAGATAATTTTTACTGACTTGATTAAGTGATCTATGATTGAATTTTTAATGCCGACATTAATTTTATCCAAAAAACAATTATTATTTTACATACCACCAACAGACAGATTTGAACATGTAGCAATATAAAAATTAAGACAAAAATATTAGTATGTAGATTTGAGAAGTCTTAATCCATATTAACTAATCTTAACTAGGGAACAAAAATAGTAACATGATGAAAGCTTAATTAAATATCATCAATCACTTAGAATATATATCTGCTTTTCTGCTTCTTTTTTTTTTATATTAATGGAGATAGTCTACCTACCTACCTTTTATCTATTTGCAAAGAATATTTGATAACATGCCCGTGTTCATTAAAATCTTTTTTGAAAGCTAATCACTAGATCAACAACGTTCTTTCTTTTCAAGATTTTTATTCAAACAAGTTAGACTTAGACTGAAGAAAATAAGAATGATGATACTGATAGTAATCAACTCATTAACTTGTCTTTTATTTAACAGTTGTGCTGCACAAAATGAAAAGAAGAGAAACCCATTTTTCTATATCTGCTTTTAAAATCTCAAACTAATTATAATCGTTGATATGCATTAATTGGGAATAGAGACGCCCTTGTAATAAGATTTAAGTAATTGATCAATCTCAAGTCTATACACCACCCAAAACTCTAGTACTAAAATCTATGAATCTATTGTTACACTTGCAATCTTTACTCTGTTTCAATCCCAATCTGCAACTGAAACAAAACCCTCTGCTGCTCTCCTTCCTCGGTCTCTCATACTCTTCATGCTCTGGATTTGGTAAACTTATGCAGAGCTCTAAGTTCAAATCTGGACACCTTTCTTTCTTCTGTTGGTGTTGCTGCTGCTGCTCCTGGTGAACAACGTTATGATGTTGGATGATATTGTGCTGTTGATTATTGAAAAAAACCACCTGCTCTTTTGGCTCGGCAAATAACAGAGGAGGCCCCTGCTGCTGCTGCTGTTGTTGCTTGTGACTGTCGAAAGAAATAGTCGTGATGTTATCTCCTGAAACTTCAGTGGTACTGGAAACCTGTAATTCGTTCATTGGTTTATGCGTGGCAGGGTCTATCCCTCTGTTTAGAAGCTTCCTTCTGATATGCGTATTCCAGTAGTTCTTTATTTCATTATCTGTTCTACCAGGTAACCTCCCTGCTATCAAAGACCATCTGCAACAAACGCAAAATACAATCAACAACCCATAAATAAACCACTTACTTCAAAAGCTTAAGAATAAAAAGTCTATAAACACGTATATAGTAAAACATACTTGTTGCCTAGAAGGCTATGGAGTTTGATAATGAGTTCATCTTCTTCCTCAGTGAAGTTTCCGCGCTTAAGGTCGGGGCGAAGATAGTTTATCCACCTGAGTCTGCAGCTCTTGCCGCAGCGAAGTAGACCTGCAGCTTTTGGTAGAGAACGCCAGCAACCTTCGCCGTGGGCGCGAATATGGGAGATGAGACGTTCGTCTTCTTCCTTTGTCCATGCACCTTTGTTGGTGTGAGCCCTCTCGCAGCACGGCGACCTTCCCATTAGAGAGAATATGGAAAGAGTTTCTTTTCGCTTTTGCCTTTGGATTTTTTTTTTTATATAAAAAAAAAGTAGTAATGAGCAACTTCAAGAGTCTCAAAGGAGAATTTATAGCATTTTGATTAATGGGCCAATTTGGGCCTTCTAGATTGTGAGTTGGTGACGATGGATTAATAAACAAAGAACAACAGGTTAGCAACTGTTGCACATATAATTATTTCTTTTTAATTTAAATACTTCACCTTTTTTTAATGAGCGATATTTGCTCATTATAAAAATGGTCACTTTAATTATTAAACTACCACTATGTATGCTTTTTGAGATCTTTTTAAACTTTTCCGTAGTTATTTATTCAATAATTTTTACTTTACTTACCGCACTTTAAACGCAATCTGAAATATAGAATACACAACTTCTAACTAAACTTTACCAACATTTTTTTATAAAAAAGATTTAGTGATAAGTTAATGTTGCTAGCTCAACTAATAAACAACTACAATTTAGGACATAAAAAATAAAAAAATAAAAAAAGAAGGAGAAATTTGCCAACATGATGACCGAAGAAAAGCTTTATGAATGAAAAGATAACTACCAACTCTTGAACCACCGTGCCATGTGCGCTTATCTTTCATCAAAATAATAATAGAAGTCATCAAACAACATGACAAATAATCCACAGCTTAGTGAAAGAGGAAATCCACATAAGCCACATAAGCAGCTTATTAAGACAGGTAGGTGGAAAGTTGCACGATTTCATAATTTTTTAAGAACATTAATTATTTAATAAATTAGTAATGTGTTCGGTGACGAGGTTTTTTTCGTTACTGTCGAATACTTGAATGTGATAATGCTTATCTTGGAGAGAGAGAGAGAGATCTCTGAGAGCTTTTTGCTTTTACAAAAAGCTCTCCTTGCAACTACAAGCTTTATTTAGATAATTAGTTTTTCCTTGTGGTGGGGGCAATAAAAGGACACTAAGTATATAAATTACTAGACTCCTAGTTACCGATTTTTGTCTTGTCTAATTATTTTCAATAAAATTTTATCTGATAAAAAACTTTTCACAGAACTACTTAGTAAAATATTAATATTTTAAAAAAAAAAAGTTTTTTGAGCAATCTGTTAAAGATCTGTTTCTTTACGGGTGATTTTCTGAAAAGCTAAACTTAAGAACGATTGAATTGCCGACATAAGAAAAAAATGCTCACCTCAACCCACTTCCATTAAATGGTCCAAAAATATAAAAATCTGATTCTAACTTAACTTCTGTAAAAAAAAAAAATTAAATATTCTTGTAAAAATATTACTTACTATAGTTTATTTTTTAGTAGCTCTATTTTTCAGTTCAAAATTTGCCTGCAAGGTGTGGTTTTTTGTTTGTGTATAGACCTACCACTTACATTTGTGCATGTGTAGTTTTTATCTTAAACTGCAGCTTCTTTACGTTACAAAGTTTTTAGTTAGCTCCACAGACATTCAATTTCTTAAAAAAATTTTATTTCATAAACTCTATCAAACGGCTGATTATGCTTTGGTGTAACAGGGATACAAACCTGTTGTATGATAGTCGGAAAAAAAAAAAAAAAAACCAGCCACAGCTGATAATTTATAGGCAACTTTAGATAATTTACTAGTGGAATTTGTGTTGATGCGGCGGAGGCGGCGGCGGAGATGGTGATGTTGAGCTTAGCTTCTAGCTTCGTTTGATGTGAAAGAAATGAATGGGCTGGCTACTGCCTACTAAGGAGCTGTCGGTATTATAGGAGATAATTAAAAGTAAGTATAAATAATAATAAAAAATATTTTTATTATTTTAAAACTAACTTTATTTTATACAATTTAAAAGTAAAATAATAATAAATTTTTATAATATAAATTATATATTTTAGTTTTTAAATAAATTTTATAAAATATAAATAATCATTAAATTTTAAAATATTTTTCAGAATATAATCTCAAAATTCGGCCTGTAGTCTAACAGGAGGAACTGCTAATATGAGGCAAGTTGGATAGCGAGTCTTTGGACCATTAAAAATTTTATATGATTTAAGTAGTAGCTCGTTTGGTTGCAGTGATACAAGTTCAAAATTGTAATATTTAAAAATTTTTTGTTATTAATGTATATATAACAAAATTAAAAATAAACTTTTGTGTTTATATATTTTGAAGTGGGTATAAAGGTAAAACTTTTTGTTAAGAAAAAAAATGAGTCAAGAGATAACTGATAAAAACTTTAAATAAAAGTTTACATCAAAAAAATAGTAATATAGTAAATTGTTTCATGCAATATCTATACTTTATTTACTCGTTGTAAGGCCATTGGAAAAGTTTTTTCTCCTAATTTTTTATTTTATATTTTTAAATAATTTTTAAATATTTTAAAAATTTATTAATATAGAAAAATTTTACATAGTAAAAATTTTTTATTAATTATTTTTTTTAAATAAAAAAAATTTATTTTTAAAAAAATTTTAAAATATTTTTCTTTCCAATATGCAGTCCCAAATATTTCCTGAGTTTCGTTTATAATTCTTTATGGAGAGTTACAAAATATGAAAAAATCTACGTAACTTTATCACAGATCTATACTTCTATGTACAAAAAATTATACAACAATTTTGATTTTATTTGAGTTCTAAAATAAAAATTTTAATTGCTTTAAGGAAAAAAAGTGAAGCCGGATTTGTCAATTCACTCAGAAATCTATAATCAAATAATACTTCATACTTTATTTTTAAAATTTTATTTTTACAGTTATTTTTTAAATATGCATGACGAATTATTGGTTTATTATTTGTCCATTAATTGTGTTCTAATAAATTTGATAAATAAATCTAAATATTGCCCATAATCTTGTTTGGGCTTCATTAATCAAATATGTTTTAGGCCTATTTATCTCTTATAGCTTGGTCTATTAATGGGCCGAGATCCATGGATCAGTTGTTGAAGTTATTCCATATTTACTATTACACCCTTTCGGAAACTAGAAAGAAATAATAATAATAATAAAACTAACGGCTACTTTTGTTTTTAAAACGTTCTCCTTCTTCCAACGGTCCATTTCTTCTTCCTCTTCATATATATTCTTCTGCTACTTCATCATCTTCTCCTCTGCTTCTCTTCTACATTCTCATTCATTCATTTTTTTCCCCAAGGTGGAAGCTTGCACTGTTGTTGTTATTTAATCTTTAATCAGATCAAAATCTTGGAAAGAATCGATCAACAATGATGCAAGACCCATGGAATTTTGCAATCTCCAACCCTCTCCGGCTTTCGAAATCTGCGCCGTCGTCGCCTGCTAAGCCTGTAGTACTGAGGAGTCGATCGGAATCCTTCCATGTTACTCATAAGGTTCCGGTCGGTGATACCCCTTACGTTAAAGCTAAGAGGGTTCAGGTATTTAGTTTCACTGGAAGTTTGAGGATGAATTGTTTCATGAGATTGGTTGATAAGATATTTTGTAAATATGATTTGAATATAGCTGGTTGATAAAGATCCGGAAAAGGCGATCGCGTTGTTCTGGGCAGCGATCAATGCAGGAGACAGAGTTGATAGTGCGCTTAAAGACATGGCTATTGTTATGAAGCAGCAGAACCGTGCAGACGAAGCCATTGAAGCTATCAAATCGTTGCGTAACCGGTGCTCCGATCAAGCCCAGGAGTCTTTAGATAACATTCTGCTTGATCTGTACAAGGTTCTTTCTTCTCTACAGAACTTTCAAATTTCTACTTTTTGATTGATTCAGTAATGGGTTCTAAAGTTGGTTTTGATATTGAACTAAAAAAACAGAGGTGTGGGAGATTAGATGACCAGATATCTCTTTTAAAGCACAAGTTGCTACAGATCCAACAAGGTTTGGCTTTCAACGGCAAGCGAACGAAGACGGCGAGATCGCAGGGAAGAAAGTTTCAGGTCTCAGTTGAGCAAGAAGCAACGCGGCTACTGGTATATGAACAAAAACAGAGCTTTTCAAATTCTTTGTAAGTTAAGCTGGCCTTTCTCAAAGATCGAATCATTAATGATGAAATGAAGTAATGTTGTTGAGCAGGGTAATCTGGGCTGGGCATTGATGCAGAAGGAGAACTACATTGAAGCGGAAGGTGCTTATCGGCGAGCACTACTCATCGGTTCTGACAATAACAAAATGTGCAATCTTGGAATCTGTCTAATGAAACAAGGCCGGATTGCTGAAGCAAAAGAAACACTAAAACAGGTGAAGCCAGCGGTCGTTGACGCCTTGCGTGGCGCAGACTCTCATCTGAAAGCATACGAGAGAGCTCAGGAGATGCTAAACGACCTTGAGTCAAAGAAGATTCTTGGCGGCGGCGACCAAAAGAATTGGATGTTTATTGATTCCTTCCTCTGTTCTTCATCCATATGGCAGCCACAGCCTTGCATCGACAACTTTTCACTTCTGCCACCATTGCCTGTTTCTCGCAATGATCAGTTCATCGACGAGAACGTTCTTGAAGCGAATAGAAAGGTGAGGTCGGCGAATGCCTTGAACATCGACGCGCCTCCATTTTATGTGAAGACGATCGGTTTGCACGACCCTCTAGGTAATCTGAAGAGAACAAGGTCAGGGACTTTGATGGAGAGGAATGTTTCTGTTGCTGCTGTAGGACCAAGAACAGATAACTTCGAGAACAGAAGGAAGACAACAACAACAGCTGCAGTAGAACCAACAGTAGTTGAGGAGAAGGCAATTGAATTGCCAGACGACGACGCGTTCAACGAGGCAATACTAGCAGCGGTGCTAACTCCGGTGCTCGAGGACGATGAGAACGTAATGGCAACTTGTGGCAGTAGCAGTACAAGTACAAGTCCGGCGTTGTGTGAAGGGAAGATGGGGAAGAGGCTGAGGGTTTTCCAGGACATAACGCAGGCCTCGAACAACTGCATGGCATAGAGTTCCCAACAACTGACAAGAGGAGTTTTATAGTTTTAACTTTGGATATTTAACAGTTGCAGGAGATGCACTTGTTCTCCTTTGTATTTTTTATATTGTTTGTTTATTGTTGGTCCATTGAAGTAGGAAGTTCGAACTAGAGAGGAAAGAGATGAATTCAAGTAGTAATGAAGTTCTTGTTCTTGTATTGCTTCCAACAGCATGAGGTAATCCATTTTTTTCAAATGTAGCAGAAACGCAATTGTTAACCTGTATTAGAACACAAATCCGTTCTTCCTTGATTGTTCCTTTCAAGTATGTAACTATTGTTTGCACCATGCATCACTAAAATCTGTATGATGATTACAGAGTTATGTTGATTTTAAAAGAATCTGGTCAGAACAATCTCATTAAAAGCACTGAGAGCAACTACCGCAATGTGGTAGCCACTACAAGACATGTATATTCATGAAAGAGAAATCCTATTTGTCCTCGTGTTTCTTATCATCATGAACAATCGTGATTGTGTATATATTCTGTTGAACAATGGTATTTAAAGACATATATACTCCTGGAGCTAGAAAGTAGAAATGGACAGCTTCCTCTTCTTTATTTGGTCCTCTTTGAAGCTTCATAAAGCATAACTCAAGATCAACGCACTTTGTGCCAGAACTGTGCTCGTCTTTACTTCTGATTTCGAGATGATGTATGGGGAGTAGTGAAACCCACTTCCGAAATTTCTTGTGAGATTCAGCATAATCCCTAAATAAGGCATCTTCATCCTGCAACAATCATTAGTCCACAATAGCTAGAAGAAGCAGTTGCAAATGTATATTTCATATGTCGAGCAACGAGATTTACTTCCAGTAATAGTAAATCAACATTCTTCTCGCTTAGTCCTAACAGGTGGATAAGGCAGATGTATTGGCATGAAGATAAGATTCACTACTAAATGAGCATAACAACTTGACTAGCAGACATTTGGATGATGATGCACATCACACAATTAGTATCTGGGAGCATACCTTTGCATAAAGCTCAACAGAAGGCCTGAACTTACAGGTTATCAAGTAGGGCTACATCAGTAGGGAGCTTCAGAAGTCCATCTGTCTCTCCTTTCAAAAGCTTTCTGAGAGTAATATAGTAGATTTATGATATAGATCAATATGATTAGCAAAGTGGAATTCCAAACAATTTTCCGTGTTAAAAGCACTATAGCATAAGCTGTCTTGCACAAAATAAGAGTTGTCAAACTTGAGAGGTTCACTTGTCCAAGCACCTTCAAATCCTGATCTTTCAGGATGCGCCCTACCCTGGAAAGGTACATTAAACATGAACTGGTTAAATATTTTCCTTTAGCAAGCTACTTAACGAAGAGGTCAATATGAGTAGTACCAAGAGTGTGACCACCAGAAAGAGCTACAATGTCCTTGTCGGATAGACCCATTCGATAAAAGACGTCTCTTAGATGCGGTGCACC
Organism: Acanthochlamys bracteata; assembly: GCA_019914995.1. NCBI lineage: Eukaryota > Viridiplantae > Streptophyta > Magnoliopsida > Pandanales > Velloziaceae > Acanthochlamys > Acanthochlamys bracteata. Next base: position 9,027,548 of record CM034128.1, read on the forward strand.
TACAACCAAATGCCATACTATTTTTAGTGGTGTGCACCAAATGATTACAAGATGATCTGAACATTATCTTAAAATTAAATCAGTAGCCTGCTTAAGAGTCAAAGACCATCACAGCATGTTACATTCTAGAAGAAGCACAGGAGATGCATGCAACATTTTGCTCATTGAATTGCAAGGATGATCGTGTCAAACAGTCAAAGTAGATTTAGTGAACCTTTCTTAGCATGAGGAAGGCGACCTTCTTTCGGGCAAGCAGATGAGTCCTGATACATGAGGGCAAAAATGATTACTTCATGCAGAATAAAGTCTTGAGCTTTCAAAAACCAAAGTCAACACCTACCCTTCGGCCAGGTACAAAATCATACTTGGTCAACCAGTGACATCAACTGGAACGACTCCAGCAAGCTGGACCAAAAAAATGCTGATAGTTATTTTATAGATATTGATCTGCATCAGACGAACACAAAAAGAGTAATCAAGAAAAACGCCCTATTTTCCAGGAAAATAGCAAACTATGCTACCAATGCCATTAGAACTCAAGTAAATGCTAACAAGCATTCAAAGATAAGAAAAAGAAAATTATAAATATGGCAAGTTTCAAGTATACAAATTTGCTACATTAGAATAGGTTTTTAGAATGGACCTAGATCCACTTTGGTTATCCTTTTCAGATCTATTGCCTAACAAAAAAAAAAAAAAGAACTAATACAGCCATACATGGATGAGTGTGTTTATTGCTAGACAAGTGGTCTTCTTATGATCTGAAATACATTGGTCAAGTATTTCAAGCAGTACTTAGTACTATTGCCTAGTAAACTAATCATTGGATAAGGCAGTTGCAAATTCATTGCCTAGTCTTTTCATCTTATCTTCATGCAGATTTGTTTCAAAAAACAACTTACAGAGCATTTAAAGTATTTCAAGCAGTACTTGAGCAATTTTGCATTAAAATTACTTACTTGAAACAATACTGATATTCATGCCTAGGGCTTGGGCTAATAAAGATTCTGAAGGACTATCACATCTGACGAGATGACACTTCATTTATAAAGAGAGAGTGGCTAGCCAACTTATTTCAGAATACAAGAGCCTCATTCAAATTTGGAAAACATACCTTGAGATCCTCTCATTAGAAAATTATACACAGTTGAGACTCCTTTTTAACATGACACAATCAAATTGTGTTACTAATACTGTTAAATACTAGCAAGTTCTTTAATATTACACAGGAAAGACATCACAATAAGAATATATGGAGTTGATACAAAGTTCTGAAAGTTTCCAATTCAATTCATGAAAAATAAAAGCATTACATTTGTATAATTATTCACCTGATTAAGGTCAGCGCATGAAATTCTTGGATGCTTTGCCTTCACTGGTTCTGGTTAACAAACTACACAAACTAATTATGAGCACTGATAAAGAAATTGATTCATGGTGTTAATTGCTTTAGACAGCTAAACCATATACAGCATATAAATGAAAAGATATTGCTATAAACTTTCCAAGGTAAGACGTTCAAGAGTGAGCTTACCTAAGAGATCGATAGCTATTTTCAACCCAGAATTGGATCCATGACAGTACTCTTTCTCGAACCTGATTGAACCATTCTGGAAGACCAGTTTTTTGTGTTCATGTCATAAGTACCAGCATCATGCCATCTGCAGATAGACCAAACTTAACTTTAGTCAGCCATCATTCACATAAGCATAAGCAGGAAACTGCTAACTTACCACTTGTAACGTCATTATAATATCACTGAGATCTTCAAATATCGACGGAACAATCTAATTAGTATTAAACAGTAGAACAGTACCAAATCCACATCATGACAAATCTCAATAAAACACATGTAATCCGTACTGACTAACCAACATTAAAACAATAACAAGAACAGAACAACATAAGAAAAAAAGTCAGCACTAATGCAAAGCGAAGCATGATCGGCGCACAGTTTTTACACTACAACTACTAAACAGTGTCAACAGAAGATCACTCCACCCAAAACTCAAACGAAGGACACATTAATCGGTACTGAACATGCAAAAACAAAACCCTCTTCACGAACTTGTACAATCGATGCCACAAAGATAGCCAACTCTATTATCGAAGAAATAAGGAAAGAGGCGACTATTTCGCACCAGATATCCGGAGGCGTAGAAAGAATTGAAAAAAGAATGAGAAAATCGAAAAAGAAAAATTATCGAGATACTAAGCGAGGCGAAGCATGATCGGTGCACAGTTCTTAATAGCGATGAGTGCATAGAGATCTTGCCGTGCCTTCTCGATCACTTTCAGGTACTGCGCGCCCACAACCACCGCCGCCATTGCTCTTTGCTCACCACTGAAAACAGTAAAGAAAAAGGAGTGCGATTAGGTGAAACCAAAACAGTGTGAACGAAGAAGAAGAAGAAACGAGACGAATGGAAAAAGGGGCTGTTTGGGAGCGATTATAGAATAGAATTTTTTTAAATAAAAAATATTTTATTTTTTTATTTTTAAAAAAATAATAAAATATATAATAAAAAAATTTTATTAGGTAAAATTTTTATATATTTATAAAATATATATTAAAAAATATATAATTAAAAAAATTAAAAAATAACGTTTGGAATGTAATTCCAAACGCACTCAAAAAACTCATAAAAGGGCTTTAATCGGAAAAAAGAAAAAGAAACAAAAAGTAAACAAGTAAGCGGCTCACAAAAACAAGTCATGGTCCCAATAGCATCATCCACTCTGCCCAACTTCTTTTGGGCCTTGATCAGCCTGTTATACGTAGCCCGTTGTAGTTATTTGGTTTGTAAGGTTCGGGTCAAATCGAGTGGATTTGGTTTAACACATGAAAGAATAATTTGGATTCAGTCGGATTTTGTGAAAAACAAAATCGAGTTTCGTAATTCTTCGTTGTCTAGAATCTTGATCTCTTGTTCTCGATTTTTCTGTGTTATCAACGAGCTGATCGTTGCACGGTCTCGTTGATCTGTTCTTCTTCAGTGGTATTTTGCTCCAATCCGAGGTAATTAATAATGTTCTATTCTTTTTGCGGTAATTTTTTCGTTTTTATCAGCAGAGAGAGATGGCTTGGTAGATCTGGTTTTCAAGAGGGAAATTGATAGTTCTTTTTTGTTGGTTTTTCATGGGTGTAGCAAGATTGAAAGGAAGCGAGTGATTGTGATATTATAAGCTCATCTTGTGTACAAACATTCTATGCATCTGATTAATCATGATGAGCTCGAGAAGGTACGACACTTGATTTTGATTTTAGTTACATTGTGTTTTTGAGTTCCCTCTCTAGTATGTGTTGTATACTGGAATTTCAGGAACATCTAAAGAGCATTTCAATTCCCTGGACTAACTGTTATGATTTGTTGTGCTTATATTCGGAAATATCAACCAAATTCCTGCAAGAATTTGTAATACTTAATGAATAGCAATATTCTAATGGTAATGTCGTCGTTATACTAGTGCCTTCTTCCTCCACAAATTTTGGTACATTTTGGATGGTTTTGTTCAATAGCCTTCATCTGCTCCATTCGAATGTTTACTTTGTTGCTTAGCTAAGTTTGTTATTCTCCTCGTGATATGATAACTCTCTTTAGAAACTTTGGAGTCTCTGTTTTGTGCTTATGTTTATTGACTTGAAGTAAGATTTCCTTTTTCTAATTTAAGTCAGTATTTAGAATTGCAGATCATAGGTCCTCCATTGAGTTTATTGAGTCATGTGCTTAACTCATTATACACTATTATTTTTTGAACATGCTAGTAATCACCGGAGCAACAGAGCTGCTCTTTTTGATGGGATTGAAGAGGGTAGAAATCGAGCTTATTCCTCGCATGAGATTGATGAACATGACAATGATAGGCTTATGGATGGACTGCAAGATAGAGTCACCATTCTTAAAAGAGTAAGTCCCAGTTCTTTGTGGCTATCTCAATCTCATGTGTTACATAAGCAAACTTAATTTATTCTGGAAAGATGATGAATGAAAACCGTTGTAGTGAATTAGTGATATTATATCCAATATTCTACAAGTTGCTCATATCTTATTTGAAATAGGTTAGCATTCCCATAGAAAGATCCCTTTGTTATTCTTTGTATTTTATTTGCGTGCATTTGTGGTAGTTTGAATCGCATGTGTGTGTGCTCCTTATGTGTCCACATCCATGTTGCTACACCACAGGCTTTTGCATTGTCATCTCTAAACAAATCATGCTTTCCCTGTAAGTATCAAATACTGCATACCTGGATTTTATTTGTCTAAAGAGGTGAAATTGTTAGAAGTTAAAGAGTTTAATCATCTACAAGGTCTCTAGACCAACTCTTTGGGAATCAAGAGCGGCAGAGACTGTTTTTCATGTGAGTTCTAACTAGGAATTTTGGTATCACCAATGTAAACATTTTATCTGTCTTGGATTAATTTATATTTTCTTAGTTCATATGATTTTAGAAAAGGAGCTTCATTCTAGGTCTTCTTGCATGTGAACTTTATCATATGATGATTGTTGTATAATTTTTAGCTGTTTGCATTTATAAATAAAAACTGAAGTAAGTGCCATATTTTAAATAAATTTACTTGTCTTTGTAACTGATTTACTTCTATTCTTAGGTTCCTTTTGGCCGTACATGTATCTGAAGTCTGGTGGTAATTTGTAGTGTCTTAAATGGTTTGATGAGCTGTTTCCTGTTTTGCAAGTTGAAGCCAGACCGTTTCTTTTAGCTTGCAGCTTTACTTTTTTCTATAACACCAATCTGACGTGCCACGTGCGACAGCTGACAGGGGACATACATGAAGAGGTGGAGGCTCATAACCGTATACTGAACCGGATGGTTAGCCTTTCTGAAGAAGAGTTAGAAGATCTTATTTCATACCGGTATATTTGTCCAAACTGATTCCTTTTATCATATGAATGCAGGGCAATGATATGGATTCGTCAAGAGGAGTTCTTTCTGGGACGATGGACCGATTCAAGATGGTAACAAGCTTATTAGTTGTTTCCTTTCCTGTTAGGTCTATCGTAGGTGTAATACTCCGATCTGACTCATCCCTTTATTCAGGTGTTTGAGACCAAGTCAAGTCGCAGAATGGCTACTCTTATTGCTTCATTTGTGGCTCTTTTCCTGGTCATATATTACTTGACAAAGTAAACGGTTTTCTCTGATAATTTGCCCATCTTCCTCGCAGGCAAAAAGTGGTGCTCCGCATGTAAGTAACTGAGAGTATGGTCCTCATTACATGAAACTGCAATATTACTTTTTTCGGTCTCTGGCTCCAAGAGCTTGGTGTTTAATTTGAGAAACTTCCCATCCGTACAACCACCGTGTAATTGGTGCTTAAGAAAAGGTTACAACTTACAGTCAGTGCTCATACAAGCAATGCCGTTCGATTGTGTGCGTGTCCCATGAATTTAGTGTGTTTGTTGTGAATTACTAAGGTTATGTTTGGCGATGCTTATTATTATTTATCAAAAGTTTATGTTAATTTTTTATTATCAAATAAGTATATCTGAAATAAAAATTTAAAAATATAGATAAATTATACATTATTAAAATTTTGTATGTATATTTTTTATTATATTTTAAATAAAAAAATTAAAATCTGTATTTTAACAGCAGTTGTCCAAAGTGCCCCTACACACCTACCAAGAAAAACAAAATCAGCAATCTCCACGTTCATGTCAATTCAAATATTTTCCTCGTGCGTTTGTGGGACGTGTTTTAATGTCCTTAATCCTGAAGGTAAAAAAATAGAAAGTAAAATTTTTTTAAAAATAAAATAAAAGTAAAATTTAATATTTATATTTTAATAAATTTTGAAAATGTATTAAAAATTAAAAAATATAGTTATAATTGTATTGAAAAGTATGTAAATAAAAAATTATAATTAAAATTTTGCATGTAAAAATAAATTTTTGATTTATGAAAATAAATTTTGAGTTTTTCGTTGAAATATATAAATCTTTTAAAATTTAAAATTTGGCAAAAAAAAAAAAGATTTACCGGGCGTTAGTCACGTTCCACAATCCGAAATCCTTCTTGTTAATCTTCATCAGTGTTCAGAAAATAATTCGAATTAGATAGTGTACGGTCATTGATTAATTCAAAACAAGTAATTCCCTCCTCATGCTATGCTCTTCGGTTCTTTCTTCGAAGTCTTTCGCTCCTCTCTCTCTCTCTCTCTCTCTCTCTGTGTTATTCTTCTTCCTTCGTCATGTAATAATCGAAAATCAAGAGAACTTCGTTGTTCAGATTTGAACAGAGATCTTTGTGTGGATTATTCTGCAGTTCTCTTTTTCTTTCTTTTTACTCTAACCTGCAAGAATCAAGATCATACATTATTTCTTCTCTACAGAAGAAGAAAAACAGAGAGATAGGGAGATCAAATGGGTTTGTGTCAGTCAAGAGTAGGGAGAGAAGAAGCAGTAGCACGGTGCAAAGCACGCCGGCGTTACATGAAAAACTACGTGATAGCTCGCTGTGACTTCATCGCTGCACACGCTCTTTACCTCACTCTCTTCGTTCAACTTCTGCAGCTCTCCTTCAATTCTCCGCTGCGGAGTCACCAACTACTACTTTTGCTACCTCCTCCGCCGCCGCTGTCGTTTAACATCCCCACTACCGCATTCCTCCTCCTCTAACACCTCCGCCGCCACCATTGAGTCCAAGCACTTCAGTTTCTGATGACAGATGGACTACTTCGTCCGCTACATCCACTATACTACCTCCGCCGCAGCCATCAAGTTGGGATTTTTGGGTAGACCCATTTGCTCCTTCTACTTGTTCACGCTCTGTTTTTACTGATCAAGAAGAAGAATGGGAAGAAAGAGCTACTGTGTCCGGCACAACAGCTGTAGCTATTCCCACAGCGGCGACGGCGAGCGCGTACACTAAAAGTTCTGTGAGCGATCTCTCCGTTGTCGTTGGCGCCAGAGGGAAGAAGGATCTTGGAGAGATGGCGAAGGAGTTGGATGATTACTTCCTCAAAGCGGCTGATGCTGATGCCAGGGTCTCCTTCCTTCTTGAATCTCCCAATCTCTTCCCTTCTTCTTGTTCCAACAAGAACAATCTCGCAAGTCAGTACTTTCAGAACACTCATCAAAAATTCAAATTTCGTTCTTAAAGTTCTTGTTTTTGTTTAATATTTGATCCTTTTTTGCTTTGCTTTGATTTTCTTAGGCAGATTTTCAAATTACGGCAAGAGTTTGGGACCTGCAATACGGCCATGGGTATCAAGTTGCAGGAGTGGTAGATTCGCAATGTCTGGAAACGAAATTGCTAGAAGTATTGGAAATGTTGTTGATGGTCATGGAATTGAGATGTGCTTTAGCCTGAGCCATTCTTCCACCGTTGATAAGCTCTATGCTTGGGAGAAGGAGCTTTACATTGAAGTCAAGGTACATACATTTGTTCAACTTTTCTTCCTTCATTGATCAATTGTAAGAGATCCAACATATCATCACTATTCAAGAAAATAAATGAGAGAGAAATTTATGCTACAACTCTGCATCTGCATTATCTTCTTGGTTGATCTGACAGACTTCTTTACTACACACAGTAAATGTTTTCTTTATTTTGTTTGCTATGGTGTCCAAGAACACTTGAAGGGAGTAGTGCCAAAACACTTGTGACCTTTACACTTTAGCCTGCATGTTCTCGCTGGTTAATCTTGTCTAGCACTAAAAAGACATCAATTTTACTTTGATTCAATGTAACATTTATGGTGTATGGCAGAATTCTGGGAGAATGAAGCTGGAGCATGAGAGGAGAGTGGGCCTATTGAGGAAGCAGCAGGTAAAGGGTGTAGACTATGTTAAGGTGGAAAAGAATAGGACGGAAATTGGGGAGTTGAAATCCAAGCTTCTTGTGGCTTCTAGGTCATTGCTATTATGATAAGCAATCGTACTGCCTAAAGGCAACTGTTAGTTGACTTTACTTCATCTTCTTTGAGTATAGATCATGGCCTGAACATTGGCATATACAGAAAGGTTACAACCTGCGAACGTCTTTGTATATGATTAGGTTCTAGATCTTTGTCTTGTTGATAAAAATAAATTTAGAGTAGCTACTGCCGGGGGCGCATGAAGGCCAGTGTACTTGCAGTAATTTGGAGAAATATGTTGTGGACATAGTCACCGCATGCTTACTAATAAAAACATTAGGTAGTTGACCTTAAAAATTCATTTCACCTACATCGCCTAACTACTGATATGTTGAACAAATAAACTAGTGGAATTACTTTGGCCTGTTTCTAAACTTGCTGATAATAGAATCTGAAATTCTCTTTCTGTAGCTTATCCTTATCAACTAAACCATTAGTGCATTATCCATGATCTGAAATTCTTTCTGGAGCTTATATTTATGTTTAAATCATGAGTGGATTGCTGAATGCAGTCTGGTGGGTGTGTGGAGGATTATGTACGAATGCCACCAGGTACAAACACATATAGTCCAGCAACTTGAATGCCTGAACAACAAGCCTACTACCAATCCAACCTCTGACATTCACCGGCAGGCAACCATCCAGTTAGAGCAGGAGGTAGAACACTGGCATTCGACCTTTTGTGACCTCATCAAATCACAAAGGGAATACATTTACTCTGTCACTGGATGGTTGCGCCTGTCTCTCTTCCCTAGCCATCATGATCCACTTACCAAAACTCAGCAGAATTCAGAGGTCTACTCCCTTTGTGAAGAATGGCAGCTAGCACTTGACCGAATTCCATACGAAGTCGCCTCAGAGGGGATCAAGAGCTTCTTAGCTATGATCCATGCTATTGTAATTCAACAATCAGAGGAACATAGACTGAAGAAACGGTCAGACTCCATCTTTAAAGAACTTGATAAGAGAATGACAGAGCTGAGATCGTTAGAATCAAAATATGGCCCTTATTCGGTTGCTGAGGACTATGCAAATGTGTCAGGTTGAACGCCAGTGATGGAGAAGAAGTTGAAACTGGAGACACTTAGAACAAAGGTGGAGGAAGAGAAGAGCAGGTATGAGAAATGTGCAGCAGCCACAAGGGCGATGACTCTGAACAACTTGCAAACTGGACTTCCAAACATTTTCCAAGCAATGACAGGTTTCTCAGGTGTCTGTGTGGAGGCTTATGAGTCTGTTCGCAATAATCGTGAGCGTCATGGCGTTGGCTTGAAGCAGCTCATGGCTTGAAGACAAGCATGGCAACACAGTTTTTGTACAAAGTGTACACAATCTTAACAAGTGTAGCACAACGGAGAACTTCATGTTCTATTTTTTTCACAGTTTTTTTTTGTGGATGAATTATAACATTGAGAAGTTGTTATGATCAAAGTGTCGGATAAGATATTGGCATCCGAAGCAATTATTAGTTTTCTGAGCTCTATGCAGAATACAAACTCTCGCCTGTAGAACTCTGTATGCGGGTTTTTACAAACGATGAAGTGTGAACTTCAACAACAGATTTTTGAGTGCTTTTGGAGACTTTATAGTAATATGATTGAAAAAATCTATTTAAAACGGAGAATGGAAAGGAAGAATATGATAAAACAATGAAACACGCAAAAGTGTCTAACTGGTGCTTCCGTCAAGCAGCACTTTGTCAGGAAAATTTTTACACTCTACAAAGTGAACATTATCTGAGTTGGAAAGAAATTTTCTTTCAGTTTCCAATATCACTCTGTAAGTGAACGGAAATGACATAAATTTCACAGTGAGGAGGAACAGAAAACCTTACAAGAATCAAGTATACACAAAACAAGCCATCTTTACAACACCCACACAAACGGCCAAACTTGCGAACTCTATCCACAGAAACACACAACATTCACGCCTTATGACTGCTAAATAAACATGCTGGAAAAAATCAATCCTAAGGTGTTTTCCAAAGCAACTCAATTTGGATCTGACCGGTTCTGGAATCGATAAGGTGATATTTCTCATTAATTCTCCTGTTGTTCACTACATCTGCAAGGTTGATGTCAATGTATCCAAGAGATTCCTGATGCACACAGAAATGTAAATGTTGACACGCAAACTAAAGCTTTTCGAATTGAAGGAACAACAAAAAAAAAAGACAGCATGAAGGAATTCAGTTTCTTTCTTGCATTGCAGAAAGTCTATGATAATAAGAAGGCATACCTTAGGATGAAGGCATACCTTTGGATGAAGACGGATGGTTGATGACTTACTAAGGACTTCAACATGCAACCTCTCGTTAGTTGGTGTACTGTCACACATGAATGCAAACTCTTGCTCGTATCGTGGATTCCTGTTCTTCTTCATTGGCTGCATAAACGCGTCTTGAGGTAAGTAACATAAATCTATTATCAGGTATATATTGGAACGCTGGATTTAATAATACCTTAGTTTTCTTCTGCTCTCCCCTGAAGAGCAACTTCACATATGGATTCGTGTGGTGTTTACCCTCAAGGTCTAAAGCTTCATGAACAATGACAACAAGCATTCCACCACCTGCTGGAGTACCTTCAGGAGCTTTTCCAACTTCATCGGATTCGGTCAATGGACTTGTTTCATCTTCCTTGAAAGGCCTGTATGTCAATTCTACCTCAAGCTGTCCGCGGAACTTTGTATCCTGAGGTTGATCATCCGAAGATTTCATAGTTTTAACCAAGTCTAGAGTCATTTTTTTCGTTTCATCAGGATTAAGATTCTTCAAAGGAATAACATTCATTCCCAATCTATCATGGCTTCCAACCTAAGTAAAATCAGGGGACAAAAAGTTCATAAGAACACAAATTTCTACTCTGAGATGAAATCGAAGGTTGAAGAAAAGCTATACTTGTTCCCAATCAAAGACTTGCAGCTCCAGAATTTGAGTATGCGGATCAGTGACAGATAACTTAAACTCTTCGTTCCATTCAGGATTGAGATCGTTGTGTTTCACCGTTGTTTTTTTCGAAGGAAGCTTGTCTCCTGACAACTTAAGCTTCACATAAGGATCTGATTTGCCCATCAAGTCCTTCTTCATCAGCTTCTGTGCTTTGATAACCTTCACTTGCAAAATGCCAATAGGCTTCTTCGTGGCTCTGTAAAATACCGCAAGGACAAATTCTTAGACATGATCAGAACGTCAAAAGAACACAAATGGCAATCTTCGCCAAACTACATACTTCGAAGGATCCATGATCTGAACTGAAATGTGCTTAGGCCATAACAACATATTTGCTACTTGAGTCTTGATGATATCCTGCAGATCACAAAAATAAAGAAAATGTAACATATGAGGAAAATTATAGGCGATGTATGACAAGACGGTGTTTATTTACCTTAACAAGTATGTAAAGGCCAGGAATAGACATTAAATCTGCCCCCAAAAGCTTCAACCCAAAATCAACATGCGGCTGAAAAAACCGAAGTTAACAGATAAGAGACTGAAATCTTATCTTGTAGAACAAATCTTAGTGAAGAATATTCATAGAAAAAATTTTCTGCATTACCTTTTCCATGAGCGAAATGTAGACGTTAGCAAAGCATGGAAAAACAGAGACCAGTGGCTTCAGGGTGATCCGCGGTCTTGCAAACACTTGCAAGTCTACTACCTGAAAAACCAAATCTTAAACTTGAAAAACTTTCAGCTTCTTTTTGTGTTTTATCAATTAAGCTAAAAAGTTAACCTGAACAGTTGCTTTCAAACCATAAGATTTAGCTGCGACAATGATGTTGGGATTCCCAGCCCACCTCAGTACTGGTTCCATGATCAATTCCTTCTCGTCGGTAACGTAAACTTTCATACCTGAACAAGTTTAAATGCAGCTATATGGAAGTTCTATGGAACTTGCTGAATATGGAGCTGTTCAAATTTGAAACATTTGAAGAAACGGTTACCTTGAAATGTAGGTGGCAGGGTTCCCAAGCTAAGAGTTTCAATATCAACGGAACCATACTTGAAATACTTAGCAACATTCTCGTCAATAATAGGCTTCACAACTTTATTCACCATCTTGGGGATTGCCTGTAATTTAAAGAAAATTTCCACAGTAAGTATAAGAAACAAGAATCATCAGATTTATATTGATCCTTTGTTAAAATACCTTGTCTAAATAAGGCCACATCTGATTTATAATGTTGTTTATCCAATCAACCTTCAAAAAACAAAGAAAAAAAAAAAAAGTATTGAAACTGTCAAAAATTCGTTCAATTACAATTCCAGCTGAATTACTCTGAATTTTCCATATGCGTACACGATCAAAATCAGGATTTTTCACCCATAATGGGATTTCTGGAAGTAATCGCTCCAAAGTTTTTGGATCTTGATCAGGTATTGGGGTAATCTCAGGATCCTGCAAGTGCCCAAAAAAAATTCAGTCCACATAACACACACATAAGTTGCAAGAAATAGTTAACTAGAATCATTGAAACTAAAACAGAAGTATGGAATCAAGGGTAGAAAAAAATTACTTGAAAACAGACATGCCACTCGCGTACCTTAACATCAGTTGATTTGAAGTAGATGAAACAGAAGTAACCAATAATCATTCCTAAGGAAAGTCCCATTCCAAATCCACAGTAACCAAGAATTGTGCTAACAAGAAAACCCGCCATCTAAGATTGTTCTTTTATATATTATTCACATAAAACCTGCATATAAGAAAAATGAAATAAGCCTTTTATATAAGTTCTTTTCTCTGACAATTATCAGCAAAACAAGAAAATGAATGAAAGATTCATTTGTGTAATATGCATAGAAGAAGATTATACCTGTACGTTCAACTGCTTGGTTATAACTTTAAATGTCTGAAGATGATATGAAACGACATGAAACAGTTGAATTGTTTGAAATGGGAAACAATAAGAAGAAGAACAACTTCAACTTTGTTCTTCTTGGTTATTCTTCACTAAACCAATGGAAGCTTTGTCAAGGGTTTATTCTTTCTTTATCGGTTGGTATAGGCATGCGTTTGCTTCCGTGGCGAATCATTTGAGAATTCTTGCTAGCTAGAACTATCGAACACTTCAAGTACATTTGTTAAAATTAAGTAAATGATTACGCATATCTCAATATATCACTGAATTAAATAGTTATGAGGTTGATGATGTGTTGCTCAAATGGAAAATGTCGAATGAGATCATGAACACTTGTTTTACTACAAGGATATTAATTAGTAAACTAGGAAAGATATGTTCTACTGTTTTCCTTTCTTAAGGACTTCTTTTTTAAATTCATTTTGCTCGTATGTCAATATCAACCATTTTTAATTCCAAAGTCAAAACAATATCGACAAGAACAAAAACAATAGAAATATAAAGGATTACTTTCAGGTGCCAAGTGTTGAAATAAAATCGGCACAAAACGATCATATGATCTTAAGAAAACCTTATGGCAAAATTTTTTGGCGCCGCATGCGGAAAGTAACAGGTGGTCACTACCGTTTCTGCTCAGGCGTGTTTTACTTGCTTAAATTGAGTTCTATAAAATAGTTTTAAAATGTGAATAAAAAATTAATTATATTGTAGACATATATTTATTAAATTTAATTTTTATTGAATGTTGTTTGGAGATAATGTTTGTATTAATATAAAATTACTTCTAAATTACTTGGAGCATATTTACTTAGGCTCTTGAACTGAATTTATGAAAGTAGGCTTAGTTTTTTATATTTATTTGTTATTTAAAATGAATTTGCAAGTGAAGTTTTTTGTTTTAAAATTTAAATTTTAGAAGTAGAGATTTTATCGATAAAATTAAATTTTAATTTTTGTATTTATTTTATTTTGAAAATAAGTTAGAATTAATTTTTTGATATGAGTTTAAACTTTAGATAAACACGTCCTTATGGTAGCACAAATATATCCTCAAAAGATGCTATACACATGGAGTTTTTTTAAATTAAAAATATTTTTATTTTTTTAAAAATGAGTTGTATTTTTTTATTTATAAAATAAAAAATTTTATTACGTAAAAGTTTTCTAATTTTTAAAAAATTCTTTAAATATTTATAAAAATATATTAAAAATTATGCACTAAAAAATGAAAAATTATTTTTTAAAAAAACTTAGCCAAACGGTCCTCACTTCATGTTCTAAGCATGATAAAAATAAACTCTTTCTGTTCACTATGCGTAAAGGCATAAATACATATATGCAAATATAAAATACCATGGATAACTCCATGCAATATCAACAGATGTACAATATTTATACACAGCGTATTAACATTACCATCTAATTACATAAAAAACGAAGGTACAAACGTGCGTAGAAACCAATTCCTCATATCAAGCACTTTTCCCATGAGTGAAACATAAACGTTTCTGAAGGGTGGGTAGCTATAATCCAGTGGCTTCAATGTGATCCTTGGTCTACCAGACACTTGGAAATCTGTTACCTGATAATTATTTCAACCAATCAGATCTTGTATAACCTTAAAATTGATATTGACTGGAGTAAGAAAAAAGAAAGTACTTAAACCTTTACTGTCGCTTTAAATCCATAAGTTTTAGCTGTGACGATGATGTTGGGATTTGCGTCCCACTTTAGTACCGGTTCGATGATCAGTTCCTTCTCTTCACTGAAACGAACTTTTACGTCTACAAATTTTTTGAAGAAATTTAAAACAATCATATACATGTATATATAAATGAAGAATATGTTTGAAAGAAAACTGGTCACCTTGAAATGTAGGTGGAACGGTGCCCAGGCTGAGAGTTTCAATTTCAACAGAACCAATATACTTGATGGTTAAATACTTCGCGACTTCATTCGCCATTTTGGTGATTGCCTGAAATTCATAGAAAATCTCTGGACATGTTCTTACGGTTGTTTAAAATAGAAAATTTTTCTAAAATAAAACTTATTTTAGAGCTCTTTGAAAAATATTTTTGATTTTTTGAAATTATATATATAAATTATACGATAAATAAGTTAACTGTATTTTTGAAAATTCTAAATTTAAAAAATTAAAATACTGTAAAAATTATTTAAAAATTAAATAAAACTTAGTACTATAAAATATCCATTAACATGAATGAAATATGCACAGAATACCTCGTCTAGGAAAGGCCACATTAGCCTTATAGCGTTGTTTAACCATTCAGCCTTCAAGGAAAATGTTAATCAGTAGTGTTTTAATTCTTCAGAAAAAATTAAACCAGCAGATAGTAATACTTGGTTTTTTTGTATACGTACCTGAAGAAAGTCAGGATTTTCTATCCATGATGGAATTTTCGAAAGCATTTGTCGCAAAGGTTTTGGTTCTTGATCTACTGTTTGGGTAATCCTAGGATCCTGCTAGTAATTAATAGAGCAAACATAATATTGATAACGCATTTTCTTCAATTACACAAATTAATTAACACATCAAATGATCATAAAAATCTTTTTTTTGGTGTGAATATACCTTGACATTAGTTGACCTGAAGATGTACCAGAAGTAACCAACAACTATTCCTAGAGAAAGCCCCATTACAAATCCATCATAAACAACCATCTTCGGACCTTGCATGAGAAAGACAAAAAGAAATAAGAAAGAAAACAAACTGAAAGGGTGCTATATATTAATTCCAATTACTGGGAAAACAACTACACAGAAAATTGTTTATATAGTACCTGTTTAATTAATATCACTATCTTATAATTAGTATAGCTAGAAGGTTTTGTTCTTATATATGCATGGTGTTTATGTTCTTCAGCTAAATTAATGGAAACTTTGTTAAGGGTTTATTCTTTCTTCAATTGATTCAAGGAGGGTTTGAATCATATATAGTATTAACTTGAAGTATATGCATGCATTCTTAATTATGCTTGGCATTACTTGTTGTGGCAATAATACCTCTCAAATTCTTCCAAACAAGCATCGAACATTTTAATTACTTACTTCCTAATTATTAGTTGATGATGATTACATATATCCGCCGTTCTCTCCTCCGCCGCTACCGCAGCCACGGCAGCTCCACTCCTCCGACGCCACCACCTTCCCTGCGGCATCTCTATTTCTCCTTTGATCCTTTCCAGATCCGATCCCAAACACTTCAACCCGCTAATGAATCATTTAAATAAATTATAGTAGACTTAGGTTGTAAGGATTTAATGAAAGGTTGTAAATGCTTTTTTTCCTCTGAACATTCATCCTTATGAGAACAATCTTACAACTTCCACGTGGAAACTGATATCTATTTCAACTATGGGCGTGTTTATCGAGCTTTAAACTTATTTTGAAATAGCGAGTCTTTAAAAATGAGTTTGATAAAAAATAAATTTTGTATATATTTTTGAATTTAGAAATAAAATTAAAATTTTGAATTTTAAAATAAAATTTTTGGAAAAAAATTAAATTGAAATTTTGTTTTGAATAAGTTAGAAATTGAAATTAAATTTTAGAAAAAGTGTATTAAAAGATTAATAAACACGGCCTATATATTGGAAAATTTATAACTTTATACAAAAGATATGTGCAAATTTATAACTAAATCTATGAGGGTGTTCTATTTTCAGTAACAAGTTTGAAAATATCTCAAAACTTTTTACTAAAAGGAAAGAATATCTTAGAAGATATCATCAAATAGACGTACATCTAATAGTAATTTGTAGTCGCGTGTACATTTTATGTATAATATATTTAGAGTTTTCTAATACGTGTAGATGTACATAACGACAATAATTAGATTTGTGAAATTTTATAATTTGTATGTTTTCATATTCTTAAAACCGAATAATTACAATGTGTAAGCTCTAAATTCAGACAGCATATACTTACTGCACACAATATTTTAAATAATGGTGGTATTTATACATTGCCAATGGTGGATATAGAAAACGTTTGGTATTGATTACTTCAAAAATAATTTTTTAATTTTTAATTATATATTTTTTAATATATTTTTATAAATATTTAAAAAAATTTATTTAATAATTTAAAAATTTTATAAAAATTTTATATAGTGAAATTTTTTTATTATATATTTTTATTAATTTTTTTAAATAAAAAAAATAAACTTATTTTTTAAAAAAATTAAAATATATTTTATTTTAAAAAAGCTCTATGTTAAAAGACTTTCAAAAGCCTCCATACTGGTGAAGGAAAGCGCCGCAGAATTTGAATATAGTGTAAATTCTTGAGATGGAATTATTTGAAAAGTAGTTATAAAAAGTAAGTAAATTTTTTTTATTTAATAATAATTAAAAATAGATCTAGAAATTGATTGTTTATATTTTAGTTGAATTTGAAAATAAATATGAAAGAGAGTTTGTCGACAAAAAATAAGTTCCTATCAAATTGGTATATGCCTCTTTATATATCTGAAATTATCAACTAAATATCAACAAACTTTGAAAGAATTAATGCAAATTTGTGTTTATTAACAAGGCTAATGTGTAGCAGTGTGGACTTTCGTAACCAGGCTACCGTATACCGTTGTGGACTTTAAGAAGTCCAGCCAACAAACCCACCCCGTCCTAATTTGGGCTAGGCCCATAAGAATGTTTTCTATTCAATTCTTTGGTAAAATTTTTCATTTCATTCTAATAATTATTTTAAAATTTTGAAATACAAATAAAATGCACTTTCTACTTAGTTTATAAATTTTATTAAAATTAATATATTTTGAAAATATAAAATTCACTTATTATATTATAAATTAATTCTTATAATTTTTATTTAAATAATTTTAATTATTAAATAAATTGATTGAATAATTATTATATAAATTAATTAGAATGAATAATTTTGATCTATATAAATATATAAATTAAATTAAAATTAAATAATTTTAATTTAATTATTATATAAATTGATTCGAAAATAACCGGTTAACTCTGTCTTCCCTACCGGTGACGATCGCTTCTTTACGATGTAATAACCCTTTTTTGTTTTGCTGAAAAGTTTAAAAGCCTTCTTATTGACTAAGTAGGGCTTCATGGTGTGTTTGTTTTGATAGAACATAACTTTATGAAAATGGACTTTCTAAAAAGTGTATTATTTAGTATTTAGGAGCGACTCTTTTTCTCAAACAAAACAAATTTCCAAATAATCTTTTATAACAATTTATTTTGTTATAATTTATTTCTGAAAGATTTACCTTTTCAAAAAATTAGTTTCAGAAAGTTTACTTTTACGAAAAGAATACGCTCGAAGATAGAAGTGAGTTATAGAAGAAATAACTTAACATATAAAAATTATTTAAGGATAATTTTTTAGTAGAAAATTTTAATTCAGGATGTAATATAACAAATCCATCATTGGGATTATATTAGAGAAGAGTGCTACGAAGTATAAATGCAAAAACGGACAGGCCAGGCCAAGTTAATAAATCGAGATGAACCAGTTTGATCTAATTTCATTTTGTATGACTCGATTCGACCTATTTACTCAAATTATATTTTTATTTTATTTAAAAAATAGAATTTAAAATTATTTTTAAGATAAAAATAAATATTTTTATTTTTAAAATTTATTTTTTAGTAATACAGAATTTTTTTAATTAAATTTGATATGGTCAACGATCAATATTGACCGATCAATATGAACAGTATCCGAACGGGCGGGCCGTCCGGCAGGCCAACATAGTTGGCCTGTCCTACCAGTTAGATCGGACCGGACGGGCCGATGATCGGGCCAACTGATCGAATCACGGACCGATCTATTTGATCCGGCCCATTTGTACATCTCTACTACGAAGTGCTTAAAATGTCCGAAATTATATTTCTCTTGATTTATAGTTTTGAAAAATTTATGTATTTAATTATTCATTAAACTAAAATTTTATTTTTATTTTATTATTAAAAAATCATCATTTTAACTTTCAGAATTGTACTTTCACTTTTAATTCACTTTCTAATAAAATTAAGCATAATAACTAATTTATATTTCAACTAACTTTTAAAAAAAATTTACTTCCTATTTTTAATTATATGGAACTCACTTTTACTAATTTAAAACACTAAATGTAGCTGTTTTTGCTACGATTTTTAATTTTTAAGGTATGCCTCTTAATACCAACTCATTTGTGTTCTATAATATTATTAATTTATCATCTTAAAAAATTGTTTATCATATGGTTTTAAGCTTGTTATTTAATCTTTATTATTATATACATGGTCGGTGTTTCCATGAACGAATTTATACATAAAATATTAGCAGAAGACTTCGACTAAGTTTTCAGTTATCAAAATACAAATAATTTAGTGCAAAACACCTACTAATATAAGATTGGGTGCGTTTCATGTTTCGTTGAAAACTAAAATTCTCGTGGCAAGTGAGCGCTTGGGATTATATTTTCTAAACGTTTATTATCATTTTTTATTATATATTTTTTAGTATATATTTTATAAATATTTAAATATTTAAAAATATAAAAAAATTATACATAGTGAAATCTTTTTATTATATATTTTTATTATTTTTTATAAATAAAAAAGTAAAACTTATTTTTAAAAAAAATAAAAATATTTTTTATTTTAAAAAATTTAATTTCATAAACACTACTAACGCTCTCTTAGTAAAGATGTTTCACATATATAGAATTAATTAAAATTTCTAAAAAATAAAAGATTTTACGTAATAAAATTTTATTATTATATACTTTTATAATATTTTTTAAATAAAAATAATTTTATTTGTAAAATATAATAAAAATAATTTTTATATTAAAATAGTATTTTTTTGAAAGTACTCTAAAATGTTTTCTTAGTTAATGCCCAACTTTCTTTATTGGTAATTTCCAATAACAATAAGAGAATTATAGCATAAAATATCTTAGATAGGATATCAGTGTGATGTTTTTTTTAATAAGAGGTTGTGAATTTGATTATATCGTTCTAATAAGTCAGATATTGTATTTATTGAGGAAAAATAATTATGCAATCACCATTTTAAACGTTCAATCTTCATAAGAAAAAGAATAAAAAAGAGATTTTCATAACCTGTCTCATCCACCTGTCAGAGATACCTTGGCGCAAAAACAGCGACTAGTCGGCGAAAGATTTGAAACCTTTTGATCTTCGCTCGAGCCTTTGATATCCAAACGGACGGTCAGATACAATCCAACGGTTATAGAAGGTTTTTGATCAGACGGTGAATATTGAATAGTCGGCTGCGGTCTGTTGTTGTCGTTGTTGTTACTGTTGTCTTGATCTCCGGGAGAAAGTGTAGTACCCTGTTGCTTCGGTTGTCGGTAAATCACCAGAACTCGCTCTCTTTATTTTAATATAAAAAAAGTTCAGTTTTCTAATTTAAATAACCCAGTAACGTTACATTACTGAATGAAACCTTGTAGTCTAGGCTCATTAAAATTTGATTCTGTTCAAAGTTAAGTCCTTCAGAGTTTGCAAAAGTGAGTTTATCTAATGGATATTGAGATGAATTTTATGAAATTAAATTTTGTGGAACTGATATTCTATAAAATGTAGATTAAGGTAAGTTCTATTAGTTCTAGATAAATTGAAACATAAAAAATGCGTTTGATTTTAAAATCTGATAAAAAAAATAAGTTTAGTGTAATTGAAACACACCATAAACAAAATTTTGTAGAAATAGTGTGGGAAATAAAATTTAGTAATAATAGAATTGGAGTGACAATCGAAACACTAAAATAGAATTTAGATCGGAGTTGTATTAGAAGTAAAAGTTTTATGTGAAAATAAAATTGAAATTCAAAATGATGACCAAAATACTTAAAATGATTCGAATTTAAATCTAAAAGTAGAAAGTAGAGTTAAACATGCCTAATGAAAGGCAGGATTTGAGATGTAGCTTAAGACATATAGGTAGAGAAGTCTTTATAGCCGGGAGGATTTTGGGAGAACAAATTGAACACAAAAACTAGGATTTGAAGGACCATAATGCTAATAGTTATTAATACAGGACCTACATGGCAAACTAGCTTCTTCAAATCTATTGCCTTCGAGTCTATAAAGAGTAGCTCATAGAAGGTGCTGCTATAATTTAGAGCTAGCCATTGTTATTGTGTATAGGATCAATAGCTTCTTTTTTTTTCTTTTTAGTTTATTTGTAATCTTCACCTCTACTTAGTTTTTCATTCCCTTTCAGTTTGAAGCTTCTTGTTTTTTTGCGAAGAAGCAAAAAATTTCACGCCATGATTTTATAGTTTTTTGAGTAAACCACATAAATTGTAGCTTGCTTCTTGTATAATCTTTGTAGCTTTTGATCCTTAAGTTCTATTTTGTTGAGATCAGAGCTATAGTTAATCTATAGTTAGTTCTAATCTTAATTATAGATCATAAAATGGAGAGTTTAGCTATAGATCAATCTCCAATGATGAACAGATCAAGAAGTGCTTTTGCAAGCCAGCTTCTGCTTAGCTCCAACGCTTCTACTGCTGCTTCATTCATGCAAACATTTTACAACGGCAACAACAGTCACTACATCAACAACAACTCAACCAGCAGCAGCACCTTCTTAGCAAGCAGCCGTTTTAGGCCTTCCGTTCTCCTCCCTTCTGCTGCTCCACCTCTTCTCCCTCTTCCCATGCTCAGAACTTCTTCTCTTCCTCCGCCGGCGAAGAAACCAGCAACGGCTATGAAACTCAGAGACAAAAAACCCAACAACAAGAACAGACGCCGTCCACCTGTATCAACCAAGAACAAGAGAGATATTCAGGTTTCAAAACAAACGAAACAGATTATCAAGACTACTGAGAACGAGATTGAAGAAGAAGAAGAAGAGTTCCTCTTCATGCTTACAGCTACAGAAAAATCCAAACAACAAGAAGAAGCTTCAGGTCATAAAACTACTACTACTTCTCCTACAGTTGCGATCGAAGAAGTTGTTGAAGAAGAAGAAGAGGAGGAGGATAGCTATGTTGGATCACTGTATTCGATCTCTCCGCCGCCGAGTAGTTTGCCATTGCCCAAGTTTTTCCTCGATAAGTCGAAACCAGTTGTTGCACTACCAACAAAGGCAACATCAGGGTCTTGTACTGTGGAAGCAACAATGGAGATGACCGGCGGCGGAGGCGTGAATCCCGGTGCTAGTAATGATCTGCGTCGCCTCCTCGGAATCTAAAGAATTCAAAATGAACACTTCTTTAGATTGCTTTTTGAGTTAGTTTCTCAATCTTTTTCATAAATTTCTGATAATATTTTGTGTGTCCGTCTGTCTGTGTATGTACTGATGAGATGAACTTTATTTACTACTGGTGTAATAGTGCTTTGTATTTTGGTAATAAATTTTAATTAAAGAATAAGAAGTTTTCAAATTTTGAGAATAGAAAGTTTAGAACAATTATTTCATAAATTTCTTTTTTCCTTGAAAGGTAATGTTCTCTAGATTTGGGAGACACTTGTAGCTCTGATGTGAAGGAAAGTTAAATATTTTCCAGAACTTAAAGAGTTGAGTTACTACTCCTCACAAGTTGCAAAGATGATGATGATGAGGCTAACGATCCAATTATTCTGCAATCTTTTAGGCTTTGGTCGGTTGCTAACTTATATAAAATTTCCACCGACCTTTTCTCTCTCTTTACTCTTTTGTTTTCATTATTCTATCTTAATTCTATTTCTATTGATTCCATCAGTTGTCATTTTCCACGAAATGAAAATCACTTACTGTTGGCCCCTCAACCCAAATATCAAAGCAGTGTATGAACCCTAAACTTGTTACTTTTAAGCTTTTTCAGTTGGAAATTTTCTTTAACCAACAAAGTGTTCTTTCACTGAACTTAGCGTCCGAGAGTGATTACAAAAATTACTTTAGTATAAAGAAAAATAATTTTATTTTTATTTTAGAAAATAATTTTATTATTTTATATAAAAAATAAAATAAGTGATAACAAAATTATATAGCGTAGAATTATATATTTTTTAAAATTTTAAATAAATTTTATACAATATTATAAATTTTTATTAAATAATATGAACTGAAATTTTAAAAATATTTTTTCAAAATACACTTCTAATCGCGGATAATTATAAATTTATAGCCTCACGAAGAATGGCATAGGGTGTCTTTTTCTCATATAAAATGACTTTTTTTAACAATAAGAATTTTTCAAAAAATTATAAAATAATAAAAAATAGACTCATAATATACCATGAATCCTAGATGAATACCATACGCCATATTTAAGTATACTTTGGTACTAAGTGCTACAACTTCAATAATTATGTTGAGATTTAAAGTGTGTTCTTTCGGACCGTAAGTACGTTACTAAAAATGAGTTATTAAAAAATAAATTAATACAAAAATCTTTATTAAAAGTAAGATAAATTTTTATATTTTTTATAAAAAAAATAAATTAAAAGTAATTTTTTAGAAGTAAAAGTAAATTGAAAGTAATTTTTTGGTTAAAAAAAGTGAGTTTTAACGGTGAAAAAAAACTCACCATTTTGCTAATTATTGAATTCAATCATAAGCTAGTGGTGGTGGTGGTGCTGTTTTAGAGCTGAGTGAGGAGCCCATCTAGAAAGTTCTGCTTCTAAAATCTCTTGGTCAGAATAGGTAGGCAATGTCAGCAAGAAAGCAAGTTAGTTGGAAGAGGAGGAGGAATTTTTAGCTTTGCTTTTGTTTGATTGTGGACACTATTGAAAGAGACCAGCCACCCCAACACATTACACTTTTGTTCCTTTATAAGGTGCAACAGCAACTACTTTGGTTTCTTCTTTCATCATATTATTTTCATTATCTACAACAAAGAAATCTGTCTTCCTTTCTTTTCTTTTTTCTTTTGTAAAAGTAAAGCTTCAAAGGTGACTCTTCATTTGGTAATGATTAAGGAGAGTTTGGAATGATGGAGTTTGAATTTTTTTAAACCTCAAATAATAGAAATAAGGTTTTCTAAATACCATATGACCAATATTTATATATATTTTATTCAAAAATAGAAAAAAAAAGTTGAAATGAAATTTTCATAAGCATGCCAAGCATGCCCTAATTAGGATTGAATATTGTAGTAGCGCCTGAAAGAATGCCATACTCCTAAAGTTGCCGTGTTCTTTACAAGCTTTTATCAGAGATTGTAGTTCATCTTCCATGCTTTCTACTCTTTTAGCAGCCATTGAAAGTAAAAGTTGGTCTCACAACTTTTTTTTAAACTTCTAGTGTTTTTAAACTTCAACTGATAATGCAAGCAAGATGTTAACACTTCTATTATATCTATCTATACATGCACTTTGGAGAAGTTAGCTGCCGACCAAACTAAAAAAAAGATTTAGGTATAACTACAAATCTTTGAAAGACTTATTTAAGTAACCAACAATCTCTCAAAAATGTTTCTGAATCCATGTATATCACATTTCAACGTGAATAGCACAAAAGGTTCTCCCTCAAAATGAATGTCAAATTTGAACTACCGTTCTTTACAAAGTACTTGACAAGAAGGAAAAAAAGAAAAGAAAAGTTAGCAACCAAACATCCAAGTAAGGACAGTGTCACTAAATGATTTCAAACTCCATAAAACACACCTTTGCTTCTCTATTACAATTGTAAAGTACATAAAACAGTGATCCGATCGCATGATCAATCGTATTATCTATGCAGGTTACAAACTGCTCAGAAGTAACATCAGACGCGCTTTCGACAAAACATTATAAAATCTCTACCACCTTGTTTACAAGACTAGGTTTAAGGATTTACCTATCCATAATCACCAGAAAAATAATTGAAGTAGATTTAGAACATGAAAGACCACACCCATCCTAAATAGGTAACACAAATGGTCTGTATATCGTGCAACTACACCTCATCTTCCATGCATTATTCAGCTATTAAACAATGAATCGATACTAATCAATAAAGGATCAAAAGTGACTGGCATGATGGTACGCAAGCGAATTCCCTGGATAACATTTAGGACTTGCAGAAAGCGTGAAGTGTCTCACTGAGAGCTTTTCTGTCATATTCCCCAGTAAACACACAGCTACCAAGAGGACCCTTAAGAAGAATTAGTCTCAACAACCCATCGGCCACTTTCTTATCAACCTGCCATTTAATATT
This sequence comes from Acanthochlamys bracteata, assembly GCA_019914995.1. Lineage (NCBI taxonomy): Eukaryota > Viridiplantae > Streptophyta > Magnoliopsida > Pandanales > Velloziaceae > Acanthochlamys > Acanthochlamys bracteata. The sequence continues at coordinate 9,052,433 of CM034128.1, forward strand.
AAATTATAGCTTTAAATCAACAAAAAAAAATGACTACATAATTGAAATAAAAGAACAGATTTGATAAAACTTACAGCCATGATAGACCGGAACATCTCCACTGTCATCACATCCGGAGGCGTGGTTGGGAGTTTTGCTCGCTGCAATATGTTAAGGACCCGTTCCACAAGGGAATCATCTATCCAGCCAAGGCGACGCGACATGTCTACTGCCATGACCTATCAAACATTAAAGAGGATATAAAACTAAGAGGTAAACTCTTTTAGAAAGTAATTAATACAAAAATGAAAAGAACATGTTTCATATTTACCGTGCCGGCAGCAACGGCTTCTCCATGGAGCCACTTCCCGTAACCCAATCCAGATTCTATGGCCTGCGAAAAGTTATTGTGTTGACTGATAAGCAAACAAACCAAAAAAGAACAACTGAAAGGAGCTAATATGACAGACACTATGATGAAATATACTTATCATTAGAAGATCGATGACGAAATGACACTACAAAAGAAACAGACCATAATAGTTCTTCGTTTCAGAAAATAAGAAGGGTGCAAGAAAACAAAGCTTGTCGTAATTAACGAAGGTATATAGTCTTCAACAAGAAGGCCCAAGTTTAGTGGTAATCCAATTGCTAGTAGCAAACCCATTCCCCAACCACCATGGACCATATTCATAACTTTGTTGGATGTGGGCTCTTAACCATACCTTTTCTGCTACAAGGTATTGCTCAGCAGTTCAATCATGTCATACTCCAACAATTACTTGACTACAGAAACAGCTCGCTATATACCTCTAATGTCCCAAGTTTATACGAGAGTTTTGAGATAGAGAGAGTCACTACCAACATTTTTGTTGCCAGTTTTAAAGTCTATAACCTACCCGTGGAGAACCAGGCACTTATGCACATTGAAGGGAGAAGACGCTTTACTATGAAGGCAACTGTACAGATAGAAGGAAAATCGATTGTTATTCTTATTCATCATTCGCCATATTAACTAATTCCCTGCAATAAGCTACTTGTTGTTACTAGTGTCCAATTGAAACATGAATTTTGAAACTTTCAGCAGCTTCAAACTGATCAAGTAGAAAGCTAAAGCAAACATCAATCTCATAAATATCATCTCCTAGGCAACTGCATCTCTGTTTCTGGATGACTGGTCTAACTGGAAGAACCAGTCTTTTAATAGTAAGGCACAATTCATGGCAATCCTTCTATTTAATGTCCAAAGAATTTATCCTTGGAAACTTCCTCCATTGGGCAATCAATGCTTCTACCAAATCTTGACACTGGCACCCATGCGACATCTAACTATAGTAAATGGACTAACAACATATATAGGCATCAATCAGAAAATGTAGATGGAAAAACATAGTCTAAAGAGACACACCTCTTCAACTGATATGACCAAATCTGACATAGCTCCACTAACTCTACTAATCATATGCGTTTTGCATGGAATTCACAAGTTCATATCGCAAACATGTTGTAGCCCCCGACACAAATAAGAAAAAACAGTAAACAGATAACAGCCAGGATTATAATATCAAGTACAGAGGGTGGTAATTATGGTTAACTCACATGACCAAATGTATGACCCAAGTTCAGTGTTGCCCTAAGCCCACTTTCCTTCTCATCCAATGAAACAACTTCAGCTTTATTTTCACAGGATCTCTTGATAGCATATGCCAAAGCACTAGGATCTCTGAAAAACATATAAATCAAGACAGTTGTGAGGCTCCTATTGAATTCAATTTGTCAAATGTGAACTGGATATACTATACATTTATGATATTGGTCTTGAACAAATATTACAGCGTAGAAAAGTTCAGCTATGAAAGACTATTTGCTTTGTATATTCTTCATTTGTATCTGCTGACGCAGAAATGAATAGGGAAGTTCATGATCATTTGAGATCAGAATTTGTTTACAGGTGTCTTAAACTCTTAATTCACCTATGTTTTATGTCAGGTTGCTCCAACATCCTGATGAAGCTATATTGGGTGATAATATTCATCACTACTTCCAAGAATTACAGATGATTTACATGGAAAGAGTAAGTTAAAAGTTCATATAGTACTACAAACAGATTTTTGGGACATCAGACTCTTAGGAAGGTCAGTAGCTAACTACCTATATATGTATAAGCTGAAATACCTCCAAATATATAACTAGCATGCAGCATTCTTTTGGAGCATGCTTGTTGGGGTTGAAATTTGACAGTAAGAACCTAGTAGGATGCAGCATTGTCTTGAAGGATGCTCTTTATAGTACCACTATGGATATATGCAATTTCATAACATGAAAGGCATGGAAGTTTTTGATCTGGTGAACAATGTTAGAAAGAGATAGTTCATCATGCACTCTCTATACAGAAAATATCAAAAGACCTTCGAGCACTACGAGAAATATGGACTTTGTGATTATAGCTACAAAATAGAATAAAACATACTGATATAGAATGAAAGATAGGATTTCTAGATACTACATAACTAGCTGGCACAACAACATATGGAAAGAAATACATAACTGTGATAGGCTAATACCTTGCTAAAAGTTCCTCCATATTCTTCTCTTGCCATTCAAAGAAGTCAGCATCCCTGATAAGCCCATACTTAATGACTTCAGCAATACCAGAAGCTAGTTCTCTGTCTGGCAATGTATTGAGAGTATCGGTGTCAACCAGCACACATTGTGGCTGATAGAATGCACCTATCAAATTCTTCCCCAAAGGATGGTTAATTCCTGTCTTTCCCCCAACTGATGAATCCACCTACATTATGCAGTTGAAGCATTTTGAACCAATCGCCCCGTGAAAAACTAGTAAAAAACTAGTCCAAAAACGTGCGAGATAAGCAAATTATACCTGTGCCATAAGAGTTGTTGGGATCTGAATGAAATTAACACCCCGGAGAAATGCAGCAGCTGCAAAGCCACACATGTCCCCAATCACTCCACCACCAAGGGCAACAAAAGTACACCGTCTATCCAACTTAGACTCAATAGCCTTGTCAAACACCTTCATCAAGGTGCCCTACAACAAACCAAAAACCTTTATGCCTCCTTCAACTACAGATGGCAAAACCAACCAGACTCCAAGAAAGAAATAGCAATTGAACACTAATTACCATTTCCTTGTACTGCTCGCCATCAGGTAGAATCACATATTCCACAGAAATATTTGGGTTCCCATGAGTCAGAGCTTTGATGACTTTATCGAGGTACAGAGGAGCGACTGTAGTGTTGGTCACTACGAGAACTCTTTTTCCATGAACATGCCTGACCAATCCCATCCCAACCAACAATTTGTCATTAAAACGTTGACCGAGTAAAATTTTCTTCAGCTGATTAAGAACTCATTCGAGTCTCAACCTAACTTTTTCCTTTTGAGAATTATGTAAACTTTTAAACAAAAGCCTAATCATTTTTTTTGAGTCTCGATTCTAACTTCACAAAGAGAAGGATGTAAAATCGACATACTTTGTGTGTAAATATTAACACAATTCCTGCCTTTAGTGAAATTCGAAGTTAGTATTTGAATGATTCACCACTAAAGAACGAAACCTTTTGTGAATTAATTATAAATTTGTAGAGAGCAGGAGAGAGTGAGAGGGAATACCTCTGCAGAAGATCGGGTTGATTAAGAAGACCAGACCCGATATAAATCTTATAACTCCGGTCTCCCAAATCAACATCGACAACGCTAGATACCTTCTCCTCCACCACCTTCTCCGGCGAGCTTTCCATCACCGGCGCAGCTGAAGCCGAAACCATGGTCTGCCTCTTCATCGAAGAGCAATTCCCTTGCTTTTGATTCTTCAACGAGATCGATCGAACAAAACTGCTCCGTAGAGGAACAGAAACAGAAGAAGAATTAGTCTTCACCGGTGAGGTTAAGCGAAGATTTGAATAGAGAGATGGTTTTGCAGCGGCAGAGGTAGCAGCGGCCATGGAGAATTTACGGTTTTTTCTTTCGCCGGCGGTGGCGGAAAAGAAGTTGATTTGGTTCACTGGTGATGAGTAGTTTTATTTCTGCTTCCATTTTTCAAGAGTTCAAAGAAGAAGAGGAAGGCTGGCGGGTAGGTAGGTGAGAGAGGAGGGCGAACGATGTCGTCTATCAGCGGTTGAATTACGTGGGGCCACTTGGTCCATGTTGGATATTCTTTCCATGTGTCATTATATGATTCGGTTCAAAGATAGATTTCGCTGAGGTGGAATTTTTTGTTTTTAAATTGGGTGGTTATGATGGAAGGAAGGGTTGGTGGAGGTCAAATATTAGAAGCAAGCTAAGAAGATTAGTTAGTTATTAGCTAAATAGATTAGAGTAAACTATAAAGAAGAGATCATCAAAGTTGAAGTATGTACCGAGTTTTTTGGTCAAATTTGTCGGGCAATAGTTATTGTATAGACTGTGTTTGAATTTTATAATAATAAAACATAATTTTATTTCTATATATTAATAAAAATAAAAAAAAAAATAATTAAATATATTTATTTAAAGAGAAAGAAATTATTTTCATTTTTCTTTTAAACAGTTTATTCCTATCTAAACACGAAATTGAACTCGGATCCGAAAGTGACTCTCCTAAGGCTTTACTAAAGGTAAGATTTCTTTCTTCTCCCCCGAAGTGCTTATTTTCATACCCCATCAATTCTTTTTTTTAACTTATTCTTAATATAAAATAAATAAATATTTAAAATAAATTTTTCTATCAAAATTTTTTTAAATTTAATTTTAAAATTTACTATTAATATAAAATTAATTTAATTTTAATTTTTAATTTAATTTTTTAAATTTACTTTTTAAAACTTAATTTTATTCTAAAATAAACACACCTAAGTCTTACTGAAGCGTGCAGGTGGCTTTTCAAATCCGTTGTCAAATCTCAGAGCTCAATCCTAAACAGGCAACGAAAATTACCAACCTAAAGCACAATTGATGCAGAGAAAATTTTCATAGAGCGGTGAAATGCATAAAGATCAGAAAGGACACCAATGATAAAAAGATTCTGCTGGGCCGACATTGACATTGAGAGACGAAAGCTAGAGAGTAAATGGGATTAAATACCCTAGCAGTTCTAGGAAGCGTTCGAAAATTTTATAAAATAAATTTTTTTTAAAATAAAAAATATTTTTATTTTTTATTTTTAAAAAAATAATAAAAATATGTAATAAAAAATTTTATTTCGTAAAATTTTTTTATATTTTTTAAATTTTTAAATAAATTTTTTATATACTTATAAAATATATATTAAAAAATATAAAATAAAAAAAATTTAAAAATAACTTTTAAAAAGCTAAACCAAACACAATCTAGCCGTCACCAGTGGACTAGCACGTTGTATGTATCGCCCTGTGTAGTGCGTAGCTAATACGTTAAGTATATCATCCGGAGAGTATGTAGCAAGAATGAAACTTAACAGAATTGACAGAAGCCTGCACAAGTGAGGGAACATATAGTTTAATTCGATGCAAAGTGAAGAAACTTACAAGTGCATGACTGTCATCAACTCGTGGCGTAAGGTATTGAGTTAAGTCCAGCAACTTCCTTTTATTCCAGTTATGATGGCGGTATTCAAACATCCGTAAATTAACATAAAACAATAGAAGAATTATTAGCAGAGGTCTGATTGAGCGTCTTATTCTATATCGCCATGTTTGATAAATAATTCATATCTAAGATAAAATATATATTATATATTATGAAAACTTATAATGGCTAAAAATTTTAAATAAATACAAACGATTAACAGAAAATAAATGGAACAAAGATGGTACGTACAAATCAAGAAATCGTGCAAAATTTTATGGTTATGCCGTTAGTCTCCTAAATAGCTAAGAAAAAAAAGGAGCCGAATTATAAAAAGAAACGAACTCCTCGTCAAACAAAAACTACTTAATTTGAAGGCAAAAGGAAGTATAATATTTTTAAGAAAAAGGGGCGTTGCGAGAATCGAACTCGCGACCTCTCGCACCCAAAGCGAGAATCATACCACTAGACCAAACGCCCAACTGTATCGTCATTAAAACTATTCAAAAATTAAAATTTTCTTTCTGCTAAAAATTCATCTTTAAAATTAAAATTTTTAATATTTAAGTAATTTTAATATAAAATAATATAAACTTATTTTTAAGTTTAATTTTAAAATTTATTTTTAGTAAACTCTTTTTCAAAAAACTAATTTAAAACTAAAATAACTATGTTATAAATTGTTACTGTAGTAACAGTTCGCCCCTTAAATTTTGAGCACCCTGTGATGAATTTTTCAGTCCCGCCAATGGCTAAACCATACAAAACAAAAATCACACCGAAATTTTATCCACGACCCGCTTTCTTTACCGGCTCCGAGTCAAGTTCTCAAAAGCCGCCGACAATCCAAAAGCTTCCACCACTGATAACCAAAGGCCTCGATGCCTGGCGCTGCAACTGACGACGATCTCGATCTTCTCCTCTCTCTCAAAGACGATAGAGTTCTCGAAACCCCTCCTGGTTCTCCCCGATCACCACCACAACTCAATTCCCAATTCAAAAGAGCTGGTTCATCTTTTTCGAGTTTCGGTGATGGTTACGGTAGCGATGGATCTCCACGTAGAGTTCCCCGCCGGTCCGCCGACATGTCCATGTTTCGAGATTCTGTCAAAGATTATCTTGAAGATCCCGGCTTTGCTGATGCTGGTACAATTGATAAGACTAAAGTAAGCAAAAACAAGAAGACGTCCAATGAGGTCGATGATGAGACGTTTTCCGGTCTTCGGATCAGGTAGCTAGTTCATTCTTCCGAAATAGAAAAAAAAGCAAACTTTTTTGTTTCGGTTTCTTGGCAAATTAAAGATTGAGAATTTTCTATTTTCTATTTGTTTGAAGGGATCCACTGGTATCATCGGTTGAGTTGGCTAACCGTTTCTCTGACATTCGGTTTGTTCGCTTGCCTGCAATCAGGTATACGTTGCGCTTGTTTAGCATGAGTTCGAGTTGTTCAGAAAATACCTGTTTGTTCTGGTTATGTTTTGTATTGGCTTGTTGTAAATTTTGTGTTTTGAAATGGTTTTTGGTGTTGAATATGGTAGGAATGTGTTGGTGGGTGATACTATTTCTGGATGTTGGGCAACTGTTGGTGTCCTGACTGAGAAAGGAGCACCAAGGTTGAGTTCTTCAGGGAAGAACTATTGCATCTGGAAGTTTGGGTGCTTGGATGAATTAAATGTTTCCGTTTTCTTGTTCGGGGATGCGTTCACTAAGAACTTGAATGAACCTGTAGGGGCTGTCTTCGCACTTTTCAATGCTGCTGCTCGCAAGGACATTGGGGTGCATATTTGAGTTGAAAACCAATATTTAAAGCCTTTTTCTAATATGAGGTTTGTGTGCTGAACTTCATCTGTTCCTTATAGGGTAATGGGTTGTCTCTCAGCGTGTATTCAGCTGGCCAAATTTTGAAGGTGGGAACTTCCGCTGACTACGGTGTCTGCAAAGGGAAAAGGAAAGACGGCTTGTCCTGCACAATTGTTATAAACAAGTATGATTTTGTCTAACCAAAACTACTTTCAAAACAAAAAATTTAGCTCTAGCTATGTAGCTCAAGTAAATCAACGTGCATTTACCATGCCGTTGTAGGTTGGTGACTTTTGGTTCTTGTATATTTACCATTGATTTGTATAAGAACCGAGTTGCTCCACAACATTTTTCTTCATACGACACCTGCTTAAGTTCTCTTGTGAATTGTAAGATTTCAGAATCTTGACACAGTTGAATCTGCATGACTCCTTACTTATCATTTGGAAGCATATGTTATGAGACTCAAAGCATTATTGTTCAGGAGAGTTGTTGCTTAGACTTACTCATAAATGACTTACCCCCGACTTTATAAACTCCTTGCGATTTTTCTATACTTTGATGTATAGTAACCAACTACTTATTTTGATGGTTGCATACCTGCACTTTCACCATGTAAAATGACTTTTGTTCCTTTGCTAACACTGGGCTAGTTTTCTGTCAGACGCAAAGGAGCTTATTGCAAGTTTCACAAATCGGTAATTCTTAACGATAACAAAGATATCTTCAGTGGCATTCTGTCAATTGCAATATTCATTCTGAAACGCACTTTCTTGCTCTTACCACAGGATACATCCAAGACTTATAACACCACACGTCCTGAACTCAAGGGTGGGTAAGTGAGACCTGTGACTAAATTTATGGTTTCTATCTAATGACTATTCTAATGCCTTCTATGATGCAATTTAATGGTACAGGAACATATATAGATCTTTCGGATTCCAACCTGAGGGGGTATACATGGTGAAACCAGCAGAGATCAGATCCCATTCAAGGAACACTTTGCAGCCGGTTAAAGTAATGTCAGTAGATAGGCTTAGAAGGGTATTGAGGTTTGTCTTTTTAGCTTTGAGATCCTAGTGGCCATCTACTCGATTGTCGTTATTTGGTTATATTAGTACAATTTCTTTGCACTTAACTAAGTATGAAAGTTTTCTTTTTGTGAAATTGATCATTGTTGTTCCTACTGATTATACTAATCACTCTTACATCACAGAGTGAAGCATCTCATTGATGATCTACAACGGTTGACTACGGAATTTAGCATGATATTTATTTTAGGCATATGACTTTTTGTCAGTTTTTTTCTGTTGTGCCTTCTTTTAATATACTTAGTTTGTTCCCATTAAGACAAGTTAGTATGAATAGTTTGTCTGCAAGTTGCTCATTCCATATGCATATCTTTTCTCCAAAATTGATTGTTTTCTAAAGTATTGAATTGCTTGGGTGTCTAACCTCCTGACTTTCCGTCATGGCTGTTCAAATTTGACCCTATTTTTGTTTATTGATAAATTAGTAATGCAGATAAAGTGACTACCAAAAGCAATTCACAGGGTATAAGGTCCCTTGCAAAAGTCACAGGTACAAATTAGCTTCCCATTCCTGTTTACATCTTTTTCTGCTATTCGTATATTTCATTGCGCTTGAGATTGAAAAGTTTCATTTTATCTGAGCAGCTGGGTGTGAATCAAAATGCCCTAAGAAGCAGTCTGCTCGTGTGACCCAATCAGAAGGCAGTGCACAGAAAAGGTGCTAACTATCCTAACACTTGTCCAATTATAGAATCGTCTTTGGTTATGCATTTGGTTGTACTCCTTTGTACAAAAAACTAACAGTGCAGTTAAGTTTTGCAGAAGAAACATTAGTGTGAAAGCTTTGCCCGAGAACAAAAATAAGGCTGAACATCCAGAGACCAAAAAGCTTAAACTCTCTCATACTTCAGGAAACATGATTGAGCTGGATATTATTAGTTCTGACGAAGAAAATCGATAGTAAATCTCCGTATTATCTAGCCGATGCACAAGGAATTTGAGTACTTAAGACACCAAGGAGCAAACTACGAGTGTCTTCTGCAACATCTACTCTTTTTTTTTTGTCTTTTGAATTACAGCAAACCAAATTGTGTATTCTGGAAGTGATCCTGCTTCTGCTTGTGTAGTTCAAGCCCGATACAGGCAATTGTAGTACATTCCAGTAGCTGCAGTAGTTCTTGAGAGACTGACCTCAGAAGTTTATTGTATATACAATTTTGTGCAACTATTCTCCGTACTATTTATCTTGGTTCTATTTGCAGTATTTGGTTCTTTGTGTGAGAATAGTTCTACAATGATAGTTGGTTTGAACTTGTGAGGGCTTACAAGGGAGGGACACTCTTTTCTTAATAACAGGTTTTTAAGGGTGCACTTCTTCCTACGTCTGTCTGATGGTACAAGAGGGTGTGAAAGGGGGCAGATGGTTTTAGCCCTGATCGCCAGTCCTTATGGTCCACACTGTTGGTAAGGATGGGTATGAGAATGGTCTCAAGTTGATAGTTGGCTTGGATTTGTGAAGACTTGAGGCACCCTTCTTTTTAACATGCTTTTAAGGGTGTAGTTCTATTCATTCTGTTTGTTCACTCTTTGATCTACAAGAAGTCGTATTTGCAGTACTTTGTTCTCTGGTAATTTGGGTTTCTAATAAGTTTTTAGCTCGTTGGAACTGATGAAGAACAAGATTCAGAAACAGAGCAAGGAAAACATGTAGCAAAACAAATCAGGAAATTGATTGATTTCTATGATGACTTGGGAAAGCATCTATTGAACTGTGCGTTTGATTTTCGCCTTCTGTATGTATGGGTACCTGCAAGGTCGGAGATTTGCAGGGGATGCACTTGAAAACAGATGGATACGGTGGTCACAGGGATAAGTGAGAGGAAGGTTGTGGGGAGGAAGAAAAAGCTGCCGAGTGCAATTAGAAATGACTGAAGGTCCGGTGGGAACTGGAGGTGCGGCAGTTGTCTCTGTGGTGAAAGGCCATAAGATGAATTGCACAGAGAGTGCCTGCGTTTGTCATACTGGTCTTTTCTACGCGAGTTATTTCCCCCTCTCGGTACGAAAAATTTTCTGGCCTATAAGGAAATAAAATCCGGTCGTTTCCAATTGCAAAGAACATCCCGCAAACTTTTCAGCCACTAGATGCCTAAGACGATGTCCATATCACCTAAAGGAAAGGGGTAATCATCGACTGGAAGCTCCTCACCGTACACTGATATGGGAATCTGGTCAGATGACCTCAATGGAATAAGGTTTGCTGTCTGCAAGTTCTACTTGATGTGTTTAACTGCAGTAGCGAATAAGTATAGCTGCTTTGCTAGGTGTGCCGTAACATGCAGGTATCGATGAGGATGAATAAGTTTTACCATTTGGTAAGTCATCTTCTGCCTAGTCATCTCATATCCAGCGATCGCGGAATGATGAAAAACTATTGTATTCAATCTTTAGTCATCTTCTTTTCAGAATCTCGAATCCGTCCGGGGATGCAATTGGAAGTTTGATTTCTTTTCCTTAACGTGGTTCTCTGAGAATGTTCTTGTATGTGATTTTGACTTTGAGTTGATGTAACATGAAAGTTAGTGTAATAAGAGTTTCTATCAGTGAATTGATTGTCTGTATATATTTTGTTTATTGTAGCTTGCAAGTGATTTTATTTGCAATTTTGAAGTGCTGATGACTGGTTACGTTTCAATCATAAAATTAACTTGTTCATCCATCTACACTACAGGGCAAGTGACCCGACCGCGTAACCCTAATTGCACCTATTGAAGCAAATAACTTCGCTTAAGGTCTTAATCTGATTTCAAGTTATTTACTAGTGTTAGAATGGGAACATAGCTGTTGAGTGTCAATATGGTAGGATTAGCAAATAGTTTACTTCTAGAATGGAAGATGCATGTTTTTTTGTAGATCAATGGGCTGGTTGCTCAAGAAAATGAAACTTGCAAATTCGAGGTACTCATAGAGTCCTCTCGGACTTGACAAGTTTTATGTGACAGTGGAATAAATAAGTGTGTTACTCCTGTTATCTTTTGGAGTGTGCTCTTATTGCAACAGACTCTCACAATCTACCAGCAATACAGGGTGACTTGGGTCTGTGAGAGGGAGGGAGGGAAAAGAATCTCAAAGGATCAATGTTGTTTTAGTTTAACATTTCCATAGCCTGAATCTGATGAATATATTATCTTGTCAAAAAGTTAAAAGCTGTTCCAAGATTTTGAAATCTATCCTCAATTGTGAAGGTATTTCTTTTAAACCCAAGATTCTTGTGTTGATCTGTTTACCTCTTATATCTTTGCTTGTCTATCTTTTCTTTTTGGGATGGTCGTGTTAGGTACTCTAGTTCAAAGCCAGGTGCATCGATGTCTTAAAGCAACTTGTAGATGTTTTTGTTGAACATCTATTTACTAGACAACTTATGAACTTAAATTTCAATGTGTTATATCTTTATCAAACATGTAGTCTATTTTGGTTTTCTAGGTTCTACTAGTGCGATGTTCAGGCTCACATAGATTAATGCTGGCTTAGAAGAGATGCCTGCTTTGCCTTGCTGATTCAAATCTAAGAGATATCGTGTTTCTATCAGCTAATGTGATTACCTTTCATTGGCATTGGATTTGCAATTTACTTTATGGACTTCCCTCTTAGATTATCTTATACAAGTTCCCATTCTTGGAGGACTTAAGGACTTTGGTTCAACCTTAGTTTTGACATTTGTTTTAAAGTGGAGGTTGTCAAGTGCATTGCCTTTTCTATGTCTGGTTTAGTTTGTCTACACTTGAGATTGATTGGCTTGCTTGGAGAAATACTGTCCGGCCTTCAGAAGAAACAGCAGATGCTCTGGGGGAAAATCCTGGGAGCATACATCTTGAACCTGGCATACATTTGACTTCTTTTCATTCCTGCAACTCACTGCAACGTACTTTTACAGAACCTGATAAGCATTGTGCAGTTCAAGGCCTTTACTCTCTAAGTTGTAATTGCTTTTTCTTGCCGTCTGCCTTCAACTTTACCTGACTCATGTAGGTTACCTCTTCTTGTTGGACAGACCATCACACAGTAGAATATTGGTGCTTCAAACAGTGTGATGCTTTCTATAGGTATAAGATGCCAAAGATGATCGCTAAACTAGAAGGTCATGGGAATGGTATCAAGACCAGCATTGTGAATATGGTGGACATTGCAGAAGCTCTGGCTAGCCCTGCCTCATACACAACAAAGTACTTTGGATGTGAACTTGGGACACAATCAAAATTTTATGAGAAGACTGGGACTTCTCTAGTGACAAACTTGCAGCGCTGTTGGAGAATGTCATTAAAAAGTATGCGCAGTGCTAAAAGCCAGATCATACAAAAGAACGTGGCGGCTTGTGGTTATGTATCTGATGTTGATATGAGGGACAAACTTACAGCTCTCATTCTTAAGAATCCACCTGAATCAAAGAAGAGTTCCAAAGATAAGAAAGGGTTGAGGCGCTCTGGAAAGGAGAGCCTCAAAGAAGGGGAAGCTGCTGACAAGGAGCAAAAGTTGAAGCAGGTCAAGAAGAAGTACTTCATCAAGCAAGGAGGCAAAATTCATGTTAGAAAAACTTCCAAGATTAACTCAAGAGGGAAAGTGTGAATTGAATTGATAATAAAAATTTCTCGATTAATAAAAGTTTCTTCATACAGCAGGTAGATAGACGGCTGTGTGTATAATAAAATCCTACAAATAAATATTAGCACGATAGATTTTGCAGTAAGAAATTTAATGATAAACTAAAGTTTCTCAAAAAATTTACGTAGTTCGGTAAATCTCTTTTCTATATCCATAGGTGCTCTTTTATAAGAGTAGAAGTTTCACTAGGCTTTTAATAAGTTACATTTACCAAGAGTAAAGTGTTTCACCAAGCACACTTGCTCTTATAGATTTTTCTACACCAACCAACCTCTTACAGCTGGCTAGACACACATGCGTCCCCCTAGCTGGATAGCTAATTTTTTTACAAAGTTAATAAACTTCTACCAAGTTTCAACTGAGTTTCTCCCTCAAGTGCTTCACCAAGCACTTAACCACTGGTTTATTGGGATTTAAATAACACAAGTTAAGCATAGAATCAATCTCAAAGCAATAACTAAACATAAAGTTAGCTAACGAGATAATCAAAGGAGCTGCCAAAGAATGTGTTTAGTAGATGATCAGTAGCAATAAAAATCTTTTTCTTGAAGGATTGAGTCAATATAATCCTTGTTCGTTCTTCTTTTAGTTTTTCTGTGTTTTCTCTTCTTCCTATATTCTCACTGTTTTCTCTGCTCTCCCTCACTTCATTACTGGCATAACTTTTCTGTTTATATATTTTCTTCTTACAGCTCTTGAACTTGATATCACAACGGCTTGAATTCTTCCCGTTATCTTTTCCGTACTTGCTGTCGTGTTGAATCTTCTTCCGTTGTCGTCCGAGCCCTAATGTTGGATTTTCAAAAATTAGAGTGAACTTCTTTTGTGAAATGTTTGATAGATTTTTAGGTGATCTATCTCTTAGCATTTAATTCTCACTAATTCTTTCTATGATTTGATCTTCCAGAGGCAATGAATGAGGCAGCTCGGCGATTTGAATTTTCGCTGCTAGTATGTTCTCTTCCCCGTTTGTAACTATCTCGTTCTTTGATGTGGCCTCCAGTGAAATTAAATTTTAAATCAGAGAGACTGGAATGAGTCTTGATCGGATTTGATTTTTCCAACTTGGATTATCGATTGGCTTGAAGATCCCTACGAGTATATAGTGTCTAGTGAAGCTTCGAGTCTATTAGGCCTTACCTCCTAGCTTCAGTACTTCAAATTGTTCTTCAATGAAAGTGCTTAATAATTTTTTTTCTTATACCTCAATGTAATGCATTGTTATACGGCTACAACTGACTTGTGAATGATGTAGACAAGTTTTTCTTATTGCTTGATCAGTGAACTATTCATAAATGAAAATTGAAATCTGAATCTTATATTCATTTCTGTGATGTCAGCGAGTATGGATTTGATAGCTAATTTGTTATGCATTCTTGATCTTTTCTTATTATGATTCTTCATAATTTTTAATGTGAAAGTGTAACTAGTATGTTCCTCAATGAATCGCTTCAAGTGTATGAGAAATTTTTTATTAAATAGTAGCTGAGAATTTATTTTCAGTAATGTCTGAATTCTGCATCTCACTGTTTTTTGAATTTTCTTCCATCTTTTCACGAGTTTTCTAAACTTGTGTTGATCGTTATTTGATGAGCTATTAGATCAATCTTATTTTGTACATGTTATTCTAACTTTGATAAGAAGTTGGAGTTTAAATAGAATCTGCATCATATTTGAAATCATTTCTGAAAAGTAAAGATGATCATGATTTTTTCTCTGTTCTTGAGCAGGAGCAAGACAACCGATTATCGAGTAATCTATTTTTCTCTATTCTTTGCTCAATGTTCTGTTTTCTGGCTGTTCTAACTGTGAGAATCTTGTTTATAGGGCTCATTGTTGAGTTAAGAGTGAGTAGATTAATCCCATATTGAATAAAGATAAGATAAGAAGGGGGTTAATATATTAGAGAATTCCATAACCTATTGGTTTAAGCTTTTAGGTTGGATTGGGCTTTTTAGTGTAGGGACCGGACCCTTCAGATGTCTTATCTTGGCTAACTCTTTCGGTATTATATCTCCCCAACAGTGGTATCATAGCCGATGATTTGGCAGAGAGTTCGATGCACGTAGTAGCTCTTGCTGATAGTGGGTGAGCATGTTAAGAGCAGCGTGACTCACATAGGATTTCTACAAGGTGTGAGTAAGGATTCGGAACAAGTTGGGTTCTGAAAGTTAGCTCTTGTTGTGTAGTGACGGTGCTCGAGGCCAAGTGGCTGGGTTTTGTAGCGATCAATGTACTTAGTGCGCAATAGAGTGCTTGGATGAAAAAAAAATATGGGTGACTCATTCTTGAGAAGGAGATTGTTGGATTAAGAGTGAGTAAATTAGTCCCATATTAAATAAAGATAAGATAAAAAGAAGGTTAATATATTAGAGAGTTTCATAACCTATTGGCTTAAGCTTTTGGATTAGATTGGACTTTCTAGTGTATGGACCGGACCCTTTAGGTTTCTTATTTTGGTTAACACTTTCGGTATTATATCTCCCCAACACTTATAAAAATTTCGCATAATGATAGCAACTAGAAAACTAGCTGTCTATATGTGAAAGATTTTTTTTAGCATAGCTGGCTTGTTATCTACGAAGTGTATAATAAATTTTATCTATAAGATTTTGCAGAACTTGATTGCAGCTGATTAGTTCTACCTAAGTCATAAATAATAAGTCTTAAATATTGTTATCATCAAAATTAATTTTGAGGTTCCAACAAATAAGCACATCAAGGAAGAAGGCATCCGGCTTTGATGAAGAACACTTCTCTCCAGTTGGTAGCATGCTGGTGATAATGAGGCTGTTGAGGAGGAGGATGATGATGGTGTTCAGTGGCAGCCAGACATATCTGTTGAAGCAGCTTGCCAACTCATTCAAAGAACAGCTTAATGCAGTTACTTCAGAGATGATCACGCTATCTACTGATGAAAGGATAAAAAACAGAAACGTGAAAAGAATCATGAAGTAGGCCCTGCTAATATATCTGCAAATGCACCTAAGTGTAGTCCCTTTTAGAAGCTGGCTGCTGAGACTAAGGATAATTTGAACAAGGGAATTAATCCAGCTGATATTGGTTCCCTTTTTACCAACTCTTTTTTGTGGTTCTTCAGAGTAGGTCATGAATGCTTTTGTTCAAAGGTGTTGGTAAGGGTTTTGTGTTGACAAGAAGAAAAATTACCTTCCTGTAGCTATGCAGGATAGGAATCACAATTGTCTCTGCTGCATTCAATAGAGGTCTTTTGTAACTGTATGCCATTCACTTAAAATTTTATAAAAATTATTTTATAAAACTAAAAAATAAATTATTTTAAAAAAATAAAATATTTTCCGTTTTCCCATTGTGCCCTAAAAGTCGTGCTCAACAATATATAATAACAATATCAATAAAGTTGGACAAATTTAAGCACGTATTCATAATGATACTTATTGACTTGTTTAACATATACGATAATAAGTCTGTTCTCATCAGATGTTTTCAAATAAATTAAATTAGATAAATTTCATTTGCCTGTTATTATATTTATTTAATAACATTCATATAATAATATCATATTATATATTTATATCATGATTAATGTTTTGTCATACAGTAACCAAGTACGCATTGGTTTTGGTAGGGGAGTTAAGGCAGGCATATATTAGTACTACTGTTAATATTATACAAGATTAAAAGGTAAAGAAAAGAAAAATAATAGTTAATTAAGAGAGAGAAATAGAGAGACCGGTTCTCTTGGAACCAATTCCGGTCACCGCTGTCCACTTTCTTCTCTCCACCATCAATTTCAATCAATTGCAATCAAAAAACCCAAATTAATCAATCAATCAACACAGGTACTCCCTACGTGC
Source organism: Acanthochlamys bracteata (assembly GCA_019914995.1). NCBI lineage: Eukaryota > Viridiplantae > Streptophyta > Magnoliopsida > Pandanales > Velloziaceae > Acanthochlamys > Acanthochlamys bracteata. The sequence continues at coordinate 9,069,283 of CM034128.1, forward strand.
TCCCATTCTCTCGCTCTCTCTCTCTCTCTCTCTCTCTCTGTGTTTCTTTCGGTTTCTAGATCTCTTCTGCTTTGGTTAGGGTTACAATTCAATTGTAGGTGTGTTGGTTTTGTGTCTTCCAATGGAAGGATTTGATAATGCAGGTGAGTTATTGAATTGATTTGAGTTGAAAGTAGTAGAAGAAGAAGAAGAAAGGAAGGAGGAGAGATGGCGGCGTCGAGGTTTATAAAGTGCGTTACTGTCGGAGATGGTGCCGTTGGCAAGACTTGTATGCTCATTTCTTACACCAGCAACACTTTTCCAACGGTAAAAATATCATCTTTTTCTTGTCGTTCTTCGTACGTTTTGAAATTTGAATGTTTAAATATTTGAGTTTTGAATTTTTTGCAAGTTTTGATTTTATGTGACAGAAAGAAGATATCTAAATGAAGATTTAGTTTGTGGTTGTTAGGTCTGCAGTGTGTTTGGTCTGAATTTGCTGATTGAAAGTGTGGCCTATTCATGGTCTGGTTCTGTCCGAAGTTGTTTATGGAAATTTGTCCATCAAGTTGTTCTAGGGAACCATTTCTTTCACTTTTTGATGATCTGTGTTTCGTTCTAGCTTTAGAATTTATGGATTCTCTAGTCATGAATTTATATCTTTTCCTAATAACGGTATTATGATTATTGAAAGGCATAATTGCTTTTCTCTAAGTACATGATGGGAAATTTCATTCCGCTAGATGTATTCTGGTGCTGTTTTAAAACAATTGAAAGAGTTCTCTAGATTTGTTGTTGAATGCAAAGTTGAAATCTTGTCTTGCATTTATATGCCCTGGTCTCATCAGTTGGTTTTTGTCTGTTCTATTTTGCCCCATTTGTTCTAGTTTCATATGGTTCATGGAAATGGCTTTGGTCGATGGATCTCTATTTGTCCTAATAAGTCATTATTTTTCTGGAGACAGGATTACGTTCCAACTGTTTTTGATAATTTTAGTGCAAATGTGGTTGTGGATGGCAGCACTGTTAACCTAGGTCTATGGGATACCGCAGGTGTGGATTAGCTCCTTATATTTATCCTTTTTGAAGTTGTAACTACATTCTCCAAATCCGACGTAATTATTTTTTTTCAACAGGCCAGGAGGATTACAATAGATTAAGACCTCTGAGCTATCGTGGAGCAGATGTGTTTCTACTAGCTTTCTCCCTCATTAGTAAGGCGAGCTACGAAAATGTTGCCAAAAAGGTAAAACATGATTGTTTTATTTCTGCAAGTTGTAACCTACCGTACTTATTTTGATTTACTGATATTTCTTTAATCACTGTGTAGTGGATTCCTGAATTGAGGCACTATGCTCCTGGAGTACCTATAATTCTTGTTGGAACAAAACTTGGTAAAGCTTTTTTTTTATTTGGGATTTTCTTTTGTCACAAGTACTTGGTTATTTGAATCTCATGGCGTGCATGTTTCGATATGCTTACTCATGAATAAATATCATATCAACTTACCAATTTAATGATTGGTAAGCGTTGTCTGCAAAGGCCACATGTCTGTGCATTTTAGCTATACTTTCATTTGACCCTTCAACTTTGTTGTAACTCAATTTGTCATGTATTGCTGGCTAAACTCAAGTTTCTGTAACAAATATATAAATTGTTCAGGTCTGGACAAAGGGAAATCACATGGAATTAGACTAGCCATACTCATGAGTATATCTAAGCCCATTTGGTTCTCTACCCTGTTGATGCCAGATAAGGTGAAATCAAAGACTTCTTCACTACCATAGAAAAGTAATAAGCTAGTTAAAATATGTGAAAAGACTTAGGAGTTCAGTGCTTCAGTATCCAATTCACATTTTCATTTGATACTTTCTACTTGTAGAATATGCAATGCTTGCAATTTAATTTCCCTTATTTTAGTCTGTCCCCTGTTGTAGCATGTATATGAATTTCAGTTTAAACTTCTGATAGATGTAGCCAGAAGAAATGCATGATGGAAAGTTGAATGTTAAAGATTTAAAAAATAATGCTTCTCGTTTAAATTATCGAAAATTTTTTCTTGTCTCACTGTTAATAAACCAACTTGCTACAGAATGTGGGAATGACCTGTCTGGAAACAGTCCTCTAACGTGTTTTATAGTTATATATCTGAGCTGTTAGATTATACACTCTTCTAATTCTGTACTGCTTTCGAATATAACAGGTGTCTTTTTCCAATAGAACCTTTATAGTTGTTGAGAAGACTTCTCATCATTTTGAAGAGTTTATGAGATAGAAATTGCTTAAATGCGATCATTCATAGAATAATTATATTTGCAGACCTTCGGGATGACAAGCAGTTCTTTATAGATCACCCTGGGGCTGTGCCCATTACGACTGCTGAGGTAAGGGTGTGAAAGTTTGCAGATGACTGCCATCTATCCTGTCTGTGTTTCCTTTCTTTTGTTGGTAGTGACTTCAGTTATCTAAATCAGTAAGTCACTAATGCATGTTGATTATTTTGCTTGAAGGGAGAAGAACTGAGAAAGGTTATCGGTGCTCCTGCCTACATTGAATGCAGCTCCAAGACACAGCAAGTATGCTGTTTCCTGTAATACCAAACATTGATGCATTTTAGTCTTTGATCTTGCTCTTACTGGTTGTCATTGTCGTGCTACTTATGCAGAATGTCAAGGCAGTTTTTGATGCAGCTATAAAGGTTGTTCTCCAGCCACCAAAATCAAAGAAGAAGAAGAGAAAGGCTCAGAAAGCTTGCTCCATACTGTAATCAAGTTGCTCGGAACAACAGCATTTCACACAATGGCCATCCAAGAGTTTCTCGCTCTGTTTTATAATCAAAGGATCTAGGGTGTATAGTTAACTGACAGCAGTAGCGAGCTACAGTCAGCTGTACTTGTTATGCTTTGTGTTTCTGGTCTGTAGCCATCTTATTTGTTAGTTGATGTGTATCTTCAGATGACTTGTATCCACAGACGAGGAAATCCCTTATGAGACTGGTTTTGCAAGGACATGGCTTATCAAGTAACCTGTATCTTTTTAACTTAAATCAACCAAGCAGTTTGCTTTTGTTTCTGCTTAGCCTCTTCTATGTAATTCTACAGTGGTAGCAAATTGCAAGCAATCTCTTTTGCTCCATTGTTATGTGAATCTCTCTGGTATTATTCTCCATTTCATCCAGCAGCGCTGTTCTTACTGGATTTAGAGCTTGTTTATAATTCTGCCCAAGAATTGAGTGCCTACGTTTCTGAACCTATGCGTTGTCTTTCTGACATAGTGCAGAAGGTTAATAATCTCTTTTGCTTTGTATACGGTATCACAAACAAGTCTATCTAAAAGTCGATAGCATAAAGAAGTTTATACTAAATAATTCGTCTTCCTGAAGACGATAATCACCAAAACAACTTCAAAGGGATCTTTTTATCATGTTCGAGTTGTGATCACGTCACCTTCGTTTCGGAAATTCATAATCTTAATAGCTGTTTATCTATTAGTATCAGATATTTTCCTATATCATAGCAGAAAATCACTTTCCTTTACCAACTTGATCTTAAAAACCAATTCAACATGCCATTCATGCTTTGGACAATGACGATATCGAAATTGATATGATGCAAATTTGTTCTTCCGGAAAACCAATTTTCTTCTCTTTCACTGATCAGTTCTATAGTGACATACCATTCCGTCCTTGATACAGCTTCATAGATTGATTGCAGTAATGACAATGAAAGGAGAGCTCCAAGGCTTGTAAATCCGAAGAAAAGTCTTAAAGTAGTCTTTGTTGTTAGATGATGTAAAATTATATTAGTATTTTCTTGTAAGCTTATATAAGCATTCAAGAACTAATGAAATGATATTTTGCCTCATTTTGTTGTGTCGTCTGCTGGAAGGGCAGGGCTGCAGGCGGCTCTCCGTTTGTGTCTTTTCTGAATTATCACATTCTTACATAGTATCAGAGCATGTTATGCTTATTTCGTTGGTAGTGCTGGTTATATTTGCTGTAGGAATTAGTCAATATCGCATGTAAAGTGTTCAACGAAATGCTTGTTAGAGATGTTGCTTCTTCTAGTTCGGTTTTGGGTGGCTGTTTGAGGTGTACAACATTAGATGATGCTTGAAAAAATCATGCAAATATGTGAAGTACCAGTAATATGATTTTGGGTGATGCTCGTAGGTGTTCAACAAAATATTGCAAAAACGCATTATGACTAAACTTGTCGTAGTATAAGTTGGAGGAGAGATTTGCTATGCTCCTTGGCTTTTGGTGCTTAATTTTGAATTTGAGTTTTGAATTGGAAATATCATTATCATCTACGTTCATTTTATCTGTATTGGTTATTGTTTGTTTGCTGACTTTGTATTTTTAAATTTGTTGTTATTTTTTGTGGTTCTTTTTTTTTTTCTGTGTCAGATATTTGGATTTTTTTCATCTTCTATAATCCATAAAAAATTTGCATTTGGATTCGTATTTGGTCCCGTAGGAGGATTTGTGTTTGGTCCCAAGAAGAATTTGGATTCTCAATCTTATTCTTTGCCTTGAAAGGAATTTGGATTCATCCTTCGTCACAATCGGACGGTTCTTCCTGTTTGATTTATAATGAATCTCCCGTCATTACTTATAAGCTAACTCGCCATTATCATCCGAGTCTAAAAATATGTTTTAATTGCATGGAGTCACTTTTAGTTTATTCGGAACTCACCAATTTATATTTTCTCTATCTTTTTATAGAACTTAATTTTGTCAAATTTAATTTTATTGAATCTATTTTATATTGATTAAAATACACTCGACATCTCAGTTGGTTATTCGGAGTAGACCTTTTAATTTACGCTTAGCTAACTTGGCTTGATAATCAAATTCATTCAACAGCCCGCCTTCTGCTCATGTTCATCATTCAACATGTCCCACCAACCTATCCAAACGGCAACGCACACTATCAAATACCTATCCACCAACATGACTAGCTGCTTTTATTCTGTCGAACATATTTGGCGATGCTTATTATTATTAAATTTTTATTTTAATTTTTAAATAATTTTTTTATAATATTTTAAAATTTAAAAATATAAATAAATTATCGTCTATATATATGTAAGTTTATTTTTTAAAATTTTGTAACTCTGAAGAATATTTGGACTAAAGAAACATTTAGAAATGTCTTTAAAATAGAATTTTTGAAATAAAAAATATTTTTATTTTTTAAAACAAATTTTAATTTTTTTATTTAAAAATAATAAAAATAAAAAATTTTATTACATAAATTTTTTATATTTTAGAATTTTAAAATAAAAATTTTAAATATTTATAATATTAAAAATATAAAATAAAATATTAAATAAGTAATGTCAAACGTTCTCCATCCGGGTAGTCATAAACCTATTTAGTGCAAATGGGTCTATAAAATTTGGTTTAGCATTTTTTCAACATTTTTTTTAAAATTTATTTTATAAATATTTAAAAATTTTATTTAAAAATTTAGAAAATATAAAAAAATTTATCGAAATAAAATTTTTTTATTATATATTTTTATATTTTATAAAAAAATATATTTATTTTTTAAAAAAATAAAATATTTTTTATTTTAAAAATATTCTATTTGACAATCACTCTCAAAATGCCCTATAAATTTATCTTCACAATCAGCTTACCGCCGGAGTACGATGGTTTGTTTAAAATTACTTATAAAATAAAATTTTTTTAAAATAAAAAGTATTTTTTATTTTTTAAAATAAATTTTATTTTTTTATTTTTAAAAAATAATAAAAATATGTAATAAAAATATTTTATTACGTAAAATTTTTTTATACTATCTAAATTTTAAATAATTATAAAATATATATTAAAATATATAAAATAAAAAAAAAATAGAAAATTATTTTTGATATGTACTACCAAACGCAGCATGAGAGGGAGGGAAACAAAACTTCGAATTAAAAAAAAAAAGAAAACTTTGTTCATCTAGCTTTCCAATATCTATTAGTTATTACTAGAAAGCGTCTCAAATAACTCGGAACGGATCTGAAATTTGTGTCGCACAATTTTTATTTTCTAAAACTTTATTTTTAATAATTTTATATAAAAGACCTAACATTTTTATAAAAAAATTTAGAAAATAAAATTTTTATATAATAAATTTATATAATTAATCTAAAATTTATAGTGATCATACTTTAACTGAAATAATTAAATTATGAGTAAAGTCTTGCATGCTCTGAACGGGTTCGAATTCAACCCGTTTAATTAAAACTATATTTAAAATATATATATAAATATTTTTATGGTTTTATATTTATTTTAAAAAAATTAATAAAATAGATAATAAAAATAATTATTAATTTTGTTAATATACATAAAATTAGCTCTACAGTTTTTATATAATTTTAAATTTTTAAATAAATTTATATTATAAATTTATTAAAACATATGCAGTAAAAAAAGTTCTTAAAAACACAAAGGCATCGTAAGTCTAGAATCTAGACTCTCTTTAAATTATTTTATCAAGAAAAGAAGGTCTAGTCTTGAAACTTCCTCAAAGTCTTCGGATGCATTCTAAAATTTGTGTTTTTCTTACAATATTATTATAATAGTCATACTTTAAAATTTTTTAAAATAAATTATTACGTTTGGTTTTAGCTTAACATTCAAAAGTATGTTAGAATTTTATTAAAATACCCTCATATAATAAAACATAAACCCAACTTTAATAGTCAATGTATCTTTGTATGTCAATCCAAATTAATCTAATATAAAAATAAAAAATATGATACAATAATTCTTGCTATATAACATAAAATATTTTATTAATTCTATTGTAACATCAATAAAAAATAAATAAAAATGAAATAACATTAAAAGAGGAAGATAGAAAAGAATCAGAATAGCTTATGTGTTAAAAAAAGAAATATGACTTTTACAAATAAGAGAACTCAATATAGATAATATGCATTAGAGTTTTTGCGAATCATATACGTTATATTTGGACTTATTATGAAATAATTGTTTTATACACTTCAAAATATTTTTATAAAACACAACCTAATTTCTTATAAAATAAAACTTATAGTTAAAAATTTTAACAATATATACTTTTTATATTTTTCAATTTTAATAAAATTTGAATACTATAAATTTAATTAAATATATAAAATATTTACTTAAAATAATAAGTACTTAAAAAAACTAAGTCAAACGTTTCATTAGTGTGAATTATTATTATATCCATCTTTGTCGAACCACAGTGTTGTCAGCGTTAAATTTCGGAAAATCCTTCGGCACTACCCGAACCAAACGCAGAGGGCGGCGTTCGTATTGCCACTCTGAAATCAATTATTCTTCTTCTTCTTTTCATTATTATCGAACTTTTCCTCGTTGTTTTCAAGATTTCCTTCTGAAGGAGAATTTCGGTGTTGGAATTCTCTGGAATGGTTTCGTGTTTCAGTTTTTCAGAATATTAAGGTCTTACTGTTATGGATGTTTGTTGGTTTTGATTTCAAGGTTTCAGGAGGTCTGTTTGTGTGCGACAGTTCGAAATTTCTCGAAATCTTGAGTCTTTTTAGGTGAAATTTTCTTACCGCTTGTATCTAATTGCTGCTTTGATCCATTGATCTCAATTGATTCGTAATCTCGCAATCAAATCTTTCCATATTGGTTCTCTCCAAAAACCCTAAATTTCGATTGAATATTTGCAACGACTGCTCTTCCTTATTAAAAAGCAGCTATTTTTTGGTCCAAATCGATTCTACAGGCTAAACTTTTTGAAAGTTGTGATTTGGGAGTAATGGAAGATGATGAATTGGGATTCTCCAACCCTGAAATTCTTCTGGGTTCCGGCATGGTTGAGGAGCAGAGCTCATCAATGGATAGCTTGCTGAGTGCTGGGTTCCTCAATGATTGCCTTGGCGATTGCAGGCACCACCATCACCATCAGCATGCCTGCAGCCACATGCATACCTGTAATCCGCCTGGTCCTGACCACTCTCATACTCACACATGCTTTCATGTTCATACCAAGATAGTTCCGGCCACTGCTGACCAGTCTGCGGACTCAACTGATCAAACCGGCAATGCAAAACCGGCTACTGAAGTCGATGCCAGTTCTAAGAAGTCCCGGAAGGGCAATTGTGAGGCTGTGCGCAAGTACCGGCTCAAGAAGAAGGCAAGGGCTGCATCATTGGAGGAAGAAGTAGCTCAGTTGAGGGAGATTAACCAGCAGCTGATGAAGCGGCTGCAGGGTCAAGCTGCGTTGGAAGCAGAGGTTGCACTGCTTCGTTGCTTGTTGGTTGATATTCGGGGAAGAATTGAAGGGGAGATTGGGACATTCCCTTACCAGAAACCAACGAGGGTTGGGGGAGACATGATGGTTGGTGGCATGGCACCTCAACTTGTCAATTCGTGCAATTTTAGCTGCGATGAACAGCTTCAGTGCTTGCAGATGGGACTGCAGGGGAGAGCTGTTAACAGCGAGAGCAAGGGGCAGGCTTTTGGAGCTTGTGGGATTGGAAATGTGCAGTGCAGTATCGGGAATATGGGGTCTGGGATGAACTTAACAAATTGTGGACAAAGGAACATGATGCCTGAAGGATGCACGTCTAGCGCAAACAATGTTAACGGTATCGTATGCAATTTCAATTTTCTGATGAATTATATATGCTTGTCTATCTTGTCTGAATGATTTCCTTTTTTGCTGTTCACCTTCTTCTGGATCATCTTTTATTTCTCGATTTAAATGCATGAACATAAGTGCGTTGTTCCAATTGCCTCACTGTGGTATGTCCTTTGACTTATGATGGTATGCTGTAATGCCTTGGTAAAATTTTCTGAACCATCAGAGAGGTCCTAGATGTTTCCTTAAATTCAAAGTTATGTAGTTATTGTGTAATTTGTTTCTCGGAAGTGTTGAAGAAGGATGAATTAACGAACAAAGGTTCATTCTGGAGGTGGTTTTAACATATTCAACATCAATTATCAAGTTTTTTATTTGCTGTTCACTTGTAGATGCAACCTTAATATGATAACCATTTGTATGAGAGTAGCAGTATTTTGATGAGAGCAATGGCCCTTCAGAATTAACTTTGGATATCTTTTTTGCCCCCTGTTGCTTTCAACTTTCACAAAAATGTACAAAACTGCAGAGGTTCATACATCTCTGCTCATTCTCAAAACCAAGGTCTTAGGAGCCTTCAATGAAGTCAACCTAGCTGTTTCAGGCTGCTTTTGTGGATTCATTCTAGCGAGTGTATTAAACTACAAAGGTTAAATTCATATCATTTCTATCACACAGTGCTTGTCTTTTTGGTTTGCATTCTACTTTGATTTTGTTGATTCATCCGGTCATATTGAAGTTGATCATTCTCATATCTGTCTTAATGATACAAGATAATAAGATCAATTCAGTTTTTCTCACAAGAAAAAGATGATGGCTATAATCAAAAGGAGTAAGATGGAGTTGAATTTGTCTATAATTCAGATAACGAGAATCAAAATGTTGAGATGAGCCTCTGAAAGTTCAAAATCTTACTAGACAATCGAGTTTGTTCCTAAGAGGTCATTTGGGAAGTTCTGTTTTGGGATAATGTCAAAGGGAAGCTATCGAGATGATCAAAAAATATTAGATGAAGATTTAAGTAAGACTTATGGGTTTAAAAGGATGAGAACTAGACAAAAGGTAAGACAAGAGTAGAATGCCCTGAAATGACATATTATTAGGCAATTTTCCTATAACCTGTTAGGGACCTAAAATTTACTGAAAGCTGGATTTTCCATTAGGTAACTATCTACAATTAGAAAGCACAGATCCAGTTAAGCATAAAGACTGATAGATATATATTCAGCTAATGCACAGAAGTGTGTTGATTGACTAATAAAGGTCTACAATAATTTTATTGAGCATTGCCTCTAAATATTCAGCTAACGCTCATAAGTTTATTGATTGACTACTAAAGGTCCGCCATATTTTTATTGAGGATTGCATCTATATTTTCAGCTCCTAGATATCTTCCTCAATGCTAGAAAGCATGAAAGTTCCCTAGATTTTCTTCTTTGTTTTGTTTCACGGGGAAAAAGGATTACCTGTTCATGTAACAATACCCCAAGGCACTCAATCAGATAATGAGTTTTTAATGTGTACTGTTTATGAAAGTTCACAAATTCCTAGTTCAGCTTAGGTGACTTATCGTGTTTCTTTGATTTGCAGTCTCTGGTCATCTTTTTGTTCCTTAGTATCATCATTGTCATGCATGTTCACTTTTGCTATCTCAATATAATAGTATTTTACTTTGCTAAATATTTGTTAAGCATTTGTATTTGTTTCTTTTCTAGGGCCTCGTGGCGGAAAAGAAGGTTAACAATGTACACAGCATATCAGTTGTGGCTTCAATCCTTCTGGCATCCTATCTACAAAGAAACCAAGAACTTCTGTTTTCTCGGCTAATGCCTGATTGTGCCAAGTTGAGATCCCCCTAAACTAAGGATGCAATATAATATAAAGTTCTCTTTCTGATCGATTCAACATATTGGGTTCACGATTTCTAAGGTAAGTATGTGTATTGACCCCATGGATTGAACCAACAAGAATGCATTTGTTGAACTCTATCAGATGCTTCTACATTTGGGTTTTTTTTTGTTTTTGTTATGGTTCTTCATCTATGCAGAACCTTGAAAGGACCAATATGGCTAGAAATGTTTCTTAAGATGTTCCTAATCTTTGCTGATAGTTCTTGGATCAATTTTTGTCAAAATCATGCTTAACTCTTGTACGATCAGTGCTGAGAAGAAAGTGTGGATTATCGGGCTTTATGGTGGGTCGTGCTATAGCAATTGTAAGCCTATACATTCTTGCATCATACCTTAGTATACTCTGTACTACTTTTGTCTTTATCTGGGGTATGTTTTGTCAAATAGAACGAAAATGCTTATAAAATAATTTTTTTAAATAAATAATATTTTTTATATTTTAAAATATAAATTTTATTTTTATTTTAAAAATAATAAAAATAAAATCAATAAAAATTTGTAACGTAGAATTTTCATATTTTAAATTTAAATGAAATTTATAGAAATATAAATGAAATGGATAAGTAAAAAGTATTTAATAAACAACGCCAGATGATCCTAATACTTTGTGTAATATGTGCCCAGGATGTAGTTTCTGAAGATAGGGGATCGTGCAAAAATGCTTAAAATAAATAGCTTTTGAATAAAATCTATATTGAGATTTTTTAAAAATAAAGTTAATTAATTTGACTTTAAGAAAATAATAATAAAAGTTACATACATACAAGTTTTTATTAATAGTTTCAAATGTTTAATTTTTAAATATTATAAACTAAGTATTAAAAAATATGAGAAACAGTATCAAATAAATAGCCAAACACCTCGAAAGGAAACACTGCCATCCTCATGATAAATTAGATGTTTTGGAAGCCAATATTATTAATTTTTGTTTTTATTATTAGTGGTACCAGTAATTTCCCAACTTATGTGTGTTTTTTTATTCATAAAAGTGATTTTTTATTAAAAATTATTTTTAACTCATTTTTTATTAAAAAAGAATACAAAAAATTGTTTCAAATTTATTTTTAAATAAAGAGATATATCATATTTAATAATACTATTTTAAATAAATTATTTATAAAAAGTTACTTCTAAAAAAATTATTTTCAAATCCAAAAGAACGCATCTTCGTTAAAGTTATTAGCCGCTCCCTTCTCTTTCCAAAACTCTCGACGATAATCGACCTCCCGCTTTATCAATTCAAAACCTGCTCCTTCAAGTTTTAAGGGTCTTAAACATTCAGTCAATCTCTCTCTTGAGTCCGCCATGGATCTACTCCTTAGCTACGCCGCCGTCGACGACGACGAAGCTCAACAACAACAACAACATTCACCAGAACAAACAGAAGCAGATGATTGTCGACCTTCTCCGCCGCGAATTATTCCCGTGAAATCTCCACCCTGGCGTCGACGAAACCGCTCTCGCTCTCTCCTCCGCCGCTTCCGCTCGACCGCCACCGCTCCGCTGGACCCTACACAGCGCCATCTCCTTCAACCCTACGTACGACCAGCTGTGGGTCCCGGTCGCCAGTCCGGCTGACCCTTTCTCCGGCTACGGGCATCCTGCTGCACTACAGAATCACAAGCTTAGATCGGTTGAAGACGCTTCAATTCAACCTGTTCTGTTTTACAAGCTTAGATCGGTTGAACACGTTTCAGAACTTTGGCTATGGCTGATCCTTCAGGTCTTAATTACACGGTATCAATAACGAGGAAGCTGATAATGTTGATATCGTGATCCTCTGAGGCTGAGGACCTACCCTGCTCTGATGATTGGTTGTTGAAGAAACAAGAAGAATCCTCGGGCAGAAAGCAGGAAGACCCCAAGCTGAGCTCACTGAAGAGCAGGAGAAGTATGTTGAGGAGCACGCGCCGAAGAAAGCTTTAAGTGGGGAGGGCGGCGAGGTTGGCCGTGATCGTGTTGCTTCAGAACAGCATATTGGTAAGACTACGTTCCATGGGAAAGAAGAAAAGGATTACCAGGGTTGGTCGTGGATTTTGCCGCCCAAAGATGCCAAGCCGGCGAATGATCACTAGATATATTCACAAAGTATGTTTGGATTCATAGTTAAAAAATAACATTAAAATTACGAATAAAAAAAATAATAAAAAGACAGATAAGAACAAATAGTTAATTTATTTTATGATGTTTAGATATATGGTAAAAGTGAAAAATTAATTATATTTAAATAGATAGGTAAATAAATGAGTAACGGAAATTAAATTTTTATAAAAAACTTAAATATTTTTTTTATTTATATTAATCTAATTTTTATTAATATAATTTTAAATTAATTTAATTAATATAACTTATTTTAACTTTATTAATATAATTTTTAGATTAATTTTTATATTAATTTAATTTTTTATTAATATTTGATATAATTTAACAAAATTAAATAAAATTTTAGATTAAAAAAATTTGATCATATAGGTTTATTATTTTCTCTAATAACTAAAATCAATTAAACTTAAATAAATATAATAATTATAAATTATTATAATAACAAATAATATATATTAATTAAAATAAATATCTAATTAAGATAAATATTAAATAATTAAAATATAAAAGGATAAAAAGAAAAGTACATTTGCTTCTTCTTTTGTCACCACGTGTACTCACCAATTTGGTTGGTACACATTTTACTATGAAATATGGTAAGGGATGAAAAATAATTTTCCTTCCCTTTTATTAATGAAATCAAAACAAACATAATTAACATATGAAATGCTTCACCATCACTATCGTTCACCATCAACAACCATTATCCAAACAATCCAAAGATTTTGCCGCCCAAAGATGCCAAGCCGGCGAATGATCACTAGATATATTCCCAAAAGGTGCGTTCATACATGGAGCGGACATACCAAGAAGGTTGCGGCGATTCAGTTTTTTCCCAAGTTTGGGCACCTCTTATCTCGGCTGGAATGGACTCAAAGGTCAAGATTTGGGATGTAGTCAACTCAGGCAAGTGTATGCGGACATATATGGGTCATACAGAAGCTGTACAGACAGTGGAGCTCCAATTTTTCTACAAGAGACATTTTCGGCCTCTTCACCCAACATCTATGTACCAAAACAACACCTATTCTTGAGAGTTTAAGCCAGTAGTGCGCAAATGTCAGGAAATAAATATCAGTAATACATGCCTGCTATGGATTTTTTGTATGCCCCTTGCATGAAATCAACTTCTGTAACTTTGTGTTGAAAAATTCTCATGTCAGAGATGTTCAGGTACAACTGTGGACATAGTGCTTTCACTACTTTGAGGCTAGTGTGAATTGAATCAAACTGACAAATACAAGTAGATGTTATGGGGGGTTTGCCTACGCAAGTTACGAACCGGCACAGACCTTCTAAGGTTCAGTGACAAAACTACCCATCCCACTCGTTCTTTCCCTGTTAAAAGTATGGTTTTTCGGTCTTTTAGAGTTGTATCTTCACAATTTAGAATTCCCCAAAAATAGGTTTATTTCTCGATTGTGCAGGTTGGATTCAGCACAAGCGCGAAAAGCCCTGCCGGGGATTTCATCGAGTCTTCTCCACCGCTGCCGCTCTATTGAATTGAAGCTGACTACGTTCTGGTGCGTGAGTTCTTTAATCAATTTTTCTTACTTCTACTCTGTATTGGTGATTTGTGATCTGAAGGATGAATGCGTATAACCTTTTCGACGATATGTTTCTTCCAACTATCGTAACCCTAAACACTATACTATATCACGTCCTCTTTTTGAAGAAATCACCTCGTTTTTGTAGTGTTTTTACTTTTTGTTTTCAATGAACTTTTATATGATATAGCTTATTTACTATGTAGTTGAATTTGATTGACCTTACTGTTTTCTTCTCTCTGTTTCCTATTCATTGATATGCTCATGTCCACTTTAAACTTATAGCTGCCTTGTTCTTACTATTACTTTTGATACCTGTAATTAAAGAGAGCCAAAGACTATTGCCCAGATTGTTGAGTTGTTGAAGGAATGCTGCTTCATTGTTTTCAATTCTTTTGTCCCTGGATTATCTTCATACTATACTACTATATAACTCCGAATTTGTTCGTCTTCTTTTCTTCTTCCATGAAAACTTTGAGGATACTCTTTGCGGAAACTGTTTGGATGACTCGTACTTCTAAACTCTGAATCAGATATATCCTCAGCAAGAATTTGATTGGAGAGTGCTTCATCTTACGATTTGGAATAATGTAATCCATATCATATGGGGCCATGTTTCATAGATATTCAATCTTAGAACTATTTTTTAGCATTGAGTGTTCTGTGTTGGTAGTTCTCTTGATGAAGAATGTAAAGAGAACTGGTATTTGGCGAAGCACATATTCTAGGAAGTATAGCAAACTTCTACCCTCTACTAGATGTAGTGAGATGACAAGCATGTAGGTCAAATATTCCTGTTTGCTGGACGTATTTTGTGCTTGCCTTCAACATAATATGGAAATTTTCATGCTTGAATGTTTCAATTAAAGACTTTGCTTAGTTTGGGAAATAGGAGATTCTTTCTTTTATCTCTGAATAAGTGGCAAACTTATTAATGTAGTCCAATATTTGTTACTTTGCAGTCCCTTCGATGACGGAAGAGCAAATTCATGATGCTGCAGTTTCTAAGCCAATAATTAAAGCAACTCTTCACCTAGGGGCAGAAACATACACCGTAGGGTACAATACAGGAAACCTTTCCCAGCAGCTTGTTGCAATGAAAGAAGAGAGTATGAAGATACTAAATAACTACATCACCAGACACAATATAGCAAATGATGTCCCTGATGAAGTTGTGGATAGTGGCTCTGAAGATGAACAAGTCAACAAGCCTCCAAAGAAGTCCAAGAAACAAAAGTGATTCTTGTAAAACAACATTAATGTATTTTGCTCATCAGACACCATGCAGATGTAGTTCTTACCTTAGTATTCTAGCTAATTACACTTGTTTACACTTTCTCCATCAAATATTTTCTTAGATTCGTAACAGAATCTTGTTGATTTTTGTTATCCTGCTATTTCCTTGTTTCTTTAGAAAGAACAATTCCTGTAAAGGATGGATTATTCCCTGTATGAATGTTTAGTTGAATGTAATGCATGAATCAGATGAATATTAAATATTGAATATAAAATATATGGAAAGGAAAGAAACTCCAGCGAGTAACAGCTCAATACCAGCACAAATTTGTCTATAATTTGGCGAACGCCATTGCTCATTGCTCATCAAACTCCTCATAGTTCATACCATTGGCATAGTAATCAACAACACCATGATCATGAGAACCCTCTCTCTCGTTCTCTTACTCATCTTGATCAACTTTCCGATGGCACACTCTTCGCAATGGTCTCCAGTTTGTTCTACGACCCATTTGTATAGAAACAACATTGCCCAAGTTTTCATAGAAAGAAACAACAAGCTTCTGGAAGGGCAACCAACTATGAGCTATTGATCCTTGCTCAATATACTCTGGTAATCCACAACAAGTCAGGGATATTTTCAGTTGCGGCAAAGTAAATACTACTACACAACACATGTTGTGAGCTGAATTGTTCCCTCCAAATTAATAATGCATATCCTGAAAATCATGAATCATAACATGACATGACCTCCAGTAACAGAGCCTCTTTCTTTTGCTTTAGTTGTTCTTCAAGTTGGTTTGAATTATGAAGTTTTTTCATTAGCAGTACAACTTTTATGACATATGATGGTTAGTGAGCTTCAAGGTACATGAAACTCCCTTCTGTTTCAAGGAACTAAACTCCTTCATTGGTGCAAGATGAAATTACAGAGATGAAAGAATGAAACATATCACCATACTTTTTCTCGATTTTTTTTTGGAGAATAAAAGCGGCAATACTGTTGATATAGAGTTATCAAAATGACACGAAAATAAAATATATAAATTTTGTCAATTTTAATTTTTTATATCACTTTGATCAAGAGTTTCTATGGAGATCATTCGTATTCCGATTGAGCTGAAATTTTAATAATATGTTTTCAATTCATGATTCTTCATATTCAACGATAGAGATTAGATTTGAAGATCTCATCGGTCACTTTTGACTGGCATATGCACTATGTATTTATAAAGGCACCATATATCTATAAAAACACAATGTGTCTCTATTATATATATATATATATTATTTTTTAAAATTTAAATATATATAATTTAAAAGTTTAGTCAAATATTTCCTTAGATAAAGGTAAAATCATGCACGTCTTGACATGAGCAAATGGGAATCTTCTATTTTAACTGTTCTTCTTCAAATTCTATGAATAAACAAAAGCTACCCAACAGTTTCAAAATCCAAATTAGCAATGAAGAATATAAGTCATATGCCCACGCTATGTTTACATCACTGAGATGTCAGCGAGTGGACGCTTTCTTTTTCTTCATAATGGTAACTTTTCTCAAAAAAAGAATAAATATCGTAGTCAATCTTTTATCCCACCGCAAAAAGTGCCAAACTGCAAGTCAAAGATAATCAAGTACTGCATTGAGTATGATGCCAGAAACAGTTAAAATGTTCAATCGCAATTTTGAATCCTATGAATGCAAAGTCGAAGATAATCGATCAATCACCTTTACCTGATTTATATTTAAATTCCAAAGAAAATTGCTTGTAAATCACAACAATTCTTGCTTCATCTTTTCACGCCATGTCTATTATGACTATGATGATGATGATAATAACA
Source organism: Acanthochlamys bracteata (assembly GCA_019914995.1). NCBI lineage: Eukaryota > Viridiplantae > Streptophyta > Magnoliopsida > Pandanales > Velloziaceae > Acanthochlamys > Acanthochlamys bracteata. The sequence continues at coordinate 9,086,501 of CM034128.1, forward strand.
ACCCGGTATTCATCCCTGGTTCTCATTCTCTTCCTCTGCTTTACCATGGCATATTCCGATGTACTTCCGATGAGTCACAACGCTCAGACAAGAACCAAAGTTGATACCGTCCTAGATATCAACGACCCTCAAGCCTTGAAAGTAGCAGAGTTTGCCATCTCAGAGTACAACAAGATAGTGGCCGGGGTTCAGGTCGTGGCATTGAAAAGTATAGATTCGTTCGGAACCGAAGATGCCGGTGGCGGCACTTACTATGAATTGCTGCTTACTGTTAGGGTCGTACACGGCCTTAATTTCGGTACGAAGTTCCAAGCTGGTGTACTAGATCGACCAGGCATAGGAATGGATCTGCTCAAGTTTGTCTTGCAGCGTCCCAACTAGAAATGAAATGCTAAATGATCAATTTTCACAATAAGATCAAAGTGCATGATGCAGTCTGTTTATTCATTTGCATCTACTTCTGGATTCTATATATACGAATAAAGCTTGCTTTTCTTTATATCTCCGAAGCAATCGAGCGAACAACTCGTATATAAACTAGCTTAAAGATATTTTCTGTATCAGGTACATCAGTTCTTCGTAGTTCCAGCCATGCGATTACCATGCGATGGTGATGAAAGAATAATGGTGGCGATATGGAAGCTCATGTCTTTAAATTCAGAGAGTATTGTTGATCTTAATTAGCGTATACGTTGGAGATTGAAATGTAGTTTCTTATAGGTACTCAAATATAGTTACAATTGATGTTGTAGTCAAAGTGTCGTGAAACTTAAACTTTGATATTTAAAAAGGTTGGATATTTCTTTACAAAAGTTTCATGTACGGGAAAAGAGAATTCAGTAGTGGAAAAGTTGAACAAGAAGTAATCATTGCACATAAAGAATTGAATTTTCATAGTGCAAAGATCATTACTTGATGCCACCTATGTGCTTATCCAAACTGATATTTAAGTCCACCGGGCGCGAAGGTAGTCACCATAATCTTCTCAACACCATGAGAACCCAATCTCTGATCTTCCTCTTGCTTCCCATCTTCCTCAACTTCATAATAGCAAGCTCTCAACTACTTGATCTAAAGCTACACACAAGCAAAAGTAGCACACCTGGGATGTTGGATCCCGTCAATCCTAACAGCTCCAAAATCGTGAAGATAGCGCAGTTTGCTGTACAAGAGCACAACCGGGAGACGAAAACTATATTAGAATTCAACAAAGTAATACATGGTTACAGCGAAGTATATTCAAAGTACTACGAATTATGGATCCAAGCAACAGGTCATGGTGTGGCAGGTCGTTACCATACGGTCGTAATGAAAGATAACTGGGGACGATTAAAGCTGATGTCTTTCCGTCTGGAGAATTAAGTTAAATAGCAGCATGTGTACTTGCTACTTTGAGAAGAATCAAATGTAGTTTGTTTACAAATAATGATGTGCGTTTGCTTCTAGTAATACATTTATACATGTCTAATCTTTTGTTAGTATTTCAGGATAGATAGTAGATGAGCGATCGTGATTCGAGTCAGTTTGCAGACTTGAATAAAGAACATTTACTTGCCCAAAACGTTGCCATAATTAGTCCAATAGTTGTCAGCAGCAATCCAAATATTTTTTTTAAACGCTCCTGACAAGAATAAAGAACAAGTAAACGATTATTGCGTCTCTATTTTCATTGTCAACTTTTTTATTTTCCAAAAAAATTTCTATGATTTTATAAAAACTTTTGAAGTTTAAAAGATATAAACAAATTATACATTTTTTTATGTATAACTTTATTATTTTAAAATTAAAATAATAAACTTGTTTATTAAAACAAATTTTACATACTTATTTTTTAAAATATATATTATTTTAAGCAATCCTAAATACTTTTTTATTCCAAGTTCAATCAATGGCGCAGATTTTCACATACCAGAAGAGGGTAAATAGAATCGTATCCTCAAACAGAAGGTAGGGTCGAAGGATGTGTTCTGATGATCAATTAGCTTAGGTTGATCTTCACCGGACACTCCTGCCAAACATTACAATTAACATTCACTTCCAAACTTTCTCGAGAGCTGAGTTCCTCTGCTGTAGAGGTACAGATTCAGAAAGCAATAGACCCTCTACTACAAACAGACTACGCAATGGCAAAAAGTGCAGCACCTATTTGCATTAGAACCCTATCAATATCGCAAGAAATAAGTAAAAAGCCAGTGCCAAAGTTTCAAAAGCTAAAGATAAGTACGCAGTGTAAAATCCAAGACCAGCAATAATTTCAGCCGAAGAGCAATGAAAGCAAACTCCCAGATAACATAGGCTAGCAATTAACAAAGTCTTCCAAGGTATTTTTAAATTCTTTACATTTCATAAACCATAGCGACAACATCCAGTCATACTTCACATGCTATGAATACTAAAGGTACAATAACTAAATTACTCAAAAGCCCACTGGTTCTCCCTGCGAACTTCTTCCTCCTCCTCAGGTGTGAAATCATTCTTGATGTTGAAGGTCTTGCGGATTTCCTCAGGTGTCTTCCCCTTGATCATGTCAGCAACAGTCTGGCAAGTCAGGTCCAGCAGTCCCTTGATGTTCAAGTAGTTGGCAGCCTGGAAACAATGGGGGGGAAAACAGATGATGCTAACAGACACTACACATCTTACCTAGGTATGCACAATGCTATCTTAACAAGCAATGTCAGTAGAATAAGCAAGATGCAAAACTAACATAATCACTTAGCATAAAAGACAGCTCCGCTAGAACACCTATTATCAGGACAAACAAGCAGTGAAGAAGATGAGCTACGAATATAACACAAGAGGATTAGATTACACTGGTGGGCAGAAAGCTTTCAATCTGCCAACAAACCCTTTGCGTAGAGTTTTTACAGGGGAGACACATTAGCTGCATTTTCTTATCCATTAAGAAATTGCATAAAGAACAGCCATATCTACAAATCCAACATGTGCAAAAGTCACAATGTTCATGGGCCATTAAAGTAAAGATTAGATCAGACAATAAGTTCATATGAAAGAAAGGAGGATAACTAAATTGGGTCTGACCTGTTACAAATCTTCAGCTTGTATTCAAATCTCTACCAGAGAAATACCAACTGAATAAGATTTGACGTATTAGAAGTATTAGAAGTGGGCATGGGAATTTATTCATTCTAATCTGTCAAAGCTGTTCTCAAAATTTTGCCCAACTAAATACCCATTAGAGTAGCTGCAAGTAGTTACCAATAAGGTCCATATGCACATAACTTCCGATTGATTTGTTATACTAAGGGATATAAGTATAATGTTAAGAAAACAAATAGCATGAAATATTTACTATTGAAAACAACAAGCAAATACTTAAGATGTTATAAAGGTAATTAACAAAAATGCTAAGCATGAAGGAGGCAAAAGCAAACAGATGCTAAGCAAACAGGAAGATAATGAAGCCTGTGTTTGACCAAAGATATTCACACAAGATTAATAGATGATAACGAAGCATCTACAAGATGCAATGCACTAGGTTTTGCAAAGAAAACAAGCATCTCTGACAGTCCATAAACAACAATAAGACTTCCGCAGCATCTTTCAATTGACACAAAAGAGTAAGGTCAGTTCACTGGTAACACCCTAACTTCTACGTCAAGATCCACCAGAACACAAGTAGGTTTAATCTTCAAGTTACAGTAACTAAGTATAAGACTTGTCAAAGTAGACCTAAGCAAGATTCCAGGTGTTGGAGCTCAGCATAAGTCTGCTGTGATTCTAGGATAAATATTTTCATGCACAATAACATACTAATGAAGCAGTTATACAAATCCTCACAAGTGCATCAATCATAAGGCAGTAATGTAAACCTTTTATAAAAGCCAGCCCTACAGTTCAGGTGATACGGACTTCACAGATTCTCTCATGCTCTTCCCTATACATGACTGTTGAGCAATCATCTAACAGAACCACACTGTGCAACAAACACTCATTATTATTTTAAGAAGCAATTTTCCAAATAAAAATGTCACGTTACCCCTAAGACATCCCTATAACCACTAAAAACGTCCCTATTAATCTAAAAATCAATTACCTAAACAACAATTTCATGTAACCCTCAAATGCGCATCCCTCAAGATTTTCATGCACAACAGTACTCCTTAATCAATGTATCTACACAAGGAACACACATACCTAAGAATTCTATTCATACTCCAAACCAATCAAAACAACAAACAATAACAATATACAGACACGTTTTAGCGAAATCAATACAGAAAGCAAGACGGAAACTAGATCACAAAAGGAAAAAACAACAACAACAACAACAACAATCTTAAAAACAACTTCATATTCTCCACATCAAGTGATAACGCAGAGAAATAGACTGATTGTTATACCAGTATGAGATCAAACAAGGTAGCCTGATCGACTTTGACGAAATCAGCATCCCAAGACTTGAGATCTTCATCTGCAGCGCGTTCATCCGCAGTCTTCGCCGAACCGTTGCCGGCTTCAACGTGCTTCTTGCAGTACTCAATCACCTTCGAGAGGATACGAGCGGTGACGTTGGGAAGAGGGATCCCGCTCTCAGCGCAGCCATCTTCGATCATGTGCCTAATCGTCTGCGATTCCTGAGCCACTTCTTCCTCGACTTCGAATTCCTCGCCGTCGGAGCTCTTTAGAGTGATCTTCTTAGGGTCGCCGCCACCCATCGTTCGTCAGAAATCAAGATCGAAATCGATTGAAATTGAAAATTCGAAACCCTAAAGAGTGAACGGGATAGAGAACTTGATTGAGACAAAAACTTCTTTTCTTTTTTGAGGACCTATATCGACGGCGAATTGGGAATTGGATAGGAGTGGCAACATATAATCAAATACGAAAATTTAATTTAATTAGAATTAAAATAAAAAAATTTAATTTATTTAAATATATGAATCTAACTAAGACTGAAAAATTTATTACGTGTAAATATATAAATTAAATATAATTTAACGAATTTGACATAATTATTAAATAGATTGATCATAGTCGATCTAAAATTAACTGTTTAATCTGAAATGAAAACTCATTTAAAAAAATAATTATTTTTTAATTTTAAATTATATAATAAAATTTTAATAAAAAATTATTAGTAATAATTTATAAATTATTAAATTATATTATTTTATAATTAATTATTTACTTTTATATTTTAGTAAAATAGTGTCAAATAAAATTATATTGTTATCGAAAGTATTGCTAAATAGGTAATTTTTTAATGACGAACTTAAATTTTGTATAAAAATTTTTATCAAAATTTTATTAGATAGCTATGTTTTATCAAAATTTTTATCGAAATTATTAGTATGTATTATAGTAATAAAATTTTAGCTATTACTATATATTTTCAAAAAATATTTTTTTTCAATATTCTAAGAACCAATAAAGATAATAAAAAATATATATTTTAAGGAACACTCACCATATCTTTTCATAAGAAAATATCATATATTTTTATTTCAAATGATTTTATAATTTTACTTAAACTTTAAAACTAAAAATTTTAATTTTTAAATAAATTGATCTGAATTTATCTGATTATTAAGTAGATTAAATTAAGGTTGATAATTTTGATCCGCATAAATTTATAAATCGAATTAAAATGAACCAATTTGATTCGATTATTAAATAAGTCGATGCAAAATAACCTAATCAATCTAAATTGTCACCTCTAATTAGAATTAATCGAATGACTCAAGTGCAATTTGGTTGGAGTATTTCTGGTATTATTATTTAGTTACTACGTCATATTATAAGTTGTAATTTTTCCTTAAGAAGAGAAATAAATTAATTTTATCTACAACAGGGATGGGTATGTTTTGCTAGAGTTTTCAAATTGTCAATTAACTAGAGACTTCCGCAGAGCAATTACGCAATTCAAACTTAAACAATGATGATGCTCCCAAAATAGATAAAAGGAGTCTTTGGCACTTAAACAATAGGTTGTCCGGAAAAAAGGTAACGCACTAATAAGTTCTCCAATTAAATGCAACTAATTTGCATGTATGAAGAGGTCTTCGAATTTTCTTCAAAAGTTTTTGGTGCAATGGTGAATGGTGGATACTTGTAATCATAGAATTTTATGGTTGACAGTTTGGTGCCAGATGCAGTAAACAAGTTATTACATGTAATCATACGATTTCCAAATTGGTTGTCATAGAAAACAAAACCATCGAAAAATAAACCATATGATTCCAACAATCACTTTTATGCTCTTTTTTCATTAATAAAATTGACTAAATGTGTTAATAGGTTTTTGATGTTGAAGCTAGGAGGTTTTAAAGTAATGAAAAGAGTCAAGAACTTCTAATAAGGGTCTTTTGGTTAAGCTTACCGAAAAAGCTAATTTTTATTTTTCTATTTTACGTTTTTTAATATATTTTTTATAAATATTTAAAAAATTTATTTAAAATTTTAAAAAATATAAAAAAAATTTACGTAGTAAAATCTTTTATTACTTATACTTATTATTTTTTTAAGATAAAAAAATAAATATATTTTTTATTTTAAAAAAATTTTATTTTATAATCATTCTCAAACGTCCTCCAAAAAGACTGTTGGGTGATAACGTAGAAGCTAATTCTACAAATGGTAGATGAATTCTCGAGGAAATTCTTTCTCTAGCAAAAGTTGAAGTTAAGATGAAGCTAATTCTACAAATGCAGAATCTTGTTAGATGCATTGAAAGGCAGAGAAATAATTTGATGTATGAGATCAAGGGTGTGTTTTAATTACGATGAAAGTAAATTTTGCAAAAATTAAGTTTTAAAAAAATAAAGTTTTGTAAAAAGTAGACTTCAATAGAAATAGAATTCTATATGTTAATTAAAATATATGAAGTAAATTTTTAGAATAGATTTTAATAAAAATAGAATTGATGTAGAAATAAAGTTTGGAATAATAATTGAAATATATAAGGTGGCTCGAATTCAAACATAAGAAGAAGGAATTGAATTTCAGGGCATTAAAACATGCCCCATAGTATATCTTAAACTACCAACTAAAGTTCTTAGAAAAGATAGCAAGTAGTAAAAAAATTGCAAGGCATAGGTGTAAATTGAAATTGTCAGTTTAAATGTAAGATGTTCATTTGGGGCCAACTTTGTCTTGTGCCTAATAAATTTTCGCACATTTTGTTGATTATCAGAATGTTTTTTATCTGAAAATGAAACTTGATTTTTCTTTAGATAAAAGACATAAAGTCTGATGGCAAAAATTAAAACCTTCAAACTCACCTGTCACACATGTGAAAAAATATACTTATGATGAAGTTGAGCTTAGGGCTTGTTTCAATATATCAAACTTTATTTTTTTCTTTTAGATTTTGAATTTGGTAATTTTACTTGTTTTAATTATTACTTAAAACTCTACTTATATTTTCATATCAAATTTTATTTTTATTAAAATTTAACTTCAAATTTTATTTTATTTATTTTAAATATCACTTAAAATTTTATTTTTATCGAACTTTACTTTCATAAAATTTAATTTTATAAAATTCAGTTACGTATATCTAAAATATGCATTTCTGCATACCGTGGTTTGCTCTCTTGGCATCTAGCCATAGTAGTTCACTCTAACCAATATGTTGCAAACTACTAAAGGGCCGTTTGGCTTCGCGTTTGAAAAACTGCTTATCAGTTTTTCTTAACTTTTTTCTATTTATATTTTTCAATACATATTTTATAAATATATTAAAAATTTATTTAAAAATTTAGAAAGTGTAGAAAAATTCTACGGAATGAGATCTTTTTATTGCATATTTTTATTATTTTTTAAAGTAAAAAAAATAAAATTCGTTTTTCAAAAAAAATAAAAATATTCTCTATTTTATAAAAACTTTTTTATAAGCAATCCCAAACGCCCCAAAAGTATCCTTCTTGAATGCTTTAAAAGTTAACGGTAGGAAGTATTCCGCAGGTTGTTTGAGACATTGTACACATCCTAATTGGGATTCAAATTATTCATGTAATGAGTTTAAGATTCTTTTAAAATTCTTGCCATGTAATGAAGCAAATAATTTATACTGAAATAAAGGTAAAAATAATTAATAAAAAAATTTTACGATATAAAATTTTTATTTATTTTTAAAATTTTTAAAAGATTTTAAAAAATTTAATTAAAAAATATGAAATAAAAATTTGGAGAAAAAATTTCCCAACATGCCCTTAGAAATGTTAGTTTGGTCTTCTTCAACAAAATTAGTTCCTCTCTACTATTTCTTCGTACCGCCTTTTTAATTACAGACGTGGATCTAACAACTCCAATAACGCGTCTAATGCCTCGGCCATAGGAAACAATTTTTTTTTCTTTTGTTTTTTCTTTTTAAATTAACATCAAGCAAGCACGCATAATAACATTCAACTGTTTAAATCTAATGATCATTTTTAGCTAACTCTAAGCTGTCCAACACTACGTAGCAGGCTTGGATTTTTAACCGAATGATATAAGGGAATAGTTTAGTGGACTTTAATCCAAAAACTTAAGAGTATATTTAGAATTACTTTTTAAGTACTATTTATTTTAACTATTTATTTATATATAATCTTTTTTGTTAAATTTAAAATATAAAAATTTTATTTTAATATTATTGTTTATTATTTATCTATATATTTAAAATATACTAAATATTTTTTAAAATTTAACTTTATTTAAAAATTTTCAAATATACTTTAAAACATTTGTTCGATAATTCTGCACAACCAACTGGCTCAAAGGATGTACGGAATCAACGTTATCAACTATGAAATAGAATTTTTTTTAAATAAGAAATATTTTTATTTTTATTTTTTTCAAAAAATAATAAAAATATATAATAAAAAAATTTTATTATTTAAAATTTTTTTACAATATCTAAAATTTTTAAATATTTATAAAATATATATTAAAAAATATAAAATAAAAAAATAAAAAAATTACTTTTAATATGCACTATCAAACGCAGCTTAATGAAATCGAAATTATAGTTAGAATATATTTTAGTGGAGTAAAATCTTAAAGTTAGAATTTTAAAATAAATCATAAAATTTTGTATATCGATAAAATAATTTTTAATATTATTAATATTTTTATAAAATTTTTAAATATTTTTAAAAAGTGTATCTATATTTTTAAAATAATTTTTATTAAATTTTATAAATTTATAAAATAAAATTTCAAAATTATACTTTATTAGAATGCTTTTTAATTTTATAGAAAATTTTATAAAATTTTACAAAAAATTCTCTCAAACTACTCAAAAAATCAAGAATAAAAAAATATACAAAATCCTAAAAAAATTAAAATCTTATCGATATTAATCAGTTAACATTTTAAAAACTTTTACTAAAAATTAAAAATCATTTTGATAAGATAACATCGTAGAATCGTACAACTTAAAATTTAAAATCTAAATTATCAAACCTTGTATGAAATTATTTAATATACAATTTAATTCTTCCCATTTAAAAATTTTACGAAATATTATATTAAAAATATAAAAATTATATTTAAAAATAAATACTCTATAAGTCTTTTCAAACAGCACATTACTCGAGAAACGAAAAAGGAAGACAACAGAACAGAGGGCAGAGCGCAGTGAACAGAGAACATGGAAAAGCTTATCACTTCTTCCTCCGTTGTCTCTCACTACCACCACCGCATCCCTTTCTCGGCTGCCCTCGCCGCCGAGACAGGCGGTAATAAAAACCGCTATACGCCGCCGATCCCCGGTAACCACAGATTCAAAATATCTGCTTCCTTACAAGGGGTCCCACTACCGCCATCTCTACATCTAACTTCCACGCTTTTTCTTAAGAAAAGTTCGCAGCTTTCTCTCTCCGGAGAGAACCCTGAGATTGGAACACCGGTTACACAGTCGTCGTCTGAAAGAGGAGGAGGAGGAGGAGATGATAATTTGCAATTTCTTCGAAAGGTGAGGTCTTTTGAGCTACAAAGTAGGGATCTTTCTGTTTTTTCTTCCTTCGTGGCTTGGGAATTGTAGGCTACTGTAAATTTGTTTCTCTCTCTTTTTTTTTTTATAAAATTTTGTTTAGAATTTCCTAAAATTACTTTTTCGTCTTAAATTGTTCTTGCTTTCCTTTTTCTTTGTTGTTGTTTGGAAGATTTATGAGGTCAGTTTTTTGTCTGGTACCGGATTCTTATGATGATGTTTATAGATGTTGATTGCCGTTACAATTACAAAGTTGATATGTTTGCTTTAAAAGTTCGTCTTTTTGTTCAAAATTGAGTTGAATCTTGTAATCTTGAGGTTTCATATCTGGGTTTGTTCTGAATGCTCCTGTAAACATTCAAATACAAATTTTCTGTCAAGTTTTTACAAGGGGTTACTAGTTTGTATGTATTCATGCTATTTGAAATAGATTTCCTGCGTTCAAACTATTGTTGAGTTTGATGTTATATCTGAGAGACGATGCACCGGTACCGTGAAGAAGATGGGTCATCTATACACATTGTTCTCTGTACTATGAGGAATTCCTTCAGAAAAAGTATAATCTTTTTCTTTTTACTTCACTGAAATGGAGCAACCTTGGCTGTGTATTGTGGACACTATTTATCTTTGAGCCTCTTTGGTAGACCTGTCCAGAATGAGAATCTAAAATTCAGGAGCTAGGGCCCCTGTCTCCTGTTTTTCCAAAAAATCAGCAGCTTCAATCTATAATCAGTAATGCTACCAAAACAATTTTTTGAGATTAAATCTTTAATTAGAAGTTAGGATCAGCATAATCAGGCTAAACCAAATATCTTTTCTAACTTTTGAGAGAATGTAGAATCTGTAATATGTTTTCAAAAGACTCTACCAAAAGTAGAAAGTGAAAACCTTGCAGTGGCTCCTTGATGATAAAGTACTTCCTCTTTTTTTGTCCCTGTTTTTTTACTATTCCTAAACTGAAGGCTCTGTATACCTCCTGTTTATGATTTCTATCCAATATCTGACAGAAATATGGTGTTTTTTTAACTTTTTACAGGTTGCTTCTACCTTCGTTTCTGTTTTCATTTCAGCATCTATAGTGACTCTACTCCAGTCTATCATAGCAATACCAGCCTATGCAACAGTACTGTCAGCTGCTAAGGCAGGAGGACCTCTTCTTAAAACCGAGCTGCTGAGTAGCGCCTGGACTGGGTTTTTTGCTGGCTGCCTGCACACATTGTCGGGACCTGATCACCTTGCTGCCTTGGCTCCTTTGTCCATTGGACGATCAAAAGTAGAAAGTGCTGTAGTAGGAGCTCTATGGGGTTGCGGCCATGATGCAGGTCAAGTTCTATTTGGTCTGCTGTTCTTGCTGCTGAAGGATCGTTTGCACATAGAGGTCATCCGCACATGGGGAACGAGAGTCGTAGGCGTAACTCTTCTTCTGATTGGAGCTATGGGCATTAGGGAAGCCTCAGAGGTGCCGATGCCGTGTGTTGCTTTGGAGAATGGGGAATGCGTAGCTGATCATTTAGAGATTGCTCCTACTAAGAAGAAAATTGGCTTTGCAACATTTGCTACTGGTATCGTGCATGGGTTGCAACCCGATGCTCTTATGATGGTGTTACCAGCACTTGCTCTTCCTTCTCGTCTTGCTGGTGCTGCGTTTTTAGGTATGTTTCTAGTCGGAACAGTATTTGCTATGGGGAGTTATACAGTCTTTCTTGGGTCATGTAGTGAGGCGCTGAAAGAAAGGGTTCCTAGGATTACAGAGAAATTGACCTGGGCTGCTTCAATTGTGGCAATATCCATGGGAGTAGCTCTTCTTGTTAGCCAATTGTTTGGTTTTAGTCTTTATTGATCAAATTTTTTATTTCAATTTTGTGGTGACGTCAAGGATTATTGATATGGTTCTGGGAGTTTGATAATAGAAAAAGTTATGCTTGATAAACCTAGCAGCTACCACTTCATTGCAACCACGATTAGACTAATCTTAATAAAGCTTTCATTTACTTGTTGTATTGATGGGTTCTGAAAGACAATTATTTTAATTCTCTATGTTATTGTCACACTTGCACGTTACAACCGATATATCCAAATGTATTACATGTGGTATTCACGATCTTTTATATACTTGTAAAAATATCAGGATCAAGTTTGTGGGTCTTTAATGATCTATACATTTGCTTGCTTTTCCCTTGTTTGTTTGTGTTTCTTATTTGTTTTTGAGATAACTTCCAAAACTAGCACTAGGCACTCAAATGAGACTTCTAATCCTTTAGTAGTCATTGCCAGATTAGCCTGACAATATCAGTGGGTGGATTTGGTTAAATAATGAAAGGCACAAGTTAATTGAGGAGATTTAGGGACCAAATTCTAGGGACTAATAATTCATTTGATCCCTGCAGAAATATTTAGGAGTGCTAATGAAAGAGATTTCTTTAAAAAAAGATATTTTTATTTTTTAACAAATAAAATATTTTTATTTGTTCCACAACATCCCCTTGAAACCTATTCAAATCCTGATAATGAATAATAATAACAATCACAAAAAATTTGTAACGCGATAAAAATGTCTCGAAAATGAACATTAGCAGTAAAAAAAGAAAAAACTACCATATTTTGAAGGTCTCTGAATAATATCGAGGAAATTGGAATATATGTCGATGTATATTATTTTCGATCCTTGGAGATTCAATTGAAAATGTTTCATCTCTGCAGATAGTTCGCGATTATAATCTTCCGCAACATAGTTGTACAATGTCACAGTCTCTTTGTATCCCTCAAGAGTTCTTTGTGAGGGGATGCATCCCAAAGGCGGCAATCCAGTTACTGCAATGTTCCGTGCTCCCATATTGTAAAGATCCTACATAATTTTTTACCAAAAGACAACATTTTATTTATGTTGGGTTATCAGTAGCTTAAGATTATGCATTTCTGAAGTCTTGCCTGGATAGAACGGGAAGCAGTCTGAATTAAGAACTTGATATAAGATGGGATATCATATTGTGTTCTTCTTAAAGGATTGGTGAAGTAATTCACAATATCATTGCTCCCGCAACCAATTATGTACCTTTATTCACAGTGCTTGCCGCTTGCTCACCGCTGGCAACAGACCGCAACTTCTTCTTGTAGTCTTTGAACAACTCTAATTGATCTGGCATCGACAAAGCAATCTGTACATACTGAAAAACATCAGCTCCTATTCAAATTTTTTTTTTCAGCGAAGTAAATTATGAAAGAAGTACTCCTACATATATGTATACCATTAAGTTTATCATAGCCAGAACCACCAGAAGCAAAGCATACGCCTGTAAGCAGTTCCTCGTTTTTCAACTCTGGATTCAGGTAAGGTGGCAATAACTCTTTTATTCCAAGTCCTGATGCTGCAAATTAAGGATAGCACAGTCACGGATGTGTTCATTTTACAAAGTACGTTCTGGTAGAGATGTCAAAAATCAGAAAATAGATGATATAATGAAATGTTTTGCGTCAGCTTTTGAAAAAATTATCAAACAGATTGTACCAAGTAGGTCTGATGGGACATTCCCATTGCTAAATCTTCCCGTAGGACGGTGATCTATTATGAAGTCCTTGCCATAAGGCGGGAAAGTTGGACTTGGAAATGCTGAGAAGCAGATTGTTGTTGCCAGTGTCCATGATAGAGTCGCCAAATACAAACATCGCCTGAAACCTTGGAATCTGCAATGCATTAAAAGCTCCAGCAAAATCCGTTAATTTGATATAATGAGCAAGAAGAAGTGGAGATTCATCTTCTTCTCGTTGAAAGTATTAGTAGTTGCTTGCAAGTATTAAATTCTATGATACATTGAGAAATAACTGTCGTGGAATTTGTTAGATAATTACTCTTGTTGCTGCCATTGACAGACGATACAAATTAAATTAAAGATGACCTTCTTATATGTCTAAGCATGTATTTGAAATTATAATCAATTCTCTTTGACATTTACTAATAAACTGAGCTACTAGTGACAGCCTGGAACATTCTAATTAATAACAGTTGATTTATAAGTATGTGGAGAATCTTATAAACATTGCGTTTAAGCTTTGACTTGGGAGATTGTTAGAGATTTTTAAACAGATTTGGCGATCATGTGTTAACATGGCAGAAACCGACCGCAACCACTCCGATCACCTGGAGTTGGTTACCTGGAGAACCGGCCAGTTGACATTTGACCAAATTAGCAAGAAATTATTTGAAAGTACTTATAGAATACGATTTATATTTTTATTTTATTTTTAATTTAAATAATAATAAAAATAAATAAAAATAAAATTTATAACATAAATTTTTCTAAATTATTTGTTTTTTCAAAACAAATTTTATAAAAATTTTATTAAATAAATATGAAATAATGAAAGGTATACCATAAATAATGCCGACTACGAAAGCTAGCAAATTAGACATTTGACCAAAGTTTGGAGAGATACTCTAATAGTATAGAAACTCTAACCGATTTAAGAATTAGCGACGCAGAGCCTAGACATACGTATACGCACTTGAACGGAGGGCATTAAGTGAAATCAAATTCTTTTAAAAGATATTTATTTTATACTTTCTAAATTTTTAAATAAAATTTTTAAATACATATAAAATATATATTAAAAATGATAAATAAAAATTAAAAAATTATTTTTTGAAAAAGTACTGCCGAACGCATTCTAATCAAATTATTTTCTTCAATTTTCGCTTAATTTTTTAGCAATTTTCTTTCTATGTTTCTTGCTTGTTCTTCTTTTGTTGAATCGTATCATTCAACGCAATAAGCTACTAATTTGCATCACATTTAACAATAACGTTAACCGTTCACTACGTTATTTTTTGTTGTACTCACTAATACAGATTGGACCTTTACTCACTGAAATTTACCGTCCCATTAAGTACTTCGTCAAAATAGATGAACACAGAGAGTGTAAAGCTTTAGAAAAATCAGGTTAAAGTAAAATATGAGTTAAATTTATGCTTTTGTAGTAAATTGTTTCTTATATAAGTAGCATCTCTCTGTTTTTTTTTTAGTTTTGTATGTGTGTAATGATTAAAACTCAGTTTGTGTGCAAGTATTTTGTTAAGAGAACACAGTTCCTTAAGCAATGATTTGCCTCCCTCTTACTTGGTTCATGTATATATTATATACTTGTTTATGAGGAATTATCATGCAGTTTTTCGTTGATACAGTGAACTTCTCAAGGGAAATTGAATAATTCTATCTTGGTTTGAAGCTCAGCTAGTGATGCACAGGGCCAAAGAATTGCTGAACAGAACAAAGAAGGGCATTTTTTTAGGAAGAGAAAATAGAATATCAGCTGCAAGGTTTGCCCCGGCTATCAGTCCTGACAGTAAGAGTAGCACCAGTTATCTGTAAAGATTCAGATGCAGTAGTATTGCTAAGAATCACTTAGCAATTAGTATTAAATAATAGAAGTCTTGCTGAAGTTTAAGTCTTTGAAGGAGTCTAATTAATGGTAGCGCAGTCACAGTCAAGAGTCCATTATGGTTTAGAAGTTCTTTGGCAGTAGAACTTCAGTAGGCATAGGAGTTCTTTTGTAGAAGAACTATTCATTTAGCTATAAATAAGAGTTGTAAGCCTCAATGGGGGGCGGAGAGATTTATGCATTAGTTATTTTTGAATTATACTTTACTAGTTAGCTTGTCACAACCCAATATTTGTTGAGAAGGTGCATCAACTTGGTACCAGAGCAAGGTCCATGGGGAAGCACCGCTCTAACACTCCCAACTCACCTAAGACTCCAGAGCCTACCATCACCATTGGAGATGCCTTGCAAGCATATTCCAGTGTACCATCCAACCAAACAGCAACAACGCTAGGAGAGAACCTTGTGTTGGAGGAAATAAGACGTATGTCATCCAACATAGAGAGGCTCACCTTAGTTGTTTCTAACTAACCAAACCAAAGAGGAACAAGTGCCTTATGAGAAACCAGCAACCGAAGTGAAGCCCATCGAGCAGAACATGCTTCAAGAAGGGACTTCCTCGGACAGCCAAACAAATCAGCCCATTTTTTCTGTCCTACAATCCACCAGTATACCTACAATTCCACATCAAGTAGCACCTATCCAAAGCAATACTGAGCAGCAATGGCCCCAAACAAAACAGCAACCAATGCCATCCGCACCTTCGACATTCACTCAAAACACCGCCCTTCGCATAAATGACTAATACGAATCCTATTGGCAGCAAACTCCAGTAAGCCACACACACTAACCCTTCGGGAAATGTAAAGGTACCACCACTCAAACACATACCAGGCCAATCAAGTATCTCAAAACCCAAACCATCCAGCACTGCAATCATATAACACCCCCACTCAACCCTTCAAGGAGAGACACAAGTTTCCTTATTTTGATGGAAAGGGGCCAAACGAGTGGCTGTACTCGGCAGAAAATTTTTTCAAATTTTACAACACACCACCTTGGGATCGAGTGGGAATCATTTGAATGTATTTCCAGGACGGTTAATAGATGGTACCAAAGCTTCGAAATGGACAAACCCCAACACTCATGGGAAGAATTTCGTGAAGCCTTGCTGATGAGGTTCGGTCCTACTGCTTTCGGAAATCCTAGCTTCTCCTTACAATAGTTGCGCCAAACCGAATCATTAGGAGAGTATTTGGCTGCTTTCGAAGACCTTCGAACTCAGCTGCCCTCTACTACGGAGCAAGACTTGGTTGGGAGGTTTTGTAGAGGGCTTTCAAAGAAGCTCGCAATGGACGTAATGGTAGCAAGACCTAATGAATTGCAAATGGCATACATGTTGGCTAAGATGTTTGAAAACAAGAATTCAGCAGAGTCTTCCACCCCGGTCAGACAGAGGCATACACCAGCTCAGCAATTCTATCCATCTTCAACTCACACTCAGACCTTCGGGCAACCTGCATCCAACACACCAATAACAAATAGTCTAGCACAGAATGCTCGATCTAAACCTTCAAATTTGTCAGTGACTGAGATCAACTCCAGGAGATCAAAGGGGTTATGTTTCTATTGTGATGAGAGGTATGTTCCTGGTCACAAATGCACGACTCGTCTATATGCCATTACAGTAAGCGAAACTAACGAAATGGAAGAAGATACCAGAGAAGAACAAGAGACAGATGCAGAGGATGCCACGTTATCTCTCAGTGCAATGCGTGGCTTGACTGGACCACAGACATTACGTGTCGCAGGAAGGATCAAGAAGCAAGAGGTCTTTATCTTGATCGATTCACGAAGCACCCATAACTTTATATCAGATCGCCTCGTGTAACACTTGAGGCTAAACTCTTCACCTATACGGCCGATTAAGGTAGAGCTTGCGGATGGGAGGCCTCACTCGGTTGACGTCATATGCAAACAAGTTCCACTGAATATTGGAAGAGTGGAACTGAGGGTGGATGCCTACCCCTTTCCTCTAGGAGGGATGGACTTAGT
Organism: Acanthochlamys bracteata; assembly: GCA_019914995.1. NCBI lineage: Eukaryota > Viridiplantae > Streptophyta > Magnoliopsida > Pandanales > Velloziaceae > Acanthochlamys > Acanthochlamys bracteata. The sequence continues at coordinate 9,103,866 of CM034128.1, forward strand.
CCTAGGAATACAATGGCTTGAATGCTTAGGGGAAGTGGTGAGCAATTGGCGCCATTCACAAATGAGGTTCACCTTGAATGGCCAAAAATGCACCCTACAAGGTATCCGAGAAGCAAGAGTGTCCCAGTTACATGTTCTTAGCTCCAAATCTTCCCTCTGTTCTATAAGGCTCATAGCGTCCGAGGCACATAACGAGTCCGCCCAAAATGAAGAGGATGCTCTGCCTGTAGAGTTACAAGATCTTATAGAACAGTACACATTAATCTTTAAGCCTGTTTTGGGGATGCCTCCTCAACATTCTCATGATCACGTCATTCCCTTGCGGTCCGGAGCTGCGCCTGCCAATGTAAGGCCCTACCGTTATCCCCACATCTAGAAGACTGATATAGAGAAGGCAGTGAAGGATATGCTATCACAGGAGATAATCCAACCGAGCAGCTCAGCATTTTCCTCTCTAGTTTTGCTAGTTAAAAAAAAAGACGGATCATGGCGTTTTTTGTGTCGACTATAGAGCATTCAACGAGATCACCGTCAAAGATAAGTTTCCGATACCCATAATTGATGAACTATTAAATGAGTTACATGGTGCATGTTTCTTTTCAAAGCTGGACCTCAAGTTCGGCTATCACCAAATTCGTGTGAAGGCAGAAGATGTCCATAAGACGGCTTTTAGAACGCACGACGGGCACTACGAATTTTTGGTCATGCCCTTCGGCTTAACCAACGCCCTGGCAACCTTCCAATCTCTTATGAACGAGGTTTTTCGACCCTATTTTCGTAAATTTGTATTAGTTTTCTTTGACGATATTCTTATCTACAACAGGACTTGGAAAGACCATTTGGATCACCTAGCCACGGTATTTTCAGTTTTAAAGAAGGAGCAACTATATGCTAACTTGGCAAAATGCCGTTTCGGGTGCAAACAATTAGAGTACCTTGGCCATATTGTCTCCAAAGATGGCATTGCAGCAGATCCTGTGAAGATTAAGGCCATGACAGACTTGCCAGCGCCCAACTCGCCCACTGAACTACGGGGATTTTTGGGGCTCACCGGTTATTATAGGAGGTTCGTGAAGAATTATGGAATGATAGCCGCTCCCTTGACTGCATTATTAAAAAAAGGAGTCATTCCAATGGAATCGAAGCGTGAAAGGCTTTTGAAACTTTGAAGAAGGCAATGACAACAAAGACCAATTTTAGCTCCTCCCGATTTCAAAGGATGTTTACTGAGAAAACAGATGCTTCAAACAAGGGATTGGGTGCTGTCCTCACACAACAAAATAAGCCTATAGCATTTTTCAGCAAGGCATTGTCTTCCACCACCATCGCCAAATCGACTTATGAGAAGGAACTCATGGCCCTCGTTCTAGCAGTACAAAAGTGGAAACCATACTTGCTTGGCCAACGGTTCACTATCAAGACGGATCACTTGAGTTTGAAGTACCTCTTGGAACAACGATTATCTACCCCAGACCAGCACCGATGGTTGGTTAAACTCCTTGGGTTTGATTATCAAATTGTATACCGCTCAGGAGCTCAAAACGTAGTAGCGGATGCACTTTCACGCAGACCAGAGACTTCTTTGGCAGCTGTTTCAACACTCCAATACTCATTCTGGGATGATTTTCGCAAGGCTCAGCAAGAAGATCATTCCCTGGCAAAGCTCTGTAAGGCAGCGGATGATGGCTCACATTCAGATTTAAAGGTGATTGATGGGTTACTCATGCGTAACGGGAAGCTATGGGTGCCTAACAGTAGTCCCTTGCGCTCACAACTATTATTTGAGGCACATAATTCTGCTCAAGGGAGACACGGGGGACAGTTTCGCACCTTCAAAAGGCTCACACAGACTTTTTTACGGCCTGGTATGTCGAAAGACGTTCAACACTATATTGCAGCTTGTGTTACCTGTGCTCGGGCCAAGTCCGAATCCCTCCGGCCAGCAGGGCTCTTGCAACCTCTACCGATACCCGATCAAGTATGGTCGGACATTTCGATGGACTTCATAGAAGGTTTACCACCATCGGGCGGAAAGGATGTTATCTTCGTGGTAGTTGATCGCCTATCCAAGTACGCTCATTTTATTGCCCTTAAACATCTTTACACTGCAGTAGACATAGCTGGAATTTTTGCCAAGGAAGTGGTTCGCTTGCATGGTTGTCCCACCTCCATTGTGTCGATGCAGATCCCGTGTTTATCAGCGCCTTTTGGAAGGAATTGCATCGCCTTCAAGGCACGTCACTCCATCTAAGCACGGCTTATCATCCTCAGACGGATGGACAAAGCGAAGTAGTGAATAGGGGGCTGGAATCATATCTACGCTGCTTCGTAGGAGATCATCCCATAAATGGATTAACCGGTTGCATTAGGCGAGTATTCGTACAACACAAGCACTCACTCGTCTAGCAAAACAACACCCTTCGAAGCGGTTTACGGTAGGCCACCGCCTACATTAGTTGCTTGGCCAGTAGGATCCCGACCACGGATGAGTCAAAGCGGCATTCTGTGACGAGATGACATTCTCAAGGAGCTGCGCTTTCACCTTGTGCGGGCTCAAAATAGGATGAAACGACTTGCGATAGTCACGAAAGAGAGAAACATTTTCAACCAGGGACCGGTACTACTTAGGTTGCGACCTTACCGCCATCCTCCATAGCCGAGCGAAGGAACCACAAGCTAAGGTATCGTTACCATGGACCGTACTCGTGATTGAAGTGTTGGACGATGAGCATCTAGGTTGGAATTGCCCTCAACATCCAAAATTCATCCAGTTTTTCATGTATCTCAGCTTAAAGATGCTAAATTCTTATCACGGAATTTGATTAGCAGAGCCATCATTAAAGCTCTACCCAAAGACGGCCCCGGGGACGAGGCCGAATCTCAAGGGAAGGGGAGTGATGCACAGGGCCAAGAAATTGCTGAATAGAACAAAGAAAGGCATTTTCTTAGGAAGAGAAAACAGAATATCAGCTGCAAGGCTTGCCCCGGCTGTCAGTTCTGACAGCAAGAGTAGCACCAGTTATCTGTAGAGATTCAGATGCAATAGTATTGCTAAGAGTCACTTAGCAATTAGTATTAAATGATAGAAGTCTTGCTGAAATTTAAGTCCTTGAAGGAGTCTAATTAATGGTAGCGCAGTCACAGTCAAGAGTCCATTATGATTTAGAAGTTCTTTGGCAGTAAAACTTCAGTAGGCATAGGAGTTCTTTTATAGAAGAACTACTCATTTAGCTATAAATAAGAGTTGTAAGCCTCAGTAGGAGGCGGAGAGATTTATGCAGTAGTTATTTTTGAATTATACTTTACTAGTTAGCTTGTCACAACCCAATATTTGTTGAGAAGGTGTATCAGCTAGCTGCAAAAAGGAAAACAATTTATGGGGCCTAATTGTTATAGGTTACAGAGAACTCATGCGCCATTAACAGAAGACTAGCAAAACTTTTTGCATCTTAGAAAAAATACAAGACTATGAATAAGTCTATAATTTCTTTCACATGTATAACTCAAAATTATAAAGCTATAAAAGAATATACACAGATAAGAATAATTGAAAAAAAGAAATCAAGGAAAGGTTGTAGTCTCCATTTCAACCCCTTGGAAAAGGTTCAGTGTAACTGAAGCGATCCTACTCACACAACTCTGTTTGCTGTTTTCAGTCTGTACATCAATTTCTATTCTCAAACAGGGATCTTGACTTGTTAGTTGATTTGATCACTTAGGCTCCCGCTCCGGTTGTCGCTGCGGGTCTTGGGACGACGTCATGCGGCCAGGGAATGGTACTCTTGTGAGGAAAACAACAATTTGCAGTTAGTCTGACACCGTTGCGGCCAAGCCACCCTTAACGAAGGGTCTACGACGGCTAAATTAAGCATGATAATCATCTTACTCTTGAACTTGCTCCGGCCGCCCCCGGAGAGCTGCTTCTCTTAGCGGACCCCAGCACTGTACCCTATGGAATTGCGGGATGTTGGATTCGAAGTAGACATAGACCATTGCCTCAACTAGCTCCGGGTAGTTCATGAATAAGTTTGAATCTCCGTGCATGAATGCGTTCAGCACTACAGGAAGCTCCTTCGAAAAGATGTAGTACCGGAGATTGGCGATAAGATCAAGGAGAAAATGGCTGCCGCTTATGTGGCAGTGAACGTGGAGAGACATCTTTCCCTTCACCTTCTTCCACTCGGCTACCACCTCGTCCCGCTGCAGTTTGCTGTACCATCCGCTGAACTGCATATTATGAAAAGAGTCATGAGTTTTATCTAAGAACAGCTATGCTAAATCTAAAATCTTAAACTAAAGAGAAAGAATTAATGCATACCTGTGCATGGTTGACGGTGTTGGAGATGGCAAGGGTGAGGTTAGCTGTGATGTCGCTGTGCGTGAGCGTATAGGTTCTTGGTAGGCTCTCTGGATGCTGCCTCTCATCTACACCGAGTCGCAACACTTTCAGCTTTGACACCTCGAAGATTGCCGGACCAATCAATCTCGCGACCTATATAGTGATCAACCAAACCCTCGCAATATTAGTAAGAAAACTCAAATGAATTCAATATATAAGCCAGCCAGTTAATTTGGGGGTTGAAAGAAACGGGGTGAATACGCACCGGTCCGGTTGTTCGCTTGCCTTTTCGAGAGAGAAGAAGCACTGATGAAGTGCTCTTGTTCTTGAAGTCGTTGCAGTTTGTGATTGAGTTAAGCTGCGTTGGAAGAAGTTGGTTCGACGGAGCAGCAGCAGAAGATAATGAAGTTAACATTTTCAGATGATGGTTTGATTAGTTCGGAAGGGAATTTCAATACCAAGAATATGATAGCGTAAGAAAATGAATAAAGATTGAATTGAATTTGAATAATGATTGAATCTTTGGATGGTTTTCCTTGATTTCTGTGTCTTCTGATAACAATGGAACGACTTAACTCCAATTTTTATAGGTTTAGGAATCCTACAAGACTAAAAAAGAGAAAATAGGTGTTTCAAAGTAAAGACCAACACGTACAGTGCAGGTGTGCTTACAAAAGTTAGATATTATTGTAGTTGGAACGCGAGCCGCGGCTGAAAAAAGTTTCTGGTGCTTTGCTTACGGTTAGTGCATGCTGGTTGGCTTTAATCGAAGCTGGCCTGTTGTTCGAAGTCCTTGTTTTACCAGATAGAACCAAGCCAAAGTAGTACAACTTTTCATATATGGATATATTAATTTTAATTAGGGTGAGATTTTGATAAATAAAGTAAATTTTATGAAAATAAGTTTTAAAAAATAAAAATACTAATTAAAAACAAAATAAATTTTAAATTAAAATTTTAATAAAATTTAGTACGAAATTGAAATAAAATTTAGTAAAACACGATCAAATTAAAATCTCTGCGAAGAAGTTCGAGATAATTAAACTTTGACACATGGGTGGTTGATCTGCTGCGGGCGCTTTTGACAACAGAGAATTTTGGATCTGTCAATTTATATTGCAGAAATTATGAATTCTATTACGTGTCCCATAGCATGCTTGTGTGTTTTTAGCACTCGATGTTTTCAAACCTACCCGGATATTTCAGAATGCTCAAACTACAAAAAAAATGAATTTATTTTGAAATCCTTAAAAGTATAATTTAAAAATTTATATAGAAAGTATTTAAATTTAAAATTTTTTAATTTAAATATTATTCAAAAAGTATTAAAACTTCACAAAATTTTCTGAAATTAAAAAGAGTGACAAAATGCACCACCTAAGTCCAAATAGAAACTAAATTGTTCAAAAACTAAATTTGTAAACATAAATTTATTAATAAATATTAAAAATTAACTTCTAGGATAGTGTACACAAATCTTACATTTATATATACCAACATTGATCATGCATGGTTCTCTAAATTTTTCGTTCAAATGTAATACTGTAGTGTGTTGCCAACACCACCAGCAGCAGGCTTCAGCGGCAGAGTCACAAAATTCAAAAGCTGAAACAAAACCAAACCCTTCTTCTGTCTTCACTCTTCATTGCCATGCATATCAATTCAACAACTACTACAGGACGATGCTGTCTTTCACGGGCCTATTCCTTTTACTTCCTGGGCCCCCAACCAAATTAAATAGCCCATTAATATTTGAGTCTCGTACTATCTCCTTCAGCATTATTCATCATGGTTCACAACTCACAAGAAACGAAGGAGCACTATAAACAAGAACAGGGCTCCAAAACGTCACAGATAGATGGAGAGAGAGAGAGAGAGAGGGGAAGGAGAATACCGTTCCTAGCTGAAAACAGAAAAGAGTGCATGAAGATTTTTTTCTTTTTCTCTGTTGAAATTAATGTGGCTCTAATGGTGCGCCAAGAGAATCTCGATGCAGTTTTTCTTTGGAGAGCCACACAGAGGACACGATTCCAATAGCACAGCGCAGGGCTTGCAACAACAGACATGGAGGCAAGGAAGCATCAGCACGCACGAATCACGAGACAGACAACACTTGCATGGTTTCAAACTACTACGATCGCCGTCCGAGGCGGCGTGGTCTTCAGAACAAAATGCAGCCGACGAGTAACACGTGTCGTCACGTAGTTGGTCGATGGCGTTGGTTAGTGCGATCATTGCGGTCTCCGTCTCTGTTGCTATTCTCTGCCAGAAATAGCTTTGTTCTTGTTTTCGCCGGATTAGTTCTTCCAGTTCCGTTGATCTTTTCTTCGCCTTCGCTAGCTCTTCTTCTTCGCGTTTCAGCAAGGTTGTTGCTTTTTGTTCTAACAAATTCAAGAGGGATGTTTTTTGTTGGTTTGTTTGTTGGAGAAGAACCGATCGCAGTCGCTTGTTCTGTTTCAATATATTCACAAACATCGAATAAACATATCAATTAATTAAAACTCGTATTATATATAACTTTGATGTTGTAGCATATACATGATGGTGATACTTACATGTTCGAGAAGTTGTTGCTCTGTTTCTTTGCTGTGTTTTTCATAGAAGGAAACCAATGAAGAAGAAGAAGAGTAGTTGATGTTGTTGCGTGAAGAAAGTTGAGCGGCGATTGCATGTTGACGATGCACAGGTTGGACTGTAAAAGAATTGAAGGGTAACGTCGTCGGCGCTGGAGCATTACCGGCGTTGTTGCTGTTATTATTGAAAGAGAAAGGAGCAGAAGCTTGAATTGGCATGGAGAAGAACTAACACAAATGAACCAGTGCTAAATAAAAAACTGGTGAACAGAGATGGAGATCAAAGTGGAGATGTTCAAATAAGGTCGAACGGGAGAGAAAGACAGAGACGGGTTGTTATCCATGAACACACGCGTCCATGCAGTATGAATATAAAAGGGTAAATTTTTGGTAGACAGATTGTCTTTTTAGGTTAATTTAAAACTTGTTATTTATAGAACTGTGAGCTGTGATTTTCTCTCTGAAGAAGGAAGATTAGATAAGAGAAGTACAACCATAATCACTTATAAACAATAAAGAAAATTTACGAACAAATTAAATAAATAATAGAACTTGCATGCAATTTCTTGGCACCATTCAAAGAGAGAGAGAGTTGCAATGTTCCTTCTTGTCCTCGGGTCACCAAATTGTACTGTGTACAACAATACAAAGATTATTAGAGATATTTTGGTTTTCATGGAGTTGTCAGAAAATGTTGTTGCATTGATAGGGCTCCATAGTCCATACATGCATGACAGCATCTTTAACCTAAGAAGATGAAACTGTTCTTGGAACGAATCTCGTTCCAGCATTTGTTTACTGTTTTGACTAATTCCAGTAAAATAAAAAACTTATATTTGACTATAGCAAGGACTAGTGGTATCTTTTTTTTTTTAAGAAATTTTTTTATTTATGTTTGAAATGATCTATAAATTTAATTTTATTATTTACTAAAAATATTATAAATAAAATTTTTTCAAATTGAAATTTTATATACTTTAAAATTTTTCTTATCTATATTATTTTGATCAAAATGATTGTATAGAAATTAAGATTTTGTCGAATCAAATTAAAAATTTTATCAAAATATTTTAATCTCATAATTTTACATATTTAATGATGATTAAAGATTAAATTTGAATATCATTTAGATTACAAATTAAAAAAAAAATGTTTTTAAGTATCGCTAGAAAAAAGTGCTCTTATTTTATCTCTTTAACTATATATCTTAAACTTATATAATATGTATACTAAAAATATATAGGTATTATTTCTAAAAATATTATATTATAATACAAATATTTGATGAAAAGATTAAATAATTATAATTTACTTTATATTAAAAGAAAATGATAAATTTGTTATCTGCGAGACCCTGGTTGCTCGAATGTATCATAGCCCTCAAAGATGACATACGAAAGAACATTAACAAAATCTTAAAACTCTTAGAATATCTATTTGACTACAAACTTAATGATTTATATAATCCTATTACTGTAGTAAAACTTCAATAACTCTAGTCTTGTCGCCCATACAAAGCCATGATTGATTAAATCAATTAAAACAACGCTTTTTTTACATGAAGATAAGTGACTGCAAGGTTATCAAGTTATCAATTTTACGCTCTTTCTGGATTCTTTGAACAGAAACAAAAAACAGAGCAGAAACAGAACGTAGCAGGAAAACCTTTCAATTATATTCATTTATATCATTGATTCATTTGACGACGATTTCGTTGTTGGAAATGGATGGAAAGGCGTAGATAGGTTGTCAGGATTTTTAGCATCGAAAATGGAGATTTTTTGGGTTTTGTTACGCAGAGAAAGAAAAGAAAAAGATAAAAGAGATAGATGGCAAAAGCAAGCAGAAACAGCTAGCTGCACTCTTTCTGCACGTACGGGTCTTCATTTATCTTGTGTGCCAAATTCTGATTGTTTTTTCATTAGTTGTTTTGGTTTGGTTTCTTTGAATGTAGAGAGGTCTGCTTGTTTTTGGAACTATTCCTTTGATCAGATATAGATGAGATGGATGGTGAAGGGTAATCTTGTGGAAGTCGTTAATAATAGTAAATGATTCAAGAGAGATCATCAGTTAATTTCCTAACGAAACATTTAGATAATACTGATTTGAGATTATGAACATTAATGTTTGTAAATTTAATACTAAATATTCGCAGAAGTTTTGAATGAAATTTGTCACAGTTGATTGACAATAGTTCTTAGAGACACAAATCTTATTAGAGTTTTTTTCTTCTGCTTGACTGCAACTGCATGATCTTCGTACATGAACCATCAATCCTCCATCAACACGAAACTACCAAATCTATGCCAAAAGAATCCGCAGATGAATTGATCGAAGTCCAACAACTATATTTAGATTAATGAATAAAAATAACTTTCAATAGTTACTGACATGGCCAGTAGAGCTTGGGAAAACATAGACAGTACAAAAGTTTATACTTCTCTGAAATTATTTTATCTTTTTTATTAGTATAAACTAAGTTTGAAGGCATCCTCAGATCTGCCAAGCTACAATGCTGCATTCCTACTCACCTACAAATTTCAGAGGACATTCACAAGGTGGTATCTTCAATGGCATGATTCAAATACTTGAAGGCATCACAAGTTTGTATGTCGAAATTTTTTAAAAAAATTCTTCATTCCAAATAAGCTCTTTATTATAAATACTTCTAAACATTTCTGAAGTGAATAGTAGACAAAATTTTAGTTATGTTGTATGGAAGTAGAGCAATCAGGTCTAGTCTTTCGATATTTTGAAGGATGAAAACTATTTTCTTGAGGAGTTTCATCTGTTTCCTTAGAAATTATTAAAATTGCTTTGCAGGGCTTCCTCACCGAATTGTTTATGATGGATCTCAAACTTAGAATTAAGTTCACTTCGTAGCAGAAAGACATTTGAAATGCAATTGCAAGGTCAGAAATCATCTCAGTGATAAAATCACTGGTCTTGGTAACACTCTTTTGACATCGACTGAGACCTTAATTCCTCTAGAAGGTTCAACTGTTGTGACGTTTGACATAATATCTGGGTGCGTACTTGCAAGTTGCAACTAATCAGCTGTCACATGTAATGATCTATCCAACGTATGGTGTTCCTTTTGGTCAGAAGTATTGAATTTTGCCTTTTAAATCTGCAGTGATTTATTATTGAACTTTACTGCTCGTTATTCTTTCATGATAACAAAGCTTTTGGTGTTATCATGTCACAGAACACAAGCCTGTGATGCTTGGTGTTGAAGTGTTTGGTGCAACCAACTTCTCCTGGGCACTCTTGTAATCTAAGCAACTTCGCCCCTTTCCTCAAAAGAGAACCGTCAACCCACGAACAAACATGTTTAGCTAATATAAGACATCGGACAAAATCCAGAAACTTTGTTCATTCTCTGGATTAATACCATCTCATGAGCAAGCTCGCAAACATTATCGCTCAACTTCTATGGCTCAGAAGCAGAGCTTTCAAAATCATCTACACAATGAAGGTGCCGATTACTCGGGCTTGCATGGGAATGCCCAAAGTCGACTTATCAGAAGACAGTGACGGAGAGTGTTGCGTATGTTTATCGAGACTGCAGGAAGGAGAAGACACAAGGAAACTTCCCTGCTGCCATGTTTTCCATACAGAATGCATCGATAGGTGGCTTGCTCTTCACCAAAGGACTTGCCCTTTATGTCGGTTGCTAATCGACGTTGAAGCTACAAAGAGGTTAAGGGAGTTCACTGAAGAAGAGTTGGTGTTGTGGTTCCTTCTCGCATTGTAATGCCTGACTTGAACTGAATGCTGCAAATGTTTCAGCTCATTGCGGTGGCAGAATTTGCCCAAATGTATGCCACTTGAAATTTCTCGAGGTTCTGAACTTAATGCAATTGTATTATATCCTTGGCAAGTTGTCATAAAAAACAGATAAACGGTGACTGCACTGCAAAATGATATTCATTCTTGTCTGATAATGAAAATGTACTCCGTAACCCAGGCCAACAACAGAACTCTACCGGTCTCAAATTAAAAAGGTTTGTATTTCTAACCTATGTTTCTGGTCCCACTTTCAGGTGTTCCAAATGAGAATCTGCAAATCTAAAAATTTGGTTGCGTTCGGAACCGCTTCCTCCGAAATTCATCCCAAAATATATTTTTTGATAAATTTTTTTAATATTTTATAAATTTATTAAAATTTTAAAAGTACATCGTAAAATTTTATTTATTTATTATTATTTTTTAATAAAAAATAAAATATATTTCTTAAAATAAATAAAATATTTTAAATTTATAAAAAAAATGCATGAGTATTTTCGAACACCAGAAAGAATTAGAAACCCCGCGCTCTACGGCCAATGATAAACACGTCATCTTTTCTTGTTTAATAAGATGGGAACCTGCTACTCTCGGAGAACCACGTTAAGCTTTTTGAAGTTATTGCTTGAAGACTTCTTGTTGAGCAGAAGCGGCCGAGTAGGAGAGTTCAGCGGTAAAAAATTCCATGGGATCACTGGATTCGAGCCTCCAGCGATGCCCGAGGGCTTCCTTCCACTACCTGCCGGAGATGAAGACGCTCAGAAACTTCCGGAAGGTTCTAGAACTCCTCTCGTTTCACTCGATGTTTTACGTGGCCTCTCTATCGCTGATATTTGGTTGGTAATGGCAACTAATGATTTTTGTGGATTACAATGGTTCGATCCTTCCAATTGTTGCTCATTCTCCATGGAATAGAGTTCATCTAGCGGATTTTGTGATGCCATTTCCATTTTATAGCTGGTGTATCTATTGCCCTTTTTTATAAGGTACTTATATCCAACTTTAAGTTATGTACAGAAAGCGCCAAGCAAAATCCATGCAACATTTAAGGCAGTGCTAATGTCTATAAAACTCTTTCTGCTTGGTGTTCTTCGTCAAGGTAAATTTCCAACTGTTCTACTTACTCTAATCCAGTTGCTTTAGTTTTCAGTTAGTTATGATATACCTTACTTTTGAAATCCATCACCCCTCAGCATTCTGCTCTATTCATATATAATGTTGTGCCAAGAAGGCATGGCCAAATATGCCATCAAAAGTGCCTAACAATCATAAAGATACGCCCCTTTGCGAGGATTTGGTTATCCTTTCTGCATTGAGTGGCAGGTCCCTTGTTGGTCCAACCCTGAAGCGAGTGTTGCTCCTGCTGATGCAGCGAGTCAGTTATTGTATTTTAAGTGGTTTGCCAAAAATTAACAATCAGAGTTTGGCCTACTCATCAAACCTGCTCTTTTAAACTGATAAATAATAATTATTCATTGGGGATGACAATTTCCTTTCAGTTTTACCAGTGCTAAGTCCTGGCAATGTCAATTGGATAAATATTTTTTACATGCAAAGCATATGAATGCTATGTTTTTTGTGATTCTTGTGCAATACAAGAACTAGCATGCAGTTATTACACTAGTTATTTGGTTAATGAGGATTTTAAAACTTTGACATTTGTATTTGTCAGGTATTACTGCAACAATGTACATTCTGTCATTTACAGGTTTCTTACTATGTACATTGCAATTAGCACCCCGTGCTTTTGTTTTGCTCTAATAAGTAGTTCGATGTAATTTGAGTAATAGAGTACAGTGTCTCCCTTTGTATACCTTTATTTTCTACTGTATGGTTGGGATGAGATGAAATACATGGCATCCGGATGGGTGTTAGAAGATGAAGTATGGATTTAAAAAAGTGAAACACAAAAGATGTATACAAAATGTTACCCATATTTCTATTCATATAATTCATTTTAAGTATCTCATCCCGGGGCAGATTCTCAGAACTATGGAAAGGCTACTATTTGTAATAGTTTTATTACTTCCACTGATAGAAACTCCTCAACGCCTTTGACAAAGTGTTATTCTACATTTCTTATAAAAATGAATTACTTTTTGGAGATTGAGAACCATTAAATACTAAATGTTCATTTTGAATAACTTCCTTTTTCTTTTTGTTTCTGCTTGCACAAAAGGTATACAAGATAGAAATTTTATATACAAATCTTCGAAGATAGAAAAAAGAAGAAAATTTGGGTCCTTGCAAAATGGCCCTAAATTTCTTTCCATATTTTGATCTTTGATTTGCTGCTCACATTTCTTCATTATCCTAGTTATATGATATAGTTTACCTTTATTATTTGTTGAAACATTTTTTTTGTAAACCTTTTTTTTTTGTGCAGAGGATAGCTATTGGTTATTGTGTGGCTGCTGTATGTAGCATATGGTCTTCAAGCATCACATGGAAGAATGTCAATGGTGGCTTTTTCAAGAAGCATTATCTGCACGGGTAAGAAATTGTTGTATAACTTCTTTTAGCAATATTTGGATCTTTGAGTGAGAAATGCTATTCATCATGGCAAAATAGGCGTGTGAGCTTGTCAGGGTTTATATGGTTGTAAAAACTATGCTGAATAACCAAGTTTCAGAGTGTGAGAAATGCTTTGTCTCTCTCATTCGCCCATGCTCTTTTACTTCACGTGTGATATTTCTTGCATCCTTTAATATTCATGTTGTGGTTGCAGTTGTAGTCTGTTAGGTTTGAATTATTTTGTTAATCTATCAATATCTGGCTAATGGTTGCATTTTATTAATACAGGTATCATGTGGTGTCAGAGGTGATCTTGGTCCAGGTTGTAGTTCAGTTGGATTGATTGATTGCTCTGGCTTCGTATTCAGCACCTATACAGGAAACCTATCTATAATAAACATAAAGGTATCCTTTAGTAGATTATTACTAGTTCTGTTTTCAAATTAGTTCCAAGCATTGATCCCTAGTCCTAATCAGTAGGAATGTAAAATTTCTGGTGCTGGAAAACCAGAAGCGCTACTGTCATGGTACCAAGCTCCTTTTGAGCCAGAAGGAACTTTGAGGTTTGCATCATCCAAGTTCACATCTTTCTAGTCAATTTTTCCATAGAATCCCCTCTTATGGTCACCCAAATCCTATTGACCCACTTCAGTGACTTCATGCATTTGGCAAGCTTTTAATATACATTAGAAAAACTGTAATGCTATTACAGATTCATAAACTTGCATCCTTTTAGCTTACATATATGAGCAGGACTTTGAAGTGTAGCAAAAACGGTCTACTTCTTACAGGGTTCTTAACTATAACCTTCTGCGAGATGCAGAAGTTATTGGGATTCTATTACGTATAACCTGGAATATCGAGATTAACATATATTGTGACCTTATTTTTTGCAATTCCTTTCCCCAAAGTTCTACAAATAATATGGCTTAATGATTTTCGTAAATATTGTACTTGATTTTCCTAAATTCTCCTTATCTGTTAAGTAATCCCATGTCTATATCCTCAATATCATGTCTTGTCTCCTGTTTTAAGCTGAAGCACAGCTTGCACAAGAGTTGCATACTCAAAGTTATCTGATAACATTTGTTTGATATGCCAATGGTCTTAAGTGCAACATGAGGTCAGCTTTGGAAAGATTTAACCAGCTGTCACTTCATTTGGTACATCAACTTGTATGTAAGCATTCTCTTATTTCAGTTCGAGACAATGGGATATGTTATGTATATCTAAACCAATTTATCGTAACAGTGTATTTCTAACATAATTTACTTATTGTCACTCTCCATTGAAAATTAAACTGATAAAGAATCGCTGCTGATTCAAATTTATAGATGTGGTGGTCCTTTTCAGTTGTAAATATTCTGTCTCTTTATCTATTCTACTAGTAAGTTTGGACAACTCCTGTTTTTACATCTGTAGCTCCCTTATGACAAACATGGTTGGACTCCACCTTGGCCGTATTCTTGTTCAGTTGAAGGTATGGATTAGTGTTTACTATTATAGATGCAAAAACGGACAGGCCGGCTCAATTATCCGAATTATAGTTTTATTTTATATAAAAAATAGAATTTAAAAACGATTTTTAAGATAAAAAATATTTTTTTTTAAATTTATTTTTTAGTAATATAAAATTTTTTTATTAAATTTGATCTGGTCAACGGTCATTGTTGACCATGTCAACTGTCAATATTGACTGATCAATATGAACAGTACTTGACGGACGGACCGCCCGGCAGGCTAACATAGTCGGCACATCCTGCCCGTTTGATCGGGCCAGGCCAGTCCGATCTTGTCACTGTTCTCCGGACCAACTGATCGGGCTGCAGATCGGTCTGTTTGGCTCGGCCTATTTTTACACCTCTATTTACTATTTCATTGGGACTTCTACCTATTTCTTAAATGCCAAAATATTTATCTATTTTTTTTAATTCTTTTCATACATATAGGGCCACATGGATCGGCTTTCCAATTGGTATATTTTCATTCTTGATGCTGGCACTAGGTTTCCATCTTACATTTGCAGGTATTTTATCTTATAAAACAGAATTGGGAGTCTTTATTCCTTTTTTTGCTTTCTGACACTAACATCCTTCCTTGTAGGCATCCCTCTAAATAAATCACTATTCACATCATTTATACACTATTTATTGCAACTACAGCAGGACTCGCATTTTGTGCTCTTTACCTACTGGTAGGTTCTTACTGTGTTCGTTTAAATTAGATATAACAAATGCTTTTACTTTATAGATGACGTGGCATGGCGAGGCGAAGAGATTGGATTTCACCTATGATCAGATCAGTGGGCAACTAAGGTGTACTTTTTCGTCTTGTTTAAGAGCCATTGTGACTTCCTTTTTCACTATGTATCTTGTTTCCTTGTATTTGTTCTCTTCTGATCATGTTCTTATGGCCTAATATGTTTCATGTTAACATTGCTATTGCAGTTTGATGTTTACAGGTACAGATGGATGGCATATATGCTTTAGTGGATGGGAAGGCATTCTTAAGCATTTTTATTCTCATACCATCCAATATGCTGTTATTGCAATACAAGTGTGCTACTGGAAGAATCCCAGAATTAACTTAGTAAGTCACATCTTCATAGTTTCTATTTGCAAGACTACTTGTAGATTTGTTATATATATTTGCACACTAGTTTTTCTACAAATCTAAACAACACTTGTTTAAGGTTTCTTGTTTTGCTTATTTAAAAATTCTTTGTTGAAGATGCATGGTGCTACAAGCCTAAAAGCCAGTACTATAACAAGTTTTCTTATGAATGTAATATGGTTCGTCCACACAATTGCTAATGCCCCTATGTTCTGCAAAAACATATACTTAGTTGATATTAGCTACAATAGTTTGTTTTCAAGGCTCTGTTTGAATGAATTTATTGAGAAAAAGTATTTTTTTTCAATAAGGGCTTATGTTAAAAGAATAGAATTTACCTTAAAAGAACTTTTAACGTAAGAGTTTTCTGTTTAAGCCTTTTGGGTATTTAGGTTGAATCTATCTTAAAGTACTTATGTTGTTTATTTGGTGTCAGAAGGTAAAATATTACATTATTATCAAATTTAAGCAGTATTTGTCACATAACTTAGCTTAAAAAGCTTCCCTTGTAAGTATTCTTTGCCTTATTTTGATATGTTTTGATTTGGAGCTTATCAAAGTAAGTCTTTTTTTTTCACTTACT
Source organism: Acanthochlamys bracteata (assembly GCA_019914995.1). Lineage (NCBI taxonomy): Eukaryota > Viridiplantae > Streptophyta > Magnoliopsida > Pandanales > Velloziaceae > Acanthochlamys > Acanthochlamys bracteata. The sequence continues at coordinate 9,120,277 of CM034128.1, forward strand.
CCAAATCTTAAGCGATGAAGCCATTCCAACATGATTCATAAGCTGGAAAGGCTTGTAAGTACTTTTGAATAAGCCCATCCAAACAGAGCCTTAGTAAGTCTCACATCTTCATAGTTTGATGCAAGTCTTTAACGAATAATCACCTTAGAAGGGAACATATTTATTAATTATAAGGATTCAGGTAATCGTTAGCTATTTTATAGTATAGGATACATAAGGGACCTTCAAAAATTACGAGAACCGCATTAACAGAAGAAAAAGACAATATTGCAGCTTAAAGAAGCATACCCAACTCTTAAAACCGACTCGCTACACGACCCATGAGAGCCAACTGGTTACTTGACCCCTACCAACTCATTAGCTCTAAAATCACTTGCCAAGGAGATCTAGTTACAAACACCAGAAGATCTAGTTACATAGGAGCTCAAACCAGAGACAAAAGGTTATACTTGAGGGCCCAGCTCATATACTTACTAGCTCAATCCAACTCAAAGGGTAAACCGGTGAGTCAAAATACTCTTTTAGTATATCAACTCTCTTTCATTTTGTTTCTTACCAACCCATCCTTGACTCTAACAATTATCATAGCTCATATTCTGTTAAGTATACATTTCTAGTCATATTGCTTAACTCGTCCATAAAGTTGAGTGGACAGCAGGCAATGGCATAACACTAGTATTTCCCCAACGTATTACTGCTTATGTAGTCAAACTTGGGATTTTTGACCAAATACAGAAGATTTTTCTCATGTTCGTGCAGCTTCATACTAGATCTCATCACATACTACAATACCTAGATCATATCTCAAGGTTACCTATTAATGCATATTCTATTTACTTTCTCCACACACCAGTAGCTCGATTTCCTTCTTATTTCTCTACTCTTGATCTCTATACTCTACTGACAACTTAATTGATCTCCATAATCTCTTCCTTGACTTTCACATCCTGTTTTCGTATTTGTCCAAAGTCGTCTTCCAAAAACTGAGGGTATATGCATATGCTATTTCGTGAAATATTTAGTAGCTAAGAGTATGTACCTTGTTGTAGATGGTTGGCCATAGCAAGTCAATGCTGAAAAACTTAGTGTTCTTTTATTTCTTTCTCGTAAGAAATGATTACTGGCTACGTTAACCACCTCTCTTATGCGGTTTACTTCCTTTTTGCAAGACGACAAACTTCAATAATCTTGGTGCTGTGACTTTCCAATGTCAAGTGTGCTGCAGATTGTTGTATTTATAAATATCAAGTTTGAAAATTAATCAGATGATACAAGAAACTTGATGGCTTTCAGACGAGCTCTGTTGGTTTTGTGAAAGGATGTTTGTCATCATGGCTTTCAGACAAGTTCTGTTGGTTTTGTGAAAGGATGTTTGTGCAGTATGATTCTTTGGAGGGACATTCAAGCACAAGCATCAGGCGGGTGTTCTAAGAGAGGGATTCCAAATTTCTTTCATGCAGTATATAATTAGGAAGGAGAACACTACTGAACTCAAAGCAGTATTCTGCAAAATGTCATTTTCAGCAATCCTATCAGCTCTTGAGGCAATATGCATCAATCCCGTGAATGTCGGAGTTATTACACATTGCTATTGGTTTCTCCAGCTAATTATATCATTCTTATGTATTCTCCTCAATGATCCTGTTTTATTCTTTACAAAATCAGAGGTAAACGGAAATTTGAAATTTCAATGATGATTTATGGATCACGTTCATGCATGTCTTCACTTGTGCATCACTTATGTTAGTTAATTCTGACACATCTTGCTGCTAAGCAAAATTTGATGCGTCATGTTTGGACCTCCAGATTATAAGGTTGATGTATATTATGTTATGATTGTTGTTGTTCTGAAGTTCAACAACAAAATCTTGGATTCAAGAAAAAGAAGCAAACCCCTCTTGCTAGTTTGTAGCTATATATCCAGGATCAGAAACTAATATGACTACACATCTGGTAGCTTACAATGTTTGTGACTCAGCTTTTCCAGATATTCTATATTTCTATTTCCAGGAAAAAGGATTCACTGATAGCTTAAGGGATGAAGAATTCGAACAAAGGTAAAGCTGTGTGCAGAAAGAAAACCCCTCAGATTCTGTAGTGTTTGATATTGATCAAGATTGAAGTGACCTGATGCTGGCAGAACAATAGCTTTGTGGATTGTGGAGCCCCAGTCAATCTCCACACTAGATACATTAATCATGATAATCGAGACGACTGTACTTAAAAGATCAGTCCATTTCTTTGATGTTACTTTTGGACCCACTGGTTAAAACACTGCCTATTACTTAATCAACTTCAAAAATATGTTTCATAACTTTCAAGTTTCAACTTTCCTCCGTTTGCGTAAATAAATAATAGTAGTTCATGTCGTATAGAATAAATAAATGGTAGACTTACGTAAAGAAAGAAAGAAAAAGCTCTCAAATGTGTCAACTTTTTCAGGCAAGCTGCATTACTACCTTCTTCATTTCTGGTGGTCTCTCCGATCCAAATATAGAGCAACAAAAGAAACAGATCAGAAGAGACAGGAAGTAAAAATATATGTAGCTATGTATACGTACATGCATATCAAAGTTAGTAGACATCCTTGATGAAGGTTTTATATACGTAGAGTACAAAGAGTACTATAAAGATGTTGATTCCTTCAATAATATTTGGGCAAAGAAATGAGATGAACGTCAAGACCATGTTTGCTTCGTCCACTGTCAAGCTTTGGAAACAAAGAAATCATGGTTGAATTCTGAAATATTTTCCTTGTAATGTTATATCTTCTCAGAAAGGAGATGTTTTGCATCTTTGAAGCTTCTTTATGGTTGGCAATTGAGCTGCCATCACTAGCTTTAGCTGCATTCCCATCATAAAAAAAGAAACACATGAACATGAACATACATCGATCAATCTCAAGAAATGTTTTCGAATTCAGTCAGAAATTGCACAAACTAAAAAAAGAATTCTAATTAACTAGTTTGATTCAAGCAAATAGATTACTTCCTCGTGTTGTTTCTTCAACTTCTCATACTCTCTTGATAGATGCTGAACTTCAAGCTCCAGTTCATGGGTATATGCCTGCTCCACAAAATCCTTCCAAAATATTAGTCTTACAAAATTGTTGCAAATTTAGACAAAAATTACTACGTATAACACATGAACAACAACAATAAAACAGAACAATAGATAATTGAGTGTGTAGTAACCTGTTTTCTTGCTCTAGAACGAGCAGCCGACTCACGGTTCTTGATCATTCTCTTCTGCAGCCGATCACCACCGTCTCCGCCTCCGCCACCAAGCGCAAACGCAGCTTCACCCATTTGTTGTTCGAGTCCTCGCTTATTCCTCGGCGGGTAGAATGAGTAGATTCCTGCAGGAGGATGAGGAAAACCTTCCATGGCATCAGCGTAAGCCGCCGAGATGAAAGATCCTCCACCGAAGTTGCTTGATTTTGAGCTCGAGCTTGTGTTGTTGCAACTATGGTGATTATGGTGGAAAGCAACAGCACCAGGGCAGAAGCCACTGGTTTCTTGAAAATCCATCGCAGAGTTCAGACTAAGCGCCGTCGCCGGATGTGTACACGCTTGCAGCGGTGGTGGAGGAGGAAGATGAACTTCACCGTCCGGTGTTTCCTTGAACGCCAGAGCTAGGAAATCTTGCAGAACAACACCACGGAGAGAACCGGAAGGGTCAATGTTAGAGTTGTTGATTACTGCTGATGTATGATGGTGGTGGTGGTGGTGGTGATGGTGGTGGTGGTTGTGGTGGCCACCGGAGAGAGGCGGCGGAGCAGTTGGCAGTGTTATATCGTTCCAAACTTCTTCCATACTTCGCCGTGAAGATGATGAAGAAGATAAAGGATTCACTGCTCCTGCTACTGCTGTTGTTCCACTGCAACTACTAGTCGTAGTAGTAGAGTTGTTATTGTTGTTACTACTCGCTTTGCTAGTGTTAGATTTATGGACTTCTTGCTCAAAAGACCACATCAGAAGTAAAGAAGAAGAAATGCAGAAGAATAAGAAGAACAGGGGGGAGTAAACAAAGGAAACAATGGAAGCGGAATCGTTTAATTCGGGATTCAGTTACGTTATATATCAATGGAAAGGGTAGTGTATGGTGGTTTCCTTACGGAAATCCCCATTTCTGGGTGAAGCAGCAATAGCAGAAGCAGCTCTTTCCTTCTCTCTATACTACACCTACTATTACTGAATTGATAAATAAGATTGAATGAAAGAGAGAGCTAAAGAATGAAGGCAAAAGCAAATTAAGAGAAGAGTGTACACTGAAATGAGTACAGATACACACGTGCTTACGCCATTGATGAATTGAAAGGAAAGGGTAAGAGAAGAAGGGCGTCGTGTTTCGTTGTGTGTACTACGAAATCCAAGTCTCAGTTCCGCAAAGATCTTCTTTCAGTTCTTATTTCTCATAACCACAAACTCTCATGCTTGTATTTATTACAGAGGGCAACTACTTTAAAAATACCTACTAATATAAAGAGAGATAAAGGGCAGATCCTAGACATGACTGAAAGAAGCAAAAAAAGAAAAAAAAAAGCTTCTCCGGAAGACTGGACTACTGAGAGCCTGCCCTGATTCTAAGTAAATAGATCATGCATGGGTATGTAGTTCATGTTCTGATTAAAAACAAAACCCTATCTATCTAACTTTCTTTATTAGCTCTCTCTAGCTACATAAATGAATGAATGAAGAATTGAGTGGGAACACAGCTGTCAACCAGGCAACAGTTAGAGAACCGTACGCTGTTTTCTACTGTGCTAGAACAGGACACTCTGCCGCCACTGTTTCAGCTAGCTAGCTATAAACACCATCCATCCACAACAAAACAACCCCCCCCATCCATCCATCCGTCCATCGAACTCATCAACGGTTATGACTGCGTTGATGTTCAGATGCAGGGACCTCGCAGTTGCACGGGCTCCAGCTCCGGCTCTCTCCACCAGAGCTGACAAGTGTTAAGCAGCAGCTTAAGCTAATCTAATAAGCTTTGTATGATCCACTGTTTGAATGCAGTGAGGAGGACAAGGATGGCTTCAGGTGTGTCCCACGTTGAGACGCGAAGCATAGTAGTAAAATATAGCTATGGTAAGGTGGGTAATGCAAAGAAAAGCAATTATGGTTAGATTCTGTTGAAACGTTGCTGGTTTCGTTCATCACCGAGGACATGCCAGCTCCCTGCTCTCCGGCCACTAACCAAACGCTTCACCATCAGTAACCCACTTGAGAAGAATGTGTTTCCGGCCACTAGCCGCGACTCGACTTAATTGAATTTTGAGTCCACGAGTTTCACCTGATTTTTCATATAATCAATGAGATTGTTAAGAACCTTTCTCACTCAAATGAAATTCATGCGTTCTGTAACAACTGTAAAAATTCTATGTTACACTAAATAAAGTTGATGATTATATGCTTATATATTGTTATTTTTATTGGTTTGCTTAAATAGGACAAATTATTACATTCTGCTCTTGGACATCGTACTAGTTTCAAATTAAGGTGTTGCCAAGTACATGAATATTAACAATGTTTGCGGCATTACCAGAGCTTGAAGAAAGAAAGAGTAAAAGAGGGAAATATAATTGAGGCACAGAAAAAAGAAAAATAATCGTTACTTTCATTTTATAAAATATTAAACAGCTAAATTTTATTTTGTTAGAAGGTAAAATGAGAGAGAATGATTATCTCTATTTATTCTAGTAATGAATTCAGATAGATGAGATTAAATAATTACCATTATTTTCTATCTTTTATATTTATTAAAAACATTTCAGTTTCTTTTTATGAATATATTGTATTCTAACCAAAAGTTTCTAAATATTTATTGAAAATTGAATGACCAATTTTTTTCATATAATATCTCCTATAAAATTTATGATTTTTAATTTGTGTCTATAACTTTTTTATTTTTCGACAATTGATCGAAGAAGGATCAAAGATATAATTTTCGTAATTCTTCAATATTTTTTTCATGAATCCGGTGGTATTCTTAGTAAAATTTCTAAACTTTTTATTGTTAAAATTTAATCACCAATTTTCTCCTAAAATATTTCTTATAAACTTCATGATTTTAATATCTTCTTATAACTTTTTTATTTCCAACCATTGGTTGAAAAAGCATCGAGGGGAGAATTGAAGAGATATTTCTTGATATTTTTCTCTATGAATCTAGCAATTTTCTACCAAAACTTTTTAAGCTTTTACTCTCCATAGAAGAACCTTAGAGCGTAAAATTTTGTTTTGTTGCTTTCACAAAACTTCACCAAATTGACGAAACAAGAGAGTAATTGACTCCCTTTGCCCTGCGGTACTTCTGTTTACTCTCAACAAACAGAATGGAAGTGTTAAAATCAGATCAATCAACGAAGCAGGCCTTCCAATAGAAGTTTGGATCAAACAACTCCTGTTGTATAATAGCAGCTTTTTTGCTGCTCTCCCCACTTTCTCAAGCGGTTTATTTATCTCAATGCCCAGCTTCAGCTTCTCAGGGGCTGTACATCGAATGTCAAAAACTTGCTACTTCCCATGTCAGAGTATTTTTTAAATAATTTGTTTAAATAAAAAATATTTTATTTTAAAAAATAATATTTAAATTTTCTTTTATTCAAATTTTTTAAAATTTATTTTTAAAATTTATAAAAAATATATTAAAAAATATAAATTAAAATTAAAAAATTATATTTTGGAACACTTGTTCAAACGCATCCTCTGAGCAGAAAAGTAAAAAAGGCAAGGTGGTACACACGTGTTTTTCTTTTGCTTTATTATTATTGCCAAGAAGAAAAGACAGCTAAAAAAGAAAGCAAAGCATGGTGATTTTGTACTGCATTCCTTTTCCATAAAAAGAGATGGTGTTGCGCAAATCATAATACTTGAACAAAAACAGTCACAGTAGGACATCTCAACAGGGAGATAAATGGCGAAAGGACTACCTTTTACCAAAGGAACTTTTTTCACATCCAATGCAGTATCATCTTATCACCTGTACTTTCGAAATGTATACTTTGAATCCCATTGACCTAAAGCGTATGAGAAACATATAATTCCCAACAGGCAACAAAATGTAGCACCGTATTAACTCGATGGGTGCAGCCAAAAACCATGCCCTGAATCTTCCTGTAGGCATGTGAAATGCCTAATACGCGGGTCCAGAAATGTGTGCCTGTTCAATCTCTCAAGGTTTCAAGCAAAAACGGAAGCTAGCTTGATTTTTTTTTCCACGTTATGATCATAGAAATACTGCAAAAAATTGAGACGTTCCCCAAAAGGTGCCAAAAAAATTGGGACTTGGAAGCAACAACATTCTCATTCTCAATGTCTACTCATCCACTAGAAAGACCTAGTATACTCTTTTAGCTTCCTCACTGGAGAAACCATGTATAACTATGTAGTTGCTTTAATGAGAATCACCAACCAAAGTACTGTGAAAGAAATCAGACCGACAAGGCTATTACGTCTATGCCATACGTACGCGGACGCAGCTAGGCGTAGCTTCAAATTAGCCCTCACTTGAAACCTCTGAAGTATAGCATACACGTTTGCAAGTCACAGCTATCCTCTCACAAAGACCCTGACAAGATGCCACAATTCAGAAAGGTACTCTCAAAAAAGTTCAACTCCATGACATACTAATAAGTAGACAAAACAGACCAGCTTCTGAATAACCAAATCTTTAAATCAACCGAAAAGGGAACCAAGACTCTTACACAATTGAGTATCAATATCTTAAAACAATCAATCCCGGTAATCAAGAAATTTATGCATAATCTTCCTCAATTGAAGACAAGGTATATGAATTCAATATGATGCCTCGCACAGCAAAAAAAGAGCCCTCTGAAGATACAAGCAGAAGAACTCCAGTTAATTTGTTTTGAGCTCAATAAAATAAGAACTAGACCAAGATATAGAAAAGGGTGGGTTACTACAGTAAAACTGTAGGTCCAGTAATTATGCCAGAACACGAAGCATACACTGATGGGAATCACCACCAACACACCCCACCTGAAGTTAAAACAAACTATACATTCACTATAGCAGTTCCACTTAGCTTTCACTTGAGTTTGTTTTTTGTTTTTTTTTTTATAATACTTTACTTTAAATATTATTTTCCAAAATTTTTTATGCTCTTTTTTTGGGATTTTATATTTCTTTTTTTTCTTGTCTTTTGAGAGGGAGGGGGGAGGGGTAGGCAGGCAAAGATACTGCAATACATTACGTGACTCATGAGTTCCTAGTGGAAAAAGAAGATGGCCTTCCTCACTTCAAGAAATCTAATGGTGTACCTCTCCTCATTAAGCTTTTCTCTCTGCAATAATTTTGACCAAGGTCTACTGCCCTACAGCTGGCCCATTTTGTAGCTCATTGTCTTCAGACTGGTTTACAATACCTCCGGATCCAGATCTATGAAGCATGACTTCTGCTACATTGGTTCCTGTAGTGTGGTTGTGGCTAGAAGTCCCATCATCAAGCTGAGGGTTTTGCAATTGTGCCAGCAGGAAATCAAGGTTTTGTCTAGTTTGTGATTGCAGTGCAAAACCATGTTGGCCAGATGGTGGAGGCAACGGCCAAATCATCCAGTCATTGCGCCTTCTTATCTTCTCATCCTGTCAGAGATCATAATAAATATAAAACGCAAGTGGAAGGCTTTTCAGATAACAATCTCAACAATAGAAAGGATTTTCAAATAAAAATTTTTGGTGATGCCCAATCTTATTTAATAGCATTCTATTATATGGTAAAAGACTACATGTGAAGTTGCAAAGCATGTACCTTTACTTCAACAAGTTCAGAAGCTTGTATCACGTGTAGTATATATTCTTTGTTGTTTGTTAGTTGTTTGACCTGTCACATTGAAGAAACAGGAATAGTGACTCCTTGTGATGGTAAATGAGCAGATCTAAGAAGAGTGAACAGAGAGGTAACCACCACTCATGCAGAAAGCAAGACCTAAAAAAAGCACCAGTTACACCATAAAGAGAATATAAAGTAACTAATTGTAGCAATTCTCATATTCATATGACAGTTCAACAGATGCATATTCTATTGGCATATAAATGGCATCAAACCCCATAATATTCTCAATGCAGAATAAATAATAAGATAAATGACACATCAAGAAATGCCAAAAAAACAAAATGCTAAAACAGTAACTGACAATTGTAAATCATAAATGAGAACATGGAAGACATCAATTTTATTAATCTCATGTGATAATAGAGAGATGTTATGCCCAAAATCAAAATGCTTGCAACCCTTTTCGAAGTTGAAGACCAACCCCTCACCCCCCCTTTTTTGAAGTTGAAGCCTGCTTGTATTGGTACAATAAAAGCAAGAAATAAGAACTACATCACTACCTTAAGTAGCGTAATATTCGCCTGAAGAACAGAAGAGTGGATTATGAAACTTCCAAATATCATAATTCTAAGATATTTACCAAATCAGTTTTCAGCAGCATAAATAGATTAACGAGCATTCAACAAACTTTTGCCTGTTCTTGTTTATGTGACCAACTTTTGGTGTTGGAATGCATCTGTAGACAGATAAGTAACACTTACAAATCCAAAGATACTTTTGCTAACAATGTAAAAACCAATAGACATAATTAATTATAATACAGCAAAAGCAAAATATTTCTTTGATAATAAAAACGAGGATTACTTTTTCTTTACTAAACTTGCATTTGTGCTTGATTTTTAATACAATGGATCCAGTTTAGAAAAGGTTTCCCTTTATAGACTTCTTGCACAAGTGCCCCTTTTAGAATAATGTATCACCCTGCAAAATATGATTGAAGAGTCCCCAATTTCTGAAACCGAGAATCTTCCTCAGCCTAGAGATTTTCACAAGTCCAACCAAGAAAATAAAGGAAATAATAAACTACGTAAATTTAGAGAAGGGTCTTCGCCCTTTTAGTTCACATGTTTCATAGTATAAATTTGAAGCTCTTACAAAGTATCAAAGTTACAAAACGAAGTTTTATATTTTTCTATACTTACAAAAAAAATCATTTCATTGATGGTATTTTAGGAAACAATTTTTCTCATTTTTTTGATCGCACATATTTAGGCAGTAAACATTGATGCAGGAAAAAGAATCAGTTACATTATTTATCTTCAGCATATGCTTCCACTTTAACTTGAGTATAATGCCTCAAAGGTATCATCTGATGTACAGCATAATTGTGATCCATACCAAGTCCTAGCACCATGATAACTGATGTCACGCACTTCTTAGAGAGGAAACATGTGTTAGGCACTGTTGTATCTTTCAGTCTTTCTTTCTAGGTTGCTTTTTTTATTGGACCAAACCAGCACTACCTAGATATGAACCTTCTCAACCTACCCAAAGAACAAGGATCCCCTCGCTACCTCACCCTTGGGCTGTTAAAGAAAGGTCACCCTGGGCTCTTAACGGAAGGTACTAATACTTAATCATATATGTTCAAAGAGATGAGCATAGGTGATGTAACTTTTGGAACAATTGAGCACAAGAACAACTAGGGCAAGTTCTGTATTATGCTTATGGAGAAAAGTACATTTTCTCCTATGCTTGCAGGATTTTTCTAGCAACTAGCTATCACTTCAGAAAAAGAATTATTCTGTAGTTATGCTACTGCATGAGTTATTCTGTAAACTACCTAAGAAATCAGCAGCTCAACTCAGTACTAAAAGGATTTTGACTCTAATTACAATGCCAAAGTTCTACAGCAATATACCCAAACAAAAACATTTAATAAGCATGTGCAATAAAGAGGTGGCAAGGCAAAGGAAGGCAAGATAAAGACCACCCACATATTTATGGATCAACAAAGACATCACTAATAAACAATTAATTACCAAACAAATAAAAAAGCAATCAATTAACACACCCAATACACTGCAACCTTGAAACCTTTTAGCCAATACATGCTCCCTATAAACTATCAACCCATCGCTTAAGTATGTTCCAACACTAACTAATCCACCAATGGACTCCATCGAAACCGTCATTCTCTTGATATTCTACTTATAGGTCTTTCAAAATCTCAAAAATATATAAACGAAATGAAATAATTGTAGGACGGGTAATCAATAAGCTAATGACTTTAGCGCATTAAACAGTCCATTAGTAGAAATTGCCACAGGTTACATACATGCTTGATCAACAATTGGGTGACCCAAGTTTAAATTACTGAATCAAATCTTCAACAAGTCCTCTACACCTAAAAACTCTACTACCTTAAATAATCAATCTCAAAATCTACGCGTCTGTTGCATTTTTCTCCATATACTTCATAAGCACTCGCTATCTTACTGAAGAGAAACCTTAAGAGCTTATTCTAGCAGCATACATCTTCCCTCTTCACCTCTATACTTCCACTCGCAGTACAATTCTCACCCCCATCCATTTCCTTTTAACTCCTAGATAGTAGAATATAAGGCAAGACAAAAATGATTTTGAAGGTCCAGATGGCTTTTATGTTTCAGGAAATGCTGCCCCTAGTAGTTTTGTAGATAACCCCATCAAAGAGGCACTAGAAACTTCCATCGCCATACTAGTCTCCAACCACTATAAATGAGCCACAAGGGTTAGCTGAAGAATGGTGCCTCTGACATTTCCTTGAAGATTTGTTTAACAAATAATTTCAGTTAAACCTTAAAGGGGCGCAATATGTACAGTCAAAGGCATTCTTTGTCCTCCGGATTCTTTATCTTGTATACTACAATAATTCTGGAAAATTTTCAGCTGTGGCATGATTAACTCTAAATTATTATGTTTTTAATTAAATCTGACATAAAGTGCCCTGTCCTATCAACCCACAATCCATTTTTGAGGAGAACAACCCCATTCTGATGCTATTTCGATCAAAAATACCGCATAGATGTTTGTTGTTGCATTCAACTTCCCACTTCTACATGGACCCGAATTGACAACCATTAGGGATTGCATTTGAAACACCGTCAAAAAAGTTTTACATTGAACTTGTGAAAAACCTAGAACCACTCCTCATTAAGCTACTAAAAGAAAATTATAATATGAATATGCTATGAGCACTAATTCAATGCAATAAACATTGTCCAAACACTCAATTAATTGAAAATAAAGCAGAAGCTCCATAATAACCAATAAAATGGAAATAGTGTTAAAAGACTCACTCTGTTGAAGTTAGCAATCAAATCAACTGGAACCCAACCCTCTTCATCCATGTTCTGACGCAAGAATGTATCTCGACATAAATTATCCGTACTGCAAGAAACGACCACAGGAGATATCGTATTCTCCTAATTATTAAGCATTTTTTATCTCTTATAGATTTAACTAAAGCAAACACAAATGAATGACTAGATAGTGAAAAACTCCACATTTACCTGAAATAGTAATCTATTTGATTCAACAGTGTAGCACGATTATCTTGCGGCGGAACAAACATCACAGGGGCCATTTGGGGAGTGACAAAAGGTATCGGTCTGGATTGCTCAGGCAGCACAGGTGCAGGGTAGTAAAACATTGGTGGAGCAATTTCTACAAATAAAAGTGTAAGTTCATGACACAAACAAAAGCTTTTCTCTTTCCAGTATTACCCTTACCAGGATAACCCATTGGATTCACAAATGGTCGGACTGGCGGGGAAGTGATAAAAGGTGCTCCAGCTGGTGGAGTGGGAGATATATACGGCCGGGCAACGCCATGTGGAGGTGGTGGAGGCTGCATGCGGATGTCCCTGTCACTAAAACCCCTGGGTTGGTTCCAATCATAACCTCCTCGATCTTGATCCTTTCGGTTCTGATAGCTGCCATTGTGCGGGCTGCCACCATTGTTTCCCTTCTTATTGTAACCTCGGTAGCGATCGTGTCTGCTAGAACCATAGCCATGATCCCCATTGTTCCCACCACTGCTGCCATTCTTGGGCAAAGCTTCCAGGGCAATATGCTTGCCAGACACACTTCCGGAGAACTCCAAAGGAACTGATGAAGGTGAAGGCACTTCCAGAGAACTATTCACAACCAAGCTACTGCCACTGCTGGTGCTGCTTCCATTGCCACCCCGCTTCATAGATTTCAGTCGGTTGGGAACATTACCCGAGAAAATCCCAGAGGTCACATCGCTTGTCTTGGGCGTTGGAGAAGAAGACGGAATCGCCGAGCCCTAAACATACAAACTCAGAAAAAGATGCCGTCTTTATTCTACAACTGAATCAAGTCAAGTGAATTACTTACTGAAGGTGCGGATGCATCAAAAGAGAGAGCTTTGAGAGAATCGGATGATGAAGTTCGAGAAGCAGGCTTTGTAGATTCAGAGAGAGCAGGCCAGGAGACCGCACCCATTACCGCTTGCCCAGCTTCAGAAGCGACATTAGTTGACGGCCGATTCCAAGCCAATTTCCTTCCTTTGTTACCAGCAGAACCAGCCGCAGCATTGCCGTTACCGTTTTGCTGCTCCCCACTGTTGACGGCATCAGGCGGTGATCCAGACACAGCGGATGACGGAGAAGGAGAAGAGCGGTCCGGTGAAGACTGGACCTGAAGATTGGTTTGCCCACGGCTAGAGCGGGGAGAATCGGTGGAGGAATGATCGCCGCCGGCAACAGTCATTAGATTTGATGAACCAATCAATTCCGATCGGAAGACAAAACAATCATACAGAAAACCTCAAAACAAATTGTAAAAAAGAAAAACGATAAATTAAATATTGGACAAAAGATGCAAAGTTAATTTGATTATGGAGTGAATTGATTGATTCGGAAAGATTTTTTTTTAATTTTGGGAGATTTTGTTTGGTAAACGATGACGAATTTGAGAATCAGGAAAGGAATTGGAGGGGCGGCGCTGGGTGTGTAGGACTCGTTTGTCTGTCGGCTGAGTTGCTGTCTCGGTATCTTTCTCTCTTTCTCGGCCCCGGGAGCGAAACCCTCGGTAGAGTTGTTTTGCTCCTCCGTCTGCGGGTTAGACGGGGGTTAGAAAATTTTATATATTTATAAAATATGTATTAAAAAATATATAATTAAAAAAATTAAAAAGTAATTTTTAAAAAGCTCTTCCAATCTCTAAAAATGCGTTTGTGATTACTTTTTTCAAAATAATTTTTTATTTTTTAATTTTATATTTATCAATATATATTTTATAAATATTTTTAAAATTTATTTAAAAATTTAGAAATTATAAAAAAATTTTGCGTAATAAAATTTTTTATTATATATTTTTATTAATTTATTAAAATTAAATAAATTTATTTTTAAAAAATAAAAATATTTTATATTTTAAAAAATTTTATTTATAATTATTTTCAAATGCTCCCTAAATAATTTAGCAATTTAATACCTTTATACATTAAAGAAATGGTGGGTTTTGCTATTGGTGTACTACATTTGACCAAACAAATCTTTGTAACCATCATTACTAGCCAACCTACTTCACTGAAACATATAATTTTCGGAATCTTTTGGATTTAATTTTCTAGCCGCTTTTCTTTTAATATCTTATTTTATATTTTTTAATAAAATTTTTATAATATTTTTAAATTTTAAAAAATATAAAATTATATATCTTAATATTTTACTAATATATATTTTTTATTATTGTTTAAAATAATACTTAATTTATTTTTAAAATATTTTTAAAGTACTTTTTATTAAACAAACATTCTATTTTATAAGCACTAAGCCCGCATTAAACGAAACATCAAGGACAAATTTAGGCATTTTTTGTTACTATAGTGTGCATCCAATTTTTGCTTACTTAAATTGTAAGAGTATTTATATTAACCAAAGTAGTTTTTAGAGGCTTAATGTTGCAAAACTCCAGACCCGCAAGTTGGCCGCAACTCCTTGGAGAGTGGTAAGGAACAGGGCGTCGGTTTCCATGACATTTACTGGTCGGACCAAACTATCCAAATAAAAACGCTGATTTTTATTTTTTATTTTTTAATATATTTTTAAAAAAATATATATATAATATTTTAAAATTTTAAAAATTTAAAATATAATAAAATAAATATAATAAAATATTTTATTGCTTTTCTTTGAGATAAAAAAATAAAACTTAAATAAAAATATCTTTTATTTTATAACTACTCTTAGATGTTTTCAAACTATCCAAATAAAGACGCCGCAATCCGAATCCATTACTGTCCAAAACAATCAATTGCGTAATACACTCTTCAGAGCACATTTAGAAAATATTTGAATATATTTTTTAGAAATATTTTTCTTAAACAATAATATTTTTCTAAAATAAATTATATTTTTATCTAAGAAATAATAAAATTAAATAATAATAATATTTTATGACATAAACTTTTAGTACTTTATAAATTTAAAAAAAATTTATACAATATTCTCAAGAATTTGATTCTATAATTTTGTGTATTTTAATTATCATTTCAAAATTTACTTTATTTTTATATCAATTTTTATTTTTATTAAATTTAATATTTTATTATATATTTTTTAATTATTATTTTGAAATCTATTTCATTGAATTTTATTTTTATAAAATTTGTTTTTATAAACCTCACTTCCACATAATTAAAAATATGCTAAGAGTATGATATAACCATGCCAACTAAAGGCGTGTTTCAAATGTTCGTAACTGAGTTTCGTGAAAGTGAAAAGTAGAAAGTAGAATTTTTTGAAAAATAAAGTGGAAGTGGAGTTTAGTGTTTGTGTTTCAATAGGTTTTGAAAGTGTGTTGAAAATTGAAAGATATAGTTGTATTGAAAAGTGTGCAAATAAAAAAGTTGAAACTAGAGTTCTGTATGTGAAAGTGGAGTTCTGAATTTTTTGTGTAATTGAAACATAAAAACTGTTCAGAACTCAAAATCTGACGAAAAAAAGTAAAATTACGGGCATCTGAAACAACCCCTAAAGACGTATTTATCTACGGCTTGAAAGGGGGTAAACTTGAATTTTTAGGAAGTAGATTTTAAAAATTAAATTAAAAATTAAAAATATTTAATAAAAAGTAAATATTTATATTAATTTTATATTAAGGGTGTGTTTTTTACACCCGTAAGTCACTTTTTTTCTATTAAGAAATCACTTTTAACTCACTTTTTATTACAAAAAGAACATAAGAAATCACTTCTAATACATTTTTCAATACAAAAAGAACACATCACTTCCAATAATACTATTTCTAACAACTCACTTCTAAAGAACTCACTTTCAAAACCAAAAGAACACACCCTAATAGTAAGTTCAAAATTAATTTTAAAAAAATTTTGATAAAAAAATTTATTTTATTTTATATTAAAAATAAATTTGAAAAAAGTAGAGTTTGAAGTGTTAAGCATGCCCTAAAAGAGAGAGATTAAAGTAGAGATCAGTGAGCATTGCCAATATGCCCACTTACGTCCAACATAACTGGATTGGACGTATACAGCCCAATTTCCACCTAACTCTATTGGATAATATCAGCAGGCCCAGCCCACTTTCTCTCAACAAATGGACTACACTATCTACAGCCTACTCATGTGACACAAACATCAGCTAACTGGGCCTAGTTAAATATGGAGTTAAGAGAAAAGCAAACAAAAACTTTCTCCTTTAGGGGTTGTTTAATCACGCAACAGTTTCATAAAAGCAGAAAGTTCAATAAAAAATAAATTTGATAGAACTAAAATTTAAAATAATAATTAAAATATATTTAACGAAAAATTTGAGCAAAATTTTAATATAGATGAAAGGTAAATTTTGGAGTGATAATCGAAATACGTAAAATTACAGAATTCAAATTTTAAAAGTAAAAATAGAGTTCGGAGTAATTTAAACATGTAATTAAATTATAGAGCATTTATCTAACCAAAATTTCTCGACGTATAGTTCCACTAAAGACCTTTTAAGCTAGCAGTCATTGCACACAATGGGTCTAAAGTTTTATTTTGACTCGTGCAGCACTTAGTCACACCTCTTATGACTAAGTCAGTCTTTTATCTTAAATGAGTTATCAAAAATAGTTTTGAAAACTTGAATGATTTTGAGAGAAAAAAAAAAATAAAATATATTTGAAGAGAGAGTTTTCTTTAAAGGAAGTTTTTTATTACTTAGTTTGTTACAACTTTTGTTTGATGATTCAAATGGGAAGCTCTGCCCTCTTATTTATAACTACTCACCTCATCATTGACGGTGAAGATTGTTTTGATCATAAGGTGAAAAATACATGGTTCAAAAAGTTCTTAATCTTCGTTATAAAATCTCCTCCTTTGTAGAGTATTATTTAACCTACTATAAATTTATGTCAACTATCTTATATCTAAAGTATTTTATTATACTCTAAATTTAGCTTATATAAAAAGTATTTTAATTAGGTAAAAAATATTTTACCAATATAATTTGAATGGGGATAACAATCAAAATAGTCATACTGTGACATTCTTCCCTATCTGATACTATCATCGCGATTGTGTAGGATTGTACTGGAACTTTTGAATCTTTTGTAGAATGACCATAAGTTATCTTCATGTTCCCAGCTTGACTCGTTGTCTGGTGGATCCTTCCACTTAACCAAATATTCGAAATAACATGTACGACTATCACGGTTTGGAATGAATCGATGTCCCAAAATTTATTTCACGTCATGTTCGGATGTTATTATAATAGATGCAGAAGCTTTTAAAGACGTTGTAGTACTTTAATCCTCTCTTGCTCCATATTGGGGTGATTTGGTTCTTTTGAGATGGTCTGAATTATTGGTTGTGTTTCTTCCTCCTCCCTTGAGAATTGTAACACTAAAATAATCTTAAATTGAAATGTTACTTCTCGTGACAAAAATATCATATACGTTTTTTCTTCATCTATGATCCACATGGAGTTGGCAAAAGAAATAGATACGGTCCTTATGTGAGCCATAAACTCAATCACAAAAATACAGAAAAATCATCCATGGGCATAATAGAAAATTCTATAAGACGAGCCACTCACCATTGCAAGTTTTAACCTCACAGGCAACAATAAGAACAGATTTGGGTTCGAAATTAACTGTCTTAATCCATCCTTATCCCTTTTCGTATTTGACGTCGAGTCTTACTACTTTCTTCTACTCGAGAAAGTATGGCCTCTTTGTCTACTAAAGCTCGGACCTTTCGTCCTCCAATTTTGATTGTCATACGCATTCAACTCTTCACCTCATGTTTGGCAATTCAGCTTTGGCTTG
Organism: Acanthochlamys bracteata; assembly: GCA_019914995.1. Lineage (NCBI taxonomy): Eukaryota > Viridiplantae > Streptophyta > Magnoliopsida > Pandanales > Velloziaceae > Acanthochlamys > Acanthochlamys bracteata. The sequence goes on from CM034128.1 coordinate 9,138,410, forward strand.
AATGGCATTAAGTAGTTGTAATGAGCCAATTTTTACTTTTTCAGATTGTCGTTGTGGCTCGTCCATTAGCTCTGTTAATGCGAAAATTTTTTCTGTTTTGAGCATTCCGTAGCCATATAAGAACCATCATAAAAGAATCATTTTAAAAGATTCTTACCATTTTTTCAATTGTTACAATTGCTTTCTTGGCCTTTATGGGAGCCTCTCTTGATTTTTGGTGGGTCAAGCGTTGCTTTTTTTACTTGATGGTTATTTCTACTACTATTGTTTTTTAAGTCTCTCGAGGCTTAATGATGGAGTGAGCAAGCTGGAATAGTTGATTGGCAGTGGTGAGTAGCTAGATGAGAGAGTGGTGAGTAGCTGGATGATATGGGAAATAACTATCAGCTACTGGATAAACATTACATTAATAATAAGCTTGTGTTTAGTGACAGCAAAAGTCCACATATCTCTAATCCCTACATGGAAGAATCTTATATTAGTCAAAATCACTCATATTTTTTTCCATAATTATAAGTATTTTGGTTCTTTAAAACTATATTTTCCAAGTTATTGAGGACTTTTATTTTCTTTTTTTATTTATATGCTTGTAAAATCTTTAAGGAGGACATCATATGTTTGAATCAATTTTAAGTCTTGTTCTCCACTATTCAACATTAATGTGATTAACAAATATTGAAGTTTTGTTTCTCTTGTTCTGACATTCATATGAATCAACAGAACAAGTATAAACGTGGCGGAATTACCTTACTGATGAGTTTCGATTTAAAGATTCGTTGCATCACTTACGTTTTTTGGGCCGTTGAAACTCTATAAGGGACTCAACTATAGTAATGACAGAATTGAGATCCTCTACGGTGGATCTTCAATCTTGTCTATCTTTGCAATCCGTCCATGAAAGCAAAGAAATGCCCCCTTTTTGAAAAATTAGGGATCTCTAAGATCAAATTCTAAAATTTCTTAACATAATTCCTTATGCTGTTCCGATAAGTCAAGCACTGAAACTTTATCTTTGCCTCATCCTCTGCATTCACCTGATAGAATTGCCATTAACTTCCCTCTTGAACTCTTCTAATATGGCAATGGTGCATATCCCCTTTTCGATCTCGACATGTCTCCTCCTCTATCATACCGTGCGGTATTCTCAATGTAAAGAGTGACATGATCAATTTTAGCTGTATTCTTTGTGATACCGGTACTACTAAAGAGTTGCTTCAAGTTTCACAAAAAATTGTCAATCTCCTTCACATTCCGCACACTCTTATAAGCATTGGATTTTAGAACATCTCATTCGAAGGAGTTGAAGTTAAAGGTACGGCAAAAAAAATTTTTTGTGTAACCGCCATCTTATAAAGTGTTCAGTCATTTCGGATATAACTCAATTTGTTGGCCAACCTTACGACATCTTTCCTAAGAGTTGCAACTTTCTTCGTAAAAGCATCCATATTGCCAAGGAGTCTTTAAGAGTTTTACTATGACGAGAGAATGATTCGGCCACTACGTTCAAGGCACATTGGATCTCTTACGAAGTTCTTTTATCCTTTTTTGAGTTTCTCAATGCATTGTCTTATATCCTCGAACTAATCCATCCTATCGAAAGCAGCAAGCTCTATATTGGCAAGTCTTACAGTTAATTTCGACATCACATTTTTATATTTCTTCTTACGTTGTTTGGTGCCTACGAGAGCTCTTCCTCCAATTTGCGTCCCTGGAAAGTGGTAACGTCACTACCACTAGCGACCTCTCTATCCAAACCTTAACTCTAATACAATTTATTACGAACCTAGAGTTTTATCTTATCTCGTACGATATTTAGTCACACCTCTTGTGGCTAAATCAGCCCTTTACTATAAATGAACTATCAAAGATAGTTAAAAAAATTTGAATGGCCTTGAAGGAAAGAAGAAAAGTAAATAACACTTAAGAAGAGAGCTTTTTGGAAGAAATTTTTTTTTTTTATTTGGTTGTTACAGCTCCTCCTGATGATCCAAAAGAGAGGTCTTGCATTTCTATTTATAGATTATCCATTTTCTCAATCGACGGTGGAAAATATAGCCGAAAAGTTTTTACATAAGCTATATTACAAAAGTCTTTACCTTTGTAGAATATTATCTAATATATTATAAATTTTTATCAACTATCTTATATTTATAATATTCTATTATATTTTGAATTTAACTTATATATAAAATATTTTATTAAAAAATAAAGTATTTTAATAAAATTATTTGAAAGGAAAAAAAATCACAATAGCTATACCGTGACGAACATGCTATGATTTGAAACCAAATCTTTTGCTATAATGTGGATGTTGTAATACCAGAGGAAATGATCGAGCAAATCCTCTATGTTTGCAAATTAAAAGAAAGAAGCTGGAGGATTATTTTGTTTGCTGTAAAGGCGCTTCCATCGTTTATACTCAGATTCATTTCTTTTGATTTCCTAGCGTTCATTCTCTCAATGGGAGACGATAATAAGCAATTGCGCGGAACAATTACGTGTTAAATCGAGCAGTGGTACAAATTTCTTTTTCATTATATCGAAAAGTACAATTAAGAGAACTATGAAGAAGGAACCCAGGCTGGATCCATGTGTTGGTTACAACAATTACAACGTACCAAATCCACTGAGTAGAAGCAGCCGCAAATGCTACATAACACGCGCACACTCAATACTCGCATGTAATGTCGGTAGAGAGAAAAAATCTGATCGATCTTTCCAGAACATAAATAACGGCCGTTGATTCTCAAGTGTCGCAGAAGTTTCTCGATAGTTTTCTAACGGTAGCGGCGGCGGTGGATCTTTTTCGTAAAACTTTTGAAATCAGGACTTAATCGGATAGGTAAGTGTAGCAACCGTTGCGTTAGTTATTTGAAATAGTAAAATATTAATTGAATAAAGGACAAAAACCATAAAAGACATAAAGCTGTTTTTGCACAAGGGCAAACAGCGACGTTGCCAGCGAGGAAACAACAAATGAACGAATCGCTATAATTAGTCTGGTTTTTAGTGGGCCCAGTTTATATCTTTGATTGTTGTGGGCCTAGTTAAAGCCCATCGATTACACAGCCTGTTTTTTGCCGAATTAGGAATAGGTTAATTGGTTGGGACAACCAATTACTAAATTACACTTGTTCTAATGATTGCATATTGTAAGCAAATATAAGTATCTATTATCAAGCAATGCAATACGTTCACTGATTACTGTTATAGTGTTATGTTGTAAAAAATTTTGGCTTTTCTAATTTCATTTTAAAAATCAATTTTTTAATTCATATTTTTCAATAGTTTTTATAAATTTAAAAAAAAAATCATTTAAAAAAATGTTATTTTAAAAGGACTCATAAAGTACATGAATTAGCCAATACTAACGTATGATTGATGAATCAGGAGCTTTTGGAAGTGCTTATAAAATAAATTTTTTTAAGATAACAAATATTTTTATTTTTTTAAAATAAGTTTTTTTATTTCAAAAAAATAATAAAAATATGTAATAAAAAGATTTCATTATGTAAAAATTTTTTAATTTTTAAATAAAATTTTTAAATATTTAAATATTTAAAAATATATATTAAAAAATATGAAATTAAAAATTAAAAAAATTCTATTTAGAAAATGCAATTCAAAACGGACTCTCAACGTGTTTCTCCTTTCCACTCCAGATAGCAGACAGCCATGAAAATAAATGCGGCCCATTAAAAATGAGAATTTCGGACATATCAAACGAATTTCGGACATATTAAACATAAACCTTTTTGGCTCTTTTGGTCGAAAACAATTTTCAATTGAATATCAAACGAGCTGCTGTATATACAAACTAATCTTCATTGCATCAGAAATTAAGGGAAAAAATTTGAAGTTATGCCTTTCCAACTGTTAACATAAGGACAGGTTTACTTATCTGTAGATCAACTTTTTCAAAATAAATTTATAAAAAATTAATCTAAAAATTGATAGAATTAATAGAGAATGAACTGTTATGCTCACTTTATATTATAAGTAAATTTAGATTTTACAATTTAAAATTTAAGTTTCAAAAATGAAATTTTGAATAAAAAATATTTATTTTTAATAAATTTATAATAGAAAAAATAAATACATTTAAAATAGATACGCCCAAACTCAACCTAACTGTCAAGGGGCATTTTAGTAAACACCTAAATTAGAGAACTCAGAAATCACTCGCACCGTTATTATATTGCCGTTGGATGAATCTGTTAGTATGACTACCGTGTAGTTGTTGCGTCCTCCCACACGCCATCCCACGAACAACACACAGTAGATTCTTCACTCGTTCACATGGCCGCGCTGTTATCGGGCCCATTCATCTTTCCAATATATCTCAACACATCTCCTTCTCCACCACTCTCCACAAACCGTACTTGAAACTGAAAACCTAACTGGATAACAGAGAGAGCTTCAGATAGCAACAACAGAGAGATGTCGAAGGATATCGGAGAACATCCGGCGGCGAAGGACTACACGGATCCACCCCCAGCCCCGTTGCTTGACATGGGAGAGCTCCGTCTGTGGTCATTCTACCGTGCAGTCATCGCTGAGTTTATTGCTACTCTTCTCTTCCTCTACATAACTGTTGCTACTGTCATTGGCTACAAAGCTCAGTCTGCTACTGACCCTTGTGGTGGTGTTGGTATTCTTGGTATTGCTTGGGCTTTTGGTGGCATGATCTTCGTTCTTGTCTACTGCACTGCAGGAATCTCAGGTAAAAAACTGTTCTTTGAGTTTCTGACCTTCTTTTTGCTTTTCTTTGAAAGATTTGATTTTTATGTGCTTGGTTTGGTGAAGGTGGGCATATAAACCCGGCTGTCACGTTCGGGTTGTTCCTGGCGAGGAAGGTTTCACTGGTGAGAGCTCTACTTTACATGGTAGCGCAGTGTGCCGGAGCAATTGTTGGTGTGGGTATTGTGAAGGGAATCATGAAGCACCAGTACAACTCGCTCGGCGGCGGAGCTAACGAGGTTGCTCCAGGTTACTCCAAAGGCACTGCTCTCGGCGCAGAGATCATCGGAACCTTCGTTCTTGTCTACACTGTCTTCTCCGCCACTGACCCTAAGCGCAGCGCTCGTGATTCCCATGTCCCTGTACGTATTTCAACTATCTCTGTGTAATTATTAGTTCAAAGTTTGTAAACATTGTTAAATATTTGTTTGTGATGACGTTTACAGGTTTTGGCACCGTTGCCTATTGGGTTTGCTGTGTTCATGGTTCACCTTGCACTCATTCCGATAACCGGAACAAGCATCAACCCTGCGAGAAGCTTCGGCGCCGCCGTAATCTACAACCAGCAGAAAGCTTGGGATGACCAGGTTAATTCAAAACAAAACAATCTTTCCATGAATAGTTTTCATAACGTTAAAAAGTTTTCTTCTAAACTGTTCTGATTTTGGTTTGAACAGTGGATCTTCTGGGTTGGACCGTTCGTCGGAGCACTTGCCGCAGCAGCGTACCACCAGTACATTCTCCGGGCAGCAGCGATCAAGGCTCTTGGATCTTTCCGAAGCAACCCAACCAACTGAAAAAGAAAGGAATGAATCATGAGTGGTAATTAATTATGAACTGGAGAAGAAAGAGCACAAGAAAAGAGAGCAACTTTGCTTTCTTCTTTCAAAGTGCTTTGGGGAGTGGAATGACGGGCTGTTGTGTGCATGTGATTCTTGTTGCAGAGAGGGAAAAGTAGAGCTAGCTTTTGCTTTATTTTCTTTGTTGTTGGTTTTCTACTGTAACGTAAACCAATTAATTATGATCAAAACTTTGCTGTTGGCTTTTTACTGTATCGTGGTAGTATTATTATTATTCACTGTAGCACCGTTGTAGATTATTTTCTTTCCGTTATTTTGCAGGTGAGCGGTGGTTGGGGTGGGGAGGGGGGCCAGGATTAAAATATAATTGTAATAACTTTTGCTTCAGTTAAGAATGTCCAATCATTTAATGTTCCAGTTATTTATACGTATATTGTCATTAGTTTTATATAGTACATTAATTAAAGCTGATGGTAGTATGGTACTATAGTGCCCTTGATTTACAGAACATTCCTCCAGGCTCTCCAGTGCTGGTCTTTTTTAATTATATATTAATGACATGATTAATTAAGGTAGTTAATTACTTGGTGTTGGGGATACATGTTGACAGCTGCGAATAAAGTTGCTCCGATGATTGAGTTTCGTTCAAATATAAAAATAAAATTTTTTCAAAATTAGTTGAAAGTAAAGTTTAAGTTTTATATTTCGATAATTTTTTAAATTGAATTAAAAATTAAAAAATAAAGTTGCAATAGAAAGTGTATAAATAAATAAATTGAAATTAAAATTTCGTATCTGAAAGTGAAGTTCTAAATTTTTTACATAAATAAAATATATAATATTTGAAACTTCAAATTTGACTAAAAAATATAACTTTGTGCGTTTAAAATATATTTTAAATTACTGGTGACAATTTGGATTCGTGAGTCGATTTTGGATCGACCTATTTAATAATCATGGTCAAATTAATTCAATCCTAATCCAATTTATGAATTTATACGAGTCAAAATTGTCTAATTCTAATTCAACCTATTAATAACCGAGTCAAATTCGTATCGACCTATTTTATAATTAAAATTATTATTTTTTAATTCTATATTTTTAAAATTCAACGAAATTATAAGATCTGAAAGTGCACGATGTTCTTAGTGACGAGATATATGAACGCCTATCAAAATGTGCATTCTTTAATATCTTTATCAATCCTTAAAATATTCAAAAAATTTTATTTTTTATTTTTACTTAAAAAAATATATGGTGACAGCTGAAATTTTATGATTATAAATATATAGTAATAATTTTGATAAAAATAGCTATTTAATAAAAATTTATTAAAAAAATTTATACGAAATTCAAATTCGTCATTACAGAAACACCTATATAGTAATAATTTAAATAATATTATAATTCTCATCTTAATGACGAGATATAAAAAGTGAATGCCTGTCAAAATATGTATTTTTTAATATCTTCATCGGCGTTCTTAAAATATCCAAAAAAATATAGTTTTATTTTTATTTTTTAAAATATATGGCGACAGCTGAAATTTTATGATTATAAATATATACTAATAATTTTGATAAAAATTTTGATAAATATAACTATCTAACAAAATTTTATTAGAACTTTTTATACGAAATTCAAATTCGTCATTACAGAAACAGCTACATAGTAATACTTTTGATGATATTATAATTCTCATTTTATACTATTTTACTAAAATATAAAAATAACAATTAATTATAAATATCATAAAATTTAATAATTTATAAATTATTATTATTGATTATTTTTATTGTCAATATTATAATATACGGAAAGAAAAAATCAAATATTATTTCTCAAAATATGATAACTCGAATTGGTGGATTAATTTCAGATTAACTCGGTTCGACCCATTTAATAACTAGATGAAATTTATTCAATCCTAACCCAATTCATTTATTTATACGGGTCAAATTTTATAATCATAATACTGATTAAATGAGTCAATTTTGAATGACGTTTTCGAATCGGATAATATATTGTCATTCTTATTCTAAACTATACGAGTCTTAGTAGTAGAGTACCATTACCAGAGCATAGCAAGTAGTGGGTCTCACTTCTGTGAGTCGTTTGAAATCGTTTACCATTAGATGATATTTTGGCTAAATTTTTAACTTATTTTTATTCAAATTTTATTTCATATTTTTTTAATATTTTATATAATTTTATTAAAAATTTAAGAAAGTACCAAAATTGTACATAATAAAACATTATTAATAATTAGTTTTATTACTTTTCTAGACTAAAAAAAAGAGCTAATTTTTAAAAAATATCTAAAATATATCTCGTTTTAAATTTTTTAAAAAATACTCACATACATCCTCTAAATTTTTTTAAAGTTAATTTTAATTTTTCTTAAAACTAAAACTTTTATTCAAAAACAAAAAATTATATATTTATAATTTTTTGAAATTTAAATTTTTTTTAAAAAAAAAAACATATTAAAATAAAATATTATTTAAAATATTTTGAAACGAAATAAAGAAGCAACATACGACCAATCCCGAAAAGTACACTATTTTGGTGAGTTGTAATTTTTGTTTTGCCTTCCCTGTGAAGAAGTTTAGGAGGGACAAAGAAATATTCCTAGTAGATTCGTTGGTCCATTCATGCATTCGTTTTAGGACGCGTTTAGAATATCCGAAATATATATATTTTTTTGTTAAAATTAAAAATTTGGACAGTTTATTTTTAGTATTAAAAATTTTTTTAAACTTCACTTCCGTACAAATTTCTACTCTAAAAATAATTGAACTCTATTTTTAATATATTTCTAAACGTACAAAGCAAACTTTACTTTTAATCCACTTTTAAATATAATTAAAATTTAAAATTTAAACTCTATTTTTAATCCATTTAAAATAAAATTTAAATATAATAACGGACTCTACTTTCGATCTATTTTTAAAAAATTCTATTTTTTACTTTTTATTTTGCAAAATTCACTTATCTGAATTTGAAACACGCCATTACAGTAAATAATTTATTAATCATTTTTACACAAATACTATTATTTATATTAATACAATTATGTTTGTATTTAGTTATATATTTGGTTTTATTATTTACATAATATACTTATTTTTTATATTTATATTTGATTTTATTTATTATTATATATTTTTAATTATGGGTTATATTAAGGGCGTGTTTTAAATACTCGAAATTTTAATTTTTTTTGCCAAAATTAGAATTACATATAGCTCATATATTTTATATAAATTAAACTCAATTATATTTTAAAATTATTATACTTTACTTTCTAACTTGTTTTAAAATTATACTTTATTTCTAACTAATTTCATAAAAAAAATATAAAATTAAACTCCACTTATAATCTATATAATCTATCTTTTAAAAAATTTTATTTTGTATTTTTAGAAAACTCAGATACATACATATATGCATTTTGAAACACGCTAGTAAGGTGATGATTCAAAGGCAGAGGTTTCCAACGGTACAAAGTCTTGTACAATCTAGGTACAAAATCGCAATCTATACATATGTATCATATAACTTACTTTAAGCTATTTTGCGTCTAATATATGTGATGATTGTTGACTACAAATTATTATTTTTAGTAACTTTTAAGAGGTCAACAATACAACAAAGTATACTTTTCTAAGCTATATGTTAAATACCTTAGGGAAAGATTCTTTTTCAATCAATGCTAAACTTCGGTAAGGTAAAAATGATAATTTTTCAATGAGGTAGGTAAATTGAAAAACAACCTAAACAAAAACTTTCTTTTTGTTAATCATTATTTGTTTCTACCGCTTATACAATCCTTCTCATGAGAAAGTGGGTGGTGCAATTTTGAGAAAAAACAGCCATTAAGTTTATAAAAAATATATACACGAAGTAATTTTAAAATAAAAAATATTTTTATTTTTTAAATAAGTTTTATTTTGTTATTTAAAAAATAATAAAAATAAGTAATAAAAAATCTTATTATATACATTTTTTGTACTTTCTAATATTTAAATAAATTTATAAATACTTATAAAAATTATATCAAAAATTACAAAATCATTTTTTTGAAAAGTTTTATCGAACTTTTCATATAAACATGCTATTACAGTTTTGCCAAAAATATTAATTCTATAGCCCAATTCAATCTTCTGGCCCATGATTCTCTCCAAAGACCCATATCTGATGTTAACATCTGATCATGTCATACACAAGATACTAATCAATCAGTTCGTCAGCGTCAAAAAGAGCAACGATATGCTCTCTGCTTTTGCCATAAATGAGCATACGTGGTGATATCTGAACGGCTACATTTCACGTGGGAGAACAAGCATCAACCATTAGCCGTAGGAGTGTAGGACACGTCCAACACAAATAGCCCTGCTAAAAGCAGATGGTAGCCGCAATGTAACATTTTAATACGTTAAATTACAACCTCGAGACAGCACAAACCTTAACTATCAATCTGGTTTTATTTATTTTGTTTAATACATGTAAAAGTAGGAGTCCGACATTCCGATTCCGAGTCGATAGGTTTTCGAGAGCAGCAAGAAAACGTTAAACAGCCACAAAGCCAGATGTTCTTTTTCATAACTCGAAGCAAAATCGATCCAAATTTAGAACATCAACATGCTGTATTCATGCAAAAACATGGCCGCAGAGACCATGTTCTTCCTTGTCGTTTTAAGAGATTTCAGCTATAGAGCAGCTATATATCATTGCTCGAGAACAGCACAGCTTAGTCGGCTTTGCCAACACATTCGAGCTCCAGTGGTTCACTTGGAACGCATTTGTTTATGTTTTCAGAAAATTCTTCAGCAGTAAGTTCTTAGGTTTGTGCCCGCTGAGGAAGAGGCGGCGCTACCGACGGACTCCGGCGATATAAACTCCATGTATACATTGGGTATAAACTCTTTGTTCATGTTTAAACACTAGTTACTGAAAAACATCTTATAGGCTTTGGCTGTATTGTAACTTATTTTAGCTCTTTTAATTAATTTCCAACTTTTGTACTGAAACTTAAGCTAAAAATAGCTTTACAATATTAATATAAAACAAAATGCAAGGCATGTGAGTTACTGCCTGAGCTGGCATTTTCTCTACACATCGACTCTTGACGTGGTTCTCTTTTCTAATTAAGGTTATTTCCGTATTATATTTTTATTAGCTATGCTAATCTGCTTTAAGTGGTTTTACCAAGCAGTCCCTCTAATAATATCATTAATCAAAACCGACTTAAATTTTAAATTGAGGACTACTAATCATCTGGACTGTTTGGATTGTAATTTACATTAAATAATATTTAACTTCTTATTATATGAATTAATTATGTACTAATGTATTATTTTGAAACTTATCCAAATTAAAGCAAATCTAACGATCAACAGTCCTGGATTTGGATTCTCTACAATTTAATTCGATCATAGAATTTACAGAGAACGATTTTGATGCTGAACTAACTAATGATTATGATTATAGGTTGAGTTTCCCTTCATTAATTTGAACAGTAACTTTTCATTTTATCTAAACTTATTTCAATTATAAATTATAAACTTTATGATTAAATAATCGCTAATTCAATTTTCTTTACGTCACCTATAAGTTTAAGATTCTTGCGGAAACTGTTTTTAGTCGACCTATATTGCAAAACAGCCAACTCCATTCCACAATCGTTACAATATTCCTGCGGAACCATTTAAACGTAACCGTCTTTTACCTTAAGTCGGTTTCAAACAACCTATTGCATATATTATCAACCAAATCATTCTCACCCGAAAATAAAATAGGAACGAAAAAAACGAACATGGCCAACAAAGCTTTAACCATGGCGGTAACCATACCTCCGCTTCAAATCCCATCAACGGCGGCAGTGGCTAAGCAAGCTTTCTCCGATACAGAGTTAGCGGCCGCAGAACAGCTCGTTCAGCTAAGTAGTAGTTGTAACTCCGGCGATAACACGACTGCTTTGTCGTCTTCGTGTTGCTCATCTTCGCCGCTTTCTGTAACTACTAGGCCGCCGTTGGCGCTGTCTCCATCGTCATCTCTGGTAGCGGCCGAAGAAGATTTGTACGCTTCGATGGGACCCCAACGGATTTCGCATAGGTACCGATCTTTGGGTGATATTTATGCCGTGACGGAGCCGGTGAATGGGAAGAATAAGAAGAAGAGTAATACTAAGAGGAAGCACAAGTGAAAGGTGTTGTAGATGTTTTTTTTTCCTTTTAATCCATTCCTTTGTGTTTCTAACTTTAGATGAGTACTTCAAGGGTTTTTATTTTTTCCTCTTCTTAAACTTTTTTTGTTGAAGTTAATTAGTTGTATCTGTCTTGTTTCGTTCTGAAAGAGATCAAACCAATCGAAGATCGAGCGCTATAGAGAGAGATATTGAAACAATTAGAATGAGAGAAGAAGGAGACCGATCGATGGTTAGTAAGAGATTGTACATATGATCATGTTTGTAACTTTGTATTGTATGACTCCTTGCATAGGCTTGCTTTCTGAAAAGACCAAGTTAATTAAGTTTGATATGTTTCATCTCCATTTCATGTTTCTAGCTTGAGGTTGTAGAGATTTCTTTCTCTTGTAATGAAGATCATGAACGTGAATATATGTAAATGTAATGATTCAGTTTATTAGATAGGTTTTATCATCGTGTGGTGCAGTGATAGAACTGATTTAAACAAGAACACCATTGCTGTTGTGTGGCATGATCAGTCCTTGGAGGATTTTATCTCAGCGATCGATGCGAACAGAATAGTGTGATAGTTGTTTCTGTTTGTTGAAAATTTGGACAGATATTGGGAAATTTAGAAAGAGTTTGAAATGTTCAGACGTTAGAATATGTTTATGTATGTGGGCCTGTTAAAGAAGCGATCTTAACAAAAAAGGTGTTTGAAATCTTAACGTTTTATTGTGTCGTGCTTTTGCGTTTAATGTCAATATCATAGTCATACATACAGAATACAACAAGCTTTTTGTGTTGTGTTGGTTGTTTTCCTTGCATTCAATTCAATAGAGAGCAGGGAAGTAAAAACAAATCTAGTGGCAAACAGGTAGCTTTTGGATTTGGGGAAGCAAATCACACGTTTCTAGATAATTCCGAATCCTGAATGGCACAAAAAGATCATACTGATGCTTCGCTTCTTCATTCGTGTTATGCGTCCAGTGAATTAAGCTTCCAAGTTTTGGAAATTAAGAAAGGTATTAGAACGTGTGTGTTTGTTATCGAGTTTGCCGTGGATGCTCAGATAAATATTTGTTTATTAATTAAGTAAACTCTTGCCCAGACGGCTGGGTTATCTTAAGATGGATTTTTTTATGAAGAACGCGTTCTGCGTCGCATGGTTTTTGGTAACTTTAGTTTACTTGTCGCTCTACATACACCTTCAGCATCCAAAGAAAAAGAAAATGTCACTGAAGCTAACTTTTAGTTCCGAAAAACGTTACCTTACATGTACATGTACAAATCTTGTTGAATTCAGTTGTAATACACGGAGTTCTACTACTTCTTTTTAAGATACAGCACTAACCAAAAACAGGAGAGCATCAGCTAAGAAAATGTTACATCTACAAGTTATACGCAAGCCTAAACATAACTGGAACTGCTGAGTTTTAATCATTAGATGGGTTTGGTATTAGCCCCGATCAAGAGATTGTTTATGCAGTAGAACCAGATCCAAAAGACTTCACTATAACACTAACTCTTTCAGCGAAACGTTTAGATGTTATCTTCTTCCCTGGAATATGAAAGGGATTGGATACGGCATCCACATACGCAGCATGAAACCTTCTAAAGAACTGAACACAACAAAAGCAAGAGGAAAAATCGAGTCAATTTCAAGGTTAACAACAATGAGAGCAGTGCATAAAGCATTACAAAAACTATCCAAAAGAAAAGAAGAAAAAAATAAATAAATGTGAAAACATGTTCTGCATGCTATTTTGTTATACAACACAATATACACAACCACTCAAGTGATGGGCTCTGCCTCGACAACCAAAAATGCTAAAAAATATGCATGCAATCATCATACCATCAAGTTATAAAGTATGCATGCTTAAAAATCCATAACAGGCTTCTCTTTCTTCAGTATAGAGACATCATACATTTGATGCAGTTCCAATGCTAACATGCTGTGTTTTCTATTATAGACGGAACTGAAAAGAACATAGCCTAAAGACCAAACTCATGGTTATTGATGCTGAAAAATCAATCCATGATCTTGCCTGATTTCTACTGCTATCCTACTGTGACTTTGTAGCAATTCTACTATACCCTTAATGATCCAGCTAAGAACTCCTTGAGATCATGATGCTTGGCAATTGTCAACAGAAAATTTGGTCAGTTTTGGACTTAGTAGAACTATTTTAATAGCTCATTCAAAGAATTGGAGACATGCCATACATATGCCTTTCCATCAGGCATATCTTATTTGAACGTCCGAATAAGAAGTTTGGCAATCCTGGGTTGGAAGCCATGCAAGATGAGTCAATTACGAACCGTCATTTTATAGTTTAAGAGTTCAAAATAGAAATGCTGCATCCCAATGAATACCCAAAATATGAGAAATTCAAAATTGAGAAGAGACTTCAAAAAAATAAGGAGTTTGGGATTCGGAGGGGTTTACCATATTGATTCAAGTTCTATTCAAGGTTGCACCAATCAGTGTCAAAAAGTAAAGAGGTGGCCCGAGAAATGAAGACAGTCTCGGTTAATTTATAATCTCCTGTTTACTGAGAGGATACTAGGTGTAACCACAGGCTTTTAGGAAAATCATTCAGCAGAAGGAGCTCTACAGGAACTTAAAATACTAAAAACACATAGAAGGTAACATGATGTAAAGAAAGGTATCTTCTACCTCTACAAAAGTCATCAGGCATGGAGCTTACATGTTAAGTTCTATAAGCATCTTTGCACATAAATAATCTGTAAGGAAGTGTAGTGTAAGATTGAAGAAAAAATGCACAGTTGAGTGGGTGTTAATTGCCATGGAATTATGATATTTAAAGTTTGCAACAAGACAAGTTTGCATAGAATTATGATATTTGTAGTTCCAGGTTATCTTGCAGCCAGAATGCAAAGTAATCTTCAATTCAAATCTTACAAGAATTTATTGTGAGCTACAATGACATGACAGATTTAAAAAGTTGTATGGATGGGTATATGACTAGAAGAAGTAATAATATTTCCAAGTGAAGACTATAGCAACAAAGGACTACAAGTTTTCAGGCCCATGCCACAGTATGAGGGTCAAACAGGGACTTTAAGCACTGACAAACAAAAGGCAGCATAAGAACATCCTACCCCTGAACAAATCCACTTAAGGGGTATGAATCCTACAGGCCTTTATATTTTTTCAGCATCTATGGCCACAAAGTTCTGCACAGATATCATACTGTACTTTTCCAGGCGAAGGATATAGCAGTAAATAAAACTATGATAACCTGGTCAGCTCTGACAAAGTGCTATTCATACTTGTTGCAGAATACAGAAAAGTTACGCAACTTTCAACCAGGCAGAACACAATATATCAAATAGTTAAGAAAAGGTGATATAGAGTAAGAAAACACACATTTCTCACGTCTGCATCTCTAACATCAAGATCTGTTGTGACCATAATAAATTTAACCTTGGTGTTAGTCAAATATCCATACCTGCACAGGCACAGCAGAGCTCAGCAGTATGTACATAAAATGCAACAATTTGTTTTGGTAGAAGAGAAGTACTGGAACAAAACACATACACTTTGTAATTCTCTGTTGGATATAGGAGTCCAAGGAATGTCTCATTCAAAGTAGGACCACTTCTCTTGGGATTGTTCACTGCAAGATAGTTCAGATGAGTCATTAATAAC
The DNA here is from genome assembly GCA_019914995.1 of Acanthochlamys bracteata. Classification (NCBI taxonomy): domain Eukaryota; kingdom Viridiplantae; phylum Streptophyta; class Magnoliopsida; order Pandanales; family Velloziaceae; genus Acanthochlamys; species Acanthochlamys bracteata. The sequence continues at coordinate 9,153,819 of CM034128.1, forward strand.
ATCTTTTATGTGTTATTCATGTATGCTCGTGCATTTAGAAAGCAAAAAACAATTTCAAAGGTACCAAATGTCTAAAGAAACCATAAACAGAGTTGCAGAAAGAGAAATGCATGATAACACTTGCAAACAATGCCTTTTTAACTGAGTGAAAAATCAGTTTCTATGTTGAAGATCAAGGGCTCAAGCTGATGCTAATTAATACCCTTGGTTTGATTTCCTTCTCAAATTTGGGGAGTAAACAGGTGATACCTGATAGTACCACACATTTTATTTAACAAAAACTTTGAAGGCCATGCACTATGTTGTGTCCATCAAATCTGACATTGTTGCTAGTGCAAAATGATCATGGTATTAATATTAATAAGATTTGCTACAAGACATATTAACTTACAATATATAATATATTAACACTGCGAGCAGGCTCCCTAAGAGCACAATGACTGTTTCAGATCCAATGCTGGCCTCAAAAGACCACAATCAAAACTTTAAAAGAACCAAGTACACCGACATTTTCTTTTGGATGGCTAACAATGGATGCTTGTCACATGCTATATATCAGTAAATCCCAGATACTCAATAAGGCTGCAGATATGATGCAAACGCAGCCATTTTGAGTAGATAATCAAGTAGAACCATGATCTACAGGAATTTCCTTAGACATGCATACCAAAACCTGTTCAATAGAAGAGCACGATACAATAGCTTACTTTTAGAAGTAGAATACAATACAACCATGCACCTTAGGATACTAATAATTAATGCTGATTCTCCTAGGCTTACCTATCATAAAATTATGGTGGATTCATTCCAGAAAATGATGTGTAATAATAAGCATAACTACTAGGTCCACTAAGGTTTCCCTTTGGAAAATCCTTCCATCCAGAAGCTCAGCAAAAGTTTTGATTAATATAAGGATAACTTTCCTAAAAGTTAGCTGATTATGGAAATTAAAGAAAATACTCTCATTTGAGAATCAAGATGGACTCTGATAACGGATACAAACCACTATTTCAGTCGTGACAAGTGAGAAACACAACTAACTAACCATTTCAACAATAGGTGAGCACCTTCTTCTCTACTTTCAGTAGACCGTGTAGCACATGTGAGATACTCAAATGTGGAGATTTCTAACTTGTTCTTATAATTTTTCTCAATAAAGCATAACTAATTCCAGTAGTAAAAAAAATCTTGAACAGGAAAGAAAATCTAAGCAATCAATCAACAACAATCATACCTCGCTCATCGATAACATCAAGCGAACAGTGAACAATGTGATGGAGCTTGAGCGCGTCGTCTGTTTCAGTAAAGCTTTGCAGGTACAACGGATTGTTCTGTACCCTCAAACAAAAAACAACAATCAATCATTCTTCGACCAGAAGATAAAAAATAAAAATTACAATTACAAAAACGAAATCAAATCTAACCAAACCCAGATGCAAAGTAGCGCAGCAGAAGAACTAGATCTACTCTAGATTCGTACCTGGTGCCCAACAACAGCGACGCAAACAATCATTGCTCTGCTGTTCACCGGCGGCGATCGCTGCTACTACGAAACAACCCAAAAACTTGTTATTTGTTCTGAATGGAAATGTTGAAATTTGCATACACAAGGCCAGCATATACTGAATTTAGTGACACTACAGATGTAAAATAGAAAGAAACCTGTTAAAATGGTAAAATAAATGTTTGTGAGTTAATAATGAAAAACACAAAATGGATCATGAAATCTTTACTCCGGCCCGTTTACATGTCTTACTGGGCCTAAATTTGGAAAACAGTAAAGTGTTAGAATACCAAAATTTAATGATTAATAGGAATCTGATTTGTAATAGTATTATCAAACACGTCTTAATTTGCGTCAATGTTAAGACACAATGATTAATTGATTATTAAGCAATGATTATGATTGTGTTCTTGAAAAGGTTGAATGAAATCCTGTTACAAAGAATTAGAATCATTATATTATGTCATGTATTTGGAAGGTTTCTGCTGGCTGCTAACTGGAAATTATTCATTGTAACAAAGAAATATAATGAAAAGAGATACAGGCAAGACATGTCTCTAACTATCGTGTATATTAGGTGGCGTTTGGTATGCTTATAAAATAGATTTTTTTTAAAATAAAAAATATTATTATTTTTTAAAAAATAAGTTTTATTTTTTAATTTTAAAAAATAATAAAAATATGTAATAAAAAAATCTCACTATTTAAAATTTTTCTGCACTATCTAAATTTATATATATATATTTTAAATAATTATAAAATATATATTAAAAAATATAAAATAAAATATTTTTAAAAAACATGTTTGAGAAATACAATCCAAAACGCCCCCTTATTAGTCTAAGCGTCTGATCGCTTGATCGGACAGTTATGATTCAATCAAGCCATCAGCGAGTACACAGCAAATTCATGTGCATAAAATTAAGATTAAGGAGAAGTGTCTACATATATTTTCTGTCATATATATTAGTTAAACTCCATTACAAATCAGAAGTTTCCTCCAAGCGTGAGAACAACAATAAAATTTCCGTAACCTAAAACAATTAGCTTCCAAGCAAAGGAGTAACTAAGTACGTAGGTAACGTTGTTGTTGAAGCACTTCCAAGTCAAGAAAAAAAGCATGCGTAAATGTTTCGGATAATCGAGTTACAGCTGAAGCTAGGTAACAACCATGATCAGAAGACCGTTAGTTGGGATGTCAATCTCTTGTTACTCCTACTCAGAGCTAGACGGCCAACAAATCCCAATTATACTCATCAACACTTGCATCTACTTAAGTGTTGCATAGAAAGAAAAAAAAAATGCATGCCTAATGTTTTAGTAAACCTTTAAGTTAAGTTGCAAGCTAGCTAACCTTACATATTGTTTGTTTGATGATAGTTGTATCGTAACAACCTTATATATAATCACTAATTATAATATAAAACAAAATTTAATTTGCCTGTTTTATATAGTTGACTTGTATTATTTAATCACTGTGTTAACATATATAAAGATGATCAAAGTACTAGCAGACACTTAAGAACGCTTAGAATAAAGTAATATTTATTTAATCATAATAAAATTTATTTAGATAAAAAACGATATATAATTCTTCATATATTTCAAATTAAAAAATATAAAAATATATAAAAAATTTATTATAAAATATTGATAATGTAAGCTAAACGTCCACCAAAATAAGGATGCCTGCTGATTGATTAGAGTTTTATGTTTTATGTTTGTTTGCATTGATAGAGAGACATGATTGTTAACAAATTGATATTTGTTAACATATGTTGAACCACATGGATATTACACGTGTTTGGTGCTAAGATATGATTAATAAGATCTGCAGCATCTTGCAATTGCCGTTGACGATTAATTTTGCTACGTAAACGAAGGAACAACAGAGCCACTCATCTCACTGTAAATATTTGCCATGCTCTTGCCAGTCATTTTGGTTAGAAAGATTTTTAAACTTAATGTTTACTATTGCATAATTATAGTTATGAACTATAAATATGTCAATAATAAAGTTTCCATCACGAGTCCACTTCTATATGTTATCAATTTTACTATTAATATTATTTTGATTGAGGATCAAAATGAAGATTGCCTCATTATTTTATTGAAATAAAATTTCATCAGTAACTTTTTTGACTTATAGTTCTATGTAATGGGAATTGAGTTTTGAAAATTTGTCAAATTAAAAATCAAAGATGAGTGCATGGCAAGTAAATGTAGTAAAAGAAGTGCTCTTATTTTTATCTTTATATATAGTTTGCAAGGATGAGCTAATAGACTGTTTTGAAGTATTTATAAAATAATTTTTTTAAATAAAAAATATTTTTATTTATTTCGATAAACAACTATATTATTTTAATTTTAAAAAAATAAAAATAAGTAATAAAAAATTTTATTATTATGTTTTTAGAAAAAAAACATATGTTGGCTATGCATATTATATTATGAAAGTCTTTCTATTTCATTGATTAAATACAGTAAACATTAAATTTGATGGTAGAAAATACATGTCTTAATTGAGCAGGAAGAACTTTAGGCTTGCAAATCCAACAGACAGTAGTTTTAACTTTTAACTAATAATTAACCAATTTTAATAACTAAAAAACATGATAGCTTCAACAACACTACTCGATCCACTGAAATGACTCTTGCTCAACAAACACTTTAACAAGTATTATTTCTCAATCAAGAAATTAAGAATAACATTTAACCTAATCTACATAAAAGACCCATTTCTCATTATTGTTTCAAGAACATAATTAACAGTTCTGTAAACATATCCATCTCTCTCTTAATTATAACTTTCAACTCTATATAAATAGCCCCTCGATCTTCTGTCCCATATCTTCAAACCCTTCCTTCAACAACAGGTCATAGTTAGCTAATAGCTTGGTTTAACTTAGTAGTTCAGTGAGGTTTGCTGGTGACATCAATCAAACAATGGTGGCGAAGGCTTCTACCGCATGCCTTGCCTCCCTTCTTATCTTCTTCCCCATTTCAACTTGTCTGACCAATGCTCTCAGTGTTGATTACTACGAGAAAACATGTCCCAACGTAGATGCTGCTGTTATAAGTGCAGTGAAGAAAGCAATGAAGAATGATATAACCGTTCCTGCAGCTTTGCTCAGGATGCATTTTCACGATTGTTGGATCAGAGTAAATTATATTTCTACATGAACACTACTATATCTTTTTGTGTAGCAGTTGGTGAATCTATTTTTATGTTTGACGTATAGGGATGTGATGGATCGGTGTTGTTGAACTCGACGGCGAATAACAAGGCAGAGAAGGACGGGCCGCCGAACATCTCCTTGCACGCATTCTACGTCATCGATAATGCGAAGAAAGCGTTGGAAGAGATGTGCCCTGGAGTTGTCTCCTGCGCCGATACCTTGGCGCTTGCTGCAAGAGATGCCGTCGCCCTGGTTAATCAACTAACCATATATATACTTTTCATGTTATTGTTAACGGAGAAAATGCTGTAATTAGCTAGAGACCTGAGTGAAACTAATCAATGCTCGCCTTACATTGCAGTCCGGAGGACCAACATGGGAAGTTCCGAAGGGAAGGAAAGACGGAAGGATTTCCAAGGCCAACGATACAAGGCAGTTACCGGCACCCGTCTTCAACTTCACGCAGCTCATACAGAGCTTCTCCCAGCGCGGTCTCACAAGCGATGATCTTGTCGCACTCTCAGGAGGACACACCCTAGGGTTCTCCCACTGCTCTTCATTCCAAAACAGGATTCACAACTTCAACGCAAGCCACGATATCGATCCAACCTTGAATCCTAGCTTTGCCGTAAGCTTGAGAAAAGTTTGCCCCATGCACAACAAGGTTAGGAGCGCAGGTGCGGTAATGGACGCTACCACAACTGCGTTTGACAACTCTTACTTCCAACTTCTCCAGCAAGGGAAAAGCTTGTTCTCTTCAGACCAAGCCCTGTTAACAAACCCAAAGACTAAAGCTCTGGTTACCGAATTTGCAAGCTCTAATGGTGCATTCAACAGTGCTTTCGTTAAGTCGATGATCAAGATGAGTAGCTTGCCTGGTTCCGGCGACGAGGTGAGGCTGAACTGCAGAGAAGTTCGCTGAAAGACGAACTTAGCTGTGCTCGATCTGCAGAAGCGCAAGCTCCAAATTTTAATTCGGTTAAACGGAAAATTAAGTTCAATCTGCACGGGTTTAAATTTATTGCTCCTGGTAATTTTGTGTGCGCTTTTCTCATCTTTTGTGTGATTTCATTTTGAACGGAAAAATGGAAAATTAAGTTCAATCCCCACGTAAATCAAATTTCCGTCTTAATTACATTACTGGTTTACACATGTTTGCAAAGTAGAATTCAAAAAGTTCATTATCCTACGGTTTCTCAGAGACGCGACAGCTTCAAGCTCCTAGAATTTGGACGAATAGCATAACCCGAAGTACAAAAAATGACAACATAAACCCTGTAAACAGTTCATCGACGAATGTGGTTTCCCAGATGCCGGCGAAAATGGTTAACCATTTGCTCATTTACTGATGTTCACCATGCTCATTTCTGGTCAATAAAAACGTAATGATGCTCCTAAATTAACACAATGAACTAAGCGGCCCAGATGTCTGAAATAGTACAACAAATATACCGTATTTGCTTGTTATGATCAATGAAGCTGATTCTGATCCACAACTAAACAACAAAAGAAAGGGAAAAAGAAAGAAAGGTGAAAATTCAATATCAGAAACTATATATATTTTCTGTACTTTGACTCTACTTGCTACACAGTATTTTCAACAGTACGGAAAAGGCTATTCGAGTATGTAACTAAGAGTGTGTTTACTTCCCGAATAAACTTTGGAAAATAAGTTTAAAAAATTAAATTAAAAATTAAAAATATAGTATAAATTTTTATATTAATTTGTATTAAAAGTAAGCTTTAAAATGAAATTTTGAAAAAAATTTGATAGAAAACATTTATTTATTTTATATTAAAAGTGAGTTTAAAAAACTGAAATTTGTGGTGCAAAAAAACACACCCTAATTGTAAGTTCAAAAAATCATACATGCTAAGCACTCAAGTGAAACAGCAAACTATTTAAGTGCTGTAAAAGGTCCTAACGCCTCCTACATGCAACACAATGAGAACAATGAACCTTCCATATGAAACCATGTCATCACTTTTTCAAAGGACATTAGCTCTCCTTTATAGGTCACCCTTAATATGCATTTCCATCAACTTCCAGACCAGACTCTGTCTAGCCTCCTTGGTCGAATGGTATAGCCTGTTGATTGTGTTAAAGTAACTTAAAAATGGCTGCTTAGTAAAAATCATCTACCTGCAATCTATCCAAGTGCAACTATTTTGCAGCCAGAATAGGACAGTTCAGCTATATCCAAGCTCTAGATTTATTCAGGTTTTACATGCAGAAGGAATATGCCAAACTTGATGCTTACACGTTAGTGTTGAGGTGATTTCCACGAGTTGAATGTTCATTTGCAGAGATGCATTGCTGGATGGCATGAATCAGAAACCATCCAACAGTTTCTAGCACTTCAGTTCCCATTCCGACCATTAAAAACCCTATGAGGTGATGGCCACTGCATTGATCAAAGAACAGACAAAATTATATACAAATGCACTATAAATTTTAGAGAGTCTTATATAGCAAATGATTCACCAATATAGAAAATAGACGATCAAACAGATTGTGGTATGCAGTGATGAACACTGAACCAGAAATTTCTTAGAAGAAATGTGAACCGTGGTAAAGAGTTTAAAATCTATCAAAAAAGGGATAACTATAATCATTGCATCACATGAATTTCAAAAACCAGTTGCCTATTAAGAGATGCCCCCTACCACTTGAGCAGTATAGTACATCAGCTCGAGGATAATATGAGGTTGCAAACTGCAACACTGGAAAGTCCCATTCTCCCCATGTGAGACTCAACATCTGTAACAGAAATGTCTGGATAAACAGACTGCAACAGTTGTAAGAGAATCTCACTGCAATTGATTCCATTAAGGTTGCAAATCCACTTCATGTTCAGTAGCACCTGTAAAAAAAATTTTGAAAATTTACTGCAGATACATGTATAAGAATCCTCATTAGGAAAAGAAGGAACCATACTTGAAGTTTAAGCTAAATGATTATGGTAACTAATAGGTAACATATCCACAAGCCAACTATATACCTTGCACATAGTGGCGTACAATTAGGTGTTTAGGTTCTTCCAAGGAAATAACAAAATTATCAAACAAAACACGTGCCTCTTACATTTGCGATATGGTCTATTGACACGCAGAACATCTAGCTTTCTCTAATCTAATAATTACAGACCCACTTCAGTTCTGTGTGACTTATCTGTCAATATTACCTCTGCACCAACTTTAGCCACTACTAGTCCAGGCAGAGAGGTTCCAGCACCCAGCTACCCAAAGGGGATAAAAAAGGGAATATAACTACCTAAGAATAAAAAGGATTCTTGGAAACAGGCAGATATCTTTGCTGCAAACAAAATGTAGCATAGAAAACTTATGCACATAGTTAAACTCAAGCAAAATGACATTTCAGCAGGTGGACAAAGACAATTGGAGAAAAAGCGAACTTCTACATTGTCAGCCACTTATAATCTAAAACCATATAAGCAAAAGAAACATATCAATCACTTAGTGTCATGACCAAACCTGGATCATGACCAGCACTACACTAAATAAATCCAAGAAAAGCCCAAGCTTGACACAACCCAGTAAGCCTAATCAATACTTAATTCAAAATAAAAACTTTCGACAAATTTCCCCTTCTAAACTCAAAAGGTGAACTTTTGCGATTTCCTAACACTGACATATTAACCATTATAAATACCAAAAGAATGAAAATAGGGAATAACTCTCCCCATATGGAAACCAATCCAGACAATCTTAATACATAACCAATCCATACTCTTACCTACCGCTGCTATAGGCGCATCCGAACGTTCGTCTTCATTCATTTACCATTCTATCCTCAATCATCATTTAAAATATTTTATCTAATGCTAGTGCTAATAAGTTTAGCAGGCTTACCAAGGCAAGGGATGATCGTAATCCGAATCAGCTTCGTAACACGACGAAGAACTTTTGATTACCTATTAAAGGAAATACCTATGGTGGAATGGATCAATAGATGGTTCAAAAGCGAATTCAAAAGGTAGGAAACAAGTATTGCAACAAATCAGTGAAGTGGGTCCCAATTAGGGCACATGCCGAAATTGAATGGGCAGGAGAAGGGAAGACAGACAATAACGAAACAAGCAGTAGCAAGAGACAGCAGCAACGATAGGTTTCGTAGCCGTCGGCGATCGCCCGCCGCGGCGGTGACAGCGAGAAGGCTTGCTCGAGGTGGACGACCGTGAAAACGACGGCCGCTCTGAGCTGGGACTACACACCAGCATAAGGCGTGCAAGGAGAAGAAGACACCGCAGGAAAAACAGCAAAATAGCGGCTGATCGGAGGCCGCACGTGTGGGCACGACTTGGAGAACGGCGATGATTGATGGAAATGAAGTAAGGAATAGACAGAGGAGGAGAAAGGGGATCACCATGGTCGATTCGATCTGGTGTCCAGCGATCGGGAACTCTGAGGCATTCGGAGCGGAAGAAGACGGAGAAGAATGCAACGGTCGGTCGAGGAGAGGAAGGGAAGTGCAGCCGCGGGGAAGGAGAAGAACACAAACAATCCGTTTGAATTGAAGAGTAACAGGCGTTTGTTTGAGCGTTTTACACGCTGCTTTTTATTTTTTTTTATTTTATATTTTTTAATATATATTTATAAATATATAAAAAATTTGTTTAAAAATTTAAAAAATATAAACAAATTTTACGAAATAAGATTTTTTTATTATATATTTTTATTATTTTTTTTAAAGTAAAAAAAATTCGTTTTCAAAAAAAATAAAAATACTTTTATTTTTAAAAAAATTCATTTCTCCTAAACGTCCTCTAAATAATAGCATGTTATTGTGTAAAGCTTTGGATTATTTTTATAAGACTAAGAAAAGTAGAATTCTTTTATTATGTTTATATAAGTAGTAACTAGTTATAATGTAACAAAAAGAAGAATAATTTAGAATTAGAAAATATCTTTTGTTCTTTTATGTTTATATTGATAATTTATTCAATTCTTTCTAATCAATTAACTAACTAAATTTAAATTATAATTAATAAAGTTAATTTCTTTTACTAAATTCTACTTTTTATGGTTTGAATATAAAGTATGTTTTTAAAACCCAACAAAAATATTTCAAAATTTTAAATAAAAATTATAAGAATAGTTTTTTATCTTCATTATTTATTTATATAAAAAATAAATAAATATTTTTATTATATTTTTATTTTTATTAGTTTATTTATTACTTAAGTGAAACAGAGAAAGAAAAGAAAGAAATAATTTAAATCAGGACATATGGCTATGAAAAGAAACCTCCATCAAAACCAACAATCGAAAGCAATTACTTTTTCCTAATCAGAACTTACAGCAAGCGACGACTCCAACACTAACGTAGGACTACTGCATTAGTACATGCTAGAGCAATTTAACGAGAAGCCAATCAAGGACCTGCAGAATTCTTGCAGGGATGTTTGAGTACTTCAAAAAAAAATTTACATAAAAATTACTTTAAATTATTTTATTTTTAAATTTAAAATAATCGTACTATAATATTATTATGTAACTATATTTTTAAATTAAAAATTATAAATATTATAAAACTTTTAATAAAAACATAAATTAAATCATTATAATAAAAAAATTGAAAAATATTTACAAACTTTAACAACAACTTCAACCCAAGATAAACAATCAATCTTCTAATACAAACAAAAAAAAACAGTAACATTTCAGAGGATAAACCTTAAACGATTACAACCTTCACACCAAGCTGGTGCATTTATATAAGATTTTGAACCTCCATTATGTCGATGTAGAAAGAGTGTGATTTCTTCGACAGTTAACGCCGACGTAGTGCCGAGATATAGTCTTTATCAGCGCCGCGGCCATCACCTACGGCGAGCTCTCTTCCGGTTTTTATCACATTGATTTAGTTAATAAATTTGTTTTTGTCTAAAGAAATGTTGACCTGTTCGACGAATAGTCAAACAGAGTCGCTGAATATTGTCTTTTATGTCAATTTTAATGTTATAGTTTAGTTCACGCTTCAGCAACAAACTTCAAACACAAATTTTCTTTTCCAGGTACGAATGATTACAGCTTGAATAAAAAAATGAATGTTTCCAACTTCATTAACTCAACAAATAGAGAAAAACTTCTCAATGAATCAACTCAAACAAAGAACAAATTATAATGATGAACAAATTTAACCAAGCAAATCCGTGATTAGTCATATAAACCAGCACATACGCGACCGCGGCGATATTGCTGCTGCTTTACCCATCTCTTCCGTCACCAGTCGCCGACTCCGGTTAATAGTAAGCAAGCAAAGATAAACATGTTTCTCTAACTCTCCCATTTGTTCATCAAACGCTTTATCATCACCATCAACCTCCCGTGCTACTTCCTTCACAAGCAACGACCTATGCTGCTGTTCATCATCATCGTCACGGCCTTCGCATTCCGCAACCATTCTTCCAACTTCCCTGTCGTGCTCTACCTCTCCTTCTGCTCTCTTAACCATTATGCTCACGGTATCCATGTCTCTAGCTACTATGTATGCTCCCCTCGCCGCAGCGTCTACCCATGCTGCTACACCCTGAAGCCATCTTTCATTGAAGCCATTTAAACCTTTACTTAACCAACTGAGTTTTGGAATGCTCTGTGGGCAGGCGAGTACAACAGGAACAACACCGACGAGAGCCACTGCATGAGTCGCTACTGCTAACGCCGCTACTGCTGCAGCTCCAAAAGCCGCCGTAATAACTTGTACTGAAGCTTTCTTTGAGATCTTGATAATTTTTATTCTTCTTTTAATTCGTCGGCGGTTAACTACTAGCCGGCGAAGTAGAGGAGAGAACAGAGCTTGAGATTTGCGGAACAGTGAGAGCTTCGGTGAAGAAAGTGGGTTGTCGAGGTTTAGTAAATCAGAGAGGTCGGAGAAGTTGGCGGTAGCCGGAGACTGATCGAGGTTGAGAAGTAATCGACGAAGAGTGCGGTGGTGAATGCGGGCGTTATCGATGGATGCAAGAAGAGCAGAGCAGGCCCCGCAGGCTTGCGCTGTTGCTTCGAAGTAGTCGTAAAGAAGAGAACGAAGATGAAGGTGAGCAGCATCGACGGTGTTAGAATCGATCGACGCTTTCTGCACTGGCTCTAGAAGGAAGTCGGTGAGTCTGGAGTAATGTGAACGCGAGAGAACTGCTCTTGTACTAGTTTTCGGTTGATCGCCGTCGTTGTCTCCTTCTTCATCATGCGATGGAGTTGTTGCAGAAGGAAAGTTCAAGGTTGCCGAAGAGTTACTTCGCCGGAGTTGTTGGTGAGCTTTAGACCAGATATCGATATATGATTTTGTCCGGAGAACTCTTGCATATTCTTCGTCAACGGTGTAACTCCTTCGTAGTTGAGGAGGTGTCACCGGAGCCATCGAGATCTCTTCCGCTGCTTAAAAATATATAAGAAGCCATAGAGTCATGATCAGTTTTGGATTTGGTGTTCTTGCACTCGAAGGAAAAACAAAAAACTAGAGAAGAAGAAGAAGAAGAAGATTAATATGGTTGTAGGTAACGTGTATGGAACATAAATTTCTTACTTGGGGAATAAGAAAGATTCAGAAAACGGAAATATGAGAAAATGTGCAAGTCATACGTTCATATCAATGATTACTTATGCATAACTTATTCTTCAATATTATTCCAAGCATCAAACTTAAAACACAACAAAAAAATTTGCAAAAGAACAGAACTACTCACCAGTTGTAGAAGAATTCTTGAAAGAGAAACCAAACGAAGCAGGAGAATTAACCCTGCTGCTACTGATCAGAGTCATCATTCTTTCAATTTCAATTGCTATATAATTGTAAAAACTCTCTAGAAAGTAAAGCTCATGTTGATCAGAAAGAAAACTGTTATGTTTTCAGAAGAGGAATGAGGTGTTTATATATATATAGAGAGAGAGAAGGAATTTTAACAAGTTAGAACTTGAATTTGTTTGCAACACCACGCATTTCAACGCGTTAGCTTCCAAGATTAACGTTGCGCCGCATGCAGTGAAGACTTTTTTCTTAGTTAATTAAGTTATACTACATTCTAAAACGGAACAAGCAAGCGATGCATATTATAGCTGTGTGTATGTAGTTGAAAGACACCATTGTTTTCTTAACCCCACACTCTTCTTCTTGTTCGAGATCCATCTTTGACACTCAAGTACTACTGTTCATACTATTTATTGACTTGAGTTTGTGAAGCATATGTAAATATTCTGGTAGATCATTTTATATTATACTTTTTAACCATTTTTTTATATGAATTTCGAAACTTATGTAACGTTCAGGAGTGCTTTTCAATTTTGTTTTATAAAATGTTTTATCAAAATAATTCACAAACATCCCCTGACTGTAAATGAATGTTTGGATTGCTGCACAAGCTGTTAATTAATATTCTTGTTAACTACGTCAGTGAAGGTACGTTATGTGGCAAGACATTTTAAAGTAAGGCAACTTCCGGGTTTTCAGAAAAATACCAGCCGGCTTGTGCGTCTTGCGCGTTGCTGTCGTTGAGATGCAGCATGTCTATCTATATAGATTTATAAATTTTGTAACGAAAAATTGTTAGGTGGAACCAATGGAAAAGCATGGAATTTAGTTACGCCTGCATGCTTCAATTTTTCTTTTGAAGGATGAGATAGACAAGAAAAGTGTAACTTGCACCAATTGCATTACGACCATCTATTAGGACGCGTTTAAATTCACCACGTTCAGTTTTTACTACTACATTTATTAGAGTTCCGGGCACGTTTAAATTCACCACGTTCAGTTTTTACTATTAGATTTAGAGTTAAGTGAATTCACATATTTTAATGCTATAAAAACATTCCGAACTGCAGTTTCCGTATGGACCTCACATTTCTTTTATTTTTATGTTCTCCGAAATAAAAAATTTTCTTCACTTTCAACATATTTTAAAAAATAATTAAAATATAAAATTTAAATATTACTTCTAACTTACTTAAAAATAATTAAATATAAAAATCGATTTTATTTTTAATTTATTTTTCAAAAAATTTTATTTTTTATTTTTTATTTTTATGATATTCAATTATCGGCACTTGAAACACGCTAAATCAAGAATATGCATAATCATTAGTTTGTGGCTATGACAGTAAACAAGCTCAAAAGTCAGTAAGCACATTGAAATTTGTTGATAACATACCATGAACAAGAAGCAAGAAATGAAACTTTCTAGACAAGTTCAAACTAAGAAACTACTATAAACCTTTGCAAAATCAAAAGGAACCTATAAGAACGGCAACAGAGCCTTGAAAATCTTATGATAAACCAAACCCCACACTTCCGCCCTGCACACCACACCCATTTCCATCTCCAACTCTGAGATTACTACAGCACCCAAGTTCACAGAGTCACCAAGCTCATTACATAGAGTTAATTAGCGGACGACTAAGTTGCTGGAACAGGACATTAAATAAAACGGAAGCAACTTCACTGTTGTTAAACCAATAATTCTAATCTCAGATATCTCTGATAAGGTACAGCTATACTTTTGAAGTATTTTAAAGCTCGCGAGAAGCATGCGACTAAGTTTTTCTTATTCATGCTACGCAGCAAGTAGCTGTTATCAGGAGCAACAACAGGCTAAATATAATTGGATGGAAGACGCAAATCTGGATTAGTCCTCCATACTTGAATGTGTTTCTTCTTTTTTTTTTTCTTCATGTTGTGGATTCTAAACATCATGTTTCGTAATGCTTAGGCAAGCTTACAGCCTTAGACAATATGGTCATGATTAGTAATGTAAATCATTTTAACATTTTCACCTGATTTGATATGGGGTTGAGAGTAAACTTATAGTTGCAGCTGCTTACAGAGAACTTCATGACTGTGCAACGAATTGTGTTTGATCGTGAAAGGCAGGCCTTGGGGTGGAAGAAGTTCAACTGTAAGTATGGACCTTAGAGCATTAAGCATCTATAGTTTCTTGCTCGAGTGAGCCAATAAGTTGTGGGATTCTCAGGTTGTGATGCGGAAGACTTTTAAAGAATACACATATATATGTTATTGATGTACATGATACGTACAACTTAAATCCAAAATAAATTTTTTATTAGAATTTTACATCAGTGTAGAATATATAGAAGGGAGAGTTGATAGAAGCCTGAGTGTGATGTATAAATACAAAGCTCTGTGTATCAGCAAGCTTTTATCGAACTTGTAATAATTTTTTTTCTATATTTTTTATCAAACTTTTATCAAGCTTTCAATAAGCAAACAATCTTAAAAATAAGCGTTATGAATCAACATATATTTTTTTTTCTATATTTTCGTATTATGATTTATCTTGAATTTTGATATTAAATAGAATTGCAAAAATTATTAGTGCGTTTGAAATTGCTTATGAAATAAAACTTTTTTAAAATAGAAAATATTTTTATCTTTTTTTAAAAAAAACGAGCTCTATTTTTTTTATTTTTAAAAAAATAATAAAAATATGTAATAAAAATATCTCATTACGTAAAATTTTTCTACACTATTTAAATTTTTAAATAATTTTTTTAAATACTTATAAAATATATATTAAAAAATATAAAATAAAAAAAATTTGAAAAGTGATTTTTGGTATGCACTATCAAACGCATCCTACCATCCTGTTGCGTTAAACTCCGGCGTCAAGCGCCCGATCTTTTGCCGCACTCTCTAATGATTTGATTCATTTTATAAAGTTTAAAGGTCGTTACTATCGTGTGGGAATAGTGCTGAACCCTGTTTTCGTTGATAAGCTTTGATGGCTAGATTTGAGCAGTAGTGGAGAACAGAGGCATTATACACTAAGTTTATTTGTTGAAGAAAACAAGCAAGCTAGCTTAGCTAGCTGTGTATAATTACTTGGAACTAGCTGTGTATAATTACTTGCAAAAATATAGAATCATGATGAGATCGATACTTTTCTGCAAATGTTTTGCTAGCGCGAATGAAGGAGCACGTAACCCTCTTGTCACGTTTTGTAGCACATCGTCTATTCTATCTAATATAGGATCGCTGTGTACATGTATAGCTTAAATTTTAGGGTGGCAAATATAGACCCGAATTATAAATTTAATTTGAACCTAATTTAAATTGAGTTTGGATTTAATATTATAAAAGTTTAGATTATTTTCAAATCAATACAATATTAATTTGATAATTTAAATGAATTTGAACTATTTCTTTTATCAATTTATTAATCAACACAAAGTTTAGATTAAAATGTTATTTTATCAAAGTGAAAAAATCGAAATGAGATCGCTTACTGTTTAAATAGATACCTGTGAACAGAAAAATTAAAAAACTATAAGAACTCTCCATCCAAACATAGTCTGAGCAGCTTGTTCTACGTAATGTCTTCTTTTAAAAAATCTGTTCTACATAATAGTCGAACTCTCCTTCTGCGAAGATCAAGTACGACAGAGAAAGGTATGCGTAAAAATGGATACCCACATAACTATCAGAACCTGAATCACAATTTTTTCAGTCTTTCTTGTCATATAGCTAAAATAATATTTGGCAGTGTTTATTAATTTTGATTAGTTTTAATAAATATTTTATATTTTATAATTTTTAAAATTAGAAAATACGTGATAATATTTATATATATAATTTTTATTACATTTTGAAATAAAAATTTTATTTATCTTCTGAAAAATTTTAACAAAATATTTTATTTTATTTTTTATTTAAGCACTCCAAAAACTCTCCTAGCAACTAACTAATTTCGGTGTCTCCTGCTATTTAGCCTATTTTTGGTTCTGGATTTTGTAATAGCTACTGAACTACTAAACTTAGCTGCTAGCTAGCCCACGTAAGGTGAAAGGAAGCTAGCCCGAAAATTCTATAGAGGTAAAGCCCTTACCAGCAAAGCCCAATTCGTTTAAAATATAAAATATTTAGGATGCATTTGCTACTGCATTTTCTAAAAATTATTTTCCAATTATTTGTTTTATAATTTTTAAAAAATTTTTTATAATATTTTACAAAGTTATTATATAAAATATAAAAAAAATTTATATAATAATATCTCATTATTATTTATTAAAATAGATAAAAATATCTTTTATTTAAAAAAAAAATTTTCACAATTGAGATTTGATGTTAGTACACCAATTAATTACTTTAAATCTTAGA
This sequence comes from Acanthochlamys bracteata, assembly GCA_019914995.1. Taxonomy (NCBI): domain Eukaryota; kingdom Viridiplantae; phylum Streptophyta; class Magnoliopsida; order Pandanales; family Velloziaceae; genus Acanthochlamys; species Acanthochlamys bracteata. The sequence continues at coordinate 9,170,626 of CM034128.1, forward strand.
TCCAAAATATTGTACACAAATTTAGACTCGATTCAAGTTAACATGTTTCCCTTGTTGTTAATTGACAATACTTGTGTATAAGTTATAAGGACTGTTCAAATCGGCGGCGATAAAGATCAATTATACGTTTCTTTAAAATTATCTAAGTGTATATATTGAAAACAGGTTATAGGTTTTAATCTTTTGAAAGTAAAATAGATATTTGGTTCAATTTCAATATGATTTAATTTCTGAGAATGAAAAACCACTTAATAATTAAAAAGATTGCTTAATCACATATCTGATTATAATTTTCAACTATTGCAAATCAGATAAATATTAGAATTTAGAACTTAATTTCAGATTATATCAGAGACTCTTGTATATTCAAATATGTATTTCTAATTGTTCTTAATTACTTCATATAAAGGCTTCCTTCAGTTTCACCTATATCTTTTTTTATCAAAATTTGAGTTTCAACTTATTTTTTATATTTTTGTTTGTCTCAAAATTACTAATCTCACGCGTAATTTATTTATATTATAAAAGAAATTTTATGATACTGTACATCATTTTTTATACTTCAAAATATTGAAGGGATCATTTTTTATACTTTAAAATAAAAGGAAAAAGAAGAGAAAAAAAGAATTGACATCGTTAAGAAATGAGTTCATTCCTATTACAATAATGCTTTAAGTTTGTGATCATTACAGGAAACAATAGTGTTTTGGCCATTTTCTATATACTTTTTGGCCACTCAGAATCATTTAATTAACTATTACCCAAAACAAAAATCAGTAAAACTCTTGTTTTACAAGCATACACAATTTAATTAAACGTAACATCAAACCTCGACCAAACGGTTGGCGGGCAACTCTCACCGATCAAGCTGGTAAGCAGCAAGCCTCTGCCATTCTTGCAAGAAGAATCACCGATTAATTAAAGAAACTGAGCAGGGCTGGAGAACGTTTGTCCAAATCGCCAGTTAGCCGGAGCAATATCTGGGAAAATGAGCGTTTGCCGGTCGGTGGTAGTAACTCGGAATGACAAACTCTGACCATTAAGGTATGCATTGGATTGCCAGTTAGCTCCCCAGTTCCTAGACATTGCCATCCATCCTGTTCTTGAACCTTTCACCGCCATCGACTGGATTGATCCGCTACCGCCTACGTTTGTCACCAGTACCAACTCGAAGTAATCGTGCCCGTTGATCGTGAATCGTACTCCGCCGTGCTTCTTGCATGGTACCCTACGCCATAGCCAAAAGTGGTTCAGTTATTACATACCTACTGTATATAATAATTAAGAGATGACAAAGTTAACTACCTCTTAAACAGAACGGGCACAATTCCGCCACGGTAAATCCCTATCTTTTCCCAAGCAGGTTGCGCCATATCGAAATGCTGGCGAGGAGGGTTGCACCAGCCGCCGTTATCATTGGGGAGCGCGTAATTCGGTGGGCAGAAGTTTGTCGCCGTGATGGTTATGGACGTGCCCGGGATGCACCATTTGGAACCAGCCTGGTCACACATGATCTTGTAACACTGACCGCAGGATGCACCATCGTTGAACAACGCCGTGCTCAGAGCTGCTGTCCGTGTCCCGTATCCGGCGGTGTATAGATTCCCGTATCCACATGCACCACCTGCAATACAATACAGTGACAATCAACCTACCATGTCCATTATAAACCGGTAAAAACTTTGCAAATAACAAGATGGATAATTAAACATACCCATAGTTCCAGAGGCATCAGCTCCGCCATAGAATGTAGCAGATGCTTTAGTCCAAGTAGCATCCGGCCTAAAAGCTTGAGCACTGCTGCTCCATAAGCAGAGCAAAACAAGCGCGATAACAAGCGACCGGAGACCTTCGCCTGCTTTCATATCTCTGTATCTCTTCTTAAATCTCCTCTTTCCCAATACTTGAAGTCAAAAGCAGAGGAAGCAGAGGTGTTGTGAGTAGAATGCTGGCATTGATGAAGAAGTGGTAGCTTATATAGGAGAAAATGAAGAGAAGAGCATGTGAGCTGTAGCAACCAACGCCCATAACTTACGGGCAATCAAATGGTTTTATTCTTTTATCAGTGAATTGATTGAATTGATTGGTTTTCATTATAGAACAATCTTGTAGAATTTTTTTAAAAATAAACCTGACAAAAATATGTATATATATAGGAAAGAATTCTCTAAAAGTTTTCTTCTTCACATGATCACGTTTGGCAAACTCTCCAGCACATGGACAGAATGCCTTCCCCTTCTACTACCAACCAAACAATTGTTATAATTTTCTGTTAAAAGATTTCGTTTCATTTTATTATGCATGTTTTGTTCAGCTTATTATCGAACGCATTATGTTTCAGCTTATTTAGTGCGAAACTGTTCAGGGGTAGTTGGAAGATTTCATAGAAAAACTTTTTATATATGAATTAATGATGACCAGGATTTGCGAAACAAGTTGGTTAATTAAGAGTGTGAACTACTTAAGAGAAGAAGCAAGCATTCAATGAGGAAGCACATGGAATCGAAGAAGCAGACCCCAACGATCATCTTAATGCATGATATCTTAAACAGAAGAAAGAAAAAGACAGTTGCTAATTGAATGAGTTTTGAATACGCAATTCAAGGAAAAAGATAATACTAACTTAATAACTATGATTGTTTGTTTGCTTGAAGATTTGACAATCAACTGAAAACCAACCGCCAGAAACTGAGAGAATCGGTTGTTCTGAAGAAAGATCATTCATTCATTGACTAGAACCAAAACTGTTTATAAAATGCAAAGCTTTTAATTAATTTGGTCGATTTGTTTGTTGAAGTGGTCAGTTGAGTAGTTGAATAGCTAGTCATTCTTATCACGAAAAAGCTCTTGATAGGAATCGTTAGTTCATTCGAGACATGAAATACTTTTTCTGTACTTACAGAGTACTCCACATCTGAGTAGAGTTAAATTCTTATAAAATGCTTATACTCGTTATTAAGATCAAATTAATGAAGAAAATACATTTCATATTGCACGGTCTTACTATCGAGATACAATAAGTCAACTGTAACCTTTAGAGGGATTAAATTTTAGTTAATCTCTCAAAAGTCAAACTAATCATATGTTTGTTTTTAGCTTTTCTTTAAATAAAAAGCTATGCTTCAACTCTTAAAGGTAAGTTGAAAGTGTTTAAATAAAAAGATTTTTTAATATTTAAAATTTTTGAAAGGATAAATTTTATTTTTTAATTTTTAAGATATAGTAAAAATTATCTTTATAAAATATTTTATTACATATAATTAATCTATAATTTTCAAATTTGAGAGGACTTTACCGATCGTTTTGAAAGTGAAATATTGGCATGGAGAACTTTTTAAAAAAATTTCAAAATAATAAAGAAAATTTTGAAAAACATAAGAAGTTGAATAAAAGCACTGTCAAACTACATCTAAGCTTTGAGCAACTCTAGTCAAACCAGACACACTACGGAAGGGGGCGTCTTTCATTTGGCGTCCTATTATCTTAATCAACAAAATATCGATCGATTACTATTAATATTAATTAATATATAATCTTTATTTTTTATTTAAATATTTTTAATTTTTAATTTAATTTTTTTAATTTATTTTTAAAAAATAAATTTATCTCAAAATAAATAGTATATGCATATTGTGCCGCAAATTGTTATCGCTAAGAGAAAGGAACGTTTGACATTACTTATTTTAAAAATAATTTTAAATTTTTAATTATATATTTTTAATATATTTTTTATAAGTTTTTAAAATTTTATTTAAAAATTAATAAAGTATAAAAAAATTCTACGTAGTGTAATTTTTTTATTTAATATTATTATTATTATTTTATATAAAAAATAAAACTTATTTTTAAAAAAAATATATTTTTTATTTAAAAAAATTTTATTTTAAAAGCACTGCGCTACCGAAATATATTCAGAAAAAAAAAAAATTATGTAGAAAAGTTTATGGAAGAATAACGACACATGCTCTCATGCATGAGGCATGTGATTCATTTAGTTTTGCGGCCACTATAGACTTGAAACAACAGTTTGCAGTGATAGCAAGATTCCACTTTCTCACGTAAAGGAAACTAAATTTCTGAAACAATAACATGATATGTGTTGCTTCATAGTTCAACTTCACATTCTTATGATTATATGGTTTCAGTCAATGTTACGAAACTAAGAAGGAACATATTTAGAAGTACAGAACTAGAACAAGATACAATTAGATTAATCACCCTTTGGAAAAAAAAATGAAAGAATGTGCTGCTCTGTTGGTTAAGGTTCTACAATTAGTCTCGTCTAAATTGCATCACTGCTACCTAAAAACCTAAGCAAAATTGAAACAAAGGCCGCTGCAAGGGTTTATACCATGACAGCTTATACAAACTGACTGTCAACTCACGACCAAACACGAGCGAAATTAATATGCTGATAAAGAGAGCAGGCATCCAACACATGGGATAAAAGTTCTTGCTTGGAAATGCATCCTTCTATTTATGCACCACCAGCACCTGCATGGTTCTGACCATTTGAACGGCCCCTACCACGGTATGAGCCTCTGCCACGACCACGTCCTTCAAAGAGATAACACAAAAGTTTTATCCACATGAACAGATGATTTATAAAGAGGTAAGTCTACAAATTCACATAAATGACCATTGGTCATATCATGATGAAGAATAAGGAGAGGTATATGTGAAAAAGCTGACATACCACGACCCTGGTTGGGCATGGGAGCTTCATCATTGTACCCACCAGCTTCTTGGAGGTAATCATTCCAGCTGCCATAGCCACCTCGTCCACGGCCTCGGAAGCCACGGACTCTGCCCCTGCCACCCCGAGAATAGCCACGGCCGCTATAGTCCCAGCCTCCATCACCATAAGCCACAATATTACCATTTGCTGTTGAGAAGACAGAAATATAGATAACATCAATCATGCAGCGGACAAGAACAGAGGTACTATATACAACCAAACGCTTCAATTTTAATACCTGGACCTCTACCCCTGCCACGTCCGCCACGGCCACGTTCACGGCCCTGGCCACGTGGATAAGCCTCTGAAGAATGGGGGAAAAAAATGTTAATACACAACATGCAGGAAATATAGCACCAGATAACTATGTTTTAGAAGTTTACCTCCTTCGTAGTCAATTTCAGTCCATGGCTTTACCTGATCATTTGGAAGTGGGGGCTGATATCTGAAGTGATCAAAAACACATAAGCTAATTAATTCTACCATCTTACAATACAAAATGAAGGTTAACTGTCGACTCATAATCACGGCGTCTAAGAAAGTAAGCTTGTAACTAGTAAGAACATAAGTGGGGAAAAAAATAAATAGAAGCCCTTAGACTCGGGCCTTAAAATTGTGCCAATCTCTTCTTCACCAATAGAGATGTATCTTCTTCGACAGGGAAAAAGTAAAGACCGTTTTACCACTACTTCTGAGCAGGAATCGACATCATAAGACGTGTCTTTGTGCTCTCCACTTGTCAAACAGACATTTCAGATTATCCCTATACTTCCAGATTGTCTCTACAGCTCCCAAGCCCCTACCTATTAGCTATCCCCAATATGCAACAATTCTGACTACATCGAGCTCTATCCTTCTACTTTTAAATTGACTATACTAATTACTGGGATATTTGCTGATATGCTTTAAATGCTTCATGTCCAAAGGCATTTCACGTATACAGGTCAGGGCAAACTGTTCTGCAGATCTTGAATGCATATGACCAACAAAACTGGAAAGTCAAGTGAGATTATCAACAAAGCTTAAACCTTACACAAGTATGAACACTGTTGCCCATAGGAAGAACCATGTAACTGATGTAAGTACGTACTCAGATAAAAACAATGGTCATGATACACACTAAAAAGAGCAGAAGCAATTAGCCAGATCAGTGACGCATTGCTTACCCAACAGAAGATGTATCGAGCTCCTTTTTGGATAAAGTGATAGTGAGCATAGATACGTGCCTCGTCGTTTCAAGCCTAAGAAAAATATTAAGAATCTGATAAATTCAGATGAACTTCTAAAGCGAGACGCAGGAGCAAGACAACAATTCCACACTAAGCAAAACAAGCAGTGTGAAGTCATCTTACGGGAGAAGGCCTTCTTCTAATGGCTCCCAAGTATCCGTTATGTCAGTTGAACTAATAGAAGTATTCTGGTGCAGTCCAGGGATCCTCCTCTGTCAAGATAGTACAGAACATTATTAATACTATGCAATTATGAGTTCCTCATAAACACAATAATAAAGGAAATTAGCTTCTGACATAATCCAGAGATAAGAAAAGAAAATTATAATACCTTAATCAACTCCACTATCATTACTGTTTTGTTGATGGCTCTTCCCATTGCCTTAAATATGATTTCGTTGGAACCTTTTTCCTATCGAACAAAACAGATAGTCATGACGAAAGGCTATCAAAAAGAATGTACACTTTACTAAACAACTAGGAAACCAAATCGATACCACACACATATCTCATAGTTAATGGACAAAAGTATGTGTCGCATAGCATGTAGACCATGAAAAGCCATGTCGCAAGCAAGAAAAGCAACATGTACTCCCACATACAGCAGAAAACTTGCATGTTTACATATTACAAAAAAGAAACACATCATCTATGAAGTTTCATAAAATACAGAAAGGGACAATCACAGTACTTCGACAGGTTTTAACACGAGATCTATAGAGCGCTAGTTTTCAAGATAAATTTAAAAATATGCTTGGGATTGTTATATGAAATAATCAACTTGAACTTAACAGATCCGTCAATTTTATCTAACCAGATGGCATAAATGTAAACAAACAACAAGTTGCTGAATTTTTGCAACTAAATAGCATAGAGATTTTCCCAGCTGACTATAGGATTCAACGCTCAACTTTTGACTCCAAACAGCTACTGAAAAATGTTACAAACAATTAAAAGATTAAAAAAAAAAACAAATGCAACTAGTATCATCTACACTAGGAATCAAACAGAAAACCAGCATTCAACTGCTAGATACTATGGATTCTTCAAGCAAGAGTTATCCTATTATGATGGCATTCCCTAGTATTAATCATGCCGAACCCATTGGTTGAAAATATCTGAATCTCGTTAATCTCTATCAGTCTTTAATCCATAGTTGGAAAATATCCGTAACTAACAATGTAAAGTTAGAAACGACATTAGACTCTGTGGATACGAGTATCAGTCTATAAAAAGAAGAAGACCATTACTACAACAGTGATAAAGTGAAAAGTAATTTGCCCTCTGGAAAGAAAATAAAGGTGGTAGAATGCACGAAAATTCCATGTTGGTCAACTTACTACCAACAAAGAGCAGATGAACTTTTTGGTGATATACTTGCCAAAAGAGTAACAAAAGACTTAAAAAAGTATTTCTCATCAGGCCAAGAAACATATCTTTACTCAAAGAATAATTACATTTGTAAGGAACATGAACCCCATATTTAAAAACCTACTCTAATGCACGATAACCTTGTAGAAAATCCTGGGAAGTAACCACACGATGTACAATATACTTCAAATATTACAAGACTACATCACACCACTAACACTCTCATTGGATAAATATATTCATAATCTATGTCAACCACATTCAAACATATGAGTACACCAATATACCATACTCCTTATCTTTATGCTAATAGCTCAAGAAAGCGAACCAAACCATCTACCACATTGCAGTTGTCATAAAAGTTGTTCCTTCTAATAATACACATAGGTACAAGGAATCTGTTATCTAAAATAAAATTGACTAAGAGACCTGAAGTAGGCTGGTTGCATAGGTGATGTAGTTGCGCATCCTTCCCTGAGCTGTAACTCGAATCTCATTCTCGTTTACTGGGGTCTCCTCTCTCGGTTTCTCCACCTTGTGGTACCGATCCATCTATAATTCCAAAGGAAAAGCACGAAAGTTTAAAAAAACCACCCTACATCGACAAAAAATTCTACTATTTTACCAAAGAAAAAATGATTATGTGAACACAACAACCACATCTTATGTCAGAACAAAATTTTCCAAGCAGAAACATAAAACATGCATAATTAGCATATACTACACAGAAGCTGACATACTATAAAGGAATAACAATCAAAACAAATTTCATCCATGAAATTAATTGTCTTTCAATTAATGCCCATCATTAATAAAAGAACATACTTCTATTAAACGCATCAAATACGAATCAGTTCAAGAAACTGAAAGCCAAAATCATCATACCTCTAAAAATTTCCAAAGAAATAACAATAAAAAACAAGCGCTCTACTAAAACCCAGAAATCAATAAATCAATCTCAACAACTCAGAAAAACTGAACTACAAAGAATCAAATCGACGGCGCTTACGATTATGGCGTTCTTGTTGTTCACCCTGGTGTGTAAGGCCGGGTTCTTCTTCTTTCTTCTTGCCCCAAGAAGGTTTCTGCAAGCAACCGCCCGCACCCCTTATAACCAGAACAAAAAACGAGTCTTCTCGCTTCGCGTTAGGGCTCCGCTGCTTTTACTTACCAGTTTACCCTTATTATTTGTTAATTATTACTTTTCGCGTACGCGGCGGTACCAGAGAGTGCCGGAAAAGATCGTTCGACTGACGCCCGAGTTTAACGCGACGGACGGCTTAGATCCGATTAAATATCGGACTTTGTTGACGAATCAATGGCTCAGATTGTATATACTAGGTACGTTCTGTAGACAGTATTACCTGGTTCCGGTTCGAGTTCTAATTACCTATTCCGGTTCGTACATTTTCTTTTATTTAAATTAAGTTTTCATTTAGTTTTTATCTCAAAAATATGTCTTATTAAAACTAAAATTTTAAAATTAAAAACGGAAAAATGAGGAAAAAGAAATAAGGATGCAAAAAATTATTATAAGTTTGATAAAAGCTAGAGCTTTGTAAAATTCTAATAAATTTTTACAACTCTACAGGCATCTATCAACTCTCTCTCCCAACCAACACTGATGTAAAATTCTAATAAAAAAAATATATTGGATGTAAGTTGTATGTATCATGTACATCAATAACCTATATATTTGTATTCTTTGAAAGGAATAATACTTAATACCATCTCAATCTGGAGACGAATAATATGCAGTACCATGTAAAGAGATTAAAAAATGGCTAAGGAAACGACTACCAATATCGACATTGTCAATGTAGTAATTTGGGAAGACTTCAATTGCGGGGAAGTGTTGGTAGGAGTCGGAGGAGTTGTTTCGTTCCTGAACTGATTGCTTGGACTTGGATCTGGAGCACGGGGGCTTGCTGCTGCAGTGGCCACTGAAGGACTAGGAGGGTGTGCTGCAGGAGAGGGTGCAGGTGCAGGTGCAGGAGAAATTTCTGGCTTCACAGGAATAGGTTTGAAGTCGTCCGCATCATAACCTGAGAATCAACAACTTATTGCCTCACTCGACCAAGAAACTATAGATGCTTAATGTTCTAAGGTCCATACTTACAGTTGAACTTCTTCCACCCCAAGACCTGCCTTTCACGATCAAACACAATTCGTTGCCCAGTCATGAAGTTCTCTGTAAGCAGTTGAAACCATAAGTTTACTCTCAACCCCCATATCAAATCAGGTGAAAATGTTAAAATGATTTACATTACTAATCAATGATACTCTAACAGCTGCGACCATATTGTCTAAGGCTGTAAGCTTTCTAGGCATTATGAAAAATGAAGCTTGGAATCCACAACATGAAAAATTGATTTTAAAACAAAAAAAACACATTCAAGTTATGGAGGACGAATCGGGATATGCATCTTACGTCCAATGATATTTAACCTGTGGCTCCTGATAACAGCTAAGCAGTAAGCATAATCTCCCTGCTGCATAGCATGAACAAGAAAAATTTAGTCAGAAGCTATTCACGAGCTTGAAAATACTTCAAAGTATTAGATCTACCTCATCTGAGATTAGAACTATTGGTTGAACAACAGTGAACTTGCTTCCACCTTCCATCGTGAAACTTACTTCAGGTATAACCGGTGTCTTATTTAAGCTGCAGAAAACACTAATATCTTCAGAACTTGGCTCCAAAGCAGCAACAACGTTGTGCTTATTAGATATAGCAGTAACTTATATAGAAAAATTAACCTTATATCATAGCAGTACTCGAATGGCAAGCCTGATTTAGATTTGTGTCTCCGGTCACGTACTTGTACATTGAACTGAAAAGTAAAAAAGCACATGTAAGTCTGCCTTACTTTAGCTCGTAAACATAGAAGTGCAGTACGTGCTTTTTTGCAAAGATTAGGTTCAGAATTATTAGAAGATGAAAAGTATTCTGATATTTGGAACTTACAGAACTTGAGAGGTCAGCATATGCTGGATTTGATAAAATTGTGAAAGAGGTACCAGAATCAACAAAAGCACTGAAACTAGTCTGGAAGGAACTATTCCCCACAGCTAATCTGGTAATGCTAACATTATAAGTAGGCCTGTTGAAACAAAGATGAGCAAGGTGAGAAAATGAGATCAACTCTTACATAAACCAAAATTATCATCTGCTCCCTTTCTTCATGTGCTAATAAAGTAAATAAGCTACTCACTGCAGTTTATTTATGTGAAATGAAGTCTCATTTTGGTCTGAGCTACCTCTATCGCCAAAATTGATCCTTCCAAACCCATCGTTTCCAAAACACATAGAAAAGGAATCTGGAATAAGGCCAGCTCTTGCAAGAATACTAGGCACTGATGTAGACTGCAATCCAAGCCCAAAAAGACCATTGGGAGCCGCATCCCCCAAAAAGGAACCTGTCTGGATCTTTCCACATCTGCAACACAAGAACTCAAAACAAGAATAACCATTTATAGACAACTTGCAGACTGGTTACCGATCGAGGCAAAGAAAACAATTTTCTCAATTGACAAAAGATGTGCAATTTAAAAACAACCATACCCAAACACTATGGGTGCTTCAACAACCCGCGAATGATCCTCTTCTGTTGTCAGGTACAAAACATCTTCAACAAGGAAACCGGTAGATGAGGTCCCAGTAGAAACATATGCAACCTGATATGGGCAATAGCTATTTTCCAGAGAGCATTCTCTTTTAAGCTCACAAAAGCTGCTGTTGCAAGGAACAATTTTACTAGTTGATGATGAGCTCGGGCTATAAGTGCTGAAATCTATACCCTGTTTCAATATATACTTATTAGGTTACATTTCCTGCTATAAAAACTGGTAAAGAAAGTGGTTTCAGAAAAGGAAATATCCTCAAAGACCTGAAAAGATGATCATTTATGACAAACACTTAACCCGAGTTAAATCAGCTTAAAACACGCGGTAAAACTTAGTGAGACAGTAAATTCAGCAATCCAAATGCAGGCTTGAGCTCAACAATAACTGAGCTGAAAGTATACAATCATCTGGAGCCTACGCTAAATTCTCTGAGATGCTTTATTTGAGTGCCATGCTAGAATATGAGAACAAAATGCGAATAATTACATCTGCTGTGTCAGTTAATATACAAAAAGCTGTATTACTATCCCAACCTTCAACACAACTGAAACACACTAGGGGCTCGTTTACCAACCCTCCAAACTCACTTTTAATATAAAATATATAAAAAATTTAAAATATAATTTTTCTATAAAAGATTATGTTTCAAAATTCAATTTTAAAATTCACTTTTTATACAAAATAAATATAAAATTTTATGTTTTATTAAACAGTTTTATTTTTATTTTTCAAACTCACTTTTAGAAAAGTGAGTTTAGCTCAAGGTAAATACACCCTAGTCGCAGAGGAAATACACAAGGCAAAGCAAGATCCTTCTTTCTCTTTTCTCCTTGGAATCATTTCTATGTCTGTGCATTCCCAGTGTCTCCTATAATTTTAATCCTCAGAAGTTGTGGGAAATTTCAAGGTGCGCATAAAGCAGGTTGTTACTTTATTGTGATCTTTGGTTGTTATCATTTCTAAATATCTAAGTTCTCTTTGAGAATGCAACAATAAAAGGAAAAGCTATATACTCTACCCATCTTCACACATACTTGAACCAACGGTCATTACATCAATATGGAATCCAGTTATTAATTAAATCAAAACCAAGAAAAAAAGTAGAAGTAACTGATTTAGAAGTCAACTTTCTTATATTCCCAAGAATCAACCCCAACTCAGTTCATCATGCAGATCAATGAAAAGAGGAAGTTGACAGACATAATCTTCTAGAATTTTTTTAAATCCTAAGTACGAGCACACAGCTATGGATCGACCTTGGCATCCTGATCGAAGACTAAAAAGAGTCAACCAACATGATGAAATCAAACTTCAGTAAAAGCAATTGCAAAGTATAAATACCAGCGAGTAGGAATCAACACAGCAAAATTCCTCACAAAAGACTGAAAGAGGAATTCAGCCAACATTCCCTCCTCACAAGTCTTGAAATACATCTCAAGTTTGATAACCAGCAAGTGAAAAACATAATTTACCAATCAACACTCCTATTTAAAATTTCAAGTTTTGACCCTTTTTGTAAATCCTAATTAACATATAGAGCCAATTTCTCAAGAATAAAGAATCAATAATTCTAGTACCAAGAGACTAACAACATGAAGTCTGTCAAGCATACTCTCCTTGAAAGCTCCGAAACAATCCTGTTCTAAAGCAATAAGACCCAACAACAATCAAGTGGACTACAGCATACACCATAGCAATGAGAACATAGCAACAACAAATAGAACAGGACCAAGTGTTAGCAAAGGTTCTTACCGGACCATAGTCAGGAGATGAAGTTGGGGCACACTGCCGGCAATCACAGGGTACCCAGAAGAGATGGCTTCCAGTATCCAATGCCACCAAGAACGTCACATTCGGCGTGCCCAGAGTAACTTCCGCATAATGTAAACTGCATAAATATAAACCATTCATTAACACCAATTAAACCATCCAACAACCGTAGTAAGCAGCAATGAAATTCATTATACGATCAAAAGAAGAGCTAAAATTACATACAATCCAAGTGAGTCAAGCCGGATAGTCATGTTGCCATTAGCAAAGGTGAGTTCTTGGGAGCTACTAGCAAGAGACCGACCGTGAAGTTGCAGAAGCTGGTTCCTGTCGTGCGCTGCAAGTGCAGCATAGTACTCGACGGACCGATACTTCGGCCAACCTCCGGGTAGAGAAGCACCAGTTAACTTTGCCCACTGCTTCACAGCGTCAGAGAATCTGTGGTGCATGTCAAGACGAAACGTGGAACAACTCAACCGGCAGCAGCATAGAACAGTGAAGAAGAACAAGAGCGTGAATAGCAGAGATGAAGAAGAAGAAGAAGCCATGAGAAAGAAGGAACAGAAAAAGAGAGAATTTTGAGTTCCTGTATTTGAGAGAATGGAAGAGTTGTAGTGAGATGGTTGGACTTCTTCCGAAGCCTTTTGTCTTCTGGCTTGTTCTTTGTTTCTGTGATTGTTGATTTTGCGAGTAATCAGTGTGTTGACTGGGGCACGTAAGCAGTTCTATGTTTTCTTTCTTTCTTTCTTCTCTGTGGATTAGTTGGGACTGATTAATCACTGTAATTAAAATCCCAGCTAATAGTCAGCAGGTCCCCCATTTATTTATAACTTTCACAATATGGCACAAACATCAGCGTTCCAAGTCTATGAAAAATCAAGTCTTTAAAGGTCTTCTCCTGCTGCTGTCAAAAACAAACTTTCTTTCTCACCCTCCAGATCTTCTAAGAAAGATGACAGTTGTAACTAATCCTGTGAACATTGCAACATTAAATGGTCGATTATTCTTTATATCAAGTCAGCAACGCCAGAAATCAGATATAGAACATATCAAATTCCTGATTTATTGAGACAATCCTATCTACATAGATATTCCCTTATTGATAAATCTTACATAGTGGCTTTATAATAGATAAACTCGTATATTCTTAAGGAACACCAATTGCAACTCATATGTAGGAAACTAGATCTTCCCCGTCAACTTTCGGATGTGTATCCATTAAGCGATCGAGTATGCTCCTCCACTTGTTGTAGTCAACTGCATACCCCGGATCCGGAAGTGGGAAACCATTCACCAAGAAGAAAGGAGTGCCCGTCACTCCTCTCAAGCAGCCATACTGTACATAAAGCAAGCAAAAAGAGCATGATCAAGAAAACTACAAAATACTATATATGTTGAGATGCTGTATGGATTCTTTTTTTTTTGTGTGTTATAATATGTTACCTTGAACGAGACCCTAGCTGCTGCATCAGATTTCGAATCCATCAGAGCAGATTGGAATGCTGATAAGGAGCCACCAACCGCTACAACAGAAAGCTTTGCAACCTTATTCATGACAGATTCTCTTGACATATCATGTGTCGGTGCATTGTAGAAGCTCTCCTAAAAAGAACTAGATTAGTAGAAGATAATAGTAACAACAGCTACGAATGCCATTTCCATGACTTTAATGGGAGGTTGTTGAATCTCAAGTACATGAAAAAATGTTCCCGAACAAGGCATATAATATTCAATGTAAGGCCAAACCAGTTTCTACATCTTGTATTTCTCAGACTGTTTGGGTGGATACACTAATGTCACTTTTCTCGGCCAACAATTTTCTTCCGTATCATGCATAACACTTGTTAGGCCACTAGTGCCTACAAAAGGTATTTCCATATCATATTAGATGAATTTAAAATGCTGTTAATTGTATATACCAACAATAGAGGAATTTATTTGTTGACGATTCTATACATGCAATAAAACATGTATTATTTAAAGTAAAGCAGTAGGGCTTTCTTGTATTTCAGTACATATGTATAGCCACCAGACCTCCTAGCTCTGACAAAGCCTATTAGATATATTGTTGTCATTCAATGGTATCAGGAAATTCCTGCACCTCACATGATGCAGTAACTAACAGATATTGTTCAACAAAAAAGGCAAGGAATATCAAATTATCCCAGCAACTGAGAAGCCTTTCATGTGCTACCACAAAGACAACGATCATACAAAGACAAATGAGGAATTGCAATTGGTACATGCAGCCTGAATAAGGTGCTGGATATGGACACTTATCAAATTTGAGTCTATGATTAGCATACTGAATAAGACAAGTCACTCAAGAGAATCAAGGAGTTGGGTAATATATGCAAATCAAATTCAAAAGAAACTCAAACGCGCAAACCCACTCATAACAAAATCTAGTTTCAAAACATTGTATGTGATTCATTTCTCTATGGGGAGATTGGATGCAGTTACTAATTCATGATCTGGCATGTACAGAATGAAAACTTCATTCTCGATTCGACGAGAATTTTTATGAAAGCGTTTCATTTGCTTCTCTTCCATGGAAGTTTCATTTTCCCAGAATGCATCCTAATTTTTGGCCTAATTCTTCTTCTGATGATCGATTCAACCTCTGATCAAAAACCATCTACAGGACTAACGTGCAAACCTGCTGCTCAAAGAATAGCTCCAGTAACCGGAATGTTGCAGATGCGTTCAGCATGTTTGCAGCATGGAGTGCTCGACATGTCATGTAAGAATTATCATGATACCTACAATTTGACAATACATCACTCAAACAGTAACGAAAGAACATAAACATAATTGCTGAACACAACGACAAAACAAAGGAGCAACTGAGCAAACTACTTCAAATATCTGCTCTTCAATGTTCAACTGATGACAAAATTCGTAATCGTTAAGCTACTCTAATTTTTTTAACTATGAACAGAAATGTGAACTCGAACCAAACTTTTCTACTACAACGACAACAACGATTAAGAAAAAGAAACCTTAAAAAAAAAAGTAATTTTCCTAGAAAGAACTCGAACACGATCCAGTATCATTCATAGCAAGACTCAGAATTCAGTACCACGATCAAATCTTTCACAATCCCTTCGCACCAAAATAAAAAAAATAAATCACAGTATTCAACTAAAAAGCAAACAATAGAGAGATAATAAACCAAGAGAGATTAATTACGGGAGAGGGAAGGGATGAACGATGAGAGAGATACTAGAAGAGTTATAGTATCCAATGGCTTGCTTCAGAGGCTGCCACGTGTCTCTGCTATCCGGGCACACCGGGTCCAAGAACGCCTCCACCACCACCGCCGGTTTCCCCACTGACTTCACTCCTCCGTAAACGAAACCATCATAATGATTCGGTACAATCCAAGATTTCCCTAATCTCACATAACAGCAACAGAGAGACAACAAAATAAAAGGAAAAATTGAAGAAAATTGAACCATTATCAATTCACTAGCTGCTGCTTCTCTGGTGTTCTTATTCTTCTTCTCTATTTCTATTTTGAAAAGGAACAGAACAGAACTGAACAGAAAGGGGAAGGCGACGCAAGTAACAGTTTCGTATCAGGATGGCACTCGAAAAGTTTGTCTGGTAGTTTTAAATGGGCTAGCAAAGCCGGGCCTACTAATCCCACCCATAATAATGTCCATTGTATTTGAGAGAGTCCAGTGTGGCCCATATAAGCTGTTCAAAAGCTTGCAACATGGAAAAAATAAGACTGAAGTACGGTCCCTTTAAGTTCTCTTACCAATTCGATCTCCCAAACAAAAAAAATATATCAATTTGATCCTTTATATTTTTTTAAAGTATCCTAATAGCTCTTCCATTAACTTTGAATAATTATTTTTTTATTATAATTTTTAATTAACATTTAAATTATAATCAGAATAAATTTAAAAATAATATATTTCTTCCTCATAATGATTCGATTCACAATTATAACCATTTTGGAGAGCGGTAGCACGAATTAGAATACATGAATAAGTTAGGTAATTGGCCAAACTTTTCATGAGTCCAAACATAAGAGGAAATGACAAAATATAACCAATGGGAATTCCGGCGACATAGAAGGTTCCTATGTTGATATATGCAACTGGGAACTGCAACCTGCTTCAACTGCCATAACTACGCAAAAACAGAAGCGCTCGGCCAATGGTTTCTCAGTACTAGAATCTGAACTTCAATATTGGAATACTTTTAAAGAAAATAAACTCAGGAACATAATTTCCTGAAAGAAAATAGGTCGAGCTGCTTCAAGAAGCATTGTGAAGGCCAGTTGCAGGGAAAGATTGGCGAACGCATGGACGCTTCATAGTTTTGATGAAGGGGATGCCATAAAGATCTTCAGGACAACGATGAAGAACAGCATCACTATTGATGTGGAAGACAGAACCAAAGCACTATGGAGAACTTGGCAGCCCTTGGTCTCCCAGCACCTTCGATATTCTCACAATGTTCTAAAATTTCTATAGTCATAACACAGAAACTCGGGGCTGTTATAAGACATTTTCAGACCTTAAATAAACTTAAAACTGACTTGCCTGATTGAAACCAAAGAAAATCATACTCCCCAGCCCTTGATGCTGCGATTCAAAAGTAAATAACTGGATTAAGAATTCAATCTCAGAAATAAACATAAGACAGTATAGAATAGCTTTACCAAGTTGACATGGCGGCCACTGCTACTTGTGCATCCTTCATCTGTCAAATGAGCACAACCAGGAGAATGAAGAAATTATTTCAAGGCTGCAGCACTCACGCCATAGTAAATATTCTTGCAGATTAATAATCAGAAAGAGCAAATGATACCAACCACAACATAATACAGGATACTACAGTGTGTCTAGCAAATGCCATAAGCCTGAAAAAGCATCCCAAGTGAAGCCATTCCAAGCATCAGGACAACTTCTCATGATTATTTACGGAAATTGAGCAAGGGACAGAAAACCACCACGTCATGTTAAGAGATATGGAGGCACCAACCACGCCCATCCCCATACTTGCCAATCAGAAGCCGGCTTAGAAATACGTGGACAATAGTGGCTACTACAGCCATAGCCATTACCGCCGTGCTTTGGGATTGCAAGAACTTCTGTATGGGAAAGCCAAATGCCAAGGCAAAGAGCTGGGGTTATCATCAAGAGTGCAAACCAGCCAGTACGCTCAGCTATTACCTCATCTTGTCCAAAAAAACCTCAGAACTGTGGTTGCCAAAAGGTACACTGGGAGCAGGAAAAGACATGATGCAGTAGGATAACCCATGAATGCTGCAAGTACACACCAAGCTTGTTCAAAGCTTTGATCCGACTGTATGGCAGCGGAGGATCTCCAAAGCATTTTCCATACCAAGCTGTAAATGTGGTAACAAAATAGAGAAGTCACTTCTGCTTTTTGATTGTTGCTGTGTTTGCTTTTTCATCCTTGTGGAAGCAGGTATGACACTTCCTGAGTTCTCCGAAATAACCAGACTTCGTTCAAACAAACTAAACAATGTTTGCATTGAGCTAAACAAGAAAGACGTCATTTCATTCCTCAACTAAATGACATACAGACTATATTTTGGGAGCAATGTTTTTTCTGAGTCTTCTATGGAACTAAAACTACCAGAAAAATTTGTTGTTCAAGTTCACCTTTTCTAAGAGCTCATTCAACAATCAATTATCCGGGATATGCCAATTATCAGGCAAAGCTTATTTTTTATGCGTTAAAGCAAAAAATAAGAGTTTTTCCTCTTGTAATGGAGACACCGTAAATTTATTGATGATTGCCTACTTCATAACAACATCGGAAAGTGAAATTGCACTACTTCATCTTCTTGCTCGTAGCATCCAACAAATTCGAAGAAGCACCAAATGAACAAATAAATCACAGTCCGCACTGAGCTTTATGTTTGTTTCTATTTATCTGATATTGCATAAACGGCTAACTGTGAAAATGACGAACAGCTCAACCTCCTATGCTTCAGGATAACAGCCAATTTATCACACAAAATTTAAACACTTTGAAGTATACCAAATATAAAAAACGTAAATCTTATATAAGCATTGCTGCACAGTACTGACCATCATGCGAAATGCAAAACCAGCAATGACCATGTTCTCCTTGGAGACTGCATCAAGTTCGGAGTGTTGAGGTAGCCAGCAAAACACAAGCGTGGCAGTGCCAATAGAGTACAGCACCAATGAAGTGAAAAGTTGGTCAAGCCACCAGAGTTTCTCGTTCTCTTCTATATCCAGCTTCATGAATTGGCTGCAGCTTTTGATGTCATCTATGTCTTCTTCAAATCCATTCCTGCCTGCAAGCAATGGGTCTTCAAATCCATTCATGCTGTTCATGGAATGAATATAAAAGTAGGACCAAGATAATCACAAGAAGAAATGCAGGTAGTGGGATGCCAATAAGGAGGAACCAACAACCACACAAAGAAAAGTCTCAGCCATTACATAATGATGAAAAAGAAATAAAATTTTTTTTACAAAACAACATTTTTCGTTCTCTCTTTTGATACTTGAATAAGGGCTGAACAGAAGGGGCCCAATATCCAGCCCACAACTAATTGAGGCCCGGTTTTAGAATAAGGAACGTTGTAAACTCGATGCGGCCCAGTACAGAATTATCAATCATTTTTCCACGTTCACATCAGCAAAATTAAAGAGTTAAATTCCCGTGAACATGTTCATCAAGATTTCTTCAGTACTAATAGCGAGAACTGAATTGCTTAAAACATTCATCAAGCCTCCAAGCCAACTTGTTTCAGGAGACATTTTGTAATACTAAATACTTGATTATCTCGACAAAAAGTTATGCCTGTGGTCGATTTTGGTAATATCAACAGTTGCACAGTTTTGCTCCTCAACTGATCAGGCTGCCTGCAGTCGTGTAAAGTCATATGAATTCAGGTCACAAACCCACCCAAATATCGAATAAGCTGAAAATTTCTATAGAAATTAATAGCATAGTTGGCATGATTGAAGTCTGCTACCTGTAATTGATCTCTGGAAAGGTTAGCTGACGCTCCCCACTTTCTTATCCTAGATTGAGCCTCACTCGCCTGCCAAAAATATAACACTCAAAGAAACTATTTAAACTTTAGAACAACAAGAAGGGGTTCCTGAAATTCTGGTACCTCTTTTTCCCAGTTTGTTCCCAATGTGATTCCAACTAGTATCAAAGTCTGCAAGCCTACGCCAATAAGCATCCCACTCCACATTCCCTGTGTTTGGTTTGATTGAGTTCGTGATAAAAAGTAACATGGAGATGTAAATTTCAGAAAAGACAAGTTGGCCTTGCTTACAGTGACCCCAAGTTTAAGAATAAATGCCAAAATGTAACCAATGGGAATTCCAACTATATAATAGCAGCATACGTTAATATATGCAACAAGTACTTGCCAACCAGCTCCAACTGCCACACCTGCAATATAAATTGCAAGATTAAAAACCTTTTAGTCGAATATTAGCTGCTATATGTCATGAACGTGGGAAAGCATCCAATACTTTTAAAGAAGATCAATCCAGCAAGATAATTACCTGTGAGAATAGGCTGCACACTATCTAGAAGAAGTGTTAATGCAAATGGCACAGCAAGATTGGCAACTGCGTGAACAATTTCGGGACTATTGGTGAAGGGGATGCCATAAACATCCCTCAGTGCAAACACAAGGATGAAGCACAACAGCCCTATTGATGCTGAAGCTAAAACAACCACCACTATGGAGAACTTGGCTGCCCTTGGTCTCCCTGCTCCAAGCTCATTCGATATTCTCACACTGCATGAATATTTCTAATTCATGTCCACAAAATTCACGTCTAAGAAATCAAATCTCGATTTTACCTGATTGCAGCATTGAAGCCTACAAAAACCATCACTAGCCAGCCATTTATGTTCATGCTGCAATCCAAGGTAAACTAACTAGTTTAATAATTGAACCTCAAGAAAGAAAAACAAAAGAGTAGTAACATACTTTACCACGTTGACATGGCACCTACTGCTACTTGCGCATTCTTCATTTGTCCCACGAGCACAATTAGTAGCATGAAGAACCAGATTTCCAGACTGCCACATAACACACAGCTTATTAAAAGAATCAAGATCCAACCAATATAACGCAATTCTTGCAGAATAATCAAACCAAGCAATAAGGACCTACCATAACATAACACCAGAGGCTATAGAGAGTCGAGCAAATGCCCATAAGTCCCTAAAAGCACCCAAAGTGAAGCCATTCCAAGCACCAAGAGAGTCGCCCATGGCAATGTATGCAAATTGAGCAAGGACCAAAAACCACCAAGCTGTGTTAAGCGATATGGCAGCACCAACCAAGCCTAGCCCGAGTTGAACAGTTAGAAGCCAGCTTAGAAAGAGGTGGAGCACAAGGGCGATAGCAGATACTACTGCCATTGCCACAACCTTGCTTTGGGCCTGCAGGAACTTTTGTATGGGAAAGTTTAATGCATATGCGAAGAGCTGAGGGATCATGTACAGTGAAAACCATCCAGCACACTCTACAATAACCTCATCCTGTCCGAATAACCTCAAAACTGGAGTTGCAAACAAATAGAGAGGGAGCAGGAAGAGACAGGTGGTGAGTAGAATGACCCACGAGCGCTGCATGTACACACCTAACATGTTGAACTGTTTTGCGCCAAAAGCCTGACCACAAAGCGTCTCCAAAGCACTTCCCATACCGAGCTGTCAAATTAATGTTCATAAAACAGGGCAAATTCTGGTAAGATTTTAATTGATCTTTCAACCATGACCTGTGACTTATGCTTATGCAACTATAGTCCAGTATATTAGACAAGAGAATGGATCACATTTTTCTTATCGATTCACTTAAAGATGCTACGATATCTGATATTTCAAAACGAACTACAAGCAAGAAAATGTAGAAGATAACCACCAGAATGGTTTGCATTTGAATCCGGGTAGTGTTGATTATCTCAAATATCAATAACAACAATAAATAAATAAATAGAAAGAATATAGAACACAAAACCTTCAGACTGCAATTTACAACAAGACAATCAATGCCACAAAATACCAACTACAGATCACTAAAGCAGTAGCATTACTTACCATCATCCCAAAGGCAAGACCAGCAATGACCATATTCACTGTAGAGAATGCGTCAAGGTCCAGAGTAGTGAGGTGGCCAGCGAAAACCTGCGTCATAGCACCAAGAGAATACTGCGCCAGCGACGTGAAAATAGCTGGTCCAGCGAGCCACCAAAGCTTCTTGTTCTCTTCTACAGCCAGTTTCATGAATTGCCCACAACTCTTGATCTCATCAATGTCTTCCAAAACTCCATCCTTCTCTGCAAGCAAAGGGTCTCCAACTTCTACCATCGTCATCTTCTCTCTTCTCCAAAGGAAAAAAGATTTAGTGTTTTTCTTTTAAGAAAGAAAAGAGGTTTTAGCTTTCTTTAGAAAGCCTGAGGCATTCAGGTTATGCCTTCTTTATTGATACAAAAAACCTTCTGCTTCTATTCAAAACAAGCTCTGCGATCAAGAGTTTCTGTAATTAAATTCTTTAGATTAATCTATGTATCGAACATTATCTAGGATCTTCTTAGTGGAGGGCTATGACAAGTTAACAACAACTCGTTTATTTATATTATTTTCTTATGGAGCTAACTGATAAAATCAAAATGAAAGACAGTGACTTTATTAGATCTATTAGACAAAATGAAAATATCTATTTAACAAAACAGTGTGGATTATTAATAAGAAAGACAGCATTACAATAATAAGAAAGAAAGATAACGACAACAATAGTATGATATGCTACACATGTGAACTACTTCGTCATGGAATCTCAGCAAAAAGTTTGTCATACATGAGCTGATCTGGATACAATACCAAAACAACTCTAATAATCAACTGCTCATGCCAGGATCACCTTCACATTTTCATGCTGCATATAGATTAACATGAAGCTACTTGAACAAGGAGTTCATGATTTGATCTTAATATCAGAAAAATGTTGAAAATTCCAAAAGTTGACAGATTAAGAAGTACTTCATGATTGAAATTCCATACCTGAAGTTCATCTCTGGAAATCTTGACTGACCTTCCCCACTTTGTTATCCTATTTTCATCCCCTTTTGCCTATCGAAAGCAGTTAAACATTTAGTAAGGTTAGAGAAATTCTTTGAGAGAAGAATAAGGAATTAAATTGATTCCAACATACCAATAAGCACTCCACTCCACTCCACTTCACATACCCTGTGTTTCATTTAATTATTGAAGTTTGATTTTTAACCTACTTTTTCTAATAAACACCCAAACTATCAAAACACTTGCCCGCACCAAGACCGTACCTTTTCGCGATACAAAGAAAGACTTTGTCTCTTGCCTAAACCCCCTACTTGAATAGAACCAAAAGCAATATCACAAATTCAAAATCCAAAACATTGCAGAGACAGAAATAATGAGACCGGGATAATGAATGACGAGAGATTTAGAATTTTTAATGCCCGATTAATAACAATTAGCAAGAAAACTAGCGACATTCTCCATTGCTAAAAGCTGTGATGTTCTTCTTCTCCTACTCAGGTGTCGCTTAAGGTGTTTAGATTTATAAAAAAAAAAAGAAATTAAAAATAATTAATAAGTATAATTCTTTTATTTTAAAATAATAAATTTGTTAAATTTTAAATATTTATAATATATAAAATTTTTATTAAAATTATAAAATTTAATAATTAAAATAATGGAAAACGCACTGTTGAACAGTTAGGAATGTTTCGTGTTGAACAGAAAAGGAAGAGCAGCAACACACTATGAGCAGACATTGCAACAGAGTAGAAAAGGAACTATTTTAATCTTCCAAAATTTTAATTTTTTTGTCAGTATCAAAAAATTTATATATTTTATTTTTATAAAAAGTAAAAGTTATATATAAAATTTTAATTCTAACTTTCTATTTACATCTCTCACATTATAATTTATTTTTTAATATTAATTTTTTAAAAATAATTTAAACAAAAATTAAATCTTATTTTCAATCTATTTTTAAAAAAATTTATTTTTATATTTTATTTATGTAAAATTCAGTTATGAATATTTAAATTCACAAAAATAAAAAACTGAACAGATTTAAATCCTCGTGGCACTTAGCGTTAACCAGTACCTGTTAGTGGGCTTAGAATTGCTAAAGGGCTTACCAGTTCAGCCCATAATTAGATGCTTGGGCCTGGCGTGGGTGTACGCCCTTTAAGGACTTGATAACTTTTTTCACTTTTCTGAATCCACACCAAACAAATTAACTTTTGATTCACTTTTTTTCTGTCAAAAATTTTAATTTTTAACTCATGTTTTAAATAAAATAAAGATAAAGAAATGCTACGATTTGGTAATACTTAAAACTAATTAAAAGCTACCGTAAAAACCCATTGTTAAAAGTTACTTTTACTTGTTACGCTGTTAAAATACATTTGATAAAAAATTGCAATAAAACATCTTTCATTTAATATTTTGCCGCTGACTTTCAATAATTACAAACATATTATAATTTATACAAATATTATAATTAAGAAATATATATTAAATTTCTTAATATATCTAGTAATGAAATGTTATAATTTTTTATAAATTAGTAATACATAGTTCAACAAGTTTGGAAAAAAAATAATGAAATACTTTTTTGTTGTTTTAGTTATGAAAAGCATAACTAATTTTAAAATCAATTATTACTTGCTTAACAAAAGCATCTTGAAACATAAGGTGAGGTTTGGCGTTGCTTTCAAAAGTTTATAAATATTATTATTATTATTAATTTTTAGGTTTGGCGTTGCTTTCAAAAGTTTATAAATACTATTATTATTATTAATTTTTAGGTTAAAAAAATTTTATTTTTCAAAATTTTAAAAATACTTTTTATTTAAAAAAATTCATTTCTAATAAACATTCTTTGAAAAATCCTTTCGGCAATCAATACAATACCGGAGAAAATTCTTTATAAGAATCACCAAAAGCAAGTCCTTAACTGCGTGT
The DNA here is from genome assembly GCA_019914995.1 of Acanthochlamys bracteata. Classification (NCBI taxonomy): domain Eukaryota; kingdom Viridiplantae; phylum Streptophyta; class Magnoliopsida; order Pandanales; family Velloziaceae; genus Acanthochlamys; species Acanthochlamys bracteata. The sequence goes on from CM034128.1 coordinate 9,195,376, forward strand.
TTACCTCGTAAATTCTGTTTGTTTCTGTTAGATTTAGAATTTCAAATAGTTTATATATTTAATTTATATAAAAAATTTAAAATTTTATTTTCACATATAAAATTTTAATTATAACTTTTTTATTTATACATCTCCTAATATAATTTTATTTTTAAAATTTTAACTTATTTTTAAAAACTATTAAAATATAAAAATTAAATTTTACTTTCAACTATTTTTTAAAAAACTTTATTTTTTATTTTAACGAAACTCATTTATCGGTATTAAACACTCACTAAAGCATTCAAACGAACAACCAATCTAGGAAAAAAAAGAACCAGGAGTCGGTACCAAGTTGTTGAAGGCATCGTTAGCTCTAATTTGTTTTCATATTTTACAATAAAATTTTATAATATCCTAAAAAAATTAAAATTTAAAATACAAAATAATGATACATCTTAAAATATTATTATTACTTATATTTTTTATGTTTTAGTTAAACAATAAAACTCATTATATTTTTAAATTACATAAACACTCTCAAACGTTTTCTAATGAATTCGAAAACTCGACAACTTCTTGCATACCCTGCTTGCCGAAACTGTACATCCACTGATGAATACAGCCGCTATCCTTCTTATTCAATAATCTCAGTGAACAAAGTTTATAGTTCAAAACAGTTGGTCCGGATACCAATAACAGAAGCATAATTTGCTCATCAACAATTCATATACCAGTATCATCTTGCTGGCATCCTCCTGCACGTAACTCAAAATGGAGTTCGGGTAATCGATTAAATCATGCAAATTCAGTGAAAGAGGTGAAAAATATAGTTGTTGGCTTGTGGCTTATCCCCAACCCATGATTCATGGTTGGATTTTCAATACTTGTACATCGCTGGGAACGTCCACTGAGCCTCCCCACTTTTTTATCCTAGATAAAGCCTCAGTTGCCTGTCAGAATTTTAACAGAGAAATTTAGTAAAAAAAAATGAAAATTAAAAGGCGAAAAAAAATGCAATAATTGATAGGAACCTCTTTGTTCCAGTTTGTGCACAGTGTTATTCCGACCAATATAGCCGTCTGCAAGCCTATGCCAGCAAGCATTCCAGTCCACATCCCCTGTGGTTAATCCGCATGCATTCAAGTGTTAAAAGTAAAATGGCGACATAAATGTTTGATACCGCAAGTTGGTTAAACTTACCATGACTCCAAAGCTAAGAACAAAAGCTAAGACATAACCAAGGGGAATTCCAACAACATAGTAGCAGCCCAGGTTAATATAAGCTACTAGCGACTGCCAACCAGCTCCCACTGCCACACCTATAACGAACAGCAAAGAAGTCCAAATCATTAAGAGTCAGAACTAGCAAAAGCATTCGGCACCGAAAGAGTTTTTTCAATTTCTAGCATAAAAGATTCAAATACTGCCTCATTCAACTGAGCTTCAATTTTGATACTTCTGCAGACAGTAATTTCAGGAGTTGAAGTACCCGTAAGAACCGGCTGCACACTGTTAAGAAGCAGTGTGAAGGCAAATGGCAAAGCAAGATTGGCAACTGCACGGACAACTTCAGGGCTATTGGTGAAGGGAATGCCATAAACATCTCTCAGGGCCAACACAGAGATGAAGCACAACAGCCCTATAAATGCCGAAGTTAATACCACCACCAGTATGGAGAACTTGGCTGCTCTTGGCCTCGCAGCTCCAAGCTCATTCGAAATTCTCACGCTGCAGAAAACATTGTTTGGTCATGAGACTGGAACCCATATATAATCTTGCTTCTAATGCTATTTGACACTCCAAAAACTACGAACAAGTAAATATTCAAACCTGATAGCAGCATTGAATCCAAGGAAAATCATGACTACCCAGCCGTTGATGTTCATGCTGCAATGACAATTCAAAAGCAATGCTCCTAGTAAGTAGGTTCACAGGTCAAATAGCAGTAGTAACTTAGTAGGTAGTTACCAAGTTGACATTGCAGCTACTGCCACTTGTGCATTCTTCATTTGTCCAACAAGTACTATTAGGATCATTAAGAACCAGAATTCAAGGCTGACATAAACATCATACAGCCCATTAGAAGATAACAAGACATTCAAGCCAGCATATAGTAATCCGTTCAGACGAAATTACAGAAGCAATCAGACACCTACCATAACATAATACCAGAGGCTATAGACAGTCGAGCAAATGCCCATAAATCCTTAAGCGCGCCCCAAGTGAAGCCTGTCCAAGCACCAGGGCAGCTTCCCAAGGCTATATATGAAAATTGAGCAAGCACCACGAACCACCATGCCGTATTAAGTGATATGGCTGCACCAACCAACCCTAGCGCAAGTCTGACCATCAGAAGCCAACACAGAAAGATGTGTAGCAGAAGGGCTACAGCAGATACTACTGCCATCGCCATAACCTTGCTTTGCGCCTGCAGGAACTTCTGTATAGGAAAATTTAATGCGTATGCAAAGAGCTGAGGGATCATCAAGAGGGCAAACCAGCCTGCACGCTCTGCGATGGCTTCGTCCTGTCCAAATAATCTTAACACTTGAGTTGCCCAAATATACAGAGGGAGCAGGCAGATGCAAGTTACAAGTAGGATGACCCACGATCGCTGCATGTACACGCCAAGCATATTGAACTGCCTTGCACCAAATGCCTGGCCGCAAAGTGTTTCCAGAGCACTTCCCATGCCAAGCTGTCCAAACGTTGACAGAAGAGAGTCAAATTATGAGATCTGTCAGCATCTGAGATGATTTTATCCATTTTGAAGGTTTAATACTTTATGGATACAACTGAACCTGAAATTCTTGTAAGTCCTAGAGAAGAAAGAAAAACTAATAAACTGGTTACAATATCATAACTGCTAAGCTAACTAAAGAAGCTTACACGATATTTGATACATGATTTCTAGAGCACGTTTGTTACCAGCCCCTTGAAAAGGTAAATATGTTGAAAACGTAATCCTTCTATGAGAATCTTCATTTACTTGCACTGCATATAGAATCATCAGGCACGGCTTCTTCATTATTGAGGTTAAACAGAACATGCAACCGATCATCTCCACTTTCAGGGTTTTTTAATTTAATCCAAGATTCTCAGACAACCGTCCTAGTTTGTTTTATACGTCATAGAGTAGAAAAGAAGTCGCCCTTTTTCATTGTATATTTCATAGAATAGAGAGGCATATGCATCTCCTGCACTGTCATATATAATGCCAGTAATGTAATTCTTGGGCTTGTCATTATGCATGTTCCATCTATAAGGAATGTCTCAAAAAAACGAAAGGCCGCTCTATGTATGTCCTAATCGCATGCTAACAGGAACAGATGAATTCCATGTTTCTACTTGATAAATGACCTTAGATCACAAAACATGACTACATTAGGAACTCAGAGTAACAAATGTTTGACATCAAATTTAACCAACACTGCAAAATTCATCCTACATAACAAGACGCGATGTAAACAGTTGAAGAAGATCATTGGTGCAAAATTACTGACCATTATCCCAAAGGCAAGACCAGCAATGACCATGTTCTCAGTGGAAACAGCATCGAGGTCCAGGGTAGTGAGATGTCCAGCAAACACTTGCGTCATGGCGCCGAGAGAATACTGCGCAACACTTGTAAAGACCGCCGGTCCGGCAAGCCACCAAAGCTTCTTGGTCTCAATCAAGGCCAGTTTCATGAACTGCCCAAATTTCTTTATCTCTTCAATGTCTTCTGGAACTCCATCCCTCTCTAGCAGAGGTTCTCCAATGTGTTCCTCCGATGCCATCCTTCTCTACCTCTTCTCCAAATAAATAAAAAATTGAAACTTTTCTTTTTGCCTTGACAAAATTTTTTTTATCTTTCTATTGTCTTTTCAAAAACAGATTTTTCGCTTCTCAACCTAGAAGCACAAGAAAAAGTTTATAAAGATCGAATTTCTCTTATATTCTCAGGAAGAAAAAGGGCTTCTTTTGCACTCTCAAAAGAAAAAAGCATGAGGATTCTTGAATTTTTCATGGAAACAAATAAAAAAGAAAAGGAAGAGGCAAGTACCTTTTGCTTCTTTCTAATCTTGAGATTGAATGAAAGATTTCTCTAGTTCCACACAGGTTGTGATCAACAGTGTTTGGTAAGAAAACAAACCAAGAAACACACTACAGATTTTATAGTACTGCACCCATTGATCACCAAACCTTCAAAAGATAGGATTGATTCCTCTACAGCTTCTCAACCGAACCGACGAGAAATTCTTTATATTTCCTTCTCCACTTAAACGTGCAGCACATTGACAACTGACAACCGTTGTAGATCTTGCTTCCCTGCTCTAGCTTCTGTTGTCTTATTTATTACACGAAAATTTAAAACAAACGAGTTTGAAACTTTCTATTCCCCTCCGTGCAATAGAATACTTCTCAACTATGAATTAACAGTTGGAAAAGAAACCAAAAAAGTTTGAATGTGTTAAGAATGAAACACCAGAACAATTTATAACACAATTAACAACGACGTTAGATTCTTAATTATTTGTTATTCTTCTTCCTGAATTAACTGGAAAATTCATTGTAAGACTTTTGAATCAATTTACTACAAGCAAAACTGATTTATTGCACAAAGCTGCATAAGAATAACTGTTGACATTTTTGCTCAAACCTCTTCTAAGGTAATTTTCGTGGCTGTATTGTCAAGCATTTTTCTTTCATTACGTAAGACATTCGAAATTTAAAGAAAATATCTGAAGAAAAAAAGGTTGGTAAACAGCTGGGATATGAGTAGAAAATTCATGAACAACTCGTGGAGTTTGGTTGTTTAGCTTTTCTTTAGAAAAATTTAAAATTAATTAATGCATGTCTGCCAAGTGGGAAAATGAAACTCTTTTTGGGGAGAAAAACTTTATGAACAGAAGACTGACGGATAGTTAAAAACAAAAAAGAAAAAGACAGAACAGTTGTAATTGACTTTATGATGACAGGCCAATAAATACAATGGGCCCAGTAGTTGTTGGGCTGGATTGAAATTAGAATTCATTTATTAGCTTTTTGTTTAACTTGCAAAACCCAGTATAAATGGGCTAGGACTAAATTGATGGGCCTCCACATTTGTCAAAAATCATAGATGATGTATGTCATAGAAAGGGATGTTTTGCAATGCGCTTATCATTTTCAAATAAACATTTATATTTTTAATAAATTTGATAGTATTTTATTAAATTATTTTAAATTTCCAAAAGTACCAAAATTTTGTATGTAGTATATATTTTTTATATTTTCTTAATAAAAAATTTTTTAAAAAAATTAAAAGTATTTTTAATCAATAAAACTTTATTTTATAAGTATTTCAGATATCTCCTAAATCTCATTTGCTTTTCTTAAAATTACTTTTACGGACAACATAAAATCCATTTATGTTGAATTTGGTGGACTTGGTGCATAATGTCCTAAGAAATCTTTCAAAAATTTAGAAGAGATGAGTAAATTGTAATAAAAAATTTTTCTTTTTAAAAAAAAAAAGAAGACGTAATAACTTTCTCTTAAATGTATTTTAACAGAAAAACTCTATATAAAAAGCTAAGATAAGCATAAACAAAGAGCCTAAGTGACCCATTTTGTGGGACTAATATTTGCAATACCACAAAAATGGTCATAAACTTATTAACTTGTGACCAATGATAACATAAAAAATTTGGTTATTTGACCAAATATATATTGCAATTTGCAAGGGAAACAAGGCTGAGTTTCTTTCATATTTTAGTGATGTAGATTTATGAGTGTTATGAGTTTTAAAATTTTGAAACAAAACATATTTTATATATTTTTTATAAATTGAGCTTTATATTTTTTATTTTAAAATAATAATAAATTTTATAATAAACTTTCTTTATTTTCTAAAATTTTAATATTATATAAAATATTATAAAGAATTTATTTAAAATATAAAAATATACAAAAGAATATTATGTTATCCAACAGGAACTCATTATTCACACTTCCAAAATTTTTGATACTAAGAATTGCTTTGATTTTCGGGTTAGGAAGTTTTTCAATTACATAAAAAATTTTACGAAAATGATTTTGATGAAAATAAAATTTGATATAAATAAAGTTTAATAATAATTAAAATACGTGAAGTAAAATTTATAATAAAATTTTTATAAAAATAGAATTTAATTTGAAATAATAATTAAAATAAATAAATTCAAATTTTAGAAAGAGTAAATAAAATTCGGTGCAATTGAGGTATGTAATCATATTTCAGTAGTTAATATATTGATTAAGATTGAAGGATGGTTTGAAATTGATTAAAACAAGTTCAAAAAATTTTAGGAAACCAAAAGTTAAATAAAAATAAAGAATCACTTCAGAGGCAACGGAAAATATCACCTTATACGTTAGTGGTATGAGAATTTTGAAGGCCCGAGAAATTTCTGCTCCTCTAACTTATTGATCATTTTATTGGTTGAGCATATATATACACAATTTGATGGAGTGTGTGTTTCAAATGCAAATAATCAAGTTTTGTAAAAGTAAAAAAACAAAAGTAATATTTTTAAAAAATAAAGTGAAAATAAAGTTTAATATTTGTATTTAAATAATATTTAAAAATGTGTTAAAAAAATATATATTAAAAAATATAAAAATAAAAAAGTTGTAACTGAAATTTCGAATATGAAAGTAGAATTATGAATTTTTTGTGAAATTGAAATATATGAACTATTATAAATTTAAAATCTAACAAAAAAATAAAGTACAAATATTTGAAACACGTCCGAATAAATAAAAGTCATAATAATTTGAAACTTTTTTCTAATAACAAATCGGCAAATTTTGGATTTTATATTTCTGTGAACATACATAATCTTTTCTTCTTGTTTCACTCATGCAAATTTAGAAATCATCAAGTCTTTCTAAATTAAGTCAAACTGAGCTATTTATATATTATGAGGAAACGCAAAATTTGGAAATCTAGAGCTGAAGATGAATATTGAAGAGCTCAAACCTACACTCAGACATACACAGCTGTTTCATTTATGTCACGGAATCTTTTTCTTGTCCATCGTGATCTCTTCTTGTGTGTTCTTGCCAGCTGAACGTTTCAAATCATGTCTAAGTGTTTGATTTCTTTTTATATTTTTAAATAATTTTAATAATATTTATAATATATATTTAAAATATATACAATATAATTATATATATGTATTATTTTCTAAAAACTTTTTAAATATTTTTAATTTAAGAAAACTATATCATAATCACTTCTAATCTTAAGTGTAGTTAAAAGTACATTTTGCATGAAATTGGGAGAATTTTTTAAAATATAATGTATGTATGACAAATTTTTTGAAAAAGAGATGCAAATAAGAGCATATTTTAAATATTCAGAATTTTAGTTTGCTTCGTCAAATTAAAATTTTAAACGGTTTATTTATTTTAAATATAAATTAAATTTTAAATTAGAATTTATTTTTAACTTACTTAAAAAATATAAAATAAAATTCATTTTTAACAAAATTAAAATATAAAATTAAATTTTATTTTCAATTTATTTTATAAAAATTTTATTTTTTACTTTTAGAACATTTACTAACATTTATTTAAAATAATTCCTAAGCTGAAGCGTTTTTATCCCGCAGCATTGGAAATGCTAGGACCATAAACTTCAAAAAGTTTTAGTTCGAATGAGGAAAACTCCATCACAGCTGTTCTTCCAATAATTCCGAATCAAATTCAGTACGTCAATTAAGATACGACACGCAGTTTTCTCAATCTCTTCGATGATTTCATATTTTCATCAACTTTGCTATAAACTTATTTTTTTTTTAAATTTAGTGCATAATTAAAAATTAAAAATATTTAATATAAAATAATTTATATTAATTTTGTATTAATAGTAAGTTTTTAATTATTTAAAATTTTTTTTTAATCGAAACAAATTATTTAAAAAAATAAAGAGAAGCTATGATCATCTGATCATTTAATTGAATAATTAGAACTAAAATAAATATAAAAATGCTTAAAGAGGAAGTGGAAGTCTTATGAAGTCTTTCGTGTTTTTTGAACTCGACTAAATTATATGTTATCCAATTGATGACAAACCCATAAAAGCTTGAAGGCCCCATTACTATAACACACCAGGGGAAATAAAAAGATTTCGAATCGTGTCATGAAGTGTACGCTTCGTGTTATTGCTTTTAAAATACTTATTCTTTTAAATAAATATTTTAAATTTTAAATAATTTTTTAATATTATATATACATTTTTATTTTTATTTATAAAATTTATTTTATAAACACTTTAAAATATCTCTAAAACAAATTTAGAAACGCCTGTGACTTTCATTCAACATTTCATAGCACTTGACATCATAGTTTTAAAATCTAATTCGATTTAAGATTCAAAAGAGTTATCGAATTATCGAATTTATCGTCTAATCGGACGGATCATCGGTCGACCTATTAAATCAAATTAAATTTATTAAATAAATATTAATAATTACTAATAAAAATATTTTTTTATTTTAAGTATATATATAGTAAATATTAAAATCAGATCAATTAGTGTAATAGGATCACCGAATTGATTCAAAATCAAATCCAATTTTATATTAATTCGGTTCAAAATCGATGCGAATTTTTGACCCGATTTGATCGATCGGGGCCAAATTTTAAACTTATGCTTGGCATCCTCTACATAATTAAGTAACACGCACGGAATTAAATCATGAAGTGGCCGATGCACGCCGAAACAATGCTAATAAATTACGTCGTTGAAACAAAAAGCAAAAAGTTATATTTTAGTATGGATAACTATTTTATGCAAAGAAATGGGGATGCTCAATAAAAGAAAGAACTCGGTAAACTCCAATACTTTACAGAAACTAGAATCTCCCGAAGATTAGGACAAATATAAAAAAATGTCAAATATATTCAATATTTGAAAGTTAAAATTCGCATCCCAATCTGAACCAAATCAAATCCAAATCATATCCTTGGTCATAAAATGTACCAGAAAGAGTCCATGCGTGTGTTTATGTTCTGGAGCCAAACAATTATTGAAGGGCTTTGAATGAGTTTTGGCTTTTGCACTACCGGATGCATGCAGCAAATATGAACAGCAAGCTGTCCACGATGGCGTTATGGAACAGGAAATATGTCCTAACATTATCAAAAAGATCCTAATCAAACTGTCCCTTATTAGAGAATACTCCATGTCATGCATAGATGAAGAGTTTGATAGCTGTAGAGTTGTGTTTCAATATTTGTAATTTTATTTTTTCTTTCGTAAGATTTTTTAGTTTCGAATAGCTTATATATTTTAATGATATAAGAAACTCGAAATTTTATTTTCTTATACGAAATTTTAGTTTCAACTTTCTTATTTACATACTTTTCAATACAATTATATTTTTTAATTTTTAACACATTTTCAAAAACTATTGAAACACAAATACTAAACTCCACTTCTATTTTATTTTTAAAAAAATTTTATTTTCTAATTTTTACTTTCACGAAATTCAGTTACTGGCATTTGCAGTCATTTGGTTCGTTTGATAAAATTTTTATTTTATTTCATCATTTATTTATATTTAATAAAATTTTATATTATTATAATTTTTTTGTTAATTTAAAAATATAAATAATCATACTTTATAATATA